>CM031239.1:841396923-842672200 GCA_018340775.1 Taxus wallichiana var. yunnanensis
ATAATAAGCGGATTCCACTTAACCCAACCGATTTATCAATGCCCATTCAGCTGGTGTTACATCCGCTCGGATTCGTGACAACAACGCTGGCACAGTATCATTCATCCTTAACCCTGCTTCTGCCTGCATACATCAAAACGACACGTAATTATTCAAAAGAACAAATCTCCACGGGTTTTTTCTCAAATTCTGGAAACTCATACAGTGACCGATATCGGTTATAAATAACCGATACCGGTTTGAAAACCGATACCGGTTACTTCCAAATGATACCGGTCACTGTCAAAGTATACCTACCCTGCTTAAAGCATACACCTACGATAATTATTTTCCCGTTTACTCCTATTTATACCTAAAAACATACATGCCCACCCTGTTTACCTACCCCGTAGCACTCATACCATCCCCAACCCTTTCCTATCACCTTTTTTCTCATCTTTACCCACTTACACTTCTTTCATCCTATTTACAACACATGCAAGAATCAAATTACAACCAAACAGTTTACCTCTCGGGATGCAGCAGCTTGGGGCGGAACATGTCTTCCCCCTCGTCCCTGCCTGCTGGATGCTTCTCCTTGTTCAGCCATGTTCACCACCCTCTTCAAATATAACTTGTCTTTACGCCTTCGAATCTCAACCCACGCTCACTTCACCTATCTCTTTCCTCCTTATCACTCAAATTCTTTCATGCAATTACCCTGTATTTAATTGTCAAATAGTGTCGCATTCAGCACATTTAACTTGTTGCATGACTCTAAAAATAAGAATGCTAAAAATAAGAACTTAAGTCTTAACCCAGTAGATTTATTTTTAGAAAATAATTCTTTCATAACCGATATCGGTTATATGACCGATATCGGTCATATAGTTATCTGAAACATTGGTTACATAACCGATATCCGGTCATGTCCCCTGTTGCTTAAACCTAAGCCTTTTTTTTTCCATTTTTGCAAATTTTTGTGGCGCCCGCCCCTTTTTCCTGCATGAACAACACCATTATCCATATTTTTCATTAAATCCATATCTCATCACAATTTCATCAACATCATCTATCTATCTTACAAGAACAACCAAGCCATCAACAAACGATATCAAAAACCATCAATCTATACACCATTTGAATCCAAATCAACAGCTACAAACATTCAATATTCACAAACCAGCGACAAAACATACAACATTTCATAACACAACATGTCAATTAAACTCATCATCTATATACATACATACATCCCATCAACAAAAGACATCAACATCATAATATATAACACCATGTAAATCAAACTCATCATACATTAAATATCACAAACCATTTTCAAAACACTTAACACATTTTTACGCACAACATGTGGGTCAAATCATCATATCTATATATATACAAAGTTTCAAATATACAATGTGCCCTGCATCGGGGCCTCTGTGATCTCATAATACAACAAAGCCTGGCACACAGCCGCAATAATCGCTCAAATAATCTTGACTCGGCTCACGAGCCGGTCTCTCATATCAAAAACATACTCGGCTCGCAGGCCGGTATCAACTGTACAACCCATACTCGGCTCGCAGGCCAGTATATACAATAAATGAATGAATGAATAAATGAATACATAATATCTAGGCACGCAGGCCTCTATAAACATAGCCGGTTCGTAGACCGGTGCCCATATCCAATGAACCAATACAAAAATATGCAGGGACCCCTCAGCTCTCTCCACCGCCTCTGCACATCACGCTGTTGGTCCTCGTGCCGCCTCTCGCTCCCGCTCACTGTCACTCCACCGGCTGTGGCTGCACCTCCCTGAGATCTCTAGCTCCGAGAGGTCTCTGCTCTATGTGCCACATATGGCTGATAATCAGCCCTGGTACCATCAAGAATATCCTGATAATACCGGGCCTCCGCTCTAGCCTCCATATAACGATCTCGAGCCACCGTAGTGTTGAGTGGTCCCCTCGACACCTAATACCAAGTGCCCCCCCGTGCTCGTGGCTCGTGCCGCGGTGGTGATTGCATGGCTGCGCGGTGGTGGTGCTTTGGTACTACTGCTTATTTTGCTGCTGGTGGTGCCTGTGTTTAGTACTATATACCACCTGTGGTACTGTGTGCTGCCACTTACTGTACTCGAGCTCAAGCCTGCCGCCTGTAAGACACCTATTCGTGCTCATGTGTGTGCAACAGCAAGCTACCCTGTAATAACTATACCTAGCCTCGAGCTGATCCCTCTCGCTCTAACAGCCATAAGTCTCTGTGCTGTGGCTGTGCTCTCCTCTCATGAGCTCTCTCTCCGGCCCACCAAACCAAAAATGCTCCTGTGTGCTGGCATCATCTACGGTATCATCTCTGCCGGCCTCTCAGCAACCCAATCTGGGTCCATAGGATGTGGTGCAGGCAATGGAGCCTCTACATCATCCCTCCGATACTGAGGGAAGGGAGGTGGCTCATCTGTCATAGCCCAAGCTGTCGTCGTACCCTCTCCAAGGGTATCCGCTCATACTCTCCCGGCCTCCTTCCCACTATCCAAAATGTATCTTGGATCCACTATGCAACTATGCTCAAGGCTCCTCCATGCGGGTGATGACCTCTATAAGGTCTCCATATAATATCTAACGCCTTTATCAAGCCTCTAACATATGTCTGTAATAAGTGACGTCTCGCCCTGCAAGCACTGCTCGTGGCTGGCCCACGACCCCCAACCACCTCTGAAAGCCGTATCTATAGATGACCTGTGGCCCCGGGCTGCAGGGTAGCCCTATCTAGTCTAATGCATACGATATGCTCATATGCCCAATAGTGTAGTAAAAACATCGAGCAAATCCCGAATCGCCTCATCCGGCGATAGCCCCACAGCTCTCGGTATAACTGCACCAGGTATACTGGTGCCCAAGCATAACATGTGTGCTCCTCCACCATCTCATGTAGCACACCCATAAGCGCCCGTGGAAAGCGGCCTCCCTCTGAGTCTGGGAGGGCGAAGCAGGTGATCCGATCATCACAAGCACGGCAAGCCGTGTCTCATGGCGGTGGGCTCGGTACATATCCCCATACGCGATACTCGCATTGTGATATGTCAGTAGCGCAGCTGCATCCCCGAATACGTGTAGGATGCTGTCCATGGCTATCTCAGCGTCAACCTGAAAGACTGCCTCTCCATCAATCGGTAATCGAAGGATGTGATACACATCCTCCAATGTGATGGTCATCTCTCCAGTCGGGAGATGGAACACATTGGTCGCCGGATCCCATCTCTCGATGAGGGCGACCATCAAACTGTGATCCCTGTCAATCACTCTGTATCGCTGGACTCCGCCGAGTCCCACCTCGCGCATGATACCCCACTGCGCTGCGGACACGTGTGGCCGCATCCGTCTCAATAGCAATGGGGCATCTTGTCTCGCTGCCACCGCCGACGTGCCTGCAAAACCAACTCACTACATTAGCCCTACTCTTTATCACAACATCTACTTATACCCTCTACACCCACCTATCTTACCCTAAAAACCTCTACGATATCCCCCTCCCTCTTCACACCCAAACAACAACCTAAACCATACCAAAACACTCAAACAATACCAAAACACCTCCACCACAACCCAAACCATATCAACACACCCAAACAATACCAAAACACCTCCACCACAACCCAAACCATATCAACACACCCAAACAATACCAAAACACCTAAAAAATACCAAAACACTCAAACAATACCAAAACACCCCCACCACAACCCAAACCATACCAACACACCCAAACAATACCACAACACCCAAACAACAACCTAAACCATACCAAAACACTCAAACAATACCAAAACACCTCCACCACAACCCAAACCATATCAACACACCCAAACAATACCAAAACACCTAAACAATACCAAAACACTCAAACAATACCAAAACACCCCCACCACAACCCAAACAATACCACAACACCCAAACAAACAACCCAAATAATACCAAAACACCCAAACAACAACCAAAAATTCAAACCAACAACAAAACCCAAACCAACAAAAATAAAAATAACTAAGGACCGGTACCGGTCACTTATGACCGACACCGGTCCTCTTCACCGACGCCGGTCACTATACGACTGACACCGGTCACTCACAAAACTCCATCCACCAAAAATTTCATGACCGATGCTGGCCGTGCGACCGACATTGTAAAATTCGAGCCGAACCGCTCGCCCCCCAAATCCATTTTTTCCTATTTCTCCCTCTATACCCGCCCAAACACCCTAAAAACCTACCCACCCAGCCGCCTTGGCCTATTTAACCTATCTACCCTCTCCTTTTTTAAATCATTTCCATTTATTAATTATTTTATCAAAATCTAACATTCCTACCCAAAACCCAAATACAACATAATATACTCAAATCCACACAACGAGGGTTTGAAACCTACTTCCATGACGATGACACGTCGTCGTGGTGGGATGGGTGGTGGTGGTCCAGCTGGTCCAGCACCTCCTGCTCCTCCTGGCTGTGCCATGGCTATAAACTCTCCTCTGCTGGGTCCTCCACCAATCAACTGCTGCCTCCTACTCACTAGGGTCCACTAAACACTCAATTCTCCACTCAAATAGCGCCACCTCAACCAACAAATGCTCCAATCTCAACAATCCACCTCAGACAACTCCAATTGGTTTTCAAATTGACAATGTGACAATGACCGGCCGTATTTTTCTTTTTATAGGTTTTTGACCTATAACCGATATCGGTTTTATTGTGCCCTAAGGAACCGGTATCGGTCATCTAACCGATATCGGTCATACACAATCGATATCGGTTTAATCTCACCTCTACCCCAATTTGGCCCTTATTTACTAATAGCCCTTTCTACCAACATCGCCTATATCCACCTTCGTTGACAACCCTTTGTTAACTTCATTTGGCCCGACCCAAGGCCGTAACCTACCATTTGGCCCGACCCACGGCCGCAACCAACCTATTTGGCCCGACCCAAGGCCGTAACCTACCATTTGGCCCGACCCACGGCCGCAACCAACCTATTTGGCTCGACCCAAGGCCGCAACCAACCCATTTGGCCCGACCCAAACGTAACCAACCCATTTGGCCCGACCCAAGGCCGTAACCTACCATTTGGCCCGACCCACGGCCGTAACCTACCATTTGGCTCGACCCACGGCCGCAACCAACCCATTTGGCCCGACCCAAGGCCGCACCTAACCATTTGGCCCGACCTAAGGCCGCACCAATTAAATACCATACCCACAATCAACGTTTTATTTTATCCATCCATCATGTACCTTTTTGTTCAATCGAGCTCACCTGTTCGTGTTTTAGCATGATCAGGGTCCTTGACTTGATCAGTCGACCAACTTTGCCTAGACTTAGACCGTGACGTTTATCTCAACCAAACCAACCATTTGGTACTGCCGAACATGCCCAAACGTTCCTGTACCTTACCCGTTATATACCCTGGAGCTACTTCCTATGCCTTGGATACCAGGATTATATCACCCTTGTTTGGATAAACTATCGACCTTTGCCTATGAATTGCTTGTTTGCTCTTCAAATCATATACCCTGGTCGCACTACTGCATTTCAACGTGCGTCTGCTTCCTTGGACCTACCCCACCCTCTTACCGTTATCTCAACACCATTTACCCTTTATCAACCCTATCCCTGCTTTCACGCTACCTCAATCTGTGATAGATTTGAGGGGGATTACCTATACCCTTAACAGGGGTAACCACTTCTTATTATTGTCCGTGCAGCTTTACAAAACAAACTACACGACAATAAGGCTATGTAGACACCAAATTTGTGTCTTACAACCCCTTGTGACCCGCATCTCATTTCGCAACCTAACCTCACCACCTAAACCTTACACAATTATTTATTAATTATCTTATAATTAATAAATCCACATCGCCTTACCTGCCACCTCATTTTGCCACCTCATCATGACCTAGTCTTAACCCTAAACTAACCTAATTAAGACCTATAACTTGGTCCAATTCCACACCCATTACTAATGACCCCTTTCTCGCACCTAAAACCGACCTTCTAGTCACTTGACCAAGCCCGTAACTAATCCCTCGGGAGAAAAGGAGGGAAAGTTGGCTATTTTACTAAAAATAGCCCACTTTGACCTGACCGATACCGGTTCCTACTCGACCACCGTCGGTTGCTTAACCACCATCGGTTCCCCATAAATGACCACTTCCAACCAAAAACAAAGCATCAGATTTTCATTTGATTGAAAAAGGAGGAGAAATCATTGAAAGGATCCAGATTTTGCTTGGCCGAGCAGAGACAAGGAAGAAACAGGAAGAGTTTGCAGAGAAGGACATCAAGCCCAAGACTGCAACTGAATAACCAGAGCCCAGTAACACTCATCCGAGCATCAGAAGAGGAGATAACTCATCTTGGATTGTCAGATCATCCAACTTGGGTCCTGTCTTCATCATCACAGTCCTGAAACCTGCATCTGCATCAGGGACGAGTAAGTAGTGTTTTATATGTTTCTAAGCACCATTTTCTTGAGCCTGTTGATTAATAGTAATCATAAGTTTATTCCTAGATCTACTATCAGCAACATACTGCACTTAACCTTCACCCATACATCCTGATATTGCCCAGAAGGACATTTTACCACACTCGAGTCTTCCCTATCCTCCCATCATTCCCTCGGCCATCCCCAATATTAATAACCCCACAATCACCTTACAACCAACCTCTATCTAGAAGCACTTAGATTGCTGACCCTACCAGTATTGTTTATCCCCTACCGGCGGGGTTCTCTAATGCGGTCGGTTACCCAGATGACCGGCGTCGGTCATCGTGACTTATACCGAAACCTTTTTCTCACCTATTTGCCACCTAACAACCTCGAGATCCATCTGGTTTATCCCTATAACTCAACTCGAACGTATTAATGACCAAAGAATCGAACAAACAACGTGGACGCTTTATTATTGATAATTTAGCTTCTATTGCTTTGTAAGGAGATACCTAAATCATGATTTTGTAATAGCTTTCTTTTTTATCATTTGTGTTAATTCGTATTAAAAGGGGAATGACCACCTTCGAAAGGAAGTTTTATATTTCCTGGGCCTAAGGCAGCTCCCTCATTTATTGTCTAATTAAAATCTAGTGGTCCTGTATTCTTACTTGCACGTAGTCCTTCCAAGACAAAAAGGAGTTCTTCGCAGTTGATCTGATCTCTCTCTACGGTACGCGCACACCATCTCGACATTCAACAGGTATTCCTCCTAGCCCTAACCCTTATCTATTTCTCAAAGGAATGATAGGATAGAAGCAAGTCTATTCTGCAGAGCCGAAACATTCCATGCGAAACAATTTGTTTGGGTAAAGCTATAGTAGATGAGATGGCGGTGGAAGGTTTGGTTGGTTTGACTACCTTATTGGAGGGTAGCGGATTCTTTTCTTTAGGTTGCACCTTCTTAGGTAAAGGTGACACGGGGGTACGGGATGTAGAAGGAAAAGCAAATGGTGGAAGGGGTAGAGTTACCCATGGGGATAATCATGGTGTAGACATGGTCGTTGGCAGAGATTACATGGAAGGTGCAAGTGGAAGAGAGGAGAGTGTCATGGGTAGTGAAGAAGTTATGGAAGGTAGTGGTGGTATGGGTGGTAAGAAGGTCATAGGTGACGGTGGGGTTGTGTGGATCACTTGGGTATATTAGAGGATCATGATGATGTGGTGGGCTCTTTGGGTTCTTGGTTTACCAAGTGGAAGATGGTTATTTGGCCAGGGTCGAGGGGTGAGGTCCTAGGATGGACATAAGAGGTGAAGGTGATAATGGTGTGGTAGGCGAGGTTGGTGTACGAGGCATAGAAGTTAGATCTTCCTTTTAGGTGTAGGAATGAGTTTAGTGTTGGTTTGGGAAGATGTGGCTAAATATAATTTGACAGTGGATGAGTAAGGTTTGATGTCGGCATGACCCCTAAGGTAGTGATGGGTTTAGGTAAGGGAGATGATATAGGCATGGGTAGGTGTTTGGGTATAGGTGTGTGTTGGGTTATGGGAAATGACATGGAAGGTGTTTCAATAGTCATGGTTATGTTTGGTTTGGTCACTTGAAACACTTTTGGATAGATTATGGAGGTGTCGGTGAGTGACAACTGCATTTGGGTTGAAGCAGGAAGTAGAAGACGTCCCCAAAGTAAGGCTCTATCAACATAATCTAGGTGATCGACCAAGCGTGAAAATGGTACTGCTGTAAGCAGGGCCGATGTGGATCGAGTAGTAATCCCCATAAAATATGTTTGAGAAATAGGGAAATGGTTAGCTTCAGACTCTGTGGGTAAGAGAGCCAAAAGTAGGTCAGTAAGATCTTGGAAGGCCGATGGAGAATGGTCACCTAAAGGAAATGGTGTTTCTACAGGATCCTCTATGGGTAAAGGAGATGATGGGCAAGATGAGGTAGACTCTCCTTGTGATGGTGTAGGGAGTGGACATGTGTCCCCTATGGGTAGGAGAGGTGTTATTGATGATTTGCTCAATAATTTGAGAGGCAAGAGGCAGAGTGCTAATTATGGGATCTTTCATGGGTGAAGGAGAAAATGAAGGGGGTTCCTCTATGGGTGGAGGAGTAGATGAAATAGGTTCCTATGCAGGTAGGAGAGTTTGGGCTAGGATTTCATCTATAGAAGAGATAGGGAGCGATTGGGGAGAAATTGGTATGTCATCAAAAATAGTGTGGACCTCACGAACATTGCTATCATTGGTTGAAGTGTCACCAGTTTGGTTGGAAGATGGGGCATGATTAGGGAATGGTTTATTGAAGATATGTAGGTTTTGGATGGTTGGTGCATTTGGTTTATCCAAGACTAGATCTCTGTTGTCTAGCATTTCTTGGTTGATATTCTTGAAGGTGATGCAGTTACCATCTTTATGACCTTTGACATGATGATAGTTGCAAAAGTCATGTTCTTTATACCACATGGGTGTGGCATGATGGAGTCAAAAATATAGGTAGAAGGGTAAGGTACCAACCTTAATAAGTTTTTCCAAACAAAAGAATACGTTTCCCTTATTGGGGTGTACTTTCATTGTTCTCGTCAGGCTGGAAAGTTTGGACATGAAAAAGATTAGAAGGTTTGTCTTGGTTTGATGGGTGAGAGGGTCCAACCTTGAGAACCATAGCATTGGTAGATCCTTTAGATTTTGAATAGTTGTTCTAGGGTTTAAAATATGAAGAAGCATCATTCGATTTGAATGCGGTGTTTTTGTTACGTAGCTAAATTTTCTTCTCTTTGATAGCATGAATCTCCAATTTTTTTCCATGGTGAATGCCTCGTCAAAGGTGTGGAATGTCTGCACTTGTAGGGTTGGTGAAATGTGTCTAGTGCAAGCATAAGTAAACAAATATATGATCTTAGTTTGGAGTAATTGAAATGTGAACTAGTTAATTAGGTCACACAATGAGAAACAAAGTATGTGATAGACTCATCGTCATACTATCGAGTGGATTAGAGATCAGTCATGGTGACTTTCTTGACAATTTTGATTGATAAGTGGTTTAAGAAGGCTTTGGCTACTTGATTAAACAAGTAGATGGAATTTTGGGTAGCTCACTATACCGGTCTAATGCGAGTCTGTCGTCGAGGACATCGGGAAGGTCTGTAGTAAAGAAAAGCATCATCATGGGTAATCAGGTAACACCCATGTTTGAAGGACCACAAATGTTGTTGCGGGTCTTCTTTACTATATAAGTGGTTAAATTTTTGCATTTCCCAATGTACAGGGTATGGGCGAATAGGAATGGATGGATGAATGAGATCATTACAGATTTCATCATAGGTGAGACTATTGCATGATCCGTAAATAGAAGCTTCTAGTGTTTTCATCCTTTCCATCATTAATTTGATGAGGTCATTGGTAGGTTGTGATAGAAGGGTGCCTCCTATGGTGTAAGAGGGTTGGTGTTGAACATGTGATGTGGGTGGCATTCCAGTGTATGGTGATCTTTGAATAGGAAGGTTGAGAATGGGGAACAACATGGAGGGCATATACCCAGAATGAATAACATACAAGATAGGTGGTTGTTGATAATATGTTTATGTAGGTGAGGTAGTTGAAGTGAATCTAGTAGCGATTAGGGGCAGATATTGCGGGATGGAGAGGACAAGATTCTGGAATGGGGTAGGGGTCATTGACACCATGGGTGGTTATGTTGCAATTGGTATATGTGAGATAATGGGCACAGATGGGGTTATGGTCTAGGTGGTCAATGAAGGAACAAATGATACTACAGGTGTGACTGATGTTGCAGATGTAGTGGTCATAGCGGGTGTGGAGCCTAGTTGCAAAACCATTGGGGGTAAAGCAGGTGAAGGTAATGCTGAACTAGAAGGGGCTGATGCAGGAGTGGGGAAAATGGTAGGAGAGATGGATACAAACATGCCATATATCAAATGACCTGAGGAATCTCAAGTGGATGAGTGGGAAAGATAGAATTGTAAGACTACAGAATTTTGATTGAGGATTCGTGTGAACTCCTCGTTGCCTATAGCAATGGTGGTAGGTGGGGTCGAATCCATGGGTGACAAGATAGAATATGGTGAGGGAATAGGTGGGAGTGGTTGGCAGCTAGCGTGGAATATAAGAGCATTAGTTTGGTTGTGAGTTAACACCATGTGAATAAGTGTTGACTTGGTAAGACTGTATTCTATAAATGACATAGAAAATAATGAGGAAAGAGAAAAATGAGGCTAGGAGGGTGAATTCGGTCAAGGTTTGGATTTTGAAAACCAAACACAGACACCAACGATGGTTAGGATGACTGGTGATGGTTAATGGGGAACTAATGTCGATCACAACAACCGATGTCGTTATTGTGGAAAAACACTAGTTTCAAAAAGTGAAATAGGACTCATGAATGTGTAATGGGGAAACTATGTATGATAGAAATATCAACATAAGAGGGTAATAGGATGGTGCCATGAGGGCCAACAACAAAATATAAGGAGTGATGAAGGCTACTCCGGGAAAATAAATAGAAATCCGTAAGTTTGCACGACACGATTAGGTTTAACCGACGACGATCAGATATGAACCCGATGATGGTCGCATTTGGATCGACACCCCACAGTTCTTGTGAAATGAGAGAGAAATGAAGAAACTAGGCTTTGTGAATTAAATTTGGTGAAGAATCAAACTCAAAATTCTGAGAATGAGAAGATGGGGCCCCAACACACTCATATAAAGTCGAATACTCCAACTACGATGTTGGAATGTTTAAGGAAGAAGAACAATGTAGATTTGTAGTCTCACACCTCAAAACACAAGTCAAGAGGAATGCTAAGAAAAAACATGATCCTAAAAGTGATTTTATTATGTTTTTTAGCTTATGCTATTTAGAACTGACCATGTGAATTTAGAATAGAATTTTTGGTTGGGAAGGCATCCTAGAAAGAAGGATATCTAAAAGGTGAGGTTTCAGGTTATGTTATATGGGGGATGCTATCGATAGGTGACTAGACAGAGATAACTAGATGGGAGTACCTACTAATCCTCGATCATTGACAGTGTGTTCCCAAGAAGATGTCATTTAAGAAAATGTGTATATTCAGATTTTTAGTTTGGTAGAAGAAGAAAGAGAGTGCTTTTTATGGTTCAATTATGTCAACCATTAGCTAGGCATGACTTCCAGCATATAGGTTTCCCTCATTTTAATGTGAACTAAAAATGTAGCAAATCATAATGCAATGCAAGTGTTTTAAAAACCCAAATCGAAATATTATTTTTGATGTAGCAAGTGATGAATAGGAAGAGGAATGATCTTTCACTAATGTAATGTGAAAAGAAAGAAGAATGTGTTCTGTTTAAATAACCAAAAACATGATTGATTTTAGAAAATAAAGAGAGGAAGAATGATTCCAGAGAAAAAAATTAATGTGTAATCTCTTTGAAGGGAAAAAAACACAAAAATTTCACCTAGGAATGAATAAAATGCAACAGAACCCCTGATGTGTCCCACTAGGCGTGCCAAAATGTTTCACCATTTTCTTTATGTTTTTGATGAAATAGATAGAGTTATGAGCTGAGGAGGAATACCTATCGTGTTGGTTGGTTAGAGGTTGATGTGCATGTTTTTAATTCTTAATCCGATGCTGACTGTGAGAGCTTCCTTTTGGCTAGGAGGAACTACTTGTAATAGAAATCAAGACCACAAAAGAAGAGTTAAACAATATATGGCGTGGACTGCCTAGTGTGTGTTATATCCATGAAGTGTGATACTCCCTAGATGGCTGTTGATCCACTATTTAAAACTACTTAATGTGAGAAATAAACAAATTCCTATTGTAGTTGATATTGTTTAGGTATCTAATTCAAATACAATAAGCAAATCTAATCATAATAGGCTAGGCTATAATCAGATCTGAATGGAGGGGTAATTGTCAAGGTACTAGGACTGGTCAGGGTCAGGTTCTAGGTTTCTTAGGTCACTTGGATGAAGGTTCTTAGGTTCTGTTATTAGCAAAGGTATTAAACACAAAGAATGAATTTGGTATGGTATAACCGATGGTGTTAAAAGGGACCGATGAGCATCATGGGTAGTTGGCGTCGGTAGGTTTGGGGTGAAAGAAACTTAATGGGATCTGGTTGTAGAGGTTGATCTGAGGTTAAATAGAGATAAAAGGGGGGGTGGAGAGGTCTGTGGGAATCTTAGGTATACTCTGAGATGTGTAACAGTTAGATATAAGTGATTTAATGGTGTGGGTGGAGGAATGGTTGAGTTTACAGGAAGGTAAATGGTGAGGGAATGAGAGTAGAAGTGGAAACTGATAACAGCGGTAGAAGAACTTAATAAACTGAAGTAGATATAGATGATTCTAGTTAAAAGTATACTTACTATAGTGTAGGTTCAAATGGTTGGATGGTGATGATAGTTGATCATAGGAATGATGTTTGGTACCACTGATTGCTTCACTAAAATGTTACTATGAGTACAATACCTTTAGATGCGTCCCGATGTTGGTTATGGATGTCTATAGGTACGAAAAGGTTTTGATCTGTTTTCATGTAACTCTCTTCTCTTCTCCTCGATTCCAGAATGTTCCAACCTCTCCCACAAGGTTCCTAAAGTGAATAAATGGTAACTGATGATGGTTCTTGATTGACCAACGTCAGTTTTGGGATGACCAGCATCGGTTAAGGCAGGATTCCCTAGGTTTACTAAAAATGGTAGATCTTGGCAATCACTTGGGCCAAGTTTTTTTATTCTCGTGGATCAAAACAAAAGTTTCCTTCTAATGAGTGGGAATGTGGTTAGAGGAATAATAGGCATGTGCTTTTAGGGTTAAACTAAATCTTAGCTCATTAAGGTAAGTGGGACTAAGTCTTAGTTAGTTATGGAAACATGCTATGAATAGGTCTATGGTGAGGTGGAAATTAGTTTAATTAGGATAATTAAATAATAAATATTGTGAGAATAGGTATTAATTTAATTGAAGTAATTGAATTAATATTAATGTGGGGTGAAATGGGCCATGGTTAGAGGAACATGTTTAAGTTGGTTATTTGACTAGGGGCTAAGGGGATTGTGACCAAATTTTTGTGTCTACAACAAGTCAAGTTTCAAATATTTTGACAAGGGTGCGTACATAGTTGGTACACGAAATATGATCCGAACCAGACTTATGTGGACTATATTGTGTAGCGTGATGATTTCTTAGCAAATTTCCATATACCCAAGTTTGAGTAGAAAAGCATCAACATGATGAAGGATATCAAAAGGGCATGACCGAGAGTGTTCGAGTGTGATGCATGGTTAAGAACCCTTTTGTCAAAGTTATCTTATGACATACATCTAAATCAACATGCTCAGTGGTTTGGTTGAGGACTGATCATGCCTTTAAGAAGGGAAATATCACACAAGACTTGTAAAAATACATGTGAGGCACTCGAGGGAGACGTGCATGGTGAGGTGGTTGGGAGTGTAGACACAGGAGTGAGCCCATTCTTGGAAGCTCAGATTGCAGTAATGGAAAAATAGTTAGAGAAATTATCAGCTAATTCAACACATGAGACACACAGTGGAATTTGGTGCACAAATTGTGAAGTAGAAGGACATACTAAGGATAGTTTTCCCCGTAAATCAATGCATGCCATATTGCTAGACTATGAGATCTGTCACTTGGATCATGATTCAAGTAGGTGCCCATTGTTGCAACACGCAATAAGAAAGAATGTGTCTTGTTACTGCAATATTTTCAGGTCTACCACTCATGATACAAATAATTATAGGTTGATTGATTAGATTCATGATTTCATTGATACTAGTGTATGACATACCAATGTTGTAAATAATTCTAAGGAATAAGGTGAGCATCATGATCATAATCAAAATGAAGGGTGCTCTGATGGAGGCTGAGGTAGAGGTTGAGGATATCATGGAGGATTCAGAGGCCAAGGTCACGGTGGTGGAAGAAGTGAATTTCCATGAGGAACATGTTATACATGTGGATCCCCTTATCATTACATGCATGAATGCCCTCATAACATTATTTGTTCTTTTGCGGAAAGAACCACAACTATGAATAATTCCCATTTGTATGAACACTTGAGTAATAAGCACAAACAAGACAAGGGCACATGAATGGTTAGAGTACAATGTGCTCTAGAAGATCAGTGGATGTTGAAGTTAACACCAGATCCTGAGTTGGTACTTGTGAAGATCACTACACATGTTGAGGTTGCGCGCGCTAGGGAATTTCCAAAGAAAAATCCTATTATTACAAAGGAGGAGGTACTACATGCAAAGTATCCAGACCCTATGCATCAGAAGGAAGTTTATCAAGAAACCATGGAGGTTATTAGGAATTTATAGGGTGAGATACAATGTTTGAAAGAATAGTCATGGAAGTTAGAACAAAAGAAAGAAACTAAGCTTCCTTAGAAGGATGTTTATTATTTAAAAGAGGTTTGCAAGATGTTGC
Organism: Taxus wallichiana var. yunnanensis; assembly: GCA_018340775.1. Taxonomy (NCBI): domain Eukaryota; kingdom Viridiplantae; phylum Streptophyta; class Pinopsida; order Cupressales; family Taxaceae; genus Taxus; species Taxus wallichiana. The sequence goes on from CM031239.1 coordinate 841,411,865, forward strand.
GATAAGAGAACATCATTCCTTTGTTGGGGGAATGGTTAAGGGGAAAGATATCATGCACTAGAGTTGAGCATGAAAGATAGATTTTGCATGTTAACCTGCCTCCTCATAGTATTAGATTATGAAAAGGAGATCACTCTAAATGTTGTTGTTGATGGGTGGATTTTGAGTAACATTTTGATTGATACAAGTGCATAAGTGAATGTACTCACTTTGGACATGTGGATTCAAATGGGGAGACCACCATTACAACCATATTCAAATGTGTTGTTTATGGAAAATAGGACTAAATCCATGCTAATTGGAGTCTTGAAGGATTCTATTATTATCATATAGGGGGAAAAATTTACCTGGGGACTTTGAGTTCTTGGCAGCTTGCAGAGCCAAACAATTTTCTAGCACTACTTGGGCACCCTTAGTGTTATGCAAACAAACTGATCTACACTTCAAAAAAGGATATATAAGTTTTGAGAACAAAGAAGAGTGCGTCATTATTCCTTTGATAGATGAGAAATTTGTACCTTATGTAGAGCCCTTAAGTGAAGAGGATTTGAACAAAATCTATGTGCACACCATTAGAGATCGGAATTCCTTCAACCATCAAAGGAAGGATTTCTCCAATGGCATGATGCACAGTCCATGAGTGATACTAAAACCGATGGATATGACAACCTGGGCATATGAAAATTATGAAATGGTAGGACATGAGGTGAGAAGTGTAGTTAAGCATGCAAGCGAGGCCCTGCTTTGGGTGAGGTGTTTGGGTAGTAACCAAGTACTAAGGCACTCTGGCGAGGAAAATCCTAAAGTGTTCTTACATGGTATGGAATATCAATGGAAAATAAAGTGGAAAGAACGATAATGCTAGTTTATACTCTCCATGGGACAACAACACACTAGTGGATGGTTCATAGGGATAATATTTAAGAGTGGTGAGAAGTAAGAATCGTCTTCTTTGCTAGATTTCTCGGAGAAATGTGCCAACTTAGATATATGAATTTCATGGTAAAGATCTTGTTTAGCACCATGTTTAGTAGTGTGAGAGGCTTTGGATAGAGGGGTAGGAAGCTTTACCACCTTCACTATGGGTGAAAAATATCTATTTCACCTTGTGAGGCTACATGCAGTGAATGGTATGTCTATGCAAATTTGAATAGAGAGATAGGGAATTGGCAAGAATTGTTGCTAGGTATGATTTAAACCTTTGACTATTTTTCCACTAAATCTCTAGTGAATGAAGCATTACTAGGTTATGAAGTGCTTGACTATGGGAGATAGTGTAAAGGTTGAGGAACTTATTCAGGAGTTACTAGGTGAGTCATACATGGAGGCATGCTTTGAAGAAGAAGAGACAGATGCAAAACAACTTGGGTGTGTCTGCATAGGCAATGAAAAGGGTAAGATGGTATTTTTCATTGATGATGAAGAAGTGGAGAATCTAGATGTTGAGCATATAGAGGGTACACGTGAGGTATTAGACAGTGTAGATGATAAGGCATGCACCTACCATGAGCTGATGAAAATGAATAAGGTCAACATTAGAACAAATGTTGAACCTAAGGAGGCCATCATTGGATATTATTGGTCTGACTCTAAGGTTGCTAAGATAATTAAGTTGTTGCGTAACTTATAGGACTCATTCCCTAGAGGATATCATGAGTTGAAAGGGGTGTATGAATCTTTGGGTGAGATGAGAATCAAGCTAAAGGAAGGTGTGTACCTAGTTAGGAAGAGGCCTTATAGGATGAATCCTAACACTGTGCATCAAGGTAAAGGAAGAGATTGATAAGATGTTGAATTATGGAATCATTGAGCCCATTGAGGAGTTAGAGTGGGTTAGCCCTATGGTGATAAGTATCAAGAAATATGGCAGAATAAGAATTTTTGTGGATTATAGGGAGTTGAATGTTGCATGTGTAATAGATCCCTTTCCCACACCATTTACAGAGGAGATTCTAGAAGGTGTTGTAGGGCGCAAGATTTACTCCTTCACTAGATGGATTTTCTGGATATCATCAAGTAAGAATAGCTAAAGAGGATCAAGAGAAGACAAATTTCACCACAGAGTGGGGAATTTTTACATACACAGTTATGCCCTTTGGATTAAAGAATGTGCCTACATTCTTTTCACGCATTGTTGTGCAAGCATTCCAAGACTTCATTCATAAGTTTTTGCAAGTTTACTTGGATGATTGGACAGTGTATGGGCTAGTGAAAGATCATTGTGATAACTTAAGGCTGATGTTTGAGAGGTGTTGGCCAGTTGAACATCTCTTTAAACATTAAGAAGTGTATTTTTGCTACACCTTTTGGGACTTTTTAGGGCATATTATTTGTAAAGAAGGCTTGTTAGTAGATCCTGCTAAGGTTGTTGTTATTTTGGGCTTAGAGGAACCTACTAACCAGAGTGAGGTGTGTGGATTCTTGGGGCACACATGATATTACAAGAATTTTATCAAAGGTTATGCTAATATTTCCATGCCTTTAGAAGAATTATTGAAGAGTAAAGGTAAGTTTCATTGGGGTGAAGTGCAACAACACACGTTTGAGACATTGAAGGAAAGGCTTACTACAACACCTATTTTGTGCTTTCCTTCATGGACCAAACCTTTTCATGTGCATGTGGACACCTCTGGCATGGCCATTGGTGTGGTATTATCCTAGCCTAGTGAAGGTTTTTGGATCATCCTATTTGCTTTGAAAATAGGAAGTTGACCTAACAGAATAGAACTATACAACTAAAAAGTCGAGGCCTTGTCTAAAATTTACCCATTGCATAAGTTTCGACAATACTTGTTAGAAATACCTTTTATTTTCTTTACAGATCACATGGCATTGAAGTACTTGGTGAATAATCCCATTCTGTAGGGGTGCATATGCCGTTGGATTCTATTATTTTAGGAATTTGATTTTACTATGGTGGTTAATCTAGGCAAGAGAAATTCTATACCAAATAATTTATCAAGGATTAATACAAGAGAGGACATGCGAGAGAATTGAGAATACAATTTTGGATCTACAACTTTTCAAATTGAACCATGTTCCCTCTAGCTTAGAACATATTGATGTATTTTTGCGAACATGTGTGACTTTGAAGGAATGAAGAATATAGAGAAGAAGAAACTCACACCGAACCTTACATGTTGATTAGTGGAGACTTATACAAACTAGGTCGGGATGAAGTTTTGCCAATGTGTACTTCAACATGAGTGTGAAGATATTATGGAAGAGGTTCATGGCGGTATTGCGATGGAAACTATGTACAAGATTCCACCACACGTAAGATTTTACTCTCCTTTGGTTTGTGGTGGGAAACATTATATAAGGATTGTAAAGAATATTGTAAGGCCTGTGACCATTGTCAATTCCTTGGAAAGGTTGGGCATAGAGATGAAATGCCTTTAAAGCTGATTTCTAGTGCAAAACCTTTGGAAAATTGGGAAATTGAATTTTGGGTCTTATTTTGCGACTGCGCACATGACGAGATTGTCTACAACATAACTTGTAAAAATTATCTTACTGAGGTGGGCATAATCGGTGCCTACAAAGGATTTCATGATAGTTACAACAAAAAGGTTTATGTGGGAGAACATTATCAATAGGTATGGATGCCCATTGAGTTTGACAAGTGATAGGGGTACTCATTTCCTTAATGAGACCATCAGGATAATCTTAGAAGAATTTATGGTTGCACACCATAAAAAGCACCCTATCACCCTTAGGTTAATGGAACTGCTTAGGCCTTTAATAAGATATTGAGCCACATAGTGACTAAAATTTGTAATGTTGGAAGGAAGGACTAGGATGATAAAGTCTCTCTGCTATACTTTGGGTATAAAGGAAAACATATAAAAGATTAAACAAAGCCACACCTTTTCAATTGGTGTTTGGAGCGTAGGCTGTTCTACTAGTGGAATTCATGTTACCTTCTCTATGTATTACACGCACATGAGGTTTGGCTAATGAGCAAGCACTTGAAGAGCACATAGAAAAAATGATTTAGTTGGAAAAAGGTGCGCTATACCATGATGGAGTTAGAAGATAGAGAAAGCTAGGTAGAAGGCATGACATGATAGACATATTAAGGATAAGAAGCTTGAAGTTGGAAAAATGGTTCTTCTTTATGACTCCAAGTTCTTGTGCCACCCTAGAAAGCTTAAAGTGCATTGGTTGGGACCATATATTGTGACTTATATACTTGATTTAGGTGCTTGTCCAGTTAGAGGCACTAGATGGAACATGGTTTCCTAGTTATTTCAACATGAGTAGGTTGAAGCCCTATTATAAATAAGTCTTCTTAGTGTTTGTAATAAGGCAATATTGCCATTAGCCTAGATTTACTTAATCTAATTCCTTTATATGTGTTTCCTTTATTATTGTTATGCTTTGTCAATTTAGTTTAGTGTTTTATGTAATAAGCACGCTTGTGTGCTAGAAGTTGATAACCATCTACGTTTTGTCATACGCGAGCACCGCACATACCCATAGTGTGGGGTGGAGTATATACAAGGTACATGGACCAAGTTTGAATGTTCTCTGAAGATGGGTATGCATAGAGAGATGTCGTGTAGGTGCTTGAAGTAAAGGTGTAGATACAGAAATATTTCTCATGAATGAAGACCACATATGGATGAATGGATGCATAATGTAACGTGAGGTAGGTTGCAGTAGTAGAAACTACTTGGTGAAAGGTATATTAGATAGGTACTTTGGTGCATGAAGGCACACAAAATGAGGTCTATGGCTAAGGATTAGAAGGTGCGCCCAGAAGCTTATTGCTTGTGGCGTGAAAAAACCGGTGTGGAAAAAGGAAAGAAATGCCAAGTTAATGCGAAGTACGTTGGTAGTTGATGAGCATTAAATTTGGATTTTTTTTAAAAATATATATAAGGAGGTGTTGGGAAATCATTTTTACCTTTGTAATTGAGATAATTTGATCGAGTTGAAGAGTGAGTTACGTGTAAGTGTGAAGAGTTGTTTTGCTGAGTTAAATCGGATAGATTTTAGCATGAGATTGGTCGACTGACCTAAGTACAAAAGGTGCTTAAGGTTTGGGTGCACTGACATAGGGTTTAAAGATGCATGCTTTGAACTATAGCGAAGCAAGGCGTACCTAGGAAAGTATAAAATGAGGAATTAGTGATTTTTTAGAAGACTTGAAGAGCACATAAAGGCTATTTTGGTCAAGTAGAATATCAACTGGCATGCATAGTTTTGAGGCTATAAGTAGGATTAGATTGTATTTGTATTATTATATAATCTATTAATAGTGAGCTTACATGCTTTTGTATTTATCATGTAAAGGTGCATGGCTATTATTATCATGTAGTCTATTTTGAAGGTTCTTAGGTGGTGAAGGGCAAGTCCCCACCCCTATAAATATGTATTGATTTGCATGGTTTAGTAGTACCACTTTTGTAATAGAGTTATGCTGCTGATTTATGGGCATGCACAACTTATGATGATAATACTATGTATGTATGAAGCTTTTGTGTTTTACAACAATTAATATAATGGATCTTTGTGGCTGGATAATGGTAATTGATATAAATGAGCATGGATCTTGTATGGTAAATCTGATTATGGTTCTTGTTTGATTAATCTTGCATATGGTAAAGAACTAGATCTAGTTTATGCATTGTAATATACTTAATTATCTGTTATGGATATGGAATATTTCTATGATCGTGTTAACTTCTTGAAAAATTTGATATAAAATAGGAACTTTGATACCCTTGCACACTTTGGGTGAGCACTCAATCAGTATGAGTGATGTTCCAATGTGCATTAGGATTTTGTGGGTAAATCTAGGCTACGGTAGTACTCTGGAATCGGAATCTGGGAGCAAAATCCTCATCATCGAAGAAGAATCAAGTGGAGTGCGAGAGTCATTTGAATGTCATCATATGAATAAAAAGAGGATCTGATGGTAGAAAACTTATGCAGCGAGAGTTCTTTGGAAGGCGAGGTGAAGTGACGTGGCACTCAACGGAAGAAACAAGTGTCCGGAGAGTTTCATCAATTTGAGAAATAAAAATGCAAGGGAGCACAAGGAGAAATGGTCACATATGTCTTAGAGAAAGGGTCTCAATGGAACACGAGTGTGAAGATTGAATGTAAGAAAGAACATGGTCAACAATGAGCTCTGTAGTGGCAGTAGTAAGTGAAGGGTCTCTAAACAAATACTTAAAGATGCACCAAATGCGGTGAAAAGTTAATATCATAATTGCATAAAGAAAATTTGAAATCTTACTCTTTATTCTTGCTCAATACATATCCATTTAAATAGGAGATGTTGTTCCTATATTTAAGGAGATATAATCTCCATAAATATCTCCACACATAACTCCTAAAACAACTCCATGCTATTATACGTGAGATTTTGTTTTCTCACAAAACTAATATTGTTAATGATTTGTTTACTCAACAACTCATAACAATATTTACTCACCCACTCATAATTACATTTACAATAATGTAATTAAATTATTCAACACATATTATATTATCTAGATAATATAATCACTTACATAATATTCTATGTTCACACTGACAACATAGATATTCCTAACATTCGCCCCCTTAGTGTGAACATGGGGTAAGAGCTCTGAAACATCAACCTTGTGGAGTATTCATTGCTTCTTTGGATCTTGCTATCTGGATCTTGCTGCTAATGATCATCCTTGTCGTATGAACATCTTCATCGACTGATCACCTTCCACCGAAGTACCTTCCACCGAAGTATGGCAGTCAGAGGACCATACGTAGATGATTTTCCCCTGTAAGCTGAGTCATGCAGTTTGCTTCTTCCACACCAAATAGACACTCAGGAACTGTTGTTAGTCTATGTGAACACATTAAAATCAAAACATGAAACTAGTTTCACCCCCTTGTGTATAAACACACCACATAACTGAAATAAAATATCACCACATGTCATCTGCGACCCCATCGTTGGTGAATGACGAGAGGACGCTGATTTTCCTCCTTCCTCCATTGCCTCCTTCCTCCAACAAGAAAAGAGTCTACCATAGGAAATCCTCATCACTAGGACATGAAAGTTCTTCATCAGTTGAGTAGACTTCCCAATCAGTTTCTACTTCAGCTAGAAGGGCTTTCTGATCTATCTTGTCATCAAGAAGATCCTGAGCTCTCTTTTTACAGTTCAGTATTACATGCCCAATCTCATTACAATAAAAGCATTTTATTTTTCCATGTGAAGGAACCTTCTTTGGTTTATGTTTTTCCTTCTTAGATGAGGAGCTCGGTTTGTTTCCTACATATAGTACTTCTTCATGTTCTTCATGATTGCTTTGTTCTAATGATGTAGAAATCACTCCTTCTAGACTAATAGTAATTTTACTCAAAGTAAATACAATATTTGAGTAACTCTTAGGCATGCTATTAAGAAGAATAGCTTTAGCATCATCATCTTTTACATGTTCTTTAATTCCAGCTAGTTGATTTAGCAAAGAACGAAACTTACTTATATGATCTGCCATTTTTGAGTTCTCTTCCATTTTCAACCCGTACAAGCGTTGCTTCAATGTAGTCTTTGCCATTTCAGCTTCAGAACCAAACAATTTGTTAAGAGACTCCCAAATTTCTTTTGCAGATTTTGTGAAATCCACATGATGTAGATAGGCTTTTGATAAGCCCAGACCAATGGTACCCAATGCTCTCTGATCTTTTGCATTCCATTTTGCCAATTCATTTCCTCCAGTGGGTGGAGTTGAATTAGACTTCACCACATCCCATAGATCCTTTTCTATTAAATGTAATTGCATCATGTAGTTGCCATGTATGGAAATCTTGTCCTTCAAACTTTTCAATCAGATTTAGTTTCTCCATTATTTTGTACAATACTGATAAAAAAATACAAAATTGAATCAAGTACTTTAAAATTTTATATTGAATACCTTTTAACCTCCAAGCAAGTCAAGAACTTGTATTAACAATTCAACATTATTGAAAATTGGAGAAAACTTTCAGTAGAAGAATTGATGTGCTTAATTTGATAGCTGCATAGTAAAATCCGTATTTCTTCCAAACTACGTTCTGGGTTCTTCTGAAATTTCTTCTGTAGTTTCTTGACCAGCACGTGATTCTGCACACAAAATTATAGAAAAACCCACATCTGGAAACGAAAAATATAATATATTCTTTGAGACGGATCTGATCATGAAAGCACTGAAATTTCTTGCATCAAACCTGCTCTGTTACCAAATGAAAAGTTAATATCATAATTGCATAAAGAAAATTCGAAATCTTACTCTTTATTCTTGCTCAATACATAGGAAGTATTACATCCATTTAAATAGGAGATGTTGTTCCTATATTTAAGGAGATATAATCTCCATAAATATCTCCACACATAACTCCTAAAACAACTCCATGCTATTATACGTGAGATTTTGTTTTCTCACAAAACTAATATTGTTAATGATTTGTTTACTCAACAACTCATAACAATATTTACTCACCCACTCATAATTACATTTACAATAATGTAATTAATTATTACAACACATATTATATTATCCTAGATAATATAATCACTTACATAATATTCTATGTTCACACTACAACATAGATATTCCTAACATGCGGTGAGGAGGATCCAGTGCCACGTGAATGCAAAGAGGTATGATGATGGCTAACTTCTAGTGACCAAAAATATGATCGCAAGTGTTGAGAAATTCCTTAAGACAATTGGAATTAGTGGGTGCAGGAACTAGCCCAAGAAAGAAGTGTGTAAGATCCTCATAGGAAAATTAGAATTCCATAGAAGCATGCCATATTGAAGAGTTCACTCTCCCAAGAAGACGTGGTGGAGATTGTAACGTGATCCTGTGACCTCAAGTTTGGAAATAACATCCTCCATGATTTAGAAGTGGAAGTAAGAAGTACAAGGTGTACAAGAAGAAAAGGGTGTAATAATGCAAGAAATCGGACTACGTTGATAATGCACTTGTGTACAACACAAAACACGAGAATAGTCATAATCCCTTATTTGTAGAATGGGGATATCTTGCCATAAGGTTGTGGTAGACGTGCTCACTAGCCGTAGGTGAAGAAGATCACTACTGATGCAATAATGAGTCAAATTGTTTCCAAACAGCAAAAAACCTCAGAATGTGCTCAAAACCATCGAAAAATGCTATAAGGGGTTCCAAAGCAGGACTAAGACACTCCAGAAAGGTAACAAACTCCCATAAACAACTAGTGGGAATAAATGCTCAGTAACCTTAGTTTTGGAATAATTTTTGCCCAATTTTACTATTTTTAGAAAATGCATGAAAAATTAAAAAGGGGCTTGATTAAAACTAGGAATTACCTAATTCAATTAATTTCCTAATTAAAACACACAAAACCTTCTAATAAGCTGATAAATTGACCTCTTAAAAGGGGTTATTAGATCCTAATTAATTAGAACCTAACACCTTTAATAATAAACCTAACCCCTAAGTAACACCCAAACACCTTAATAATGAACTCCCATTTCTTATCAACAAACCCCCTTTTTTAGTAGACATGTATTAAAATAGGCTTTGAATGATTAAAAAGTTTGATTTGAGGAGGGCCCGAAATATAAAATATGTAGGATAATTAAATGACAAGGTAGTCAAGGCAAAAGAAGGGCTATTCAATGGAGTAGAGGCCATGACATGTGGCACGAGGAGGGTGTTTGAAGAAGCTATGTTAGGAGTGAGAAAAATTAGCATGGAGCAAAAGAATGGTGAGGGAGGTGAGCATGTGGAGGTAAGTGAGTAGTGTGCACAATATGAGGAGCTTGGTCAATAGCAAGGGGAAGCTAATGGGGCTCGTAATGGTTGGTTGTTCTCATACCGGTGAGAGGAGAATGCACACAATGATCCATTCCAAGCTATAATGCATGACACATGACACGAGATGAATTTAGTATAAACTAGAGAAAATAGAAAATACACCAGTCATAGGACCAAAATAAGACCACATGCGTGAAGCATGGCGACAATCAAGGAAGAATCATAGGAAAAACACAACGCAAGAAGCCACGGGTTTGCATGGTAAGAGATATAATAGAAGGGTTGATAGCATTTGGCACAAAAAACAGGCAGATGGAATAATGTAAAACTAAGGCATCGACTAAAAATGAAAGTAATCCATGATAAAACAAGGGCTAATAAACCAAAACCACGACCAACACAATGTAAAACACAAAGAGATTCGGTGGATGCAAGGCACAAACAGGGGTGTGAGAACAAGTCCATGGACAAGTTTGTGAGCATCCCACAGAAAATGAATGTGCCAAAAATGCACATTTGAACATGGATGCATGAGCATGAGTGAGTATAGGTGAGTTGAAGATCTCTAAGGCAAATAGCAATGCAGAGAGCACGAGAGGTCCAAGACAATTGAAAAATCCTGTTCGAGGTTGATGAAGTGATTCCACCATGCAAAGCGAGTCATCTAAGGGAAGCAGGTGAGTGGAAGGGCCATCTCGGTTCCCATCTTGGTGAGAAAGGGTTGAGTTGTGACTAAAAATATATTTTCACCACTATTTAAAAAACCAAACTAGCACTAACCTTTAACTCAAACTTTAAAAAAATTGTGATCTAAACCATTAAAACCTCAAGAACTACATACAAGCACGGAAATAAAGAAAACCATGAACACACACCTTAAACAAACCCAAAAAAGAGACCAAAACACATGAACAAGGTATAAAACCCCGAATCAATGCAAAAAACCACAAAACGGAATCACCATTATGAAAAATGTTGCGAGAAATATGTATATCATGAATTAGAATCTAGAAAACCATGAGAATAAAGGAATCACATGGATCCATAATGTGCACTCTAATACCATGAAAGAGGGTATGAAAACTTGAATAACAATGATCATGAGGATGACATGAACATCCTTGGGCGTGTGAACAAGAAAATGATGAGATCTTGAGAGGAGTGAGCATCAACCAAATGTGCATGCAAAGATTGAAAAATGGCGAGAACCTTCTTAAGCCAAAAACTCTCACACTATCTCATAAATATGATGGGGTGTACATATAGAGGTCTTAAGTAACTGTAGTGCTGAAATCATAATAACTCGAGTGGAGAGGGGGAGTTACATTCCCATAATAGGAAAGTAACTCCCAATAGCGCAATTGACACCGATGCGTAAGGGAATATCATATTGACCCCTAAATGACATGCATACCTACGATATCACCTAAGTGATATGAATTGTCTATTGATGTGGAATATGACTCACTAAACATCAAAGAAGTGCCACTTATCTACTAGTTTGAAGAATACATAGGTTAATAGTGCGAGACTTGAATTTTTCCAAGATAAAACAATGCAAACACATAAGACTATAAATTACCAAAATATAAGAGAGATAATTACAATAACATAGAAATATCTCCAAATCCATATGATTAAATAGAATAATGTAAGATATGTATATATAGGATTTGAACATTAACCTCCTCCTAGAATCATGTTAATCTTCACCTAGAATAGTGGTAACCAACAATTAGAATGGTGTAGTCAAGTGGTGACTAACACCTAGAATAGTGGTAACCAATAGCTAGAATGGTGTAGTCAAGTGGTGACTAATACCTAGAATAGCATAGTCAAGAGGTAACCAACACCTATAATAGTGTAGTAAAGTATACACCTAAGCATGCATGTACCATAAGTGTAGGGAAACTCTAAGTGAGGTGGAATATCCCAAGTAGGATAATACAAATAAAGTGAGGAAAATAAATCCTACACTAGTCTTGCATGTTTGTTTGCATTGTTTTAGGACTCTTGGAAATGTACCTACACACTTCCCATGCCTACACTTTCTTTAGTCATATTTTTCTTCTTAATATCCTCATGTTAGGTCCTTAAAATAGTCCAATTTAGGCTAGTTTACACAGCAACTCACCACTTCTTAACTATTATTCATCATGTAGCCCCTTGAAAATGTACCATTATTTTTATATCTTTACCATGCTTCAACATTAGCCTCATAACTTCACTCCACCTTTCAATTTACTTTGCTAACTAGGTCGAAGGATTCGCACCCTGAACTAAGCTAGATTATGTTGATTTTGGAGCTTAATTGCTTCACGGATGCTTTATTTTACATGTTGTTGGTTTTGAAAGTGTAGTGACAAGCACCAAAATCGTCGAAGTGATTGGAATCGGTTAGACATATGCGATGGTGATTTGTTCTTTGAATGAGAATTAGAATAAATATTTTTCTTTAAAGATGATTTCTTGATTGTAAAAGCATAGTTTGTTGCCTAGAATATGTGTGTGTGTGTGCACGCGCGTGCATGCACGCATGTGCATGTGTGCATTGTATGAGGGTATGAGAGAAGAAAATAGAAATTTTTGCATGTTAGTTTTCTTGGTGAGAAAGAAAGAGTAGTTGAGTGAGGGAAAAGCATTGAACATCTTGTGAGGTGTTGGAAGATAGTAGATCTTCATTATATTTCCTATGTAAAGCATTGAATAATAATATTGGCCATTTCTTGGTGGACGTAGCCCACACTGGGTGAACCACGTTAAATTTGGTGTTATCTTTCTCTTGTTTATTTTATCTTGGTTTATTTCCACATTCATTGCTTGTATGCTTTATCTGATTTTAGATCATGTGTAACATTGTTATATGGTTTAACCCCAACAACTAGTATCAAATCTTTGTTTGGAGGTTTTGTGTGTTGACAAGATTTACTCATAGAGGGTTTTCTGATTGAGTGGGAGTAGAGCAATGGTAGAAGATAGTAAATATCAAGTAGAGAAATTTGATGGTCATAATTATCAACTATGGAAGATGTAGGTGGAGGATTATTTGTATCAAGAAGGATCTATACTTACCATTGGATGAGCATGCACAATCGAACACGATGACTGATGAAGAATGGAAGGTTCTTGATAGAAAGGCTCTGGGATCTATAAGATTGAGCTAGACAAAGCATCGGTGGCTTGAATTTTATAGATGCAAAAACCATGGTAGAGTTGATGAAATCTTTAGAAAATTTGTATGAAACTCCTAGTGCTTTGAATAAGGTTTATTTGATGAAAAAAATGTTTAATTCTAAGATGCAAGAAGGTGGATCTGTATCTAATCATTTGAATGATTTCGGTCTATTGTAAATCAATTAAAATTGGTAGAAATTCCATTTGATGATGAAGTGAAAGAAATTTTATTCTTATGCTCTTTCCAGATAGTTGGGATAACTTGGTAATGGTTATTAGTAATACAACGTCTGCTTCTAAAGGTTTGAAATTTGATGATGTGGTTAGTGTAATCCTTAATGAGGAAATACATAGGAAAGCTCAGGAGAAACATCATCTGGAAACACTTTAAATGTAGAAAGTAGGGAATATCTAAGGAGAGATCATCAAAGAGAAAGAAGAATGGGAGATCAAAGTCAAGAAATGGAAGATCTAGATCCAGTATAGAGATTTACTTTGCTTTGGAATTGTGGAAAGAGAGGACACATAAAGGAGTGTTGGTCAAGGAAAACAAAGAGAATACATTAGACAAAGGTAAAGAAAAAGGTAAAGAGGCAAATGTTGCAAGTGAGGTAAAGCAAGATGCCCTTATTCTCTCCTTGGATAATAAATTAGAATCTTGGGTTTTAGATTCTGGAGCTTCTTTCCATGCTACCCCTAATAAGGGTTATTTTAGAAATTATGTTCAGAGGTGATTTTGGACAAGTTTATTTAGGAGATGATGAGCCATGCAATATTACTGGTAAAGGTGATGTTCATCTAAAGTTGTAGAATGGAAATCCATGGGTATTGAAAGATGTGAGGCATGTGCCAAGCCTCAAGAGAAATCTAATATCTGCAGGGAAACTAGGTGAATTTGGATGCGTGGTTACATTCATAACTGATTCTTGGAAGGTTACCAAGGGATCTCTTGTTGTGGCAAGAGGTAAGAAGGTAGGAACTTTATATCTGTCTACATGTGTTACTAATTCCTTTTTGTGCTATCTACTATAGATTTAGATGCAACCATGTGGCATAATCGGCTAGGCCATATGAGTGAAAAAGGAATGTAGATCTTAAAGGCTAAGGGTAAGTTATCATATTTGAAACAATTAGATCTTGAATTTTGTGAGCATTGCATATTTGGAAAGTAGAAGAGAGTGAGATTTCTCAAGGTTGGGTCAACAAAGAAGGAGCAGAAATTGGAGCTTGTACACTCAGATGTGTGGGGACCAGCTTAGGTAGCTTCTATTGGAGGATCCCAATATTATGTGACTTTCATTGATGATGCCACAAGGAAGGTATGGATTTATTGTATTAAGCATAAATATGATGTTTTTGAGACTTTTAAAAGGTGGAAATCCCTTGTGGAAAATGAAACAAACTTAAAATTAAAGTGCCTTAGATCTGACAATGGTGGTGAGTACTTGTAACAAGGCTTTAATGATTATTGTTTAGTGAATGGAATACGAAGAGAAAGAACGGTTCCTAGAACTCCACAAGAGAATGGAGTTGTAGAAAGAATGAATAGAACAATCATGGAACATGCTTAGAAGCATGAGGATACATGTTGGTTTTCCTTTGAAGTTTTGGGTAGAAAGTGGATACATTAGTGTACTTGATCAATTATGGGCCTTCAACAACACTGGATGGTGGAATACCAAAAGAAGCTTGGTTTGGAAAAGAGGTAGATTTTTCTTTTCTTAGAGTTTTTGGCTCAAAAGCTTTTGTGCATGTTGATAGGGAAAATAGGAAGAAGTTGGATGCTAAATCTAAGAGATGTACTTTCATTGGTTATGGCTCTGGTGATTTTAGATATCGATTTTGGGATTTAGAAGATTCTAATATTGTTAGGAGTCGTGATGTTGATTGGAATGAAAAAATAATGTACATGGATCAAGTTTTGGTGCCTAAACATGAACAAGTTGATGATATTTTGAAGGAAAATCAACTTTTGGATCTAAAATAGACATCCACAAACACCTGCATCGGTTCTACGAAATTGATGACAATCAAAGCTAACCAATATCGATAGATAGGATTGGGTTAAAAAAAGATAACTACTTGGAACCGGTGTGTTGGTACTCTTCAAAATGGTGGTGGTGAAGCAACCACGAGTCGGTTGGCAGGTATACAAAGGAACCATGATTGGTTACAAAACCATGGTCGGTATCAAGAGACCAACATCGGTCACTAACAGAGATTGACATGAATGTGCAACAGGCACAAAATGAGCCCCAGACACCCTAGATCTCAGTGAGAAGGTCACAAAGAGTAAGTAGACCTCTAGAGAGATTTTCACCTTCCTTTTCTTATTTATTATTAAATGATAGTGGTGAACTAGAAATCTTTGAAGAAATAATGCAGGTAGATACCCATGTGTAGTGGGAGCATGACATGGATGAGGAGATGGACTCCTTGGAACAAAATCAGACATGGGATTTGGTCAAGTTCAGTGCAGGTAAGAAAACACTAAAAAAAATGGGTTTACAAAATCAAGGAAGAAGAGGGTGGATTGAAAAGGTACAAGGTGAGGCTTGTGGTAAAGGGATTTACACAGAAAGTAGGTATTGACTTTGATGAGATTTTTTCTCCTGTAGTTAAGATGACTTCTATTCATATTGTTCTAAGTTTGGTTATAACAGAAGATTTGCATTTAGAACAACTTGATGTTAAGATGACTTTTCTTCATGGTGATTTGGAGGAAGATATTTATATGCAGCAGCCGCTTGGTTATGAAGTCAAGGGTAAGGAGAAACTTGTGTGTAAATTGAAAAAGAGCCTATATGGGCTCAAAGAAAGCTCAAGGAAATGGTATTTGAGATTTGACAATTTTATGCATGAGCATGGTTATATGAGATGTGAATCTGACCATTGTGTTTATTTTAAGAAGCTTGAAAATGGGAGCTATGTTATTTTGTTATTGTATGTGGATGATATGTTGATTGCAGGATCTAGTATGTAGGACATTGGTAAACTTAAAGAAAGGTTAGCTCACACATTTGCAATGAAGGATTTGGGAGCTGCAAAGAAAATCCTTGGCATGTAAATTCACCGAGACAAGAAAAACAAGAAGTTGTATTTGTCTCAGGAGGCTTATATCAATAAGGTGTTGGAAAGGTTTAACATGCAAAATTCAAAACCTGTTAGTACACCTATGGCTGGACACTTCAAATTGAGAAAATATCAGTTTCCTTCATCACATGAGGAGGTTGAGTACATGGCACATGTTCCCTATGCTTTAATAATAGGAAGTCTTATGTATGCCATGGTTTGTACTAGACCAGACATTGCATAGGTAGTGGGAGTTATGAGCAGGTTTATGGCTAATCAGGTAAAGAACATTGGAAAGAAGTCTAATGGATTCTCAAGTATTTGAGAGGGACATCCGACATGGATTTATGCTATGGAGGGTCAGATACTTATTTTACGTGTGACTATGTTGATTCAAATATGGCTGGAGATTTGGATGGCAGGAGGAGCACCACTGGATATGTTTTCATAGTAGGTGGAATGATAGTTAGCTAGATTTCAAGATTTGCAGAAGGTTGTGGCTTTTTTCTACTACAGAGGCAGAGTATGTTGCTTAGCTAAAAAAGCTATCAAGGAGATGATATGGATGAGTAGGTTCATGGAATATTTGGGAAAGGAGAAAAATAGGATTACATATTATACAATGATAGTCAGAGCACGATCCATCTGGAAAATAACTCAACATTTCATTCAAGAACAAAACACATTCAATTGAGGTATCACTTCATACGACAGGTGTTGGAGGATGGGAAGATGAAGTTAGAGAAAATCCATATGGATGAGAACCCTGTGGATATGCTAATGAAGCCATTGGTAAGGGATAAGTTGGAGCTTCACTCCACTTCTATTGGTCTTTGAGTTTGAGACTTGAAGAGGAAGAAACAGGATAAGGAAAAGGAACCAAGGATGGTGATGTATAATACAATGCAACAATTGATCTCCAAGTGGGAGATTGTTGAGTGTGGAGCTTAATTGCTTCATAGGAAGCTTTCTTTTACATGTTGTTGGTTTTGATGGCGGCATAGTCGAGAGGTCATCGGCATCGGTGGACATCAGATTTAGCTGAAATCGGTCAAGAAGTGACCAAAATTGGTCGGGCAATGACCAACATCGGTCACCTATGTGATGGTATTTTGTTCTTTGAACATGAGAATTAGAATAAATATTTTTCTTTAAAGATGATTTCTTGATTGTAAAAGCATAGTTAGTTTCCCATAATAGATATATATGCATGTATGCATTATATGAGGGTATGAGAGAAGAAAATACAATTGTTTTGCATGTTAGTTTTCTTGGTGAGAAAGAAAGAGTAGTTGAGTGAGGGAAAAAATTGAACATCTGTGAGGTGTTGGAAGATAGAAAATCTTCATTTTATTTCCTCTATAAAGAAATGAATAATAATATTGGCTATTTCTTGGTGGACATAGCCAACACTGGGTGAACCATGTTAAATCTAGTGTTATCTTTCTCTTGTTTAATTTATCTTTTGGTTTATTTCTACATTCTTTTCTTATATACTTTATCTGATTTTAGATCTATGCAACATTTTTATATGGTTTAACCCCAACAAAGTGAATTCATAATTTTAGCTCTTCCTCTTGTCTTTCTCTTCCTTAGCCCTGTTTTGGTCTTCAATATGCATCAAATTCACTATTACTTCCCCGATAAGATGCATTCATGTCACATACACATGCTAACAAATTGATTCCTAAGTAAAACAGTCTCCCAAGAAAATTCATATGTCAATCTTAGTTGAGACAATTGTTATCACAAAATTACAACACCCCTGATAACTCACGTGTGTGTGCATGGGCCATCAGTGTAATTTGGTAACATGGAGCTATCCCTCAAGCTGTGGGACTAGTGGGATTGAGATAAATCTCTAGAAAAGGCTGAATCCTTTCCTAATCCTACCCACCACAACTAATCCTAATGAAAGCAAAGAAACTAACTGCACCTATTCTAACATACGAAGGAGACAGGGAGAGAGATGCATGAAAATGGAAATCCTACACTATGAGTGGTGATACACAAAGAAAATGAGTGGTAATCACTTCCCCAACCTACAAAAAGATAAAATAATGAACCTAGAGAGGGTGTTCATGCACCATAGACCAAAATAAATACATCCACCATTCGCGAATAAGCACAAAACAACCAAACCCTGCAATGAACAAAGAGTATACACATATCCTGCAAGCACAGTGAGAGGTAAGATGCAAACAATAAACCATGAGAAGTTTGGAAAGATAAAAATACAGTTTTATTACTCCATAAGAATTCACATTGTGCATTGTTATAGCAAAAAGAGGCATGAAGCCATTATAATGATTTGGAGGAAGGCATGGGAGGATAAAAAATCACTAACTTCTTTCACAATGAGCCCCATGTTACAATTTATAAAAATAGAGAAGAGAGATAATGAAACTCGGATTTTTCTTTCCCATCACTTGAAATTTTACCAAAGTAGGTGAAAATCATGATATATAATCTCCAAAATTCATCCCACATTGATTTATAACTTGTGCAGCATAAGAAAATGGCTCCCATGCTCATTAATTACATCCCCAACCACCTGGAGGTCTCTATTGAACCTGGGTAATTTCTATGTACAATTTTCCATCAAATATTCATCAATTCTAGAATTTATTGATCTCTTTATGTAGATCTTGAGTCAAAATTCCAATGAGACCAATTTTGTGCGATTTCGTTGAGAAATGCTCAAGTTATGAGCTTCTAAGTAGAGGCAGTTGTTTTGAGATTTTGTCAGGCTTAGCTTGATATCCACGGGATTGAGCAATTAAAATCTTGGCTGGAAAATAAATTTAAATTATTTATCCCTCCTTCTAATGATAAATTTACAATATATTAAATATCCCAACCACTTCTTCAACCACTAGGATCAACCAACATTGAAGTTTGTAGACCCAACATGGGCATCATTAAATTTTACAAAGCATATACCCGAAATGACCTCGACTTAATTTTTGCAATTTCACACCATTAAATCACTTTAATGTGGAAAATAAATGAATTAATCATGTATTAATCTTTGATACATTTCGATGATATAAATTTTCCTTATTTCGTTACCCGATCAAAAGTTATGAGCATATGAAGTTTGCACATTAAAAACTGTGAACATGCAAAAACGTTCCCCAGGTCTGAAATTTGCAATTTTGGAAAAGGTTCCGGGGTCCGAAATTTGAGCATTTTGGAAAAGGTTCGTGATTCGAGAACTTTGGTGAAAAGTTACAGGGTTTGAGCACTTTACAAAAAAGCTCCCCAAGCCCAAAATTTTCTGTTAGGTAACTTGCGAAGGCAATATCTTGAGCTCTTGGATGAAGTCTTCGCTGCAAAAGACCCACTTAATCCAATGGTGATGTTCTTAAGATCCAATTTTGTTTGCAACACCTCCAAATGACCCAGAAATCAACTGCAAGTGTTCTAAAGCATGGAAATTACCGGTGATATCTAGATTTACCATTGAAGGTCCGTCAACCTTTGCCCAAGTCCATCTCTCCCAACTTTCATTTTTATCTAGGGGTAAAAGCTGGATAACAACAATTCATTTCAAGGCTCAATTTCTCCATATGCTAATTGTAGGCACATTTAGGTCTAAGGTCCCTAAAGCCACATGTTAGTGCATTTTAGACCAACTTTGATCATCCTTGGAACATCATACCTTACATGATATGCCCCTGTTTTCTCCCCCAAGTTTTTACTATCACCATTTACCTCCCTATTTATGATTTAGCCTTCATTTCTTTTCCTCAAGTCATGTAGAAAGATTTTTCGTAGCAACTCGTCTTGAAACACTTTTTTAGTGCTCTTTTGTCTCAATTTAATTGATTAAGTTATGAACTTGTGTAATGCCCCATTCATCATTGCTCTTTTTCTTCTTTGATGACCGTGTTGCTAAGTGTCAAATGTCGTTGCACTTCCATTAAACATTAGGGGCTTTGCCTTGTCGTGGAGGATAATCAATTGTCCCCCTTTTCATCGTGCCTGCTTGTGTCGGTGTCGATGTTTTCTATTATTGGACCCACATCGTCCATTACGTTTTTTCCCCTTTTAAAGGAAAATCTTGTCATCGCCTTGTCGAGCTTACCTGTTGATCGCTATTAATATGATTAATGTTTTTATTTTTAAAAAGTCGTAAAAATCATAAATATAATGATAAAAATAACATTGTAATTTGTCGATTGACGATTATTTGTTTTAGTGTCAATTTCTTTCATCAATATTGTTATTGATTTCCTGCAAGCTATTTTACTTTATTATTGATCACTCTTATGCTTGAGCTCTCGATTAAGTGATTTTGTTTTGGCCCTATCGTTTAGATCCTAAAGGATTATTCGAATCCCTTTTAGGTGTGAGGGCGTTTTAAAACATAATAAAAATAAATAATAAATGAATGGGTATCAATTATATTTTTATATGTGTATATTAATAATAAAATTTTATTTTGAATTAATTAAGCCTTTTCTAGGCCCCTACACATGCTTTTATCACAAGTTATTGGCTATTTGACGTTTCTCACCCACCAAAATTGTAAATATGTATGGTCAATTTTTCCTCTTGCTTAGCGTGGAAATATGGGATTCCATGTTTCCTTGGTTCCTGAAAAGTGGGTGCGTGGAGTTTAATGGCTGCCTGTTTGTTTCATTTTTTTATTTATGCCATACTTGGCGTGGGATGGTGGCAGTCCTTTTCTTTATTTTTATTGGGGGCCTCATTTGGTGATCAAACACCTTTTCTATGCTCTGACCACTTTATTTTGGATAGATTTCTCCTTGTTTTCCTCCTTGGCTATGTGTATGCTAGAAATGGAGATCGACAGTCCATTTTTACAGATCCCTGCTTGTGCCTTGTGTTTTCTCCCTCCACGTTTTCATCCACAACTCCTGTGATGCCTGCATTTTTAGTTGATACTCGATGAATGTCTTCACCTGTTCCAAACTACCTTTCTGCCTTGGCTGCATGGGTGTGCTTGGAAAATGTGAGCTGTTCAGATTTGGACACCTGGTGATGGCATGGGGGTGGTGAAACAAGGATGAATTTCATGGGCTTTTGTTTGCAGCTTCCACACATTACGCATACCCCATGTTTGCACTCATAACCCCTCTAGATCCTACGACTCCATCCTTCAAACCCACCTCCTTGTTGCCTTGTTGGATGTGTCCCTAAGCTTCTATTTTGTTTTACCTTCCTTGGGCCACGTGTATTTCTATCTACAACGATCTGAACAGGTTATTTTGTTTTGTTTTGTTTTTTTCTCTTTTTGTTGGGTGAAGACAATAGCCTGCGCCAACATTCTCCCAGCATGCACCAAACATGAACTCTTTTACCTATGTGGACTTCTATCAAAGTAAAAAAAAAAGAGGGGTTTTGTCAGATATTGTAGTTGCAAATGTGTTGGTAGACGTTGTTACAATGTTTGACCAAATGAAAGAACGAGACAGCTTCACATGGAATAGGTTACAACAGTGTACAAAGGACATGGGTATTCCTCAGGAGACATTCATGTTGTTTCACCGTATACTGCAAACAAGGTCCAACCAAATCAGCTTACATTTTCCAATGTACTTCCAGCATATGCACAAATGGGTTGTTGAAGAGGCTCTAGAAATTTCTGAGAAACCGTAATTGGCAGATCTAAAGCAAGTTTCCATAACCTTTGCTAGCATCTCCCGTCCTGTGCCAGATGCAAGTTGTGGAACACATTATGGACATCCTTCAAAGTATAAAGAGTAGAGGAATGGTTTCAAATCTGTAGTTACAAATTTTTTGATAGACATGTATCAAAAATGGTGGAGTTGTGGATGCTCATGAACCGGATTGATTTGAAGTGCCCAAGCAAGATGTTGTCGAAGCTTCTTGGTTTGACCGAATCTATTCCTCCCGGGCATGGTCATCTTCCCTTACCTCTCACAATTCTCATGTTTTAGTTCTCTTTGCACCTTAATAAAATTTTAAAATATTAGGATTTTAATACCGTTAATTTTTTTTTCAACTCGTTGCAAAAATAATAAAATGTCGTGTCGTAACTCATGAAGTCAAAATAACTCGTTTGCATTAAAACATGAACTTCCACCCTCATTCTTAGGTGATTTAGAAAAATTCTTACCCAACTGAATCGCTACAACATTGTTTTATCGACCGGATGAAATTGACTTCCCAGTAATAACGTTGATCATCTCCTGGTTTAAATAGTTAACTTTTTACTTTTCAGAGACTCATTAAGTACCCTTTGTAACTCTGAAAATGAGATGTTAAGCTTCATTCATGTACCTTGTTATGTGAGGAGTCACCTAGACCTTTGGATTGACCCTGAATGAACATATGTGATCTTTTTGACGCTCTTATAGGAGCCCTGTTTCACAGAGTAGAAAGTTAAAACTATAAAGTTGGCTTTCATTTTGAACCGCCATTTGAAACCTAGATAGAGAAATTATTTCCCATCTTCGCAAACCTCTAGTGTTTATAATATAAAATTGCATGGAACATTCCATTTAGGAGAAAAATATTTTCTAGATAGTTTGGCAAAGACATTTTGTAGGCCTCTGGTCGTAGTTTGACGAGGCCAAACTGGACCAATTTCGACTTGTCGCTCTAGAAAACTTGTCGCCATTTGAAAATGGTTTTCTAGTTCTCAGTCCGTCGACTTTGATGAATTCTCCTTATATAGGGGAATTTTTAGGAAGTGTCTCGTTGCATGCTCATCCATCGAATGTCAGTTATGGACGTGGTTTTTGGGCCTCGAGCTAACATTTGTTCATTTGTAATTGGGTGGCTATGGCGTAGCCCCCGAAAACTAGCCGCCAACGCAAACCGCTCATTTTTTCCCAATTTCGTCATTCTTTATGAACTCTTGGTATATATGGGGACACGTAGAAAGTTAATCATGCTTTGTGTGTTCTCATCGGAAGACAACTTTTGGAAGTGGTTTCTTAGCCTTCGAGCCTATTTTGAACATTTTGTAGCTAGTGAGAAAATGTAAAAATAGAAAGCTGCGGGACCCTCGTAGGGTTGCAAAACCACCCTGGAAAATTTTAACACATGCAAATAACTATTTTAAAACTCTATAGTGTAACTTGTTGTGTGGAATAGAACTTACGACAAATGGTGTTTTCTCTCTCTTCCCTTCTCTTTCTCTCTCCTGGGTTACAAAAAGAAGTAAAATGAAATGTAATGAATACGTGTCTCTAAACCTTTTAATTTCGATTGCAAATTGTAATTATTATCATATGTAGATGGGAAAATGAAAAATAATAATTATGTTAGGTTAGGGTGGATGCCATACCGGTGATTTATTGTTGATATCATGCTCACGTGGTTTTGCGGGATGAAAGAATGATGATTTACTAAAAGGTGATGTGTAATTCATTTATTTATCTTTGTAATTTATATAGTTCATTGTTAAATGAATAGGTGTATAATGTTGTCTCATGTTTCAGATTTGTTATATTTGATAATTTGTTGATATGTGTGAGATGTTGGTTTCAAGGACATCTAGGAAATGTGCATTTAATCTTAGGTTCAATTTTGATTTATAGTACACATGGTAAAAGGGTTTGATACTTATATAAGGTAAATAAATTTGAATTAATATCTTGTAGTGCATGTTTAGTGTTCCATAAATGATTAATGAGTCATCTTGTGCTTTCATACTTTGTAAATGTAATAAAGAGATTTAAATGAAACACTCTACCCCTGTTTGATATCTAAGCACAACTTGTTTTCATGTGTGATAATCCTTACCATAGAAGACATTGAAAAACTTAGAGTGAACTTAAACCTTGCACTTGATGGAACCTCCAAGTTTGAGTAAACAAGAGTCCAAGAATGGGTTTATCATCTTGGTCAGTATGTTTAGTGACATTGTCTTAAACCGTCGATTAGGAGCGACACGTTAAACATTTCTTAGAGTATGTAGAACTAACTCCTCCTTCGTATCCTAGTAGACTACCTTGTCTCGATGAAGATATATTTAAAATTAAAATTCTTCATCGAATGAAATCCCTTTTGGATCCAAACGACATAGATGGAGGAGGTAACTTAGCTGTCTAGGCCTTACACTCTTGTTAATGAACCCCTTAGCTCCTCTCAGTCAAATGTGTTACCTTGGTTCCTCTCAACATAACACCTTGGCCCTTCTGAAGGTGGTTTAGCATAAATTTGTCCTCTTTCTTAAACCTCATTTATAGTTGAGGGGTAGACCCTTAGGTGAAGTTGAAATTAATCTAAACCTTGGTTGATTTGGATGTTGGCTTAGGGTTCGTGTGTAGATTCAAGTCTTCTTATCATATATGTCTTCAAGAGGTTAGACAAACACTTCGTAACTCCTTTTACAAGACAATGCTAAAAATAAGACCATAATGTGACATAGAAAATAAAGCATATAAGAGTAAAAATGAGAATTGAGGTTAGGGATACTGCCACTCTTGGAGACCTTATAACTCAATTAAATATCTTTATGTGTTTCAAAGAATATGTATTGCATTGTTGTGATCAAACTACGAGAAAACAAAAGATATATAAATATAAAAAGGAAGTCATTAAGTCATTGATTTAGAATAACTATGGTAGGAAAATAACTTTTCCGTGATCAAAGAATGTTTTGTGGTAAAAAGCTATCTTGCAATTAAATCTCTGTTAAATCCTAATATCACTATATGGACACCAAGTCACATTCACATGGGTTGTAAGAGTAAAAAGGTAGACTTTGAATATATGTTCGAGAAGAATATTCTTCACATAAGAACAAGATAATTAAGTATTTTGTATGCATTTGAACTAAGCCAAATAAGTATGCAAGTTATGGAAACTTTTGTAAAGAATAAGAAACCAACTTAAAAGGGGTGAACAATAATTTAACCTTGGTATGAACTTAAGAATCTGTAGGTGGACAAACGAGAAATTTATCCTTGCACAATAATGTTCTTGGAATGTTAATCGTAACTAAAATACAATTAAAGAAATGATGTGTTGTGGGTTCGCCATTCTTGAAGTCATTTTTCTTGTGGTTGGGTCATTACTAGTAACCATTCATTGGGAAAAGTGTGGCATTGACATGCCTATGTTGTTTTCATGTGTCTATGTGAGTCGATGACTTATGTGATTGTCATATGTGAGTCGAGTTTCTGTACTTGGAGCCCTTGTTGTGTTGTGTGTAGTGAAGTCAATTTTTTTTTTATCTTAATAGTTTCCTGTTGTAATTGTGTGTGTAAAATGTGGGCACTATAACTTGCTCCCCCTTGAAGTATAAATTCCACATTCATGGTTTTGACTTACTAGGATTATTAGCACCTAAGACACCTCCTTGAAGATCATATATAGATCATCCTTCTTAAACATCTCTCTTAGACCAGTAGCTGATTGTTTCTCACTCTCATCAACCATCTTTACCCAAGAACCATCATTTTGTCTAAGGGCCAAATCTTTCTCAAATATGCCAAGTACATGCAAACACTGATCCAAACCTTAAATTCACCTTGAACATGCTTAGAACCATCTTATTATCATGACCAAACCAATCAAGAAGTTTCATTAGTCCATTTTCAACAACTTGCTTCGTAGACCTTGATTTTTCCTTGTAGAGACCTACGAAAGTGCCTTTTCTAAAAAAATTCACCAATTTTTCACCTCAAGCACTGATTGCTAAACATTTTGGACACCCAATTGGATCTTTTACATGTATACCAAATTTTAGACCTAAAATCCTTTCCTATCAAAAGTTATGCTCCTTTTTGTATTTTTTTCTATAGGTCTCAATTAGACATATTTTTGTACAAAACCTAAAACTAGGAAAAATCTGCAATCTTTTAGAGAAAAAAAAAGTGTTTCAGATACTTATTTGTTTCATCTAACTTTTCACCAATTTTCATTCTCCAATTTCTTCTCTATCATTTCCAACACCAATTTTTACTTTTTGCTTGGTTAGTGGCCTTAGCTAGGGTTTTGATGGCTTAACCCTAGGGTTTGCTTTTTCAAATAACTCCCAGACTCCTAATCACTTTACTTTTCCTTATTATACCTTGTTCAAATTAATTCCACCTTCTAAATACCCTTTACCTTCATTTGGTTCATTTTCATGATTTTAGGCCTTCTTAAGTCTTTGACTTGTTCTTGGTTCAATCAATTCTCATAAGTTCTATTTTTATTCTCTAGGGATTGATTCAAACCTCTTTTCACTTATTAACATCACTCTACACCTCTCTTCAAATTCCTTACTTACTCTCCATGTCTCTTTAATGCACTTCCTATCAAGTACTTTCTTGTGGTTCTTATAGCGGGGGTAGTCTTGTGTCTTGTCACTTGTTTGGTTAAAGACCCTTAAGGTCTACTTCCTCTTATGATTTATCCATATTTTCTTCCAAGTAATCACTTGGCTAAATGTCTTTACCAATATTATCCTAATGTACTTCACTTCCCATCACTAGCATGCTTAGCATTGTTATCAACTCGAGGAATTGGGATTGTTATAAAACAAAACGATTGTGTTTCCAAACATCTTTTCTCTATAAAACCTCAATCTAACTTTATGCTCTGATCCTCATGTTTCCCAGACCTTAATCAACCTTTATTATAAAATTATTTCCACTTTTCAATAGGGGAAAGGGCTTAGTCCATTGTCATACCTCTTGCAAAGTCTCAATCACATCTTAAAAGTTGCTGATCTAGGAATGAACTTAGGCGTTGTTGGATGATGAATCCCTACTTTTTATGTTTTAACTCTATATTTTCTTCCTTTTTGGAATGATCTCATGTCCTTCAAGGTGTCTTATAAGTTTGATGCTCTGACATAATCATCTAGTCCCTTTATGAGAAATTTCTACACTACCATAGTTATGACAACACAGTCTCACAAAGTGATGACTGTTACTCAAAATATAATCAATTGAGGGCATTTTTTTGCTATATCATTTCTCAGTTTATCTCTCCTCAGATTAAGTATTTTAATTTTTCTTGATATATTCAACTCTAAATCCCTTCAACCAAGTCATTATACCCTACACCTTTCCTTAGAATTAGTCAAGAAAGGAATGGTATGACATGGATTGTTTAGCAATTATTTCATTCTTGAAAAAGGCTATCTTCACACATAATGAAGTGATCCTTTTGAAGTATTTCAATATATTTTTTATGTACCATCTTCAACATTATTTTATTTATCCTCTACTTTGGGTCGTTGTAGTCCTCTAAACCCTGATTAACTATATTTGTTTATACTATCATAGAGATCTAGCATATGTCAACTAGTTTTATATTATAACTAAGTGAATATCAACTTACACTCTCTTTAGAGACACTTTCATAGAATTTTAGCCCCTTTATCCTAATGTAATCCTTTGAGAATCAAGGAGTTTAAATAAACCCTAGAGAGGATCTCGAGAAGCACCAATGAGGTTATTTTTTATGTACAAGATCTTAGAATCTCTTTCAAGATTCAAAACTCCCTGTGGTATACACCAACATACCTAAGCTTTTTATCTTGAAAATGAGATTTCATAACTCATTCACCTATGAATTTAATGAAAAATTCTTTTATTCTACCTCCTAAGACATGGTTTCTAGTCTTCCAAGTGTATTTCAATCACTATGGAGCCTTTTCATCCACTTTGTTGAAGTCTTTGAATATTTCCTAAGATCTGATGGCATTACCATGAGCTCTAGTCATCCAAGGAGCTAAAATATTGACTTTTCAACTAACATTTCTTCTCCCAAGTCTTCAAACTATGCCTTAGGACAGCCAAAAGCAGATTTTTGTAAATTTGGCTCTGATATTCCTTTCAAAAGAGTAAATGTTCACTGAGCAGTTGCAGCAATTTTGAGTCTACTATATCATCAAATTTTTGAGGGTACATTATCTCCACCTCAACATTTATTCATTTTTTTTATCTCTCAAACCTTTGAAAAAGGGTATACTATACTTGAGAAGGGAAATTCAATGTCATCATTCTTGTAATAGGCTTATGAGCTCATTTGATAGTTCTAGGTATCCTTCCAAGTCTTAGTAATGTTGTGTCACTCCTTAAACTCCTATAGTAAGGTATAATTTACATATAATCAGTCAAGATATTTTGTTGTTCTAACATTTACTCTTCATCCTCACATGGAACAAAAATGTCAATAAGTTAGCCATGTTCTTGGAGCTCACACAATTATCTCAATCACTAACCTTGCATGGTCCTTATATCACCATCTTACAAACTTCAAGACTTCTCTAAATCCTTGAAACTCTTATGAATAGCCCAGAAATAAGTCTAAAATTTTCATGACATTGTTCATTCCTTCATGAACACATTTTGTTCTTCCTTTAACATAATTGTCCTTCAGGAGTTTTGCACCATTTTGTAAGCTTATTCTCACTTTTCAATGCCATGAGACTCTTACTTAAGACTCAAACACACTTGATGAAGGATTTGAAAACCATTGATACTTCATATATGATTCATATCTTGAGGACTACGACAATATTTGGATGAACATGACAAATGCTTATATACTGCTATTGAGATCTTGATAACTTGATTATGGTTCATATGTTTATTTAATCTCTTCATTACTTAAAGGCTAGGGAATAAACATTACTACATTTACTATGAGACTTGCTTCATGGATCATATATTCTTGTAAGCTATCACATCTTAACAATGTTGATAAGATACATATTCACTATGACTAGGATCAATTATGATGTAGCAACATTACTCTGTTTTTTATAAACTCAAACTTGATATCAGATTTTAACAGTCCTTTTAATGTTCTTTTTATTCATGACTTTTTCTTGATGACTTGGTAGAAACGATTCATACCTTTCTTTGTTTGGTTACTCAAGAGAGACCTTTAACCATCTTGTTGAATTTGAACATGCATAGAGAATTTGTAGGAGGGATTAATAAAAATATTTTGATTATTTTACTCAAAATCATCATGGAGAAGACTTGGTTTAGTAGTTCTTGATGGAAAATTAATTCAATAACACACCAATGCTTCTTTTAAGTAGTATATTCCTTCTAGAATCCTAGAGAAGGCACACCATTCTTGTTAGATCACCTTAGAACTAATAGATAGTCATCAAAGAAGCATGATGACTCTATTCTTTCTCTTCTTGCCCTTGAAACCTCATCAATCTTCTTGGATGAACTTCTAGGTGTGATAACCTCATCATCTATATCATTTTTTTGATTTGATGCATGACAAGAATTCATGTTATAACGCATATACCTTCTCTAGCATAACTTGGAGTGGAAGTTATTCCTAACTCGCACTAGGCTTATCTTCCTTCTTCTTGTCTTTATCATCACCTTCTGATGTCTTGTTTGTACTAGGATTTCCCATGACTTTCATTGATTGATTTTTCTCTTCATCATCTACCCATGCTATTTTCTTGTCATTCTTTTCTTCTTCAACTCTAGAGTTGGCTTCTTGACCTTATATATGTACTTTACCTCCTTCCTTTATGAGGATCTCTTAGGCATAGCTGACTTTGACTCATTTTTAGGATTGGTCTTCATGTTGAAAACTTTCTTAAATTTCCCTTTAAAGGAACGCGCCTACTTTTGTACTTAGAGTGTTCATTGTGACAACAATGCTTTGCAAAATGTCAAGATTCATGACAATTATAACATATAACATTACTCTTACCTCTAAATTGGTGTGGACTATCATTCCAACTGTGATTGGCTACCTTGAGACCATGAAATTTATAGCATAGTGTTAAATCTTGTTGCAATTATAGCATATTATCTTTTTCATGCCTCTTAAGTCTTATTCTTCCCAAAATGGACTTGATGACTCTTCTAAGAAGTACTTGGAAATGTGTCCTTTCTCTTGGAAATTGAAGAAAATTATATTATTTTCATTCTCACTTCTACTATCCCTCCATAGGTGGTCATTTATGAAATGTTTCCTACATTCATTAGCTCTATGTCCATAGTTATGACAAGAAAAATAATAGCCATTAAATGTTCTTTCATACATGGATATATTTGGTTGTCTGATTGATTTAGGATTTCTTGTGTTTGTCTCCTTAGTCATCTTTATTCTTGTTTGTATGCTTGGACCATCCTTTCCCTCCTTTTTCTTATCCATATTTTCATACATTTTCAATTAATTGTTTGCATCCTCTAATTTAGACTTCAAGGTACTCAAATCTTCTTCATGTCGATCATGCATCTTATTTATCCTTAAATGTTTTTGACAAAGTTTCAACAATAGATTCCATATCCTTTAGATCTTGACCATGATCATCTTCCATAAGCTTAATTTCCTTATTTAAACCATCAATCAACAATAGAGAAATTTCATACTTCCTTTTCAGAACTAATTCATCTAGCACACCCATGCTTATGCTCTAAGTAACTCCTCAAAGCCGTTAAACTTGATTCAAGAGGACTAGGCTCTAATACCAATTGTTATAAATTCTAGGAACTAAGAGGGGGTGAATTAATGTAACTTAAAACTTTGATAACTTTTCACAAGCTTAGTAGGATATACAAACTAGATTATAAATAACCATGAGAAACTAGTCACATTCAAACATGAAAATGAAACAAAAAAGACACATGAACACCAAATTTAATCTAGGAAACCCTTGAATGGAGAAAAACCCAATGAAACCAAATAATTAACTTGGACAAGAATGTCTTGTATAGATTACAATGATTTCAAGTTAAGCAACAACTCAACATGGAGCTACAACTCCAAAATTTGACCAAGCATCCACTTGATCTTTAGCAAGCTTCTACTTGCATGGAAGCTCCAACTCCCAACTTCAGTCAAGCATCCACTGACCTTTTTAAATATAAAAATCACAAGGAAGATCCAACCCATTGATGCTAAGAAGCCACTTAGTCTTCAACTTGGTGTTGATCACTTCTTTATCAGTTGTCTTATTACAATAAGTTTTGATCACAAAATCATCTCATTTCTTCACACCTATCTCATCACCTTTATGCTCCTTTACACATTAATCTGATCTCTTGTCTTGATGTATTATTCTACATTCATAATCAATTTCTCATCTTTTGGGAAGGCACTCTCACACTTCTTCTTACACCTATTTTCTCACATCTTCAACTATCTCACCTATCTATTCCATTAACAACCTTAGTTTCAAAAAGCTTTTCCTCATATCTCTCAATACTTCATATAAAATAGAATAACTATCTCATGAGTCTCATACACTTCATCTACCTTCACATCAATTCATATTCAACTCCAAGTGCGTACAAAATAAATTAAAGAGACTTAATTAAAAAGCGCGAAGAATAATCATTACACTGTAAATGTAAGAGTTTCAATTCCATTCATTTCTTGAGATGTTAGGTGATTTTTAACTCCTACGAGATGCAATGGTACATTCCAGTGACCCCTGACATTCATTTATGCATCAAATATTCCAATCTGACCCCTGCACTTCGATTTGTAATTGTCCTATCAGATTTTGTCCTCTAGCTAACCAAGTCCTAATTTTGTCTTTTAGCCTTCCAAACTTGTTCAAAAGAGTCAAAATTTTCATGCACATTGAAAATGGTCCCAAAAATCCATATGAAACATTTATATTCTTGTAAACTCACCACTTCATCCTCATACCTCCATTAGAGCTCCAATGCATAGATGATTTTAGTCCTAAAAAACTAGTCTTCATTTTTGAGTAGCTACTATACTTCCAGGTATTATCAAGCCTTGAAAAATTCATGGAGGAAATAATAAGATTTATACCTCATCACCACATTCTTGAGATTAATCAAATCAGATAATAAGACCTTCATTTCACTTTAGTTCTCATCTGGACATTTATAGTCTTGGTGGAAAAAACAATAGTCTTCAAAATATTATTTCTTGGGGAACTAAATCTTGTCATAAAGAAACCTATCATACATGAATGTAAATATCTTGAAGTCTTCCATTTGGAAATACTCATTTATTTCACTAAATCAAGGAATAATTCAGTAAACCAACTTCATTTTTCAAACTGGTTTGACTATGTTGTGAGAGATTCAAACCAATCTTCAACTATCATGACACAACCTTCTTTATAGAACTCACCAAGGAATTTAATTACTTTAAATAATTCATATGCATCCTAAAAAACATTATCAAGAAATCATACTTGCACCTTCTTGGGAAGAACATCTTCTTCAAACCTGTAGTTGATGGCTTCTTCACTAGCTCAAGTAGGCAGTTTTGGATGACTCAAACTTGGGAAAGTAAAACTTCATCATACCAAACCAATCACATTTAGAGATCATATGAGATACCTTCATGTTGTTCTAGACCAAAAACTATAACTTTATGAGATAATTCATCATGAACACCTTCATACCTTCATGATTAGTCTTGCATTCTAGGATTCTCAAATGGTAGGAGCAAAAACAGACATGTACCATGATATTTTTCAAAGGAAAACATAAGTTACTTCATTATCATCAATAATAAATCCCTAGTATCCTCTAATAAAAAAATTGAGCATGTGTTCCTTTACAAATTTTGTCTGTACACTTAAATCTTCACAAAATTGTTGATTTCTTATGGGGTCCACCATGATTCAAGAGCACAAAAAATCATTGAAATATGTTCTAATGAATTATATACATTATTATATTTATAAACCAGAAAAATAAGTTTATTTGGAGGCTCAAGCAAACAAATTTCTCTATACCAATTTAACTAGGTTTAAGGAAGGCTTAAGACAACTTCACAAAAATGGATAGAACTTTCTTATTTCTCATCCATTTAACCTCAGAATTTTGTGACATATTTTTATCCCAATTATATTAAAAAATGCATTTTATTGTTTATTGAAGAAGGATCTACAATTTTTCTTGAATGCTAAGAAGTCAGAGTGCTAGTTTAGCATACCTTACTTAACCCGATTTTGGGTGAAATGCAATGACTTGCACAAAAATCCTCCTTAGGTCCTGAATTTTTTTCACACCTTCATGACTAATTCCTCAATGATCTTGATGGATAATGTTTCATGGTTCACTTGGAAAATTCCAATCCAATATCATTTGTGCATGTTAAACTTACTTGTCCTGAAAGGTAATCGGACCAACGACCCTATCCATGCATTTAAATTTTGAATTATGACTTTTAAATTCATCTACAAACTCTTGGAAATGTCCTACACACTTCCCACACCTTTAATTTCTTTATTAAACTTTTTTGCTTCATAGCCTCATGTTAGGTGCTTGAAATAGGCCAATTTGAGCTAGTTTATACTGCAACTCACCACCTATGAACTATTATTCATCATTTATCCCCTTGAAAAAATCCCATTATGTGTTTCATGTATTTACCATACTTCACCAGAATTCTCATGCCTTCATTCCATCTTTCCACGTCACTTTGTTAACTAGACCTAAGGATTAGGCACCCTAAACCGAGGTAGTTGATCAATTCCACTCTTGTGCCCACGTATTCATCATTATAACCTTGATTTCACATCATATACATGATATATTATTCTTGAAATAATCTTGGTGTGTTCTCACATCACCACCTTCTTTGTACTTATCACTAGTTGCTCAATAAGTTTTTACTTCATCGGTGTTCTTAAGCCTTGGACCTGTTCTACCTTTTCAAATTCATTCCAAGCTCCTTCTATCTCCCATGTATCCTTATTTTTCATTTATTTTCCTTTGACATAAATGAGAAATCATCATCCGCATGTCAAGAAACTATGTATTTTAACACATATCTAGAAAAGCTGGTCTCCTCAAAAATATATCACGCGAGTCCACATTGCATCGTGTTGCATGAGACGTTTCTTGCACTCTAGAGTCCAACTATATTCTTCCTCATATTAATTTTTTTAAACAATAAGAAACCAATGTAGTGTATAAGTTTCTAGGTATCTTGCTAAATAAAGTTTCACGGAGCGAGTCATAGAGGTGTCTCTGCACCTAAGCCCTCGTGATTAATTCCTATGAATAGGGTGCTTTTGTATTAAAGTTTCCTATAATCTATCCAACTAATGCTTAATATTTTCTTGAATGAGGAAAAAATCATCCTCCCTTCACATCATATCAACACAATTTCAATAGATCTTAGAAAGAAAACCTTAATTTTGTGCCACATAAGTTCTTCCCCTTAACTTAGTCTCGCACTGACATCATACATCTCAACCTATCACACAAAATGTTCTTGGAATGCTCACCTAAGGTGCAATAAAAGGATTTATCCCCATAAATTTTACCATTAGCAATGAAGTGATGCTAAATATCCACCTACTCACGTGGTAGTTAGATTAGTGCAATAGTAATATCGAGTGCACAATGTACATATTAATATCATTAACCCAATTTTCACTCAACACACATACACATTGTATTCATAAGATCATTGCATTTAATTGATATATTATTTCAATTTTCTACCTTACACTAAATACCATTAAAGTAGCATCCTTGCATTCATATAAACAACATTTATTGCACTTAAATACTATCAACCTAGAATCTTAACAAAGTCTTAAATGATAAACATAAAATCAACTAACTTATTAACCAATAAGTCATCACTTTTTTTTACAATAACCCTTTAAGGGATATATATACTAAGGAGATATTTCCTTTTTTAGTTCAATAATAGTAATACTAGCCTTGAGCCATGTTTATAATTCTTAACACTAAGTCAAGAGGGTGGCACACATGACAAATAGTGCTAAACCTTTTCCTTGTGCATAACTTAGTGATGTTAACTCTTTAGGGATTCATCTTATTTTAATGAACTACCTTTGTCTCGTTGTAGTGTACCAATTTTTCCTCATTAAATAAATACCTCCACCATGTTATAATGGATTAATGGTCTTTATTTTAATATGTATGTGGCCCAAAATATATAGTTGACTCTCTAGATTCTCTCTTAGTTGGTGTTCTTCAACTAGTTCCTACACGTGAATGTTGTGTGAGTGTATCATGATTCCTTCATGTGTGTGAGGATTATAGACCATTATAAAATCCCATATGTTAACCTATATTTCATATTTAAACCTTTCACACATGTGGATTTGGGTTCCTTTGCAATTATGAATGCACACACCATCAAAACTTGGAAAGAAACAAAAGGTGCATGTACACTATAAAACATGTTCCTTGTACACTATGAGAAGAAATAATTATCCATAATTCCTATTTTTCTTAAAAAAAAAAGGCGTCGATAGTAATCTCTTATGAGTAACTTAATATTATGGAACTTTTCTAAATAGCTAACTATACCTCTATTTGTAACCATAACTGAAACTCTAGGGAAGGATGAAAAATAAATTTAAACACAAGGCCAACTTAGATTGATGAAGTTGTGAGTACTTCTAAAATCAATTAATACTATCACCATTTGTTTATTCAAAAATAAATGACCTCAAGGCTTGCATGGGGTGCTAAGGATTGAAATTGTATGGAAATATATGGGTAATATTCTTTAGCCTAAATCTTAGGAACCTCTTCGTCTTCACTAGATGATTCATCCTCATCTTATTCCTCATTAGTACATTTAATGTACAATCATTTATTCTCAACAAATTTATGTCCCTTTTTCTATTTTCTATCACAACTATAACATAGACATTTTCTCACCAACTTGTTGAGGATTCAATCAAGTAGGTTGGGAAATGATTGTGTTAAAATCATGTACTCCTAACTAGTGATATCCCTCAATTTTACCCTATCATTTTCCTTCACCTAATGAAAAACTATCATTAATTCTAATATTAAACACTAATTATGAAGGCATACATCAACTTGGATGTTTTCCTTGAGACCATATAAGAACATATCATATTAGATGATCCTTTAAGATGTCATCCACATGTAAGGATATATTTTAGAACTGCTAGATATAATCCTTAACTATCCCCATTTTCATATATTTGATATCTAATTAAAATAGACTATAATGCATTCAAAGCTCATATACGATCATTGACTAGGTAATAAAGAGACCGTTCCTTTTATTTTTCTCACACATCCATTTATACTAATTTAATTATTCTAGTTCTAGATATAAGGATTCCATTAAACCATATTTTACTTGAAACTTAATGAAAATAAAAAAATACTATCTATAGAGTTAATCTAGGTGACCATATTATTCCCATTGAACTTACACATTTGCATGTTTAGAATAATATTCCTACATTAGCTAGAAGATCCAATATGTTGAAAGTGCGAAGTAGATTGACAAGAAATTATTAATTTCTTCTATTTAGCATACTAATTCCATCCAGCCGTAATACTCATATAGGGAATGTCTCCTTGTAAATATTATTCCCTCTGATATCTCAACAATAACCTTGAATCACATCCGACAATATTATTGTTATTCATAACAATAATATGCTTACTAACAAACAATAACCATGAGCACTAATTAATTCCTAAAATTCCCCCCTTAGTGCGAACATGGGGGAAAACACCGTTTTGACCAAGGAACATGTCGCTCTATACTCTGCACATGGTCTCGATCCTCAACACTGACTATGGGAACTACATCATCCAGGGACCGATCAACCTATTAGATGAATACATGAATTGGGACCATTCAACCAATTCACATCAACCATCAAGTCAATTTGATCAAGAACACTTCTGTTATAGTATCATTGGTACAAATCTCCACATCATCATCATCATCGGGGAAACACAATCAATGCACGAAACACAGGAACATGGATGCTCATCTATTCTTATTCATCACACACAAAGCAAACAAATGTCACTAAAGGAGGATAGGACCCTCGAGGTAGTAATGAACTCGAGGACGTTAATTGTCCTCTTGCCTCCATTGCCTCCATCCTCCAATATGAAGTTACTAACTCAAAAAATTTACATTTTGAGGCTCAATGGTTTCCATGACGTCGGGTAACACCGAAAATGTGTCTGCGAGGAAATTTTTTTAATATTTTTTTTTACAATTTTTGACTTTTGACATTGACACTCTTGACGCAATTTTGACGAAACAACAAGGACTACATAACAAACGATGACTTTATGACACTTGACACTATAGACCACCAATTTTATGACGGAAAACTATAAAACTTACACTAGAATGGCTAAAAAATGTTTATTCATAATTATACACTTGTGACTCAACAAAAACTAAAATAAATTAATAATCGATACGAAACAGATTATAATTTTAACACAGACATAACATAAAACGACACATTAGTGATTATTTGAACCATTAAACAACACTTATATACTCTTAAATATGACTCACAAGACAAAACTGAACGTATTTGAAAGTGGGACTACTTAAAAACAAATACTATGTAAAATGTATCTTTTGATATATTTAAAGACCCTAAAGGCTTAACAAAATAACATATCATAGCTATTTTAAGACAGTATTCATTTATTCAAACCATGAAAACTTTTGAAAACTTCCACGTGGAATGCAAAATGCAAAACAACATGATGGCATGGTCATGCACAGTGGTGAAAGAAATGCCAACTCCTCAATCGCGTGTAATACCTCAAATGGCAATCGTTGTATATACGGTACAAGATGGTTGAGATGATCACTGAAAGCCGTTTAGAGGAAACTACCTTGTGCTTGGATCACGTTTTTTTCTCAGAATAACAGAGAAGAGATCTGAATAGTTTGTAGTCTTGCATGGATCTGGTTTTACACCTTAGACTCCAAACACAATTCATAGATCAATTGGCTGCAGGCACGGATTCACTTGCATAAAAATAGACGTCAAAACAAAGGGGCCGTGAGAATGCAGAGAGGGCCACTAAGAGCATGGATATATAAAACTCACAAATTTTGCAAATATCCTCCAAGAGTAGCCTCACATGAACATAATCCTCCACACGTCACAATTGCAAGGACTGCATACACAGAGATTTCTTCACCTTCAAGACGTTTAGCTGAGTCTCCTACTTTTTCTAATCTGTGGGAAAATGGATGAATGCACCAACAATAAAGGGGGGACGTAGTACATGCAGGTTAGAAAAAAATAGACAGCGCCAGAACCAGCAACAAAACACACAATATGCTACAGTCTAGTTCTCTTTAAAAATAAACTCTCATCAGTTGGGGCTATCAAAAATTACAATGACTCTGTCCCCTACATTAACTCAGGATTCCATCGCTCTGATACCAAATGAAAGTGTAGCAGCAGATTGACACAAGAAATTATTAAGTTCTTCTATTTAGCATACTAATTTCATCCAGCCGTAATACATATATAGGGAATGTCTCCCTTGTAAATATTATTCCCTACAATATCTCAACAAATAACCTTCAAATCACATCCGACAATATTATTGTTATTCGTAACAATAATATGCCTACTAACTAAACAATAACCATGAGCACTAATTAATTCCTAACATGGGTTGTGTAGAGGATCTACCATGGTTGTCTAGATTTTAATTTGAGTATCCATCACTTGAGGATCCCATGTGACTTAAATGGGAATTCTCGACATTAATCATGGATGAGATAATAACTATGAAATGATTATTCATTGAGTTGGATTATGCATTCATTCCACCCTTCACCGTGTGTAAGCTAATGTGAAACTCCGCCTTCTTTTCACCCTTCACTAAGTGTAAGATATTGTCGAGTCCAACTTCATTTCACTCTTCACTAAGTGCAACCTATTGTCAAACTCCACCTTCACATTGGTAACGTCGTCTTTTACCTTCTCTTAAATTTAGGTGATTATCTCTCGATACAAAAAAAAAGATGAAGAGTTAGAATCCATATCTTCCTTGTCTTTTAAGAGTGAATTTCCCCTTTCCTGGGCTTTATTTGATATCCATGTCATGATGCAAGTTTTAGGCTTAAGGTAGGAATTTAGCTATTGGGGTTTTGTATGGTTCTTGGATGAATAGATAAACACATAGAGGACCAAACATGGCTAATTTTTGTAAGATTTCCAAAAATGTAAATAACATTTAAAAAATCCAACAATTTTGGATTATGGGGTAAATTTTTGAAAAAAACTAAAATGACTATAAAATTTTCAAAATAAATCAAACATATTTAAATTTGGAGAGAATATTACTTGAATTATTTCACCACTTTAGTTAAAAATTTGTAGAAAAAATCTCCAATATTTAGGAGATATATCCATATCTTAAAATTTAGATTTTTGACCTAACTTTGCCTAAATTGTATTCCTAATACCAATTGCATGAACATCACTTAAAGATAGATCTTAATATCAATAGCAATAGAACACAAGAGCACCAAAATAAAGAAATAAGATCACAATATGAAAGTAGAATTACTTAGCCGCATCGAGGGGACAACCTCTAAACCATACAATAAGACTCAAGTGCTAAATGTGATGCAAAACCAATAATTAATACGTCATATATATACCCTACTTATTTTATGTAAACAACATAGGATGAAATACTAAACATATGAGACCATAAATAAATGAAATATGACATCTTAAGATCTTATGTGTGCCACACATATCCACGATATATGACACTTTGGATCAAGGTCATAACAAAGAGATTGAAGATTGTGCGAGATGATCTTGAGGTCAATAAAAGAGACTACACAAGGATGAACTGGAAAAAATGAAGTCCTTTAAACTTTAATGAGCTACCGAGGGGATTGTTGATGTGAAAGTAATTTTATTGATCCCCACTACACAAAAACCATTCAATTTCAGCCTCTAACATATATTTTTGGTTAATCAAGGAGGATGGTGATGTAAATATTTGTAGAGTCATGTTTTAGAAATATCTAAGAAGTGGTCCCTTTGAATTTTTTTCAGAACACATTGTCACTAAAGGACCTATATAGGTTGCCACATCTAAATGTGATAAGAAAGTATCCTCATTTGGGTGCTTGCAAACATAGAAAGACTAAAAGTGTACGTCAAGATTCCTAGATAATATATTATGGGAGTAAATGATGGAGATGAGGAATATCCTCACAAGAATAAGTCCTTAGAGAAGACATGTAATAATGCTCCTCTACTTCAGAAAAAAATTCCAATAATGAGGAACACCGAGTCCCCTCCGAATATGGAAAAATTATTTCTTCGCCTCTTAAATAAGATGGGCTAGTGATTGTTGTAGGCATTACTCTACAACCATCTCCTCAACCACTACCCTTAAATTTTAAATTTCACCTCCTTCCTTCTCCATATTCCTTTACTACATATATTTCTATCCCATCTTCTCCTCACTTTTCATCTCCCCCATCTCTTTTCAATCTTTACAATTTTCATTACTTTATTACCCTTCACTCTCGACCCACCAACCGAAATAGTCATTAGTGTTGGTGAATCATCCTTCTCTTTGGTGCATCCTATGATTGAGGGGAGTAAGAAGACGTGTTAAATATATACTCCTAATATATTATACATTTGGAATCCTTACAAAAATCACATAAGCCAAAAAAAAGGGTAAGACCACTTCAAGGCTCACCTCATATTACTCTAGTGCATATTTAAAGGATAATACATAATCATTGGTTGAGAAAGATAAAATAGATATGACTATAGTCTCAATAAAATTAATTAGTAGACCTTACTCATGAAGGATATGTGCATAATTTAAAAGAACAAGGTTTTTTGAGAGGACTGACAAATAGAAAATTCAAGATTAGTTGGAAGAGAAAGTTTATATCCTCTCCTCATATAGTTATACCTTCTTGGACCTAAACACATACTTTATTGCCTCATCAAGGAACTCACACACATCAACAAGGTTGATCAAAAGGATGTTTATAACATATATTGCAGAAATTTAACCAACTCTTAGATTGAAAATATAATTCAAATACATGCTCAAGGGACATATATTTGATTCACAAAGATTTGATGTTGGCTCTATGGATAAGATCACATATATCTTCAATGTTATCATTGAAGCTAATAATAAAAGTGCGCCTAACATCTTCAAAAATGTCAAAGGAATGTTGGAGGCTATAAATCCATAGATTGACATCTTGGAAAACACCCATATTCCCAAAGATAAGGAAGTTTTTGAAGTTGTTCTCAAATTTAGAACACAAGTCTTAAAGATAAGGATATTTAAAAACATAAAGCACAAGACTTTTTCATATGTTCCTCTTCCTACCTTTCTTATTCTTTCTAACTCCTTCCATGATTCTAATTTTTCATTAC
The DNA here is from genome assembly GCA_018340775.1 of Taxus wallichiana var. yunnanensis. NCBI lineage: Eukaryota > Viridiplantae > Streptophyta > Pinopsida > Cupressales > Taxaceae > Taxus > Taxus wallichiana. The sequence continues at coordinate 841,453,001 of CM031239.1, forward strand.
ATTTTTATAGTGAAATATTAATTGTAAAATAATTTTAAGTGATTTTTGGTTGAAAAGTAAATATAAAAAAGAAAAAAGTCACTTAAAATTTGTTTTCTCGAGGTAGTGAATTACAAGGTATTTATTTCACCTCAATTATAAATATAAGGGTTGGTCATTGTACATAGGGAGGATTGATTGTATAATAAAATTTTGCTGAGAGAGAGGATAAAATACTTTAGATTCATTATCTCACTCAAGTAATATAGAAGCATTCAAGAAATTTGTGTCTTTAATCTTCTTGTGGAGAGAAGGATAGTACAAGTATGGGTATGTTGGATCCTAAGGTGGAATTTTGAATGGATAATTATCCAAGGATGATGGTTGATTTTAAAAATGGATCCATGTGGGATGCATGAGGTTTCAATCTTGCATGTGTCATTTGAGGGTGGGGATTCTATAAGGGATAAGATTATGGTTTCACTTAAGAATAAAATTTAGGATGAGAAGATAGGGGTCAATCTAATATGAGGAAGGTGTCTTAATTGATTTAGGAAGAAAATAAGGTAGGATTTTAGTATGAGGAAGCTACATAACCACACAATATGGTTTGCGAGTCCAAGAGAGAGTGGATTCCTCCATAAAAAAATAGGTAGGAAATCTATTGACTAGAGGAAATATTTACTAAATATCATAATGTAGGCACATAAGAACAGGCGTGTAGGAAGGTGGTGCGTAGGTACACGAAGAATTTTAGAAAAGAAGGGGCACCGAGGAAAGGAATATTCTAGAGACTTAGGCATTTTTCATATATGGGATAAGAATAACATGGGATGCAGAGCATGACTTGGAATGAGACATGAAGACTTAGAGGACACGCAAAGGTATTTTTGCAACAAGAGGAATTTCAAGCATCATACTGAGGATGAGCTAATAATAGGATGCAGATCTAGTGTTATTAATAGATAATATATTATTAGGCAAAGCTTGCATGATTTCTGAGTTACTTTTGTAGTGGCACACGACTATTCTTAGCATGCATCCTATTTAGAGAATGTGTGGGAAGTGAAGGGAAAGTCCCCACTCCCTATATATATGTATTGATTTGCATGGTTGAGGGATCATGATATGTTTTGAGATGTGACATATTTATGTTGTTGGTTTATGAGCATGCATGACTTATGACAATATTATGTATGTATTCATATACTAGTTTCTCATGATTTAATACAATGGATCATTATGGGTAGAGATTGAGTGTTGATGTTTCTTCTCGTGATTACTATATGGTGAATTTGGTATTAATCTTTATGTGATATGTATGATTTATTTATTATGTGTGTTTCTAAATTGAGCTTATGGATCTAGTTTTTATATTTATGGAATGTATGATCATGTATACTAAATCCTTGAAAAAGATGGAATTAAATAGGGACCTAGTACCCTTGTGTGCTTCGGGTGAGCATTCGGTTATATCTAGATGAAGTGCTAGTGTGCCTAGGGTTTTAAGAAAGAAATAATGACTACATTTCAGTTCCATTTTCAGGACCTATTTTCAAGTTGTTGTAAGGATGTTGCACATCGATGGATTATCAATTTACTCTTGCGACCATTGAAGATTCGGTGTGACCGAACCAGATCGGTTTGCGTGAAGATATGAATGCTGGAGCTAATTTCAATGTATGTAAGTGGGTGGAAGATAATCTATATCATGCACTCTTTGAATCATTTTTCATATGTTTTCCAATAGATTTATACGAATGTTGTCCGCATATGCATCGAAGAGGAACTAGTATTACAGATCAAGGGTTTTGACACGGGAAGAATATCATATTTTGTTTGAAGTAGATGAACCTTGGATGCATGGTGTAGATCATTGGTGGGTTGGTCTTGTGAACAATTATACTTTGGAATATGTTGTGTCTACGTATTCTTGTCAAGAAATTTCATAGTTTGAGTTTTTGTGTGATCCCAAAGGATCATACATCCACATTATTCATTTGGAAATTAAGATCTTGATGGTAGTGCTGAATTTAGAGCGTCTCCCCATGGCTAGCTAAACTCACCACCGCACACGGGGAAAGAGTAGGTATGGTGAGAGATGGCGGACCTAAGCGGCGAAAGGTAGCTTAAGTATAATGAAGTGTGAGAGAAGGAATTAGCAAAGAAACACAAAATTGAGGAGTGAATGGTGTTGAGGAGAGAGATGGATCACGAGGCATTTGAAGCTCATGTAGGAGACATGGAGATGGAGCATCGGTTCTCCCCATTTGGTTAATCATGATAGAGAACCCCTCTCGACTTCAAATGAGAGTGCATCAGAGGAAATTATAAGGACCACATGCATGCATTTGATCCCACCTCATGACCTAGCCCTTGCACTTGGTGTTCTAGTTCGAAAGTAACCATTGATAAGCAAAAAAAGTGTCGGTAATTCAATAGTATTAGGTATATATAATTTTCCTTGAAATACAAAAGTACATTAGACAAAATATTCATATATGGCATCGCAAACTATGGGAGTGCATTTTAGTGTCACTTTTGGGACTTAAGGAAGTACATCCACATGTTTGGCACCTAGTCTTTGGCAGATCAAAAGAATCGGGAGGCTCGGGATCAAGTGGATCAGGTGGTTCTAGTGATGGGGAAGATAATGGTTCTTGTTTTGGGTCTAGTGGGCGGGGTCCTCATCAGCCTCAATAAGTGTTTTATGAGATGTCCATCCATTTACTAGAATATAGAGGCATTGAAGATGTTGTAGAGCATGTACAAAAGTACGAGTTGTTATATCGTGCTAAGGGAATCACCGTTTTCATAGAGGAAGACAAGTTAATTTGCTATTAAATTTCAAGGGTGTGCACATAAGCTGGTATAGAAAGTATGATCCACATCAGAATGTGATGGATTATAATGCTTTTTACAATGCATTTATAGATGAGTTATATATCTCTAAGTTTGAAATAAAAATTATCAAGACGCTTAAGGATATTAAGAAAGGCTTATCGAAAGAGTTTAAGAACACAATGCACATGAGTTTAAAACTTTTTTATATAAGTTTTCTTATGACATACATCCTAGCAAGGATGCAAGGCTTATTGACTCCATTTTTAAGGGTGTTATCTTATAAGAATTTTATAGATCTACGTAATGCTTTGGAATCAGCTCTACACACATTTAGAAGTTTGGATACTAGGGTAGTCCATTTTTGGAGGCGCAGATTGTAGCTATGGTGAAACAATTGGAGAATCTCTCTACTAATTCATCTCATGAGAAGTGTAGTGGGATTTGGTGTACAAATCGCAAGGTTGAATCACATACTAAGGATAGTTTTCCTCATAATTTGGCGCATGTGATGTTGTTACATTGTGAGATATGACATTTAGACCATGATTTGCATAGATGCCCCATCTTACGGTGCGTGATCCAACATAATGTCTCAATGTATTGTAATATTGAAAATATAATACTCATGAAACTATTAATTATAGAGTAATTGATCATATTCATGAGGTTATTGAGATGGGTGTGTTCCAAAAAGTGTAGTAAGTAGATCTAGGGAAAAATGTGAACAACATGGTGAAGGGCACAACCATAGGGATAATATGAATAGAGGCTTTCATGGAGGATACAGAAGCCGAGGTCATGGAAATGGAAGAGGAGGATTTTCTAGAGGTACTTACTTTACATGTGGATCACTTCATTATTAGTACGAATGTCCTCAAAATATAATTTTCTCATGGTGTGGGAAACAACACAAGTTTGAGGAATGCCTTGAATTGTATGAGAACATGAACAAGTAGCACAAGTAAGACAAGGTTGTAGCTATGATTAAGATACACCACGATGATGAAGGATAATCGATGCCAAAGGTGGGATTTGAATTATGAAATGCATCCTATGTTAATCACTACCCACCCCGAGGCAACGTGCACAAGTGATGCCTTGAGGAGTAAGCTTGTTATAACAAAGCAAGAAGTGATAAATGCCAAGTACCTTGATGTTGAACATTAGAAAGAAGTTTACCTAGAAAGCGATGGATGTTATCAAGTATTTACAAGGAAATATTCGGGGCTTGAAGAAATAGGCGTGTGTGATGGAGCGAGTAAAGAAGGTTGATATTCTACGAAGGACATAGATGATTTAAAAGAGGTATGTCAGATGTTGCACCAAGAGAACATAATCCCTTTGTTAGGAGATTGGTTGAGAGAAAAGGTACCACATACAGGTAATGAGTGCGAGAGGTAGATACTTCATGCAAATATGCCTCCCCATAATCATGAGTATGACAAAGAAATCACATTAAATGCAGTTATAGATGGATGGATCTTGAGTAATATTTTGGTAGATATAGGTTCAGAAGTTAATGTCCTCATATTGGATCCTTTGAATTATATGGGAACACCACCATTACATCCTTCTATAAATGTGTTGTACATGGCCAAAAAAAAACTAGGGCTAATCCTATTGAGTATTAAAGGATACTACTATTATGATTCAGGAGCCAATTTTCTTGGGGACTTTGAGTTATTAGAGCTCACAAAGGTAGATATCTTCCCAAAATTACTTGGGCACCCTTGGTGTTATATAAATAACGCATATTTACACTTCAAAAATGGGTACAATAGCTTTGAAAATAAAGAAGAGTGCTTTATTATACCATTGACATATGCAAAGGTTGCTCCATATATTGAGCCTATGAGTGAAGAAGACTTGAACATGATTTATGTGCGATCAACTAGGGACCTGAAATTGAATGAGCCATCTAAGGAGGGACTAATATAAGGGGATGATGCTCATTCGATTAGTGATACAAACAATATTGCTTGTGACAACTGGGCACATGGAACATATGAAGTGGTTGAGTGAGAGATCAAGAATATTATTACTCATGTAATCATGTCACGCACCCTTCAACACTTGGGTCATAAGCGAGTACCTTGGTATATTGGTGAAGGGAACCATGATGTATTTTTGTGCATCATGGAAGCCCAATGGAGAGATGAAGGAGATAGATGGAATATGCTAGATTATACTACTTGCAGGATAATAAAACATTGGTGGGCTACACATAGAGACAACCTCAAATAATGTACCTTCAAATAAATTTGTGTTCCATGGGAAGGATTCTTATTTGCACCATTTTCAGAAGTGTGAGAGAATGGAATGAGGGGCAAGAGGCATTTTCACCATCACTCCGGGTACTCTTATCTAATTTCCTCCACCACCCCCGAGATTAGATAACAAGCATATTACTGATGTGATTAATCAAGATAGTGTTGAGAATCTTGGACTAATGCAAAAAGAGTCAAGCCCTCGGCATATAAGAGAAGACTTAGCCAAATCATGATGAAAAGTGGAGCCCAGAATGATTCAACTCGAAGTAAAGAAAAAGACTCATAGAAGGTGCCATGTGTTATCTCGACGCTTGATTCAAAAAAGTGAGAAGGAAAAGTGAAACTCCAAACTCCCACGGGAGTTCCACATGGAGTCAATAATGAGGGGCCGCCAAGGAAAGGAACCTCATATTAATCTACAATGATTCCCATTACCAACTCAAAGGGAAAGAAAAAGGATCTCGAAAGGTACCATGTATCAGCTCAGCACACTTTCAAAAGGTGTAAGGAAAGCAAAGTCTTAAGGATGCGCAAACCTTCCACATGCATCTTGCAACAAATGGACTCCATCTTCAAATCAGGCCATAAAGATGACAATCCATCCATCACATATAAGTGATTTTGGGTCTGATATGTAAGATTTAATGCTCGATTTTTTTAAAAGATCGGAGGCAAAGGGTCATTTCATTACAAAATACGCACCATTTGAATCAAGAGGCCGGGAACCAATGCATAAAGGGTTGAAATATCTGGTTATGTAATAAATAGCTGAAAAGTTTCTTCTCAAAAGGTGAGTCCATCTCAAGGGAGTCGGTTGTAGGATAATTAAGATGCATTAAATGGGCATGGCTCTCACTTTTTCAAGGGGTCAAATTGTGAGAAAGATTTGAGGAAATTTGTTTCTATCACTTCATATCATTTATCATAATTAAGGGGCAGATGGGAAGGAGTTTGAAATTTCTTTCTTACCTCCTCCTCACCCTATAAATTGTAATTGAAGTTCAAAGAAAGAAAGATAGAGACTTTTAGTTAGGTGCTAGGAGAGTAAAATATTTTCTTCTCTGTCACAAGTTTCTCTTCTGTAAAAGGCAGAGATCTTGGAACTCTAGCCTTCTGCCTGGGTTTTGTAATAGAAATCTTTCCTCTTTCTAATGTAATACTATGCACAACTATTGGAGTGATATATATGCCTTGTGGTGTTTTTTCTGTTCATCATTTCACATAGCTTTATTGTCTCTGATCGCCTTTATTTTCATGTAGAAATTGTGCATCTCTCAATACTGTTACTATCCTTGAAGCTGTGCTTAAGTAGTTTGAGGTAGTGTTCTGTGTGAAATTTTCTAACCTGTGGTGCATTTTTTCTACCCTTCTTCAGTTATTCACCATTTCCCTTCTCAGGCAGTTGTGGACTCGATTAAATTTCCTAGCGAGCTTGTTCGGCGCATCACCTTAACTTGTTTTACTTTTTTGTTTTAATTCTTCTCACCCCTATCTCCCCAGCAGAGAAGAGCCAACTTCTTTAAAATCTAGAGGTATCCTTAGGGTGCACGTCCCACTAACCTAAGGATTCCCATGACTCTGATGGCTCAATCCACCAAGGATGGTCACAATAGGTACATAAGGTCTACACCACCTTAAATGGTTTCACGTGCATATGGTATGTTCATGGAGAGTTAACAAGAGTCGTAGCTAATTGGTAAGAGATGACCTCAAATATGATTCATAGGTTTGATTATTTTTCTACTAAGCCACCATTCAATGAAGCACTACAGATTATAAAGTACCTTACTTTGTGAGATAGCACGAAGGTGAGGGACTCTTGTTGGATATGTTTGGAGAATAAGACCTAGAGGCGCACCTTGACCTTGAAGAAAGTGAAAAAGAAGATATGGTTCGTGCACTAGGAATACAAAGAGAAAGGTAAAATGGTATGCCGGATAAACGATGAAGATGAGGATATTAACTTGGATGCTACCCATACCGAAGGTGTGCGTAAGGTAATGGATACAACGGATGTTAAGGCACACGTATATCATGAGCCTATGAAAATAAAGAAATTTAACATTGGAATAGAGGTAGAGCCTAGGAGGTCATTATTAGTGACTATTGGTCGAGTAGGAGGTGGAAAATATCATTGAACTCCTACGTGACTTTTAGAACTTATTTTCGAGGGGCTATCATGGATTGAAAGGAGTGCACCCTTATTTAGGGGAGAGGATAATAAAACTTAAAGAAGGTGCGTGCTCGATTAGGAAGAGGCCTTACAGGTGAATCCTAATATCCATGTTAAGTTGAAAGAAGCAATTGATAAAATTCTCAAGTTTGGTATCATTGAGGCCATTGAGAAATCGAATGGGTAAGTCCCATGGTCATCGTCGTTAAAAGGATCGACACATAAGGATCTGTGTGGATTATAGGGAGATGAATCTTACATGTGTTATTGATCCCTTTTCCACCCCATTTACACAAGAGATACTTGAAGGAGTAGTAGGGTACGAGATCTAGTTTTATATCGATGGTTTTTTTGGTTATCATCAAGTGCACATAGAAAAAGAAGATCAAGAAAAGACCACTTTCACTATAGAATGGGGAAGTTTTACATACATAGTTAGGCCCTTTGGATTGAAGAATGCACCTATAGTATTCTTGCGCATTGTGGCATATGCATTCGAACTTCATTTATTAGTTTTTGCAGGTTTATCTAGATGATTGGACCATTATGGGTTTGTTAAGGACCATTGTGAAAATTTGAGACTTATGTTTCAAAGGTGTAGGAAATTATGCATATCGTTGAAGATTAAAAAGTGCATCTTTGTGACACATTTGGCACTTTTTTGGGGCATATTACTTGTAGGGAAGGATTTTTGGTAGATCTAACTAATATTGTTGTAATATTATGCTTAGAAGAACCAAACAATCGAGTGAAGTGAGTGACTTCTTAGGACATGCGAGGTTATTATAGGAAGTTCATTAAATTATATGCAAAGATATCCGTGACCTTGGAGGAATTGTTGAAGGCTAAGGGAAAGTTTAATTGGTACAAGGTGAAATAGATATCATTTGAAACACTAAAGGAAAGGCTGACCACTGCACCTATTTTGTGCTTTCCTTCATGGGAAAACCCATTTCATGTTCATGTGGATGTTTTAGAATAGTGGACCACCCCATCTACTTTTTTGCGAGCAATAAGTTGACACTAGCTGAACAGAACTATACAACTATTGAGCGTGAGGCTTTGCCAATGATCTACGTGCTTCACAACTTCACACAATACTTATTGGCTACACCATTTATATTATTTACATATCATATGGCACTTAAGTATTTGGTCAATAAGCATGTTTTGCAAGGGCACATATGTAGGTGGATACTACTATTTCAAGAATTTTAGTTTATATTTATGGTAAAGCCAAAGAAAAGAAACTCAAGACCTGACCATTTTTCAAGGATCAATTCTAGTGAGGATGTGTAGAGAATTGAGGATACAATTTTGGATGCACCTCTTTTCAGATTAAATCATGCGCCCATTTGGGCTTAAGGACATTATAGTAGTCTTTCACATTGGACATGCATATGAGGGGATGAATACTTTAGAAAATAAGTAACTTATAATATACGTAGTTCCCTTTGAGTTGATAGGTGGAGACTTATATGAACTTGGTCATGATGAAGTTTTGTGCAAGTGCATTTTGGAGCATGAGTGTGAGGCAATCTTGGAATAATCTCATGGTGGAATTGCAGGTGGTCATTATGCAAGAGATGCCACCACGTGAAATATTTTGATGGTGGAGTATGGTGTGAGACTCTCTATAAGGATTTCAAAGAATATCTCAAGACATGTGACTATTGTCGGTGCACGAGGAATCTTGGAACAAGAGATGAGATGCCTTTACAACCTATTGTAAGTGTTGAACCATTTAAAAAATGGGCAATTGAATTTTTGGGTCCTATTTCCACCCACACGTAGGATTGGCACATGTTACATCATAACTTACACAAATTATCTAACAAGGTGGGAAGAATTAGTGCATGTAAAGGATTACACGATTCTACAATAGTGAGATTCTTATGGGAGAACATTATCAGTCAGTATGGATGTCTGTTGAGTCTTACAAGTGATAGGGGCACACACTTTTTGAATGATACCATCAAGATTTTATTGGTAGAATTTATGGTGGTGCACCACAAGATAACACCTTATCACCCACAAGCCAATGGAAGTGTTGAATATTTGAAAAAATATTGGGAAAAAAATTGACTAAGATTTTTGATGTTGGAAGAAAGGACTGGGATGACAAAGTCTACGATGTACTTTGGGCATATAGAACTACCTACAAGAGGTTGAATAAGGCCACACCCTTTTAGTTGGTGTTTGGCACCGAGGTTGTATTCCTTGTTGATTTTATATTTTCATCTTTTTGTAAAGCACGCAGGAGGTTTGGATGATGAACAAGATGTTGAAGAGTGCATAGACAAACTGATTTAGTTAGATGAGTGGCTCACCATTGATCAATGGAGTCGAGAAGACAAAAAAATCAAGACAGAAGGCATGACATGATAGGCATATCAGGAACAAGGAATATTAGGTGGGAAAGATGGTTCTTCTATACGATTCAAACTTTACGCGCCACCCTGGGAAGTTAAAATTTCATTGGCTGAGACCATTTATAGTAAAAAGATATTGGAATCAAGAGCTTGTTAGTTATAGGTTACGGATGGCTTTGTATTTCCGATTACTTCAATGGGAGTTGGTAGAAACCCTACTATAAATAATTATTTTTTTGTAATAAGGCAGTGTTGCTATTTATATTAGGTTTCAATTTAATGAATTTTCTTTATATGTGTTTCCTTTCATCATTTATACACTTTGTCCATTTAGTTTTGTGTTTTGTTGTAATAAGCATGTTTGTGCAGGCACCAGAGCTGATTGATATCTAAGAAAATTCATGCGTAGAGGATCATGCATACTTTTAGTGTGGGGTGGATCGAGATCCATGTTAAATGGGCCAATTTGAAAAGAGATTGAATGTCCTCGGAGGAAGATGCATATGCATAGAATAAATATAATGTAGGTCTTGAAGTAAAGGTGTGGATCAAGAAAAAAATTACTTTGATTGAAGGCCACACATAGAAATATGGATGCACAATGTAATGCAAGGTAGGCATCGGTATGGGTAACTACTTGGTATGAGGTGCGGTGGAGAGGTACTTCGGCATAGAGAAGTGCATGAAAGGAAGTCTATGGCCATGAAGTAAGGAGTGTGCTAGAAGGTTACAAATGGGATGTGGAAAAATCAGCTAAAAGCACATAAAAATAAAAAAGGCGTAATCAATGTTGAGTACGATGGTAGATGGAGAGCAATAAATGCAGGGAAATTTGTAAAATTTATAAAAGGTGGGCTTGCGATATCATTTTTACCTTGCATTTTGAAGTGTTCAAGTGAGATGAAGAGTGATTGTGTGCAAAAGTGCGTGAAAGATATATTACACATATTGAACAAGAAATATTTTTGAATGACATTGGTTGAATCTCCATCATATAGGGTTTTTGAGCAAGAGAAGGCATGCGAGGGAGAAAATATATAAGCTAGGGTTCAAGGAGAAGTGGGGCACATGTGTTCGAAGTTGCGAGAGGTTGAATTTAGTGTAAGAACACATTTTTATCATTGTAATGGCACCAAAGTGAGCACTTGGAGCAACCATAATGGGAAGGAGCCAAAAAAGTGAAATTAGAGATGGAGGATACCCACAATGGATATTATTGGAAATACAATACCCAGAAGGTTTTATAATGGGATTAGATTGGGAGTCACATATTAGATGAAGCAAAGTAAGTGACTACAATCATCGTACTAAGGATAACATGGACGAGGTACACAAACATTTGGTGGTAAAAATAGATTTGTAGATGGAAAATGACATGGTCGTCTACAATGATGCGAGGCTAGAAGTTTTTGGAGAATGTTAGAGTTATGTAGCTATATGAACTTATGTATTTTGGAAAACTAAAGAAATTATATCAATGGTTGATGTCCTGTGTGCATGAGGAATTTTTCTATTTTGCTAAGGCAACGAATGTGACTTACCACGCCCTTGATTGGAAGGTTGACAGGGTTAAGGAGCTCAAGCACTAAGATTAGTAGTGACCTTACTGATGATGAGGGCATAAAACAACTTCGCTACACTAGCTTATGCGATTGGAGGGTGCGCGATGGATATTATCAAGATAGAAAATTACCCCGTGATCTAGGCTACCACGCACCTCCTCACCAAATTGAATAACCAAGAGAGTTGGAGTCAAGTAAATAAAATATGGATCCATATCACCAAGAATATGAAAGAGGGAGTAGTGTATAACTTATCCTATTTTATTTCTTAGAATATAATTTAAGAAGCACACCATGGAGATAAGATAAGTTTTGGTGCTATTTTATTATCTATTGTGTTTATGGAAATTGGGGTGCCCGATGGGCCAAAGGAGAATATTTGGAAATTTCTTGAGGATAAAAAGTCCCTTGCAGTTAGGTTTACAAAATACACATGGGATGGATCTACGAGTGGACCGACAAGAAAAGGCTATAAATCTTGTATAAGCACGTGTACGAAGCCTTTGAGTATGAATGGAGAATACCCAAGGACCTTCCTTTAGTATTGAATATGTAGGTCTAATTCGCATGATCTATCAAAATTTTTACATAGGTTGGTTTGGAATGAATGATAGAAAATGGAGCCCTTGGTAAAATCCCCCATATGATTTTACCATGCGTTTTTTCCAAGCCTCGGTGCACTTGTTTTCAAATGCACACAAATTGGCTTTTGACGTAGAAAAAGTGGACTATGATTATCATATGCTTCGGAAGACCTATGTATATCCAGGTATGTCTTCTTATATAGAAAATTTGATCTCAAATGATATAAATATCAGTTCAATGAGTTTAGTAGTTGGAAAGCTTGGCATGGCTAAATTATACATCTACCTTAATCCCAGTTGGTGGATAGAAAGTATATTGAAAATGAGTTCAAGTACCCCCACGTTACGAAAAGGAAGATATACGGTGGGCACAATGTAGGATGAGGAGCCCATTCCTCCCCACATAGATGAAGCAAAATAGGAAGAACTAAAGAAATATAGTGGTGACCTAGATCATGGAACAAGGAGGAATCCAATTGAAAGGGAAAATATAATGCACGAAGTAACTCTCCCAAACAAGAATAAGGTAGAGAGGTGAGAGTTGAAATGGGTGTCATAGAGATAAAGAAAGGTGAGGGCACGAAAATCAGCATTTTAGGAGGGTGTTGAGAAGGACAAGGCAACATTACACAAGTGAAGGACCCTCACAACCACATAGGATATGACCTTGAACCTCCCGGTGAATTTTAAACTAGAGAGGAAGAGGTGAAATTATATTCCCACTAAGGATGCGAGGGGGAGAAGTCAGAACAAATCACACATATTATTAAAGATACTCTTGTAATTGATATAGATGTAGAAGAGCCTCGGGATGAAGAAGTATAACATGATACAAGGGATTTTGAAGACCGTGAGGTGGTAAGTGGCACCACATGTGTAGATAATGAAAAGTTAAGGGTGAACCATCCGGTGAGCCTCTACCGTGCACATGTAGGTGTGACGGTGGAGGCACGAGTTTGGATACGAAGTATGCATTCCTAAGGGTCATCATTCTAGGAGGAATAAGTATGGAGATATGTACAAAAACCTACACTTTGATACATTGTCAACCCTTCTAGGATCATTCACACTAGGTTTTAGAGTACTCTAGACCCTCGAAGCTATATGAGTGGGATTTAATGGTTCCGGAGGCACCGAACATGTGCATAAGGAAACAACTATCTTGGAGCATGAAAACTCACATTAATGAACTGGAGTTCAATGTGAAGGAGGACGCATGTATAAAGATAAAAATGAAGAAGAACGAGTAAGCTACACACTAGGTGTTAGGTCTATAGAGTTTACTTATGAACAAGAAATTAATTCCTTACATAAAATGAAGCTAAAGTAACATGCAAGAATATAGATAAATTAGTTTCACTAAGAATGCTGATGGAAAATAATAAGAGCCTGAAAGAACAAGTGGAACAAATGAATAAAGGGTAGAAGAAGGATAGGGAAAAGCATAAGGAAATTCTGGATTTTATGGCAGAGCTAGGGAAGGAAATTATTGATGCACATCCAGATATTGATGAATGGACCAAGAAGACCTATCATTCATCCTTGCACTTCTTATAGGACTGTGTACACTTTTTGATTAAGAAGTAGTTAACGGAGTTGAAAGAGACTATAAAGGATGAAGAAGCTAAGAGAAAGAGATAAAGTAAAGGAAACAATAGCATAGAGAATAGTTGGGTATGACTCTCTACTCTAAACAATGAAGGATGAGGCCGAAAAGGTAGATTCGGCCCTAAATATATATGCAGATCCCATTCGATCATCAAAACCAGGACGTTGGTCGAGAAAATGAGGTCCTTTCTACAAATAAAAATGAAACATTGGGATGAGAGGAGAGGCTTAAATTACTCACGAGAGAAGCACGATGCACTTACGAAGCCCGGATCCTCACAAGGCGAAGATAAAATAACTTGGAAAATTGATACCAAGAATAATGGATGTGATGGTTGGGATGGTTTCTAGTTTGGAAAACATTCTTAGAGTTATACTGAACGAGGGTGAAATATGACCTTGGATGAAATGGATGGAGTGTTTGGGGACATCCACGATAAACAATCGAAGGGGCTCGTGACAATAATGATCTAGAAGAAGACATTAAGAATAAGTACCTTGAAGCTGTTATTGCCTTCGAGAGGAGTAGAGCACCAAGATTCTTTTCGGTATGATTCACATTATTTCATTCTTTGTGTATAATTATTCATTGATTCATCGAAATTTATTCTTAGAGAGATAAGGTCCGAGTACCCATTACGGGGTGGAAATGAAGCTAGTGTGGGGTAATGTTTATTGGAGGAATTATCACCTAAGTATTAAAGGTGCATAAGAACAGGGCATGTAGGAAGGGGGTGCATAGGTACATGAATAATTTAAAAAAAAAGAAGGGCATGTTGGGGAAAGACAGAGTCTAGAGACTTATTCATTTTACATATACGGGATAAAAATAGAATGGGATACGAGCATGACTTGGAATGAGGCTTGAGGACTTGGAGGACATGTGAAGCTATTTTGGGAACAAGAGGAAGCTCAAGCATCATACAAGGCTGAGCTAATAATAGGATGTAGATCTAGTGTTATTAATATATGATCTATTATTTGGTGAAGCTTTCATGCTTTCTTAGTTCTTGTTGTAACAACGCATGGTTATTCTTAGCATGAAGCCTATTTTGAGAATGCATGGGCAATTAAGGGAAATTCCCCATTCCATATATATGTGTGTGTGTGTGTGTGTATTGATTTGCATGGTTGAGGGGTTATGATATGTTTTGAGATGTGACATAGTTATGATGTTGGTTTATGAGCACACATGACTTATGAAAGTACTATGTATGTATTTAGCTACTTGATTTGTCATGATTGGATATAATGGATCATTATGGGTGGATATTGATTGTTGATTTTTCTTCTCATGATTATTGTATGGTGAATCTAGTATTAATCTTTATGTGATTTGTATGATTTATTTATTATGTGTGTTTCTAAATTGAGCTCATGGATCTAGTTTTTATAGTTATGGAATGTATGATCATGTATGCTAACTCCTTGAAAAATCTGGTATAAAAGAGGGACTGGTACATTTGTGTGCTTCGGTGAGTGTTTAGTTATATATGGATGAAGTGCCAACACGTCTAGGGTTTTAAGCAAGAAATAAATACTACAAAATATGGGGTAGTAAAAATGGCGGAGAATGCCTTGGAAGTAGTAAAAATGGGTAGTAAAACAACTATTCTTGGAATTTTTTTAGGAGCGTGAAGGATTATTCTATATCTTAACTAGTGAGTATGATATTCGATATGGAATCATTGATGAGAAGTAGTAGTGTTCTAGGGTGCATGAAAAAGTGTTAGTTTGGTTTTTTCTCATTTTAGGTTAATTATTTGGTATGGGGTAGTGAAGATTTGGTGATGACACATATTAAATTATGAAAGAGAAATGTTTCCTTAGAATTATTGTAATCAATTTGAAGAATTAGATTAATCAATGACATCATATTATATAATTATCCAATATGGTCTAGAATTTAGTGGAAAACTAATATGTTATACATGTAATAATTAAGTTTCTAGGTTGGGGATTGGTGGGGGTTTAGTTGTAACACATTATTTTTTATAACAATGGTGGCATCTTATGTCGATTTGAACCAATGGACCATTTATCAATAAAATCCAATTTTTTATGTTCATCGATCTTCGAGGAGGTTGGTTGGTTTCATTTCTTTTGCAAGTTTAATGGGTTTGATGGGATGCTTGACGATGGACCTTCAAATGTATTTCAAGGAGGGTAGGTCATGTATCCATGAGGTAAGCAAGTATTATACAAATATCAGGTTTGTTATTAGTAGGGGAAAGATAGTCTGTTTTTAGGGCTAAGGGAATGCAACGTCGAGATGATTTTCTTAATCATTATTAGGAAACACAAGGATAAATAATACTACAAAGTTATATATCCAAAAAAATAAATTTCCAAGGATTATAGTTTATAATTGAACAATAAGTTATGATAGATTACATTATAAAATGTATTAAATATAAGATTTTATACATAAACATGAAAGTAAATGAACACAAGACACAAGTTTTAAGTGGGAAAACATTTCGGTACAAATCCCACTAAAAATTTACTTATCTTTATTAAAAATATATGTTTCACCCAACACTTTCATTATTTCCATGAATCCACAACATTTGCACCTTCAAACATGAATGATCAACTATCATATACATTTGCTCTTGAGTGGAGAATATACTTCACACCATTCACATCATGTATCATCAACCTACTTGCATTTCTTGTTCCCATAAATTTTTTACATGCTTTTTATTCATTGTAACTAATATCTAATGAGATCACATTAATTTATATCAATGTGGGTTGTGTTGTTTGGGTTATTATTGTAATTTAAATTTAAACACTACCTATGCACTATGTGGATTCTACCATGCTTCTATTTTAAATATAAGTTATATTTCATGACCATTAGTCTTTGGAAAGTTTCTTGGTGTGTTTATATTAAGTTAGTTTCCCACTTAATATTACAACCCTAACACTCCCCCTTAATGTTAAGTAGGGAAACATGAGAAATTTTATTTTTATACAAAAGGACTTACAATCCATAAATCATCATATGAAGATTTAGGCTAGCATGCAAATATATCAAGAATGTTCTAAATAACACATGCACAGTCACTTTTTTTATAAAAGGAATTGCAACCCATAAACAATCTAAGTAATTTATGCTAGTATGCAAACAAAGCGGTTGATCCATGGATTTTGCAAGATCCTCCATACTCTATTGTAGTCTTCAAGGGTTATGAAAAACATGCTGATGTGCCAAAATTTAGTGATACATGGATTCTAGAAAATATATGGTTCAAGGCTTAGTATTTTTCAGATTTAGAAAAATCCATAGCACAAAGCTTTTTAATGTACCTGGTTTTAAGAAAAATATGCCATGATACAAAATCAGTAGTGCTACGTAGACTTTGGAAAATTCAAAAATGATGTAGGTGTTCTGCGAGTTTTAGAAATCCATGATACATTTCTTTTAGTGTTATGTGGACTTTAAAAATCCACAATACAAAGCAAGTGTTCCATGGATATCATAAAAACCGCAGACATAGAAACAACAAAAAATTCAAGATAAATTGATTGAGTATGAAGTCTTACATAAGATTATGGAGTATTTTATAAAACAAGAATCTCTCATATCTAATGCTTCATTGGGTATTACAAGTAAACTTCACATAAAGTGATAATTTACTCAAACAAAATAGAAATAGTATAGGGAGTTTACAATTGACACAATCAAGATGATAAGAGGTGGCATTGCAAAAACATGCAAAACATGCTCAATCCTCCTTATTTTCCCCTCAAGGAAGCTTTGAAAGGAAAAGGCTCAAACAACATAATGTATCGAGGTAAAAAATGTGTCTAGACATCATATACTCTTATCATACATTCAACTAGTGTATCGAGACAACGAGTCGAGACACACCAAGACTAACACACAACAGATAGAATTAAATGGGGTACATAGACTGCTAAGATCACATATCCAAATGGAATTAACCCTTAAACTAGGAAAACCAAATGTTTCTAAGGCCTTAGGTCAAGAAAGAGAAAGGAACCCTATTGGGATATCGACACTATGGGGGTAATAAAAGATAAGATAAACATGTAAAGCGTATGTTAATAGAAGTAATACATGTAACACAAACTAAATAATTGAAATATAATATGATATCTTAGCATGTCTATAAAATACTAAGATAATATATAGTAAATAGCAAAGATAGGAGACTACTCTATACAAAATGACAATTCGGTCGAGCACTTACCTGTTGGGGGTGGTCGTTGATGCATCTATATCCCAAATGCCCATACACCAAGAGAGGATAGATTTCAGGTGGAGAAGGGGAAATAATCCAGTCCTATCTCACTATAGGTGACCCAAAAGTGTAATAAAACCAATCTAATAAAGAAGAATATCCAAACCAAGATTCAAGATGTAAGAAATCTAAGAGATGAGTGAGAAGATGCAAGTTGGCGCAAAAAAAGAGAAAAATTAATGGAATTTTCCAATGTAATTTTGTGATATGTGGTGTGTGGTAAATGTTTATTTATAGAATTTATACCAGCGCGATGCAGGAGCATCAATGAAATGGCAAATAAACTAAGGTTTTTGGCTTTTCATAGGTTCTAAGAGGTCATTTATGTGTTGTTGGTGGGAAAATTCATCTGGTGGACAAACTTGTGGATTTCTTGCCAATGCTCTGGGAATATAAGACCCTTTACTTAACCGATGTAGTTGTCGCATATGCATGTGCATGTAAAGGTGGATTTCTATGGTGGCCTTCAGACCAAGGATTCAATAGGTACACTCCACCGACCCTACGGAAAATCTTGAAGATACCTACAACATAGGACTTTGTATCGTAAAGAGCAAAGGGGAGTGAGAAATTAGATATGAGAACTAATGTTGCAAATAGAAAATCAGATTCCTGCATGCATAAATTAGAAGTTTTATCACATGCATTAAAATTAGGAGGAAAAAATCTATGTGTAGCAACAAGACCAAATGGAATTTATGATTACAAAGTATCAATAAACCCCTTAGTCAAAAAAGGCTCGAAACTCCTTCTTCTTGTATTGATTGCTTAAACCAAGTTGTACATAGTATGAGAATGGAGGAAGGGGAAAGGAAGAATTTGGCTATCTCCTTTGTTCTCTCAAGGTAGAATGCACTCTTGAGATTACAAAATTAATGACCAACCCTTTGAAATGGGAATGGCATTACAATTTATAGAATGAGAGGTGACTTATCGTCTACCCCTAATGGATTTTCATATGTCCTTGTGCAACTTAAAACTTTTCAACTTCCTAGGAGAATATTAAGTCCCTTTTTATAACATAAAGGTGACTTATTACATTAGGAACATTAGGACATATGAAAAAGTGTAACCCCAATGTGAAATTAGAATATTGGAAAGTGAGAGAAAGTGGGGGGAAGAGGAGAGAGAAAGAGAGAGAGAAGAAGAAGAGGAGATGTTCTCGAGGAAGTTTGTTGGTCCTCATTGATGGAAAGCTCCAAATGCAGTGAAAATTTGAATATTCAAACTCCTTGCACACTGTGAAACTCCTTCAAATTAGCTCATGAATGCTCGCCAAGTTGAGTGAACTTTTCCGCTAATGATTTGTAACTCTTAAATTTGTGTATGATATACCTGTGACCTGAACTATGTAGTGAGTGTTGAAAAACATTGTCCAGTTCCCTGAGATGATCACCCCTCTATGTCTCATTGTGCCAAACTTTCCCTTTGAGAACAACCTGCTATTAATAGTAAGTTTCCAGATGGAAGGCTTACTATTTTTAGTGAGAGGTGATTTTTTCCTCTTCTCAACCATCGTGATGTGATGAACTCCCTCATTCGATCTTGTGCACATTGCCTTTGCTTTGACCACTTCTTGGGGTGACTTACTATTTTTAGTAAGAACCTATATAAGGGACTTACTATTTTTAGTAAGTGATCATTTTCATTGTTTTCTGCTCCAGGATAATCATTCTGGCTTCTTGGAGGTCTTCAGTGCACATTGCCTTTTCCATAGCCACTTTTGATGAAGACTTACCAAAAATAGCAAACATGTGTAGGAAAGCTTACTATTTTTAGAAAGTGAATTTTTGGTGCTTGGTTTACGATGGAGTCTATTTTTCTGGATTCATCTCATCATCACGATCATGTCCTCCAAATTTCACATAATTTTTTCCACTAGAATGTCGGGAAATAAAATTTAAAATTTTCACCTGGCAGTGGCTTTGAGCACGGAGCTGCCATGGCGGCCATTAATGGAGCTCAAAATTTACAGGTATGGTTTTTGTCTCCATTTGCGATGAAAAAAATCCATTGCGATAGGTTATTCATTTCGATCTCGTGTGCAAGTTTTTAGCTCATTTCCATTGTCGGAATGATGGGAAATCTGATGAATTTGAGTAAGTGCACGAAATGAGGATTTTGTTGTAACAAATAATTCAGAGCACCATTTGACCTCCCATTTATTTCATCATTATCATCTTGAAAAATTTGGAAGTATGCAAAATATGACACCTCAATCCGAATTGTATCTTGTGAGATATGAAGATTTCTTGATCGGGGACTTCATGGTTATCTAGTGTAAAAAAACCTTCATTTTCTTCCCGTTCTTTGTTTCTTCATTACTTTTGATCATTCCTTCCCCTAAAACCTATGTATTTTCATGGAATGGGTGTTTATGTTGCCATGGTAGAGTTGGTTTGGATCAGTAATGGCAGGGCCGGGTGTCTGGACAAGCTTGAGCAAAGCCATGACATGGTGAGGAGATGTGCTGGAGAAATGAGAGGAAGAAAATGACTAAGTGCCAGATTTAAATTTTCAAAATATTCACATGGAGGGGCTGGGTTAATTTTTTTCCTTGATGTCCCTTAACTTAGGGACATCAATTTCCATGGTGGTCAAGAGGACGACACGTATCCTCGATCCAACGGTAGGGGATTTGCTTAAAAAAGCACTAGAAGCACTGGAGGTTGAAATCCGGTCACGTAGATGACCAAAGGACTCCCCATAGGGTTTGGGCGCATTTTTCCATGTCTTCTTTCCCTGACCTTAGGGACATGAAGTACATCAAATTCCATGGTGGTCCTAGAGCTGACACGTGTCCTCAATCCAACGATAGCCAATTCAAGCTCCAAAAATGCACCTAGGGGCTGAACTATCAAGTCTGAAGGTCACATGAGGTTCCTAGAGGTCACATGAGGGCTGGGAACATTTTTCAAAGGTTGATTTACTTGATCTTAGAAACGCGTTGAGGACATACAATCCTCGCTAAGATCCCGGAGCTAACATGTGTCCTCTCAAAATTTGGTGATTCCCTGAACACACTTCAAGAGGGAAACTTGTGATGATGATCTCTTGAGCTCCGATGGACATTTTTGCAAGAAAATTATATGATACTTACTAGAAATGGCCTTTAGAATCTAATGGTGGTGATCTCATGTATTTATTCATCCATTCGATCCCTAAACAATTAGAATTTTGATTTGGTACTCCACTTGTCCCGAGAAAAACTACTTGTAGATTGATGCAAAATTTTACTTGTAAGAAATATGATTTCTCCATCATGTAGGTATTGGAATCCTTTTTTGGGATATGTTTTTTTACTCCTAACTCCATCAGGAGCTCACAAATCTTCTTACGAATCTCAATAATCGTTTTAGGCCCGTGTACTACTAGGCTTGTGAACCATGCTTTTCATTCCAACTGCTCCAAGTCTTTCAAAACTTCCCCAAACCTTCCAAAATCATTTCCATGATATTCTAAGGTCTTAAATTCACCTCCATGTTGAATTTTTCCCTTTTGTTCCGCTCCAAGGGGGTTGATCCAATCCTGGGAAGGCCAACGATAGCCCTTCCTAATATTGCCAGAAGATAGCATCTTTTCATAAATTCCTAAAATCACCTGGGGGCTTAAATTGACTTTCCTAAATCACATAGGGTACTAATTTTACATCAAATAGTGGGTTACCAGACTGATGGATTTGACCTGGGATGCCTAGGAATGATAAAACATGAAAATTTCGGCACATGGGTATAGTTGTTGTCTAAAAATTGTCAATTTCCTTATTGCACATTTACACGACAACAGTGTATTTGGGTGTTTTGAGTCCTTATGGACCTCTTCTCATTATAAATTTGAAGATATAGTTTTTCCCTCCAAATTTCAACATTTGAAAATTTGAATTTCTAAGCTTGTGATAAGGGTATAAAAGTTAATTATAAGGATTTAAAAAGCTTGTAATAGGTCATCTAAGACCTTATAAGGAATGTAGATGCATATTTTCCTTTAACTTGAGTTGTAATTTACCTCAAGTCATCCTAAACCCTAATTTGGTGGTTGGAAAAACTACTTCATTTGTATCTAAATAAGGAGAATTCAAATAAAGGAATATAGAGGAGGTTTGGAGAGAGGTAGTGTAAGGATGGTATGTTTTGAGGAGCCAAGCAAAAGGCTCAATAAGCTTGTATAACAAGGGATTTCAATAATTCAAGAGCTTATTTGAAACAAGACTGTAATTTTGTGTTTGTTTTGAAATTATATTGTGATTGAATCTACTTTTGTGTTGTATTCTCACCATAGGTAAGGTGGATTGTAATATAGCAATGGAAAGAGGTATAACCCTAAAAGAGATAAGAATATATGAATGGAAAGGAAGAACAGGTATAAAGAGAAAATTTTTGTAAGGAAAAGAGGATTGTACATGAATCAGAGTAGTCAAGAAAGATATATTTTGTAAGAAATAAAGAGGTGATGTTTGATATTTCTTTTATTATATTCATAGTAGGTGTGTTATTATTCGAGTAGATTTTGGTGCTTACTGAGCTTTGAAGGAATTCAAGTTTGAATGAATCACTCTAGGTAATTTTTAGACTATGTAAGGAAATTTTTTTGGTTATGATGAATATTTTGAGTTTTAATGTAGTAAAATACACCTCCTCTCTTTTTTGTAGGTTTAAGCCACTTTATGGAGTGCATTTATGAGTTTTCTCTAGATAAATAGTTCATAAAAGAAGAAATTTCATATTGTTATTTTTGATTTCTCTTATATGCCCTGTCATAGTGTGCATTTAGATCAAGAATCTGATTATGAAGGAACCTGGTAAGATTTCTTGGGAGTCTTATTATTTTTTACATGAGGTATGATGTATTTTCATGGTGATATAAAGTATGAACATTCTTTAAAGGTGAAGGACCTCGTGTTACTACCATGCATATTAAGAACCAAAGATTGAGTATATTCTTGTGGTTAAGTTACCTTACATTGGAGTTGTATAAGAAATTAGTTTATATGGGATGCAATAGTAAGGAGGGTCTATATTATTTGTATGATACAAATAAGTTAAATCAAACGTCGAATCTAAGAAAATTCACACACCTCATTATTGCCCATAAGAACTTATACATTGTTTGCACTACGTTGTTATAGTCAACATTTTTATGAGTAGAGGTCTTTACACTCTTCTATTCAAGCTACTGCTAAAGTTGAGAATTAATAATATTCATGATATACCTTCAAAAATAATTTGGGCATTTGAAGCTATATTGAATGAAAGATATGACAATTTAATCCCTCATAGGATTCTTATGAGGGTTTCACGGTCTAGTGTTAGGGTTAGTGATTTGAAGGACTAAACCAAGGATTTTTGCCATGATTTTCTCAATATATATTATTTAAAGAGTCTAGAAGGATATTTTGGAAGAATTTTGGTAAACATATGGTTAAAAATCCTTATTTTAGTGACAGTTTGTTGTATGGTCTTAAACTCAGTCTTAAAGCTAGTTTGAAAGGTACATTTGTGAAGGAAGTACATAAAAACCTTGGAATTGGAGAATGAAAATTTAAGGATAGTTGAAATACATTTATTTATGACCAAAATGTATATAACATGTCCAAGAACTCCCTAGTTGATCATATATGCATGAAATAAGGATCAAGGAGGTCTAGTTGAAGGGCTTAAGGTGAAATCACAAAAGAAGGGTTTGGAAAAATGCAGACTGAGTTAGCATCTAAAAATATGAGCACATGAATAGGTAGTCTAATGAAAACTAATGAATAAATTAATTTCACTAGAGTGCATTAGGAAACATGTAAACACATTTGGGACAAGGATATTGTCTTAAGGGGAAAGAAACAAACTCGCTAAGAAAGGAATAGGAGAGGTTTTTAGAAGATTTGAGTTAAGGGATTTTGGTAGCATGTTAGAGACAATATATGGAGACTATCAAATATGTTAGATAGTGGTGGAAATCTTCATATCCTTAGGTGCATCAGTGAAGCAATTATTCCCTCATTGAAGGCTTATAAGGACTGTTTTAGAGCCTATCTAAGTAAGATTTATTTCTAATTATTTGAGTGCTTTTGATGTGTTAGAATGGACTGATATGACAGGTAGAACAAGTTTCAAGGGATAAAGGATCACTAAAAGTCATGGCTATTGACTAGGTTGGTGATGAACTAAAGAAGGCTTATGAAGAGACATTGAATGTGGTGAGATCTATCTACATTTCTTGAAGTTGTAACCTCTTGACAAGTGAATAAGAGTTTCTAGATATTATGAGAGCTTGAGTCAGATATTTTTGAGTGGAATAGTACTTGAGAGATCAAAATCTACATTACAAACTATTCTAGGTTTATGAATAAGGTCACTAAAATATTGAACTAAGGTGCATGATTACTCTTGTGTGCTTGTAGCTTGGTGAATACATGCTAATGAAGATGGGTACTACATTATGTGGTATTAGAGAGGGCCTTAATGAAGTTTGAAAGTTTCTTTTTTTATAATAACTTGTGAAAGTGCATGTGAAAGATGTGGTGCAGGTTGTTGATGGAAAGTTAAGAAAAGAGAGAAAGGAGAGTGACGAGAAAATAGATAAAGAAAATGGATAAAGAGGAGTTGATAAAGAATTTGATGATGTTGATAAATGAAAGAAAGAGGCAAGAGAGAGAGAGAGAGAGAGAGAGAGAGAGAGAGAGAGAGAGAGAGAATAAAAGAAAAAATTAAGACATGAGGAATGGATGGAACAAGAAATAAGGGAGATGAGAAAAGATGTGGAAAACATAGAATAATATCATGAAGAGGGATATGTGATAAAAAACAAGGTAAAGTGGCCTATGGAGCTTCTTGTGAGAAGATAACAAAGAGTAAAACTAATAAATGTGATTAGAGAAGAGGAGAAGAAGATGAAACAAGAGGAGAAGAATGAGAAAAAGAAAGAGAAATAGGTCATCAAGGGGGTGATCCATGAAGAGGTTAAAAATTTGATGAAGAAGAAGTTATAGAAAGCTTTTATCTTTCCTCGAGGATGAAGAAAATGAATATTTCTATAAAAATGAGCAAGAAAGTGAAGATGAAGCAGAATGCTATGATGCTAGTACAAAATTTAATCATGAGGATCAGATGTTTCAAGGTGAAAAGAAGATGAAAGTGAAGGCAAAATAGTTTTTGAGAAATATTTCAAGATAGAGAAGATAGAGGTGGAGAAAAAGGAAGAGAAGGAGACTCAAATGTCTCCATGTTTTATATCTAATTATTTTTTTGAATGTGAATGTGCAGTATCCTTGAAAGAAAAGTGAAATCAATTGAAGATGAAGCTCTTAAGAGAGCTCAAATGATGAAGATGCTAAAGGCTCATGGTGTTTGAGAGAGCCAAAGAAAGAAGAATAAATAAGAGGAAGATGGAAGTCCAAGAAAATAAGAAGATGAAGAAGAACCAGCTGAGAAGAAGAATAAATCAAAGAAAGTACAATTGGAAGAAGAAAAAGAAGAAGAGTTCTTTATGGTAGATAGCAATTTCTTCCACCTTGGAAGTATAATGCGGGAGCATCATGAAAATGGAAAATAAACCAAGGTTTTTTTATTTTAATAGGTTATAAGAGGTCATTTAGGTGTCTCTGGGTTCTTTGAGTCCTTATGGACCTCTTCTTCATTGTAAATTTAAAGATATAGGTTTTCCCTCCAAATTCAACATTTGAACATCCGAATTTCCAAGTTTTTATTAAGGGTATAAAAGTTGAGTATAAGGATAAAAAAAAAATTGTAATAGGTCATCTAAGACATTATAAGGAATTTATATGCATATTTTCCTTTAACTTAAGTTGTAATTGAGCTCAACTCATCCTAAACCCTAGTTGGGTAGTTGGTAAAACTAGTTCATTTGTCTCTAAAGAAGGATAATTCAAATAAAGGAATATAGAGGAGGTTTGGAGAGAGGTATTGTAAGGATGGTACATTTGGAGGAGCCAAGAAAAATTATCAATAAGCTTGTGTAACTAGGGATTTCAATAATTCAAGAGCTTATTTGAAATAAGACTGTAATTTTGTGTTTCTTTTGAAATTATATTGTGATTGAATATAATTTTGTGTTCTATTCTCACCATAGGTAAGGTGTATTGTAACTAGAGTAGTGGAAAGAGTTATAACCCTAAAGAGAAAATAAAATATGAATGGAGAGGAAGAACAGTCATAAAGAGAACATTTTTGTAAGGAAAAGATGGTATACATGACTCACACAATGAGTCAAGAAAGACATTTTTGTAAGAAATAAAGAGATTATGTTTGATATTTATTTTATTATATTCACATTAGGTGTGTTATTATTCGAGTGGATTTTTGGTGCTTACAATGTTTGAAGGAATTCAAGTTTTCATGAATCACTATAGGGAATTCTTAGACTATGCAAGGGAAAATTTTCTGGTTATGAAGCATATTTTGAGTTTTAATGTACTTAAAGACACCTCCTCTCTTTTTGTAGGTTTAAGCCCCTTTTTGGAGTGCATTTATGAGTTATCTCTAGATAACCAATTCATAAAAAGTAATTGCTATGAAATAAGGGATTAAATATGTGGAACAATCCCACACAGAATCACAATAGTAGAAACTAATATGTAAAAAATATTACAAATCTGAAAACAAAGTGCGAGAAATTAAAAGACCACAATGTAGAGACAATATTTAACAGGTTCACCTAATTTGGGTTACATCCACCAAGAATCACTTTCTCATATTTTATTATAATCCAGCTCTCTCTCAATACAATACCGAATATGTTTGAGGTATGCTCAACAAAATCTCCTAAATTCACACCTGAATTCACACACACCTACAATGATAATGTTTCACCTATCAAAAGTACATTAATAAGAAACTACTTAAGTAGTTTTACAATATTGTGGGTGCCAAAACCATGGGCCAAAACCATCCCATAAATTTATGGCTCAAAAATCCCACCCATATCGTAGAAAAGCACATTTCGAGATATCGGGAATGTTTTTCGAGGATAGTATATAATCTTGTGGATAGTGTGCGAGTAATTTTAGTGTACACTCTTAGAAACTTCCACACATGAAAACAATCTCCACAACATAACAATCTCCCCCTTGGAGAATAGTTTTCCTTTAAAAAAATTTCAACCCTTCACTGTCATCTATGAAGACTAACCTAAGCTAAACAAAGCTTTAGTTTCTCCCTTGTGACCACCTTGATCATCATGTCTATAGGATTTTGACTAGTATGAATATTTTCCGGCTTCAACTTCTCTTCCTCCAAATTTTTCCTAATGAATTGGTACCTTATTTATATATGCTTCATCCTAGAGTGGAAATCAAAGTTCATAGCTAGGTGTATAACACTTTAACTAGCACTATGTAGCTTCCCTTCCTCCTTCTTATGCCCCAACTCCTCAAGTAATTGTTGTAAAAAAACCATCTCTTTGTTTTCCTCTATGGCAGAAACATACTCAGCCGATGTGGTTGAAAAAGCCACAAGCTTATGTAATCGTGAAATCTAGCTCACTTTGTTTTTACACCTATGGTGAAATATAACATGTTGTGTTCCTCCTACTGTCTACATATCCAACCATATCTGAATCTACATAACCATGAAAAGTAGTGTCAAATCCATTATAGCACAAAAATTTCCCCATGGTCCCTCTCAAGTACCAAAGGATCCACTTTACTATCTTCTAGTGATCTTTACCTAGATCACTCATAAATATAAAAACATCTCTGACTGCATGGGCAATATCAGGCCTAGTGCACACCATGACATACATCAAAGCGCCAACCGCCGATGACTAAGGTTCCTTGGACATCGATTTCTCTCCCTGCTCTATCTTGGGACACATCTACTTTGATAACTTTAAATGGTATTCCAAGGAGTCCCAACCGGTTTAGCATCCTTCATATTAAACCTCTCCAAGACCTTCTTAATGTACTCTTCCTAAGATAAAGTCAAATTCCATTCCTTTGTATCCCAAGATATCCTCATATGAAGGATTTGTTTGGATACCCACAAATCCTTCATAGTAAAGGAGTCACTTAGCTATTTCTTAAGTACTTTTATTTCTAGCATGTTTTTTCCTACAACCAACATGTCATCCACATACAAGCACAAGATACTATAACTTCCATCCTGAAATTTCTTTATATATACGCAATGGTTAGAATGACATCTAATAAAATGTTGCTCCATTATGAAGCTATAAAATTTCTTATACCATTGACGTGGATCTTGTTTCAAGCCATAAAATCTCTTCTTCATTTTTCACACTATCTCCTATTTACCTTTGACCTCATAGCCCTCTGGATCTTTGCATATATAGATCCTCCTCCAAATCACCATGGATAAATGCGGTCTTTACATCTAGTTGTTCTAAGTGCAAGTCTTCTCATCTGTCACTATTCAAAAAACAGCAGATTCTAATAGAATTTATTTTTACTATAGGAGAAAAAATCTCATAAAAATTCTATACCTTTTTCTGTACAAACCCCTTGACCACCAATTGGGCCTTGTATCTTTTCTTTCCTCCTTATTCCTCTTTAACTCTATACACACACTTGTTCTGCAATTCATTTTTTCCTTTAGGTAGCTTCCCAAATCCCAAGTCTCATTCTCTTTAATAGCTTTATGCTCCTCATCCATGGCTTACTCCCACTTCTTCCCGGCATTTACCTACGTTGCTTCATCAAACATTTTATAGCTCTCCACTATTAGTGAGTAATAAATAATAAAGAGAATGATAAAAATGTCCAAGTTCTCTTATTACCCTAGAATACCTCCTCAATATATGAGTTTGGGATTCTTTTTGAGTAGGTTCTTGAACTAATTCATGTGTCACTTTCCCATACAGAAGATCCTCTACCACTACATATTCTTTCTTGTATTCTTCCCTATTTTCTTAGAATTGTTTCTTATACATAACTTTCTCATTAAATACCAAATCCCTAAATCGAATGATTTTCTTGTCCTTAATACTCAAACATTTATACCCAAAGACATCACCACTATAACCAATAAAAGTACATTTTTTATTTATCCTCTAGTTTGGTCTTATCACCCTTGTCTATATGAATAAACACCTCACATCAAAAGACTCTAAGAAATGAGTAATCAAATTTCTTACCATACCAAGCCTCTTCAAGTATGCCTCCATCTAAGGCACTTGAGGGTCCTCTGTTTATCAAGTAAATAGTTATATTCATCGCTTCTACCCAAAAAGAAAGAGGTAGTCCCACATGTAACCTCATGCTCCTAGCACATTCCATTATTCTCATGTTCATCCTTTTTGATACCCCATTTTGCTACGGAGTTCTGGAACCGTATTTTTGCTATGGATTCCATTCTTAGAAAAATAATCATCAAAATCATTATTACTGGTAATACTCTCGTCCATTATCAGTGAGAAATATTAGTTTAAGACTTGTTTCATTCTCTACCAAGGCTTTCCATTTTAAAAAAGTGTCAAATACATAAAATTTGTTTCTAATACAATATACCCAAACTTTCCATGTTGCATCATCAATAAAAGTAACATAATAATTTGAACCCCCAAGATATGATACCTAAGCTGACCCCCACACATCAAAATGTACTAGCTCTAACTTACTCTCTTTCTTCATAGGTCCAACCTTGAGAAACCTTACACACTTATGTTTCCCCCATACACAGTTCTCATAGAAATCCAAACCTTTTTCTATATATCTAGGAAAAATCTTCTTTATGATCTCCATGCCCTTATGGCTCATATGGTGATCCTATAGTGCCACAATGTCATATATGCTTCTCGAAACCACAATATTACAAGCATTAGTACTATCAGTGGTTAAATACAAGGTTCTAACCTTCTTACATCTTTCCACCACAAGAGCACCCTTGGTAACCTTCTAAGAGTCCACTGTAAATATCATAGTACAACCATCACTTCCTAGCTACCCCGCTTAATATCAAATTTCATCTTAATGTAGGCACATGTATGACATCCTTCAATATCCATGTATTCCCATTCTACATCTTAACCTAAACATAACCTTTTCCAACTATGCTGCAAGGCTCATCATCACCAAGAAAAACATGCCCAAAATCCCTTGAACATAATCAACAAAATAATTCCTATGTGGAGTAGCATGGAAAGAAGCCCCGAATCTAAAACCTAATATGCAACAATATTATGCAAAGAATGCTTATTTCACTAAATCTGGACATATTCTAGTGAATCTAGACTCTAGTATTTCAAGTATTGGAAGAAATCCATCTCCATTTTTACGTATATTAGATTCCATTATTACTATTATTGGAATCCATTAGTAGCAATATTGGATTCCAATATTTTCATTATTGGAATTATTCTAGTTCCAATTTCACTATTATTGGATTCCAATTTCACCTTTTTTATATTTTCAATGTTGAGAGTATGTAAGGCTAGCAACCGCTAACTATTATAAGGCATGAGCCCATTGGATTAATAAAAATAAAAATTAACAATAACTTCTGTAAAATCTAGTTCAAAGTCATGAGTGGACTCTAACTATTATTTTTGAGCCCTTTATATTAAGATGATAATTCATTAATGATTATAATTCATAAGCCTCAATATAAGGTGAGTGGTCGCTAACTATTGTAATTCATGAGCCTCGATCTAAGGTGAGTAGTCACTAACTATTATAAGTCATGAGCCCATTGTATTAAATTAAAGTGAAAAAGCCTCAATGTAAGGTTAGTTTTGGTAACTATTATAAGTCATGATCCCATTATATTTAAGTGTGAGCCACACACTGCGGAAGTGGGATCCCACACTATGAAAGTGTGGGGCTCTCACTTTAAAGTTCGAGGGCCTCTGCAGTTTTGAAGTGCGATCCCCACACTCTTGAAATCCTGAGATCCCCGTACTTTCTAAGTACAAGCCCCGCACTATGAAAAGTATGAGCCTCACACTTTCAAAGTGATATCCCCACACTCTGAATAATCTGAGCCTCCCATTCTGAAAGTGTGAGTCCTATACTTTCAAAGTTTGAGATTCACACTTTGAAAATGTGAAGTCTCGCACTCGCAGTTTCAAAGTACAAATCTCAAATTTTGAAAGTGCAAGGCACACACTTTCAGTGTTTAGTATGCACATATCATTAAATTTAACATTGGCCTTAAATGTTAGTGGTGTTATTTTGAATTCTGGTGGAACTCACCATAAAATTACATTCTTACCCTGAAATATACCTTATAACAACTCAAGTATTGTATTTTTAGATTGTACAAGTTCACTAGTGTTTATTATTATAAATTATATCTCCGAGTAATCATTAAAATAAAAAAACATAGTTGGGAGTTTATGTATATCACAAATTCTATTACTCTAAAAGATAGTAGAATTTATGCTTGTAAATTGTTCCATTCTCCATATAAATAATGAGTCACTTCCATGAGCAAGAAAATGAAATAATCCTTGACACAATGCAAGAAAAATGTTTGTGAGAAACATTGTCTTACGCCCTCGGAGATACATTGAACCATTATTTTATAGTTTACATCAATCAAAACACTCATTGTGCCACAATTGTATTCTTTGTGAGTCAAGAAATAACAAAATTGATCTATCATCATCTTTACATTGAAAGGTTTTATCTGTACATTTCAAATTTGTTACAAATTCATACATATATAGTTGTAAATATTATATGAGGAGTTGTCGCCTTTTGTGGAAAATTTTATTTGCACAAAACATGAATACATTTGTTGCCTCTAGAATAGGACTTCCGGTTTGGATATAAGTAGTGTTGAGTAAAGTAGCAGTGGAGGTGCTATCAAAGTATAGACTAGTATTTACGAGCAGGAAGTAATAGAAGAGTGTACTACTACTAGTATCGGAAGTGGATTGATTTAGCTATGATGAAAACAATCCTATTTGGCAAGTGGAAAAGAAACAAATTACTGTTAGTGCAAATCAAAGCACTTACGGATGTTGATCAAATTTCTAGTTTGATCATTCTAAGCATCTAGTGTGATTGCACAACATTGAAACCTCTCTCCAAGTGTGGGACTTGTAAAATGAGAGAGGAATCTCAGATTAGAGGCTGGTTCCTCAAACTCCTCTGATCAGATCTGTTATTTGCACAATTGTAGAGGTTTGAATCCTAATCCTACTCTAAATTCCAAGGAGACAGAGATAGAAAGTGTAAAAATTGAAACTAAACTAATAGGTGATACACCAAAGGAGGAGTGGTGAACACTTCTAGTTCTGCAGATAGACACAGATCATGGAATGCAACATAAACATCATGCACAAACTGATAAGATGTAATTGAAAGTCTGAAATGAAGCAAGCAACACAAACAAAGGAGTTGAAACCCATTCACGAGCTGCATTGTCATTTCCATTGTCAAAATCCTGGTACACAACATCAAAGAGGTAGAAAACGTTACAATTTTAGAAGAGGTTTGATACTTGCAAAAATCACTTGTTGAAGGTGAAAGAAGAATCTTGCTATCAAAGAAATGTTCCCCCGAAAAATGAGCCAAATCGGCTTTTACTGATGCATGGGTCGAGCCGGGAGAGAGAAAACGTGTAAAAATGTGGGAGCCATTCCTCATTGAATGAAGATGCATTAAAACAGCATGGGTGTCCATACGGACCCATCCCCACGACATTTTGGCCATGTTGAAGAAGAATGCGACCCATTTTGCATTAAAGCTGGTTGTTAAAACGTCATTTACGGCCATTACCACGTGCGAAGATGTTTCTTGATTTTATCTCTCCAAACTAAACCAAAATGTAAAATTGACATTGAGATCTTGTAGAGAATTTCACCATCTTTCCATTGATATAAAGAACGTGAAAAACCAAGATTGGATCGAAAGATATACGGTGATCTGAAATTTTAGGCAAAAACAGGCCAAAATCGGATCGGCGGGAAAAAAATTAATTTTACCTCTTTTTTGCATTTTGGAAAATTTTCCAAGAAATCCCCATGCATCCGCCACTTGGATGACACGTGTCAAGATTCCATTCGATGGTGGGGGCAGCGGGCCAAAGCTGCATTGTCTTTGAAAACTTGATCGATACTTGGAAAATTTTCTAAGTCCTTCTCTCTTCCTCGCCACTTCCTGGGACACATTCTCCCACATCGTCCGATTCAGGCTTCCTTGTCCCTACTCTCAGCTTTTTCACCTTTTTGCATCCACGTGTCCCTTGCGTACTTTTGTCCCAACTATCTATCTGGATTTGCACTGGGACAAATATCTCGAACCGCCCGAAATGGTATCTTTTCAAACCGGCCGATTCGCGTCCACACGTACTTTTCTTTTGTCCCGATTGTCACTAACTTGCGCAAAACAAAAGACTTAGATGATTTTTCTTGCTCTCGGATCGTTTCAGCTTTTCGTGTCCCTCGTGTCCCGCAGCGTCCCACTATCCGTGGACCGCAGGACAAACTTAGCTGATTTTCTTTATTTTTTTGCCCCAAGCTTGTGTACGACAAACCTCAAGATCGACCGGTGAGTACGACCCAAACCCTTCGGACCGAAATGCCTTAAAACAATCCTGCTGACCTTATTTTTGCATTATTTTCCATTTTCTCAACTTGTTGGGATTTCTTCTTGGATGGGAGAGTTAGAAAAAGGCCGAGGGGACCCCGAAAAACATGATTTGGGCCTTGAATCAATCTACTTGCTCGGGACTGAATAATTTGATGCATGTTATCAAAATTACCTTAAGGGGTGAATTTTGGATAACAATTTGGTGACTCAGTGGGGTCATCTACTTGCTGGATGAAGTTACCAGTTGCCTGAAGCATCCATTGGGCATGGAGTCATGAGTTGTCTGTTCGGAACCCCAACTGACTTAGAATGTTGCAAGGAGGAAGATGGAATATCACCCGATGGAAGCAAGGGCTGCAAAACATCTCCAGGGACAGAAAGCATGTGCCAAAGCACTTAGGGAAAGAAAAACAACCTACGAAAAACAATGTGCACAAGCACTTGGAGGAATGAAAACCTAAGATAATATTTACAAGGTGGAGAATTTCCCTTTAGTAGCAATGCTTTAGATAGATTCCATTGACTAGAATTTGTAGTTCTTCGCCATCCAATGAAGACAATTGGAAGGCATTATTGTCCTTACACTTTGTGACCATGTATGGGCCACTCCAAATGGCATAAAATTTTGAATGCCTTCCCGGTTTTGCTCTATCTGCATCCCATTTTAACACTAGATCTCTAACTTGGAAAGATCTACTCTTGGCCTTCCTATCAAAGGTCTTCTTGATCAAAGCTTGATCCTTCTCCATTGCTTGGGATGCCTGATCTCTGATCTCTTGGAGCTCCATCAACTCTGCATATCTCACCTCCATGGGCCCAAACTCTAGCAACTCTAACTGCTTCATGAGTTCCAATGTTGGCAACTCAAGTGACATGGGCAAGATTGCCTCTCTTCCATAAACAAGCCTAAATGGAGAGTTACCTGTGGATCTCTTGGGAGTTATCCTATCAGCCCATAAGGCTGATTTCAGTTTGGTATGCCAAGACCTCTGATTCTCATCAAGAGTCCTCCTAATGATCCTCAACAAGTTCTTGTTTGTAGATTCAGCCTGGCCATTACCCTGAGGGTAGTAGTTTGATGAAGTACTTAGGTAGATCCTGTTCTTTGCCCACTCATCACCTTGGATCCAATGAATGCTAATGCATTATATGAGATTATTGTAGCAGGTATGCCAAATCTGGTTACTATCCCCTCATAGAAGTCTAAGATGCTAGACTCATTTGCTTCCTTGAGTGCTACTGCTTCAGTCCATTTGGTGAAGTAGTCTATGGCTGTCAAAATCCACTTATGCCCTTGGCTTGAATTGGGATTAATGACTCCAATGAAGTCTAAACCCCATTGCATGAATGGCTGGTCAACTACAATTGAATGCAATGGGAGGGGAAGCAAGCCTCTCTTTACCTGTGAAGAATGCACAATTCTTGCACCTTTTGATCCACGCGAAGCAATCACTGAAAATCTTGGGCCAATAATAACCAGCCTTCATGATTTTTAGGGCTATCACTCTTGGTGTAAAATGACCACCAGCTGGTCCACCATAGAACTCTTCCAACACCCTATGAATCTGATTTGTGTTAATGCATCTCAAGAAGCACTCCATTCACATATTTTTGAACAAAACACTTTGTCTACTATGGCATATGGGACAGCCTGCAATCTGAAGTGTCTTCTTTGGGTTTTGTTTCATCTCTCGGAGGGCATAGGCCCGTGCTTAGGAATTTCATTATACCTTGGGTCCAGCAAGGAGTGGGGACAACATTATCCTCTTCTTGAGTGGTACCTTGCACATGGCTATCTTGAACTATCAAAACAACCTCTTCTTCATTGCATACTCCCTTTTTCTTGCCCCGAATCAGCTGCTCACACAATCCTTTTCCTCTTACCAGCTTGGTGACCTTGATCTCAATGTCATAATCCACGACATGAGTGATCCAACCTGCCCTTTTCTCATTCAAATCCTTGTTGAGGAGGAAGTCCTTTACTCCGCATGAGAGACCAACAACTGAACCTTGTTGTTTGAGACTAGATGTTTGAATTTCTTCAAGCTTCGATTCTTTGCAAGAACATGCTTCTCAATAAAAGAATACCTCACCTCATAGTCCTCCAGGCTTTGGCTGAAGAAAGCAATTGGCTGCTCATCATTGTGCTTGTTCTGCTGTACCAAAATGGTAGAAATGGTATCATTACCCCCAAATGCATAGAGGATGAAATCCTTGGAGAAATCTAGGTTGATGAGAGTTGGTGCTTGAGAGATGGCTTCTTTGATTGCTTCAAAACTCTCCTTGTCTTCTGCTTTGTCCACTTGAAAGCCATGCTTTTCTTCAACATCTTGGTGATAGGTTTGACAAGGGCTGCAAAATCTAGGACAAACCTCCGAACAAAGTTTATTCTCCCCAAGAAACTCTGAAGGGCCTTCTTGTGGCTTGGCAATGGTAGTGCTCTTATGGCTGACTCTTCTACGGATCAATTGCCAATCCTTCTTTAGAGACAATGTGGCCAAGGAGCTTTCCTTCATGTGCTAGGAAGATACACTTCTTAGGATTCAAAGACACTCCAAACCTCCTACACCTTGTGAAGACTTGTCTCAAATGAGAGAGGTGGTCTGCTGCATTCTTTGAAAAATAGTGATATCATCAAGGTATATCAGCACCACGTTGTTAATCAAACCTTTGAACGCCATGTTCATTGCTCTTTGGAAGGTAGCTCCAACATTGGACAGCCCAAATGGCATTTTCCTATATGTATAAGTTCCCTATTTGGTTGTGAAGGCTGCCTTGAACTGATTTTCTTCCTTCACCATAATCGATTGTAGCCTGAGAGTAGCCATCAAGTAGTGAAAACCTCTCGGAGCCAGCCACAACTTGCAAAATTTGCTCCATAGAAGGGAGTGGGTAATGGTCCTTGAGAGATGCTCTATTCAAGTCTCTCGAAGTCAATGCACAATCTGATCTCTCCACTCTTCTTTCTGACTAGAACTAGGTTGGCAACCCAACTAAATGCTTGATTGGGAATATGATTCTTGACTCAATCAACTTGTTCAATTCCTTCCTCATGAGAGGTTCCATGTGTGGATTGATTGGCCTTTGTTTTTGCCTGATGGGATTAGTATTTGGATCCAATTCAATGGTGTGTTGAGCTAACTTGGGATTGAAACCTTTCAAATCTTCGTAGCACCAAGAAAACACATCAGGGAACTCTTGACACAGCTGTATGAACTCATACCTTTCTTATTCGGTTGTCATTTTCCAATTTGCAATGGTTTGTTCTCTTCCACAAGATGGAATCTTGAATCTTCTCTCTTGACTTTGAATGTTTGCTTTCTCTTTCCTAAACTGATCATTGGGATTGAAAATGGACTCCAAAGTGATAAGTCCCTTGGGCAGCTTGTTAGTTCTCATTTGTACCACTTGGTCACCATATTGTTGTTCCAATTTTTCCTGATTTTTAGTGAGAACTCAGCTTCTTCTTGTAAGAAATTGATGATTTCTTGGTCATTCTCAAACACTTGCCGACTTACATTGTTATCCAAGCCTTTGAAGGCCTCATAATCACATGGATGTTTGGCTATACCTTGTCCTTTTAAATTCTTTCCACAATATCAAAGGCTGCCCCTAACTACTACAAGCCTATCGGCGAGCTTGGTTCTCTTTCCTAGGCCGATTTGATGCCAAAGCCCTCAAAATCTTCAATGAGGTCCCACACCCTGTTCTTGTAGCATTTGAGTAGATCATTCTTGGCAGCATGTTGCCCTTTGACCTAATTTACAATCAATTCACTATCACCAAAGACTTGCAAGTTCTTTATCCCTCTCTTTATTGCCCAATGCATCCCTTTCACCAAGGCTTCATATTCAGCAGTGTTATTGGAGCATGCAAACGCAAACTGAAATCTAAAAGCTGAATAGTACTTTACTCCTTGAGGTGAAACCAACATGGCTCCCCCTCAAAGCACGTTGTCTACTCCTTGATCCATCAAAAAATAGCTGCCATACCTCATTGTCATCCTTGTGGTCTGGCTTGGTGATGCTAGGAATGGGCTGATCTTCTTCATGTATGTAATAGACTCCTAGCTCAGATTCTTCTACTTCTTGATAAGGATCAAAAGCATGCACCTTGTTTGCCCCTTCATCAAGAGTTAGATCGGGATGCTTCTAACCTTGGTGTCGGCTTCATCGAGTGCTTGGGTGATCTTCTTGATCAAATCTTTGAGCAGTTGGCATTGATCGACTTGGAGTGTAGGGCTAAATGTGGAAGTTTGTAATAGGTTCGAGACCTGATTATAGCTTTGGTTCCATACCTCATTACAGATAAAGCATGTGCGACCAATCAGCGAGACAAATATCCTCCAATCTTGCCATTTTGTGAAATCTCTTGACAAACATAGGGCAAAGAGTGGTGGAAGGTCTATAAGCGATACATCTTGTAAAACAACAACATTTGGACATGCATGCAAGGTAAGACTCAAGTTTCTAATCACCCCAACTATCATTATTTTGTCCCATCCAACTGCACTACCCCTTTGGATATGGTTTCATATTGAAGTCCTAGTTGATCAGCTATTTGCTTGGGCATCACTGAGCTACTTGGCCCGGAATCAATCATGCAATTGTGCACCAATTGGTTTCCAATGATTAATGATACATAAAAAGGAGGGGGCTTCAACATTTTACCTTGCTATCCTCCATGATTCCCTTCAGGTTGGGCAGCATTTGTGAGCACCTTCTCTTGCATTTGGACTTGCTGATTCAAAGTTGGCCAGTCCTTCATGGCATCTTGTAGCAAATCTCTCTCGGCACGGGATAGATAGGGATTCCACATTGATATATTTACATTTGTCTTCTTCATATGATCAATGATACTAAATGGTGATAAAGGATCTCTTTGTTGTCCCTTGGTTTGCATATTCGTCCCTCACATGTGGGCAGCAACAATGGCATGTGAGTTGGTTTAGGAGCTGCTTTGGGTGCTTCTGCGCATGTTTGGGACTACATTTTGTTTGCCAAAAGCTTGTGGAGTGGTAGAAGGTTGTGGATTACTTGGATCCAAGGGCTGTCCTTCACCCAAATTTCTCCTTTTTGACCTTGTGTTGGCTGCAACACTTTGAGAGGGTACTTGATTCATACCACGACTTTGCTTTGCCAATTGACAAGAGTAGTTTCGTTTGTAGATGTTCCTTGCTGAGGTGCTTCTTGCTTCCGATCCTCTTCGTGGCTGGATTCTTGACCCACCAATGGTTTGCACCATAAGAGCCTAATTTAATGCACCATTAAAGCACATTGATTGGTTATGTGGCTGACCGCACGGGAAACACCAATCATATTCTTGGGCCATGTTATTTTGCACCGGTACCAAAGCTCTGGATGTGGATGCAACATTGGGGTTATCGGGCTGAAATGGTTTGTTGGCAGGAGGCCTTGCTTGATTCTAATTTGCAGCTAGATTGGGTGGTCTTTGAGGCTGATATGGCTGCTGTTAGGCCAAGCTTGAGGCTGATAAGAAGGTCTAAAACTTTGGGCTTGTTTCCTTTTGAGTGTAACCAGCTCATTACCTAGATTTTGCAATTGCTTCATGACTTCTTGAAGCTCATTTGGGGCACTTGGAGATGAAGTAGAAGCTTTATTTGAGCTTTGATTTCTAGGAGTGGGAATAGAAGCTAAATTAGGCACTTGGCTAGTACTTGGGCTCTCTAAACTTGGATATAATGGCATTGGAGGCCTAGGAGCTAGCTTTCCAGCTTAAATCAAACAATTTTCAGCCCTAATGGCAACGTTGTAAGCCACAGGGATAGTTGTGCCTCTCATGGATTGAATCAACATAGAAATATCAAAATTTAAGGCTTTAAGGTAATATAGAAAAGCACCTTCTACTGCTGGCCTTACTGCCACTGGAATCCTCTCCCAAGTCCTTTGAAATCTGAAGTTGAAGTCGGTCAGCTACTCATTGGGAGCTCTCTTGATGGTTGTCAGCTATTCCAAAAGGGACAAGTTATCTCCCTTCTCTCCAAACTACTCATGGAGGGCTATACATAGCTGGTTCCAATTTTGGATAGAACCTAAGGCAAGGCTCCTGAACCATTGTAAAGCTTTCCCCTTGAATGAGGATGCCAACAATTTGACAATGAACTTACATCTCATTGATTTCATGAATTGCACAAAGGTTGGCAATGTCTTTAACATGATCACCAGGAGTAGTCTGGTTCTCTCCAGTGAAGTATGGAATGTTCTTCAATGCTGCGCTGGGATTGGATGTTGTGCATTGAGAGCAAGTGGGCTGCTGCTAGTGAAATTGACATACGGATTCGGTGGTTGCACCATTCTGATTGGCCTGAGAACCCTTGTTGATTGGATGAAAGGCCTACCAGGTGGAGGTGTTGACAAGGTTCTATTAGGTGGAGATGGAGATCTTTGAGCTCTTCTTCCCCTTCTCTCTCTTCCTGGAGATAGGTGTAGATGAACAAACA
This sequence comes from Taxus wallichiana var. yunnanensis, assembly GCA_018340775.1. Taxonomy (NCBI): domain Eukaryota; kingdom Viridiplantae; phylum Streptophyta; class Pinopsida; order Cupressales; family Taxaceae; genus Taxus; species Taxus wallichiana. The sequence continues at coordinate 841,492,629 of CM031239.1, forward strand.
ATCCTTCCTCCCTAGTTCTTGACACATTACGTATTCTTCTCATAAATTTGCAGGCTTGGACTGCTGAAACCAGCGGATTATGCTTCTTTTGGAGTCGTCAAATGTGTGATTTTAAGCTCCTTCAAAGCTGGAACTTACAACAAGTGCACATCGATCTTGTTGCAATAAAAGTGAAGACCTCTAAGGTCCCACCGGGTGTGCCAAAACTGTTAGTGCAAATCAGCAGCACCCCCTGGATGTTGATCAGATTTCTAGTTTGATCATTCTAAGCATCCAGTGTGATTGCACAACATTGAAACCTCTCTCCAAGTGTGGGACTTGCAAAATGAGAGAGGAATCTCTAGATTAGAGGCTGGTTCCTCAAACTCCTCTGATCAGATCTGTTATTTGCACAATTGCAGAGGTTTGAATCCTAATCCTACTCTAAATTCCAAGGAGACAGAGATAGAAAGTGCAAAAATTGAAACTAAACTAATAGGTGATACACCAAAGGAGGAGTGGTGAACACTTCTCGTTCTGCAGATAGACACAGATCATAAAATGCAACATAAAACATCATGCACAGGCTGATAAGATGTAATCAAAGGTCTGAAATGAAGCAAGCAACACAAACAAAGGACTGAAACCCATTCACAGAGCCTGCATTGTCATTTCCATTGTCAAAATCCCCAGTACACAACATCAAAGAGGTAGAAAACCTATTACAATTTTAGAAGAGGTATGATACTTGCAAAAATCACTTGTTGAAGGTGAAAGAAGAAGCTTGCTATCCAAAGAAATGTTCCCCCAAAAATGAGCCAAATCTGGCTTTTACAATGCATGGGTCGAGCCTAGGAGAGAGAAAATGTGTAAAAAATGTGGGAGCCATTCCTCATTGAATGAAGATGCATTAAAACAACATGGGCATCCTTACAGACCCATCCCCTGACATTTTTGCCATGCTGAAGAAGAATGCGACCCATTTTGCATTAAAACTGGTTGTTGAAACGTCATTTCTGGCCATTACCACATGCTAGAGACGTTTCTTGATTTTCTCTCTCCAAACTGAGCCAAAATTCAAAATTGACCCTAGGATCCTGTAGATAATTTCACTAGCTTTCCATTGATATAAAGAACATGAAAAACTGAGCTCTGGATCGAAAGATATGGTGATCTGATGTTTTAGGGAAAAAACAGGACAAAATCGGATTGCCGGGAAATTTTTTTGAATTTTACCTCTTTTTTGCATTTTGGAAAATTTTCCAAGAAATCCCCGCACATCTGCCACTTGGATGACATGTGTCAAGATTCCATTTGATGGCGGGGGCAATGGGCCAAAACTGTTGTCTTTGAAAACTTGACCGAAACTTGGAAAATTTTCTAAGTCCTTCTCTTTTCCCCGCCACTTCCTGGGACACATTCTCCCGCATCGGCCGATTCAGGCTTCCTTGTCCCTGCTCTCGGATTTTTCACCTTTTCATGTCCCTCGCATACTTTTGTCCCAACTTTCTGGAATCCCACAGGACAAATATCTCCGAACCGCCCGAAATGGACTGTCTTTCGGCAAACCGGCCGATTCGTGTCCCACGTGTAATTTGTCCATTGTCCACCTTGCAGCTTGCGCGAAACAAAAGACTTAGACAATTTTTCTTGCTCTCGGCCATTTCGGATTTTTGCATCCCTCGTGTCCCGATGTCCCAACTGTCCCATGGACCTGGGACAAAAATGTCCGACTTAGCTGATTTTCTTTATTTTTCGGCCCCAAGCTTGGTACGACGAACCTCAGTACGACCCAAACCCTTCAGACCTGAAATGCCTTAAAATAGTCCTGTAACCTTATTTTTTGCATTTTTTTCCATTTTCTCAACTTGTTGGGATTTCTTCTTGGATGGGAGAGTTAGAAAAAGGCCGAGGGGACCCTGAAAAACATGATTTTGGGCCTTGAATCAATCTACTTGCTCGGGAATGAATAATTTGATGCATGTTATCAAAATTACCTTGAGGGGTGAATTTTGGATAACATTACCCAAAACCCAATATTTCCCCTTCTAAAAGAAATTTGGGCACACTTTTATTTGTTTTAAGGGTTTGGAGTGGTTTGAATTATTATGGAAAAAAATTGGACTATAACAAGTAAAATCGGCTCATCCATTGAGAAGAAGAGACCCGAGAAAGCAGAGGACTCCAAGGGATGCTTTTCTTCCATCACAACACTTGCCCAAGTCTTGTTCCAGTCAAAAATTATTTTGTGAAATCACCTCACTAAATATCACAAACAAATGCCTTTCAGAAGCACAACTTGTGCTCCTTGTAACATCATTGTGCTTACCATCTGCATATCCATCTAAATACCTCTTGTAATTATTACCAAGGAATAGTTGGTTCATTTAGATACTAGGAAATTACATAGGAGTAGGCACTAGCATCATTGAATTTAGAACTCTAGTAGCGTCATGCATCGTGGGTCAAAAAAATGATCGTTTCTTAGTACAAAGGAAGGCCAACTGGAATTTTTTTCTTACAATCCCCAATATCCTGCAAATTTCTGCAACTTTTATATCGTGTGTTGTAGACTAATTTTGATAGAATCTGGGTTCACTTGTCAATGTGAAAGAAAATTCCATCCACATTTGATTGCTCTTGACAACAAACCTTAAAAATACTTAAACAACTTACAATGTAAGCTCCGAATGAAAATTAACAAATAAAAATCTTACCAAATTTGGAAAATTTGAGTTATTGGCCACAACTTCCTTCCCGTCAACAATGTAAGAAGAGAAATCATGTTATCTCTGTATACATCAGATTTCTTATTCATCCTTTTCGTGCTTACATATTCTAGGTCAATGTAACAAATGATACCCATAACATAGGTATAGGTGTGGTGTTTGGCCGAGGAAATGCACTTGGAAATGCCAAAGTCTAACAAATTTGCATCAAAATTATAATCCAAAAGAATGTTAGAAGTCTTCACATCCCTATAAACAATGTGTGGGTTATAGTCATAATGAAGATATGGCTATCCTTCTTCAGCACCATGAGCAATCTTTAGCTGATTGTTCCAGTCTAGCTTAATCTTATTTGATGATCCTATACAAAAATAAAAATTAATAAAACACTTATTAGATTTTCCAAATATCCATTTTATATGAAGGTTAGAGGTTGATTGGACACTTTTATTTCAAAAATTGAATCTACAATGTACATATCCATTTTTCTTCATAACATAATCATTTTACTCACCATGTAGGATGTCCCATGAACTTCCGTTTACCATGTAATCATAAAACATCAGGTTTCCAAGTGGAGAAATTGAACATCCATACAGACTCTCAAGATTTTGATGCTTGATGCTTCCAACTATTTCCACATCAGTTTCAAATGCAAGCAAGCTTACTTGGTAGCGACTATACATTCTCTGTATAGAAAATGGCTTTGAATTCTTTAGGTCACATTTATAAAGATTGTTTGTAACACTTTGTATCCAATTACATATTTCTCTTTATTATTTTTTTTTATTTTCATTATGTCATCATACATGTAAAGATCCATGTTCATGTGCAGTATGACCAACCTTGGAGAACCTAAATGTAAAAAATAGATGTGTTAATAAAGAAATTGTAATATCATATTGCTTTCTGATTTTTCATTTGATAATATATACAATATGAAATCATGTCTTGTCATGTTAGTTTTAACAAATTTCTCCATGTTGTTTGCAGATCCTTTTGTAAATACCTTTGGATGATTTGAACAGTACAAAGCTATAATTATGTGCAATAGTAGTATTGAACCCTAACAGATGTAAACAATTTCCAATTTTGAGATGGATGTTGTTCATTGTATTGGGCCACAATTTTTAGAAAACATCATACATATCCAAGTTTGTCAAATTTTTTGATAATAATAGAAGAATGTCTCTAAAATCGAGATATTTAAAAGACAACTACTATTTCTTGCATCAATTAATTGGTGATATCCAAAAACCATAAGAAACAAAATTGAATTGGTACGAGAGAAAAATTGTGTTTATATCTACAACTGTATGGAGGAAAACATGAAAAGTTTTTAATGACAGGAATTTCCCTAGACATATTTTTATAGGAGAGGTTTATGTAAAATAAATAGAGCCATTTACAATATCTTCTATTATTAGGGCAAGAGAATTAAATTTATTCCTTTCTCAAAGACCTCCATAGCTTTCAAAAGTGAAGACCTCCAGGTTTCCACAATGATGTAGTGTAACTCAATTTTTTTAAAGTGATGGGAAGATAGCCATCAATCCACTATTATCTCCTCTATCCTAAAGTTTTACAGATTGTTTTTACATTGACAGAAATATATTCTATAATATATTGATTCTAGCATTCGTTAGTCTTCACTTCTAGCAACAAATTGAAATATTCAAACAAACCAAATTTAATAGTGATTAATTATTGAAATTGCATAGTGCAACGCACAACAAAAACTTTTATTAATGATTTCTTGATTTTTATAACTAAAGGAGGGTTGAAGGGTCCCTTTCCCTTTACACTACACATATAATGAGAGAATTAGTCTAAAAAACCTGAATGGTCCTACAATATGTTGGTGAAAAAACACTTAAGGGCCTATGTTAGAAACACAAGTGGCTAGGAATAAGAAAAAAACCTAGACCAATAAGACAAACACGATGATTTGGTAACAATGCAACTAGAAAGGCTATATAACAACCAAAACAAAATTACAACCTAATGAATTTTAGAAGCAATTATTTATTTGAATCAGATGACACCTCCGTAACCTCCACTTTAATGGGGATGAAAACGGTTTCCGCATGCGGTTCTGGAAAAATATGCTCTTTTCCAGCAGCATCCCGACTCTTTAACCAATTGTATGCCTTGCGACCTTACCGTGAAGAAGATCCCAACAAGTCGGTTCCAGTTACATTAGAGTAAACATATCATCTAGGTCAGGAAAGGGGAGTGAACTATGTCCCATTCTGGTGTCTCACCCCATTTGGACACACCAAACATGAATCACATTAGGACGTCAAACCATTTGTACAACTCTAAAAAAATGGCCACGTCCACCAAAATTTCTGTTTGTGACCAACCTCGATAACAAGGGCCACAATGCACTCGTGGTTTTTTCCATTTATGCTTCCATACCAACCCTATCTGTTGGCATGATCCTGCGACTTCCTATCTCCAAATCCCAATCCTTCATTAGGTGTATGATAATAATCTCTAATAACTCCTCAATAAAAGCAACCAAGTCTTGCTCTGTTTCAATTCGAAAAATGGATTTCAAACGGCGACACAAAATTTTAGTATAAAATTCCATTTCATGCACCAACATGGAAAATTGCATGAAAGGAAACATTGGAAAGGCCATGACAAATGAAATGAAAGCCAGTGAAATAAACCCAAAAGGTGTGAAAATAAGGAAGATCGGATCGGTAAATATATGGAGTGATTATGCCATCACATGCTTATAATTAATACAAGCTTGCTAGGGGATTTAATATCGACATTTATTGGAAAAGGTGATGAGTCCGAGTGATCAACATATTTATTTCCAATCTTATCACAAAATGCTTTGACAGACCCACGATTTTCTATAAAATATTCCTTTTTAGTAGCCTCCCAATATATAAGATTTAAGTTCCAATTTGTAATTAATGAAAGCTTAAAAAGGAATTTTATTCACACAAGTTTTTTTGATGGCGGCGTTACCAATAATATGAGAGTCACCTCTAATAATTAATTCATTATTATTCAATCAATAGCAATGGAACAACAATGTTCCAACACTTCAATTTATTGATTCATACATTTATTAATTTACATTGGGTGGGAACAGGGTCCGTAATCCACATTCGGGGATAAGTAATCAATATCATGATACTACACAATTTAATCTTCAAACTATTAATAATCATTAAAAAAATAAAAATTCTATATTTTTACTTCGATTAATCTCAATAATTTTTACATATACTTTTAATTTACTAATTTGGGATTGATTGTGCATTTTATTTATGAATAACATATTATATTATATTAATAAGTAAAATTATATAAGAATATTCACCAAAAAATTGGGCAAGTATGGAAGCACACCCCAAATCCATGAGTTCAAACTAGACAGGACAAAAAGCCTAGGAGTACATCGATTACAAAACATCACAAGACATAAAAGCAAAAAAATTAAGCCACCACTATGAATTATTGACTAGTAGGGTGCAGATCTTGATCATGCCATCAAGAGCCAGACAAGTCTCGAGGATAGACAATTCCCTTATGTTTCTTTCCTTTGAAATAACAAATATCAGTGTGGTCTTGAACAAAAAACTCATTACTTAAAATTTAATGAAAATAGTCTAAAACTTCCATACTGCATCTTGTTTCATGATACAAATCATATAGCTAGGCAATACAAACCACTATATTGGAAAAAAATTGATCGATACAATATTGTATCGACAGGGTTGGTTATAGACAATTCCTTCTACACAAATTATACACAACATGCTTTCCACTAACATTATTTTCTCAATACCCTCTTCAAAATTCTTTGTAATAACACCTTCCACATTTGTGAAATGAATTCTCAAAATTTACTACATATCTGCACATCCACACTTCTCTTACATCAATCAACATTATCAAATTCTATCAATCCAATAAACACATTCAAATTAATATTCTAGTCATTAGTCAAGTTATTAAGTATGTGATTAGCATCTAGAAGAAGGTAACCCTTTTTTCGCGGATATCTTGCCAAAATAGCTTCGAGGATTGGAGAGAGTCTGACACGCACATATAGCACTTAGACCCAGATTTTTTATTTTCCTAGGCCAACAAAAGTTTGTTTATTTTATCAAATACACTATTGGGCATACTATATCAAAAATATTTGATCAATACAATAGAAATCTGTCATTTAATATTGCGCGAGAATATTGTTCACCTTCGCCCTACATATGTGGTTGATCCTTTAGGTATATTTTCTTTGAAGGATGATTTTAATAAAATATGTAAGGCCAAGATGGAAAAAATATGTCTTCAAGTTTAAATGATGTACATCTGTTACGATGATCTAACATTTCCATACTATGTGGCTATGTTAATTACAAGAAATTGTTGATCATAGCAATAGAAAAGCCTTCCCTTTCACTAACTAATGGTGCTTATCAGTTACAAAAATTCTAGTCATTAGTCATCCTTCTCGAAGATTTGTATTCAAGGACTTGGCTCTGCCAAGGATAGTCCATCGAATATAATATAATTACAAATAATGACTTAAAACTGTTGAGATTGTTTTTTTGCATTGTTAAAATAGATTCGTCGACAATATAGAGGATAGCGACTGATAGCCTTCTCATCAACGAATAATTGGAAAACATAAAACATGCATTGCTCTTCATGGTCTCGGATCATTCATTCTTGAGCAAGACATGTGTTCATATTTTCCCTCCATTTTTAGTAAAATGTTTAGGACTATTTTTTTAATAGGTTATTTTATGGAAATATGCAGGGCCAAGATGATCAGAACACATCTTCATGTTTAAATATTTACTTCTATTATTATTCTCTAACTCTTATCTTTGTCACTAAGATAGATAGTGATTTTTATTAGGTCGATATTTATAAAAAATAGAAACAATAGAGCCTAGTGAGTGTCAAGCCACTCCTTTCAGTAAGTAATGTAGCTTAGTGGTCGCTATGCATTTTCTTTGATACAAACCGACATGAAAAATGCCTTGCGACACCATTTCATCCATTCATATGATCTATTATATGAGCACTATGTTTTGTAAGTATCGTAGCTTAGTGGTTACTATTTTTTTTTTGTCATAAAAACTTTTTATTTATTTATATTTTCTTAATTAAGAAATAGTTTATCCTAGAGGCCGCTAATCTAGTCCTTTCTAATTTAACAATGAAAAATAAGAGTAGAGCACTATATTCTATAAGTATTTGAGCTTAGCGGTGCTAGGCATTTCTTTTATACGAAATATTTTTATCTCTATTTTTGAAATTAATAAACCGAGGCCTTGAGGCCACTAATCTATTACTTTCTCAAAAGACCTCTGTAGTTTTCGACAATAAACACTTTTTATATCTCACATATTTTGCTTCTAAAAATTTCATGAAAAATGCCTAGTGCCCAATAATATCTATTACTATGATTTGTTATTATAGCACTATGTTTGAAATAAGATATTATTTACCTAGTTCTTTGGAAAAGCATTCCTTCCTACAAGTATTTGATCTTAGCGATCACTAAGAATTTTCTTTAAGGCGAAGTGTTGTTTGATCTTTATATTCAAAGTTGTAACATCCAAAAAAATTGTAAGTTAAATTAGCTATAGTTAAGTCTAAATAGGATTAGGCGAGATCATCATTGGGTATAAAATTCATTTGGTTTGTCGTATCATGACCCATGCTTTTTCGGGGCATAACATTGCGGAGCGAATAACCTCGCACCCACCTTGATGATCCTTCCTAAAACATGATTAGGCCTTAATCATAGATAAAAGCGATTTATTAATGATAGTGAATCTTTCGGTTATTTATTCTGGTTATTTTATTTTAATTGGTTTGGTCGTCTTATGTTTTGTTCGACTTTTGCAATAACCATAATGAATATTGCCTCTGTTTTATTTGACAAAACTATATCAAACCAGCTTTATGAGAATATTCGAATTATTATTTACGGACTTGGTGATTTTCATTTGTTTGAATGTTTTGTATGGAACATGGGAATTCAAATAGTTATTACGATAACATATTGTTGGCAATATGTGGACTTATATTATGATGATTAATTTTACCATTAAAGTTAGGTAACAATTAAAATTAAAAATTTTAAAAATGCATTATTAATTTGTGAAATTATATATTTAAATCCTAAAAGGATTTGGCATGTAAATCAAAAGTTAATAATAATAATAATAATAATAATAATAATAATATTTTAATATTTAAAATCGAGAGTTTTGAAAGGGACACACCTTCATTTGACACCAAGTATGTGGCATGCATTTATGCATGAAGAAACACCGAGAAGCCGAAAATTTTCCACTATAGTATAGTTTCTTCATTATATTTTCTTTTATTTCTCCTTTGTTTGTTTTCATTCTTCTCTTCTAGGATACTGCGTGAGTTTTGGGAGGAAGGAAGGATTCAACTTGTTGGAGCTGGAAGAGTAAGAGGTTGTTGATTAAGGTTTACTTGGGCATGAATATCTCCTCCCTTCTTTTTGCATTATTCTGTATTAAATGGTAATTAAATGTATTTGTGGACATATTCTAATTTAATTGCTTGAAATGAAATCTAAAAAAGGAAATTGATGGATTTTGTATTCTCTTAAGTTTCCTTTATGTGGTTTTAGCTAAACCTAGAAAAAAATGCAGATGGGTGTTCCTAATCAATTTTTATTTTATTTTATTTTCTATTAAAATTTTATTTCGGAAGCCCAAATCGATTCACCTTTTTGGGTTTTATTATAGTCAAACAATAATTTATTTGTATGAGAAAAGTGATTTCTAGGTAGTGTGAAAAATGTTTTTACCAGGTATTTCATCATTTTTCGATATATTTGCTTCAAACTCTAATAATTTCTAAATAGAAAATAAATTAATGTTGGAATGAAGTGATTTGGATATGTACAAGTTTATTTGCATGTAGGTATAATTTTATTACACGATTGAAAAATAAATTAAGTGCTTAAAAGTCTATGAAAGATGACTTAGTTTTCTTAAAGGATTTCGTTATTGGAAGTGTTAAAAACTTATTGTTGTTATTCTATGAAAATAGACTTCAAAATTATCATCATGTGGTCTCTGGGTTAATTTGTTTGTTGATCTATCGAGTTATTTGAAAGAACATGTTAAATGATTTAGTAGATGCGTTTTTACACTTGTTTAGTTGGTTCATTCCTATAAATATATATATAAATATATTTTTATTGTTTGAAATAAAGTTATTGTGCATTTTATAGAGCTTGCTCATTACCTAGATGGAATATGTCTAATTGGTATTTGGAAATGATGATTTCAGATAGTTTTGTTAAGCTGCTTATTGATTGGAAGGTAAGAAATATAATGGTTGAATCTGTACCATGTGAAGCATGATTTGCTTGTGGTTTAATCAGAATTTGGAAGTTGAATGATTATGGTTTGATTATGTTTTGATCCTTGTGATTAGAGTGAAACATGATTGCTGAAATAGAAATTGGTTGTTCTATTTGTGTACATTCATAGTTGTATCTTGATGTAAAACATGTAATAATACATTCTCCGTTGTATTACCATGCATTTGTTGATAAAATAACATGTATAATGTTTCATATTTTATTAAATAATTGCATCAGAAAATGGAGGTAATATTCATGCTAGTTCATTTTGAACTGACAACATACCACTACTCCAGTCTTGCAGGACAATTAGCCGTCACGTTCGGATATGCTGAAAATCATATCTTACGAAGTTTTATCATAGCATGGATCTAAATGAGATCTTTGGGATTTCAATTTGTAGAAGGATGGTATCCCAGAATTTTGTCTAAATTTATTGGGATCTTGGATCCATTGTTAATATTTAAACCTCACTATGTGAGAGTTACGTAATAGTTATATATTTCACCTTAACGGCATATGTAATTTATGATTTTAATAAAGAGATGATTACCTTGTATGAAAGAATATATCCATATGATTAAATGATAAATACTAGAAGTAAGAAATCTTACTTATCATAAATTCTTAAATTTATATATTTGATATTTGTCAATGTATGAAGCCGATAATTAGGCAATTATTATAACAATCAATTGTCTTTAATTTTTAAATTAAATAAGCTATTTAGTGGCGTAGCTAATCGAAGGAATAATTAAAGATACATTTTTAATATATATTTAATTCAGCCTTAGGTGAACTTGGTATTAATATGTTAAGATTGTAAAGCCTATTGTGTAGAGGATGAAGAGTATCGTTATAAAAAGGTAATTTAAGGTTAAAAACCAAGCATCAGGAAAAGAGAAACTAAATGGGAAGATAAATTTATGAAAATATCCATTAGGCATATTAAGGGAAAGTACATGTGAAATGCTGAAATAGATTCATATCGATTGTAACAAGTGTACTTATCTCAAGATGAACCTAGTTGGCTTTTGGCATTTATCTCAATATAAACTCTTGCAAGATAGGTTAAATTGGAAATAAAGTAAATACAACCTATAAGATCTAGATAAGCTGTGAAAGGGATAGTTATGAGGTGGCGGAAGACTTAAACTCATAAGACTAGTATGTTGTCTTGAGTTTTGTTGTAATTTGCGCTTGCAGCGGAAAACTTTGGCCAAAGTAATGCATTGATGGTTGCACATTGTCGATCACCTAGTCCTCTAATTAAATTAAAATTTCCAGTAACTTGATCATGGGAAGTTGAACACTGAACATGAGGTAGGCAATGGTTGGATACCGTAATACGAAGTTGGAAAACTAGCTTCATGGTAGACCCAAGGACTTTCACATAGTTCCCCATGACCTAAAAAAAAAGGGTTAAGCTAAAATGTTAATAAGCATTGTCACTTGAAGAAGTGGCGAAGGGAGATCATGGAGATCTAGATACACCCTTCTCGTCCCGCACATGGCTTACACAGATGTTATTAGATAGATAAAAAGAACAAATTTGATTTAAATAATTTGATTAAATAAATCTGCACGATTTGCAGCTATGTAATCTATTTTTATGTATGTTTAAAAAAAATCCCCATTTTCCAGTTCTAGTAATTTTGAGCGTTACAAAAGTAAAAATCAGTTGAGCCTAATGGCCTCTAATCTACTCCTCCGAAAATTAGCGGAGCTTAGCGATCGCTAATACTTTTCATTAATGCACACCGATGTGTAAAAAAAAAAAAGATGCAAAGGTGTGTGCTTAACAATCCCTATGATGTTATATGAGTACCCAGAAAACATTTTTAGTAATCATCTTTCTTCCTGACTATGCAAAGACCTCCATAGCTTTCGACAATAAAATTGTCCATATCTCACATATCTATCATCAAAATATATTATGGAAAATGCCTAGCGACCACTAATATCTATTACTATGATTTGTTCATAAAGCATCTATGTTATCAAGAAATTGTTTCACACACACTATTTGATTGATCTTGTTCAAGTAATGGAGCTTAGTAGTCGCTAAGTATTTTACTTGATACAAACCGATATAAATTATGTGTTAGACACAAAAAAACTTATGAGTAATATAGAAGTTGAGATATCTTTCAATGGTATGTAGTGCCACACTTGGTTGTGGAAGGAATGTATAGTCAATAAGATAAGATTATAGTTAATGAAAATACTAGTGATCAAAATCGTAGAGATATTTATTTACATTGCTGGAAATGAAACCTAGGAGTTGTAGAGGCTAGCGACCACTAGGATTCTGCTCAACAAATAGACGGACAACATACGATATGCGAGTTGTTCATTAACATGTGCTTAAGAGAATACCATGATCCCCTATAAAATCTAAGTATTTATTATTTTGAATTTGGTGTTGCAAAAATATCATTCTAATGGAGCTTAACGGTCATTATTTTCTTTCATATCTATAAGGTACTCTCAAATTCGGTGAAGCGTAAAATTATGTTTTAGTTTTTCTAGACAAAAGCGTAAATAACTCCAAAATATAAACGATCATGAGATATATAGAAATTTCATGTCAAGTGGCAACATTTTAATGGATTACCATCACAACTTAATAATGCGGATTTTTATAGGTAAAAATATTTGTTAATTATATCACTAATTCAATTTTTCTTAATTAATGTGTCAATTATATAAGTGTGTAATTAACTAGTTCAAACTTGCAAGATGCCACACTTTATTGGATTTTTTTGAATTAACACAGATGATGATAGCTAAAAAATATTGAATTTGCACTTGATAAAAATTCATAGAAAATGAGGCGTATATCGCTCTCCTAAAATTTAAATATATTTTTTTAAGTAACGTTTAATTTTATTTTCTAAATGGTTTTTTATTATGCTTAAATTAATAATTGTCATTTTCCTGCGAGTTCACAAAGAAAATTTTGACGTTGTCCCACCAATTTCTAAAGTAGGAAGTATTAATAAATTTTATTTCCCTGTATCCCACGCTATCCCCTCGAATTATATTTATAAAATATCAAATTCTTACTAGATAAAAATCAATAATTAACTAAGTGGCGTATATTGCTTGCTTAAAATTTAATTTTTTTGTTTCCTAATGTTCACTTTTGTTTTCTAAATGGTTTTTTATTATGCTGAAATTAATAATTGTTGTTTTCCTCGAGTCCACAAAGAAAAATTTTTCGTTGTCCCACTTGTTTCTAAAGTAGGTAAAATTAATAAATTTCATTTCTCCGTATTTCACACTATCTATCGCCCGAATTAACACGCATTATATTTAAAAAATATCGAAGTCACACTCGATAAAAATTAATAATTAACGAGGCGTATATTGCTCTATTAAAATTTAAAAAATTGTTTCCTAATGTTCACTTTTATTTTCGAAATGGTTTTTAATTATGCTTAAATTTATATTTTTCGTTTTCCTGAGTGTTAAAAAAGAAACAATTGTCGTTGTCCCACTCATTTCTAAAGTAAAAATTAATAAATTTAATTTCAATTTATCCCACGCTATCCCCTAAATTAAATGTGATTATTAATGAGTGGTAAATTCTAAAGTAGGTAAAATTAATCAATTTGATTTCCTGTATCCCACGATATGCCCCAAATTAAATGTAAATATTAATGACAGGTGAATTCAAAGTACGATTTATGAAATCCCCCGCATTAAATGCCAATATTTGAAATATCAAAATCCCACACTTTCACTTTAAGAAGGGGAAATTCAAATTTTGAAATTTCCTATTCCCACTTTTTTTCAGTTTTCATAATTTTTTTCATTGAATGCATTTAAAAAAACTAAATAAACATGAGAAATATATATTAGGGTTTATTTTTTTTTTTAATCACAAAAAGTAGCTATTGAAAACATAATACAACACACACATGCACTAATTCTTGGTCAAAGTACTCGATTCCTGGACTTTTTTTTAATGGTAAGCCGAGGCAACGATCATAATCATGTTTGGGGTGCACAAATAAGACAAAAAGAAGTGATTATGGATAGATCATGGGTGCAAGTGAAAATCGGGATGCCGACGAAGGATGGAATCAAAAGAGACAAGAAAAACATGTTGCAGATAGAATCTCACTAATAATGTGTTTTAGAGAGAATACAAAGCTTTAATAAACATTATCAAGTACATCAAAATATCAAATACAACTATTATCTCTTAATCACAGCACCCTGTCGTTTGCACATGTGTGTGTGCTTGAGATCACGGTGTGATTGGATAACATGGGTACTATCTCCAAGTTGTGGGACTTGCTACTTGAGATAGACCTCCAAAGAAAGTTGGTTCTTACTCCTAAACTACCTACCACTATCTACTCTAATGCAGGAAAAACTATTTAATCCTAATCTAAATTTCCAAGGGACCAGGGAGAGAGAGTGCATGAAAACAAATCCTACACTAAAGTGGTGATACACCAGAAAAGGAGGGTATGAGAGCAGTCTTCCAATGTGTAAAAGTAGAAGTAAAGTGCATACTAGAAGGGGTGATAATAGTTCTCCACAATTTAGCAACTGCATTCACAACAATATTTCATACACACACACAATGATAATGGATCCCTACAAGAGCATAAATAGACACAACACACATGTAATGAGATTGAAGGGGCAAAAGGAATGCAAACAAACACAACAAGGGAAGAGAAATCCACAAACTTGTATCTATTGCTTTCATTGATATGCACAGTTCAATCTATTACAGAATAAGGGCCTAGATCACCATGAAAGGAGTCCACTACAAGGGCCTATAGCACATTGGCTTCACAAAACAATTTTGACAAAGTTTTTCTACTTAAAAACTATCTCCTTTACAATGAGCCCAACACTCTTATTTATAGCATTTTGAAAGGAGAGAGAGAGAGAGGGAAAATGAAAATCCCGAAATCTGACTTCCCACCACTTGTAAGATGTCATAAATGAAGTGAAATGATGGTATGTTGCTTGCAAAAGGCCCCCATACTGTCCCATAACTTGTAGTAGTGAGAAATGTCAGCCCATGCTTCATTGAATGCATCCCAACTACCAAATAAAACCATTGTTATGAAATAGGCACATTTTTTTAAAAATCACCATTGATTCCTCATAACATTTAGGATTTCTTGATTTATGTGCATTGGGCTTAAAACCATGATTCCAACAGTACCAATTTTGTGCATTTTTCGTTGAGAAATGTAAAATTTATGGCCTTCTGAGTGTAGACAGTTGTTTTGGGTCTACCAGGAATTTCTATCATTTAACGGGAATGAGCATCTAATTGACTAGGGCTGAATATGTTTCCTTTATTTTAATTATTTTTTTGGTGTAGAGGACGTCGTCCTCATTCCATAAAGTATAATTTTTGAAAATCGAGCTCGCGGTCCAAATTTATGGTCGTTCGAAGTTTGGGATCTGATTTGCATTGTTCTCCTTTACATACGCGGCTACTTCGGGTATTAGTGTCCGGATGTCCCTTGTGTGACTTAGGAAAAAAACCTCCACTTCATCTGCACCACTCTTGACCCACCTTGCAAATAAGACAAGTCACTAAATCAGGTTTTTGGGGAACTCATGTCCCGCTTGTTCCTACGTTGGCCATTTGTGAGGGCCATTGACCTCGCTTTCGCCACTTGCTTTGCAATCATCCTTTCAAAATTTTGGAGCCCATGTGTACTGTCTCCCGAATTTTCCGTAGACCGCACGAGACAAATTTATCTCGGCTTTTCCGATTTCCCTTGTTTACGGTGATTTCAGCGCGATATGCGTCCCAAATGTCCCGATGTCCCGGATCGTTTCGGGACAATTTTTCCCAACTTATCTGATTTTCATTGTGTTTCGGCCATTTCGGGAAAATCACATTTTTGGGTCTTGACTATCCCAAATGTCTCGCAAATCTGGGACAAAAATATCCAATTTTGCTTTGCAATATGCTAGCACATGCCAAAATTTTGGATTTTTCACAATTTTTTCTCTCCTTGAATTTTTCTTAGACAAGGAAGATAGAGAAGAGCCAAAGGGACCCCCAAAAATCCAATTTTTGTCCTTCCATCATTTTTGCTTGCTCCAAAGCATGAGGAAATTATGCAAGTTATCCAAATTACCTCGAGGGGTGAATTTGGGATAACAACAAATAAAACATGTATTTATGAAAAGAATATATGTTATTGTATGTGTAAGTAGTTGATGGCAGGCACTTGCATCCGCTCTATATTTTACTAGTTCTTGTGTTTTGCACCACAATCCGTCCCTTTCTTTCCCTTTGGCACCTTTGCAGTTATGTTCCATCTTCTTGTCAAAACGTGTTGCTCTATCTAAAACCACATTTTTGTCTCGCCCATGACTGAATATTTTGTAATCCCTTTTAAAATATTTATTCCTTCCGAAAACCCATTTTTATGTTCATTCGTAGCTCAAGTATTCATGTTTGTTAAATGGGTTCCCTTTTTAGCCCTTCTATTTGTCTCTCTGGTTAAATTTTTTTGTTGATTTTTCGTTCTTCTTCATCCATTTATTTTTTCCCGTAGCGTGACATCTATCTCTAGCAACAAAACACGAGTCGCATATTTTTTTAATATAAATCATAATGGTTTTATTTTGTATAATTTAGGTAATCATTTTGATTTCCTTTAATGATTTTTTTAATATGAAAGAAAGATTTGTGACAAATTATTCAATATTCAATTCTCACTTGATTGTTGCCTGACCGATATATATAATTTTTAATATTTTTTCCCACTTAAAAATAATTAAATGCAATCTCTTTACAATTTTTTTATGTTTAGTAAAAGGTAAACACATTATATGTACTCGTAAATATAAATGTTAATCATTCTATTTACAAACATATATTTCATTTACAATTAGTAACAAATTACTTGATAAATGATCCAATATAAAGTAACAATTTTTAAATTCTAAAATAACATATTTCAAGACTAAATTTCTTAAGATGGATGTTTATGACTAGGACGACTCGCCTAAAAACTAAGCTAAGAACCATTATTATATTTAGTTTTCTGTTTTAAGTTATCATAATCCTACCATGATATTTGAAGCCTAGCGTCCACTAATGTCAAAGATTATTAAATAACATTGGTGTAACATAACAAAGACTTGAGATTAGTGGCCAGATAGGATATTTTTTCCTTGCATACAGGACAATTAGTAATGACCTGATTGAAAAACTAACTAAGCTCCTTTATTATATTTGGATGTTACAATACTACCTTCTAAGACTAGTGACCACTAGGGTGGATGTTTAATTTATTTGTTTGATGTTCCAAGACAACAAATATTCCAAGACAAGATTAATTTAAATGATTTTCTAGAATACACATATTTCAAAAAGAAATTTTATGCATTGTGATCCCTGAGTTCAATATGTTATTTGAAGTCTATCACATGATATTCGACTCTAACAAACGCTAAGGTTGAATATTATTCCACTACATTGGTGTAACATAATAAAGAATTAAGATTGGCGACCGCTAGGATAATTCTTGTCTTTTATTCAAGATATTGATTAACGACTTGACTAAAAATTAAAAATGAACTAAGCTTCAACACAAATTTTTTTAGCAGGGGACCTCTCGATTACAACATGTTATTCAAATTTCATTACATGATATTCCTAACATCTACTACGGTCGAAGATAATTACATAGTCTTTGGAGGAAAATCACAAATGATTGAGGTTAGTGGCCACTAGGATATTTGTTATCTAACTATGTTCCCTGTAATTGTATTTAAAAATTATAAGACTTTTTTAACGAATGGCGACAACTAGGGTGATTTCTCACTACATTTCTTTCCTGAATACTCGTGATTCAAAATGAAAATTTAATCCTAGCGACCACTGATCTCAATAGGATATTCAAAGTCTATCGCATGAATTCCAAACAAAATTTTAAGCCTAACGGCCACTGGGTTCAATATGTTATTTGAATTAGCGTTGTTGCAACATCACAGAGGCTTGAGGTTAACAACCACTAGGATAGTTGTTGTCTTGCATACATGAAAATTAGTAATGACTTGATAGAAAAATGCACTAAGCTCCATTATTATATTTAGAATTTAGAAAACAATGTTCCAAGACTAGTGACCACTAGGGTGGATGTTTACGTCATTTCTTGGATATTCAAATACACGACTAGACAAAAAATATTCAAAGACAAGACAAATATTAATGATTTTCCAGAGTACACGTAGCCCCTAAGATTGAATCTTATTATACTCCCTTCATGTAACATAACAAATTTTAATGAATTTCATGATTACACATATTCCAAAAAAAATTTTCAGCCTAAAAAGCACTGAGTTCTATAAATTATTTGAAGGATAATGGGCACTAAGTTCGTAGATTATTTCATGGCGTTGGTGTAACATAACACAGTCTTGAGATTAGCGACGCTAGGATAATTCTTGTCTTGCATTAAGGCCCTCTAACCTAAAGCTATAAAGATTATTTTTTTACATTGACAAAAAGATATCCTAGAATATATAGACACTAGTGGCCACTAGTCTTCACTTCTACCAAAAATTGACAACTTGAAACAAACTAAATTTAATAACGAGTAATTATTTAAATTTTTTAGTGTAACGCATAACATAAACTTCTACTAATGATTTCTTGTATTTTATAATTAAAGGAGGGTTGAAGGGTCCCTTTCCCTTTACATTACAGATACAATGAGAGGATCAGTCTAAAAACTCGAATGATCCAGCAATACTTTGGTGAAAAATGCAAGGGTAATTTACAAAAACACAAGTGGTTGGGAATACAAAAATCTCAGACCAGTAAGCCAAAAAGTATGAATCGATAACAATGGAACTGGTAACACTATATAAAAACCAAAACAAAGATACAACCTAGCAGATTTTAGAACCACTATTTTGTGATAGCTCTTATATGCTCTGTCATAATGTGCATTTAGATCAAGAATCGAATATGAAGGAACCCGGTAAGATTTTTTTGGGAGTGTTATTAGCTTGTACATGAGTTTTGATGTCTTTTCGAGAAAACATGAACATGATTTAAAGGTAAAGGACCTCTATGTTACTACCATGCATGTTAAGAACAAAGACCGAGTATATTCTTATCACTTTGAGTTACCTTATATTGGAGTTGTATAAGAAATGAGTTTGTAGGGGATGAAATAGTAAGGAGGGTATATATTATTTATACAATAAATATAAAGTGAATAAAACATTGAATCTAATAAAATTCACACACCTCATTATTGCCCATAAGAACTTATACATTGTTTCCACTACGTTGTTACTGATCGACATTTTTATGAGTAGAGGTATTTAAACTCTTTTATTCAAGTTACTATTATCCAAAATAAGCCCCTACTTATTTTGGCTAACTTGCCTTCTTTCCTCCCTCCATTGTGCTTCAATATCAAATTCTACGCATTTCAAGACTCAATTTTTTTCCGGAAATAGCTACATCATATAGGATTTTTCTTCCTCTTCTAGAAAGGTAAAATTTTCCTCCTAACTCCTTGTAAATTTTGAGTTATGGTTCGGTGGAGTTTTTTGGGGAAATTTTCCCAAGGCAGGTCCGTAGCCAATGAAAAGGTGCCACGTGGCAAGGTGGAGTGGCAGAGGTTGGAGAAATTTTTGGTTTTTTGGCAAAGGGGTCAAAGGGGTCAATGGAGAAAATCGAGCGGAAGCCCGTCGAGCATTGAGGGGACGACACGTGTCCTATCAGTGCACAGTCGAATAGCAAAAGAAATTTGGAAATTTTTCCAAAGTGGCTAAAGCACAAAGAGGAAAAGGTTGGCCCATACCTCAACATCGAACCAGAGAGTGACATGTGTCACCAGGAGAGCGGAGCGCAGGGAAATCTTGGGAAAATTTCCCAACGTGAAATCAGAGGAAAAGGGCGAGGTTTGAGCCCGTGTTTCAACAACAAATGGAAAGATGCCACATGGCAGTAGAGTGGTGGGGTGTGGGGATTCTTTGGGAATTTTTCCAAACTCAAAAAAAGGAAAATTTTCAAATTTCGTCCTGCAAACCCATTTTTGCCCTAATTTTGCCAGTTTTTCCCTAAATCTTCAGAGGGCCATATCTTTTGATCCAGAACTCAGATTTTTGCATTTTTTATGTCATTGGAAAGCTGTTGAAATTCTCCACATGATGTACTATTTAATTTTTTTTTTTATGGAGTTTGGTGGGAGAAAATTAAGAAAACATCTCTAGCACGCAAAAAATACAGAATTGACATTCAACCACCAAAATTAATGAAGTATGGGTTGTTTTTTTGGTCTTTAGGGAAGTGTACTTTGGTGTATGGGTTTTTCCATGAAGCCCATCACTTTGTAGGAGAAATTAAAGGGATTTGATTGATAGTTGAGCACATAAACCATTTTTCCCACGTTTTTTGCTTTCCCTCCTTCTACTTCGCCATAAAAAGCCGTTTATGTTCATTTGTAAAGGGTTAGACAATTTTGTTCTTATAGACTCCCCTCTTCCCCTTAGCATGTGAATTTGAGGAGTTTTAGACCTTCCATGGAATCTGTGACATGTTTTTGCCTTTCTACTAGTGTAATGCATTGTATCAAATTTTGGAATGGTAATGCATGTTTTGTGAATGATCTTCCAATCCTCTCATGCGTTTATTATTGTTTTATGGTCTTTCATTACATTCTGGAAATTTGTGCATGCTTGGTGTTACATCTCTATGATTTGTGTTTATTTTTAAGATAGAAGTTCATCACTCCTTTGGTGTATCACCATTTTACTTAGTTTTGTTTTCTTTTGCATCCTTTATCTCTGTCTCCTTGGAATTTAGAGTAGGATTTAATATTAAACCTCTGTAAAATTCATGCATACACCTAAATAGAGGAGTAAGAACCAGCTTTCTCTAGAGAATTTTCTCATCTGGCAGGTTCCCACACCTTAGAGAGAATTCAATGTTGTGCAATCACACTGGATGACCCCATTCAGACAGGTATATCGGAGGTCATTTAGGGGTGCTTTGTAGATTTACACTAATAGTTTTGGCACACCCGGTGGGACCTTAGAGGTATTCATCTTCATTACAAAAAAGTTTATGTGTAATTGTTGTAAGTTTCTTTCTTAAAATAGCTTTGATTTTCACATCTGGCAACTCCAAAAGAATAGAATTAACTGGTTTCAATAGTCCAAGCTTGAAGATTCATGAGAAGGATCCAAACAAGGTCAAAGACCAGAGAAGAGGGATTTTCTGAGTATCTACAATTATCCCCAAGAAGAAGAGAAAGGGGAATAAGGATTTAAAGGTCTCCATCTCCACCAAATAGAACTCTATCAACTCCCCCACCTGGTAGACCTTTCACCCAATCAAGAAGGGTTCTTAAGCCAATCATAATGGCACAACCCAATCCTTATGTCAACTTTATTGGTAGCATCCCACTTGCTCTCAATGCACAAAACCCAATTCCAATTGCAGCATTTAAAAAAATCCCATACTTTACTAGGCAAAATCAGACCACTCTGGTGATCATGTCAAAGACATTGCTAATGTTTGTGCACTCCATGAGATTGTTGAGATGCAAATTGTTGTCAAATTGTTGGCATCTTCATTCAAAGGGAAAGCCTTGCAATGGTTCAGGAGCCTTGAGGCAGGCTCTATCCAAAATTGGAACCAGTTGTGCATAGCTCTCCATAGCCAGTTTGGAGGAAAGGGGGACAACTTGTCTCTATTAGAGTAATTGAAAACTATCAAGAGAGCTCCCAATGAGCAGCTAACAGACTTCAATTTCAGATTTTAAAGAACATGGGATAGAATCCCATTGGCATTAAGGCCAACAGATTAAGGTGCTTTATTATACTTTCTCAAGGCTTTAAATTCTGACATTTCTATGTTGATACAATTTATGGGAGGTGCAACTATACCGTAGGTAACAACATCACCATTAGGGCTGAGAATTGTTTGATTCAAGCTGGTAAACTTACACCTAGGCCTCTTATGCCCTTATATCCAGACTTGAAAAGCCCAAGTACTAGTCAAGCACCTACTTTAGCTCCTTTTCCCACTCCTAGAAATCAGAGTTCAAATGAAACTTCTACTTCATCCTCTAGTGCCTCAAATGAGCTTCAAGAAGTTATGAAACAATTACAAAATTTGGGTAATGAGCTGGTTACGCTCAAGAGGCGATAAGCCCAAAGTTTTAGGCCTTCTTATCAGTCTCAAACTCATTCTAATAGATAACCATATCAGCCTAATAGACCACCTAACCCAACTGCAAATCAAAATCAAGTAAGGCCCCCTGCCAATAGACCATTTTAGCCCTATAACCCCAATGTCACATCTACCTCTAAAGCCTTAGTGTCAATGCAAAATAATATAGCTCAAGAGTATGATTGGTGTTTCCCATGCAATGAACCTCACAACTAGTCTATGTGCTTTAATGGTGCTTTGAACCAAGCTTTGATGGTGAAAACAACTGGCATAGGAGTGAGGTGAGTCAAGAAACAAACCAACAACAAGGGACATCTCAACAAGGTACAACTCCAAATGAGACTACACTTTTGAATTGGCAAGCTGAAAATTTTTATGGTATGAATCAAACACCTACTCAAAATGCAATAGCTAACACATGGTCAAAGAAGAGGAATATTGGTGAAGGGCGGTCATTAGCTCCAAGTGATCCACAACCTTCCATCACTCCACAAGGTGTTGTCAAGAAAAATTCAATTCCAAATGTGCAAGGACAACCCAAGCCACCTTCTAGACCAGCTCAAATACCAGTTGTTACAGCCCATGTACAAGAGAAGAATGTGCAGACTAAGGGGCAAAAATGGATGTTTCAACCCCATTTAGCATCATTGAACAAATGAAGAAGACAAATGTGAACATATCTATGTGGGAGTCACTATCCATCCTAAGCCAAAGGGATCTATTACAAGCTGCCATGAAGAATTGGTCAACTTCAAATCAACAAGCTCATATGCAAGAGAAAGTACTCACAAATCCCACCCATCATGAGGGAAATCTTTGAGGAAATCAAGGTAAAATTTTGAAGCCCCCTCCATTCTATGTTTCATTGATCATTGGGGATAAAATAGTACATAATTGTATGATTGATTCTGGGGTAAGTAGTTTCGTGATGCCCAAGCAAATAGCTGATCATCTGGGCCTTCAATATGAAGTCATATCCAAAGGGGTGGTACAATTAGATGGGACAATAGTAACAATAGTTGGGGTAATTAAATATTTGATCCTTACTTTGCATGTATGCCCCAATGTCACTGTTTTGTAAGATGTGTCGGTGATAGATTTTCCACAGCTCTTTGCCATATGTTTGTCAAGGATTTCACAGCTAAAATTGGAGGCTACTTATCTACTGATTGGTCACACATGTTGTTTAGGACAAGGTATGGAGCTAAGGCCACAATCAGTGAGTCTGAACCTATTGCAAATTTTCACATTGAGCCTCATACTCCAAGCCCAATCAATGCCAAGTGTTCATCATTTGATCACGAGGATTATCCAAGCACACATGAAGTGACACAAAATTTGGAAGCATTCCCAGTCGACCCTTGATGAATGGGAAAGAAAGATACATGATTTTGATCCCTACAAGGAAATAAAGGAATCTGAACTAGGATTTTATTACATGCATGAAGAAAATTAGCCTCTTCCTAGCATCACGAAGCCAAACCATAAAGATAACAATGAGGTATGACAGGTTGTTATTTGATGGATCAAGAAGTAGAAAAGGTGCAAGAGGAGGTGCTATGCTTGTTTCACCTCAAGGAACTAAGTATTATTCAACTTTTAGATTTCGGTTTGCATGTTCCAACAACAATTTTGAATATGAAGCTTTGATACACGGATTGCATTGGTCAAGAAAGAGAGGTATCAAAAATTTACAAGTATTT
Source organism: Taxus wallichiana var. yunnanensis (assembly GCA_018340775.1). Taxonomy (NCBI): domain Eukaryota; kingdom Viridiplantae; phylum Streptophyta; class Pinopsida; order Cupressales; family Taxaceae; genus Taxus; species Taxus wallichiana. Next base: position 841,516,635 of record CM031239.1, read on the forward strand.
AGTGATAGTGAGCTGATTGTTAATCAAGTTAAAGGAAAACATGCTACCAAAAATGACCTGCTCAAGAGTTATAAGAATAGGGTGTGGGACCTCATTGAGGATTTTGAGGGCTTTGGCATCAACTCCATCCTAGGAAAGAGAACCAAACTATTGATAGGCTTGCGGTGTAGATTGAGAAACAGGGACGGTGCTTTGTATATATTTTATTGATCTCAATCAGTAAACAATTACAGAGAATGGGCTGCAATATTTATAGATATTGCACAGCCAAATACATCCGGGAAAATGAGTTGCACAGGTGCAACCAAAAACCAGATTTCACAAGCTTCCAATAACATCCGGGAAGCAAAATTACATAAAGACAAATATATTGTTTATAACAATATAACAATGTGCAAACAGACAAATATGGTTGTTTAACCATATAACAATTTAATCATTAATTATTTAATTAATAAAATTAATTAAATAATCCTACTATGCATAATTAATAATAGGATAATAAAATTTATCCTAACATTCCCCCCCTTAATTGTGCATTGTCTGAAGAGATGAGGAGAGAAATGCTCTGAACAACTCGAACTTGTCACGTGCAAGTGACTTTGTGAAAATATCTGCTCGTTGTTCAGCTGTTGGACAAAATTGAAGCTGGATGTTGTGCTTCAATACATGTTCGCGTATGAAATGAACCTGAACTTCAATGTGCTTTGTTCTCTCGTGAAAAACTGGATTGCGAACAAGTTTGAGAACACCTTCGTTGTCAACATACATGGCGGTCGGTTTGTCCTGTGGTATTCCAAGTCCTTCCAAAGATGCGCGTAGCCAAATCGCTTCACTGATGTGCCTTCTCTGCAGAACGATACTCGGCCTGTGGAAGAGCGAGAACAAAGTGTGTTCTTACTTCCCATGATATTGGTCCAGATCCCATAAAGAATACAAATCCAGAAGTGGATTTTCTATCATCAATGTTACCTGCATGATCTGAATCCGAATATCCAGTCAAGAAGAAGTTTTCGTTCTTCTTGTATTCTAGACCAAGATCCACTGATCCTTTGAGATATCTCAAGATGCGTTTTGCTGCTTTCCAATGACAAATTTTGGGTTCTTGCATGAACCTGGATAGATAGCTCACTGCAAAGCTGATATCTGGTCTAGTGTAGGTCAGGTAAATGAGACTCCCAATCAGCTGCCGATAGAGAGTGGCACTTACCTCAGGAGATGGATCTGAACGAGATAACTGTAATCTGTTCTCCATAGGTGTAGCAATTGGTGTGCAATCCATCATCCTAAACTTCTCGAGCGTTGTCTTGGTATATTTCATCTGAGAAACAAATATGTGATTCTCTTTCTGCCATACTTCCAGTCCAAGACAATAATGCATAAGCCCGAGATCTGTCATGTCGAATGATCGCTTAAGATCTTTCTTTGTTTCATCAATCATCTTCACTGAACTTCCAGTGATGACTAGATCATCGACATAAACTACAACAATCACCATCTCCCCCCCTTGCTTTTTGAGGTAGAGATTGGGATCGTATGGATTTCTGACGAATCCATGTTGTACGAGATGCTCATCAATCTTGATGTACCATGCCCGGGGTGCTTGTTTTAGGCCATACAGAGATTTCCTGAGTCTGCATACCTTTTCTTCTTGACCAGGTACTACATATCCCTCAGGTTGAGTCATGTAGACTTCTTCTTGCAAATCTCCATTCAGGAAGGCACTTTTTACGTCCATCTGGTGAACTTTCCATCCAAACTGAGCAGCTAGAGCAAAGATCATCCTGATCGTTTTGATCTTAGCTGTGGGAGCAAATGTCTCCTCATAGTCAATGCCTTCTTTCTGTGCATACCCCTTTGCTACAAGTCTTGCTTTACACTTGTCTACTGTCCCATCTGCTTTGTACTTAGTTTTGAATATCCATCTGCAACCAATGGGTTTCTTCCCTGGTGGAAGATCGACAAGTTGCCAAGTGTTATTCTTCATCACTGATTGATATTCAGAATCCATGGCATCTTTCCAAGCTTTTGACTGTAGGGCTTCCTGGACTGTAGATGGCTCATCTGTTTCAATAACTCTACTCATCAAAGCAAAGTTAACTTCTTCTCTTGCTTTACTGCGAGTCCGTGGTCCAGGGGTGGATGTATCCGGTGGAGCATCCAGTCTTGCATCTCGTAATGTGCTTGTACACCATTTAGGCATACGTTGAGCTGTTCCCATGGGTTGTGGTCCTATCTGATCAACACCATCATCCCCATCATCACTTTCATCTTCTGAGGGAACATTTGCTTTAGTTTTTACAACTGGTGAAAAATCTACATCTTGCGAGTCCAGAGGAGGAGTCTCTGCTTCCTTCTTCTCGAAAAACTCAACATCTCTGCTTGTGTAGACTTTTTTCGGTCTTAGGATCCATCAGATCATTCCAAGAGTCTCTTCACTGTATCCAATGAAGATGAGATTTTGTGACTTCATGTCCAATTTCTTTCATTCTGTTTGGGTATGTGCATGCCGGCTTTGCACCCGAATACTCGAGGTGTGCTGATGGATGGTTTCCTCTTTGACCATGCTTCTTGTGGTGTAATTCCATCAAGAGCAGTTGTGGGCGCTCTGTTTAGCAAATACACTGCTGTTTTTGCTGCTTCTGCCCAAAATGTCTTTGCAAGTTCGGAATCATCGATCATGCATCGCACCATTTCCATGATAGTACGATTTCTTCTCTCAACAACACCATTTTGCTGCGGTGTGTGTGGAGGAGGCATTTGTCGACGAATCCCGTGAGTTTGTAGATAGTCTCTGAACTCATCACTGGTGAATTCCCCCCCTCGAGCGGAGAGTTCGATGTGACGACTCAGTTTCTTTCTCAATTGCCACTTTGAACTTTTGAACATTTCAAGCCTCACTTTTCTTACGAAGGCAAAAAATCCACATTTTTCGTGAATATAAATCACCAACACAGAGCATGAAATCTGGAACCACGAATGACTTGGCTGCGCATTGGACCGCACTTGGATCGGTATGAACCAGGTCAAGTTTTCCATGAGCTCGAAAAGTACTTGTTTGGAATGAAACTCTGTGTTGTTTCCCTGCTAAGCAGTGAGGACACTTGTCTGTATCCTTCTGAAAAGATGGTAGCCCATGTACCATATTGCACCGGCGAAGTGTGTCGAGATATTTGAAACTTACATGACCAAATCTCCTATGCCACAACTGAGCTGAGGTGGAGTTTTTAGCCACGAGTGCTTGATCATTTTTGTGAATGAAATCAAGTTGAAACATTCGTCCCACATTTGAGGCTTTGGCAATTATTTTCGAGCCTCTGGATTTATCTCGAATCAAACACATTTTCTTGCCGGATTGACTATCAAAGTCAATTTTCAGGTTGTGATCTAGGAGTTGACTGACCGAAAGAAGGTTCTTTGTCAACCCAGGGACATATAGAACATCTGATAGTTTGCATTTGCGTGAACCAAGGGGTAGAGAAATGTTTCCAATCCCATCTTCAGTATATGAAGAATCATCTCCCAACGAAACATGATTTTTCGATGGCGTGTCCCTCATTGAAATAAACCAGTCTCGTGGGCAGGTCATGTGTCGAGTGGCTCCCGAATCAACATACCAGACTTCACTAGATGGCGTGGATGGTTCACTTGATCGTTAAAGCAGTGAACAAGAAGTCTTCATTGTCTCGATTTGATCTTGTTGCTCGTCAAAGAATATTACCTTGCTTTGGTGGGGTCTTCTTTTCCAGTTCCCCTTTTTACGCCCGTGATAATTGTTTGAATGTCCCTTGTAAGTTTGTTGTTGTTGTGGTCGAATTGCTTGATGAACCTTTCTTATATGTGTTAAACCAACAATCTTGCAAGTCATGTCCTCTTTTGCAAATGGGACATCGCTTCTTCTGTTGATTGTCCCCATGATACTGATTCTGATGTGGGGACTTCTGATAGGATTTAGGTTTTCCTTTACCTTTTCCTTTCCATTTTGATGTGAAGACAAAGGTGCTGCTCTTCTTCATCATCCTTGTTGTGCATTGCTTTCTCTTGTTGCAAAGAGGTTTACTAACTTGTCAAAACTAATTGTCAGATATCGATAATTTTAGAGTTGTGACAAAAATTCGATAAGAAGAAGGGAGAGTAACAATGGGAACGAGAGACTCATCTTTGACCTCTTCTCCTAGGGCTAGAAGTGAAGCCCTCAACTCGCAACTCTTCTTAGAAGGCTTCAATTTTCTCATCTGTTTGAATTTCAACGTATGTAATCGACTCTGCAAATTGAGTATGACATTCTTGTTCTTGGCCTCATATATTGTGCTCGGTTTATCCCAAGCTTCTTTTGCACTTTGATGTGGCATCTCGAATGTGGACTTGCACATCGTCGGATACTCCAAACAAGATGATGAGCTTTGCTTTCGATCCGCTTCTATCAAATTGTCGTTGTTGTGTTGCATCCGTTGGTGATCTCGGTTAGAGTACCGATCCACAACAGCCGATTTCTTCAAACTCAAGTGTGTCTTGATTTTTGTCTTCCAAGCGGCATAGTTGCTTCCTCGAGCAATCATGGAATCAGGAAGAAAAATTTGGGGGCATTGGTGCCCATTTTCAGAGAGATCACCGATGTGGTTTGGCTCTTATGGTGTATAAGGTCTCCCAATCTATATACCGTCAGTCCGATATACCGAACCTTTCTATATACGCGCCCTTCCGATATACCCGTCGGATACGTGGAAGAAGCTCGCCCTTTCTATATACCGGCAGTACGTGAAAGAGGCGTTAACGCACGTGAAAGAATTCGATACATGGTACCAAGACAAGATCGATGGGGTCTGCGTATTATCACACCGCTCAAAGAAATATCCTCATACGCGCAAGAACTCCGCTTATATACTCGGATAATTTCTCAGTCCGGATTTATGTCTTGCAATCGTTCACAGACGGATGGGATGGTTCATAGTGTGTGCACTGTGACCTTATTACTCCCCGTCGATTTATAGGGACGATGCCCAGACGACGTTGTTGCAGCTATATTAGGCGTTAAGTGCAGTAGTAGTCGCGACGGCTTTACCCGTAAGCGCTTCCCAGAGGCACTGTATATACCGAACGCTGCGAATGAGATCTAGGATCTCGTGAGTGTTACAGAACCAAATTTACTATTTTTGATTACAATTCTGCCAGTTTCTTAGCAGTTACAAAGTTTTGCAGTTGACTATGGCAACCTGCAAATTAGTACAATATATAATACAATTTGAATGACAGGCAAAAATTTACAATTTCGGGGTCCTGGTGACCTCCTGAGCCCTAAATGCTAAAAATTGCAAAAAAATAGCTGAAAATGCAATTTTTAGGTGGGTCTCCTTTTGCAAAAAATGTCTGGAATGAGAAAACAGACCAAATGGGAGAAAAAAATTTTTACCCTAAATTAGGGATTCTCCGCTAAATTTAGTTAGTTATAACTAAATTCAAAAAAGCTGCTAAATTTAGCAGTTCTGCCAAAATTTCCGCCAGATGCAAAAGGAGAGTTTTTGAGTGTTTTTTGTGGGATTTGATCCTCAAACCTCTCACTCCTAAGGCACATGCAATAACCAACTTGGCCACTTGGGGCGCTTGGACTATGAAAGGAAGAAATTTGTATTTATTGTCAAATAAATTGACTTACCTCTTGAAAAATGAATGCCACGTGGCGCATGCTGGTGAAGGGGCGTTTTTAGGGTTCTATTTGCCCAAAAAACGGATCTGAGGCTTTATCTCTGCTCAGGCCGCATTTACTTGCTCAGGCCTCATTTTCTCCTTCCCACGCATTGATTTGCAAGTATTTTTTGCTGTATTTTTTCCTTGGGCGCGTGTTTGAATGCCAGGCCGCGTTTTTCTCCTTTGGCCACGTTTTTCACTGTACAGGCCGTGTGTTTGACTGTATTTTCTCGTTGTTTGCTTGCTTGGGCGCGTTTTTTTATTGCTGGGGGCGTTTTTGCTGATATCTGCCTTTGGACAGGCCGTGGGAAACAAAAATGGCGTGGATTTGAGCTTATGGCTGCGTTTTTAATTGCTGGGGGCGTTTTTCCAATGCTGGGGGCGTTTTTTCAATGCTGGGGGCGTTTTTGCTTGTACAGGCCGTGTTTTATACAATCTAAGCCTTCATTTTGCACATGGGACAGCAAAAGACAAAGCAAAGGGCGCCTCTAACAGCAAAGGACAGCTCCAAAAAAAAATATTTTTACTTGTGCAGGTTGCTGGAGCAAGAAAAACGCCTCTTCTCTTTTTTTTTATTTTCTTTGCTCTGTGTATTCTCTGCAGGTGCACAGACAGTCCTCCAAACAAGCAACACAATCTCCAAATACAGTAAAACAAAACCCTGATTGGAAATTAATTTTTTTTTTTAAAATTCAATACCTGTAGCTATTTTTGCCTGGTGCTGAGTGCACCAGTGCAAAAAAAAATTTGCCTTCCAAGTACCTGGAAGGAACAGGCTGATGTGGGGGAGGCAGGGATGGGGCTGGGAGTTTGCACGAGGCTGCACAGGCTCTCGAATGCTGCAAATACGTCTCCAATCTCCTCTCTCTCTGCTGCTCTCTCTTCCACACCTTCACAGGGCCAGAATTTCGCTCTGGTACCAAATGTAGATTGAGAAACAGGGACGGTAGCCTGTATATATTTTATTGATCTCAATCAGTAAACAATTACAGAGAATGGGCTGCAATATTTATAGATATTGCACAGCCAAATACATCCGGGAAAATGAGTTGCACAGGTGCAACCAAAAACCAGATTTCACAAGCTTCCAATAACATCCGGGAAGCAAAATTACATAAAGACAAATATATTGTTTATAACAATATAACAATGTGCAAACAGACAAATATGGTTGTTTAACCATATAACAATTTAATCATTAATTATTTAATTAATAAAATTAATTAAATAATCCTACTATGCATAATTAATAATAGGATAATAAAATTTATCCTAACATGCAGCGATTGGAGCAACTTTTTGATGTTGTGGAGAGTATCAAAACAAATACAATGCAGCCAAACATCCATGTGATTGTGAGGCCATCAGTACCAGACAATAATGTAAGTTGGCAAGTGTTTGAGAGTGACCAACAAATCATCAATTTCTTGTAAGAAGAAGCTGAGTTCTCAGCCAAAAATCAGAAAAAGTTAGAACAACATTATGGTGATCAAGTGGTAGAGTGAGAACCAACAAACTACCGAAGACACTTGTGACTTTAGAGTCTATTTTAATCCTAATGATCAATTTAGGAAAGAGAAAGAAAACATCCAAGTCAAAGGAGAGGATTCAGAACCCATCTCAGTTTGAGAAGGCAAGTCACTTCAAATTGGTAAAGTGGCAACCAAACAAGAAAAATATGAGTTCATGTAACTTTTCCAAGAGTTCCGAATGTATTTTCTTGGAGCTATGAAGACTTGAGAGGTTTCGATCCCAAGCTAGCTCAACACACAATTGAACTAGACCTAAGTGCTAACCCCATTAGACAAAAATAGAGACCAGTCAACCCACACATTGAGCCTCTCATGAAGAAGGAATTGAATAAGTTAATAGATGCAAGCATCATATTCCCCATCAAGCATTCAAGCTAGGTTACAAACTTGGTTCTAGTCAGAAAGAAGAGTGGAGAAATCAGGTTGTGTGTAGACTTTAGAGATTTGAATAGACCGTCCCTCAAGGATCACTACCCACTTCCTTCATGGAGTAGATTTTACGAGGTTGTTGCTAGCTCGAGAGGTTTTTATTACTAGATGGTTATTCAAGGTATAATCGGATCATGGTAAAGGAAGATGATCAGTTCAAAACAACCTTCACCACCAAATGGGGAACCTATTCATATAGAAAATGCCATTTGAGCATGTCTAATGCGAGCCACTTTCAAAGGGAAATGGATATGGTGTTCAAGGGATTGATAAAAAATAGTTCTACGATATTCCTAGATGATACTACTATATTTTCTAACGGTCTGCAACAGATCATCTCTTTCATTTAAGACAAGTGTTCCAAAGATGTAGAAGATTTGGACTATCCTTGAATCCCAAAAACGTATTTTCTAGTTCATGAAGGAAAGCTCCTAGGCCACATTGTTTCCAAAGAGGGGTTAACAATTGATCCAGAGAGGGTTGAAGTAATAAAATCACTGTCATTTCCAAGACATAAGAAGGCTCTTCAAAGTTTCTTGGGAAGAATCAATTTTGTCCAAAGGTTTGTTCCAAACTTTACAGCCCTTGTCAAGCCAATAACTATAATGATGAAGAAAAGTATGGCATTCAAATGGATAGCTAAAAGTAAGGAAGGTTTTGAGGCAATCAAAGAAGTTATCTCACAAGCTCCAACACTCATTAACCAGATTTCATCCTTTATGCATTTGGCGGTGATGATACACTTTCTACAATTTTAGTACAGCAGAATGAAGAAAATGTAGAGAAGCCAATTGCCTTCTTTAGCCACAACTTGGAGTACTATGAAGTAAGGTATTCTTTCATTGAGAAGCATGTTCTTGAAATTATTAGAAGCTTGAAGAAATTTAAGCATCTAGTTTCAAACAACAAGGTTCAACTGTTGGTTTCTCATGTGGGAGTTAAAGACTTCCTCCTCAACAAAGATCTAAATGAAAAACGTGCAGGGTGGATTACTCATGTCATGGAGTATGACATTGAGATCAAAGTCACCAAGATGGTACGAGGAAAGGGATTGTGTGAGCAATTGGCCTTGAGCCAATCAATTGAAGCAAGAAAAGAGAAGAATGTTGTTTTGGTGTTGCAAGACAGCCAAGAACAAAGAGATGTTCAAGAAGAAAATGGTGGTATGCTCACTCCTTGTTGGACCCAAGACATAATGCACTTCTTACAAACAGGCCTATGCCCTCTAGAGATGAACAAAGCCAAAAGAAGACACTTCAGATTATAGGCTATTCCGTATGCACTTGTTGATGGTGTCTTGTTCAAAAGGGATATCAATGGAGTGTTATTGAGGTGCATTGAGACAAATCAGATTGAGAGAATGTTAGAAGAATTCCATGGTGGATCAGCTGGGGGTCATTTTTCTCCAAGAGTGACAGCTCTCAAGATCATGAAGGCTGGTTATTATTGGCCCAAGGTGTTTAGTGATTGTTATGCATGGATCAAGAGGTGCAAGAATTGTGCATTCTTCACAGGAAAAGAGAGATTAGCAGCACTTCCATTGCACCCAATCTCAGTTGACCAACCATTCATGCAATGGGGTTTGGACTTCATTGGAGTCATTAATCCAAACTCAAGCCAAGGGCACAAATGGATTCTAACAACAAAAGAATACTTCACCAAATGGACTGAGGTGGTGGCACTCAAAGAGGCAAATGAATCTAGCATTATAGACTTCTATGAGGGGATAGCAACAGATTTGGTATACCTGCCACTATAATATGAGATAATGTATTGGCATTCATAGGATCAAGGGTTGTTGAATGGGTTGTTAGAAATGGGATCTATCTGAGCACTTCATCAAATTATTACCCCAAGGTAATGGCCAAGTTGAGTCTACAAACAAGAATCTATTAAGGATCATCAAGAGGACTCTTGATGAAAATCAGAGGACTTGGCACACTAAGCTCAAATCAGCTCTATGGGCTGATAGGATAACTCCCAAAAGATCCACAGGTAACTCTCCATTCAGACTTGTTTATGGGAAAGAGGCAGTCTTGCCTATGTCACTTGAGTTGCCAACATTGGAACTCATGAAGTAATTAGAATTGTTGGAGTTTGAGCCCATGGAGGTTAGATATGTAGAATTGATGGAACTCCAAGAAATCAGAGAGCATGCAGCCCAAACAATGGAGAAGGATCAAGCTTTGATCAAGAAAAGATTTGATAGAAAAGCTAAGGCTAGAACTTTCCAAGTTGGATATTTAGTGTTGAAATGGGATGAAGACCGAGAAAAGCCAGGAAGGCATTCAAAATTTGATGCCATTTAGAGTGGCCCCTACATGGTCACAAAATTAAAGGACAACAATGCCTTCTAATTGTCTACATTGGATGGTGAAGAACTAAAGATTCCAGTTAATGGAATCCATCTAAAACATTGCTCCTAGAAGGGAAACTTCTCACCTTGTACATATATTAGCCTAGATTTCTTTCATTCCTCCAAGTTCTTGTGCACATTATTTTGTTGTAGCTTAGATTTACTTTTCCCTAAGTGTTTTGGCATAAGTTTTGTTGCCCCAAGGATGCATATTTTACATATCATGTTCCAGATCAAGTAATGTTCTACTCTCACAATCTTCATTCTAGATATTTTCTATGAGTTGAGAGTAACAAGCAAGTTAAGTTGATGACTCCATTGCCCAATGGATTGTTTCAGGTAGCTGGCCACTCCATCCAGCAGGCAGATGACCCCTCTGAGTCGCCAAAATTGTTATCCAAAATAAGTCCCCGCTTATTTTGGCTAACTTACCTTCTTTCCTCCCTCCCTTGTGCTTCAATATCAAATTCTATGCATTTTAAGACTCAATTTTTTTTCTGGAAATAGCTCCATCATATAGGATTTTTCTTCCCCTTTCCAGAAAGGTAAAATTTTCCTCCTAACTCCTTGTAAATTTTGAGTTATGGCTCGGTGGAGTTTTTTTGGGGAAATTTTTCCAAGGCAGGTCCATGAGCCTAATGAAAAGGTGCCATGTGGCAAGGTGGAGTGGCAAAGGTTGGAGAAATTTTTGGTTTTTCGTGAAGGGGTCAAAGGGGTCAATGGAGAAAATTTGAGCAGAAGCTTGCACGACCATTGAGAGGATGACACGTGTCCCGTTAGCGGCGCAGTCAAAGCATTGAAGAACTTTGGAAATTTTTCCAAAGTGGCTAAAGCGCAAAGGGGAAAAGGTTGGCCCACACCTCCGCACCGAACCAGAGAGTGACACGTGTCACCGAGAGAGCGGAGTGTGGGGAAATTTTGGGAAATTTTCCCAATGTGAAATCAGAGGAAAAAGGTGAGGTTTGAGCCCACGTTTCATCAATGAATGGGAAGGTGCCACATGGCAGTGGAGCGGCAGGGGTGCGGGGATTTTTGGGAATTTTTCCCAAACTCAAAAAAGGGAAAAATTTCAAATTTTGGCCCGTGAACCCATTTTTGCCCTAATTTTACCAGTTTTGCCCTAAATCTTCAAAGGGCCATATCTTTTGATCTAGAACTCGGATTTTTTAGTTTTTATGTCATTAGAAAGATATTGAAATTATCCACATGATGGACTATTCAATTTTGTTTTTGGTGGAGTTTGGTGGGAGAAAAATGAGAAAACATCTCTAGCACATAAAAATACAGAATTGACATTCAACCACCAAAATTAATGAAGTATGGGTCATTTTTTTGTCTGCAGGGTAGTGTACTTTGGCGTATGGGTTTTCCATGAAGCCCATCACTTTGTAGGTGAAATTGAAGGGATTTGATTGGTAGTTGAGCTCATAAACCATTTTTCCGCGTTTTTTGCTTTCCCTCCTTTTGCTTCGCCATTAAAAGCTAGTTTTGGCTCATTTGTAAAGGGTTGGACATTTTGTTCTTGCAGACTCCCCTCTTCCCCTTAGCATGTGAATTCAAGGAGTTTCAGACCTTCCATGGAACCTGTGACATGTTTTTTCCTTTCTGCTAGTGTAATGCATTGTATCAAATTTTGGAATGGTAATGCATGTTTTGTGAATGATCTTCCAATCCTCTCATGCATTTATTATTGTTTTCTGGTCTTTCATTACATTCTGGAAATATGTGCATGCTTGGTGTTACATCTCTATGATTTTGTTTGTTTGCAAGACGAAGTTCATCACTCCTTTGGTGTATCACCATTTTTACTTAGTTTTGTTTCCTTTTACATCCTTTATCTCTGTCTCCTTGGAATTTAGAGTAGGATTTAACATTAAACCTCTACAAAATTCATGCATACAATTGAATAGAGGAGTAAGAACCAGCTTTCTAGAATTTTCTCATCTAGCAGAGTTCCCACACCTTGGAGAGGATTCAATGTTGTGCAATCACACTGGATGACCCCATTCGAACAACAATCTAGAGATCATTTAGGGGTGTTGTAGATTTGCACTAATAGTTACTGGTAAAATTAAGAAGTAAGACTCCTCATGAAATACCTTCAAAAAAATTGGGAATTTGAAGCTACATTGAATGAAATATATGGCAATTTAATCCCTCTCGTGCTTCTCATGAGGGTTTCATAGTCCAAAGTGCTAGGGTTAGTGATTTGAAGGACTAAACCTAGGAATTTTGCCCTAATTTTCTCAATATATATTCTTTAAAGAGTCTAGAAGGATGTTGTGAAATAATTTTTGTAAACCCATGGTTAAAAATACTTATTTTAGTTATAGTTTTTGTATGGTCCTAAACTAAGTCTTAAAGCTAGTTTTAAAGGTACATTTGTGAAGGAAGTACATACAAACCTTGGAATTGGAGAAAAAAATTTAAGGACAGTTGAAATACATTTATTTATGACCAAAAATGTATATACATATTGTACTTGAACTCCTAGTTGAGAATTTATGCATGAAATAAGGATCAAGGAGGTCTAGTTGAAGGCTTAAGGTGAAATCACAAAAAGAAGGGTTTAGAAAATTGGGGAAAGAGTTAGCATCTAAAACTTTGAGCACATGACTAGATAGTCTAATAACAACTAATGAAGCATTTAATTTTACTAAATTTCATTGGGAAATGTGCAAACGTAGTTGGGGAAAGGATATTGTCTTAAGGGGAAAGAAACAAACTTGTTAAGAAAGGAATAGGAAAGGTTTTTAGAAAAGTGTTTGTAAGAGTGTTGAACATGCACCTAATGTCATCATTGGCCCTTGCCTCAAACCTTTAATCTCAAGCCTTTTCATCTCATTTTCTATTAATCTGCCTTTATAATTGAAGGGCATGAGTACTTTCTAACCTTGATGGGAAACTTAATGTTTGTCTTGTGTTTTCTAGCAATTAATTTGTGAATCTGGTGTCAACTTTTTTGCCAATTCACACAAGGCCATTTTGTCATCTAAGTACCTAGGTAATTTACATGGTTCACCTTCAAATCCACTGACCTAATGTATGTAAACTTCTTGTATTGAATGAAATAGCATCCATATTCCATGATTACTTGTCTAGCCTCTCATAAATCATGTATTATTCCCATTATGGCCTGAATAAACATATGATTGGTGCAAAGAAGGCATCATTAACCAATCTCACATTCCCTTTCCAATTAACCAACTGTAATTGAGGGAAAATATCATACATTTGGCATTTTTAAATTCAGCATGTGGAAAGAGGCCAAGGAAACACATGTGGCCTGCAATATTATAAATAAAATAATTCATCATGTAAAATTCCATTTCGCAGCACCACCCATCCCTATTTTTTCTGCCAGTGCTACCATGTAGTCATGAAGTGCTTCTGTGATGAAATTTTCCCACAAATTATCCCCTTCTTCTCTAAAACTATCCACATATAGGTGCACATCCATTCCTTGAATTCATTCATGGTCTCCAATCTAGCCATTCAACTCAACAATATAATCACATCCTCTACTTCTTCAAAAATTGTGCCCTAACCAATTTTTTAGGGATTCGAGTGGTTTCCTTCTTCTCTGATAAGATCCATTTAATATTTTGGAGCCTGGCATAGTCCTTTTTCTTGGCCTCATAATCTTGTAGGGCTAAACCAATACCCAAGGTTATTAGATTTCTTATTACAGGTAATTTTAGCATTATCCTGATGGTTGTAGGCATCAAAGTCAACACTGCCTCACCACTTCCATCTAGTACTTCCCTCTTTTCTAGGTTGTAATTCATAGCGCAAATCCATACTAGTTTTGGGCAATGTACTAAGGGTGGAATAGCACCAGCTAAAGCAATATCGTTATCTTGAATTGTTTTCATGGATTTGCTCTTATTAGGTTTATTCAATCTTTGTAGAAACTCTTTTAAGTTGGAATTTATTAGATATGTGTCGTGATTTTATCTAGATCACTTTGGTTATTCGGATGCAACCAAAAACTAGACAACATGGTATTCATCTTTAATGCCCTAGTTTTACTTAAAATTTCCTTGCCAATGAAATAAGAGTACGGGAGTGTCTTAGTTCTTACCAATGTTCCAGTGAATACCTGTGTGATTTAACTCTGATTCAAAAATATTTTCAATCTATGGTTCTTAATCCGATCTTTGTAATTGATTTCATATTGTTCCTTAAGGAAATATGCTAACAAAGGTGTCCAGATGTCAACAAATGATATCAAAAAGCTCAATGTGTTTGAAGACTTCATAATTCCTCCTTGATTTGTGTGAAAATGCATTAATGGCGGTGGAAATTAATGCATTGCATCATGGTCATCCATTTCATCTTTCCCAATTTTAAATATGAGCCATCCCAATTTTGAATATTTTTTATCTTTCTCATTTGAACTCAAAATTACCAATTTTCTTTGATGGCCCGCTTACCTTCTCTTTGCCTAAGAAAGAGCCATGTGTCCTTGGTAGGCCTTGGGAGCTTCTTTGCACTTTTATACTTTATTACCTTAGTGTGTATAAATACAACTATTCCTCGATTCCCACATTCAACCAACTTTTGACACGTGTATTTCTTTGGAGGTGGAGTCAATTTCTGTTTTTGCACCTTTTGACTGTGAATATTTGGAAGAATATTCATCAAGCCTTAGGGCTTAATTTGCAAATTATGAATGTTATAATTTTTTTACAAGTTTGTAACTTAAACCCTCCATAATGCAACCAATTGGAACATGCCACGTATCATTGGGTGGTAGAGCCAAATAAAAAATTTGTAACATGATAGAGGAATAGTGTACACAGGTAATTTTCTTATTTAAAACCGATTCAGGATCAGTTTTTTGCATGGATTTTTGATAACAAAATATATAACATGATCCTCGACCCAAAAATAGGAATAACAATCTAAACACGAGATTTTCAAATGGATTTAACATGAATGTAACTTTTGAACTTGCATTTTCACATGGGGAAAACAAAAAATGTAAAAAAAATTGAAGGCATGTTCCAAACAAAGGGGTGATATTATTTCGAGCACCAACACTGGTTCCAACTCATAGATGGGAACCCCTGTGGGTGCCATAAGAACCATACACAACACATACATAGCAGACCAAGTGCCAAAGTCCATTGGGTTATGGAGTCAAGTAAAATATGCACTAGGTCAAGTGACAATAACACATCTCTAAAAATGTACCGAGAAACCAAGGCAACTGGTCACTATAGACCAGGAAAACAAAAAGGGAAAAACACACACACAAAACTGAGAAACAAAAGAAAGAATATACATTGTACATTGATACATACCTTGTTTTGGAATTCAGTTGAGAAAATGTTTTAGGTGCCTATCATTAAATGGAAACTCAAGTAATTATCCATCTAAATCCTTTAAGAAGAAACTGTGTTCACCAATTTTGATATCAATGGAATAAGTGCCCATCTATAATGCATAAAATTTTCCATTTTTTCCATTTTCTTCATGTCTCATTATCCGAAAATAACACAAGATATTTCATACTTAAAGTTCTAGGAGTTATCTTTTTGTCAAATAATGTTTTAAGCTTTTCCCTAAACTTTAAATGTCTCTAGTGGGATTCTCTTCTTTCTTCATCTAACTCAATAATCTGATTAATCCTTGCATCATAAGGGCTGACTTCTTTATCCTCAAGTTGTTGAATGAATTGGTAAGAAAATAATTGCATGTGTAGGGGGAGAAGGGCCTAAACTCCATAGAATAGTTCAAATGGGCTCTTTCCAAAGTGGCTCTTTAGCAGTGATTTATCTACCCAAACAACAAACTTTAACTTCTCACCCCATCTTCTTTTTTAACCTCTAGTTTCCTTCTAATTATCTTCAAAAAAAAATTGTTACTTGATTTAGCCTGTCCATTTCCCTAAGGGTTGTAGTTAGATGCATATGTTAGGTTTATTCCATACTCTTAACACATGGCCACTAAAGGTTTAGCTTAAAATCTCATGGCATTGTCAGCAACTATTTTGGTAGGAAATCCAAACTTGCAAATTATATAATTTAGGATAAAATCCATAACAATCTGATGAGTTGCTTTCTTAGTAGTGATAGCCTCGACCCACTTGGTGAAGTAATCAGTGGCCACCAATATCCATCGCTAGCTGCACTTGAAGGATATGATATCTCCCCAACAAAATCCATACCCTATTGTTTAAAAGGGGCTTCAATTGATACTGGTTTTAATGGGAGAGCACTGAAGATTTCATACTTCGAAAATCATTGACAACTTTCACATTTTCTTACTAACAAGGTTGTATCTTTAAAGAGTGTGGGCCACCAATAACCATCCCTTAAGATCTTGTGGGTAGTTACTCTTCCAAAAAAATGACCCCACATACTCCCCCATGAAAATATGCAATTAATTTAAGATCTTCATCTTCACTAATACATCTTAGGAGAACCCCTTCAGGATTCTTCCATGCCAACCCATAATCAGTGATGATGTACTTTTGGGAGGCTAACTTGAGTGTCCTTCTTTGATTCTTATTTAAATGTCTAGGACACTCCAAATTTCTAAGGTAAAATATGATGTCCTTATACCATGCATAATTGACTAATTTCTCATGAACATTCATATCTCCCTCCTCAACTTCATTTACCTCCATCACTTGCAGATTTCTTTCTACCATTAGCTTTTCCAAGCCTAGACCTCTAACCAACTTAGTAGTCTAAATATCCATGTCATATTCTTGCAATTTGTTCACCCATCGACATATTTTACTTGAGATTTCCATTTCTAACAAGATGTCCTTGACCATGGTATGGGGAACATAAGCTATGATTTTGGAACTTAAGATATATGGCCTGAAAATTTTTGTTTCTCTAACCAAGGAAAAGGCCTACTTTTCCATGATGGTGTATTTCAGCTCAACCCCTATAGTGCTTTACTAAATAAATCAATTGGCCTTTCAATTCCCTCCTCATCCTTCTACAATAATATAGATGTAATGGTATTTTCAAAGGCAAAAGAAAAATTTTAAAATATTTTTTTAATCGGGGGGTTGCTAAGACAGAGAATTCTTTATTGCTTCCTTGATTCTAGTGAAAGATTGGACAACTTCCTCTTCCCATTTTATAATATGATCCTTCTTTAGTATACTTGTGAAAGGAATGATCATCTTGGAAAAATTGGAAATGAATCTCCTGATGAAGTTTATCTAACCAAATAAGGATTGAATTCCTTTCTTAGTTTTGGAATAGGAACTTTTCCAATAGGTTCCACTCTTTCAGTGGTCAATCATGACCCCTTCTTTAGATACAATATGCCCCAATAGCTTTTCCTTTTGAACCCCAAAATGGAACTTATTAGGGTTCAATGAGATGCCATACTCTCTACATCTTAGCAACATCTTCTCCATATGTTGCAAGTGATCACTCCTCTTTCTTGAGAACATTGTCACATCATCCTGGTACATAGTAATAAAATCATTGATGTAACCTGAGAATGCTACATCCATAGCTCTTTAAAATGTATCTCTAGCATTCATCAGGCCAAATAGCATTCTCACATACACATAGGTACCCCATGGAGTGGTGGTATCAATTTTGATTCTTTCTTATTGTTTTACTACCACTTGGTTATACCCTGAGAATCCATCTAGAGTAGATAGCAACTCAGATCCAATAACCAATTGCAACATGTTATCCATATTAGGAACCAAATAGTTGTATTTGATTGAGGCCTTATTCAAATTTATAAAGTCCACACACAACCTTATATCTCCATTTTTCTTTCAAATTGCCACTAGGTTTTCCACCCATGAAGAATATCTTGTTGGTTGTATGATGCCTCCATCCCTTAATTTTTTTAACTCTTCTTGCATTTTAAGGGAAAGGAGTGGATTGATTGGCCTTTGATTTTTCCTGAATGTCCTATCATTAGGTTCTAATGGTATTTCATGTTTGAAAATATCCTCTCTATATGCCTTCAAATTTGAATATGGCCATGCCAAGCTTGATCCAGTACCTTTTTAACAAACTAGACATAAGACTACTTTTCTTCTTTACTCAAGTCACTACCTAGCCATATTTTTCTAGGTTTTCCATCAATCCTGAATTTTTTCTCTTCCACATCTCTTGAGGTTGACATATGTCTTTTAACAATCCTATCAACATTATCAAATTTTGACTCTAAAGCAACCAAATCTCTTGGAATGGTATTGGTCTTTAATTGAATAATGTCTTTACCAAACATAGTCTCTTTACCATCATAAATACAAACCATTGGTTCCCAATCTAAATTTTGGTTTGTAAACTCTCCTTCATTCTGTAAGAACCTCTAAACTTGGGCATCATCTTCAAAAAACCTGCCAATGTCTAACATTGTCAGGGACAGATGGTCTTAACAACACTTCTATATCATATTCACAGTAAGGAGACATTGTACAATTTTTAAATATGGATCCTAATATTTCCAATTTTCTACAACAACATTCTAATTTTTGTCATGGTTTATTATGTTGAAAGAGACAAACACTTAAATAACGTCCCAAATGCGCATGCTTATATTGTTTCATTATTTGATTCTTGGTTGCATACAATTTCCTAACTTGTTTGATTACCAATTCTAAGTCTCCTTTAACAATAATTTCCTTGATACCATACCTCTAAGCAATATTTAAACCCAAAAGCAATGCTTCATATTTTACAATATTGTTAGTGCACTCAAATTTGAATTTAAAGGAAAAATTGAAAACCTCCCGATTTGGAGACACAAGGACAATACCAACACCATTCCAAAATTTAGAACAAGCTCCATCAAACATAAAAATATAGGGAGATCCATTTTGATCAAGACATTTACACCTATCAATGTTATTCTCTTTAAAATCTACATATCCCACAAAATTATCAACATCTACATCGTATATAATACTTCATAAGAAGAATTGTTAGGGTCTTTAATCGGATGTAGAATTTTTCTCAACATACAATTTAACAATGCTTCCCTCTACTTGTATGGTCGCATATGACATGTCCATCTGTACACTCCCACCCACACTAGCATCCCACAATAACATTCCCCTCTTTGCGGGATAATCCACAATAACTACATTCATGGTTAAGCATTTTCCCAAGTAAGCTACCAATTGCACTACCAATCCTTTAACATACCCAATCACCGAAACCTCCCTTGAATCCATAGTAGTGCATTTTCCAAAAGTTGTTGTCACTTTGATATTTAATTCATTCATTACCTCAAGAGGCATCACATTACACAAGGCCCCTAAATCAAACATGTAGTTGTGCATGACGACCTATACTTCATGATAAAAGTAGTATAAAAATTATTAACATCAAGTTGAGATTCAACAAGAGAAGTACCCAAGTATACCTCGGGTGATTCTCCCAAGTCTTCCAATTCTTGTGGTACTTCCATTTCTGCAATGATAGGGGGATTTTCCACATTATTCACATTCTTGTTTGGGGTAGTACCTCCTCTTTGAATCCCAAATACTCAAATACCCTTTTTCTAGGCTCAGGGATCCTAAGAAATTCAACAATAGACACAATGAATTTGATCTAACTCAACATCTGGGCTATATCACAGGGGATGTATTTGGGTAAGACTATATTATGAGAGAGAGTTACTACCCCTTCTTGTGGTATGAGACTCTTTACAACTTAGGCATGGGCTAGCGTACAATTTTTATTTAGAGTGACTGGGCCCTTACCAAGTGTATCATTTTTAGGGGGATTCTTTGGGATATTAGTGAGAAGTGGAGTTTTTGTCTTAGCTTGTGGCCCTCCCCCTTTGACAACTCTACTTCTAAGATTGAATTTATTTTCTTGAGAAACCGTTGCATTCATCAAAATTTTCATATCTTCCTCGAAGGAATTCCCCATCATACTTATTAGTCATTATAGCTCTCAAATATTCAAAGTCATGATTAGGTAAATCAAAAGCTTGCACCAAATTAACTTCAATATCATCATTAGGAGGAAGAGGAGATACCCGGTGACTGTAATCCCAAAACATTTCTACATTCTGGCACTTACGGCTCAATTAAAGTGGTACCTTGTGGATTATCAAGGCACTCCATCATGCATACATCACCATAAGTTTCATCATCATCTACCTCTTCAATCTCCTTATTTATATCATAAGGGGGTGTGGTAAAAGACACTTGTCACACCAATCAATAAAATGGTCTTCTTATACCATGGAAACCCTAACAGTCAAAGGATCAGGGACCAACTTATTTTCTCTAGGTTGTGGCTATTTATTTCCTGATCCCATGGGCCCTTTTTCTCTTTCATCTGATCTATGATCACCTCTAGGATGATTTCCAAATATATTTTGTCCCTAAGTTTGGTGATGGCCTTGATAACTCTTTCCTATTCATTTTTCTTCTCTTGTAAGCTTATACGATATTTCTTTAACTCGCTTGCCAGAGTCTTCACAACTTCTTCTCGATGCACTATCTTTCCCGACCGAGTTTTTTTAGGATTAATCAATTTGACACCCTCCCTCTTAGGAGGTTTTGCAGCTACCTTAATATTGTTTTTGATTTTTAAGGCCATGGTGAAGGCATGCCTTTAAGTTCTAGGGTTCTTATCCCTCAAATAATAAGCGGCTTTCTTGTCAAAAGAATTAGAATATTTAATTAGGCATGACTCATGACTAGGCATCAAAATTATGTGTAGTCTAGTCAAAGTCTTATTAAATATGGTATTGAAGTCTTGAAAAAACTCATTGGGATTATTTTTTATATTCTTAAACTCAGATAAGAGGAATCTTGGGTTAATTCCCCATACTATAATCTGAAAGCATTCTTCATCTTAGTCCATGAATCTATTGAGTTGTTTGGTAAAGCTTTATACCAGTCACATGCATCTTCTTCAAGAGTGTGAATGAATAGATTTACATATACATATTCATGTTCTATTTTGAAATCCTCCATCATATTAACAAATATTTTTAAGTGTTGATCACTAGTGATGACATTATTTCCTAAAATTTGGGCAACATGTTTCTTACATTTTTGGTACAACATTAGGATTCCCAACCATGCCTCTAAAATCTATTGGTCAAAACATATTGACAACAAAGGGAGGTCTAGGTGGAGGATGAACCATGTTATTCTAAGGAGGTGATCCTATAGGAGGATTAAACGGTGTGGGACAAGAGGTCTTTGGGACACGGACATATGATATTCAAAGTAAATATCCTTTAATGACTTAATCTCACAAAAACCCTATTAGTTCTAAGTGATAAAGGAGGGAGGTGAAGGGTACCGATTCTAGTTACAAATGATGGCCCTTCACCAATCGAAGTGTTTAGATTTGCACAAGGAATTCCTAATTATGAACTATTTGAAGATGTAGAATAATATTCTATTACATGTTGATCACCTTCCACAACAGGGACTACCTTCTCTCCGACTTTTGATCCCCAATGCTTTCCATACTTGTTTCTTATTCAGGTTTATTCTTCTAATCTCTAGAAATAGTCCTCTAGTAGGATCTTTGTTAAATAAAGAACTTTTTTCCTTCCATCTTTGTAAATATAAACAAAAAAATTCAATTGTCAAATCTTAAGACACTGACATTTACAAGAAATTCTCGAACAAAATATGGAGTCGCCACTAAGGATTTGCACCTTAGATGTGTAAAACACTGTAAATAACCTATCAAGATCACATAAATACTCAATTTCTATAAATCTTGACAAATATGAGCATCCTTTGTCAATATTTACCAAGAGCTGCTGATTTAGTGTAACGTTCACTTAAACTAGGAAATACCACGCAACTAACTTTTGATCTTGCTTAGTTTTTATAAATCTTAACAAATGATGTTGTTTATACCATGTATTTACATCTAAATATGTATGAAACATTACCAGAGGTTGATATTTCTATATATTTGCACAAATTTCCTCAAGAATGGCGTATGAGCGGTGTTGGTATCCAAATCGGTCCTCCCTTTGTGGTCGAGTAACATCAATAGAATGAGAAGGATGCTCGGATGATGATAGATCTAGATTTGTGGTGTTTTATAGTTGAGGAAGGATCTCATCATCTCTTTATCACTCGAGTTTGGAAGAGTCGGGTAGCACCATCGAGGGTATGACTTACCCTCCTACTTTAGGATTTTCCTTTAGCCGGGGTGAGGGGACCCGCTCGTAGTCTGTAATTGTGAGTGGGGTAGATGTATCAAAAATAGTCACCACTCTTTTCTAGATTAACTTAAAAATAGCTCTACGAAGACATGGTCAATTCAGCAAAGGCTAACTCTCATGAGTTGTCACTTCTAGACAGTGCAGATGTCTTCTAAACAAATCTCAGACTACTAAAGATAGTATGAAACCATATTTCTTTAGCATATTATTGGCTTTAATGAGGAAAACATGGGTAGTTATGGTAGGATTAGTTAGTTTTGGTTGTATTTGATTTGGGTAATTAAGTAGGATAAAGTTTATTATACTAGATTTCAAGGAACTTTTAATAAATGTTGGGATAAAGTGCGAGACAAATATACATCAAATAGCTCATAATGAAACTTCAACCATAAGATGTACACTCATGGAAGCCCAAGATTTCATGGTTTCACACAATCTTTAAGGATTCAAACACAAAATCTCATGCTAAAGACTTAATAAAACATCAAAGATTCATAATTTATCATGCCTAAGATACACTCAAAGGCTTACAAGAAAAATTTAACAAATTGGAGACATAGTGATTTTAAAATTGTTTATTACATAAATGAAATGAAATCTCTTCTCAAAAATGCAATTGCAATTTCAGAATGCTACCAGAATGATAAAATTCTGTGTGACTTAAAGGGTCTCTAAAATAAGATTGCAATGGGAGCATGAATAACTATTTTATAGTATATCATCTTGACAGTAGATATAACAATGCTCATGATTAATATAATTAATTCAAGGCTCATCAAATTTATCGGCAAGGGAAAGTAGATCTATATTCTCGTTTTTGTTAATGGTTGTACACTTGCAACCATCTTGACATGACTTAATTTGAAGGCTCAAAGAAAGTAACAGGTTTCTCAGATGAGTTCTTGGGAAAATGGTTTTCTCTCAGTTTTCCTTTCTCTTTGAAAAAATCTCAAAAATTTTAACCCCCTTTCTATGATATTATTCTCTTCGCATTTATACCATTCTATTCACTCATTTTCTTTCCAATCCCCAAAAGTGTGAATCTTCAAGGGAATATTCCCCTTTACAACATATATTTTAATCCACATTATTCTCATGAAGATGCCTCGTCAAATGTTGCCAGGTGTGAGAACTATGATCCCTCCACATTTTCACTCTATTTATGTATGACTAGGATGCCATGTCATCACTTTTACCCACTTATTTAATCATTCTTTTCCCTTGGTGACTAGACATCTTCTTTTAATGATTTTTGAGTGCCTCCAGGCAATTTTATTTGATAGATTCTCTTATTTTATTTTCCATAATCCATTTTGAATGTTGTATATTTATTTTCATGCCTTTTGGGTTAGTTATCACGCATGATTCTTATCAAATCAGATCAATTTATCTTTTTTTCTCAATGCCAATTCATTTCAACTTTTAAATTACTTGTGCTAGATATCTTATTGAGATCTCAGGAATAATTTCACCATGATTGCACCGAATTCAACTCACCTACCTCAAATTTCCTATAAAAATGCACCACTTACTTCACTATTTCACACTTTCTTCTTTGCATATAATCACTTTGAGGAAATCCATCGTATTATGGTAGGAAAACTAGTGGCACCCAGTTTGAAAGAAATATCTACTAAAGATTTGCATTCTATCTTTGATTTTTTGGGTCCAGATGAAAAGTTTGTAAGGATGATGTTTGAGGATCAAGTTGATCAGATGATTACATCGGACCTTCAATCGATGCAATCTTAACTTCAGCTTTTTCCTTGGGAGTTTCTTGAACTAATATCTCTCTTGCAAGCTCTTCTTTTCCTTCCAATATTTCCACCTCCTTTGGAGGTTTTTGGGTTGACACATTATCATCCTTTTTCTCTATTGATATCTTAGGTTGTGTCATGGTGGATTGGCTTCCCATTGTTGGTTCCCTATTCTCACTCAAAACTTGTACATCCACACCAAAGAATAACTTCATCCTTAGCAGTTGCATCTTGTGCAACCTCGTTGTTTTTCATCTATAGATTTCCATGTTTGAGATGGCTCAATATCCTTAATTGCCTTGACATCACGGGAAGGATATTTTTCCCTAATACCTCAAGACGTACACCTTTTTCACTAATCATCTACGGCTTATTTGACTTTGAAGCCACCGATCTGCAGAAGAAACTTTTGATTCTTGAATTTTGATTTCAAAGTGGTTGGCATATGAGTAATGTTTTCCATTTCTTCACTCATTTGAAGATCACTTACATTATTTGTTGTTTGTTCATCAATAAATATGCCAAAATCATCCAATGTGGAAAAATATTGACCATTATTAACATCCATTATCTCTACCTGACTCTTTGTTGAATCTTACAATTGTTCAAATAAAGGTATATTAACATTTTCAACTGACATGGTTTTAAATGTTTTCACACCTTGATCCAAGACTTCACTATCTACTGGATTAGATAAGACATTACCTTGAGTTGTTTGTTCCTAAGTGTTCCCAATTGTCACTCCCTCTAAAGATAAAGGTGAAAATAAAGGCACTTGGTTTCCCAACCTGTGGCACTGATGCTACATGTCATACCTAGAAAACATCAATTCTTTCATGTTCTAGGGATTAATCACTACATCCCTATGCTTATGTTTCCTATGTGTATGAGCACCTTCTCTTACCATAATTGGCTCATACACAATTTTTTGTCTCTTATGTGCCCTTTCAAACTTCTTAAGGTCTGGTGCTACTCTTTTTTCTTCACCATGTGGCTTAGATTGTGAATGGCCACTTGTTATGGCCCCACTCATCAACTTATCAACACTGTGGGGTTTTGGAAAAACATTTGAAGGATTCCTATGAGTAGCCATACCCTTCCCTTTTCTTGAAGTGGTAATGCAAAGGTGATAGGATCATTCTCCATAGATTTTAGAAGCATTTCCTTAGTCCTTTGTCTTAGAGTAGACATAGAAGTACCAGTCCCACTGGTAGCAGAAGTCCATTCATCTATAAGTTCTAAAGTAGGCCTTTTTGAAGGAAATTGAGGAGCTTTTCCTCCTAAGGGATCCATTATGTCAACTCCTTTCAAGGGAGGAAGGTCATATTTCAATTTTCCCAAATCCCTAAAGTTATTAAGAACTCTTTTGCTTTGAATTGATAAATCAATGTTCTTCTCATAACCAATTCAATGTTCTCCTCATTACATCAATTATATGGGAATATGAATCATTTGATTCCTCTTCATTCCAGTTCAAAGGGGATATTAGTTGTCCCTCCACCTTTTGATCAAGATAATATTGACTCACAAAGAAGTGGATCATCCACAAATCCCTCGGGGATAACAACAATCTTGAAGTCTATAATTTGGGTAAGGTTCATTCTTGAGAAGTCTCTTAGCCTGACCTCTTCCTCATATCTACAATTCATCCAATAATCCTCAAATTAAGGCTCATGTTCAAAATTTTTGCAAGATTGTTAAACACCCACCGATGTCTTAGTTGTCCCTTGCCTCAAACCTTTCCATATCAAAAAATTTCATCTCATCTTCCATTAATCTAGCCTTTATAATTGAAGGGTAGGAGTAATTTCCAACCTTGATGGGAAACTTAATGTTTGTCTTATGTTTTCTAGTAATTAATTTGTGAACTGGTGTCAACTATCTTTCCAATTCACATAAGGCCATTTTTTCATCTAAGTACCTAGGAAATTTACATGGTTGAACTTCAAATCCACTGACCCTGATGTATGTAAAATTCTTGTACTAAATGAAATAACATCCATATTCCATGATTACTTGTCTAGCCTCCTCAAAATCCTATATTGTTCCCATTCGGTCTGAATAAACATATGATTGGTGTAAAGAAGGCATCATTAACCAATCTCACATTCCCTTTCTAATTAACCAACTGTAATTGAGGGAAAATCTCATGCATTTGGCATTTTTAAAGTCAGCATGTGGTAAGAGGCTAGGGAAATGCCTATGGCCTGCAATATTATA
This sequence comes from Taxus wallichiana var. yunnanensis, assembly GCA_018340775.1. Lineage (NCBI taxonomy): Eukaryota > Viridiplantae > Streptophyta > Pinopsida > Cupressales > Taxaceae > Taxus > Taxus wallichiana. The sequence continues at coordinate 841,542,770 of CM031239.1, forward strand.
AATCAAATAAGTCATCATGTAAAATTCTAATTTTGTAACACCACCCATCTCTATTTTTGTTTTCAGTGCTACCATGTGGTCATGAAGTGCTTCTATGATGAAGGTTGCCAGAAAATGCTCCCCTTCTTCTCCAAAACTATCCACATATAGGTGCACATCCATTCCTTGAATTCATTTGTGGTCTCTAATCCATCCATTTGACTCAACAATACAATCACATCCTCTCGATTCTTCAACAAATTGTTCCCTAACCAATATTTTAGGGATTCGAGTGGTTTCCTTTTTTCTGCTAAGATCCATTTAGTATTTATGATCCTGGAATAGTCCTTTTTCTTGGCCTCATAATCTTGTAGGGATAAATTGATACCCAAGGTTATTTGACTTCTTATTACAAGAAATTTTAGCATTATCCTGATGGCTATAGGCTTCAAAGTCAACATCGCCTCACCAATTCCATCCAGTCCTTCCCTCTTTTCTGGGTTGTAATTCATAATGCAAATCCATATTAGTTTGGGGTAGGGTATTGAGGGTGGAATAACACTAGCTAAAACAATATTTCTATCTTGAATTACTTTCATGGATTCACTCTTGTTAGGGCTATTCAATCTTTGTAGAAACTCTTTTAAGTATTCATTAAATCCGTGTCTATGATTTTATCCATATCATTGGTGATTCCAGATGCAACCAAAAAACCAGATGGCATGGTCTTCATCTTTAATGCCCTATTTTTACTTAAAATTTCCTTTCCAATGAAATAAGAGTATGAGAGTGTCTTAGTTCTTACCAATTTTCCAGTGAATACTGTGCAATTCAACTTTGATTCAAAATATTTTCAATCTATGGTTCTCTATCCAATCTTTGTGATCAATTTCATGTTGTTCCTTAAGGAAATCTGCTAACAATGGCATCCAGATCTCAACAAATGATAGCAAAAAGCTCAATTCATTCGAAGACTTCAAAATTCCTCCTTGATTTTTGTGAAAATGCAGATATGGTGGCAGACATTAATGTGTTTCATCATGGTCATCCATTTCACCTTTCCCAATTTTAAATATGAGTCATCCACATGGAATAGCCTTATGCAATGTGGGCTTGGGGAAACTTTTTGCACTTTTGCATCGTGTCTTAAACACATACACATTTATCTATTTGACCTGATTTCCCACTTTTGAATTTCATCCAAGAGTTTGACATGTGGTTACATCTTAATGGTGGTGGAGCTATGGGCCATTTCTGAATATTTTTCTCTTTCTCATTTGAACTCAAAATTACCAATTTTCTCCAATGACCTGCTTCCCCACTCTTTGCATGAGAAAGATCCACATGTCCTTAGTGGGCCTTGGGAGCTTCTTTGAACTTTTATACTTTATTACCTTAGTGTGCAAAAATACAACCATGCCCCGATTCCCCGCATTCAACCAACTTGTGACACGTGTATTTCTTCAGAGGCGGAGTCAATTTCTGTTTTTGCACCTTTTGATTGTGAATATTCGGAAGAATATTTGTTGGGATTTGGGGCTTAATTTTCAATTTTGAATGTTATAAAATTTTTACAAGTTTACAACTTAAACCCACCATACCATGACCAATTGGAACACACCACATATCATCGAGAGGTGGAGCCAAATATGAAATTTGTAACATGATTAGGGAATAGTGTACAGAGGTAATTTTCCTTATTTAAAATTGATTCAAGATCAGTTTTTGCAAGGATTTTCACAACAACATATCTAACATGATCCTCGACTGAAAAGAGGAATAACAACCTAAACATGGGATTTTCAAATGGATTTAACATAGTTGTAACTTTTGAACTTGCATTTTCAAAAGCAAAAATAGAAAACGTAAAAAAATTTGAAGGCATGTTCCAAACAAAGGGGTGAGATTATTGCGATCACCAACACCGACTTAAACTTGGGGATGGGCACCCCCTATGGGTGCCATACACAACACATACATAGTAGACCAAGTTCCAAAGTCCATTGGGTTACAGAGTCATGTAAAATATGCACTAGGTTAAGTGACAATAACACCTCTCGAAACATATTGAGAAACCATTAGTGACCTCTAACCTAAAAATATAAATTGTTAGTAACATGTATAAAAGTAGAAAGCATAAAAATTAGGTACAAATTAATGAAACTTGATCTTGTGAGAACAAAACTTGAGATCTATGTCACCACCGAGAATTTTCTCTGAATGAAGCGTATATGAATCTCAATATGCTTGGTTATTTAATGTTGAATTGGATTGTTTGTAAGAGAAATGTAAATTTGGATATCACATAGAAGAATATTACTTCCTTTTATGCCCATATTAAGGTCATCCAACAAGTATATTTAGCCATATAGATTTTGTTTTTGCTTCCATGTCACTTTTATACTCTACTTCAACAGAAGAGATAGATAATTTTGGTTACTTCTTGTTACTCCCGGTGATTACACCTATACCCAACTTAAAAACATATCCAGAAGTATATTTTCTATCCACAATATCACTAATATGGTCGAATAACAATAAATTAATAAACTTACATCATCATAAGAAGAATAATACTAACCATAATTTATGATTTCTTTGATATACCTTAGAATCCTTTTTTATCATAGAAGCGCCACATATCTACTAGTTCGAAGAATGCACAGGTGAATGATGCGAGACATGAATTATTCCAAGACAAAACAATGCAAGCATACAAGACTACAAATTACAAAAATACAAGAGAGATAATTATAATAACATAGAAATAGCTCCAACTCAATATGATCAAATAGAATAATGCAAGAGATGTACATATAGGAGGTGAATGTGTAACCTCCTCCTAGAATCATGACAATATCCACCTAGAATAGTGGTAACCAACAGCTAGAATGGTGTAGTCAAGTGGTGACTAACACCTAGAATAGTGTAGTCAAGTGGTAACCAACACCTAGAATAGTGTAGTCAAGTGTACACCTAAGAAATAATATCCCATAAGTGTAGGGAAACTCCAAGTGAGGTGGAATATCTCGAGTAGGATAATACAAATAAAGCGAAGAAAATAAATCCTACACTAAAATTTTTCCATTTTCCAATGGTCCTCATAAGGATCCTACATGAATCTAGAAATAATTCCAACTACATAGGATATATTAGGCCTAGTGATAGTTAAATAAATCAAACTACCAACAAGTTGTCTATATAAAGTAGGATTAAATTTATCACAAGCAAATTTTAGATCTAATTTAATTCCAACTTCTATAGGAATAGAGACATGCTTATAATCAATCATGTTAAATCTTTTAAGAATGTTGGGTACATATTATGCTTGAGATGCAACAATAGATTTGTGATTTAGACAGATAACCACACCGAGAAATGATTTAATATTCCTAAATCAATCATTTCAAAATGTTGTCTTAGTTTCTCTTTGATTCTAAGAATTATATTCTTATCACTACTAGTAATCAAGAGATCATCAACATATAAGATAACAATAGTATGACTGTTTTCATATTTTAAAAACAAATCATTATCAACAAAAAAATTTTTAAAACCAAGATCTTAAAAGAAACTATTTATCTTAGCATATCAATCTTTAGAATTTTCTTTAATACCATACAAAAAAATTAATCTTACACACATATAATTCCTTACCATGTTCTTCAAACCCTTTAGGTCGATGTATGTACATTTCTTCTTTTAAATAAACATTTAAAAGAAAATTTTCACATATATTTGGTGAATAATTCTAACGGTGCTCATTTTGACAATAGCATAAAAGGTTTCAACATAATCTAAACCAAGTTTCTAAGTAAACCCTCTAGCAACTAATCTTGCCTTAAATTTGTTAATCTTACTTACGAGTTATAGTTGATTTTATACGGCCATCTACATCATATAATGCTTCTTTTATGAGGGATAAAAACTAATTACCAAGTTTTATTTTTAATTAGAGCATTGTATTAAAATTTCATAGCATTAATCCATCTTTCATCTAGGCTAGCTTCTTCAAAAGATTGAGGTTCAACCTCATACAAAGTTGACAAGGCATGATAAGAATGATGTGGGTCATCTTTCTCAGATTATTAGGTTGAGAATTAGAAACCATATTTTGATATCATTTATAACTTATAGACCGGGACACAAATTGAGAAGACTCCCCCTTAATATCTATATCCATCACATTAGAAGAACGATGATCAACCTCTTGGAAATAAGATTCCATATTGTCTAAAAATACTAAAAGTAAGAACTTCAAAAATAAAAATAAGAAGAATAGCAATTAGAATCAATCTAAAATTCAAGCTAATAATTATAATCAAATTATTTCTCTTTATATTGCTCTTTCAAAATCTAATGAAAATGAATGCACTCTAGATATTGGTGCCTCTAGGAAAATGACATATATTCATGGAATTATTTTTGATGTTGTAGAATGTCATGAGAATATATATTTAACTAATAATTATGTCATTAAGTATATATGTCTTGGTAACATTAATTTATCAAATGGAATCATTAGTAATATTTTATTTGTTCCTAACTTAAAAAACCTTTTATCTTATTCTTAACTAGCTAGAAAAACTACATCTTTGTGTTATTAAAAGATAAATGGTATGCAAAAATGAGCTTGATAAAGATTATTGTTGTTGGATTTTAGAAGAATGGCTTGTATGTTTTTAAAGGAGTTGTTTTCAATCTTGTCTTTCTTCCTCTTCTTGTAATGATTTCCAATTATGGCATGAAAGATGTGGGCATGCAAACTTTAAAGGTTTATTTTAAATGTCCCACCTTAACCTTTTTATAGGTCTTCTTAAGTTAAAATAATACCATTAGTCTTGCGAATTTTTTTATGTTTTAAGAAACATGTTGAACCATTTCATAGACATCATGAGTCTAATTCCTCTAACTTGCTTGATTTAATCCATAGTGATGTAAGAGGTCCTTTGGAAGTTCCTTCTCTTGGTGGAGCCTTGTATGCTGTTAGTTTCATTGATGACTTTTATAGAATGACTTGGTCATATTATATTAAGAAAAAATCTGAAGTTTTGTCTAAGTTTCAAGATTTTATTTCCTTTGTTAAGAACATGGCTGATATAAAAAATAAAGAGAAATAGAAATGATAATGGAGGTGAATATGTCAATAATAAGTTTGATGAGTTTTTGTGTCTTATGGAATTCAAAGAGAGTTAATAATTCCATATTCCCCACAACAAAATGACATAGCTAAAAGGAAGAATAAAATAGGCATAAAAATGTCTAGGACCATGCTTCATGCTTTTAATGTGCCTAATTTTTTTGGACTAAGGCCATAAACACTATTTCTCATATTTTTAATCAAGTTCCTATTAAATATTTGCATCAAACTTCACCTCTTAAGGTATGGAAAAAATAAATTAACTTGATATCTCACATTTCAGGATATTTGGTAGTCCTACTTCCTTTCTCGCTCCTAAAGTCAAATAATGAAAAATTGATCCTACCTCCTAATATTGTATCTTTATTAGGTATGACAGTCATTAAACATTATTAAGAGTGTATGATCAGTAAAAATGTAGTCATATAAAGTTGGAATTTTCATGTTCTTGAGAAACCATTTTGTGATTCTTCCCTCTTCTATGTTTCCTGATTTTGCATCTCTTAAATTTGATCCTTCTTCAAACAATATGGAAAATGATTTCCAATAGGTTAATCATCCTTCTTTTGATATGATGGATTTTTATCTTGAGGGGGAGTCTTCTCAATTTTTTTCTTAGTCTAGAATTCCTAAGTGGGCTCAAAATCTGGTTTCTAATTCTCAGTCTAATAATCTAAGAAATATGACCCACAATCAACATTATGATCATGTATTGTCAAATTTTATGAGGTTGAACCTCGATATTTTAAAGAATATAGTTGGTTTAATGCCATGAAAGTTGAATGTAATTCTCTAATCAAAAATAAAAGTTAGGAATTGGTCTCTCTTCATCATAAAAGAAGAATTCCAGGATCTAGATGGTTGTATAAATTTAAGTATAACTCTACCGATAAGCTTGAAAAATTAAAGGCAAGATTAGTTTCAGAGGGTTTACTCGAAACCTAGTTGCCAAAATAATCATTGTTAGAACTCTTCTAGCTCTGGCTGGTCAACATGGATGGGAGACTTACCAAATGGATGTTAAGAATGCTTTCTTAAATGGTGATTTGGTAGGAGAAATTTACATGCATAAACATAAAGGTTTTGAAGAACCTAGTAAGAAATTATATGTGTGTAATCTTAAAAATATTTGTATGGTCTTAAATAAGCTCTTAGATATTGGTATGCTAAGATAAACAATTTTGGTTTCAAAAACCTTTTTCCGACAATTATTTGTTTATAAAATATGAAAATAATCATATTATTATTATTGTCTTATAAATGTTGATGATATCTTGATTACTAGTAGTGATAAGAATATAATTCTTAAAATCAAAGAGAGGTTAGGACAACATTTTCAAATGAATTATTTAGGATTGTTAAATCATTTTTGGGCATGGCTATATGTCAAAATAATAAATCTATTTTTTAAGCTTGATATATTCATAACCTTCTTAAAATATTTCACATGATTGATTAAGCCTGTATCTATTCCTATGGAATTTGGAATTAAATTAGATGTAAAATCTTCTTTTGATAAACTTAATCCTACTTTATATAGACATCTTATTAGTAGTTTGATTTATTTGGCTATCACTAGTCCTGATATATCCTATGCAGTTGGAATTGTTTCTAGATTCATGCAAGATCTTTATGAGGACCATTGGAAAATGAAAAAAATGATTATAAGGTATATCAAAGGTTTAATCAATTATAGCTTTTATTATTCTTCTTGTGATGATGCAAATTTATTTAGTTTTTATTCGATAATGTTGTTGATATTGTGGATAGAAAATATACTTCTAGATATGTTTTCAAGTTGGGTGTAGGTGCAATCACTTGGAGTAGAAAGAAACAACCAATAGTATCTATCTCTTCTACTAAATTCGTGCATAGAAGTGTTATGGTAGTGGAAAAGGAAGCTATGTGGATGAAAATATTGTTGGATGAACTTCATATGGGAATCAAAAGAAGTACTCTTCTTCTATGTGACAACCAAATTTGTATTTCTCTTAGAGAAAACATAGTTAATAAGTAAAGGAAAAAAACATTAAGATTCATATACACTTCATTTTGGAGAAATTTCTAAATGGTGACATAAACATCAAGTTTTTTTACTAAATATCAGGTTACATAATTTTTACAAATCCATTATGTGCTAAAATGTTCTACAAGTTTTATGATATGTTGGGAATTTCAAATTTGGTCTCAAATGATCATGTGGATGACCTTGATCTCCACCTCTAAATCAGATGAGAAAGACTCAAATGATCATGTGAATGATGTTGATCTTCACCTCTAAATCAAATGAGCATGGTTCAAATGATCATGTGAATGAAGTTGATCTTAACCTCTCAATTAAATGACCATATGATATCTTTTCTTGAGTGTTCATCTAGATGACCTTAATCTTTAACTCGAATAAGATGAGAAAGACTCAAATGATCATGTGAATGATGTTGATTTTCACCGTTGAATTAGATGACCTTATGTTTTTATATTTTGTATTTTAGAGTTTCCCTTGACAAATAAATAAGGAGGCTTGATCATGTTTTACATGTTTTTGTAGTGCCACATTTTATCATCCCGATTGTGTCAATTGTAAACTCCCTATATTAATTCTATTTTGTTTAAGTAAATTGTCACTTTATGTGAGTTTACTTGTAATACCTAGTGAAGCATTATATATGAGATATTCTTGTTATATAAAATACTCCATAATCGTATGTAATACTTCAAATATAATCACTTTATCAAGATAATTTTGTATGTTACTATGTAACACAGCTTTTTTCAAAAATCCACAAAGTACTATAATTTTGTAACACAACATGGTTGTCTTAAAACCCATGGGACATTAAAAAATATTTGTGTTGTGGCTTTTATAAAAAAAAAAAAATTAGATCACTATGTAGTGTACTACAGATTTTCCAAAATCCATGTAACCCTATAGTCTTTTGAGCCACAACATGTTTTTCTTAAAACCCATGGGACTTTAAAAATCTCTATGCTTGGGATTTTTCTAAATCTGCAGAACACTAAGCCTTGAATCACATATTTTATAGAATTTGTGTCTCGAATCTTGGCAGCGATATGTTTCTTTCAAAACCCACATAAAACTAAAGCAAAGTAAGATGGCTCTTATAAAATCCATGGATCAAGTGCTTTGTTTGCATGCTAGCCTAAATCACTTAGATGATTTATGGATTGTAATTCCTTTTGTACAAAAAGGTGACTTGGCATGTGTTATTTGGAACAAGTTTTATATATTTACATGTTAGCCTAAATCTTCATGTGATGATTTATGGATTATAAGTCCTTTGTATAAAAAGGAAATTTTGCATGTTTCCCTACTTAACATTAAGGGGGAGTGTTGGGGTTGTAATATTAAGCAAGAAAATGACTTAATAGAAAACCCCCAAAAAAACCATCAAAACCAAACGGCCATGGCATACATATTATATTTAAAATATAAGGGAAAGAATCCATATCTTGTGTGTCGAGTGTTTAAAGTTAAATTATAAGAGTGGCCCAAAATAGGGCCACCGCCTTGATATAAATCAAATTGATCTCATTAGAAATTAGTTACATATTGAACATGAGAATATAACAAACTTATGCAAACAAGAAGTGTGAGAATATTGATGATACATGATGCGAATGGCGAGAAGTATAATCTCCATTCATGAGAAAATGTATATGACAGTGTATAATTCCTCCTTAAAGGTGTAATTGTTGTGGATTCAAGAAATAGTGGGAGTGTTGGGTAAAATGTATATTCTCAATAAGGATAAGTGATTTTTCAATGGGTTTTTTTATCGAAAGCTTTTTCCACTTAAATATTGTGCCTTATGTTGATTTACTTTCATGTTCATGCACTAAATCTAATATCTAATTTATTTTTTGATGTAATATATCTTAACTTGTTATTAAAACATAAACTAAATCCTTGGAAATTTATTTTAGTGGATATATACATATGTTGTGTTATCCATCCCCATATTTACTAACAAGTGTGGACCGTAAATCTAGAGGACCTACGTAAGATAAGATGTTGCTACAAGATATGACATGAGATAATGTGCCTAGAAGAAGGACTATGAGAAAGCTATATGCCCTATAACTATGTGATGTAACATGTGCAACTAAATTCCCATCAAGATACCTAGATTGATATGAACTTGTGTATGCAAGAATGGGCCTATGATGAGACCTAGGAGGACTAGTGCTATGTGAGGTAGAGTGGGAAGAAATAGGAATATATGTAGATACATTAGGAAGTAGGATGGAAACTATATAAGAATGGGGAATATGAGTAAATAAATACCTAAAGTAACATCGAGGATAGTGAAAACATGTTGATGACTAATAAACTTGATTTCTCGATGAAAAATGAATACGATAACTCTAAGAGCATGAAGCCAATGAAGACCTAAAAATAATACAGGTAGTGATAGATTTAGCAACTAAGAATGAATTATGTGTAGTGTTGGATCCAATGGTGATTGGTAATGTAATGCATCAAAATTTAGATCAGAATTAAGCACAATACTCTCAAAATAAATACCAAGAGATTGATGTAAGGGACATAAACAAACATTATTTCAGTACAATGTGGATTAACCAAAACACCTTGAATAGGAATATGATGAATAGAGACTAGAATATATAATGTATCATAGATAAGTGTGTCATCTATATCAAAATCATCAAATGAAATAAATGATAAAGAATGACATGAGAGAGAAATAGTGCCAATCATAACATCCAATGGGTGATCATAAGAAGGCAATGGTGACACTACACGATGTGTGTTATGAAATTTTGAGGTAGATGGATCATTAACATGCTTAGGAAGAGGGTCATTGAAGATTTTTAACTTAGCATTTTTATTGACATGATTGGAATATTCAATGGGCTCATCCCATTCAATTACATTAGAGTCAATAAGATCTTGAATGATGTGTCACAACTTAAGACAATGATCTGTAGAGTGACCAATGCATCTATGGTAATCACAATAGGAATTAGCATCAAATATATTACTTTGGGGCTTACTCATATCAACCTCAAATGGTGGAGGGAGAGACATGAGATTGCATTCAAGTAATTTCTTTAAAACTCTACACAAAGCATAAAGGAATTGTGGAAATTGCTATCTTATAGGTTACAATGGGATCTTAATCGGTTGATAAACAACATGCAAAATGTCTGTAAAATCAAACTTAGGGTCATGATTTTTTCCTTTAAAAGTAGGTTTTCTTTGGAATTTGGCATTGAAAGAATTATAGGTGCTAGTAACTATATGATAGAAAAGTGACATGCGAGCATGAGAATCTACAAGTAGCTCTTCTTCGTACCTGACCTCCCGAGGTCGTGCGAGACAACCGGTGGAAATGGAATATATGTGGATACAGAAAAACTAGTTGGGCAATCTTATATCCTCAACACGCAATAATGGAATCTACGAATCTAAGGCAAAGAAAGCTCTCCTAACCTAAATTGGTGTAATGGACCATTCGGATATAATAGCTACTCAAAGGCTCCAATCAATGTCGAGCTCTGCCGAGATCCTATCTATTGGTTGTTGGATACGTGGAAAATGGCTTGTAGGTGCTTCGTGTATATTTCTAGACAAGGTCATGGAAAATGGTAATGAGAGGTGTAGTGGATTTATAATAAACTATGGGTGGTTTTCTGGTCTAGCCCAGAAAATGTTGGATTGATTGGCTTTTATGTTTAATACGGAAAATTGCGTTATGATATCTGGCGGGAGTGGTGAGGATCTAAATACCAACATTCATAAACCGGTGTCAATACTTAACTGATTTATAGGCCCATTGGGTTGTGGGACCTAGGGATCACAACCATGAATTTGTGGTTGTTGTGGACCTGTTATGGTCATGTGAAGAATCAATCTCTTCTTTCGACTATCTAATGGCCATAAGCCTTTTCAGCTTCTATGTTTAGTACCAAGAGTTGTGTGATCTTCTCAGAATACCTTATGGGGGTTCTGGAAACTTGTATACATAACCCTATGTCTATATCAATAAGAAGGTCTCCTACATCTAGATGTGGAACTAATGGATCACAACCAAATATTTTTTCTCTTTCGGGTTCTTGTATGGTCATGCGGATATCCTATCAAGGAAATCTATAGTTGGGTTGACTTGACCAAAATGTATACGCTTTGTCGTCTTCAATATTTAATTACCTCAATTGTTCACTAACTACTTGTGGATTTATTGTCGTTTGAAAGACCTGAATCCTAAGCCCTTGATCTATATCTGTTAACGTTGTGAAGAGATTTGGCTGAGGCACTATCGGTTCGAACACGTATTCCCTGGGCTCTTTGGGTCCTGTAATTGTCATGCAAATGATAATTTAACTGAAATGAGCAAATTAACCATGAAAGCTATATCTACACTATGCTTATATTTCTCTTATTTTTTTGTATTTTCAATGATGTGTATTTGAATGAAATTAAAAGAGCAACTATTCTAATATATTCAGAAAATGGACAATTAATCTAATAAAAGAATTAAAATGAGCAAGGTAGTTTGGTATAACTATTTTCCTGTGTATTTATGAATTCATCCTAAATATTTAAATAACTAACTAGTTTAATCAAAAGACTTCCAATCCTACCTCAGAAGTGAGGAATGAATCATAGTTTCTCATAAACTATCATTCCCAAAGCTTCCATAGTGGTATCAAAAGTGAACTTTAACTGAAATGAAATAATTTGCTACTCTATTTGATATATTGTAACTACAACTTTGATAGCTCGAACCTGAAGTTTACATAACAGTGGTAAATCTAGTTGTGTCGTGACTTTCCCCCTTAGTGTGATCTCCTCGTTCCTTCCTATTCTCGTGAATCCAGCAAAGTGTGAGTGTTATAGCGTCAACAAAAGAAGATACTCGAATAACGGCAGATTTGGATACAAACCGAATATAATGCAAGTAAGAGAGTGATAGTGTAAGTGAACAGAGCTTGACTATGTGATTCCTAGCAGGATTTATTATGGGGATACAATGCAAATACGTTGAGAATTCTGGGATCTATATATTGTGACAAACAAAAACCTGCAACTCTAAGATGGATTCTAATCTAAAAGTGAAACTACCTTATGCTAAATTGATTGTATGAGGTAAAGAATGAAGCAATATGAAAGGAGGAAGATCAAATGACCTCTAAAGTAGAAAGGAGAGAGTGATAATTCATGAAAAATATAAAACTATTGAAACTCATGCAAGAACTTCAAACAAAACTAAATAATCAAACACAGAAGGAGAGGGGCCATTTGTTTGAAAGAAAGTTGGGTATTTATAGCATTTGGATTTACCAGAGGGTAAATCTAAAATGAACTCTTCTCTTATAAAAAAGGGAAAACAATATTTACCAGGCAGCCAAAACTTAAATGCAAGCTTTAGTGGTTGAGGAATGCGGGTGAAATTTGAATTTTTACGTTTGATGAAATCGTTAGAACGTTCTGGAAAATGCACACATGACCATCACCTTGTGCAAGGAGGTGGTTACAGGACCACCGCCCTATCCTAGGTGGCGGTCACGGGACTGCCACCCAATCGGGAAGTGGTTCCGTAACTTAAAGACAAAAATGCAAGGAAAAGGGGGCAGAGGTTAGAACAAGACATGAAAAAGATAGACAAGGCTTTCTAGGATGAAAATGTACACTTGGCGAGCTTTTCTGGATTCCAAACACCTTGCAAAGAGATCTAAATCATCATTGGGGTTTCTGTAACCTCTTTTTGGTAGTACAATACCTACATTTTGGGTACATACATATTGCCCCCTCGGAGAAGCATTTTAGCCATGAAGAGGCATAAAATGGTGGGTCCGAGTATGGCAGTCCCAAAATGGGGAGTTAGAAGCTATACCTGACATGCCCGTGTGTCAAAATGTCGCCACCCAAATTCCCGCTATCTACAAGATGAAAAGAGGACTCAAGTGCAGATAGATAAAATAGATCGAAAAATAAATACTAAATTAATATGAAATGAGGACTTACCATTTACGCGGGGATAAGAACTTACCTCCGTCAGTGCTCCAACTCTGTGTAAGAACACTCAAAAAAAAATTAGAATACTATATATATATGTAAAATGAACTCATTTTACTATTCATTTACACGTGTCGATTTGGTGTTTTTGAGCTCTGGGACCCACGGTGACCGTTTTCAATGAGAGTACTGATTAAAATGTTCATTGTGAGATCATGATCATGCCTCCGAGAGCAGGACATTAACCCGCGAAGTCTCAAGTTAGTTCTTCTCAATTTATCATTTTTAAATCCAAAATATAGAAATGTTGAAATATTTGTCTTGGGGGGATTATTTTTGAAAATGTTAGTCTTAAATGAGTCTCTAGGGGGGCTATAGGGTAGGTCTTTATTTCAGTTAAAATGGTGCATTTTTGTTCTTTTTAAGTGTTTTTAGGGCTTTCGAGCCATTTGGCACGTTCGAGACAGGACCTCGCCCTATGATGGCGGTGGTTATGGGACCGTCACTTCATAAGGTAGTGATTACATGACTGCCACCTCAGAAGGTGGTGGTTAGGAAACCGTCGGTCTGCACAGGGCAGCGGTTTCAAACAAAATGTAAAAAGAGATGTAATTTTCAATTGTCTTTGCATTTTTGACATTTTTATATGTTATTGATAATTTTTCTAGTTGGATTATGTTACTAACTTACTCTTTTTCTCTGTTTTGGGTGGATACAAAAGGAGGAGTACATCAGATGGAGCAGAGAGAGGGAGTGTGATTGGCTCCTAGCAGTGCTAGAGGCACTTACTCAGGCAGAGCGAGATACTCTACAGAGGGCTAGCATTTGGAGGATTACATAGGTCCCTCATGTTGCACCTACTAGTCACATATTGTGTGACTTATTTTCATACTAGGATGCAGATCAGAACACTTTCTGATTTCTAGGAGTTAGGGGTGAGTGGACTATCACCCTAGAGGAAATTTATGGCATATTAGGGGTCTCGATTCTTGGGAGACAACTGTCTCTCAAGACATCAGTATCCAGATCTCAGATGGTTCAATGAGCCACCTACATGGGAGATGTTGTTGTCTCCATGGGCTCAAAGAAGGGGGTGAAGGTTTGTTCCATTGTTGATTCTCCTATCCCTGTGCTCCACCAGGATGTTATGGGTATCTTGGCTTCGCGATTGATTGGGGACAAGGGAGGAGATACTCTCTTATACTGCTGGGCTCCCATTATCACACAGATTGAGGTGCATGGCCATGTTTACGCTTGGGGAGTAGACATTCTTGGGACCACCTATCATGACTTATATAGGGTGGTCATATTACAGGGATAGTCATTGAGTCACCCTACTCTAGTTATGAGTTGGGTGTATGAGCGCATCATTCCCTATGGGAGAGGTGTACAGGCAGAGGATCCAAGGGCACACCGTAGCAAGGTGGACAGGATGACTGTACTTAGGACACCACACCAGCCAGTGGCTTCTTTTACTATTACAAACATGGAGGCCACTCCTTATTAGGCCATGGCAGGGTTATGGGGAGAGGAGACACACACATTGATTGCTATACTACCAGTCAGCTGATAGACAGGACAAGGAAGTTGGAGATCCACCCCTTTGACAGAGTACCACAGTAGTTTGGCCTCCCCTATATTGATATGTTTCCTCTAATGAGGCCAATATACAGGTCTGTTTATGAGGAGAGGAGGTCCTAGAGGACGAGGTTGGACCATGATCACTCCTGGAGTTCCCATTGCAGCTAGGTGGGTGGTTCATGCCCGAGGGGTAGCCGGTGCTCCTCAAGCACCTTTACTTCAGATCGGAGCCAATCCTACTCATAGTGGAGAGGGAGATGAGCCCATTGATGTGGACTCAGACTCTGAGGAGTTCACAGGAGAGGAGACAGAGGAGGATACGGCAGGGGATGAGACTAGAGGTGGGGCTGGTGGGACAGATGAGGAGGATGATAGTGACTCTGAGTGGCATGAAACTCAGAGTATCTTGAGGGCCGAGAGGGTAGAGGAGAGTGTAAAGAAGGTGACCCTAATCTTAGAGGAGTTTCCTTCTCGGGACATTGGGGGAGATGATGAGTCCGTAGCAGGATGTCATTTCTTTCCAGATTTGGGGGAGGTTTCACGATCGGTAGCGGCGTCGGTGGCGGTGCGAGATCCTAGAGATCCCACCTAGAGTCCTGGAGATCCGAGTGAGTTACTACTCTTTTCTCGATGTTGTTTTAGCTAGAAATTTTTAGTCTATATTTATCTTTTGTTGTTTTGTTTGTTTTGGCAATTTTCTAACTTGTTTATTTCTCTTTTTTATTTGTAGCGACTATTGAGGGATGGCAAGACTTGATTCACCAGGTGTGCATGGACACTCTGCTGCTTCCTTCAGAGAGTACACTGGCCAGGCTTACTGTAGATGTGGGAGAGCCTTGGCAAGTGATTTGACATGCTGATGTGTTTTCCCCTATCTGGAAGGTGGCAAAGATCATGACCTCTCTCATGCTGAGGTAGTTGGATAGAGGACTGTTGAGTGCTTGATGAGGAGGATCCGTTCTCATAGTGAGACCATAGCTACTGGTCATGATCGTGAGCCCTCAATTCATTTAGAGCATTGTTGTAGCAGGAGTCCTAGACGCGGTCGCGCACCATCTGAGGGATCCCAGGGATTGAGAGATCATGGTGTCTTTTTGTAGTGGCTTTTGGTCAGATGTTTATAAGAGTGTTTTTGTATTTCCGGGATCATTGAGCATTTTGACCATGCCTAGTGCATGATGGCATTGTATATAAAACACACTTTATATATATATATATATATATATATCTTTTTATATCTAGAAGTTTGTGATTCATTTCCCATGTGTACACTAGATGCTTTTAGAATCTTTATTTTTATATGCTTTTCGTAATGTATGCAATGGATGATAAATGATTACAAATTTTGAACATAATGTTTCTCTTTTATTTGTTTTTGTAAGGCTGATATATAATGATGAAAACATATTGTAGTACCAAATTTTTGGCTTCTTTGGGCAATGTTCATTGCTTCTTCTTGTTTCGGAAAAATGTGATGGATATATAGTGATAACGAGATGAACTTGCCCCACTCCTAACTCCACGCAACTAGTAAGATGCGAGGGCTCATCACCAAGAGTTGGGAAGGGTGCAAGTTGTATGAGTTTGACTGAATGGAAATGATGAAAGAAAGACAAGGTTTTGACAGAAATCAAATTCAGACTTGTGTACTTACTCTTACTCAAAACTACTACACAGTTCAGAATGTAACTTATTTTCCAGTTTATCTACACTTAGATCCATGGATGGCAACTTGGTTGACAAAATCTGGTTTTAAGGATTTGATCTCTTTGGAATTTGGATATTTAACTTCACTTAACACTTTGCTTTAAAAATATTAATATTCACTAATTTGCGTGAATGGACCCCCTACACCCTGTCTCATTCTACTGGTATGAAGCATGGGCTCATCACCGAAGGTTGGTGAGGCAAAGAAGTGTGTAAAATAAAATATTCTATTTGGTTTAGCAATTTTTATTTAACTTGTCACTTCTAATTTTTGACTTGGAGTATCCTTGTTTCAAAGAGATGTAAGAAGGATAGATGTGACACTAAGAAGCTTCTAGAACAAACCATAGGTAGAACAACTTAACCAAGTTAAAAAGAATGAGTATGACCAAGTATGCACGAGCCTTGGTATGGTTTTTGTCAAGACGTTATGTCGAATTGATGAAATGATTTTGGAACCGTTTGATGATATTATGGCGAAGAGATATGATTTTGAATGCTTTTGCCAATATTTTTAGGAGCTTGTAATGAATTTTTAAGAATAAGTTCCTTGACCACAATAGTTACGAAACGAGTGAACAAAATGAAACAACTAAGTGACTAAATGCAATGTAGGTAGATATAATATACAAATGGTGATGTTGATGACCTATGCATAAAACCGTTTAAGATGCAAGGAATTGAGTTTCATTGAATTCCTCACCTTCTAGTGTACACAAGAGATATGCACCATTTATAGTCTTTCATGACTTGGTATGGGCCCAACCACTTGGGCCGGAATTTCCTTCCTTTGCCGGTTTTCTTATCAATCCGGTTGTCTAGTCTTAGAACTAGATCTCCCTCATATATTTCTCACTCGTAGACCTTTTTGTTATATTACGGCACATCCAGTCAACATAGGCTCTGTGCCTTTGTTCGGTGTTTAGCTTGGACTCATAAAGGATTTCTAGTTGAGAAAGGTGTGCCTCTCTATAGGCTTCTTCTCCCAAAATCCCTTGTAATGAGATGCGGAGACTAGGTATTTCGACCTCAAGCGGGAGAACCCTTACGCCTCAAATACTAATGAGAAAGGGGCTACCCCCATCGGTGTTCTTATTGAGGTTCGATGGGCCCACAAGGCTGGGTATAATTTTAAATGCCAATCCCATTTATTTTCCTTAACTTTTTTAGGAGAATAGCTTTTAATGTTTTGTTTCGTGGCTTCAGCTTGTCCATTGGCTTGAGGATAGTAAAGAGAGGTCGTATGATGATTTATTTTGAATTTACTGAATAACTCACAAACCTCGTCATTCTTAAAGGATGTGTCATTATCTGAGATAATGACTTACAGACACTTGTACCTATAAATGATTTAATTTAAAATGAACTTAGTGATTACAGAACCAGGTACGGTGGTGAGATGCATGGCCTCTACCCACTTGGTAAAATATTCTATGGTAGTGATTATAAAATTATGGCCATCTGTTGATGAGGGAGATAATTTCCCTATCAAATCTAGGCCCCATGTGGAAAAGGGCCATGGGGTTGTGATTGGTTGTAGAACCTATGCTGGCATGTGAATCTCATGGGAGAATTCTTGGCATTTATGGCATTTGCACACAAAATCTACTGCGTCGTGTTTAAGAAAGGGCCAAAAATAGCCCATCCGATGTATTTTATGAGTTGTGGCATGATCACCAAAGTGGCCTCCACATATCCCATTGTGGGATTCATACAGAATCTTTTTAGATTCTTCAATGTCAATGCATCTTAAAAGCATTCCATCGAAGGCTTTACGATAGAGCACTTGTTCTACTATAACATATTTAGCAACAATAATGTGTAACCGCCTTCTTTTTTGTGATGTGGAACCTTCCGGTACATATGGTCCATGATAGAATTGACGATGTCAATGTACCAAGGGCATGTAGAGATGGGGGGTCTAGTTTCGACAAAGTATATGCACTCATCAAGAAAATCTAGATTTACTGAGATCACCTCCATCTAATGGATTGTCACTAACTTGAGTCTACAATGATTTGTCCCTTAATAGATTTCGGTTTACAAATGTTAATTCGAATTCACCCATTAAGGTTATAAATCTTCCAGCCTTTTTGGATAAAGACCCTTGGGTGATGAATGTTCATAAATTATCTGTCTTTACAATAACCCTTGTTTCTTGATTTAACATGTAATGTCTTAGATGTTTCGTTGCAAAGTCTATGGCAAGGCATTCTCTTTCTTCCTATGTATAATGTGTTTCATAATCAAGCAACATCGGCTAATGAAATAGACTACACGTTCTCATTTATCATTGTCTTCTTGAGCCAAAGCATGTAGGCTAGGGAGACATCAGTAGCCCGTGAATACAGGATCAAAGGATGATCTGGTCTAGGAGGCATTAACATGGGAGGAGACAATAAGAAGTGTTTAACTACTTCAAAGGCCTCATTACATTCTTCTGTCCAATCAATGCTATAATATTTTTTTAATAAATTGTTGATTGGATGAACAACAAAACTTAAGTCCGGAATGAACCTTCAAATTACACCTAGTTTCCCAAGAAATGATCTGATACCAGACTCATCTGATGGTGGAATCATTTCAAGAATAGCCCAGATTTTGGTTGGATCAACATCAATCCCTCATGAGGATATAATGTAACCGAAGCTTCCCTCTTGTTACACCAAATACGCATTTCTCTAGATTGATGTGACGCCATATTTGATCAATCATGAGAGAATGATTGATCGAGGATCATTTTTAAAAAGTTCCTAAACATCCCTAAATGGTTTCAGTGTAGAAGATCATCTTGAGAGCTTTCCAACGACTATAATAACGCGACAAACGGACATCATGAGCTCTAGTTATGTCCGGTCAAAGTTCGGTCAATGGGAAAGTCAACTCTAGTCAATTGGTCAATAATGGACCAATCGCACTGCGACACATGGCGAAAAGGAAAAAGGGAGTTGTTTGTTGGTTTTCGATCACCTGGTCTTCAACGAGCATAAAAATGGTGCACGGGAACAAGAGGCTCAACTTTTATTACGGAGGGGAGCCCGGCCGCCGTGTGGACTATGGTATTATCGCCGATGTGGTGGGTCCACAAGCCACCACGTGGCTTGCCACCACTCGTCGAATTCGCTCGATTTGCCTACCGAGGGTCGAAAAGTGGTATTTATTGCCATATTTCATTTGGAATGTCATTATATTGCTTGGGTCGAAATTATATTATCTTGGTAAGTCCACTTTCCATATTCCACGCATTATATTTGGTTTAACCTCTAAGCATTATTCAAGGCACCTAAAAATACTATCTATACATAGCCATGCGCATCCTTATCCAACCAGCAAATGAACCCACATTCCAAGTGGCTAAAATGGCTCACAAGCCAATACAAAAGTGCCCCCTTTGCATTATTAAATACCTCCCTTCATCCACGCACCCACAATGTGGGATAAACCTCTTGAAATCCGCCTAAGGAGAAGGAAGTGGAGATATGGGGAGGATTTGAACCATGGTCTCCATGGTAAAAGATAAGGGCTTTGACCACCGTGCCACTTGTTTAGAAACAATATAAAAGGAGCTTTATTGTATTTGAATAGCAATGGATTCAGTGTCTGTAAAGGTAAAGGAAGAGGAGGGTTTCGTAAAACGCCATTTTGAAGGCCTTGCACTCAGATTGGGAACTCAGAGTAAGAATATGAAATGAAGGAAATTCTGAGACAATTCCAACGATGTAAGATTTGATATTTTTTGTTGAGTTTTAACCTATTTTTGGAAGCTTTGCATATTTTAACGGGGATCTACAAGATGACTAGTTGAAAAACATGAATTTCAATGCACTTCGGTCCGAATTGTGACTTGGTGTAAACATGAAAAGTGTTCAGAATTTAGAGATGATCTCAGATATATGATTTTTTTTCATAGAATGTTTTTAAAATCTCCATTTGTAGGTGTTTTTCTAACACAGCCAGGGAGATCACATTGTGAAAACACCTGTAGGAGCCACGGATCGTTCTTGGGACAGGTTTCGCTATTTTTCAAATTTCTTGGGACATTGATCAGCTCATTTGTAGGTTTTGATTAATTATTTGTTTTTGTAATAGTTATTGTACTTAAATTTCAATATTATTAATGGATCGGTTCAATCGAACCCGAGGGACGTAGGAATTTCGAACTCCGTAAACAATCTTGTTTGTTATCCGAGTGTTTTTTTTTTTCGATTATTTATTTGCTACACAAGTTTTCCACACTTCTATGGATGCATAATAATCAAAATTTAATCAATTTGTGGAGTTTAGAATACTTAAAATTGGTTAAGAAAATCATGATCTTTGGAAACTTTCAAAAGTGATAAAAATACAACGCACGGTTTTCAGATCAAGTTTGGTATCAGAGCGTAGTTAGATTACTGGATTAGCTTCTAATTGTGTTTGAAAATTTGGCTTCAGTTTTAGTATTGATTTCACTTTTCAGTGTGTAGAAATTTTGGGGCTTGTTAATCTTCTTTTGCAGTGTGCAGTTTTGGAAGTACAGGTTGTGTTTTTACAGGCAGGAATCATGGGCAAGTCATCCAAACAGGAGCAACTGGATGAGCTTGAAGCCATAAACCACCAACTCCAAGAAGAAAACTCTTTCTTGAGAGATAAATTTTATTCCTTGGAAGAGGAAATAGTGCGGTTAAAATCTGAGCCAAAATCCTCTATAACCAAGAAAGAGGAGTATGTCAACAAGATGATTGAAGAGAGCAAGAAGTTGATGGGCTTTGTTAAAGAGTTGCAGGAAGAAATACGGACCAAGGATGCCCTCTTGGAAAAGCTGCAACAAGGTGAACATAAGAAGGAAATGCCTTCCAAATCAGATGTAGGTACTATGACAGAATGCACTATAAGTTGTTCACATTTTAATTCTTCCTCTCATTCAGTTTCAGATGTTCCTTTGGGTCAGTTTGAAAAACACACTAAGGGAATTGGGTCTAAGCTAATGGTTAAGATGGGATTTAACAGAACGGGCCTTGGTAAAAATGGACAAGGCGATGCTAACCCAATACAGGTAGAGGATTAGCCTCGGTTTGCAGGTTTGGGTTATTCTAGTGGGAAAACAGAAATTGAAGAAAGTTCCAAAGCAGCTGAAGGAAGACAAGCTTCCAACAGCCAAGGATCTACACCACTAGAATTGCAGGATTCCGCCATCAGGAGGAACAATGAAAGGTGTAAGAAAACAAGTAAAAGAGGTAATCAGATTCCACATCCTTCCACTTACACTAAAAATAGCACTAAGGGAAAATCAAATCCTAAAACTTCTAATACACTCTTTCAGTTGGAACAATATAGCTTTAGTAGTAGAAATATGCTTTCCCTTACACATTTTGTGAAGGTACTAATCATTCTGTTGCATATTGTTGGAAGAGGAAAATTTTGATTAAGAAGTTAATGCCTTTTGTGAATGATAAGGCAGGTGCTAAAGACCAATCTCACCAAGGAAAGGTGAGAAATGGCAAGAATGTTACCTCTCCTAAACAGGGGAATCATTCTCGTAGACAGAGTTCTGAGAATGGTAAAATGGGTAAGACTCCTAAAAACAGGGAAGTTAAATTTTGTTCCCATTGTAATAGGAATGGTCATGATGTTAAGGTTTGTTGGTTTGTTCCTAAACAACAAAATTGGAAAGTTGTTAAAAAGAACAGTATTGTAAAACCAACAGTGCTAAACCTAACTAAAACTCATTGTGGTACTAAGAAGGTAAAACAACCAAAACGGAAAAACCCAAGTGATTGGTTGGGAAAAACACTCCTCAACTTTATATTTACACTACAGTAAATTGTTGATAGTAGGCAAGCAAAATGTTTTTCAGAGCTATATTTTAGGGATTCCTGTTGATTGATAAGGATTTGTTCCTAAGTTGATATTTAAGCTTTGAAAATGAATGGAAACAGTTGAAGAGAAGATTTGAGTGATAGGTTCATCATACTCATGTTTTGTTTTCTCAGATTGGTTGGTAGTTCCATTGTTGAAAACACTATGCAGGGATAGGCATCAGTAGCATGTCTAAATTTGAAACTTGCAGTTGTAATCAGCATAATCACAAAGTGTCAGTTGAACACTAGCTTCCGTTATAGATGGGTGTTATTATCTGACTTATTATTTGTGATGGCGATACAGTGTTTTGGCATATTCATGTTGATTCAGTTATTGACTATAGATATTTTGGGCATTGATAGTCTATTATATTCTGATAGTGAATACTTGCAGTTGTTACAGTTTCAGATGGGCAGTGGGCACTAGCCTAATTGTGGGCGATTTAGATGTCTTCAGATATTGATCTCGTATATGGAATTGTAATTTTTGGTAATCGGCCGTATCACAAAGTGATAGTTGAACACTAGCTTTCCATAATAGAATGGGTGTTATTATCTGGTTAGTTATTTGTGATGGCATTACAGTGGGGTATGACAGTTCACAGTTGTGCATAGAGTTGACAGGGTTGCATCGTTTCAGTTGAACACTAGCTTAATTGGGTGTTATTATCTGATCGGTTATGTGACTAGCTAATCAACTATTTGCATTTATTTAACCTATAATGTTATTTTGGGTTCTTGTATGTGTTTTTGCAATGCAGGAAGAGATAACATGTTTTTGTGGGTTGATACACTGACTTTTTGTGGACAAAAAGCCTTTCTAGTGGGGAGGTGTGATCAGGGGATCATTTTTGAAAAAGTTCCCTAAACATCCCTAAAATTGTGTCAATGTAGAATATCATCTCGAGAGCTTTCCAACAACTATAAGAACGCGAAAACGGACATCGGGAGCTCTAGTTATGTCCGGTCAAAGTTTGGTCAACGGGAAAGTCAACTCTAGTCAACTGGTCAATAATGGACCAATCGCACTGCGACACATGGCAAAAAGGCAAAAGGGAGTTGTTTGTTGGTTTTCGATCACTGGTCTTCGACGAGCGTAAAAATGGTGCATGGGAACAAGAGGCTCAACTTTTATTACGGAGGGGAGCCCGGCCGCCGTGTGGACTATGGTATTATCGCCGACATGGTGGGTCCACAAGCCACCACGTGGCTTGCCACCACTCGTCAAATTCACTCGATTTTCCTATCGAGGGTCGAAAAGTGGTATTTATTGCCATATTTCATTTGGAATGTCATTATATTGCTTGGGTCGAAATTATATTATCTTGGTAAGTCCACTTTCCATATTCCACGCATTTAATCCAAATCCATATTACATTTTCCACGCATTATATTTGGTTTAACCTCCAAGCATTATTCAAGGCACCTAAAAATACTGTCTATACATAGCCATGCACATCCTTATCCAACCAGAAAATGAACCCACATTCCAAGTGGCTAAAATGGCTCACAAGCCAATACAAAAGCGCCCCCTTTGCATTATTAAATACCTCCCTTCATCCACGCACCCACAATGTGGGATAAACCTCTTGAAATCCGCCTAAGGAGAAGGAAGTGGAGATATGGGGGGGATTTGAACCGTGGTCTCCATGGTAAAAGATAAGGGCTTTGACCGCCGTGCCACTTGTTTAGAAACAATATAAAAGGAGCTTTATTGTATTTGAATAGCATTGAATATAGGTTTGTGTAAAAGCCAAGAGGAGGCAGTTTTAGAAAACGCCATTTTTGAAGGCCTTGCACTCAGATTGGGAACTCGGAGTAAAAATATGAAATGAAGGAAATTATGAGACAATTCCAATGATGTAATATTTGATATTTTTTTTGAGTTTTAACCTATTTTTGGAAGCTTTGAATGCAGATTTTAACAGGGATCTACAAGACAACTAGTTGGAAAACATGAATTTCAATGCACTTCTGGTCCGAATTGTGACTTGGTGTAAACATGAAAAGTGTTCAGAATTTAGAGATGATCTCAGATATATGATTTTTTTCATAGAATGTTTTTAAATCTCCATTTGTAGGTGTTTTCTAACTGATTGCAGGGAGATCACATTGTGAAAACACTGTAGGAGCCACGGATCGTTCTTGGGATAGTTTCTGCTATTTTTCAGAGTTCTTGGGACATTGATCAGCTCATTTGCAGGTTTTGATTCATTATTGGTTGTTTGTAAGAGTTATTGTACTTAAATTTCAATATTATTAATGGATCGGTTCAATCGAACCCGGGGACGTAGGAATTTCCAACCCCGTAAACAATCTTGTTTGTTATCTGAGTGTTTTCAGTTTTCTGATTATTTATTTGCTACACAAGTTTTCCACACTTCTATGGATGCATAATAATCAGAATTTAATCAATTTTTGGAGTTTAGAATACTTAAAATTGGTTAAGAAAATCATGATCTTTGGAAACTTTTAAAAGTGAAAAAAATACAACACACATTTTCAGATCAATGATATGGAGTACTTCTAGGTGATCACATCGCTTCTTGGCCTTGCCAACAAGTCATCTACATAGGATTCCACAATCTTATGAATAAGGTCATGAAATATGTATGTCATTTCTCGCTGGTATGTAGCGTCGGTGTTCTTAAGGCGAAACGACGCATGACGGCGTAATAGCAATAAGTTCCCAAGGAGTTATAAACATGGTTTTGGCTTGATCTTTCTCAAATATTTTAGGATTCCACGAGATCCCATCCATGAGAGGTCCATGAAAATTTCAAATCCATCATTGTGTCAACAATAATGTTCCCGAGGATGGTAACATGGTTTTGGCTTGAAGATTATCGAGATCCCATCCATGAGGAAAAATTTCAATCCATCATTGTTAATGTCGATGGATGTCGGAAGTCATCGAGCTTTGTTAATGTCGAAAGTCTATGCAAATGTGTATCTTCCCATTCTTTTTTTAGAACAGGGACGTTATTAGATACCCATTGTGAATAGTCAACTGGTTTAATGAATCCCACTTGGAGAAGTTTCATTACTTCTTCTTTTACCATGAGAGCCACTTTTGGCTTCGTTGGTATCGACTTTTGTTTAATTGGCTTTGCATATAGTTTGGTGACAAGATTATGTACCGCGATATGTGGTGCAATTCCCGTCATTTCTTTATAATTAAATGTAAAATACTTTTGATGTTCTTTGAGGATCTAAGTATGTATTTCTATCTCTCTAGATTTAATGAGGATCCTAACTTCAAAATATTTGGCTCTTCCTTTGTTTCGATGTTTACGTCAATTGTTTCTTCGATTAAGGAAGCGTTGCCTTCTTCAAATTTAGGTGGGGCCAGAGGTAGTTCCAAACTTTCTCCATTCTCTACCTCATAGATATCGAGATCCTTTTGTGGAGGAGACTCTATCATAGGATTTCCAAAATAGGAAGAGGAGTGTGGGATTAGGGAAAGATCCACTATGTGATGAGTGAGATGTAGCTCCGCATAGGTGTTTAGATATTCGAGAGTGATTCTATCACTGTCAAAGTGATCCAGGATAGAAAACTCATTCTCAGCTTCTATATGTGTCAGGAGTGGGTTTGTTGGCATTTTACACACCAATGGTTTAGTACAAAGTGATATCATGAAACTTTTGTTTTCCAACTCACTTTTTGGAGTGAAACAGGAAGCTGAGGTTGCTATTGAATCTATGAGAAGGTTCTTCTCTAGTGGGATTGCTTCGATTGATATGAATTTGAATCCTTTGGTTAGATCTAATACCGCCATTTTATAGAGTTGTAAATGCTCAGCTCTAGTCTCATATACCTCAGAGACTTGGATTATAACTAGTTACGAATCTCCTAGCACTCTAATGTTATCAATGCCCATCCTTTTGGCTATGATTAGGCCCAGGAGGAGGGCTTCGTGCTCATCCCTATTGTTTCTACACTCAAAATTTAACTTAAAGGAAAAAGGTAGGATCTTTCCCTTGGGAGAAGTAAAGATCACACCTGCCCCATCTCCAAAACAACATCTAGCTCCATCAAAGTGGAGAGTCCAATATTTTCTTGGAAAAATGGATGTTGGGACATTCCTTGTGTCTATTTCTTCTACCTCAGTTACTTCTACCATACAAACTTCGTTTGATGGAAGGGAACCAATTCCTAGGGTGTATCTCATACCCATAGAATCAAATGGTAGGAGAATGGGTAGGTCTTTCTCTAGTAATTCTACAATTTTTATGGTAGTCCCTAATGATACCATTTCTATGCGTTAGTCTTACTTTCGAAAGTCTTGGAATGCCTTTGACTGGATTTGTAATTTCTAATTATGTTGTAGGTATCAACTTCTCTTCTAGTTTTGGATTGATTGGTTTGCTAAGTTGATTTTTGGGAGTTTAAAGTTAGAGTGTATGCCTGGTCTTTTCTTCGAGTCCGCTAGGTGTATATCGAAGGGCTTTGGGTCACCTTGTGCCATAAATATTTTCCTAGGTGCAAAAATCTTATTTCTGGAATAACTTGGAAGGGGTTGCCTTCATGCGGTGTATCCATGGTTGAGTGAGGATCATATTATAGTTGGTTTCTGATCTATAATATAAAATTTGGTGAGGACTATCTTGTTTCCTAATATGACTGGTAAAACAATGGTTCCAATTGAAGTGGCTTTGAGGCTATCATAACCTCTTAGCGTATTCCGTGTTGTGGAACAATTTGTTTCTCCATATCCTAGATTTTGAAGAAAAGTGAAGGGGACTATGTTAACTATTTCCCCATCATCAATCATTACACGTTTAACATAATTATTGTAAACCCATACCTGTAAATGCAAGGTTGGGTCACCTCCGCACTGCACGTAATTTCAGCATCTGTTGGAATTTTGCTTATCTAAAATATAAACTTAGTATCCATATCTAGCTGTCCTGAAGGGTAGACATCAAATTCTACATGGTTTACTTGCGTTTCTAGAGGAGGAGTGATGTTAATTAAATGACCAAGTCATAATGCTTCTAAAAAGCATCCTTGTGGGCGGGAGAGTTCTTTAACAAATTTAAGAAGGAAATGTGAGAGAAGGTCTTTGTTAAGTCATTAATTAAATCATAAGCGTCTATGGGTTTTACCAATGTTTGTTGAATGTTGTTTGGTTCTAATGGATAGTTTGGAACTGGTTGAGAAGAATAATCTTGTGTTCTTGTTATGGTTTCTATGGGTAGCTCGGTGTCTAACTCTACCAGGCCAACTATCTTGGTTTGCGGTCGAGTCCCTAATTGGGGTGTGATCGGTGGATTTAATGAAGTTGAGGCTTCATGATCATTATTTCTGTCATAACACCCTTGTTCGTCCCATTTGGATCTAACCTGTTATTGTTAGAGTGATTTGTGGATTGTTGAAGATCTTGAGGGTGCATTTTGAGGGGAAACTACCCCTGTGTAAGTGTTTGGCGTGGGTACTACAAAATTTTCTAAGAACATATCTATAAAGAGTTGTCTTTGGTCTTCTGGAAAATGCTGCATGAATTTATTGTAGTCACGACAAGTCCTAGTATCATGGCCTTGAATCTTGTGGAAACCCTGATGTAAGTTGGGATTATAGTTTCGAGGTTGTTGATTTGAAACCTGCTATGGTTCAAAATTTTGATTAAGTTTCCGGTTGTTAGAGTTAAAACTTTGAGGCTATTGCCTTTGGTTTTGAATTTGATATCTTTGTTGGGTTTTGATTTGGGCCTTGTGTTTGGATTTTCCGTTATTGTTGTTGTTTTTTTGTTGTGATGGGCGATTAAAATCCACCACATTGATTGTTGAAGTAAAGTTGTTATTTCGCTGATTGTTAACAGGTGGTGAAATTTTTATGACATTTTCCCTTTTAACTTGGTCAGTTACTCCATCTATTATTACCCCATGGTTTTTGTTAAGGATTTTGGGTCCTTGATTGGTATTACCGGCACTAGGATAGGTCGTAGTGTTTTGATTGGGAGTGATTAATTTCCTATTTATTCCATACGTCTTATGACCACTATCTATTGTCACTTGATCTATTTGGAGAGAACTCTCAAGTACTTCATCATAAGTCCTTAGTGGGAATTTATGGACTTCTTACTTTATCTCTCTATTGAGGGAATGAGGGAATAAATCACATAGTTCCATCTGATCCATGTTTAGAGCACTCGTTGATGAGTAGAGAACCGTATGCCATCTTTGAATAAAATGAGCAGCGGATTCATTATGCTCTTGTTTAATATGCAAGAATTCCCTGATTCCTATTCTTAACAATTTGTTCATGTCAAAAGCTTTGATAAACTCTGACACAAGTTGTTTAAATGAGTGTATCGAGGCTTCAGGTATTCTATAATACCAATCAAGGGCAATACCCTCTAAGGTTTTAGGGAATATCTTAGCAACAACCCCATCCCAAGGAGAAATTGTTGAATGGCCATGGCATAGGCCTTGATATGTGCATTTGGATCTCCCTTCCCTTTGTATTTGGGCAAATCGGGAAGAGTTCTTGGAAGCATGACACTCTGTATGGTGAAATCTAGAGCCTCTTTTAAATATTCGAAAGTCCCTCTTTATAGGTTTCGACCATCGATGGTGCCTACTGAGGGGGTGGGGGTGGCATGGGTTGTTGATATGGCATAGCATATGTATTTGTAGGGACATAAGGAAATCCCTGTGGTTGAGCAAACATCCTGAGAGAAGAGAACATGTCTCCTTGTGGTGATTTTGAATAAATGTTTAAGTAGGGAGGAGCATTACTCGGTATGGATTTTTCGGTGCTAATCCGAGAGGTATCATATTTCAATCTGGAGCATCATTTGAAAACGTGGTTCTAGTTGGTGTTTTCTACCGATAGTTATACGAATGTTGAGGAGGCATGCCTAACATTCCTGTTCTGTAAGGAGGTCAACTTGGCTGGGATGATGCGGAGGGTTAGGGATTCCGCTTGCCTAAAATATGAATTTTGACTTGCTTGAGCAAGTTCTAATCCTCTAACCTTCTCAACTAAGGATGAGATGACCTCAATTGGTGAAGACACAATGTTTTCCTTAATGGTAGATGTTATACACCTTGAGGTTGTAAAGGGGTATGATATCCTACTATGAATTGATCATTACCCCTGCCAAGCTTCCCAGGAGTTTTTCCCATAGGTGGAGGAATGGGGTAATTTTCTTAGAGCGGGGTATTGAGTTGTGTTTGCAAACTTCCTATAGGGGGTACATGTTTTGGAAGCATTGTTCGCTTCTAGCATAGCATGCTAAATACTCCTCATCCAAAATTGGGAGTGGATCGACTATCTACTTGATTTGTGGTCCGAACAAAACTCGAGGAGATGAAGTGGATTCTCCAATAAATGTCATATTGTTAGAGCACGAGGGCTCTAGTTGTTTTGTTTGTGTGAGCTGATCCAACTCCTCGGTCGGAACGAGGAACTAGAGCTAGTTCTTTGAGGAGGAGTTTTGATGACAAGTAATTACTTGAATAGTTGTCGGCCCATGCAAAAAGTGAGGGTGGTGGTTATCTATTTGTTTGACCGTAATGCGCTTCGAGACTGATAGAGGTATGCCATATGCGTCGTATCCCGACATAATCGGGGTATATAAATACCAGAATAATGGTAAAGAGTGAAGATGGATGAAATAAATGAAAATAAAGGGGAACAATTGTTTATTTCACGTCAGGTTCACCAATTTTATACAATAGATAAGAGACATGCAAGCATGGGAATCTACAAGTAGCTCTTCTTCGTACCTAACCTCCCAAGGTTGTGCCGAGACAGCTGGTGGAAATGGAATATATGTGGATACAGACAAACTAGTTGGGAAATCTTATATCCTCAACACACAATAATGGAATCTATGAATCTAAGGCAAAGAAATCTCTCCTAACCTGAATTGGTGTAATGGACCGTTCGGATATAATAGCTACTCGGAGGCTCCAATCAATGTTGAGCTCTACCAAGGTCCTATCTATTGGCTATTGGATACATGGAAAATGGCATGTAGGTGCTTCATGTATATTTCCAGACAAGGTCATGGAAAATGGTAATGAGAGATGTAGTGGATTTATAATAAACTATGGGTGGTTTTTTGGTCTAGCCTAGAAAATGTTGGATTGATTGGCTTCTATGTTTAATATGGAAAATTGGGTTATGATATCTGGCGGGAGTGGTGAGGATCTAAATACCAACGTTCGTAAACCGGTGTCAATACTTAATTGATTTGCAAGCCCGTTGGGTTGTGGGACCTGGGGATCACAACCATGAGTTCATGGTTGTTGTGGACCTGTTATGGTCATGTGAAGAATCAATCTCTTCTTCCGACTATCCAATGGTCATAAGCCTTTTCAGCTTCTATGTTTAGTACTAGGAGTTGTGTGATCTTCTCATAATACCTTACGGGGTTCTGGAAAATTGAATATGTAATCCTATGTCTATTTTGATAAGAAGGTCTCCTACATCTGGTTTTGGAACTAATGGATCATAGCCAAATATTTTTCTCTTTCGGGTTCTTGTATGGTCATGCAGATATCCTATCAAGGCAATCTATAGTTGGGTTGACTTGACCAAAATGTATACGCTTTGTCGTCTTCAATATTTAATTGCCTCAATTGTTCACTAACTGCTTGTGGATTTATTGTCATTTGAAAGACCTGAATCCTAAGCCCTTGATCTATATCTGTTAACGTTGTGAAGATTTGGTTGAGGCACTATCGGTTCGAACACATATTCCCTGGGCCCTCTGGGTCCCATAATTTTCATGCAAACGATAATTTAACTTAAATGAGAAAATTAATCATGAAATCTATATCTACACTATGCTTATATTTCTCTTATTTTTTTGTATTTTCAATGATGTGTATTTGAATGAAATTAAAAGAGTAGTTATTCTAATATATTCAGAAAATGGACAATTAATCTAATAATAGAATTAAAATGAGCAAGATAGCCTGGTATAGCTATTTTCCTATGCAGTTGTGAATTTATCCTAAATATTTAAATAACTAACTAGTTTAATCAAAAGACTTCCAATCCTACCTCAAAAGTGAGGAATGAATCATAGTTTCTCATAAACTATCATTCCCACAGCTTCCCTGACAATATCGAAAGCAACCTTTAACTAAAATGAAATAATTTGCTACTCTATTTGATATATTGTAACTACAACTTTGATAGCTCAAACCTAGAGTTTACATAATAGTGGTAAATCCAGTTGTGTCGTGACTTGTCCCCTCAAGTGTGATCTCCTCATTCCTTTGTGTTCTCGTGAATCCAGAAAAGTGTGAGTGTGATAGCATCAGTAGAAGAAGATACTCGAACAATGGCAGCTTTGGATATAAACCAAATATAATGCAAGTAAGAGAGGGATAGTGCAAGTGAACAGAGCTTGACTATGCAATTCCTAGCAGGATTTATTGTGGGGATACAATGCAAATATGCTGAGAATTCTAGGATCTATCTCTTGTGACAAACAAAACCTACAACTCTAAGATGGATTCTAATCTAAAAGTGAAACTACCTTATGCTAAACTAATTGTATGAGACAGAAATGAAGCAAGATGAAAGGAAGAAGATCAAATGACCTCTAAAGCAGAAAGGAGAGACTGATAATTCATGCAAAATATAAAACTATTGAAACTCATGCAAGAACTTCAAACAAAATTGAATAATCAAACACAGAAGGAGAGGGGCCATTTGTTTGAAAGCAAGTTAGGTATTTATAGCATTTGGATTTACCAGAGGGTAAATCTAAATTGAACTCTTCTATTATTAAACAAAGGGAAAACACTATTTACCAGAGTCCAAAACTTAAATGCAAGCTTTAGTGGTTGAGGAATGCGGGTGAAATTTAAATTTTTACGTTTGACGAAATCGTCGGAATGTTTTGGAAAACACACATAGGACCACCACCCTACACATGGAGGCGATTCACTGGGACCACCGCGCTATCTGGGTGGTGGTCACGGGAGTACCGCCCACCGGGGTGGCGGTTCCATAACTTAAAGACAAAAATGCAAGGAAAAGGGGGCAGAGGTTAGAACAAGACATGCAAAATCTAGACAAGGCTTTCTAGGATGCAAATGTACACTTGGCGAGCTTTTATGGATTCGAACACCTTGCGAAGAGATCTGAATCATCATTGGGGTTTCCGTAACCTCTTTCTGGTAGTACAGTACCTACATTTTTGGGTATGTACAAAGTAACATACTTAAGTTTATTCATGTGTAATAGCTTATCTTCACACTCTTTTAGTATATGACAAATATGGTGAAATATTTGGTTTAAATCAAACAAATATGACACAATAATAATTTGTATTTTGTATTTCTTCATACGATATATTACATAGTTATATAGGAAATGTCTTTCCTATATTCATGGAGATCATATCTCCAATAATATCTCACTAACAATATTCCCATAATATATATTGTTATAACAATATATATACAGTTTTAAAAAATTAATGTACTATATTAATTTTTTTGTAAAATACTAAATAGTAAGTAATATTTACCTAATGGTTAATATACCAACAATGTAAATACTAATGTGAACACTAATTGTTCCTAGCATTCCCCCTTAGTGTTTACATTCAAAGAAATCACATCTCAAGAATTGGAAATAGAATTGTATGCCTCTACATACTTTTAGGTTTAGATACTGCCATCTAGATCTTGTTATACATCCACTTCATCAGAATGAATCCATCACCAGATGATCACACTTCCACCAATTAAACTACATATGTGAACTCAACATTTCCCTCTTTCACTTCCGGTGAATGCTCTTTCACCGACCTATTGATGAAGAAGTATGACAGTCAGAGAATCTTAGCAAATGTAAGATATTTTTAGTCATCCTCCCTCCTATACAAATGTTCTCACCATTTTTTTGGTGAAATAATTTTTCATGTTAAAAATTATGTGTTTCCACTAATGCTCACAGGGCTACACCCCTCTTTTTGTGTATGGAGAGGCTCTGTTTTTAATGTAAACTAATCTATTTTTATGGGGTGGAAAAATAGGCCAAAGAGCACACATAAACACTTCATTGAACCTATGGCAAAGTGTTTGTATGGAGTACAAGGGAGGAATTTACAGTGATGAGGGGTAAAGGAGATAAATTAGGAAAGAGAAGGTTATTTTTGTGAGTAGGCACTAGTAGATTTCACACACAATAATTGGATTAGGTCCACATTCAATTAGAGGAAAGAAAAAATGTAGGCAATTAGCAAGACTATCCAACTAGAGACACATAGTTCTTTAGATTCATTAATCAAGGGTGCCAAGTTACTTCTTGGTTTTTCAAGATCATTATGCTTGAAAAGTTGCAAAAAAGGAGAGAGTATAGGAAAACATGAGTTGGGGAAATGGAAGAAATGTAAATTTTATTTCTTGTATAGTGGTGATACAAAGCTTCACAATCTACAACAATCCACAATTTCTATAGAAAATACTCGCTTTCGAATATCTCTTTGAATGGAGAAGCCATTCCAATTTATAGAATTTTAAATTGACCTCTCATCTACCTCCCCTCCCCCACCCACATGACTCTTCATGTCCCATCACTAGTGACTTTTCAATTTCCCTTAGAAAAGACAAATTAAATTTCTCTCTTATAATTTTGAGAGAGTGCTTTTACAACTTACAAATGTACATTCTCAATTAAAAATTAGAATATGGAGAGAGAGAGAGAGAGAAGAGAGAAAGGAAATGGATTGAGTGATCTATTTTTGATGATGGTCACAATATCATCCTTCTACAAAATGCTCAGACACTTCAGAATGTTGAATGAGTGTTTAGGAACATTATTGTGAGACTTTCTTGATGTGAGTCTTGGATGGCTGAGGGAATTTCTTATTATTATTTCTTCTTGGTCTCCTAGCGAGAATAAGTATCACTCTCTTGCTCTTTAGTATTTCACAATTGTCATTAGTGATCATAAACCAGCCCCATGATGCACAAACCTCTTGATGTTTGTCCCTCATTTACTGAAATAGGCCTTCACATTATGGATGAAAGGGATAGTGCTCGAATGGAATTCTTGATAAATGGCCACCGAATGGAATGAAATGAGGAGATGAAAGTTACCAAAAATGAGGTTTAAGGTGAGTGTTTAGGAACACTACCAAGTGAATATAATAGAGTTAATTATTCATTATTATGATTATGGTGCTCTAAATGAATATCATACCTTTTCCTTTCTTAGATCTAGAACACTTCTTGAATGAGATCAACTCATACATCTCCTATGCACATGTTTCTTATAGAATTAGGTGACCTTTCTTGATAACAAGATTGATCCTAGATTTAACTTGAAGTAATGAATTAGAATGAATCATCTATTATTGTCATGCACACTACACTAAAGAACTAAATTTTTTTCCTCTACTATCTTGTAAGATGTGAGCTCCCTATCGAGCATGGATCAAGTGTTTAGAAACACTTCATGAGGAATGCATTTCTTGAGATGACCTCTTTCCTTACCCATAGAGAATACTTCTTATCATTCTTTTGATGATCATATTCTCAATGAATTGAATTGAATGAATCTCTTGATCCTCTTCAACCTCTTTGTTAGCCTTACCATGTTCCTAACTTTCACCTGTTGCGCCTCAATATGCTCTGTCTTGTTTCTTGACACAATTGTGATTAGAATGGTGCTCCAGGATCCTTATGGAGGGATTATTTCCTTTTTTGAGCTATGTAACCATCTTAAAACCTGTGAGGATGGAAAAAATAATTGAGATGAGTGAAAATGAGTCCAACCGCAACTTTGTGCACTAAAACTGAAAAATTCTATTTTTGGTAGGCCAAACCAAGAGCTACTATTTTGGGAATTTTTTCAATTCTACTCAAATTTGATCTTCTAAATATTTTTACATACTCAATTTACCTCCGTTGATGATGATTTACCATTTTTAGGAATTTTCTATTTTAGCAGGTTGTTTTTTCAACCTTGTTATTTTGGGAAATTTACCAATTTTGCCATGTTTGCCATTTTTCATTGTTTATGGATGTGTTGAGTAACTGGAGGTTGAAATTTTGAAATTTTTACTATTTTTAGCATGTGAGTGATCATAGTATATGTTATTTTTAGTAATTTTCCATTATGGCATTGTTTTGCAACAAAAACATTGTTTTTGGATTTAACTTTGTATTGTGATCTCATGCTCCGATTTTTGTCGTGATCTACCCATTAGAACTCTTGAAAATCAAAAAGGAAATTTTTGGAATGGATAATTTCATGCCTTCTACTATTAATTCATCCATTAATGGAGGCTTTAATCTTTAGTGATCACAAGTTTCACTAGGAGGATGATCAACTAAGAAAATTTCACTCGAATCTGGTTTCAAACTTAGAAGCTATAAAGAAATCACTATTTTTCATGTTCATGACTACCCATAATGATTTGGAAATAATG
Organism: Taxus wallichiana var. yunnanensis; assembly: GCA_018340775.1. Lineage (NCBI taxonomy): Eukaryota > Viridiplantae > Streptophyta > Pinopsida > Cupressales > Taxaceae > Taxus > Taxus wallichiana. The sequence goes on from CM031239.1 coordinate 841,578,430, forward strand.
ATATATGTTTTCTCATGAATTTTAAGGTTTCATAGGTTCAAAAATGGCAACTTGGTTGAAATGTGTAGATAAATAATCTTGAAAGCAAGTTACTATGTGTTTTTGAGTCACCCAGCAATTACTTTTTGTTCATGGTGAACAAGTTGCTTTTGCTTTAAACATAGTATTTTAGAAGCTTGTGTGTGGGTAACATTTTTTTTCCCCTCTATCCCCTTGGGAATATTTACAAGGAAGAAAAAATGCACCTTCACCAGATGAGGACAAGTGGCACTTTTTGGTGCAAGGATGGAGAGATGGAGGAAAATGTACCTAGCTCCGGGAGTTGTTAGCTAGTCACATGAGGAACCTGAAGAGGGGATAGATAGGAGATAATTTATATTTCCCCTTTTCCCCCTTGGGAATTGGGAAAAGAGGGAAAATAAAGTGAACCATAACCAAATGATGCCAAATTTCTCTTTGTGATGAATTGTGAGTGTAATGATATTACTTGTATAAAATTGAATATCAACAACAATAGAACACCAAAGAACACAATATTATTTATAAATGATCACAATATGTAAGTATAATAGTCTAACCACTTCAAGGGGGAAACCTCCAAACTATAAAATAATACTCAAATGCTCAATATTATGATTAACTACTCCTCACTACCACCTATATATACCAATCCTATGTTATAGCCAACACCAAGGTCGGCCTATAAAATATATGAAAGTATAAATGAATAACATATGACAAGAAGAGAGATTATGTAAGCCATAAGTCGGCACTACATATCCAATATAAGTTATAGGACTAAGGGCGTAGCATGCCCCTCCCCTTCAAAGCAACATTGTCCCCAATGTTGGGAAGCCCTGGATGTTGCTGCACAAATGCTTCATCCTCCCATGATGCATCCTCAATATTCATATTCTTCCACTTGATCAGGTACTCAGTAATGACTCTGGTCCTCAATATTTTAGTGTGTGTCTGAAGAATACCTTCAGGTTCCAATATGATCCTTCCTTCCTCATCCAGTTCAGAAGCACTGACTAGGTGGAAAAGTGTTTCCCAATAACTTTTGAAGTAAGAAACATGGAAGAATGAATGTATTTTACTTCCTGGAGGGAGATACAACTTATATGCCACACTACCAATTTTTGCAACACTCGGTAAGGACCATAGTATTTAGGAGCAAGCTTATTATCCTTCTTTTGTTGTTTTAAAGATAATTGCTTATATGGCTGTAACCATATAAAAATAAATTCACCCTCTTCAAAGTGTCACTCACTACGATGTTGATCAATCTTTTGCTTCTATACGAGAGAGTTTTTACTTTCTAACTTTAACTTAATAAAATGAAATTAAAAAAACAGTGACCTCGGAAGATGGCAAGGTTTAATAATACCCGAGATATTATTGATGTTTATCTTAATAGCTGATTAAAGTTGACAAGTCCAAATGAATGCATAATTCCTATTGTCCTGTGAAGAACTCTGTAATCAAAGACACTAAAAAGAGAATATTAGATAGAGAGATAAATGAGCTACTCGACAAAGGTGATTCTAGGAATCCAAAGGGACTTCCTTGGAGGATTTCATCTCACTTTTAGAAAATTAAGTAGATTAATAATGACAAAGATATGTAATATAAAATGATAAACATATAATGTATGCGAAGCTCTAGAACTCAAGGTTGAAGGGTAAGTCCTGTGCAGCTTCAAAGGTGGCCCAAGCAAGGGTGGATATGATGTGGATGGACTCAAAGTAATCGTACCAAAATTCCTTTGTCTCTTATTGGATGTAGTGGAGAAACTTGATCTTATATTTGATGTCTTCTTTGTTAGTGGAAAATCTTATTGCACACAGTGTGAACTCATTAAGGATGTTGTATTGTTCCTAAAATAAGGGATCTTTGACCTATAGAAAATTCATAAATTATTGTAATGGGATGAGACCATCCATGTCATCGCCATCTAAAGAAAAATCATACTTGCTAACAAGTTAAATACAAAGAGGTTGATAAAAATGATGATAAAATGATAAATTTATGAAAATATTTAATTTAGATAGGGATAATTGACGATTCAAGCTGATCACTAGCAATTGAGGCAATCGTTGGTGATTCGGGTAATCATTGGCAATTATTGCTAAAAGATAACTTTGCTTAACCAATGAATGAATCTCTAAACTGATCATTTTGATTGTTTTTTATGTTTGTATGAACTAAAAATGATAAAACAAAATAGAGGAATACCTTTGGATGTGAAAATGAGCTAAAATATGCCTCAAATCATCAAATGGAGTTGATTGAAGTTAATGTCTTGTTGTTGAGCTTCCTGAGAGTTGATTGATGAAAAGACTACCAAAATGATGTGTTGATAGTTTTCAGAGATTGATACAGAATCTTGGTGATCTCTGGAATGATCTAAATTATTTGAGAAGTCAAAAACTAAGTGTGGACATGAGAAAAATATTTCTAAATATCCATGAAAGAGGAGAAAAAACCGTATTTATAATCATTAGCGATCGTTAGGATCATTGGCAATTAGCTTTTTTTTTTTTTAGGAAAATGTCTAAGAAGTGGTTAAAACCACTTCCAAACATGGTTTTTAGGTAATTGATGAGGGTAAATGGTTAAAGGGAGGTTATGGATGAGGTGTAGAGGTTGAGATGTGTTAATAAAATAGGTTTAGGTGGTTTTAAGATGGTTAGGTATATTTAAAGTGGTTAGGTGGTTTAGGATGGGTAAAATAGGATTTTACAAAGCTATAGAATGGTATTTTATGAGTGTAGGATAATATTTACATGGAGTAAATACCATGGGGAGAATATAACTTAGGATAAGGGTTTAATATATTAAATAATGTGTGTGGTATGGAGTTAGGTGACTTATTTTAATTTGATATTGTTGAGGGTTAGCACACATGCATAGGGAAATTAGCGATGCTAATTTTAGGTGTCTACTGATTCATGAGGTTTTATGCCCTTGATAAATTCTCTCTAAGACTAGAGAGTACCTTACGCTAGTGTTGAATGTGATCTTTGATTGGACTCACCTTCGGTTTAACCTTAAAGCTAGATATGAGTGATGGAGGATGGTACCTGTAAAGTTCCAAAAATGGAGACATTTTGAAGGAGGTATGAAATGAAGTATTATACCACCATTCTACAAGTTGAAATCATTACACCCAACGTTCTTATCTATCTGAAGTAAAGCATTGAATATATCTCTCCAAACATTTATTTACCACCTTAGTTTTCCCATCTGATCGAGGATGATAAGATGAACTTTGGGCCAATTGGGTACCCAAACAAGAGAACAAATCAGTCCAAAAATTGCTTGTAAATATCAGATCACGATCACTTACTATAATTTTGGGCATGTCATGGAGATTTTGAATCTGTTTCCATAAATGAGATGGAAACTATACTAGTTGTGAAAGGATGAGCCATGGCACAAAAATGAGCATACTTGGTAATTCTATCCACCACGACCATGATGACGCTTTTTGTGATTATTTAGGAAATCTGTGATGAAATCCATTTATACCTCTTCCCATCTCTTGTTAGGAATAGAAAAGGGTTGGAGGAGACTTAGTGTCTTAATGGTCTCTCCCTTATTATGTTGACACACCAAAAATTTTGCCACAAATTTTTGAACATCTCCTTTCAAACCCTCCCAAAATAAATCTTTCTTAACTCTATGATAAATTTTTAAGAACCCAAAATGGCCACCTAGTGGAGAAGAATGGAGCTCTAAAAGAATGTGGCGTTTAAGTGTATATTTCTGACACAAATATAACCTATCTTTGTACCACAATGTATCCCCCTTCCATATAAATTGTTCAAATATGGTTGGATCTGTATAGAGATTCTGAATGAGATAATGGGTTGTTGTGTCTTTCTTTCATTCTTCCCTTGCTTGATCTACCCAAACTTCCTTTAGTATAGATATGGCGCATAAAAATGCTTATGTGGAATCATCCCTCCTAGATAGAGCATCACTACCACATTTTCCTTCCCTTTATTATAAATAATCTCAAAGTCATAACCCAACATCTTTGTGACCCATTTTTGTTTCTCTTTTAAAGATATTTATTTCTCCAAGAATTATTTCAAACTATCATGATCAATTTTTACCTTGAAGTGTCTACCCATCAATTATGGTCTTCATTGTTTGACTGCATGTAATATTGCCATTATTTCCTTCTCATATGTGGGCTTCAACAAATTCTTTCCTTTTATTTTTCATCTCTCAAATGTTATGGGATGTCCTTCTTACATGAGTATTGCTCTGATCCCATTTCTTAAAGCATCACATTCAACTATAAAGGTCTTGGAGAAATATGGGGTTATCAATACTGGAGTGGTGCATATTTCCACCTTAAATTTTTCAAATGCCCTAGAAGCTTCCTCATTCCAATGAAAGGAGTATTTCTTCAATAATTTTGTGAGTGGTGATGTTATACTACCATAGGTTTTTACAAATATGTGATAATACCCTGTGAGACCTAAGAAACCTCATAAATTCTTGAGGGTTCTTGGGACTTCCCATTCCACCATGACCTAGATCTTGTGAGGGTCCACCTTAACACCTTCATTAGAGACAATATGGCCCAATTATTTCACTTCATGTACACCAAAAGAACACTTTGAAGGATTGGCATGTAGTTGATGTTTCTTTAGGGCTTCTAATATTATATTAACATGATGTAAATGTTTCTCCTAGGATTTTCTATAGATGAGGATATCATCAAAAATACCAAGACAAACTTCCATAGGAATGGTCTAAATAATGAATTCATCAAACTTTGAAATGTGGATGGTGCATTAGAAATAACAAAAGGCATCACTAGAAATTCATAATTCCCTTGATGAGTTCTAAAGGTTGTCTTATGAATATATTATTTCTTTACTCTAATTTGGTGATACCCAAAATGCAAATCTAGTTTTGTAAAATAAATTGCACCATGCAACTCATCTAATAAATCATCAATGAAAAGAATAGGAAACTTATCTTTGATAGTGTATTTTTAATTTCTATGTATTTTCAACACATATGCCACCTTCCACCCTTGTGGCATACCATCCCCACCGAAACATGATAAGCACTCTACCTGTGAAAAATAATACCCATTTCCAACATTTCCTCCACCATCTTCTCAATCTCACTCTTTTGCACATATGGGTATCTATAAGGCTTGATGTTGGGGTTGGCTTCTTGTAATTAACTAAATGGCTTGATCATGATCTCTTTCAGGAGGAAATCCTATAGGTTCCTCTAATACAATTGGAAGTTGATCAATAACCTTCTGAAGATCAAGTGGGTGCACGACCGTCATTGGTGGTTGAACTTCAATGGAGAAAAATCATGTTACAAATCCTTCACCCCCTTTTAAGAATGTTTTACATTTGGTGAGAACTAACCACCTCAGGATTTTTTTACTGTGGTCCTTGAAGCTCAAACTGTTTACCCTCATAATGAAAGCAAGTGAAAAATTCCTGGAAATTTATCTCTATGGTGCCCAAAGTTACGATCCATTGAACACCTAAGACAATATCATCTCCGCCCATGAGAATAGAAAATAACATAGATTTCAATATGTAGTCACCCATCATAAGTCTAATTTTATGGAATTTACCAAAACATTTGACTATGTCACCTTCTACAATCATTACTTGAAATTCAAGTGATGGGTAGATGAAACAATTTATCCTTCCTTCCATCTTATGATTGATTAAATTATGGTTTCTCCCTAAATCAATCAATATTATCACCTTTATCTTCTTAAGATAACCAATGATATGAAGCGTTTATGGAGTCCTAATACCGATAAAGTATGGCATGATATAGTGGGATGGGGCTCTTCAGAGTCTTCCTCTAATTTTTCCATTTCCTTGCTCGATGATTCCTCATATTCTTCTTCATCATCGTTCCCTTCAATGTAAAACAATTTCTTCTTAGCACATTTATGACTGGTCCATATTTTCTTGTCATAGTTAAAATATAACCCTTTTGCTCTTTTTTCTTCAATTTGTTGAGGTTTCAATCAAACGTTCACGGGTACAATTGTGGAAATATGCTATGATATTTTATGTTAATGAAGGTATTCCTTTTTCTAAAAATAAATTTTTCCTCTACCCTACGTGTCATGATAATAGAATCAGAAACCTTGAGTGGATTAAACATGCACACCTCATGCTCAATGTGGTCCTTAAGACCCCAAGAAATAGGTCATTCAAATACTCTTCTATAATATCCTCTACATGCAAGGAAGATTTTGGAATTGATGGAAATACTCCTTTACTAAACTTGTTTGTCATAAATTTTCTAATTAGCTGAATTAATTCTCTAATGCACTAGAACTATAGTGTAATTAACTCTCTTCAGTGAAAACTATCCATGTGACACTTAGACCATTATTCTACCTTTGAGCACATAACCAATGATACTAGATGAATTGGTTAGGTTCTATATATAAGGATGTCATGGTCACCTTTTTTCCCGATGGGATTTAATGGAGATCAAATAAATTATCCATTTTTGTAAATCCGATTGAGCAGATCCTTTCCCTCAAATTTATGCATTTTCATTTTTGGAATAATGCCACACCATTGGTGAGGAGATCCACCAGAATGTGTAAAGGATCATCCTTAATTGGATTGATTTGGACCTATGTGAGTATTTCTAGAGGAACCTATATGACTAGAATTGGGATTTATTTTTGAAAGAGCGAGAAACAACTCCTGCTTTATTGATTGAAAATCCATATGAAGTTCACCCCTAAGGCTACCTTTCAGATGAAGAAGCTCATTATTGAGGTCATCCTTACTCACCATATTATTTACCCTTTCCCAGAAGTTGGATGTCTGTCTCTAGTATTCCCAAGCAAGAAGATTATAAATCCATATCTTCCTTATTTGGGGTCATTCCTAGAGTTTCTTGACCTTTCCCTTGGCCTCAAGTTGATCTACCAGTCATGATGTAGGGTTTGGGACTCAGGGTAGAAGGAATAGGGTAAAACTTTAGGGTTTGGGGTTTTGTAAACTTACTAGATGAATATAGGAAATCATAAAGAAAAAACCCTAGATAATTTTTTTGAAATATTTCAAAAATATAACAAACTTATAAAATTTCCAAAAATTACACCTTAGGTAGCTAATTTATGAAAAACCATAAAAATGCAATAATGTTTTCAAAATAAGTCCAAAAATTTTTGAAATTTGGAGAGGATCTTACTTGATTGATTTCTCCACACCACAAAAAAATGAATAGAAATTCACTTCTAATTTTGAGATATAGCTAAACCTTCACATTTAGGGTTTGATGGAGCTCTGGCCGAGATCATGCTCTGATACCACTTGTAATATAATTACTTGTATAAATCTAAATATCAACAGCAATAGAACACCAAAGAACATAATATTTTAGATAAATTATCACAATATGCAAGTAGAATAGCTTAGCTACTTCGAGGGGGAAACTTCCAAACCATATAATAAGACTCAAATGCTCAATATGATGATTAAATAATCCTCACTACCACCTATATATACGAATCCTATGTTATGGCCAACACTAAGGCCAATCTATAAAACATATGAAAACATAAATTAATAACATATTACAAGAATATAAATTATTTAATCCACAACTCAGCACTACATATCCAATATAAGCTATAGGGGTAAGGGCATAACAGTGAGGGAGATGGTAAAACTCGACTTAAGCACCCGAGAGCCGAGTTTGGGTCATATGGAAGACGAGATGGAAGGGATGAGGTGGGGCACATTTTTATGTCCCATATGTCCCCTATGGAATGTGGATAAGAGGGACAAAAATTGTGCCCTCACCAGAAGGTGATAAGTGTCACAACAAAAAAATGACTAAGTATGAGAAGCGTACCTACACCGAGAGAGTACTTTGAGAGACAGTTCTTGGAACTCCAAAAGGTATTTTATCATGAAGTGTTATATTAATTTTACTCCCAAGACCATTCCAAGAAAAATGGGATAGGTTTCAGGACCTGATTCTTCTTTAATTATAAAAAAATTGGTCCATTTTTGTTTGGGAGAATAGGGTGTATCTTCCAAGATTGAGCTACTTTGAGAAGCCATCGATCTTGTAAAATATTTTATGATTCCACCATGTAGAGAATTATTTAATATTTCTAATTAATATTTTTTTCCTTACAAATCATTACAGAGCTCCTAAAATCATCCTATGAAGTTCAGTTCGATTTTGACTACATGCTCCATACACCTAAAAAACGCTTTCATACCAAATGTTCCCAAACCTCAAAATCTTCCCCAAATCTTCCAAAATCACTTACAACACCTTAATAACTCAATAATACCACCTCCAAATTATTATGGTATTTCAAATCCATCCTAAAGGATATACACCAGCCCTCAAAAGACCAAAATTATCCTTTTAATCCTATCACGTAACTAGCCTTTGGAAACACTTTATTGAATGAGATGAATGACCTTGTTACCTCATTTAAAAAATTGGGTCAAGATTTTTCAACACATGGGGAGGACCTAAAATGTTAGGTTGAGCATGATATAGAAGAAAAAATGATCTGGAGAGGGGTTTGGGAAGACTTGGGAGAAAAATTTCACATTTGGGCCTAGTTTTCATGCTTGAAAGTTTGAATTTTTGAGCTAGTAAAATGCATGACAACACTGGATTTATCTTGGGGAATTTTTCTGGATAAAACATAGTGATAATAGGACAATCATGAACCACAAAAATCTCAATACATTACATGGATTGGTGCCTTATCCATTGGGCTATAGAGTCACCACAAAGATACACAATGAAACTTCCTTTATTGAACACACACACACACACACACACACACACACACAAAAAAAACAAGAAACAAACACACAATAAGAAAAGGAAATCAAAAATGATAAGGGAAACATAAAAAAAAGGGAAAAATTAAAAGATAAGGGAAACATACCAAATCACCAATTTATATGTGGGGAATATCCCCTTTCATTGAAGCACCAATTTGAATTGAGTGTTTACTCGTAAATGAGTATCAATGAATGCCTTTCTTCTGCAAATCCATTGACAAGATTTCTGAAATATGAACCATTCCTCAACTTCTTGAGAAATATATCATGATTACTATTGTAATTGATGACCCACTTATTCAATTCATTTTCTCTTTTTCTTTGAATCTTTCCATCTTCTCCGAGTCTCAAGTTCATTCCAATTGCTAATTTTCCATCATTGTTGTGAAGAAGATTCTTGATCACACTTGGCTTATCATTTTCATACCAAGGTCTATGTGATTTGATAGAAATTTGTTCTTCATTTTATATTGGCTTCATGAAAACTTCCTTTATGGATTGATTCTCGAAAATAGATTATCACTAACCTTTTGATGTTCTTTGTTTCTCAATTGGTCCATGCAATCTTCTTTCACATACTTTGACTCTTTCACAACATGATTCCCTATACAATGTGGACGTAACGTAAATTGCTTCATTATCTTAAAAATATAATGATCTCAAGGTTGGGCATGCAACATGGAAACTATCATCTTCTTCATATTGTCCATTTTGAGATTCGAAAACCATTTTCATTTGAAAGCATCCTTCTCTTGAGCATAGTGAACACTGAAAGATTGAAGCCCATTGGGAATATTTTCATTTTGAACAAAATTAACCTTAAGATCAAGAAACATTTAATCTCTCTATTTTTTTATAATGTTTCCATCTTCATGAAAATATAATGAGTACACCATTGGAGATAAAATATTTACATTATCATTTTCCCAATATTGATCACTGAGAACCAAGAAATCTATTTCTGTGATGAAATCATCATCTCCTTGAATAGGTTCAGATTCAAGAGGCTGAAACATTAATATCATTTTGGTATCTCTTATCATCCTCTCTTAATGAAAAGATAAGTCTTAATATTCACAACCACACTCATTGAATGCAACCTCATGCATAACATCAAGAACATGATTTGAAACATTGAACTTGTTCGAGAAGAATTTTTGGACATCACTCTTTATTCTTGATCCCCATTTATTATCACTTCTAAATTGATTTTTTGCAAGTCAAGATTCTCATGACCATATTACCATTCAGCGGAGAAACATCATTCATGCTTACATCCCAAGGGAAGTACATGCTTTCAAATTTTGATTCCATCAAGTCACCATTATGCTCTCTAACCAACTCTGTGATGATTAGATACTCTTCCACCAACATGGGAAGCTCAAGATATTCCTCAAAATTCATGAAAAATTTGTAATACTTTGAATTTTGGCACGGGATATCCATCATTGGGTCATCTGTTCTTTGAACAGTCTACTTCATTTTCTTGATGGGAAGAATTTTATTCACTTTACCATTCGACTGAATGGTTACATTTAACCAATCCATCTTCATATCTCCACCAACATCTTGGTAGAAGCTTCAACCCAAAATCATACCATACGATGTGGGCATGTCTGCTACTAGTATACTCATCATGATATTCTTATTAGGTAGATCTTCTAGTGCCACTGAGCATCCTTGGCCTAGCCAACGAGAGATACTTCTTTCATTTCCATGGAGAGGAAATGACTAGAGGTAGGAGAGAGAGATAGACCAAGATATTTATCCACTTTTACAGGCATGACATTGTCCAAAGCACCAGATTCAATGATGTAATTATTTATTTTGTACCCATTGACCAACAAGGATATATAGAAAGGTTCTACCTTCCTAGAGGTAGAGGGTGTGGAAGTGAGACAATTCAGAGATGGAGTGGAATGAGAGAATGAGGTATTTCTTTGGTAGTGGAATTTTTAGAACATGAAATAGAACTAATTCATTTGATATGTTGAACAAGCCTATCAAATTTCTTGGGATGGGTTTTAAGTACTCATACTCAGAAATTTGAACTTTGGATTTTTTGAAATGGTCAATGATATCAAAGGATGAGGAAGTGGTAGGCACATTGGGGATTATGGAAGCCTTGACATGGATGTTCTTAGGATCCAAAAAAAACTGATTTTTCAAAGGAATTTAAAGGAGACTTACCCAAAGAGGTAGAAGGATTCTTGGTTGAAGTAGTCTCATACTTCTTCTCAGCTAACCCTATGGAAGCGTACTTTGATTATCCTCATTTCATTACTATTTTTCATAGAGTATCCTTTTAAGGATTCAATTTCTTGGCTTGGGCAGTAGAAGAAGTGTCTACTTTATCATTTTTGATGGAGTGAATATTGCATAGGAGTAGCTAAATGTATATTATTCAATCTCTTCATTTGGTGTGAATTCACAATACCTAATCCTAGCACATTATTCTTCTCCTTCCTCTTCAAATTATAATTCAAAAAATTATTCGCCTTCATCTTCATTGGCCTTGCATATTGCATTGACTAGTGGATCCTCCAAGGAAATACTTCATGGTACTTCTACAATTTGATTCCTATTCCAATTTGGATGAGATTCTCGTTAAGAAACTTCTTTCTTTAACATTGTCAATTCATTAGCCAAATTTTGCAAAGTAGTGAATCGGATCTCTCATCTTTAGAACATTGGCCTTTATCCTTCATTGAAGTATTATTGATCTTCCCTCACATGATCAAGTCATCATCCACTCCAATAGAAATTTATCGAGCATTGTCTAAATTATTTTTTAAAATCTCTCGTAGAATGAAACCGACTTCACGCAACTAGGAATTCGTGAAGAACATTTTTAGATTATTTGTAGTAGACATGCAACGGTGGGAATATTGTTGAATTTTTCTACGAAGTATCTCAAGTATTCTTGTAGTTCTTTCTTCATCTGAGTAATTTGATAAAGGAGGGCATGAACATCTTCGGCAATTTTGAATCTTTCTTCAAACTTTTTTATATCATCCCAATTAGAAATTGAGCGTGATGGAAAGTAGTAGAACCGATCCGCAACAGCATCTTGTAATGTTTCTATGAAAAACCACACTGAAACATCTTCATGTTGTACTCTAAGGATACTACGGGATGTAATGAAGGTTGTGATATGATCATCAAGACGTGGTTTACCATATCCATATAATTTCATAAAGATCTTTCTTGATTCTTTTGGAAGTTCATAAAGTGGTGGAGCCAAAGCCAACGAACCAATGTTTTTTCCCATGGCAATGGTGCTTGTGTTGTCATATCAAGTTCTTTCCTTTCTTCTTCTTGTGTGATGAAGAATAGTGGTTCTACAATTGGTTCTTCAGTATGGCCTTCAAGAGGATTTCCAAAAACTTGTCTTAGTACCAATACAATGGGAAGTCTAAAATAAAATTTTATTTTCTCCTCGATGATGGGGTCGATAATGCCACCTACACAATCAACTCAGTGTACATTATTTATTCTAGCTTGCCTCAAAGCACCTATAAAGGGAATGAAACCTGGGTATGTGTGAATTTCTCAAAAAGATGGCAACAAGGCTTTTGAACATAGATAATATTTTTGACTTTTTTGTTTTTATGGATTTTGAATATATGATTTTTGTATTTTCATAGATCTTTATGGGTGCACAAGGGTAGATCTCCCTTAGTAGAGTCACCAAAAATTATTGATGAAATAATTTTTTGTGTTGCAAATTATGTGTTTCCACTAATGCTCATAGGGATACACCCCTCCTTTTTGTGTATGGGGAGCCTCCTATATACAAGAAGGAAGGGTATATCCCCATGAGCATTAATGGAAACACATAATTTGCAACACAATAAATTATTTCACCAACACATGCATACATTCTTTTTTACTTTTCCATTTATGTGTTTTTATTATCTAGCCATCCTCTTGTTGTATAGACACATATTTTTTCCACAATGTTTTTCAATTGTGTCTAACTTCAATTGTAGTTTTTGTTGTTTTCCTAGTTTCCATGTACATGTACATTCAGTTGGTATATTTTTAGAATTAGTTAGCTCTAATAATTCAATAAAAGGAAATTTCAAAGCCCACTTGAACTTATATGTCCTACCAAGTGTCCACATAGTCTTGTTTTCTTTCAAAGTTTTGTGACCAAATTTTTTTAGGAATATCTCAATCATCTTGTTTCCTCTTTCGTGAAGCATAATTTTCAATTGAATTTGGTAGTACAGTTTATTGAGTATTTGAGATATCTTGATCCTCTCCTGGTTGCATCTCAACATGAATTTTTTCCAATGTTGATGATCCTATTTTATTGTTCATAGGAAGAGTAGTATCTTCAAGTTATGGCATGTTGTCATCATAGGTATCAATTTGTTGAGATTGTGTTGAAGCCATGTCCACATCAATAATACCTTCCACACAGTCTGTAATCGATTGATTCTAGTGGTATTATGGGTGTTATTGGTAGTTGTATAGTTACCATAATACTTGAACAATGTTACCTTTTGAGATATTTTGGTTTCCTTTTGGCTCTTATGAACAGCCTCCATTGAGTAATCTAGCATATGGATTTCTTTCTTGGCGGGAAAAGAAAGCTATAAGGGGAAAAAATCTTTTCAAGCATCTATAGTTTCATGTCATGCATCTATATTTTCTTATCACACATCTACAAATCCTTGGCGTGTGTCTAACTACTTTTCACGCATCTAACCTTTCTTGTTGTGATATTGGACGAATCTTACTCAATTATACTTTGAGTACTTGGTGAACTAAACCCTTTTATACATGAGGAGTTTTCAATAGTAGGAAAACTGGCCCCTAAAAAAATTATACTAGAAAATTTAGGTGAAAGGTACACTACCATACTCCAAAAATTTACCTTTTAATATTTCCCAAATACAAAATATTCAACAAATTATGAATATTCACCACTAAATATTTCCCTTTCTTTCATGTCTTGTGGAAATATAGTGGTTAGAATCCATCTAACCAAGTCCATACTACTTATGAGGTTAAAAGGAATGTTGTTCCCTCTTCATATTCTAATATGGATGATATAATATACAATTATGATAAAAATTTCAATCCTCTTATATTTCGAGAAATACCACCCTACTTTTCCCATACACCTAGTACCCCTCCTAGTCATTCTACTATATAAATCATTACCCTAGAAGATTTCATGGAATTTATATCTCCCACTTCCACTACCCATAGTGATGATGATCATAGATTTGAGGGTAATGTGGATGGTTGGAATAGTGATGGTGAAAAACTCATTTTCCTCCACTAGTGAATGATCCTCCTAATTCCATAGAGGCTATAGACTCTAGTGATGATGAAAGTGTTTCTAGCTTACATGTGGATGATGTTCCTTCCATTTATACATTCATTGATGGTGTTCCTTATGCTTCTGATGGTGATCTAGAATCAATTCCTAGTGAATTTCATAGTGATGACACAAATGATGATTCTTCTCTCCTTCTTACACATGATATGAATGAACACAATTATATCTCTACCACTTCTCTTGAATGAAAAAATGAACACATGACATTGTTTTTATTTCTCTTAGAAAAAATGAACATGTTTATTCTCCTCTAGTGGCATGTGATATGCATAGTCTAGTTTCCTCTCCTAGTATGGATTTTTTTCTTGTGGATAATGGAAATATTCCTTTAGAGCCTCAATGTGAGACCAATCCCATAGAACCCCAAGTTCTACCTCATGTGGTTTTAAATGACACATCACCCCATATTAATTTTAAACGAAATAGTGTCCTTGTGGATACTATTAATGACAAGTTACAACCTTTCAACAAGCCTCTAGATAGTTATGTCATACCTCCTCAAGAGGTCCTCTCTCTTATGTATGTGGTAGGTGATTTACAACATAAAGTACATATCTTGACTCTAGAGAGAAAATCTTACTATGCTAGAATTGATTCTAATAATTTTTATGGACTCAAAAAATAGTTATAGATTGCTTCTCAAAGTTCTCCCTAAGATTCTCACAAGAGATGTTATGTATTGGTTTACTCATCTTCCTAGCGGGTCTTTAAGTACTTTTCTAGAGCTTGAATATGTTTTTCTAGTCCACTTTAGTCACAATAGAGGCCCTAAAGCTACATATGATCATTTACCATCCTTACATCAAGGTGATACTAAACTTAAATTTGGCTATATCTTACGTTTCAACACGGGGGTTCACTTAGTAAAAGTATTTTGTAACACGTTTGTTCGAAGGGTATTAAAGAATACCCTTAATGTTAGTTTTTACCTCTAATTATTCAATTGATAATACCCCCTCCCATTATATTATTAGAATGAAAATACCCCTATTTTTTCCATGTACCTTACTTACCCATTTTTCCATTACAATTTTATTTACCTTTTATTTATAACCTAATATATATATATATATATATATATATATATATATATATATATATATATATATATATATATATATATATATATATATATATATATATATATATATATATCATGTTTCCCACTCAATTATTATTTTATTAGTATGTCTTTTCTCTAGAAAGAGATTTTGAAGCCATTTAAGACCTATTACTAATTACCTTAATGTTAAGATTTAACCATTTATCAATATTTCTTCAAATAATTAATATGGTGAAATAATATCATTTGTGTTGAAAAGCATACTCGATCCTAGTTTTCTACCATCTTATTATATCTTGTTAGAGAATCTCCTAATTTATATTTCCTTATTTAAAAATATATTATAATATAACTTTATGACCATGAACCTTTTATAATTTTAAGGTATTTATCTTTAAACAAGTGGAGTTCAAATGTTTTAGTTTTATATAAAAATAACCCTACTTCTTCTCTAGCCTGCCTCTCTAACCTACCCCTAATACCTAATTCAAAACATTTATAAATTAAACCCTTTCACCCCTAATGTCTATAGGTATATTGAATTTTTTATAATCAATTTTAATTACCTCAATACAAATGAATTTGTTAGGATATTTCCTTTCTTATGAACCCCTCGTGTGTTTCAAAGTTAATATGCACTTGTTATTATATAAACCTATTGACTAAAGGTGACATTCATATATTGTTTTGGTATATTTAAAATTATATATTCTATTGTAGCGTTATCTATTACCCATTTTGTGAGATCAAGATCTACAACAAAGTGTCCATCAATGGTGGGTTTAGTAATATTATTTTCATTGTTCTCCTCTTGTCGTGTCTTCTCATCTCCTATAGACTCTAATTGTTTATTTTGGTTGCTAACATTAGAATTCAAAGAATAATTCTCATGTTCATTAGAAACTACATTTGGGCATAAATTTGTATTTGATGCACTTAAAAATATATTTATTTTGGTATATTTTTCAAAAGGTTATTTTCTCACTTAATGCATTCTATAATTTGGTTTTGATATTAGAGAGGACAAAACTTATTCGAAAGACATTTAAGTCTTTTCCTATGGTGACTCTAAAGATCGAGTCTAACACAATATAACATGGATGAGGATTTAAATGATTCCCATGTGCCACCTTAACGTTCATCAACCTCTATGCGCCCACCATAGAGGTATAATTTAATAATATTTTTCATATTTAAAATTATATTTATACATCTTTATAAATATGGGTCTACTACTTATAGAGACCAACATGAGAGGGTGTCCCTTATAGGGAGGTATAAATTTATAATTCATGTGTTAATTGTTTCCATGCTAAATGTTAGCATGTAAAATTGAAAAAAATCTATGACAACCAAGCCCCCACTTGAATATTTCCTCTCTTGGTCAATGTAAACCCTTCCTCTAGCCATCCTACCCACATTTTCATCCTCATTCTAGTTAGGAGGAATGTGATAATAATATTTTAAAGTGTGTTTCATGCATAGGGATGTATGCCTAAGGTTATTGAAGAATTTATTGAGATCCAAAGCGGAACAACTTTCCCCAGAGGCCTAGAAAAGGCTATTATTGGCCATTTTGCAACATGTGAATAACCTTCAGAAGGTGATTGCAATGGCACAACCCATATATAATTTGTGCGGGGAGTTTTAAATGTATCCAAGGTATTTTGGTGAAATTATAAAAATCCAAGTTATTTCGGGAATCAAACAACTAAACCAAGGTCATCAGTAGGTGCAAGGAAAGCCATACTCCAATGGAGAAAGATGACTTGTCTTAATGGTTCTGGGAGTTCCAAAGAGGATTTGGGAGAAAAATAAATAGTCAATAGAAATATCTTGGAATACTCCACATGATGGAAACATAATTTTTTTCCAAGACCTCAAAATATTCGGTGGTGATCCAAGACCCGTAGCTGCCCCTTTGAGCCAAAATTGGAATAAACCTTGAAAATAAATTTGCAAGAAGAAATGTATCCTAAAATTGGTTGGGATGATAAGAAAAAGGTTATTTTGAGCCAAAATAATGTGTTATGACCCCGAAACACCATTCCATGCTTCGGGACAGAAAAGCATTCTCAATGTTCTGAAACAGAGTTGGCGGGATGACATCACCATATGAAAAAAGTATGAGCACACTTTAGAGCATGGAGTTTCCCCTCACAATTTTCCCAAGGTGAAAAGGGGCATGGGAGAAAAAAAATTGTTCCCCTTCTTTGTGTAATTTTTCATCACTTAAAAGCATCAACTTCAAGTGTTACAAGTATTAGAGGTGTAAGCTAAGGTTCTAGTCAAATTTGGTCCCTTTCTCAAGACTTAAGGACCTTATGGCACGTTTTAGAGCATGGATTTTCCCCTCACATTTTATTAAAGGTGTAAATGGACATGGGGAAATAAAATTTCATTCCCCCATGAACCCTCTTGCCACAACTTGCACATCATCACTTTCACTGTAGAAACATGTTAAACTTGCATTTTACTTAACTACTTCCCCCTTTCTCATGATATGATGACCCACAACACCATTTTTATCAGGAGTGTCCCTTCACATTTCTCTAATATAAAAATGGATAAAGGGCACATGAAATTTTTCTTCTCTTCTTTCTATTCAACCCCGGGACATATGAAGGACTGACTCGTAGCCCCGAAATCCATTTTCAAACCCCTACATCTCCCTCACATTGTACCACATCCTGCCACTTGTCATCATTAGGTGTAATACACACTTACTTTACCCATTTTCCATTTACACATTTTCCCCTAATTTTTAGAGTAAAACCACATGTCAACCCTCATCCAACCTTGATTTAGCCTATTGGGTTAGATTTGAGTTAAAAATTGCAAAGTGAATGGATAACTCCACAACTCAAATAATTTTTTTTTGCATTTCAAAGATATATGTTTTTTCCTCTAAAATATTTTTTTCATAGGGATTATGTGTTTTTTCTTGTAACATCAAGCTCAAAAATTGAATTTTGCTCATATCTCTAAAACCATGCACCGATCTCCGCAAAACTTTTCCAAAATGCTCCTCTTGCAAAATACTTTCACATGATCTATCACTTGGAGGTTGAAATGGTATGATTTATTTTATATTTGAGAAATCATTTTCCATCCATGAACTCCATTATTGCCCATAATCATTGAAAATAAACTTGCATTTTCCTAGTGACTCGGCGAGCCAAATTACCTGAAATTTAGAACAGATGATCCTCATAAAATTAACTTTCATCTAATTCATTTATTACATGATGAGGTGGATTATTTTTATGGATATCGAGGATTGTTTTTTCTCTCAGTATTCTACCCTCTTCAATGAAATTTGTATTTATTCGATGATCCAACAAGCCAAATTGCCTAAAATTTGGAGCAAATATTCCTCATAAAATCATATTTCTTTCAAGTCATTTCTTGCATGATGAGGTGGAATATTTTTGGAAATATGGAGGACTGATTTTTCTCTCAATATTCTACCCTCTTCGATGAAATTCTCACTTTCCCACTAATTCAAATAAGAGAATCATCTAAAATTTGGAGCAGAACATCCTTGTAAAATAACAAAACTTTTGAGACCACTCTTATCTCATTCGACACCTAGAAGACCCACTTCTAAAAATAGTAAGTCTTACCATGCTTCACAATCTATAAATAGTAAATCATGTGATGGTTCATTCTTTAAGTTTCCATTTCTCCTCACATATGAAGAATACTCAAAAGTGTTAAACTAATACATTTATTAAAAATAAACATCCTAGAATTGGACTTACTAAAAATAGCAGGTGTTGAGATTGTGGTCAAAATTTACACACTCAGTTGTCTCTCATTCATCTCACGGTATTTGTCACCATAGATCTCAAATACTCATTTTTTGAGATAACTTGAACTTCAAACATTGAGTATCCTTAGAAAGAGTGTCAGTGATATAACAAGTATGAAACTAGAAGATTTGAAAACAAGGATGTTGATTGAACACCGAGTAGATGTAGAGGGGAATAAATTATTATTGGGATATTCAGACTTGAAAATGTCACATTTGTAATATATTGGATGGTTTAATTCATC
Organism: Taxus wallichiana var. yunnanensis; assembly: GCA_018340775.1. Taxonomy (NCBI): domain Eukaryota; kingdom Viridiplantae; phylum Streptophyta; class Pinopsida; order Cupressales; family Taxaceae; genus Taxus; species Taxus wallichiana. Next base: position 841,597,760 of record CM031239.1, read on the forward strand.
CTAATGGTTACATGAAAGGATCATCATACTTGTAAGATCATTTAGTCACACAAAGGTCAATGTCTTGTAGAAAATTTTTTGAAAACTTATTCAATGCCTTGGGGTGTTTCCACATCTCACGAAGGAGGAAGTTGCAATGTCGGTACTTTAAGTTGACATGAGGTTCGATAAAAATAATATCATTTATGAAACATTCTCTCAAGATCCATCAGAGGAATATTCTTCATCAACATGAGATTCCCTGTCTCTCGAATTTTAACTTCTCTCTCTTCTTATCTCTCCCCCTCTCTCTAACATTATATTCCTTCATTGGAGTGTAATTTTTCACCCTTTCATCTTATTCAATTAAGTGGCCTTAATATTGCATTGTAAAAGTCTCTTTTCAAAAATAATAAAAGGACTTAATTTCACTCCTAAGGAATGTGAAAGGTCACAAGTGGTGGTGAGATGAAAATTCACATGGGGGAGAGGAAGAGACATTTTGTAAGCTATAAATTGGAATGGTTTCTCCATTCCAAAAGGTTTAGCATTTATTATTATTTTTAATTTTTTGGTCTTTGTATCACTACTACCTGTAAGTAATAAATCTACATTTCTTCCATCTCCTTGCCTATGTTCTTATAATCTCTCACTTTCCAACTTTGCAAGCATTGTAATATTGTAAAACCAAGAAATAACTTTGTGTCTTTGATTAATGAAATCATAGAACTTTGTGTCTCTGATTTATTAGTCTTACTATTGCTTACATAGTTGTCTTTTTATATTTTATATGGACCTACTCTAGTTATTATTGGTGAGAATTTTCTAGTTCCTACTCTCAACATTAACCCTCTCTCTCTTTGTTTCTCCCCTCGCCTTTTCCTCTCTCTAAATTAATTCCTCCCTCTGACAATGTACAAGCACGTTTCCATGTTTAGTGGAGTACTCTTGTGTGATCCACGACCTAACATCCATCCACAATTTCATATAGTCATTGCATTCAATAAATGGGACCCTCCCCATACCCAAGAAGGAAGGGCCTAGCCCCATGATCGTTGGTGAAAACTACTAATATGCCCTAAAACAACTTATTTCACCAACATTGATATAAAATTTTAATCTTGCTTGAACAATTATAATACGACTTGATTATGACAGGTCTACATCTCATATCAAATGACATGAGGATGAGGGTAGTCATAAGATGAGGGAGTCATTCGTTACGAGGTATAAAGTCTTCTTTCATTATTTAAATTTATTTAAATTAATTTTTATAATGATTTAATGTTTTTTGTAGATCCTCATCGAGGCGGGTCCCTCTCAGTCTATTAGCAATAAAAAATAAAAAAGTGAAATGGTGAGAGACTCGCACAAAAAATTGTGAATGACCTAATCCCAAGTGGATTGTGGGGGATGGAAATGCACTCCCCCTCCAAAGAAATTTTTTAGATAGACCCTCTCATCTTATTTTTAGTAATCATAGACACTAGATGCAAAGAGACCAAAAAATGGACCTCTATGTAAATGATGATATAAAGATATTAATGGATATTCAATGCAAGTAAGTATTTGAACATATTGTATTAGAGCTAGAATAATTTATGAGTGTATAAGTTTAATTTTTTACGTTTATTTTATATTTCTTTTTTAGCAACTTGATTTCTATTTTGTGGTTGCAGATATTTTTAAAAAAGAGTAGTCAACTGAACACAAAAATTGATTCATTCATATCATCTAAAGTGACTATGAATCCCACTTGAGAGATGGAGAATTTTGGTTTATGAAATTTTCTTTGAGTTTGGGAGGGCCCACTATGACCGTGAGCTAATTGGAAAATTTACATCAAAAGGGTTTAGGAGAATAAAGAGGACTTTAAGGTTAATTATGTTGTGCCAATAATTTTTTTAGTAAAAAATATGTAGTTTTAAAAATATATGTATATATAAAATTTGTAGGTTTACTACCAAGGAAACACAGATGACGAGAGGAGACGTCTTTGACCTCCTAAAATAGAGAAAGATGCTCGGTTTGATTTGTATGATAAATAGCTAGTAGAAAACACTAATAGGTATGTAGGTTAGTTAACAAAAGAAATTGTATATGTTATGATTTAATCTATAAAGAGGATTATTTAAAGCTTTGCACTTTGGTTGATAAACACATTTTCTTTAATTTGATATTTTATGTTGTCTACTTTCCATTAACATCTTATAAAAGAAAAATATGGTCTATGATCAAAATGCAATGGTAATTATATAACATGGTGATCAATTAAAAATTTAATACATATTGCAATTAATGCAAGTATCAAAAGTAATGCGCTCAAGGGGTATGAAGTTAGAGTCCGAAAAGGGTTGTTGGTGACTCATTGTTTGGGCCAACAAAACTTAGAAGAGGTCGTTAATAAATTTGTAAGTTCTATATAAGTTATTTATAGAGTTATGTTTTTTGTTTTAATATATTTTTAAATAAAAAATTAATATATGTAATTTAATCATATACTTGTATATGCATGAAAAGTGCTTTATAAGAAGCGCGGAACAAATAAATAGTTTGTGTGGCAATAAAATATTTGGGATGGAACACAAAATTCTTTAATCAATGGGCCCAATATAATTAATTTGTATGATAATACATGTAGTGTTCAATTTGTTGTACACACAAACTATAAATTAAAATTAAACACATTTTATCATTAAATTTTGTCAGGGTAAAACAATTGGAAGGATGAAGAGGATTTAGAGAAGGACGAGGATGATCAAGTTTAGGAAGAGCAAGAAGATTGTGAGGATCACGATGAAGATGAGGAGCATAATGAAGAGGATGATGAGGATGATGAGGAGGATCAAGTTCAAGAAGAGCAAGAAGATTGTGAGGATCAAGGGGAGGATGACAAGACTGATCACTAAGATATTTAGGATGTAGTTTTACATCTATTTGTTTTGTAATTTGGAAGGGGCCCTTAATACTCCCTCAAATTACATTGTTATATATTATTGTAAATCACATTTTGAATTGAAACAATGTCTTCTTTTATTAATATTAATTATATTGGATACTTTTCAAATTTGCTCATAATTTCTCTATGACAATACAATGTAAATAATATTTTAGTATCTAATGTTTAATAGTTATAAACAAACAAAAATGTAATATAATTATTTGTAATTATATACCATTTGTAATTACGATTAATTATATTATTTTGTAAAATAAATATCACAAAAAAATTATGTCATCTTCACACCACCCTTCATTGTTAATATTGTAGGTCTTGCATCGATTTCATATGGCACAAAGTAGACACAAATTAGTTGAAAAGAGGTGCAAACATGACACAAATTTGACATAATTAAAATTGTCTTGTTGCATTGATTTTGCATCGTTGTTGCACCACACTTGTAATCAATGTGAATTCTTCCAAGAAACATACTTGAAAAGTGCTCGAAAAGGTCAATTTTTGATGCAAAATTGACCCAAAATGTGGCATTATTTTAACATTGTGTAGTAGTGATTAGTGGTGGAAGCAACATAAAATAATTTTCAGTTTTATCCTAAAGATAGCTAACCTCATTTTATACCTTTTATTTCAACCATGCAACTCAAATATACCCACAATATTTTAGAAAATTGAAATACTACATTAACCTAGCAAAGAAAAATTATATATGCGTCTTATTTCATTCATGGGTATTAGAATGTACACACTTGAAATTTATGCAATATGTAAGCTCAAAGATGAGCTATACAAGAATGGAAACAAAATAGCAACTAGTCCTCAATTATAATAGGTATAATAACCTCCCTACACCTGGGACCTATAAATCGAAACAAGTAAAGTGGAAAGGGTTGCAGGATTCAAGTTAATGTAGCATATTCAAAGATTTCAATATGTGTGAACCAACTTTAGACTAAAAACAAAGTTAGTGCAAAAAGAAAAGGCATCAATTCTTAAATAGGTTTTATCCTTGAGATAAAAAAACTTCATTTCAAACATTTTTATTACCGAGATAGCACACCTCATTCCAAACATGCGGCTCAAATATGCCCTACTTATTCCAAAAATAAAGAAAAGTTTGCAATAACCCTATGCAAATATGGAAGTTAGAAAAAAAACGAGAACCCAAAAATAGTCAACACAAGCAAAGAAATCTCAGTGCAAACAAAACATCTAAACATAGTGATGGTGTGAAAACACGTCGTTTGCAAAGAACTCCAAATGACAACACCTCCACAATAAACCACCAACATCATCTCTACAATAAACCACCGACAACACCTCCACAATAAACCCACATGTAATGTCCCTTTTTCCCACTTGAGGATCATTATTTGGACTTCTTGCCATTTCTTCTCCATGGAAAATAAGTAGAAGAGTTGGAGAAGAACATTGAGCTTTCATTTGCTTTCATTTTTCTAATTTTTTTTAGTGTTTTCCCTCTTAATGCAACTTGGTTGGGTTAAACACAAATAAAAGAATCTTAATAAAGAATTAGTTCATTTCCTATGGGTTGGCCTAGTATTTCTTAGCCTTGGCGCCAAAGGAGGGATATAAAGTGATGTGAAGACCTCATTTGCAAGTATCTAGATTGGTGCATTTTATATTGTTGGTCATTGAGAGCTTTTCGCTCCATGTTCTTCCACTTGAGGATGAAAACCCTCTTGTGTGGCTTCCTAGAAGGATGAAAACCCTTCTAGTGGTTTTGTTGAAGGACGAAAACCCTTCAACCTTGCATGGTCTTGAAGTAAATTGCAGATTTGAGGAGAATCATTTACTTTCATATTTTTATTTGTCTTCTATAGGTGGAGCAACCTACCTTGGTGTAGGGTTTGATGGTTTGGAGGACATAAAGTTGAATTTTCAGTTCATAATCTATTTTTTCATATTTACTAAGGCCGAAATCTACATTCTCATAATTTTATAGGGTTTCTATACCCATATTTCATATTTTAGTTTTGGTTGTTCTTCGTTGGTTCTAATTAATTTCCAGCTATGTGTTGACTCATTTTTTTCATTGATTATTTTTTTATTAGATGCCTAAAATACATATCTAAATTGTGGCAAGGTTAATTGGAGTGAATTTGGTGTTTTACGTATATTTTAATATTGTTGTTTGGAGAAATCAATTCGTTGGTTTTTAATTTAAATCTATTGGTTATAGAAATCAGATTTGGTTATTTGGTGTTTGAAGTTAATCCCTTGATTGTTGGTCTAATCCCTTGAAAGGGATATTATAGTGGTATCAGAGCTCAGATCTTCAAAGGCCAAGGGTTTAATGGAAGAAGGCAACAAGGGTTTCATCTATTACCAAAGAAGAAGAAAGGAGGACTAGCCAAGGGAGAAAGGTAGCATGGTTGATCATGACTTTAAAGAAGCTAAAGTTGATAAATTAATTGTCAGCCAAGAGATACTTATAAACATAATGGATTTTCTATCCCTATCCCTCCAAAATATCAATTAACCTAGGGTTCAAAGTGATGATGGTAGCTCGACTAGGGCTAACAATACACAACAACTAATGGGATCATCCCGAGGATCAATTACAAAGCCCACTTTCCTTCCTAGGGAAGAGGTTATTCCGGAGGAAGAAAAAAGGCCCGCCGTTGGATGGAACATCACTACAGGCTATGAGGAGTATATGGGTTTACTAAGGGAGATTTGTGAAGCTATTTCACTCACTAAATTCATTGGAGTGAATCGAGGAAGACCTAGGCCCAAGCCTAGACATCACATGCCACACAAGCAACATGAAGAAAGCACGAAGTTTGATGAAGAGGGAGTCAAAACCCCAAGTTCGCCATGCAATAATGGAACCATTGAGGAAGAAGGGTTGGTGATCAAGGGACCTAAGGCCATGGCACTTACACCCATTCCAAAGAGTCAACAACATGAGGTAAAAATTGCTCATTCTGTGGTTAATACTGAATGTTTTGACATGTGGTGAATCTAGAGATGAAACAAGGGGTGTGGAGCAAGAAGGGGAAGAGAAAGGGCTGGTTGGAAACCCTTCTCCAAAGAAACATGATGACAATAAGATTGTTGGTCTGATTATAGCAGCAGTCACTAAAGAGCAAAGTGGTGATAGATTAGACCTTGGTGAGAGCTATGAAGACATTTCAAACACACACAAACAAGGCAACCGAAGGTTTGGAGGTAACTCAAATTTATTTCTTTATGCCATGCCATTTCAGATTTATGATCATGGGAATTTTGTTAACCTTGGGGAAAATATGATGCTCCAAAGCAAATCATGGAAAATGGGTAGTCTTCATGATGCTACATATGATGAAAATTTTGATTTGCATAGGGTCCATGGACCAAGACTTTTGAGTGACCTTGTTGGGGGTCACATGGATGAAGAAGGTGTTTTTTCCAAGTGCCTATGATCATTTTCAGTTTGCTGGAATTTCTAAAACAGCAGTCAATAGGAGGCAGATTTATGGTGCCCATGATTATGGTAAGAGCTACAAAGTTGCCCTATGTGAACACCATCAAGATATGGTTGAAGCCAAGGCAAAAGAAGCTTCATTTGTTGATTATGAGGAGAAGAAGAAGGTTGATTTCAACTCAGAAATTCTGAGTCACAAGATTGGGAATATGGAGGATGTTTCGATCACTCCTCATCCAACATGGGAAGGTAGATATGTGGTGGACAACTCAAGGTATGATGGAAATCACATTTTATCTCCTTTTATATCGTTGCCATACTTATGTCATCATGGGAAAGTTGTTGTTAAAGATCACATGCCAAGTTTTGGTGGTGATATGAAGAACTTGTGGGATGACACATGGCATTTAGATATTTCCTTGCAAGGGTACATGGTTCCGGTTGACCTCTTGCATTGTAGAAAGGAATTTTTGATATTCTTACCCCATGCACATGGTTAGAAGAAATTTTGATGAAGGATTATTTTGAAATCATTATGTATGCTAACAAGGTTATGAAGGATTCTACCCTCCAAGAACAAGGAGTCACGGGTTTGATTAATGGTGGAGTCATTCATGATTCCATTAGTGAGTGCTTGGGATTGATTGGATACACGATGGAGATAATGGATGGTTACTCTATGCCATGCTCAAAGGAGTATTTCCAACTCCATGTTACATTGGAAAATTATGAGGTATGTGTTGATTTCCATTTCATTAACATAGCTGATATGAATAACATATTTGGGGTCCAATGGTTGCATTCATTGGGAGAGCTCACTTTCAAATGTCAAAGCATGGAGATAAGTTTCATGGACCAAGGCAAAAAGATGACTTTACAAGGTATGTTTCCGAAAATATCCCAAGTTAATTATTTGGTTGAAGATACTTTGTTATGGGAGTCACATTTCTGCTCCTTATCCAAGATTACAGCGGATTGGAAGTCATTAATTATAGCTGAGTATGCCAAGAACAAGTTTGCTAATGATGTTTTTGAAGGGGAAATAAGTGATGAAAGGTACAAGGTAATGGATGAGCTTATTCTTTGCAAAGACCGAGTCTATTTGGCTTCCAAATCAAGGGTGAAGAACATAATATTGTGGGTTGTTCATGATACTCCATGGGCTGATCATCTAGGCCACTTCATGAGACATAACAAGGGTGAAGGTAAAAATTTCAGTTTTTCTCTTTGCTTATGGAATTTGATGAAAGAGAATGCTAGCATGACATGTTTAAGGAAGCATAAGTTTGAAGGGAATTCTGATTTTTCTCTCTATGGATTGTTAACCCATGGTTCCATGAGAGAACCAAAAGAAGTAAGGGCAAAAGGAAACAATTATGATAAACTTGCAGCTGTTCACATGGTCACAAAAGTGGACAATGATGGTTCTATCTTTCAGTTTTATGACCCCATGATGAGGTATGGATTTTCTTAGACTACCTTATTTTCATTTCAGCCGAGTCACACAATGTTTGGGGGTATCTAGAGATCCAAAATTTAGAGGAACTTTCCCTCAAAAGTCACATGGAGTATGAGTTCCACTTGAAGAATGATGAAATCAAAATTCATGGGAATGCCAAGGAGGTTGAATCTCTCAAGTTTAAGGCCAAGATAACTGTTGATTTTAATTGTTTAGGGCTTCCATTTTCGATCCACGAGCAATGAGGTTTTCATTTTTTGAGAACATTCCATCATGGAAAAATGAGGAAGGAAGATTCTAGTTGAAAGGAGGAAATAAATCATATTATAGTGTGTTATTTTCATATTTGAAAACATTCCGATTTTTAAGGAAAAATGCACAATTACAACTCTTTTCGTGACATCACTATTGAAATTAAGGGAAAGCCTAGTGTGGTTGCGGATGCTTTATCAAGGATGCCACTTCCTACTTCATTAGAGGATGTGGAACTTCAAAGTGAGGGGAATGAAGAGTTCGGGTCAGCAGATACATTGGGTTTGCAATTGCTTGGGGACAAGCAATTTTGGGAAGGGAGGACTGTAATGTCCCTTTTTCCCACTTGAGGGTCATTATTTGGACTTCTTGTCATTCCTTCTCCATGGCAAAGAAGTAGAAGAGTTGGAGAAGAACATTGAGCTTTCATTTTCTTTCATTTTTCTAATTTTTATGTTTTCTTTTTAGTGTTTTCCCTCTTAATGCAGGTCGGTTGGGTTAAAGACAAATAAAAGAAGCTTAATGAAGAATTAGAACATCTCCTATGGGTCGGCCTAGTCTTTCTTAGCCTTGGCACCAAAGGAGGGATATAAAGTGATGTGAAGACCTCATTTGCAAGCATCTAGATTGGTGCATTTTCTATTATTGGGCATTGAGAGCTTGTTGCTCCATGTTCTTCCACTTGATGACGAAAACCCTTCAATCTTGCATGGTCTTGAAGTAAATTTGATTTGAGGAGAAGCATCTACTTTCATATTTTTATTTGTCTTATAAGTGGAGCGACCTACCTTAGTATAGGTTTTGATGGTTTGGAGGACAAAAGTTGAATTTTCAGTTCATAATCTAATTTGCCATATTAACAATGCCGAAATCTACATTCTCATGATTTTTTAGGGTTTCTAGACCCATATTTCATAATTTAGTTGTGGTTGCTCTTCGTTGGTTATTTATTAATTTCCAGCTATGTGTTGACTCGAATTTTTATTGATTATTGTTCCATTGGATGTCTAAAATACATATCTAAATTGTGGCAAGGTTGTTGGAGTGAATTTTGTGTTTTGCATATATTTTAATACCGTTGTTTGGAGAAACCGGTTTGCTCATTTTAATTTCAGTCTGCTGCTTATAGAAATCAAATTTGGTTATTTGGTGTTTGAAGCTAATTCTTTGATTGTTGGCCTAATCTCTTCAAAGAAAAACTACACCACATGTCCTTCAAAATGAACTAGCATCGAGTAAGAATGAAATAAGAGTTTGTGCGGAGGAGTAGGTAAAGCAATATTGAGATGGTGTGTTACGACACTCGCTTCACAATTATCGGTGATAGAATGTGGGAGGTAAGTGGTGGCGGTTGCATTAAATGCATTGCATGTAACATTTAAGGTCTTTTAATGTTTTCAATGCTTTGCTTTTTATATTTGCTTAGGTGCCAAATCTATTTATATAAGATATTTTAATTATACCCACAAGATATTGAAGATAAATTGGGAAAAATGATTAAGAGAAGTTAATTTATAAAAATACGCAACATTTCAAAAGTCACAAAAAAACAACCTTACAATCAAACACATTTTCGATGACAATTGATATTCCTAAAGTTAGAGAGTCTCAACGTAGAAAAACGTAATTCATAAAGATAGGTAACATTTTAGAAGTCACAAAAAAAAAAAAAAAAAAACCTCTACACCAAAAACACATTTTTAATGACACTTTGACGTCCGTGATGTTAGGAGTCACAACTATGAGTCGTAGTATTTATTTTGATGAAGAACATGAGCAAAGTGCCGTGCAATTTACGAGGAAAAACAACACTTCCACACGTCGTCCTCTAAGCCACGTGCGACGACGGGTCTTACCTTAGATGTACTCCCGTCTGTTAACACCACTGCGAAATTTCCGGTACGGATTTTGCAATAAAAAGCGAGTTTTTCGCAAACGGGGTTTTAGGGACGGGAAATATTCGGACTAGACAAATAAATGTCTCTCTCCCGTCTATTCCGTTCGTTTGAATTTTTATAAAAGAAAAAAGGAGATCACGCCATTTTCACATTATTTTTCCATCAATTGACGCCGAGCGACCGGAGTTTTCGCCACGAAGTCGCGCCGCCTCGATATAGAGGTGCGGATTGCGGTAATGAATATGTCCGTCAAGTCAACTGACTGATTTGCACTTCGCGGCTCGATTTGACGGCAACGAGTCCCAGGGAATCACGACGACCAAACAGAATTCTAGAAGAATGATACCTAGTCGAAAGAATTTATCATGTTATTGTCAATTTAACTACAATCATGTTATAGGGGTGGGCCGTTTAACCGTCTTTACATATTTTTAATTGTTTATTATATATTTTACCAATGCCCCTCCATTAATGGGGAACACAAAATCATCATACATATCAAATTGAAGATATATACTTAATATTGATATTTATTGTTATTTAATAAAATAACCAACTTTCAATTTGATGTATTTTTTCAACCTTAAATTTTATATTTATTCGAGTGTCATATGAGAGTTTTTCTTCTTATTTGGGGAAGGCAATCACAAAATCATGAAATTTATGGGTTTTTATTGGAGTTTGGAACCCTATTTAATTTTAATAGTTTTTCAAGTCCGATAGAGCGGTGTAAGTAAAACCGAGTTCGTATGTCGCCAATCAACAAGAAATTCAAGTCGGGAAGATAATGGATTCATTAATTAGTGTGCTATGGAACAAATTCAAAGTTTAAGTGCCTAAAGATTGCTCCTAGTGTTGTTTTCATATAGATAGGTGGTAGTAGAGTGAAATAGTATGATATATTAATACAAATATTCAAATTTCAATTTGATGACATCTTTGTGACAACTATATGGGAATTTTTCTTCTTGTTTCAAGAAGTTGATTGAAAATTTGGGGTATCTTTGGCCTATGATAAAGTTTGGAGCCCATATCCTAGAAATGTTTTTTGGATCACCACTCATTGGTCCAAGTAGAATGCAACCATTTATCATTAACTAATAAATTTTTAAAGAAAACATAATAAAATTGTTACACCATTATAATATGTAACAAATCCAAGATAAACATCTAAAAATAGATATATTTAAGATATATGCATTAATATTACATAGGATTATCATTGGGATTGTTTTCATTAGAACATTGTAATAAATTATGGTATGTTAAGAGTTATTAAGTCTCTCCTTGGATAGTGATTTAGACTCTAAAGTTATTTATTGATGTTTTTTTAATTTACAAAATATTTGAGAGCATTCTCCCACATTTAAGCTTCCCCATGATTTTTAATTTTATTTGTTTTCAAAATAGGGTAGGTATGGAAAGTGGGCTTACCCAAACAAAATAATACTAATAATAATAATTCACTAACTACATTACTCTATAATTAGGTTTTATTCAAATTTTTCTTCTCTCTTTTTTATAGGTAATTCATTTTTATATTAAACTATATTTAATTACAAGAATTAAATTAATTTAGAACATGATAAAAAAATTAAAAAAATTGTTGTAAATAATAACAAAATTAGATGATATTCAAATATTTAAAAATTTAGAAACAATTGCCAACAATTAACAATGAAACATAATTCTAGATGGCGAGATGAAACAAATCCAAAAATTTCAAAACAAAATAAAGAACCTATCTTAAGGAGAAAAACTATAGAAGAATAAAACTAGCCCAACCAAAAAGCGTAGGTATGGAAATGAGGCATAATACAAAGCTATGAATAATAATTGATGAATGGGTGTGGTTTTGAGTTTCAATTTTTTTGCACTTTTCCAAAATTTGTTAATTGTTATTGGGAAATTGTTATCCTTCTTCAAAACCCTAATATTACCTCTAAGTTTGTAAAATGCATAAAAAATGAATGTGTTTTGGGACTTGTGCAAAATTAGATAAAAGCTAAAATTCTTTTATATTTATCAAGGTCCTAGATAGTTAAACAATTTGGTATTCCATATACGAGTCATATAGATATTCAATAGGCGGTATGTTTGTAGTACAAGTGTCATAACCCTAACAAGTAGTCCATTGTAGTGCAAGTGTCACAACCCTAACATGTAGTGCAAGTGTCACAACTCTTTATCTTTTTAATTTTGCAAAATAAGTAGTTATGCTTCTCTAAATGCTCAAACTCCAACTATTTTTGCATAGAGACACTTCAAAGATAGATCAACTTTTTCCTTGCATATTTAATATGATTCCTTCTCTAAATGTTGTTGTGTCCTAAATGTACTAGTGCACCTATGTTTTGATAAATTTCTTGGACTCAAATAGAACCATATTGACATGCATGCCGACTCACAACATGTCAATAATAGTGGAAAAAATGGGCCAAAAACTTTAGGAGACACAAAACAAGGTTCAAAGGGTCCACGAAATCAAAAGCAACTAGAATCATATAAGCATGCTTATGATAAGCCGTAACTATATTTTTATGATTTTGGTCAACTAAAATTGTATTTTAATGGTTTTGTAAAAACTCCACAAACATGTCAATACTATAATAAAGATAAGGTAATAAGAAGAGATAAAATATCAAAAGAATGGAGAATCAAACATAACTAGATAGACAAGAATAATAATTTCCCAAGATAAGCATAAAATTGCAAGAAATAAGTACACAAGCGATACTGATTAAAAGTCGTACAAATGCAAGAAACAAATCAAACATCATATTAAACTAATGAAAACGTGGAAAAAATAACCTAATTTGTACTAATGATCAATAAACACACAAATACCTTAAAATCCTAACAATTAACCAGTTTGGTAAAAACTAGACATCTACATAATTCCCCAATTTGATGTGTGGATGTGCATACATACAAAAATGAAAAAAAAATCATGTGGATATAGAGTATTTGTAATCATCTCCCAACATCCATTATATTGTTTCTAGGATATTTTATTCCCCTTAAAGTATGCATAAGTGAATCAATATCTATATAAAATTGTGATAGATGAATTTGTTGAAAATTGGAAAAAATAAGAAAATGGGAACAAATACATTTGAGTGTCTTGATTTGTGGAGATGCATCTATGAAACCCATGTCTCAAAACCTGCGATGTATTTGAAATCAATATCGGTATGTTTTAGTAGGTTGACCAAATATAATATTTTTTCATATCGTGTACTTTTCTTTTGTATGAAGAAGGAAACAAATATTCTTAAGAGTTGAAATACAAAGCTAATATAATTGAAATAAACGGCCCACATTTAAGGTGGGAGATTAACTTATGAGCCGCATGGCTCAAAAGAAAAATATTTCACGTACCATGTGTATGATAGAAAATAAACCTATGATACAAATATAGTAATAATTATATCTGTCAATATGTATGTAATAAATAAATGAAATGGCCTTGTGTGAGTTATGAGTGTAATCTTGATCAATGTAAACACATTAGTACCATCATTCCTCAAGCGGTTAGATGTAATCTATGTAATATGTGTGTGAAATTCCCAAAAAAGCATAGGATAATGTGCTTAGGAGGACAAGATCCATTTAGTATAAGATTAAAATAGGGTAGTGCTCTTATGTGGATCATATATAGTAATGTAAAGTAGGGGTAGTATGCCCTTTACAAGTTAAAGATAATTGAAATAAGCATACAATATGAACATGCCCCTATGTGGGTGAGCATAATGAGGTCAATTAATTGCCCAATTTATTTCGAATAATTAATCAAAATAATGAATAAGAGAGGATGATATGTTTATCTATAGCATGCAAGGAATGCATTTCAAGGAAATATATGTCAAGTAGTGAGTAATATAAATGAAATACAAAAGGATTGATAATGTTTTAAAATATATAATGTGATACATCATGTGATAGTGAAAACCTAAGCAAAAGTGCAAGGGTGAAATAGTTGATATGGTGGTAACATGTAAGGAATGCATTTCAATGAAATATATGCTGAGTATTGAGTAATTTAATGAAATACAAAAGGATTGATAATGTTTTGAAATATATAATGTGGTACATCATGTGATAATGAAAACCTAGGCAAAAGTGCAAGTATAGATGAAATAGTTGATATGTTGGTAAAGTGACTATGAATTGTAAACTTATAATAAAATAAATATAAAGTGAAGATTAATTTAAAAGAGGAATAATTTTCATTCGTATTTAGTTAATTTTACGATGTTGAGTTTTAAGAGAGAATATACCGATAATAAGGTTGGTAGGCCAAGTTGAATTGGGAATCATTTTCATTTTCATTTTCATTCAAATGATTTTATTATTTAGAGTTTTGAGAGATAAAATATGACACCACAATATAACTTTTTATCTTGTGCATTGGATCAAACATGGACAATAGTTGTAACAAGAAAGTTGGCATGACTAGTAATTATTGATTTTTATTTTCATGTAATTGTTGAAAATTTAAAGATTTATGCATTAGTGAGAGATTATATTCATGTATTAGTTTGGGATGTATATAATTGGTCAAAGAACAATAGTATCCCACTTTGTGCACAATTTAAAAATAAAACTAACTACTAAATAAATCTTTAAAAATACTTAACAAGATTTAATTTTTTATAAAAATTGTGGATGCCCAACATCTTTGTACACGTGATCTCTTAAAAATATGTGTTTGATGACTTTAGGCGTTTATGGTCAATTTTTGTTTATGTGTGCATTATTTTGTTAGCATAAAAATGCCAAAAGTGGGAAATATTTATAGGGCATTGGGATATAATGCATGGTTATAGACTAATAATATATGTTAATGGTTAGCCATTATACACTTTTAATCCATATACATATGTTTTTGGATAAAAATATATTATGTTTTTGGATAAACATATATTTGTGTATTTTCCAATTATATCAAACATCATATGAATTATCACTTGGTATGATTTTTATATTTTGATCATTGGGTTTTCTTATCATTTATGTTGTATGTGATACATAATGATGTTTACATGAACGTGAGTTTTAACATGGACTATTTATTGATTCAACCACATGAATCATCATTACTAGTTGTATTGATCATTGTAAACTATTGTAGTTGGACCCTTATTTTTTCTTGTTTAATAGAAGTTGCACCATTATATAAATCTATTTGCATCCAAATATGTTTTCTAGTACTATTATATTAGCTTTCATTTACGCACTATATAACTCATTTCCTTGCAAGTTAAATTATAGGTTTGTTCATCTCATCAAAATTTTGGGCCCAATGATGTGGTTCAAATATACATAGTTGAATAATATGAAAATCATCATGCACATACTTCTAATAAATAGCTTGGTTTGGTGCAAACGTCCCAACCCTTATATTATTAATGTATGTGCACAAAAATAGTAAATGTTATATATGTTTGAAAATTTCTCCTTCAACAATACATAAATTCTTTTCTTACAAATTCGATATGATTTATTATTTATAGTATAATTTATATACTAAATATAATAATGCATCTATATAAATTTATATTCTTATTGAATAAAAATAAGACCCAACTAATGCACATGAACATACAATGGGAAGGAAATGTCGACAAAAATATCTTAAAAACTTTAAGAGACCCAAAACAATATTCAAACAAGCTACAAAGAAAAAGTGATCAAATTCATACTTCTACAATTTAAAAAAACTCTAGAGCATGTCAAATTTTGAAAAAAAGAGAAGATAGAAGGGAAGAGAGGGAAGTTCAAAAGCATAGAGAATGAAATGTACCCGAATAAATAAGAATAAAAATTTAACAAGACAAAATTTGAATCACAAAAGATAAATACATAATTAAAAATGTTGAAAGTCACATAAATAAAAAATTAATTTCATTTAAAACTCAAGAACATAAAAAATTAAGAGAACTTAATTTAAACTAATTTTAATAAATGTATTAATATGTTACACTATGGTAATTAACTATTCTTGTTCTAAATTAGGTTTGTGTAGACACAAAATCATGCACTTGGGTACATTTCTAGGTCCATAAACACATGCTAGCATTCATATGATTCCTAAGTAAGAAAAATAGTAATTGATGACTATATTTGGCCTTTTGTATTTGTTTTTGTTGCCTATCCGGTCTTGCACACCCTCCAGTCGATTTTTACTTGCCTACTTTTTTATGACTTGAGACACTAGTGCTCCCAACCTCTTTCCACCTTACTCGCTCTTTTTGGGCCTCTTTTATCTTTTGGGCATCTTATTTTCTTATGGGTGTAGACACAAAATCATGCACTTTGGGTAATTATTTAGTCTTGATTACATACTACTATTCATATGATTCCTAAGTGAGAAAATTACTAATTAACCCATGTCTTTGGCCACCTTTCTTTTCTTTTTGTCACTTCTCTTGGTATTACACCTTTACTTTCTCAATCTACCTTTTTATACCTCGACATTTATCATCTTGGACACTATCGCCTAAGCGCCCTTGTCCCCTCTAGGAACCATTGACCTTAGTATACTTTGTTAACATCTTTTGGGTCTTTTCTAGTCATTTGAGCATCTTATCTTTTTTTGTATGCGGAATTTTTGGGGTTAATTAAAAAAATTCAAGAAAGGGAATCATATAAATATAAATTTATGTGATCACAATAAGGGACCAAACACTAAGCATTAGCTATCACCACCTAAAGTTTCATCCATCAAGCATCTAAAAGCTCCATTGCGTTCATATAGTGACATCCAAGGGATGGTTATTTTGCATACACTTTATAGGAGATAATTTCATTCTATTATGTGCACACATCTATTACATTTCTTTACATCTATCTTACTTTCTCGCTATCAAGTGCAACACGCATAAGAGCCACCTAGGGAACAATTCTACACACACACACATAGAAATACATTGAGTCCGAGATGTAGTACATCTCTCGGTTGTAAGTTCACCATTATGATAGTTGAGGAAAGTTTGACCCCTCATTCTCTATCTTTCTTTTTAGGATTTGATATCTATTTGAGGGTTTTGTAAGTTAGTACTTCATTGTAGGTTTCCAGTGACTTTGGCGATCATTGTGAGACCTCATAGAGACTAAAGAAGAACAACAATGAATAGATAATGACCACTTAGATGAGGTTTCCTGAGCATTTCCGTAGAACCAGGCACCTAGAAACAGGCTTAGGGTAACCGCATGAACCCCTGTTCCTCTCTAGGAACCCCAATCTAGCTTAATCTTCCATATTTGAATTTTTATGAGATTTTGTGTGATGGTCATTGCTTTGTATTTCCCAATTCTCCAAATTTGTACACTTCCACGATTTATGTGAATCATCTAAGGATTCGTAATGATTAAACTAAAATGGATTATTCTAGTGTAATCTAATGCTATAGGAGTAGTAAAATAACTGAATAAATGAAGTAATAAAATACTAAAATACACCCAAGCAAGCTAAGCAATAAAATGTAAAACCCTAATGTGTAAAGAGGGTTAAGAAGGGCTTAGTTGATTTGTAGATGTCATGAGATTGTGTCGTAGTGTAGACCAGGTGAATAGGAGGAGGAAATATTTGCACAGGATTTTGAAAAAGTGTAAATTTGGACTATCCGGCTAGACCGGGATTCCTAGAGAGGGACATGGGTTCCCATGAGTAACCTTAGTCCGAGATATGGGCACCATGGTTTTGGAAATGGCCAAAAACCTCCTCTGGAGTGTCGTTGGATGTTTTCCTGTGTTCACTTCCTATCGTGTGAATGCCGTTGCACTTTTCAGATGTCTTCGTAAACATGCAATGAAGAATCACTTGTAAAACCCCAGACAAAGCATTAAAACCCTAAAAAATAAAGATGCATATGAAGGGGTCGACTTTCCTCAACTGCCAAATTTATGGACTTATCATTGAGCATTGCACTACATCTCAAACCCAATGTAGTTCTAGGTGTGTGTGTGTGTGTGTGTGTGTGTGTGTGTGTGTGTGTGTGTGTGTGTGTGTGTGTGTGTGTGTGTGTGTGTGTGTGTGAATATTTAGCCCTAGGTGTTCTTGTGTCGATCGCACTTTGTGAAGTAGAAAACAAATAACTAGATGTAGAATGTAGTAAATGTGTGCATGAAAACAATAGAATCCCATCCTATGAAGTGTGATGCAGATGAACCATCCTTGTGTTCCTTGTGATAGAGCTAGATGGATGCAAAGGTAGCTATCGATGCCTTTTATGGATGCAACGCATCCTTAGGTGGAAGTAACTAGTGCTTAGTGATTGGTCCCTCATTATGGTCACATAACTTTATATTTATATGGTTCTCTTGTTTTAATTTTGTAATTAACCTTGAAAATCGACCACCAAAAATATAAGAATCTCAAATGGCTAAAAAGTGCCCAAAAGTGAGAGGAAAGTGTAAAGAGGATCAGGGCACTTAGAAGGGACCAGGGCACCCCAGTCCTAGCTAGGTACCCCAGTCAAAAATAGGAAAAACACTGTTTGAAAATATAGATAGGAAAGTACATGTGTAAGATAGAAAATAACAACATAAAGCAATGCAAAAATGGCCAAAGACATGGGTTAATTATTACTCTTTCACTTAAGAACCATATGAATAGTAGTATGAGACCGAGACTAAATAATGACTCAAAGTGTGTGATTTTGTGTCTACATTTTCCCCCACTTTATGTTGGTGAGCGTAAATATTGGTAACATAAAGTAGATAGATATGTGTACCTAATAATCCATGTAGAGTGATGTAGAATGTGTGTTGAAGGACTAGAAAAAGTGTGGAGTGATAAAAACATGGAGCATGGAGACTAAAGATGTAAAAGTGTAAAAAGTGATGAGAGTGAACCTAGGGTGAAAGCGCATGTGTAGATTCCAATGTGTGTAGTGTACTTGCATGGTTAGTATCATGTGTGTGATGTACCAGCCATGTGTGTTTTGTTGAATACTTGTTTCCCATACGGACGTACTTGTAAAAGAGAAGATGATCAAGTATTCAAATACGCATGTATATGTGTAATGTGTAAAAATGCATGTATATATGTAAAAAGCATGTAAAGAAAGTACGAAAATGAAAAAGGAACATGTGCACTTGATCCATGATGAGAAAAAGGGTATAGAAAGGATCATGTCGATGTCGTGTAAGTTTTTGGGCAATCTCATGCCACTAGCCGAAGAAGTGTAGGGAGGAAAGTTTGATTTATCCTCCAACCTATAATCGCTTCTTCTCGAGAGTGAAGAGATCTTTTTACTTTCTATTTTTTAGGTGATCCAACGCCACTGGCTGAAGTAGTGTAGAGAAGAAGGTATTCTTTTCTCTCGAAGGTATCTTTGCACTCACTTTTAATTTATCCCCATAATGCTAAGGACAATTTTCCCTGTAAAATTCGTTGTGTATGTAGTTCGTAGACTAGTCTGAACCCACTTGTTTTGTAACCCATTGTGTCATGGACAATAACTGAAAACTGAGTTGTATTGGTACGTGTGTAAACCCAAATGATGTCACCCCTCTTTGGGGGTGCATGCGACATCACATATAGGATAATACAACCTAAAAGAGGACTGACCACAGATATTGAAATTTTTCCCTGCAAGGGGAGGGGATGTGCTTGGTAGAAACCAAGGCATAAAAAAACAAGGTAGCTAGAAAACAAGTGTTAGTACAAACATGCATGTAGAAAACAAGTGTAATCCAAATAGAGAATGTGTAAGATAAAACATAAGCAAATAATGTAAACACCCAAGAAGATAATGTAGGTCGTATAAAGTGGGTTGTAAAGATGGGACACCACTCATGGTGTCGCAAGAAACTAAAGGATTTGGTGGCGCAAAAAAACAAGTGTGTACACAAGACAAAGGGAAAATCCCGAAAATAATAGCCATCAATAACAAATAGTATAAAAAATAAGCATGTAAGAAAATATCCTTGCCTATAAAAATTTGCACATGAAACACACGTTAGCGTGTTTGAAAGATAAAATGTATGTCAAGGCATGTATGAACCAAAGTAGCATGTTATGAACAAGAATGAAACAATAACACATGTAGCATACAAATGTGGATTCCCCCAGAGTTGTTGTGGGATTTGGTAGTCAAGTATCCATGTTATGTGTAGTATCCTTGTATAGTCCGTAGTCACAACTAGAAAGAAAGTGAATGTAAATTTTTGTAAGATAATGATAATGATATACAAGATATCTATCTACCATGTGTGATAAAGCAAACATGTAAAATCAAGTGAAAGCAAGAGCAAAAGAAACCATAAAATGTAGTTTGTTGTGGATCGATGGAATGGAATACAGAGTGAATGATGGGAGCCATGTACCCCCGAGTGAATGAAATTATATACGCAGTGAGGTTCATTTAGTATTCCCCCTTAGCTAGTCAAGAATGAACCATAAACAAGAGTGTTTCATTGGGAAATGGTCGAACTATGTGTTGTGTGTAGCGCACCATGATGAGTATGTGGTGATGATATGTGACATAGAAATGAAATATGTGTGACGTTGTAGCATAAGCATATATCATGATAATATGATCAAAGGAGTGGTGATTTAGCCTAAAGCGTATACCACTAAATGATGCAAGTGAAAGTGATGATGTAGCCTATCACGAGATGATGGTAGAAGAAGTGACCTTATAGCCTAAAGTGTATATCACTTAATCTAGTTATATGGCATGAGAAAATATTGAAATGAGGTCCATTTGTGATGTATACCCTCAATCGATCCGGTATGGACCGTGAGACTAGAGTACGTCATCGAGTAATGAGTGCAACATGTAGAAGAGAATGTGTAAAATGTGTAATGTGCATAGTAGGGTGTATGGTATATAATGCAAGATGTGTAGATGACCTAAGATATGTATATGCATAGTGGATATAAGATGCGAGACATAATATTTAAGGTGTAGGATGTAAAATGTAAGATGACATGTATGAGGTGTGAAAATGTGGAATATGAAGTGGTTAAGATGTAGTTTGTAGGATGCAAAGTGTAGAATGTATGAAGACACACAATGTTTATAGTGAGTGTGTGAAGTTCATGTGTGTAGGATGCCCTCCAAAATGAAGTGTGTCAAGCACAAGAGTGTGTTATCGGGTAATGATGATACAAATATATCAAGAGGTTTGTAATAATGCATAGAGAAGATTAGTTATCAGAATGAAGTGTCAAGTGCATGAGATGATATCAACATTTGATAGAAATGTAAGGGGGAGGAGATATGATGCCCCCAAGTATGTAAGTGATGGAGGTCTAGTCAAAATAAACTAAGTAGATCAATTTAAGGAGTAGTTTCCTTTAAAAAAGTTATGGGACATTGAGGTGGTAATGGTGTGTGACCATCAAATGGTTCATCATCATTGTAAGCTTCATTCGGGTCCCAATCATCGACATAGGCATTGTTTATAGCAGATGGAGGAATTACAAGTTTAACTATAGAAGGTGGTTATTGAGCATGTCCTGGTGATGTCGCAAATACCTTTAATGGAGGAGGAGTGAGCTCATCCTTAAGAGGAGGTTGCTTAGTTTGACTTGATATCATTGTAGATGATTGAGGAGAAGGAGGTGATGGAAGAAAAACCTTGAGAGGTGATTGTGAAATTTGAGTGGGTTGAATAAGATGGCTTGATTTACCAAAGAAGGAACATGAGAAGTGGTAGTGTGATGCTCATTAGATGTAGAAGGAGCAGACTTAGGAGCCCATTTGGGTACAATATTTATAGGTGGGAATGCAACAAAATGTTGTGTAGCAAATGAGATAAATCCTTGACACGCAAGATGCTTGATTCATTGTTGTAATGCATAGAAATCATTGTCATTATGTCCATTGATCCAATGATAATTGCAATATGGACGCCCTTGATATTTTTCTAGCCGATAAGGAGGATAGTAATGAGTAGGTGGTAAAGTGATCAATTGATGACTAAGGAGCTTAATAAGAAGGTCATGTTTCTTAGTATTGTGATCAAAGATGAGAGGCTCTAGTAATGGTATGACTTAAGGCTCACTAATATGAGCACATGTAGTGGACATAGAATGAGGATGAGATGGAGAGGGAGAACAAACATGATCCTAGAGAAGCGTCCTTAAGATGTTGGATTTTAGATTTGAGAGATGTAATCGTGGATTCCATATCCGTAATTTTTCTTGAAATAAAGAATGTAAAGCTTGAATTGACTCCAACATGGGTTGATTGAATATATGATAATGAATAATAGGGTCATCAAATATAACATCAAAAATAGCACTCACTTAATGCAACAACGTATCATTAGGGAGATACATTGTGTTTAGGGATTTTTAAGAACAACTTGGAAATTAGGATGCATCTTAAGAAAATTAGAAAAAGAAATTTGAGGAATTTTGGGAGCCATAATAGAGGGAAAATGAGGATCCTAAGTGTGAATATTGAGTTCGGGTTCACCAAAATGATTAAACTAAAATATATTATTCTAGTGTAATCTAATGTTATAGGAGTAGTAAAATAATTGAATAAATGAAGTAATAAAATACTGAAATACACCCAAGCAAGCTAAGAAATAAAATATAAAACCCTAATGTGCAAAGAGGGTTAAGAAGGGCTTAGCTAATTCACGAGATGTCAAGAGATTTTTATAGTGTAGACTAGGTGAATAGGAGGAGGAAACCTTCACACAAGAACTTGAAAAAGTACAAATCTGGACTATCTTGCTAGATTGGGGCACCTTGAGAGGGATAGGGGCACTTGTGGGCTCCTTAGTCTTAGATCTAGGCACCCTAGTCTACAGAAATGGCCAAAAAACCTCCTCCAGAGCATCGCTGGATGTTCGCCTATGTTCGCTTCATGTCGCGTGAATTTTATTTTACTTTTCCATATGTCGTTGTAAACCTACAATGAAGAATCACTTGTAAAACCCCAACAAAGCATCAAAACCCTAAAAAGAAAGATGCATATGAAGGGGTCAAACTGTCCTTAACTTCCAAATTGATGGAATTATCACTGAGTGTTACACTACATCTCAAACCCAATGTAGTTCTAGGTGTGTGTGTGTAAAGATTGTGCCCTATGTGCTCTTGTTCCGGTCGCACTTTGTGAAGTTGAGAGAAAGTAACTAGATGTAGAATGTATTAAATGTGTGCATGGAAACAATAGACTCCAATCCTATGAATTGTGATGCAGATGAACTAGCCTTGTGATGGATCTAGATGGATGCAAATGTAGCTATAGATGCCTTTGATGGATGTAACCTTAGGTTGAGATAGCTAGTGTGTAGTCTCTTTTTCTTACTCAAACCCTAGACACATTGGCACATCACTCAAACAGATCTAAGTTCTCACCCAAAGTGCGCAAAGGTACCAAGTCCCTCTTTTAATACCAGCTTTGTCAAGGTGTTAGCATGATCACACAAGTATTCCATATACATAGCAATTAATTAAAGGTAAAATATAACATGAACTAGATCACAACCATAGTGCATAATGAATCAAACAAGGATCAAAATCAAATTTACCATGCAATAACTAGTAATAGATATATCAACAACCAATATCCACTCACAACTATCCATTATATTAATCCATCAAAACACAATAGCTGAATACATCATAATAATGATCATAAAGTCATGTGCACAAGTATACCAACAACATAACTCTGTAACAATCCAAGTACACAATGATCATGGTCTCTCTCTAAGCCATGCAAATCAATACATATGTGTGTGTGTGTGTGTAGGGGTCTTTTCCCTTCACTACTCATGCACTCTCAAAAATAGGTTGCATGCTTATAATAGCCATGTGCCAGTACAAAAGCAACTACAGAAGCATGCAAGCTTCACCTAATAATAGATTACCTATTGTTGGACCCATAAATTAACTAAGTACCTAGGGCGTGAAACTTGGTAGTGCATAAAAGCAGGGCACGAAGGCACGCGTGGAGGTAGTTCTTGGAGATGTACGAAGGCTCGCACCTAGGTAGGATGGATTCGGGACTTAGTGAGTTTTGGACAACAGGAAAGGATGCGTTTAGGGAACGGATGAAAAAGTGACCAGATACAGATATGGATAAGCTATGGAGACTTGTAACTCAAGGAAAGGATATTCCAGGGCATCAATATGGTTATCATGAAAGGATAAGGAGCCAAGTTTGTTATGGATTAGCTAGCACATGTGTGCTAAGGACACTCGATTAGGGGAAACACATGATGACATTTGGCATGTTCTTGGGTAGTGGTAGGGAAATCATGAAAGATTCCTTCAGGCTTTCTCATGTAATGATGAACGGTTAAGAAGAGAGTTCCTCATATGTATGGTTTGAGGAGGAGGGAAAAGAGAGATGAGTATGGAATAAATAAAGGAGGATAATTAAAAAATATATGTGATGTGATGACGAGCTCTATAATGTGTCAAAGCTCTGCTACTATGAATATCTTCATGCATGGAACTCTTTAATGTAATCTTGGCTATTGTACTTTGGCATATAAATATAATGAAGTGATTCTAAAGCACTATGTGATGAATCTAGATCTGTACATTTCCTTTTTATGTTCATGGGTGTATTACTAGTTTCCTTGATGATAATTGTGATTTAGCTCTACTTCCATTATAATATGATCATGTTATCTTATGTTCTAGTGTACTAGATTAGGAGTTAGTGCTTACACTTGGTTGTCAGGAGTGGGTGTGTCATTCTCTGTTTATACAACACCCCTTATTAAGGAATAAAATTCTCACAAAGCTCACATAAAGGAGGGGCTTGGTTCTTGTTTGTACCTTTGGTGAGATTCCAAACCAGTCTAGATGATGTGCCAACGCCCTTGGGGTTTATTGGTGAAACAAGAGGCAAATAGAGACTACATTTTGGTTTTGTCCTCAGGACCTCTTTTCAAATTATTTGTGAGAATGATTTGTGATGATGGAGCGGATGACCTTGGAAACATCAAAACCTGGCTTAAAATCACAGAGGATGAGTTTTCTTAGAGGTTTAGTACTAGATATGAGTTTGATGCACAAAAATGGGTGGAGGAGAACCTATATCACGAACTCTATGAGACATTCTTTTGTTGTTTCCCAGTAGAGTTGTATGAATGGCTATCAACATATGCATCAAGGATAAGTTGGTATTATAGACCTCATGTTTGGACCCAAGAGGAATATCAATAGTTACATGATGCCGATCTGACCTAGAACCATGATGTTAATCACTGGTAGAGTAGAGTGATTACTAGTTACACCCTGGGATACACTATTTCTATGTATTATTTCCCAAAGATTGTTGAGTTATAATTCTTGAGGGAGCCTAGAGGATCATTATTGCATGTTATTCCACTGGCTATCAAGATCTTGGTCATTACTTTGAATTTGGAATCCTTTCCCATGGCTAGCTAAACTCTGCTAGGCACGTGGCATGGAAGATGGCATGGTAGAAGGATGGCAGACCTTGCGGAAGAAATGGAGAGGAGAGGCGGATCAAGTATAATGAATCTCGGGAGAGGGAGTTGGAAAGATAGCGCAAAGCTGCAAGAGTGATGGATTTATGGAGGAAAACGTTGAGAAGGATTTGAGGTTCACACGGAGAATGTGGAACCTGAGCAGTCTAAGCTACCCCATCTTGGAAAACGTGGAAGAGAAACCCCTTGTATTCTAGAGAGATCTTGTCATATGAAGAAATAAGAAGAGACATAGGTGTGCATCTTAACCCACATGGTGACTAGACCCTTGCGCTTAGTTTTCTATTCCCTGAGATAAGTTTTGATAATCTAGTTGGTATCAGTATTTATAGTCAAGCAACACCTAGGAGGTATAATTTTTCATTTGGTACATCTATGGCTACACAGTCATTTCCTATGTTTGGGGGTATTTTGTTTGGCACAACATTTGGACAAGGTGTGGGATCACAAGGTTTGAGTATCACATCTGGGAGTGACACGGGAAACACATCTGGGAGTGGTTCGGTATCACAAACTGTTAGTGCATAGTTTAGCACGGCGGTGGGTTTGCAAGGTGTAGTTGTGTTATGCCCCTTTCACATATCCACGCAAGGACCCAGAGGATGCCTTAGACATCGAGGTAGTAGGAAGCATTGATGCAGGAGTTAGTCCATTCCTAAAAGTCTAAATTAATGTAATGGTAAAGAAGCTGGAGAAATTATCTACAAAATCAGTTCATGAGACTCACTATGGGTTATGGTGTATGGATTAAAAGGTAGAAGGGCATACAAAGGAAATTCGTCCTCGGAGATTGGTATGTGCAATGATGATAGACTATGAGATTTACCATAGAGATCATGATGTAAGTAGGTGTCTGCTATTTCGTAGCGCGTGATCCGTAAGAATGTGTCTTGTTATTGTAAAATTTTCACCTCTACTACTCATGACACTAAGGATTGTAGATTGATTGACCAAATACATGATGCCATTGATACTAGTGTGCACTAGACTAGTATTGCAAGCAGTTCCAAGGATGAGGGTCATCATTATGAAGGGTGTGCAGATGGAGGAAGTTGTGGAAGAGGCTTTCACAGAGGATTTAGAGGTCATGGTAACCACGGAGGTGGAATAAGTGAGTTCCCACGTGGAACTTATTACAAATGTGGGTCTATGGAACACTATAAGCGTGAATGCCCCGATCTATTACAATGCTCTTGGTGTGGAAAGAAGAACAAGTATGAGAAGTGCCCAGAATTGTTTAAACACATGAGCTAGAAGTAGCAGAAGGATAATGTCATTGGGATGGTAAGCGTGAAGAAATCCAACTCACAGTGGATGCCAAATGTGGCACGTGATTGGTGGAACTCAGATCGGTGACAATGTGAGCTAAGGCTACACACACCAAGGAGATACCAAAGCAAAAACCACTGGTTACTAGAGAAGAGGTGGTGCATGGGAAGTACCTAGACCCTACTCATCAGAAAGAAGTCTATCAAGAAACCATGGATGTGATTCGAAGCTTACAAGGAGAGATCCAATGCCTAAAGGAGAAATCACGGCTAGTTAGAGAAAAATAAAAGCATTAAGACTCCATAGAAGGATTTGGATGAAGTCAAGGAGGTATGCAAGATGTTGAGGCAAGAGAATATCATTCCTCTGTTAGGAGAATAGTAGAGACAAAGTACCAAGCACTAGAGGAGAGCGCGAGAGACAGGTCTTGCACGCTAACCTTCCTCCTCACAACATTGACTATGATAAGGAGATTACCTTGAATGCAGTAATTGATGGATGGATCCTAAGTAATATTCTAATTGACATGGGCGTGAAAGTTAATGTTCTTACCCTAGATACGGAATCAAATGGGAAGGACCCTATTACAACAATCTTCAAATGTTTTGAATATGGCTAATAAGACAAAGGAAATGCCCATTGGTGTTCTAAAGGGTGGTGCTATCACTATCCAAGGGGTGAAATTCATTGGAGAATTCAAAGTCTTAGCACTTGTTGAGGTGGAAAACTTTCCAGTGTTACTTGGGCACCCATGTGCTATAAGAATAATGTTGACTTGTGTTTTAATAAGGGATGTTAGGACCCCAAAATATTGGCTAAGTACAAAAAGGTGCGTAGGCGCGCATGACCTAGTTGAAGAAGGGTGCATAAGGAAAAGGTGCATAGGATAGGGTTTAAGAAAACCGGTGGTGCACATGCGAGACGAGCTAAAGTTTCGAACTTAGCCATATTTGGCGTATCGGGAAGGACACAAAAAGTGTGACCCAATAGCGAAATCAGAAGGGGTGGATAAGGTGCCGGCTGGAAACGTGATGCACATGAAAGAAATATGCTTAGCGATAGAGGATTCAGAAGAACATCATTACAAGGAGTGGAGATCTTAGGTCCGAATAAGCATGCTCCCATGGAGGACCACATTCGAGACACTTGCACTTTGGATCCGAGGTTTGTAGAAGGATGAGTTGGCACTTTGGGATGCCTATATATATGAGCGCCCATAAGAGAAATAGAGATAGATTGGATAGAAAAGAGAGGAGAATATAGAGAGCGGAGCTCTGCAGAGATACTGCGAGAACTCTGTAGGATTGGGTAGAAGCTATATAAGGGAGTAATGTATTAAGGGGCTAGGTTATACATTTTTATTTGTATGGATGAAGGACATGATTCCTATTGTGATGTATGACTTCGGTCTAATCAAAGCTGTGGTAGTCTATTAGATCCATTGAATGTAATGAGGCTACAAACATGAATGAGTATAAATGTAATTGATTTGGTCCATATCTGTATCTTTTCATTTTTGTTCATAGATGTTATGGAATAGATGTAAATTCTTATGTATTTTCCTTTCGTTGTATTTCTATCTGTTATCTATAAGTAACCTCTTTTTGTAATGAATACATTTGTCTAGAGGCCACTCTGAGCCCTATGATGATTGTATGTCTCATTTCCATCTTTATTCATTAATTTCATGACATAGATGATGGTTTCCTGCTTAACTCACATAAAAGAGATACTTGGTGCCCATGCATACCTCGGGTGAGTACCCAGTGCCCGATAAGTGATAGGTCGATGTGCATGGGATTCCAATTTTCTTCTGGTGGGTGTAAAAATGACTACATCTTGGTTACGTTGCAGGACCTCTTTTCAAAGTTGTAATGGGAAATGGCATACATCTTGATCTGTGTAATGAGTAATGACAGATCGTTTAACTTTGGAAAGTGTTGAATCATGGTTCAAAAGCACAGAGGATGAATTTGCTCAGAGATTCAGCACTGGATCTGAGTTTGATGCACGTAGATGGGTAGAAGAGAACCTCTACCATGATGTATATGAATTTTTTTTTGTTACATTCTAGTAGAACTGTATGAATGGCTCTTAGCATATGTGTCTAGATCAACCTGGTATTATAGAACATGCATATGGACCCAAGAAGAATACCAAAGGCTACAGGATGTAGATCTTATGTGGACTTGTGTTATGGATCATTGGTGGAAAGGTGTGTTGGCTAGCTACACTCTAGAGTATGCTATTTCTACATACTCTTGTCCGAGAAGTTGTTGAGTTTGAGTTTTTGTGGGAGCCCAGAGGATAATTTCTACGTGTTATCCCTCTGGCAATGAAGATCTTGATTGTTACCTTGAGTTTAGAGGCATTTCCAATGGCCACTAAACCATTCTGAGCATTGGGCAAGGAAGCTAGGGTGGAGGAAGATGGCAAGATATTATGAGAGAAAGAAAGGAAAGGAAAGAGAGATGACTCAAGTATAGTGAAGCACATGAAAGGGATATTTCTAGACAATGTGAGGTTGCAAGTGTGATGGATCTATGGAGGTAGACGTTGTGGGAAGGAGTTGAGGTTCACGCAGAGGATGTGGAACCTAAGCAATCTATGCTACCCCATCTTGTCAAACATGTAAGAGAGACCCCTTCAGCTTCTGATGAGAGTTTGTTGCGTGGAGAGAGAAGAGTCATTGGCATGTATCTGAACCCACCTAGTGACCAAACCCGACTCTTGGTTTTCCAGATCAAGGAAGGAGTATTGTTGACCCAGTTGGTATCAATGGAAGTGACAGATCTGCGCCCAGGAGATACATTTTTCATTTCCCACTTCTATGGATACGCATACTATTCTAGTATTCGAGAGGAATTTTTGGATAAGAAGCAAGTACACAAGCCTTGATCTCACATCTAGGAGTGGCATGGGGTACACTAGTGGTAGTGGGGCATTATCATAGACTTTCAACGGCGTGTAGTTTAGTGGAACTTTGGGGACCCTTGGAACGACCACTATAGGACCTAGTTGACCTAGTGGATCTGGTGGGTCAAGAGGCACATGACCTAGTGGATTTGGTGGATCTGGTGGCTCAAGAGGCATAGGACCTGGTGGATCTGGTGGATCTAGGGGCAGAGGAAACACTAGAGGGAACCAAGGCTCTAGCACAGAGGACAAGGACCCCAACCACCTCCTCAAGTCTTCTTTGAAATGTCTTTACATTTTCCAAATTACAGAGGTATTGAAGATGTTACAGAACATGTTCACAAGTGTGAGCTGTTATGGCATGCGAAGGGGATCACAACCCCAAAGTGGAAAGCCAATAAGTTTGCAACAACATTGCAAGGGTGCACTCATAGCTAGTATATGAAATATGACCCTCATCAAACAATGGTGGATTATACTGGTTTAAAGAATGCATTCTTGGCATAATTCCACATCCTCGAGTTTAAACAGAGAGTATTAGCACCTTTGAAGGAGATTGAGTGAAGGAATGGTGGAGAGTGTGCGGGAGTATGATGCATGGTTCAAAACCCTCCTATCAAAATTATCATATGACATTCACCCTTCACAGCATGCTCAATGGTTTTTTTGGGGGTTGATAACTCCATTTAGAAGAGCTTTATCTCATAAAACTTTCAGACCCACGCGAGGCGTTAGAAGTCGCTGCCGTGCTCGAAGCCGCTTTGTCGGAAGTGTTGATACTAGTGTTAGCCCGTTTCTAGAAGCTCAAATCATTGCTATGGCTAAGTAGCTAGAGAAGTTATATGTGAACCCAGCCCATGAGACTCGTCAGTGGAATATGGTGTACATATTGTGAAGTAGAGGGGCATGTCAAGGATAGTTTCCCCTAGAGGATGGTACGCGTCGTAATAGTAGATTGTGAAATCTATCATGGGGACCATGATGCAAGTAGATGTCCCTTGTTACAAAGTGCATAATTCGGAAGAATGTGTCTTTCTACTATAAGATATGCACCTCTACAACCCATGATACTAAGGATTGTAGGCTTATTGACCAGATCCATGAGGCCATTGATCATGGGGTGTGCTAGACCAGCATTTCCAGTAGTTCTAAAGGTGATGATCACCATTATGAGGAGCGCGTAGATGGAGGTGCATGCGAAGGGGATTTCACAGAGGATTTTGTGGTCATGGTAACCGTGGAGGAGGAAGAAGTGAGTTCCCATGTGGAACTTGTTTTAATTATGGGTCTACATAGCATTACAAACGAGAGTGCCTAGATCTATTGCAGTGCTCATGGTGTGGGAAGAAACACAAGTATGAGGAGTGCCTTGAGTTGTTTGAGCACATGAATCAGCAACACCGGAAAGACAAGGGTGCTGCAATGGTAAGCATTAAGAAGACAAACACACAATGGATGCCATGGGTGACACGTGATGCGGGTTTGGAATTTGTTATGGTAACAACAAGAGCAGAGGCCGTACACGCAAAGGAAATACCAAGGCAAAAGAACCT
Organism: Taxus wallichiana var. yunnanensis; assembly: GCA_018340775.1. Lineage (NCBI taxonomy): Eukaryota > Viridiplantae > Streptophyta > Pinopsida > Cupressales > Taxaceae > Taxus > Taxus wallichiana. Next base: position 841,628,916 of record CM031239.1, read on the forward strand.
AGTTTCAAGGGAAGAAGTGGTACATGGGAAGTACCTGGATCTTGCGCATCAAAAGGAGGTATATCAAGATACCATGGACGTCATTTAGAGTTTACAAGAAGAAATCCAGTTCCCAAAGGATTAGTCCAGGAGGGAGGAGCAAGGAAAGAAGGTCGAGGCACCAAGAGATGACCTAGATGAGGTCAAGGAAGTATTTAAAATGCTAAGGAAAGAGAATATTATTCCTTTCCAGGAGCATGGTTGAGAGAGAAGGTACCACGCATCGGGAAGAGCATGAGAAGCATGTCTTACGTGAAAACCTTCCCCCTCATAGCCTTGACTATGATAGGGATATCGCGTTAAATGTAGTCATGGATGGATGGCTCCTTAGTAATATCCTCATTAACACAGGTGCGGAGGTCAATGTTCTCACCTTGGATGCTTGGCATTAGATGGGAAGGCTTGCATTATAGCCATCTTCAAACATATTGTATATGGAAAACAAAACAAAGGTAATGCCCATCGGTGTATTAAAGGATGCAACTATCACCATTCAAGGAGCTAAGTTTATTGGGGACTTCAAATTCTTGGCACTCACCGAGGTCAGACAATTTCCTAGCACTACTTGGGCACCCATGGTGCTATAAGAAAAATGCGGATCTTCGGTTCAATAAGGGATACATAAGCTTTGAAAATGAGGAGGAACGGGTCATCATACCCTTGGTGATGGGAAATCAACACCCTATACTAAACCCTTAGGAGAAGATGTCCTGGATAGAATATATGTGCGCTCAATTAGAGACCCAGAGATAATCCATCCTACTAACGGAGTTATCTAGTTTGAGGATGCTCAGTCAGTAAGTGACACCACTAGTCTAGCATGTGATAATTGGGCACATGGAACCTATGACTTAATCGGATGAAATTTGAGAGGATCAATGACAAAGGTGACAAAATACCATACGGTCTAGCGCTTAGGAGGAAAGGAACTACCTAAGTACTTAGGAGGAGCCTCCCCTGAGGTATTTTTACGAGAAGATGGAAGCTTAGTGGAAGGAGGAAAATGAACAAAGGGGGATGCTAAGCTACGCCCTACTAGGAGCTATTGTGTCTTTGGTGGGTAACACATTGAGATAATATCTTGGAATGACGTGAATTGAGAATTGCCTTCTCTATTCATTTCTCTAGAAGCAATGCACCCACCACCATCAAAGACTACCATGGTAAGGAGCCCACCTCTTTCCACATCCAATCCTATGAGAGAGCACGGGTGGAAGGTGCGAAGCTATATACCTTGTCCCTTTGGGTACACAAAGTGTATTCTACACTTTGTAGGGTTACACGCACACATAGTACATCTACTCTAAGACACGTCACCAAACAAGGAATTGGAAAGAACTAGCAAATGATCTTGTCCAAGCATTTGAGTATCAAAGCACCAAACAATTGGTGGATAAGGCATTGTAGGAGGTCAAACACCTTACGATGGGGGATAGTGCAAAGGCAGAGGATAGGCTTGTAGAATTTCTAGGAGAGCCATGCTTGGAGGGACAATTTGGTGAAGATGAATCTGATGAGGTGCATTTTGAGCGCATGTGCACAAAGAAAGAAAAAGGCAAGATGGTCTATGTCATAGATGGTGAAGAGAAGGAAAATTTGGAGGTTAACCATTCTCTAGGCTCACACGAGGTGGTAGACAGTGCTAATGAACAGGCACGTGCCTATCATAAGCCTTTAAAGAAAAAGAAGGTTAACATCAGCTCAGGAGAAGAGCCTAAAGAGGATACCATCGAGCCTATTGGTCGAGAAATAAGTCTCTAAGATCATTGGTCTTTTACGTGAGTTTGAGGATTTATTTCCATATGAGTATCATGAACTCAAAGGCATTCACCACTCCTTGGGGGAACTTAGAATTAAGTTTAAGGAAGGTACATGCCCAATCCAGAAGAGACCATACCGGATGAATCCTAATATGCGGGTGAAGGTCAAGGAGGAAATAAACAAGATGATAGCGTCAGGAATCATAGAGGTTGTGGAGGAGTCAGAATGGATAAGTCTAATGGTGATTAGTATCAAAAAGGATGGAAGGATAAGGATATGTGTTGATTATAGGGACCTAAATGCAGTGTGTGTCATTGATCCCTTCCCAACCCCGTTCACTGAAGAGATCCTAGAAGGAGTGGCAAGGCACGAAATCTACTCTTTCACGGATGGGTTCTCAGGCTATCACTAGGTGAGGATTACAAAGGAAGACCAGAGAAAGATAACCTTCGCCACCTAGTGGGGAATTTTTTCCTATATGGTCATGCCTTTTGGGTTGAAGAATGCTCTTGTTGTGTTCTCGCGCATTGTAGTGTAGGCCTTCCAGGACTTCATCCACAAGTTTCTCCAAGTGTACCTTGATGATTGGACCATGTATGGACTAGTCAAGGACCATTATGACAATATGAGATTGATGTTCAAAAGGTGTTGGCAGTTGAGGATATCTCTCAACATCAAGAAATGTGTATTTGCCACCCCGTTCGGGACCTGTTGGGACACATCATATGCAAAGAAGGCTTGCTAGTGGATCCTGCCAAAATTGTAGTGATTGTGGGATTAGGGGAGCCAACTAGTCAAAGCGTAGTGTGTGGGTTTCTTGGACACGCGGGATACTATCGAGAATTTCATCAAGGGATATGCCAAGATCATCGTGCCTTTAGAAGACTTTCTTAGACATAAAAGTGCCTTTCATTGGGGAGAGGTGCAGTAGAAGGCATTTGACACATTGAAGGATAGGATTGTCACCGTGCCTATATTACGTTTCCCCTCTTGGGACAAGCCCTTCCATGTTCATGTGGATGCCTCCAGAATGACCATTGGGGCAGTTCTTGCACATACCTGGTGAGGGAATTGTTGATCACCCCTTATGCTTTGCAAGCAAGAAGTTGACACCAGCAGAGTAGAATTATACTATGACCGAGTGTGAGGCATTGTCTATGATCTACACGCTTCATAAGTTTAGGGTATCTACTAGCAACTCCCTTTATCTTCTACACTGACCACATGGCATTAAAATATTTGGTGAACAAGCCTATCCTACAAGGGCACATTTTTCGGTGGGTGCTGTTATTCCAAGAGTTTAAGTTCACGGTGGTTTTCAAACCAAGAAAAATTAATTCCAAACCCGACCACTTATCCGGGATTGATTTGGGGAGGACACGTGAGCATTGAAGATACCATGCCAAATGCGCATTGTTTAGGTTGCGGTGTATGCCCTCATACTTGGAGGATATTGTTATGTTCCTTAAAATGGGTATGGTGCCAGAAGGGATGAAGACATTAGAGAAAAAAATAACTAGCCATACACGCCGCACCCTACATGTTGATCAGTGGGGACTTATACAAACTAGGGCGTGATGAAGTTTTGCGTAGGTGTGTACTAGAGCATGAGCACCTCACCATCATAGAAGAAGCACATGAAGGAAGTGTAGGTGGAAATTATGCAAGCGATGCAACCACACATAAGATATTAATGGTAGGATTGTGGTGGGAAACTCTGTATAAAGATTACAAGGAATATTGTAAAGCATGTGACCATTGTCAGCACGTTGGCAAGCCAGGAAGGAGAGATGAAATTCCTTTGTGCCCTATCCCTAGTGCTAAATTTTTTGAGAAATGGGCAATAGACTTTGTAGGCCCTATTACACTAGCAGCGCATAGGACTGGATCACACTATGTAATCACTTGCATGGACTATTTAACAAGGTGGGTAGAGGTAGCCCCAACTAAAGACTGTACAACAGCTACAATAGCAAGATTTTTGTGGGAAAACATTATCATGAGGTATGGATGCCCTTTAATTTTAACTAGTGATAGGGGTACACATTTATTGAATGAGACCATGAGGATCCTATTAGCAGAATTCATGGTGGATCATCACAAAACTACACCTTATCACCCACAAGAAAATGGAACCATGGAAGCATTTAACAAGATATTGAGTCATACCCTAACAAAGATTTGTGATGTCGGAAGACAAGATTGGGATGACAAGGTATCAGCCGTAGTATGGGCTTATAGGACAACTTATAAAAGGCTGAACAAAGCCACACTATTTCAATTGGTGTTTGGTGTGGAAGTTGTCCAGTCGATTGAGTTCATGTTGCCTACTCTGTGAATAGCGCGCATAGGAGGGCTAGCTAATGAGTAAGCACTAAAAGAAACGATTGATAAATTAATGAAGCTGGACGAAAGATGATCACTCGCCAGGTGGAGCCAAATAGTAGAAAAGGAAAAGTAAAAAGCATGGCATGATCACCACATTAAGAATAAGAAGTTTGAGGTTGGGCAAGATGGTCTTATTGTATGATTCTAAGTTTCTATGCTATCCTGGGAACTTAAAAGTGCATTGGTTGGGTCCCTAAACCATCTCGTGCATCCTTGATTCAGGCACGTGCCAGTTACAAGCACTGGATGGGACGAGATTTCTAGGACACTTCAATGGGAGTAGGCTGAAGCCCTACTATAAATAAGTCTTCTTGGTGTTTGTAAATAAGGCAGTGTTGCTAGTTAGTTTAGGATTTTCTTTAATGCATTTTTTTCCCTTCTTGTGTTTCCCTTTCTCATTTTTGTTTTGTGTTGTGCCTTGGGCATCGATAATCTCATTACTTTTTGAAATTTGTAACTACGCAGAGGACCGCGCATCATTTTAGTGTGGGGTGGAGTAAGGTGGAAGAAATTAAAGTGTGAAGCGCTAGGAAGGATTGCATTAGAAATCCCGGTTGAATGGCCTGTGAAGAAAGTACATGCAAGGAAAGGTGAAAAAGGATGGTTGGTGTCAAGATAAGGCTACATTGGGGATCCACGTATAAGAGAGGAAGAAGTGTAAAAGAAACACGAGGTAGGTGAGAGCAAAAATCATGACAGAAGAAGTGCCTTCGGTGCTGGTTATGCATGCGCAAGAGTCTCCTATCAAGATGGATTGGTTGCACGCCAAAAGGTTGGAGAATTATCCGTGCAAGGTTGGGCACATGAGTTAAAGCGCTAAAGTTGGGTTTGTTTGAAAAATTTACATTAAGTGTTAAAGTACAATGGTAGGTAAGGTAGCATTTAATGTTCTTGTTGGTACCCAAAATGATTCTCCTTCAAAGTCGAGAACAATCACGGAAAGTTTGTGGGGAGGCTTAGAGTCGATATATCATAGTGAGTTGTTTTGTAGCCAGGGATGGGATCTAAGCGGCCCTCTGTCACTCAGATGTGGAGAAATGGATAGCACCCTGAAGAGGATTTGATCTATCCTCACTACTTTATGGTTGTGCCTTTCAACCAGGGTGAGAGGACCCTTTTGTAGCCTGCTGTTTATGAAGGAGATGGGGATTTCCTTCCTTGTGAAATGTTTAAGAAGACCTTGAAGAAAATATGATCAATACAACAAAACCTAACTCTCATGAGTTTTCACTCTAGATAATGGAGATATCTTCTAAGCAAGGTTCAGGCCACTAAAGATAATGAAAAGCGAGTGTTTTTGCATGTTTTGGTAATAGAAATTGTGCATCGCATACGCATAGGAAAAGCAGAATAATATGGGTAAGATTAATTGTTCTTGAATGATTTTGGGTGGGAGGTGAAGCAGGATAAATTTGATTATACTAAAACTTTGAGAAATTTTACAAAAATGGAGAGCTCGAACAACGAGAATGCTTTCAAAGTGGCCAGAATATGTGCTTCAATGGAGGACCAGATCAACACTTTTTACAAAAACTTCAAGGATCCAAAATGAAGGATCAAATTGGAAAACTTAATTGAACATTATCAATCTCTATTTCATCACGCCTAAGATACCCTTAAAGGCTAACAAACAATCTTATAGTCATGCTAGGAGTCACAATGATTTTAAATTTGTTTATTTCACTATCAAATGAAATCTCTTTTGATAAATGAAATTTCAAATGCCACCAAACTATCACAAGGATAAGATCTTGTGTGATTCACCTGATTTCAATGTAAGAATGCAATGGGAACAAGAAAACTACTTGCAGACATTCAGAAACAAAGCAAACACAAATTTTTCTGAAAAATAACATAGATTAACTCAAGTTTGATTAAATTTATTAGTAGGGGAAATTTTCTTGAACAATCTCAGAGCTTGTCAATGGCTATACACTCGCAACCACCTTGACATGATCAAATTTAACACAAAAGAGATAAACAGGTTTCTTCATATAGTTTCTCAGAAAGATGGGTTCTATCAAGCTTTTTCTTAGAAAATCAGTTCTGACCTCTAACACTCCAACCTTCCAACCTCTACATGGCAAAAATCATGCCATTTATAACATTTTACAACAGATTTTTCCCCCAAAACCCAAACATTGAGTGCACCAGTGCTCACCATGATCCCGATCGCGATTCCCGAATCAAATCTGTAAAAATTTGTCAGGTGCTCAGGGGGTAGATCTTTTCAAACATCTCTTGCATTCAACTCCTTCCTCTGGTAGATCATTCTTCCTTTTACTCACCAACCACTTCCGCCCCTAATTTGTCCAATCTGGTTCTTTGCATGCCTAGGAAGGAAAAATGGAAGATCAGATCGAGCCTAGAGGTTAGATCTCATCTTAATGGTAAAAGACATCCCATTTTCCTCACCAAACCAAGATATCAACAGGTATTTCACGTGCCAAGGAAAGAAAAATTAGGTCGAATCCAACAGTCAGATTACATATTTAATGGTGAGGTATGTTTACAGACCTTCCCCACCAAACTAGGCTAGAAGATTAATGTTCCTCTTCATTTGACGTGGAGGAGACTCCAAGAAATGATTAAAAACCACAAGAATACGCATCCCCGTGAGCTCTGGAGTGAAAATGGAAGAAAAATCAGATACAGATGCATAACTTGGACCGTTGATTTCTATTTTGAATTTGGATCATCCACATGGGATATTTGCTTTTAAGACGGGCCTGCGGGTTCCCCTTTTCCTTTTGTAACTTTGGAAAAATGTAAAATTTTCACATTTTCTCCACACCTCCACCTTTGAGAAATGAGCCTGACACGTGTCCTAAAGTGGGTCCCAAAGGAACTGCGGCCAAATTCTACTATTTCACCTCTTTTTTAGAAAAAGGAAAATTTTCCAAGTTTCCCCGCAGCTCCGCCCTTCCGCTTCTAGCCTCTGATGTGGGTCCCAGTGAACCACACTTCATTTTACACTTTTAACTCCTTTCTTCATAAAAGGGAAATTTTCCAAATTTCCCCGAAATCCTGTACCTCCACCATTGTTGGAGTAAAATTTTTACTATTCTTTGTCGAATCTGCGGGCCATTTTGATGTTTTAATCCTTTTGGTGATAAGAGGAAAAAATCCAAGTTGCCTCTGATGGTGCCTTCCTGCCCCTTGACTTTTTAAATTGCCACGCGTCACAATGGCACATCTTGAGATGGTCCCCAAAAATTGAGACCTTGAATGAGTGTGGGCTCACCATGTGTCTCGAGCCCTTTAAGAAGTTACTAAAAATTCTAAGGAAAGAAGACCCGGACAGAGACCTCCATGTGTCGTTATGGCACAACTTCAAAAACCTCAAGGCTTCAAAATGACTCGGCGGGGGTGCGCTTCCATTTTAGAATTTTACTCCATTTTTCCAAAAGGGAAAAACATCCAACTTGCCTCTCGAAGGCCCGCATCTCCGCCTTTAACCTTGCCACATGTCCTTCTACGGGGTCAAAGTAAGACTTTTTCCTTGCCATTGAAATTTTTCCTTAATCAAATCTTGGCAGAGCCACGGGGCGGGTTTAAAGCTTTTTTCCAAAGTAGCCAAAAAAACAAGTTCAAAAAACAAACCCACTTTGTGCCCCATTCAATAGGAAGAAGCCACATAAGCATAAAAAGAAACAATCAAAATTGAGTAGATCCATGGGACCAAATTTTCCCTTTTCCAAAAAGCAAAAAGTGACAAGTTAAAGCATTTTCCTGCCATCCCCTGGCCAACCAAAAGAAGACACGTTTCCTATTGATGCAAGGATGTAAATTTGACTGGGAGAAATGTCCGTCAAACCGTAAAATGCAGAAGAACGACCATTTGAGCCTGGAGATGAAATTTTCTCCAAGGACAGAGAATTTAGAAATGTTACAAGGCTCAAATACATTCCTCCAAACTACATCCATTCATTTTTCCTTAAGTATTTAGGGAAAAACAACAAGGATAACAAATCCGGATGTGGAAAACAAAAAACACAGGACAACCCGAGTTTTACCCCCAAATACAAACCTTTTATAGACAAACAGAGAAATAAGGAAACAACCATGGATCCATATGTGATCCTCGACCCATGAACGGATTGATTACGACAACAAAAGGAATGCAGGGACCTCTTAGGCATGACACGAGGAGATACAATATGGCAGAGGCCATAAATTGACAGATTTTCAATGGCAAAATGGGGTGAAACAATTTTGAGCAGCGAAAGTTACAAAGTGGGAAAAACTATAAATAGAAGGTCGAGGCATTTCATTATTTACTTTGTGTATATGAAGAGAGAAGCAATTCTGCATCATTACAAACTAGGGCTTCCAAGACTGATCCGTGTGAAGAAAAATTTGAAGAGTTTAAGCATGAGTAACTAGTTTGGATTTACAAACCAGAAGGAAGGGATTTCACGGGCGTAAGAGAATTTTTGAGAAGGCACCATCATGTGAAAATATTATCCCAGCTAGGGTTTGAAAAACTAGGGCACATGTTTAAGAGGTTTTCTTCACAAGTTTGAGATCTTAAGGTTGGAAGAAGTGGAAGAGCAAAGTAACAAGAAGAGATTGAAGTAATAAGAGGACCTAGATAATGGCACCCAAGAAACCAACCGTGTCACCTAAAAATCCAAAGGGCAAGGGCAAGGGCAGAGAGCTAGCAGCAATAACCAAGAGCATGAATGAGGAGTGGTATGCATAAATGCAGTACCCAGATGGATTTTTGTTGAGGAAGGAGTGGGAATCCCACTTGAGAAAGATGGTGGTGAGTGATTATAACCATCACACAAGCACAACAGAGAAGGAAATGGTGCTGGAGTTAGTGCACCCGATGAACAAAAGGACACCAGAGGGTTTTCCCATCTATAGCAATGAGGTAAAAGTGAAGTTGGAGAAGGCAGGGTTATTGTAACTCTATGAGTTGCCCTAATTTGGAAAGCCTGAGTGCCTCTATCAGTGGCTGATGTCACGCATGCATAAGGATCACTTTTACTTCACGGGGCGCAAGATGCACATAACCCTCAGACTGATTTCTAAGTTTACAGGCCTCATCTATGTGGGAGACAACATAGATGATGACTTGAGCGACAAGGATGCCATCAAAGCAACCATCGCTGCATATGATTACAAGAAGGGGTCAAGGTATTTTGATATTGCGGAAATCCCATATCCCATCATGAGAATGGTTGTGTGCTGGTCATAAAGTTAAATGATCAAGAAAGGTGGACACAGGTGAATAAGTCTGGTTGAATGTATGCGAAAAATATCAGAGGGCACAATCTATAATTTATCGACCTTCATTACAGATGAGATAATCAGCAGTGCATAGGAAGGAGACAAGATAATCTTTGGAAATATCCTCCTGACAATTATATTTTCGAGAGATAGGAGTGCTTGACATGGCAGAAATTTTTTTTAGGAGTATCCGACTGAAGATCCCTCACACACAAAAATATTTTCAAAGTATACATGTGAAACAATGTTAGCCTCCCACAAGGCGTGTCTAGAAAATTGTTATAAGCCCATAAGGGATGCATTCAGGGAAGAGTGGAGAATCCTAGAGCAACTACCAACACTTACAAAGGGAGAATCTAAGTTTTCTATGTACCAGCACTTTTGCATAGGTAGATTCAAGTTAGTGGATGAAACCATGAGCCCATGGTGCAAACTCTCGTTCTCCTTCATCGCCCAGTACTTCAAAGAGGGAGTTAACAAGTTCAAAGAAGCAAAGAGACTAAGGTTTTATCTTAGTGAAGTTGATCAAGACCATAGGGAGTTGTGCAAGATGTTGGTCTACCCCAAGAAGTGCGCGTACGTGGAAAAGTATGTAGCGCATGAAATCAGAATGATGAAACCCCTTGACTCTAACAATTGCAAGAAAGACCATGAAATGTGTATATCTCGCATTAGGCCAAAATTTGAGAAAGGCGCATACCTGGAGAATGATGTCTCCATACCTAAATATCCACGGGGAGAAGAAAGCCCACGCTCAAGAGAAGGGAGAGAGAAGAAGAAAAATCACCAAGTGTGCAGACTACCCAGCTAGTAAGCACGCCGATGGAAAGCGCCAAACATAACACCTATACGCACAAGAAGAAATCCCTGGTAAAGGAGAAGACCTCGGAAGAAGAGGTGCTAGAGCAACCCCTCACCAAGGAGAAGTTTCCAGAGGAAGCAGAGAAGGTTGGATCCCCTCAGAGAAGAGTCACCTCTCAGAAAGAAGCAAAGGATAGAAGAGGAAGCTAAATTGGAGGAGACGGAGAGCTTGGAGAGATACATAGGTGAAAAGGATGATGACAATGAAGAAGATGATCCTGAAAGAGATCAAGAGCCACTTGTCTTCAGCATGCATGATTCAAAAGAAGAGGGAGGAGAAGAAGAACATGAGTTCCTTTTCATGCGATGCAAGGGTAGCAGGAGAAGGAAGGCACCCAGGACATGGGAGGAAGTGAGGAGGTTGGTACGTAAGAGTAGAAAACTCCAAGCCTTACTCAGAGCAAGTAAACAAGGTGGTAGAAAGAGAAGCAAAAAAATAATCGAGGCCTTGGTAGAACAAGAATTGGAGCACAAAGTGTTGACATAGTGATGGGAGAGGATAAGGAGGAAAGCGTTGAGAAAGAACAAGTCAGTATGGGAGGAGGTCCCAGTCTAATGGTGAGTTTCCCAAAATCCACACACTCGGGAAGGAAGAGCCTTGATACAGAATGAGGACAGGTCATGGGCTATGTTGATGACCAAAGGAAGGTGTTACACGTGTGTTTCCAGAGCACTATACCCATGGAAGAACTTCTAGCTATGGATTCATTTGACAAGGAGGGCACGTACCCCAAGACAAGGAAGATGCTCTCTTGGGTGTTTTAGTCCCATATTGATGAGCCCGAGTTCAAAGTATACCAAGGGGAAATCATGTCTAGTATTGGAGTCTAAGGGAACCAACCCTTGTGTAAATTCCCAACAACTCTCGGATGAGTAGTTATGTAATGTGCTCAACAAGGTCATGGTTGAGACTGAGGCTAGGCTCTTTGGAAGAAATGATGAGTAAGATTTCTAGAGGGAAAGCTAGAAAAGAAGGAAGAGGAGTTAGTTGAGAAGACTAAGGGATTGAAACAAGAAGAGTTGATCAGTGCATGCAGCTAAAGCATGAACTAAGGGATGAGAAGGCGAAGGTGCGTGAAGTATACAAAAATATGGAGTCTATCACAAGCGCCATTATGTTGAAGCATCCATACCTAACACCGCCCGCATAGAAGTATGGATCTACTCTTGAATGCTTAGAAGATTTAACGTGCATCCTCACCATGGAGAGACAACCGTTGGCTCTGGAGTCTATAGAAGAAGTGACAACACGCTTGGAGAGGGAGGAAAAATTGAAAGTGGTAGCAATCATTGCTAAGTATAGAAAGGTACTTGTGGATGTCAAGATTGTTACCCAATCTATTGAGGCCGTGTATGATAATTGCGTAGATAGGGATAGAGTGGCGAGCATCTTGGTCACCACTCACGAAGCAGAGCTGAAGGAGTTTCAAGAAAATAATAAGGGAAATAGGGTGGAAAGGGACAAAATCCTTGCAAGGTTGAAAATAAATCCAAGGCCATTGAAACCTTAAGGGGTTTAATCAAAAACTGGTTGAAGGAACTATACCCACAAATCACGAGAAGAATGGATGCACTTGAGGACATGGGAAAACAATTAGAAGGGGTAGTTGAGACTATGAATACCCAGGGAGATGGGTTAAGCTTTAAGGAAGTGAGCACCTTAGTCGGTGACCTCTTCCAGAGAGCGCAGAGTGAAGTAGATACCTGGAACAAGCTGGAGGCTGACCTAAAAAGGGACTTCCCACTCCTTTTGCAGCAATAATTACCCTCCCATTCTTTTATTCTTTCCCATTCCTTCATCCCCTTATTCTTACTCTTCCCAAATTATTTTATTCTTCTGGAACATACTGTAATTCTTTATTCATTGGAGAAGTGTTCCCATGGAATGAGAGAACAGGCATAGTGTGGGGTGATGTTGGGACCCCAAAATATTGGCTAAGTATAAAAAGGCACGTAGGCGTGCAAGGCCTAGTTGAAGAAGGGCGCGCAAGGAAAAGGCGTGCAGGATAGGGTTTAAGGAAGGGTTTAAGAAAACCTATGGTGTATGCATGGACAGAGCTAAATTTTTAGGACTTAGCCATATTTGGTGTATCGGGAAGGACATGAGAAAAGCATAACCGATAGTGAATGAGGAGTGGATAAGGTGTCATCCTAGCAACGTGATGCCCACGAAAGGAATATGCTTAGCGATAGAGGATTCAGAAGACCATCATTACAAGGAGTGGAGAGCTTGGATCTGAAGAAGCATGCTCCCATGGAGGACCACATTCAGACACTTGGCACCGGATCTGAGGCTACAGAAGGATGAGTTGGCACTTTGGGATGCCTATATATGTAAGCGCCCACAAGAGAAATAGAGATAGATCGGATAGAAAAGAGAGGAGAATATAGAGAGCGGAGCTCTGCAGAAATATTGTGAGAACTCGTAGGATTGGGTAGAAGCTATATAAGGGAGTAATGTATTAAGGGGTTGGGTTATAAATTTTTCTTTGTATGGATGAAGGACATGATCCCTGTTGTGATGTATGACTTCGGTCTGATCAAGCTATGGTAGTCTAATGGATCCATTGAATGTAATGAGGTTACAAACATGAATGAGTATCAATGTAATTGATTTGGTCCATATCTGTATCTTTTCATTTCTATTCATGGATGTTATGGAATAGATGTAAATTCTTATGTATTTTCCTTTTTTTGTAGTTCTATCTGTTATCTATAAGTACCCTCTGTTTGGAATGAATACATTTGTCTAGAGGCTGTTCTGAGCCCTATGATGATTGTATGTCTCATTTCCACCTTTATTCATTAAGTTCATGACATAGATGATGGTTTCCTACTTAACTCACATAAAAGAGACTTGGTGCCCGCGTGTGCCTCGAGTGAGCGCTCGGCACTTTGGGTGATAGGCCGACACGTATGGGATTCCCTTGTTCTTTTGGTGGGTGTAAAAATGACGACAAGGGTATATAAGTTTTGAGAACAAAGAGGAATGTATTATAATTATTTTAATGGATGGGAAGTCAACACCCTATACTTGACCCCTTGGGAGAAGAATACGTACACATAATCTATGTGCTAACTATCAAGGACCTTGAGGTTGTGCAACCAATAAAAGAAGGCATTATCCGGTGGGAAGACACTCTATCTCGTAAGTGATATAACTAGTGTTGCATGTGACAATTGGGCACATAGGACATATGAGTTAGTTGGAAGGAATTTAAGAGGATATGTGATGAGAGTAAAAGGCGTGCTCAATCAAGCACCTTGTAGGAAAGAAGTTTCCAAGTTACACTAGGGTAGCCATCCTTGATGTCTTCTTACGAGCAATGGAGACCCAATGGAGATGTGAGATTGAAAGGAGAAGGATTCTTAGCTATACTTTTGTCATGACCACAGCGCATTGGTGGCCAACCCATCGCGATAACCTTCTAGAGTGGCATGAGGTGAGAATCATGTTCTCTGGTAGGTTTCTCCAAAGTAATGCACCTACTGTTATACAATACTATCATAGGAAGGAACCCACCTCATTTCACGTCCAAGCATGTGAGAAGGTCTGGATGGAAGGTGTAGAAGCATTACCTCCATATTTATGGGTGCATAAACTTTACTCCACCTTACAAGGTTACACATGTACATGGTACATTCACTCGAGTTGCGTCTTCAAACATGGCTGGCAGGAGTTAATGGCCGATACTTCAAGATTTTGAGTACTAGAGTACTAAACCATTGGTGAATGAGGTGCTACGAGGTTGTCAAGCACCTAACTATCGAGAGATAGTGTCATGGAAGAGGATAGAATACTAGAATTGTTGGGAGAACCTGGCTTAGAAGTGTGCTTTGATGAGCAAGAATCATAAGAGGTACAGATTGAGTGTGCATGCATGGAAAAGAGAAATGAAAATTAGTCTACATGATAGATGGTGAAGAGGTGGAAAACTTGGATGTTAACCATACTATGGGCATGCGCAAGGTGATGGATAGTGTTGATGAGAAAGCGCATTCCTACCACCAACTCCTAAAAACCAAGAAGTTTAACATTGGTTCGGAGGTAGAACCTAAGGAGGATACTATTAGAGATTATTGGACGAGAAAAGGAAGTTTCAAATATCATCGATCTTTTACACGAATTTCAAGATTTTTTCCACATGGGTACCATGAGCATAAAGGAGTTCACCACTCCTTGGGAGAAATGAAGATCAAGTTAAAGGAAGGTACATGCCCAATTCGGAAGAGACCTTATCAAATGAATCTAAATCTACGCATCAAAGTCAAGGAGGATATTGACAAGATGATCACATAAAGCATCATTGAGGTTGTTGAAGAATCAAAGTAGATAATTTTGATGGTCATCAGCATTAAGAAGGATGAAAGGATGAGAATTTTCTTTGACTACGAGGTGGATTTGAGTGTGGTATCTATCATTGTCCTTTTCCAACCCCCTTTGCGAGGAGATCCTGGAAGGACTAGCTAGGCGCAAGATCTATTCTTTCATATATATGGATTCTTAGAATATCATCGGGTTAGAATTGTGAAGGAGGACAAATAAAAGATAAATTTTGCCCTTTGAATAGGGAATTGTTTCCTACATGGTCATGCCTTTTGGAAAGAAGAATGCACCTATTGTGTTTTCCCGCATTGTGGTTCAGGAATTTCAGGACTTTATCCATAAGTTTCTACAAGTCTACCTTGATGATTGGATGGTTTATGGACTAGTAAAAGACCATTGTGACAATCTGAGGCTAATGTTTGAGAGGTTCCGGTAGTTGAGTATATCCCTCAACATTAAGAAATGTGTTTTTGCTACCCCATTTGGCACCCTGTTGGGACATATCATATGTAAGGAAGGTTTTCTAGTGGATCCTGCCAAAGTTGTCGTTATTATGGGATTTGGGAGCCAACTAGTGAGAGTGTGGTGCATGGATTCCTTGGGCATACGGGGTATTACTGGAAATTTATTAAGGGGTATGCCAATATCGCTGCACCGTTGGAAAATTTTCTGAAGCACAAAAGTACATTTCATTGGGGAGAGGCGTAGCAGATGGCATTTGACACATTGAAGAATAGGCTTATCACTTTGCACCCATATTAATCCATTCCATGTACATTTTGATGCTTCAAGGATGGCGATTGGAGAAATCTTAGCACAACCTAGAGAGGGAATTGTTGACCACCCCTTGTGTTTTGATAGTAGGAAGCTAACCCAACAAAACACAACCATACTACTACTAAGAAAGGAATTTTCAATGATCTACATGCTAAAAAAATTAAGGTGGTATCTATTAGCAACACCCTTTATATTCTACACGGACTACGTGGCATTGAAGTACTTGGTAGACAAGCTCGTTCTACAAGAGTGCATATGCACGTGGGTCCTATTATTTCAAGAGTTTGAGTATACGTTTGTTGTAAAACCAGGTAAAAGTAACCTAAGACCTAACCATTTATCAATAATTGACACAGGAGAGGACATGAAGATAATTGAGGATACAATGTCAAATGCACAATTGTTTAGATTATGGCGCACGCCCTCCGAATTAGAGGATATTGTTTTGTTTCTCAAAATTGGTATGGTGTCGAAAGGAATGAAGACTTTAGACAGAAAACAATTGGCCATATGCGTCATTCCCTACATGTTAATTAGTGGAGACTTATACAAGCTAGGCCACAATGAGGTTTTGTGTCGGTGCGTGTTAGAGAATGAGCATGCTACAATCATGGAGGAAGCACATGGTGGAATTGCAAGATTACACTATGTTGGAAATGCCACCGCACATGAGAAGATTTTTCTAAAGCGAGGTCTTTGGTGGGAAAGCATTTACCAAGATTGTATTGAGTTTTGCAAGTCTGTGATCATTGCCAGCACCTTGGCAAGCTAGGAAGAAGAGATGAAATTCCCTTGAGGCCGATAGCTAGTATTGAACCATTTGAGAAGTGGGTGATTGATTTTTTAGGACCTATTTCACCTATCGTGCGAAGGACTAGTTCACACTATATCATTACTTATATTGATTACTTAACATGGTGGGTGGAGGCATTGCCTATGAAGGATTTCACAACAACCACAATGGAAATATTCTTGTGGGAAAATATAATCAGCAGGTATGGGTGTCTGTTGAGTTTGACTAGTGACAGGGGTACACATTTTTGAATGAGACAGTCAAGATTTTTTTGGCAGAGTTCATGGTGGCTCATCACAAGACTACCCCTTATCACCCTCAAGCTAATGGAACCACTGAGGCATTTAACAAGATACTAAGTCACACATTGACCAATATTTGTGATGTTGGGAGACAAGATTGGGATGAAAAAGTCTCATTCATACTATGGGCATATAGGAAAACCTATAAGAGATTGAACAAGGCCACACCCTTTCAATTGGTGTTTGGTGTGGAATTTGTTTTACCAATAGAGTTTATGCTACCATCTCTATGTATTGCGCACAAGAGGATTGGCCGATGAGAAAGCATTACAAGAATGCATGGATAAATTAATGTATATTGTATCTTACATCCTTTATTCGGGCACGTGTTAATTCAAGAAGCTGGATGGGAGAAGTTTATCGGGATATTTCAATGGGAGTAGGCTAAAGCCCTACTATAAATAAGGCTTCTATGTGTCTATAAATAAGGTAGTATTTCCAATTAGATTAGGTTTCCTTTAATGCTTTTCCCTTTTGGTTGTTTCCTTTGTCATTTTTTTGGGTTTTATTGTTACGCATTGGTGTGCTAGTAGCTAATTACATTGTAAGAGATTCTTTATGCAGAGGACTGCAGATACATTGTTTGGTGGAGTGAAGTATCAAATATGTCAGATATGTTAGAAAAATTATTTCGACAATGGACTGATGGGAACAATTAATGCAAGAGGCAAATAATTTATAGGCTAAGCAGAGGCGAGAGATGTGAGAACGGGCATAAGACTTAGGTTCAAGTCCTCTGGGCATGTTAAAGGGTAGAAGAACGAGTAGAAATATGGTTAAGGTGCTTGAATTCGTTTGGTTATGGTGGTATGTCAAGAAAGGTTTAAAGACCACAAAGAAGGGAAATATCACACAATACAACATAAGGTAGGCAACACCATGGGGAACTACTTAGTGGACAACATGATGGCTATGTAATTTAGCATGGTGATGCACGCTAATGAGGTCTATTGCAGTAAAGGAGTGTTGGAGTACCAAAAGGTTACAATTTGTGACTCGTGATGGGAATTCATGGAAGTTGATTTAAGTGAAATAAATTTCTCTATTAAAAAGTGAAGTTAAGACACATGGTCGGAGGAACTCTAAGGCATTGAAAAAGTATAAATAAGAGGTAAGAGTAGTCATTTCAACTACTTTTCCTTAGATAATTTATTTTTGTTCCTAAACTCAAAGTGCGACAAGGGTTTTGTGAAGAAGAGCGAAGTGAGGTACTTGTCACGAACCAGAGGAACTATGCAAGTTGTAGTGTAGTCTTGGGACGTTGCAAGGAGGAAGGAAGACAACAGAGTAGGAGAGGGGTTACATGAAAGAGAAGTGGAGAAGTCATCGATTCCAAGTAGGCAAAGGAGAGAGGCATGAAAAGAAATAAGAAAGAAGATGGCACCCAAGAAAGCTCGAACAAAGAGACTGATGGTGGAGAAGGAGGATCCCGTGGAGATTTACTTGGAAATGCAAGTACCCCTAGGGGTTATCAAGGTAGAAAAGTGGAGCTCAAAGTTATACAAGTGCAAGATCAACGAGTACAACCACAAGACAAGTGAAAATGAAAAGCTAATGCGGGTTCAATTAGTCTCAAACACTCAAATGGTGGACAACCTTGGAAACCCGAAGGTTGATGACTTGGTGCAACAAAAAGATATAAAATATTGGAGTTTTGTAGCTGTGGGAGCTTCCTTTCTTTGCAAAACCCACCCCGTTATTCAAATGGTTAATGTCGCGGGTGCATGAGGACTTCTTCTACTTCGTGGGAAGAAGGATGAGAATTACATGCCACTTGATTACAACGATTTACAAACCTGGGAACATCGGCGAGGACATGGCACTTGATTTATGTGCCACTACAAAGATTGAGGAGCTAGTGAAGAGATTGAACTACGAGAAGGGAGGAAGGGCACATGTGATTTTGGATCTCCCAGACCCAGCATTGAGGGTCACCTCCTGGCTCATTAGTTGAAAATTTGGTGCATCAAATAGGTGGACAAACATCAATAAGAGATTATTTTATGTGGCCTATAGAGTGTTAAAAAGGGCACATTATAATTTTATAGAGTTTATCACAAATGCCATTGTTGAAGAAGCATGAGTACAGAATGAGGTAGGAGAAAAAATCACATGGGGATCCATACTTCTATTGATCATATTTTGGGAGATTGGTGTACCGGATGGGTCGAGATCGGAACATATGGGTTCACCCACCGCACACCCATCCTTTGCAATTGAATTTGCAAATTTCACTAGTGATGGGACCATCTTGAGCACCTACAAGGCTTAGATAAACATGTGGTTTGAACAATTGTCTGAAGCATTTGATAATGAGTGGTGCATTCTCCATGAATTTCCACAAAAATCGTGGTTACTCAACATTTTGCCTAGAAAAATTATGATGGCCAAGGGAGAGATGGGGCCATGGTGCAAGCTCCCCTTCACATTTACTGCTAAGTACATGAAGTGCACCATCAACCGGATAAAGGACACGTACACGTTAGCCTTTGATGTAGAAAAAGTGGATGTTGATGTCCATACATTGCATGCGACATACAAGTATGGTACTCGACCTACCTATGTTGAAGTTTTGGATCCATATTTTTGGACTTATACCCTCAAGTCACTGTTACTATCAAAGGGTAAATCCATCGGTTGCTCATGTAGCTATGCCCCAAAACAAAAGGGGGATTGAAGTGGAGGTTACAGACTCCCCCTTTCTAAAGCTATGAGAGGCGCCAATCCTTCCCATGAAAGTGGTATAGGTTGAAGAAGAGGAAGAAGAACAAAGTGAAGGTAAGTTAGATACTTCCTAGAAGAGGAGGTACTACACACGCCAAAATGGTAGCAAGGGTGCCAACACTTCACTACAAGGTGGCACCAAGGCCTCATTATCAGGGTGCAAGAAAGAGAAGGAAGAGGAGGAAGAGCCTGAAGAAAATAAGCAAAAGACACATGATGCATTGAGCCCCACAACAAGCTCGGAGGAAGGTGAAGAAGAAGACCCCACCACCTTCAAGGTAGAGTTAGAAGTAGAGCTGGAAGAACAGGAAGCTGAGGCTGAAACCATAGATATGGACAAGGCGTGTGAGGAAGGAAAGGAGAAATTTGTAGAACCTGAGAAGATCCCAATGCAAGAGGCCTCCTGTCATCACGAGACTATCATCCCAAGGGGAGATAAGGGGGACTCCTTTACTATAAATGAGGATAAAGGATTCACCCCTGGAGAAAAGAAGCAGAGGACGAAGCACAAAGCTACGAGGAAGAAGTGGACACCCATGTCCCCACATATGAATTTTGTGGACAACCCTATGAAGGTATTGCATGCAAGGTTCTAGGCCACCCTCATACCAGAAAAGATACATGGATGAGATTTGATGGATCAAGAAGGGGTGTGCCTAGAATAAGGAAGATGTTAAGTGGAAGATGCATTGCCATAGAGAAGATCCTGAGTTTGAGGTCAATGATCATGTGATCAAGACCGTCCACCTAAAGAAGAGGGAGGAGAAACATATAGGGTGGTGGATCCTAGCCACCTAATAGATGAGCAAGCATGCAATGCGCTTCAAAAGATGTCTTCGGAAGTGGTTTGGCGTAGCTTGGATGCAGGAGCCACTATTCGAGAATCTGATTATAGAGAAGAAAAATAAGGAAAAGGAGATATATAGATTGCT
Source organism: Taxus wallichiana var. yunnanensis (assembly GCA_018340775.1). Lineage (NCBI taxonomy): Eukaryota > Viridiplantae > Streptophyta > Pinopsida > Cupressales > Taxaceae > Taxus > Taxus wallichiana. The sequence continues at coordinate 841,649,058 of CM031239.1, forward strand.
CCAGGGAGTAAGGGTTGAATAAGCACAAACTAAGGAAACATACGACCGAGGTGGTGGCCTTGTGAAGAGATTTTTGGGACAATGTTTGGCATTGGTGAGCCCAGACAGGATATAGACTATGGGGATGAAATGCAATTTATTAAAGACCTTGTGAGGATGTTTCTCATAAACATAAAGGATGGCACATGACCCATAACTACAGAGCTCATAAGGGAGAATGAGGAGGACAAGGTTATCATTGAAGCCCAAATCACCAAGTTGGAGGACTTGTTCACCCAACTTAAGGAAGTAAATATACTTGCAGATAGGGGCTTAAATAGCTGTAAAAAATGTGAGCCCATCATTTACGCGCGGTTGGTAGATGAGGAGGCCACCCTCAAGGATTTATAGGAGACCATCCCCACAAACAAGGCTAAATGTGCACAATTGGTTGTTAACACCACAACTTAGAAGGATAAAATCAAAACAAAGTGTGAGAAGCTAGACTTTAGGATTAGTGAACTTGGGATTCCATCACTGAGTGGATGGATGAGTTTGAAGGAGTATGCATAGAACTAGTGGTAGCTATAAATGAACTAAAGGGGAAGGTGGAGGAAATTACCCCAGACCAAGTGCCTAGTGCCATGGGAGAAGCACTGGGAAGGCCTTATCAGATTTGAAGGCCTAGGAGAAATTGAAGGATGAGATAGACATAGAATTCCTGAACTCCTCCAATTGGTCACATAGCATATTCCTCCAGTCTTCAATTCTTTGTTTGGATTCTTCCAATTTTGTTATTCTTTATTCTTTGGGGGATCACATTTTTTCCTTAGCAGATTTTGGTCATCAAGACTTTGTTCGAGGAAGCGCGAAGGATTTTGGGGCGGAAATAAGATTAGTGTGGGGTGATGTTGGACCCCTAAATTAACTAAGTACCTAGGGCGTGAAACTTGGTAGCACATAGAAGTAGGGCATGAAGGTATGCGTGAAGGTATTTCTTTGAGATGCACAAAGGCCCACACCCAGTGGGATGGATTCGAGACTTAGTGAGTTTTGGACAACATGAAAGGATGTGTTTAGGGAACGAATGAAAAAATGACCAGATACAAATATGGATAAGCTATGGAGACTTGTAGCTCAAGGAAAGGATATTCCAAGGCATCAATATGGTTATCATGAAAGGATAAGGAGCCAAGTTTTTTATGGATTAGCTGGCACATGCATGCTAAGGAAACTCAATTAGGGGAAACACATGATGAAATTTGGCATGTTCTTGGGTAGTGGTAGGGCAATCATGAAAGATTCCTTCAGGCTTTCTCATGTAATGATGAGCGGTTAAGAAGAGAGTTCCTTATATGTATGGTTAAAGGAGGAGGGAGAAGAGAGATGAGTATGGAAGAAAGAAAGGAGGATAATTAGAAAATATATGTAATGTGATGGTGAGCTCTGTTATTATGACTATCTTCACGCATGGAACTCTTTAATGTAATCTTAGTTACTGTAGTTTGGCATATAAATATAATGAAGTGATTCTGAAGCACTATGTGATGAATCTAGATCTGTACATTTCCTTTTTATGTTCATGGGTGTATTACTAGTTTCCTTGATGATAATCATGATTTATCTCTACTTCCATTATAATATGATCATGTTATCTTATGTTTTGGTGCACTAGATTAGGAGTTAGTGCTTACACCTGGTTGTCAAGAATGGGTGTGTCATTATCTGTTTATACAACACCCCCTTATTAAGGAAGAACATTCTCACGAAGCTCACATAAAGGAGGGGCTCGATGCCTGCACATGCCTTGGGTGAGCTTCCAGACCATTCTGGATGATGTGTCGGTGCACTTGGGGTTGATTGGTAAATCAAGAGGCAAATAGAGACTACACCTATAAATAACTCTAGTTATAATACTATTATTAGCTTGAACTCTACATGAATCTTAATCTCCTTCCTTTTCCCAAAATAGCTTGACGTAGTCTCCAAGTCTTCTCATCCAAAATGTGTCCATCACTCCATGTATATTACTAGTTTGTGCATGCAAAATAACCAAGTATAGAATTCGACTTCCCGGGAGGGAAACTATAGGTCATAAATCTTTCCAACTCCCACACCAACTTATGCACCCCCTACTTCCGCGCCTTCAACACTTAGGCAATATTTTACCAACCCAACATCACCCCACACTAACATCATTGCCTCCCGGAAATGGGTAATCATGCCTTAGCTCTCCATAGCATAAAGAATCAAAGAATATCCTTACAAAATAAATGAATGAATGTAAGCGTAATTCAACAACCTGGATGCTCTTCTTCCATAGGTAACAATAACTCGGGGTACTCATTCTTTATATCTTCTTCTAACTCATTCCACCCACTAAGTCCCTTCCTTTCCTTGTCAAGGATGTCACCAAGCACCCCATTCATCTCATCCATTGTCATATTCTCCCCTTCATTCTTTAAAACTCTAATAACATTGGCCAGGGAGGAAATCATACCTTCCATTATGTCCATCCTCCATGTTATTAACTTACCAAGTTATTTTATCCTCTCCTTGTGAGGGTCTCGGGCTGTTGTAAGCACATCACGCTTCTCTGCAACTAGTGTGAGCCTCTCCTCACACCTAAGTGTCTCATTCTTCTTTGCCATAAGAACTTCATCTTCTTTAGAAAATATCATTGTCTTAATAAATGGCTCTGGATCTTCACACATTCTCAGCGCTAAGTCCACCCTCTTCAATTCATTCTAAAAGGTTTCTATCAAGGCATCAAACTATGTTATCCTATGTGCTATCTACTTCTCTGTCTTCTCTGATTCTGTGGAAACATCTTTGGATCCTTTGTTGTGTGCTCTACTCTACTTGGCTTCTATAGTGTTTTCTCATCTAATACCAAATGAACAAGGGTACATAACCAATGTAATGTAGAGGGGAATTCTCTAGACACCTCCTTCTCATATTATGGTTGGGATGCTAAGATCTCGTCACCAATCTCCTTGGCCATGTCCAAGTCAGTGTGTGTTTTCACTTCTGATTTTTCTTTTACTGATTTTAAGAATTTAATATCCTCCTCCTTATCCTTCTTATCCTCCAAAACTATTCTCGAGTAGCATCCTTTATATATAGTTCTTCGCATGACTTCTATAGATGTCTTCAAGTGCATTACTTGCTTGTTCATGCAAAAAATCCATTGGATTGATATTTATATGTCTTGAATGAGGATGCTTCTTCATTCTTCTTGATGCACATGAATCCTCGCATACATCAAACATAGGCTCATCCATATTGGTCTATATACTCCATGAAAATTGCTTTCATGTGTGAGTGTTCACTATTTTAGGGTCCATCAGCTCCCATCCATATAAATTTTCCTTTTCAATGGTGCTCTAAAACTTGGCACAAAAATATTTGTCGAATCATCCATGTACCCAAGGTTTTATGTTTTTACCATCTCTTCTTCCCTTTTCTCACCATCCCGCTCACCTATATACTCTTGCATTCTAGCACCCTCATATTCTACCTCATCATCAGCCTCGAGGTCACTTGGTTGGGCACACAATATTGTCTTCAATATATGTATCTCCACTAATGAAGCTTTCTTCTTCAATCCCATGCATAATCACAATGGGGAAATCTTCATCGAACAATGGTTTCTCACCACCTATCTCTTTATCTTCTCACACCTCTAAGATAGGTGTGGAAACATCCTTGTACACACTCCTATGTGAGGACTTATCCTCATCAATGTCCTTCACCAGCACATACTTGCGCCTTTTCTTTCTTTCTTCTTTAGCATTATTGACAAGTGTAACACACCGTGATCTCCTTATGGCATTTATGTGAGGGGCCAACACTAGCATCTCGAACTGTGTGCACCTTCTGCATAATTTTCTCCTCCCATGATCAAGTGTAATATTGTCTTCTTGTTCTTCCTCTCTCTCCAGAACATTCTCCAAGCCTTATTTCTCCTTCCTAGGGGTGTTTGTTCAAGCGGCCTCTTTGTGCCCACAATCTTCCTACCCTTTGGAGGACTTGGTAAAGACAAGTCCTCTCTCTGCAACAACTTTACCTTCCTTGAACCACATGGCCTTAGGTACACATACACATGTGTGGGCTCAATATTTCCTACAACCATGACCTCTGGAGTGATTTCAATGTTGTCTGACTCCATTGTCTCTACATATGCCTCCTTATTGGGGTAGACATATGTTTTGTGCAGAATATGAATATTTGCATCCACCTTGTCAACATCAAACTGTAATTTACATGTGTTGTGTAACATGTTCACCGAGTCTTGAAAGTAACAAGTAGTAAATGTGAATGGTAACTTACACCATGGGATCTTCTCACTTGTATTCATGTAGAAATGGCCCAAGAATAAATGATGGTGATATGCCACAAACTCTTCTTGATCCCCCAAAACACTACGTAATTCGTGTGGTATGCACTACTCTCCATAAAATTCTTGGCACATCCTCTTGAACCATTTCTCTTGGCACTTCTTATAAGTATTTGAAATTGAGCCATGACATGTATAATTGGAAAACTTCTTCACAGGGGATTTATTTTCCATGGGATACTCCCAATACCTTCTCCTTCATCCCATCAGGCACACCGATTTCAATAAACACAATTAACAACAAGATGGCACCCCAAGTTATTTTCTCACTTTTATCATCCTGGGTGCATGCTTCTACCACTAAGCTCTCTGTAATATATCCTGTAATATTGTAATAATCATTATTTGCAATCTTATGTGCTATGTGTAACCAGTTCTTGTTAACTTCTGTCCACCTCTCGAGGCACCCAATCTCTGACCAACTAGGAGCGTCGCTACCCTTGTAACTAGGTCTTGTATACGTGTGATGTTAAACGCTCATCCTCCCTTCTGGTAGTGGAATGGAATAGTGGCTATCACCTCCACTCCTTCATCATATGAAAAATATCCTACAATTTCCGAACTAGAGTAGTGCAAACCTATAAATTTTTTGACCAATTTTGTCGTAATTCACATCCTCCTCCCTCGAAAGTAGGAGAAATATTCATGTACACATAATATCAGCCATGGATACAAGTGATCGGGCTTGCCAAAATATGACAGCTCATATAGTTGCATGAATTGAAGCTCTCTAGCATTTTATATATGAGTTGTCCATAACCCTTTTCCATCCGCAGTCCTCCTATTGGTCTGGTCTTCTTATACAAGTCTCTACATCACTATCCTTCGTGGTTTTTTCTATCTGGTGATTGAAATCACTAATCTTACATTTTGTTAACTATAATTCCCATGTCCTTCCTTCAATAACTTCCTCTAGATACTGCATCTCTATAAACCACTTTTGTGATGCTTCCTCGGTTTCCTTCTCAACGACCAGTGGAGCTCTCTTTGGTGCCATTTATTTTCTCACTAACAATGTGCTTCAAAAATTGTAGTGTTTACACTATCTTGTCCCTATAATATCCTTATCTCCTCTGGTTCCTCAAATTTCCCTTGTCCTAGTATACCCTAGCTGTAAATCTACCCTCGAAACCCTAACTATGTGAACCCACCTTCCGTGCACAACCAACTAGCTCAAACACACTTCTTCATTAGAGTTATATTAGTTTCATGTCGTGATTTCACCTAGTTTTCCATTCAAAAGCTTTCTCATCACACAAAGCACTTCGTCACACTTCAAAACTTGAAAACACAAAGGTTTCAAGGTAACAATAATGTTACAAGCACTAACTCTTATAAAGGTTTTTCAAAATTCCCGGATTAATTTCTCTCAACCACTACCATACATGGCATTAATTCCACTTTTTCACTCTTCCGCATGTCACACCTTAGTCATAACCTTCTGGTGTTCCCACTACTTCTTGGCCATAGATCTCCTCACACGCACCTCCATGTGCCAAAGTACCTATCCAATGTGCCTCATACCAAGTAGTTTCCCAATTATGTAGCCTACCTCACGTTATAATGCATGTCCATCCCTTTACATGTGGTCTTTATTATGAGAAAATTTCTTGGAATTATATTTATAACCATATTTACTTTGAGCACTTGTAATTTTATAATGCACACCAATCTGCATCAAAGCACCAATTACTTCCTTCTCCACCCCACATTAAAAGTATGTGTAGTCTTCGCACATGAATTAAATAGATAGTAATCGATTCTTAGTCGTGCAAGAATGCTTATTACAAACAAAACACATTGAACTAAATGGACAAAGCATAGTGAAAATGAAAGGAAAAACATATAAAGAACATGCATGAAATAATATCTAATCTAGCTGGAAATATTACCTATTACAAACACAAGAAGACTTATTTATAATAGGAATTTAGCATACTCCCGTTGAAATAATCATAGAAACCATGTTCCATCTAGTGCCTACAACTAGAAATCGCTTGAATCAAGTATATATGTCACAACATACGGTCCCAACCAATGCACTTTAATTTCCCGGTGGTGGCACGCAAACTTGGAGTCATAAAGAAGAACCATTTGTCCAACTTCAATCTATTTATTCTTAATATGCCTATCATGTCATGCCTTATGTCCGGCCTTTTTAAATCTTGGATCAAACATGAGATGGCTGCCTCTCATCCAATTGCATCAGTTTATCTATACACTCTTCAAGTTCTTGTTCATCATCCATTCCTCCTATGTGCATAATACACGTAGGGAGGGTAACATAAATTCCATTGGTAAAACAACCTCCATGCCAAACACCAATTGAAAAGGGTGTGGCCTTATTCAATCTTTTATAAGTTTTCATGTATTCCCAAAGTACAACAAAGAATTTATCATCCCAGTCTTTCCTTCCAACATCACAAATATTTGTCAATGTATGTCCTAATATCTTGTTGAAAGCCTCAATAGTTCCATTAGCTTGTGGGTGATAGGGTGTTGTCTTATGATGCACCACCATAAACTCAACCAATAATATTTTGATAGTCTCATTTAAAAATGTGTTCCCCTATCACTTGTCAAGCTCAATGGACATCCATACCTGTTGATAATGTTTTCCCATAAGAACCTTATTGTTGTAGTTGTTGTGCAATCCTTTGTAGGTGCTACTTCTACCCACCTTGTCAGATAATTTATACATGTTATGATGTAGCATGAACCCAGTCCTACGCATCGATGGGGAAATAGGGCCCACAAAGTCAATAGCCCATTTTTCAAAAGGTTTTACACTTGTTATAGGTATCAAAGACATATCATCTCTATGCTTGGGTTTCCCAAGGCATTGACAATGATCATACACCCTGGCATACTATTTATAATCCTTATATAGTGTTTCCCACAAAAGCCTAGCCAACTAAAATCTTACGTGCGGTAGCATTTCTTGCATAATGTCCACTATAAATTCTACCATGAGCTTCCTCCATAATAGCTTTGCACTCATGCACAAGTACACACTAATGTAAAACCTCATCCCGACCTAGTTTGTATAAATCTCCATTGATCAACATTTAAGGAACAACATGTATGGACAAGTTGTTTCTTCTCTAATCTTCATCCCTTCAAGTGCCACACCAGTACATAAAAACACAAGAATATCTTATAATTCGGAGGAACCCAATTCAATCTGAACAACTACGCATCTGACATTATGTCCTCAATTATCTGCATTTCCTTGCCTAAGTTAATTCTTGATAAGTGATCCGGTCCAGAATTGCTCTTTCCTGGCTTTACCACTATAGTAAAGTCAAATTCTTGAAACAAGAGAATCGACCAACATATAAGACCCTACAAAAAAGGCTTATTAACCAAATACTTAAGTACCATGTGATATGTATAAAATATAAATGGATTTTTAAAGTATTGTCTAAAGTTTATGCAACATGTAAATAATGGAAAATGCTTCACACTCTGTAGTTGTATAATTCTTCTCAACTAGGGTCAACTTCCTACTTGCAAAATAAATAGGATGATCAACAATAAATTCACCAAGATTTGTTAACACTACATAGATGGCCATGCCATAGGCATCAACATATACATGAAATGGTTTATCTCAAGAAGGAAAGTGCAGAATGGGTGCAGAAGTAAGTTTTTCCTTCAATGTCTATCAAATGCTAGTTATTGCGCCTCATCCCAATGAAACTTCCCTTTACTCCTCAATAATTCTTCCAAGGGCGCAAAAATCTTAGCATATCCCTTAATGAACTTTCTATAATATCTTATGTGTCCTAAGAACCCGCACACCTCGCTCTAATTGGTAGGCTCCTCCAAGCCCAACATAATAGTAACCTTAGAGGATCTACCAATAGACCTTCCTTGCATATAATGTGTCCCAACAAAGTTAAAAAAAGGGTGTCATAAAAGATACACTTATTAATATTGAATGAGATGCTTAGCTATCAACACCTCTAAAACATAAGTCTCAAGTTATCACAATGATATTTTACTAGCCCATATACAGTCTAATCATCCAAATAAACCTATAAAATCTTATGTATAAAGTCCTCAAATGCTTGCACAAAAATGCACAAAAAGATGGTAGGTGCATTCTTCAAACTAAAGGGCATAATTTTGTATGTAAAATTCCCCATTCAGTGGTGAAATTTGTATTTTCTTAGTCTTTTTAGCAAACTACACTGATGATAACCAGAGAATCCATCAGTGAAAGAGTAAATCTCGTGCCTTGCAACACATTCCAAGATTTCTTAGTAAAAGGTGTGGGAAAAGGGTCTATGACACAAGCAACATTCAACTCTCTATAGTCCACACAAATCCTTATCCTACCATATTTCTTTATGCTTATCACCATAGGGATAACCCACTCTGACTCCTCAATGGGCTCAATGATTCCAGATTTCAACATCTTATCAATCTCTTCCTTCACCTTAACGTGTAGATTAGGATTCATCCTGTAAGGCCTCTTCCTAACTAGGCACACACCTTCCTTTAACTTGATCCTCATCTCACCCAAAGAGTGATGCACTCCCTTCAACTCATGATAGCCTCTAGGAAATAAGTCCTGAAGTCGTCGAAACAACTCAATAATATTTGACACCTCTTGTTTAGACCAATAGTCACCAATAATGGCCTCTTTAGGTTATGCAAATATTGACCTTCTTTGTTTTCATAGGCTCATGATACATGCTCCTTCTCATCTACATTATCTAAGACCTCACGTGTACCTATAGTGTGATCAACATAGATTATCTACTTCTTCATCATCAATCATATAAACCACTTACCCTTTTCTTTTTCTAGGAAGGCATGTCATAATTGCTCCTCATCTATCTCTTCTTCTTCAAAGTGTGCCTCAAAGCTAAATTTCTAAACATATCTAATAGGATTTCCTTAGCTTTTACACTATCCCCCATCGTAAGGTGCTTTATAATATGTAATGTTTCATTCACCAGAGGTTTAGTAGAAAAGTAATCAAAGGTCTGAATCATACCTGAGGTCATCTCCTACCAATTAATTGTTTCCCTTGTTAACTCTGCATGAACATACCATGTGTGTGCATGCAACCACTTAGAGTGGCATAGAACTTATGTACCCAAAGTGATGGTGGCAAGGCCTCCTACCCCTTTGTCTAGAGTCTCTCACACTTCTGAACGTGATGTAAAAAGAATCCTTCCCATGGAATTCACATATTTTGAAGGTACATTACTCCTAAGAAACCTAGTAGAGAAGGTGATTCTCACTTCTCGCCACTCCAAAAGGTTATCTCTGTGTGTAGTCCACCAATGCGTTGTTGTCTGTGTATGGTATAAACTAGCATATTTCTTCTTTCTACTTGTCTTTCCCTTTGAGATTCCATGTACGCAAAAATACATCAGGATTTCCTTCACTAGTATACTGAGGTACTTGGTTATGACCCAAAAATGAAGAGTGTGTGCACTGATCACGTGCGTAAGAGTGTTCTTGATCTCTCTCTTGACCATTTCATACATTTCATGCACCTAGTTATCATAGGAAACATTGGTTGTATCACTCATAGAATGAGCATCATCCCATTGTATAACACCTTCCTTAGATGGCTCGAGCACTTCAGATCTATAACCATACGTGCATAGATCTATTTGAATCCTCTTCACTCAAGGGTTCTACATATTCATAGCTTTCCCATCTATTAAAGGAATAATCACATGCTCCTCTTTGTTCTCAAAACTGATATAACCTTTATTAAAGCATAGATCAGAATTATTCACGTAACACCATGGTGCCCAAAGAAATGGGAAACTATCTTCCTCGGCAAGTTTTAAGACCTCAAATTCCCGGTAAACTTAGCCCCTTGTATAGTAATAGTGGCATCCTTGATACTCCAATGGGCATGGTTTTAGTATTATTGCCATATCAACACATTTGAAGATGGCTGTAATGGTGGTCTCCCATCGATTCCACACATCCAAAGTGATTACATTTACTTCTACACCTATATCAATCAAGTATATTACTCAACAACCACCCATCAACAACTGCATTCAAGTGATCTCTTTATCATACTCAAGACTATGAGGAGGTAAGTTCACATGTAATATCTATCTCTCATGCTCATATCCAACACATGGTATTTTATCCCTCAGCCATTCCCCTAACAAAGGAATGATATTCTCTTGGCACAACATCTTACAAACCTCCTTTAATTCATCAACATCTTTATGAGGAAGCTCAACCTTCTTCACCTGCTCCAGCTTCCGTGAATTCTCTTTCAAGCATTGTATTTCACCCTACAAGTTTCTAATAACCTCCATAGTCTCTCTGGATAAAATTCCTTTTAATGGGAAGGATATGGATATTTTGCATGCAATACCTCTTATTTTGTAATAACAGGTTTCTGATTTAGACTCTCACGAGCATTCATGACCTTCGAACGTGTAGTCACGACACAGGTATTACATCAGGATCAGGAGATAACTTTAACATCCACTGATCTTCTATAATGCATTGTACCTCTATCATCCCCGCACCCTTATCCTTCTTGTGGTTCTTGATCATATAAATTAGAGCACTCCTCAAACTTATGTTGTTTTCCGCACCATGAAAAAACCATGTTCTGAGGGCATTCACGTGTATAATGATCAAGAGATCCACATGTATAATAGGTTCCACGAGGGAAGTCACCTCTTCCACCACCATGACCATGACCTTTGTATCCTCCATGGTAACCTCTACCTCTACCACCTCCATCAGAGCACCCTTTATTATGGTTATGATTATGATGTTCACCTTGTTCCTTAGAATTATTTACAACACTGGTTTGGCATACACTAGTTTCAATAGCCTCATGAATATGATCAATCAACTTGCAATTCTCTGTATCATGAGTGTGGGACTTACAAATCTTATAGTAGCAAGACATGTTCTTTCTAGATTGTGTGCTATAACAAGGAACACCGACTTGAATCGTGATCCAAGTGACAAATCTCAAAATCCAATAGTATGGCTTGCTTTGCAGCGATTTATGAGGGAAGTTATCCTTAGTATGTCCTTCAACCTCGCAATTCATACACCATATCCCACTACATGTCTCATGAGTTGAATTGGCTGATATTTTCTCCAACTGCTTCGCCATAGAAGCAATCTATGCCTCAAAGAATAGGCTAAGTATTATGTCTACACTCCCAACTACCTCAGTGAATGGAGTTGTCTCCAAAGCCTTATGTGGATTTATAAATTTCTTATGAGAGAGTACCCTTCTAAAAGGTGTGATCAAACCACCAACAAACCATTGTGCATGTTGGCTAGGGTGAATATCATAAGATAACTTTGATAGCAAAGTTTTAAAGTGTGCATCATACTCCCTTACATTCTCATCCATGTCATGTTTAAACTCTTTCAACGCGCTAATGTTTTTCTATTCAAACTCAGGTATATGGAACTCCGTCAAGAAATCATCACACAACGCATTGTAATCTAAAACAATCTAATTTGGGTCATACTTCCTATACCAACTATGTGTGTGACCTTGCAACAAACTAGAAAACTAAATTGCCTTTCATTCGGAGATCTTTGATTCATTTGGCATGTCATAGTATATCACACTTGTGTACATTCTCTGCAGCATCCTCAATGCCCTAGTATTTTAGCAAGTGGAGATGCATCTCATAAAATATCTACTATGGGATGAGGTTGCATTCCTTGTCCACCAGATTTGGAACCATAACCCCCACAAATATTTCCCCACCACCAGAACCACCTAATCCACTTGATCCCAAACCTCGATGATATTCATTATACCCCACCTATAGAAGCCACCTGGACCGGAGGATGAGCTACTTTGTGTTCCAACTTGTTGTACTAAATTGAACTCCCAAAGTTTGTGAAGTTATGCTACTTCGGATGTATTTCCAATGTTATGCACACCTACACTCTATCCTGATGACACACCAGAAATTATTCCTCCAATCGGTCCTCCAAATAGCAAATATGTTGATACCAAATAATAGATTCACTGACTTTTTTATTCAAAGAAAAATTAAATCTACCTATCACTAATCTATCACCAACACTATCCTGTTTCTCAATAACTATTTCAAGAACTAGAATACCAAGCATAAGGGCAAGGTCACCAGGTGGGATCAGATGCGCACCTATAGTCCTTATCCTTTCTTCTTCAGCGTGCTCTCATCTAAAAAGCTGAATGTGATTCTCTCTCACATTTTCCTAAATGGGGAGTATTGCTGTTCTCGGGTTCCATGTCCTTTGCATGAACCTCAAATCCTTCACACATCACATATCTCCATAACTCCATAGACTCCAAGCGTCATGCTTATTCACCAATTCCCATTTCATGCACTTCATTATACTTAAGTCTTCTTTCCTCTCTTTCCTTTCTTGTCATAAGGTCTTCCATCTTTCGCCACACCTATTCCTTCCCCCACACATAGTGGAAGTTTAGCTAGCCATAGGTCATTCTTCCAAATCCAGAGTCACCAATAAGATCTTGATATCTAAAGGTATAGTGCATTAATAAGATCCTTTGGGTTCATGTAATAACTGAAACTCAAAGAACCTCTGGAAAGGAATAAGTATAAATAGCATACTCCAACATGTAAATATTTAAAACACCACTCCACCAATGATCTACACCACATGTCCAAGTCAAATCAGCATCATGAAGTGTACAGTAATCTTTTACGTGTCCAAACAATCATTATATACCTCCAATTTCTCTTTGAGGTGTATGCTACCAACCACTCATACAATTCTATAGGAAAACAACAAAAGCATGTCTCGTAGAGTTCATGAGACATATGTTCTTCAACCCATGTGCGCACATCAAAATTAGGTCCAATACTATATCTATGAGAAAAATCCTCTAAAACTTCTAACCATGTCTCAATGTTGTCCAAAGTCAACTGATATGTCTTCATCATGCAACATCCTTGCAACAACTTGAAAAGAGGTTCCAATAATGGAACCAAAATGTAGTATCTTTTTCTTACTTAAACCCTAGACGTGTTGGCACATCACTTAGACAGACTTGAGCACTTGCCCAAAGCACGTAAAGGTACCAGGTCCCTCTTTTAATACCATATTTGTCAAGGTGTTAGCATGATCACACAAGTATTCCATATACATAGCCAAGTAATTAAAGGTAAAATATAACATGAACTAGATCACAACCATAGTGCATAATGAATCAAACAAGGATCAAGATCAGATTTACCATGCAATAACCAATAATAGATATATCAACAACCAATATACACTCACAACGATCCATTATATTAATCCATCAAAACACAATAGTTGAATACATCATAATAATGATCATAAATTCATGCGCACAAGTATACCAGTAGCATAACTCTATAACAATCCGATTACACAATGATCATGGTCTCTCTTTAAGCCATGCAAATCAATACATATATATATATATATATATATATATATATATATATATATATATATATATATATATATATATATGTATATATATATATGTGTGTGTGTATATGTGTATATATGTGTGTGTGTATATATATATATATATATAGGTAGTGGGGTCTTGTAATTCACTACTCATGCACTATCAAAAATAGGTTACATGCTAATAATAACATGTGTCGGTAGTGACAATAGAAGTATGCAAGCTTCACCTAACAATATATTACATATAAATAACTCTAGTTCTAATCCTATTATTAGCTCAAACTCGCATGACTCTTGATCTCCTTCTTGTTCCCAAAATATCTTGGCATAGTCTCTAATTCTTCTCATCCAAAACATGTACATCACTCCATGTATATTTCTAATTCCTTCATGCAAAATGGCAAAGTATAGAGCTCTGACTTCCCTAGGCGCGTAACTATAGGGCACAAATCTATCCAACTCCTGTACCTACTTGTGTGTCTTCTACTTCTATGCCTTAAACACTTAGGTAATATTTTTCCAACCCAATATAGTGCTTAGTGCTTAGTCCCTCATTATGGTCACATAACTTTATATTTATATGGTTCTCTTGCTTTAATTTCATAACCAACCCCAAAAAGGCCAACCAACAAAAATATAAGAAGCTCAAATGGCTAGAAAGTTCCCAAAAAGTGAGAGAAAAGTGTAAAGAGGATTAGGGTGCCCATAGGGCACCAAAGCACCTAGGGTGCCCCGAACCTAGCTGGGCGCCTGATCAAAAATAGGAAAAACACCGTATGAAATTACAAACTGGAAAAGTAGAGGTGTAAGATCAAAAATAACAATAGAAAGCAATGTAAAAATGGCCAAAGATGTGGGTTAATTATTACTCATTTCACTTAAGAACCATATGAATAGTAGTATGAGACCGGGACTAAATAATGACTCAAAGTGTGTGATTTTTGTCTACACTTACCCTCTCTTTGCACTTAGGGTTTCATATATTTTGGCTTAGCTTTCTTGGGTTAATTTTTTTACTTCATTAATGCATTTATTTACTACTACAATAGTAATCAAATTAGGCATAAAATTCACATTTAGCTTAATCATTTTAGTGAACCTCAAATCTACATGTGTGCATATTAGTGAACCTCAAAATTTTCAGCTCCCCACACCTCTCAAGTTTGCAATAAATTCTAAGCAATAAGATATTCCTCCAAAACTTATAACTCATCAATTAATCAACTTACCATATACTAATTACTACCCTCCTTATCAACTTGTAATATATCAAGGTCTTCCATATTGCAATTATCATTGAATCAATGGACATAGAAAAAATGATTGCTATACTTTACAATGAAGAATCAAACATCTTGAGCATTAGGGTTTCTCTCATTCCCTGCACAACATTCTAATACATGCCCATCTCCAAATGATAAATCTCATTGGGTTCCTAAATCTGATTCATCTATGTCTAATGAGCATCATGTCATCGTTACTCAGGTTCCTTCTACAATAAGTCAAGCACCTCTAAGAAACTGCCTCTCAAAATTAGTCTCACTCCTCCTCTTCTCAAGTCATCTACAACATTACCAAGTCAAACTACACAACCACCTCTCAAAATCAATTCACCCTCTTCTCCTATCAAGGTTTCCATTGCATCTTCAATCCAACAAAATCTCTTAAAAATAACTTTTTCAAAGAAAATACTCCTTTTACTGATGGTTAGGACACATTTCAAACTTTGCCACTACCGCATGGTCCTATTGTTACTTCTTCCTACCATTGTGTTGGCCCTCTCTCTTATCACAACATAGATAATGCTCTCCCACAATGGCAAGGTACCTCTTACGTCGCTGCATATATATCCATCATAGGAAAACTTAGGGGGAATCATACTTATGTCTCTCGCTCTATAGCATCAACACACATCTTCTACTTTCATCACATCACACCTAGATCTTTACACACAATATACACTAGCATCGTCGTTTCCTAGTGATGCACTCTTCTCTACGGTTCACACTTGACTTTTGAGGGCATACTATACATATGGATCTCACACACTACACATTATACATTTGAATTTACACACTACATACTTCTGTATTCACACACCATACATTTATGACATTTATTCTCACAACATCTACTATACACTTTGCATCTCATTTAGTATACACATTCCTACCACATCTCTCTTACATATATTTCTACATGTCACATTCATTACCCTATGACGCACTCTAGTCCCATGGTCCATACTCCAATGTTTATGGTACACATATCAAATTCACATCATCACACCGACATGTTTAATCACTCACTCATTCACTCACACACTCTACGCTTTGCTTTTATCGATCACATATTTCTATCACACGCATTCAAACCATTTACCGATGACGCACCCTCATTTACGGTTCATTATTGACTATTGATAGGGCATAGATAAATGAACCTCATTACATACATATACATCCATTCGGGGGCATTTTTCTCCTATCATTCAAACTACATTCCATTTTGTCTCATCCATAACATAATGCATATCTTGGTTGCATTTTCTCTTTCTTACTTATACTTACATGTTCACTTTATTACACATGATAGATAGATATCTTGTATGTCATTATGTTTATAATGCACACATACATGTTCACTTGCATTTCTAGTTGTGATCATGCAGACTATACATATCTATTATATGTAGCATGGATGTTTGGCGCGATTACCTCATACTAGTCCCACAATGGCTCCTAAGGGCATCCACTTTCATATGTTAGGTGTTATTGTTTCATTGTGTTTCATATCACATTACTTTATTGTCTTATACATGTTTTGATGTAATTTTTATCTTTCTAACATGTTAATGGGTACTTCATGTGTAACATTTGTTTTACTGATTTTACATGCTTCCATGGTTGTCTATTACATTATTTTCCATTGTTTTCTATTGTTTGTGGGCTTTTCCTTTTTTCTTATGTGCACACTTTGTCTTCTTTTGGGTTCATCGGCCTTGATTATCCTACGACATCATGAGTGATGTTCTATGTTTGCAATCTGCATTTCGTAGCCTACATTGTTTTTACGTCTTAGCTTACGTATTTTACTGTGTAGCATAAATTTTGTCTTATACATGTGCATTTTGTATTTTCTTGTACTAACAATTGTCTCCCAACCACTTTGTTTACATGTGCCTTGGTTTCTACCAAGAACATTCCCTTCCCCTACATGGCATAGTTTCAACACGGTGATGAGTCCTCTTTTGGGTCACATATTCCTTCAATGATGTTGCATGCACCCCAAACAATTAGGGAATCATATGGGTGAATCACTCACCCAATACAGTTATACAGTCATATTTTAACACAACAAAGTATCTTGGTACAACACAATTTTTAGTTTGAGGCTTAGAATCGGACTTGGGTTCTTAACACATCACAACCCTTCTGGATGACTTTAACCAAGGGCAATTACATAGCATTTTGGGTTTAGTATAGTCTACATAACTCCACACACAACGTATTTTACGTGGCATATTATCCTTAAAATTTTCACATTCGATCAAATTTTACACACAAACTGTAATGGTGTCCTACATTACGGGAAGAATTTAAAGGTTGGAAGATAACAAAAACTTTTCTCCCTACACTTCTTCCATATCCTTGGTGTGAGATCGCCCCAAAAACTCGCGGCTGGCACAACTAGCATGAGATATCTGAAAAACTCATTCTTCTACAACATCTACAGGATCCTTTCTACACTCTTTCCTCATCATGGATCAGGTACACATGTTCCTTTTTCATTTTCATGTTTTCATTACATACTTTTTACACATTTCGATCATATACATGCATATTTGACTACTTGTTCATTCTTCTCTTTTGCAGGTCCGTCTGTATGGGAAATGGTAGTCAACATCATATAACAACATCGAAATTTACAACATGCACATTGACATCTACACATGTGTTTCCACCATAGTTTCATTTTCATCATAACTTTTTGCACTTTTTCCTCCTTAGCATTCACGCTTCACATTTTTTAATCACTCACGCTTTGTCATGTCCCTCAACATGCTCCTTTAAATTGATCTACATGGTTATTAGGTACACATCTCTTATCTACTTTATATTACCGAGATTTCCACTCACCAACATAAAGTGGGGGAAAATGTAGACACAAAATCATGCACTTTGGGTAATTATTTAGTCTTGATTACATACTACTATTAATATGATTCCTAAGTGAGAAAAGTACTAATTAACCCATGTATTTGGCCACATTTCTTTGCTTTTTGTCACTTATCTTGGTCTTACACCTTTACTTGCTCAGTCTGCCTTTTTATACCTCAACATTTATCATCCTGGACACCGATTGCCCACCTAGGATGCCGGCGTCAAGTACTCTCGTCACCTATGGGTGCCCCTAACCTCTTTTTACTTTGTTCACATCTTTTGGGTCCAATCTAGTCATTTGTGCATCTTATCTTTTTGGTATTCAACATTTTCGGGTTCAATTATGAAATTTATGCAAGGAATCATATAAATATAAAGTTATGTGATCATAATAAGGGACCAAACACTAAGCATTAGCTATCACCACCTAAGGTTGTATCCATTTAGCATATAAGAGCTCTATTTCACCATCTAAGGGACACAAGGGTTGGTTATTCTACATACACTTCATAGAAGGGAATTCCATTCTATTCCATGCACACATCTATTACATTTATTTACATCTATCTTATGTTCTTGCTATCAAGTGTGACACACACAAGAGCCACCTAAGGCACAATTTCACACACACACATATAACTACATTGGGTCTGAGATGTAATGTAACACTCATTCATAAGTTCACCATTGTGACAACTAAGGATAGTTTGACCCCTCATTCTACATCTTTCTTTTTTAGGATTTGATGTCTATTTGAGGGTTTTGCAAGTCAATACTTCATTGCGGGTTTGAGCAACGGCGATCATTATGCAACATCATAGCGACCAAAGGTGAACAACAATGAAAAAAAAAGTGACCACTCAGAGGAGGTTTCCTGAGAGCATTTCGTAGACCCAAGCTCCCAGAAACAAACCTAAGGCGCCCTGAGCACCCATGTCCCTTTCCAGGTGCCCTAGTCTAGCTTATTCTTCCATATCGCATTTTCTAAGCATCGGTGCGATGGAAATTTCTTCATATTTTCTAGTTCTCCAACTTTGTACACCTCTAGGATTTCTACAAATCAACTAAGGCTTCTTACCCTCTCTTTTCACTTAGGGTTTCATATATTTTGGCTTAGTTTGCTTGGGTTAATTTATATACTTCATTGTTGTATTTATTTACTGCTACAATAGCAATCAGATTAGGCATAAAATTCACATTTAGCTTAATGAATGGGTCATCCTTCTAGTTGACAATTACGAAATTCAAACAAGGTAATCATATAAATACATATCTATGTGACCAAAATAAAGGACGAGGCTCTAAGCATCATCAGTATCACTTAAGCTTGCACTCAAAAGGATCCTAAATCACTTCAAAACATCCATTTGTAATTCAATAAAGGGACAAGTGACTTCATTTTATGCATATACAACATAGGAAAGGGAAGTTCATTTTTACATCCACACATTCAATTTACATTCTACATCTATCTAGCCAGGTAATCAAATGCACTCGCACAAGGGTAACCTAGGGCACGATTATTTCACACAATCAAAAGAACTACATAGAGTCGATACGTAGTATAGTGCTTGGTTTTAATTTCACTCGTCGGGTGACCATCGGGGTCAGTCCAAATCCCCATATTACATATTTCTTTTTTGGATTTGATGTGGTATTGTGGGTTTTGTAGGTCAATCTTAGTCTTGCATGTTACGGTACCTCAACGATCATTTTATGACACATAAGCGATCAAAATTGAATACTTGTGACACATGTGTGACACTCTAGAAATCAGAGTTCTAATTATTTTCACGATCATAGGCACCCGGTAGAGGTCCTCGGCGCACGAGCACCCCTTTCCTGCCATGGACGCATGTGTCCAGCCTATTTTGTGACCTATAGAATTTATTCAGATAAATAACGACCTAGGTCACCTCTGTGTAGTCTCTTATTTTCACTTAACTACTATGCACGTTGGAACCTCATTCAAATAGATTTGAAAACTCACCCAAAGTGCACAAAGCTACTAGGTCCCTCCTTTGTGATGTTTGTTAAGATGTTAGCATACAGATGCATGATGATAGATTATTCAAGTATTCATTCAATCATATTAAACCATTACACGAATTCAATTGAAACATACAATTCTAATAATAATTAATATCAATTGCACCATGTAATCATCATATTGAAACATCAATAATCATAATCCATCCTCTATGATCCATTACTAACAAAGTTTTACATAACGAGAAGATGAATACATCACTATAACTATTGATATCTTAAACAAGAGTATTCACGATACCTAAAATAAAGGCATACACATATATATAGGGGTGGGAACTTTCCCTTCACTGCCTATGCATTCTCAAAATAGACTACATGCTCAAAATAGCCATGTGTACATTACATGTGTGTTTTATAAGACAACTAATAATAGACATTCCTATAAATAAGACTCACTTTCATCTTATTAATAGATTGATCCATACATGACCTTTCATCTTTGTTCTTTATCTAAAAATATCCCTTATTTGGTCGCCAATTCATCCTGGTTTTATATTTTCTTGAGCCACAGTCCAACTTGCTTTTCCTATTTTAAGCCCATAAGCGCAAAATCAGCTAAGTCATTAAATATTTCCTTTTGGGCACTAGAATTTCACGCCACTTTACTATACCTTGAGCATGCACATGTACCTTACTTTCATCCCTCATTCCCCCACACGCTCTTCATACTTATCCATTTTCCGGTCAACATTACCTACACTAATTACATTGTCATCTTCGGAAATGGGGTCATCTCATCTTGCATCTTTAATGAATAAAGAATTTTTACAAAGGTGAAAGAATAAAAGAATAAAATAATTCTTAGCGCATGTTGTTTCCCCTACTCCTCAATTGAAAATAAAATCTCAAGTTGCTCTTTTTTAATTTTTCTCTCCATCTCATTCCATTCCGCCATCCCCTTTTTCATTGTATATGGGACTATCCCAAATATCCCTTCCATCTCTTCTGGATTTGTATCTTCCCATTTATGCTTGAGCTCCCTTGTCACTCTAATCAGGCCTAAAATCATTCCCTCCATAAATTCCATATTTTGCGCCACCAATCACCCAAACTCCTTTATTCTTTCATCATGTGGCTCCCTCACTTGCCTTAAGTGTTCCACTCTTCTTCACAATCATGAATATATTCTCTTCCCTTCCAAGTGCTTCATCCTTCTTAACCACGAGAACTTCATTTTATTCTTAGATTGTGTATGCCTTAAGGATTTGTTCTAGATCTTGGCATTTTTTTAGTGCCCAACCTACCTTCTTCAGTTCATCCTTCAACATTTGTAGCATGGCGACATACTCCACAATCCTATGCACTATAATCTTCATATTCTTCTCATTTTCTCGCAGTTGTCTACTTGAGTTCCCCGTTACACTATCATCTTCTCCTTAAGCAACAGGTGAACCAAATCTTGTAGAAAGTGAAAGGATGATGGGTAAATCTTCTATGTGTGCTCATCAAATTTTGGTCATGCCTCCAAAAATTCATTTTCAATGTCGAATTAAACTCCGAATATCCTTCTTACTCTTCTCATCCTTATTATATGCCTCGAGTTAGTTGTTCGATTTGTTACTCCTTATTTTTATTATCTTCTAACAATGTCTGAGTGTGGTCACCTTATCTAAGTTTATTCAAGCCACTACATTGCCTTCTTTTTCAAGTCTTTTCTTTCATGTTCATCAATAAATTGATCGACTTTATGGTTATATGGGTCGCTTGAGGTGCCTTCTTCATTTTGCGCCTTATACATGCTTCCTCTTCGACATCAAATTTAGGTTTGTCCATGTGTATCTGCATAGTCCATCTCAACATATTCCTTTTGTGCATAGTTTCTCCCTTGGGGTCTATCATCTCCCACCCATATAGTTTCTCATTAGCAAGTGTACTTTGTAACCTCACGTGAATAATCTTAAAAGGGTCATTAACATACCCCATGTTTTCTGTGTGCCCAACTTCTTCTCCCCTTCACCTTCCAGTTCTTTGGTTTATGGGTATATGTGCTTCCACACCTGAAAACATACAATCTCTTTTTCTCTAGAAGCTTCTCCATGTGCCCCAAACGGCTCAGCTATACTCCTCTCCTTTTCTTCATCTCCTCTAGTGGGGCCTTCTTCTTTGCACTCACTGAGGACTTATTCATCTTGGTGGGCCTCCTCTTCCCTGGGTTCCTCCCCACCTATATTGATATCAGGTGATGGCTCAGTGTTATGCGTAACCTAATCCAACAACCCCTCTTCCTTGTTGTCATCATATGTCATGAGCTTGTACCTCCTCTTTGGCTTCATTTTCTCTAGACTTGGCTTCTAGGCCTTATTCTCGGTGACTTCCTCGCTACCTCAAAGGGTCTTGTGTCACTACTTTGCATTTTGTGCTTTCTCTTCAACTTCCTCTTGTAGCCCTAGTTCAGGCGCTACTCTTTTCCTTTTCTATCTTCTCGGCCTCGAGGTCAATTCGACCTCTTCTTCTTCCTACCTCATAGGAGTATCTTTGTGTTTCCTTTTTTTTCTGCAATCGGTTGTCTTCTAGTTCCATGGTCAAGTGCAATGCTACCCTCATGTTCTTCCTCTTTGTCCCTAGGTTCTTCTTCCTCCTCCTTCCTTAGAAGGGTAGCCTCACGCTCTTGTCTTGTTCCAACTGTATTTTTCCCTTAGGTAGCTCGGGATTCTAAACTCATCCGCAATTATCTTCCCTTGACTAGTTTAGGCTTAAGGTAGATGTATACCTTAGCCACATCTATCTTTCTGACTACTAAATTCATGAAGTTAATGATGATATCATATCATCAATGCTAGCTGACTTACCAAGATACACATAAGTCTTTAAAAGCGTGTGGTAGTCACAGTATACATTTTTCACATCGAACGTCATCTTCTCCATGTCTAAAAAAATGTTCACTAAGGCTTGGAAGTAGCACATTGTGAGTGCATATGGTAGTTTTCACCAAGGTCTCTTCTTTCCATTCTTCATGAAGAACCTCCCAATGTTGTAATGTTGGTATATGGTAGTTTAGGCTTAAGGTAGATGTATACCTTAGCCACATCTATCTTTCCAACTACTAAATTCATGGAGTTAATGATGATATCATTTGATATCATGGTATCAATGTAAGTTGACTTACCAAGATACACATAAGTCTTTAAAAGCATGTGGTAGTCACAATCTACATTGTTCACATCGAACCTCATCTTCTACTTGTCTAAAAACATGTTCACTAATGCTTGGAAGTAGCATGTTTTGAGTACATATGGTATTTTTCACCAAGGTCTCTTCTTTCCATTCTTCATGAACCTCCCAATGTTGTAATGTTGGTATCTGTAAATTCTACTTGCCCGTCCAACACTACGGGTAAGTTACTTGGTATGTGCCACTCATGATTGAATACATCACACATTCTCTTATACCACATATCCAATCGAGGTTATAAGTTCTGACATACCATCACACATGTATTCCTATAACCTTTTGGCCAATGAATTCTTCTCGGCGAGTGCGCCATATCTTGTCTTTAGGGCCATCTGGTACCCCAATTTATGTAAACACGATAGATAGGAGGATCGCGCCCATTTAATATTTTTTTCCTACGCATGCTTACTCACTAATGTCTTTTGTGATGAATGTAACAAGCTTGTATATTGTCCCCTCCACCATCTTCTTCGTGATCTGGAGCCATTTCTTGTTTAATTAGCCCTGTCTCTCCGGTTATTGAAATTAGTTAAAATATACGTGGCAATTTTAATAATAGGGTTAGTTACCTTTGAGATATCCATTTTTTCCCTCCTTTTTGATAGGCCATCTCAACTATAGTGGCCTCCACACCTACTTCATCATCTATGTCAACTATAATTTCTATACTTGAGCTTCGCAACCACCATAAGTCTCCCAATCATTGGCGTGGTGATTCGCACTTGCCTACCTACAAAGTAAAATAAGTTCTCATGGACTCGGACATGAGCCATTAGTAAAGTCACTATCATTTTCCAAAATATAGAAACTCATAGATCTCTAGAACCCCCACTTTCTCCAAGGTCTTATATCCTTCGTCATCATAAATTAGTTTGTCATATTCATTCCAAAGATTTATCTTCTTTATCACTCTTTCTCTATCTCGATCCTGTTTGAACTAGTGTGATGGTGTAATCACTCACTTTTCTTCTTTAAACATGGGACTCGTAAACATGCCCCATAATTACACCCTCGGGATACTACATTTCAAAAAATCTCTCTTTGGGCACCTCTTCCACTTCCACCTCAGGTTCTTTCTACTTTTTGCTTCATGTGGTTATTCAAATGCTCTTTTCGATGCCATACCTAGCTTTCACAACTTTTACTTTCCTACCTCTTCCTTTATCTCCCTGAACTCACATGCCCTGGTTGTGATTTTCTCCTTTCCAAACCCTATCTCCTCAAACCCTACTCTTTTCATGCCTTTACTCACTCTCACACTTCTCATGAAGGAGTTCCACATCGTCGTGATCAAATTCCATTGGTTTGTTGGAATCTCATCTGCACTCACACTTCGCACTCATTTGCACTTCAATTAATTATCCAAGGCTTGAATTCTCAAATATAAAAGGTAAGAATGAATTCACTTGCACTCTTTTTATAGATTTTTCAAAATTTCCCGCATTAATTACTCTTCACCTACCATCGTGCTCAACTTTAATTACACTTTTTTTTTTGTGTTTTTGTTTCTTTCTTCCATGCTTTAGTCATAACCTTCTAGCCATGACCCACTTCTTTCTGGGCCACAAACCTCCTTACATGTGTCTCTATGCCTTTGAAGTACATAATCCTCTACGCCTTATGCCAAGTAGTTCACCCTATCTCTTCCTACCTCACATTACATTATACGATCCTTTTTCATGTGTGGTCTTCATCCGATAAATTTATCTTATGAGCACCATCATCGTTATCACCTATAAAACATTTTTCATATAGATTCCACACTGTACCTATGTCATATTTTCCAACAGTGCCAACCTATATATAATTCCCCATGCCAATAATTTTCTCTTTCACACACTTTCACCTAGTTCACCCCACACTAAATTTATGTGTGGTCATCTTTGCATGAACTCAATAGATAGTAATCATCTTCCTACACGCAAGCGCTCTTATTACAAAAAAACAAGGAAATTTTAAAACAAAGCATGAAAACATTTGAAAAGAAACACATAAAAGGGAAATCTAATCTAAATGGAAATATTTCCTTATTATAAACACCAAAGAGTTTTATTTATAGTAGGGCTTCAACCTACTCTTATTAAAGTAACCAGACAACATGGTACCATCTAGCACCTGCAACTGACATACACATGATTTGAGTATCTTAGTTACTACAAAAGGTCCCAACCAATGTACTTTCAATTTCCCTAGGTGGTGCACAAACTTAGAGTCATAGAGAAGGACCATCTTTCCAACCTCAAATGTCTTGTTCTTAATATTCCTATCATGTCATGCCTTTTATCTTACCTTCTCAATCTTCTAGATCCAATGCAAAATTCTGCATTGCTCATATAATTGCATTAGTTTTTCAATGTGCTCTTCTTGACCTATTCATCATCAAGTCCTCTTGCACGTGCAATACTCAGGGATGGTAACATGAATTCAACGAGTAGTATCGCTTCCGAGCCAAACACCAACTGAAAAGGTGTGGCCATGTTCAACATTTTATAAATGGTTATGTATTCCCAAAGTAAAACTAACACTTTATCATCCTAATCTTTTCTTCCAACATCACAAATTTTTGTCAACATCTGTCCAAAATCTTGTTGAAAACATTTTTAGTGCCATTAGCTTATGGGTGATAAGGAGTAGTTTTATGGTGTGCTCTATAAACTATTCAATAGGATTCTTATTTTCTCATTAAAGAAATGAGCTCCTCTATCACTTGTCAAGCTTAATGGGCAACCATACATATTAATAATGTTTTCCCATAAAAATATTGTTGTTGTAGTTGTAGTACAATCCTTTATAGGTGTTGCCTCTTCCCACTATTTCAAATTGTTTGTACTGAGTTATAATGTAACACACACACACCGGTCCTACGCATGGGTGGTGAAATAGGACCTACAAATTCAATATCCCACTTCTCAAAAGGATTTGTGCTTACAATCAGTCAAAGTGGCATTCCATCTCTATGTCTAGGCTTTCCAAGGTGCTAACAATGATCACATGCTTTCACATACTCCTTAGTATCCTTGTACAAAGTCTCCCACCAAATTATATCCATTAGAATCTTGTGCATGGTAGCATCACCAGCGTAATGCCCTCCTACTATTCCACCATGAGCCTCCTCCATAATGGCGTTGCATTCATGTTCTAGAACACAATGGCACAAAACATCATCTCTGCCTAATTTTTACAAGTCTCCTCTAATCAATTGATAATATGCAAGCGTATTACAATTTTCTTCTTCTCAATGTCCTCATTACTTTTGGTGTCATACCAGTACACAAAAACACTACAATATCTTCCATGTCTATGGGCGTGTGGTTCAACCTAAATAATTATGAATTGGGCATAATATCTTCAATTTTTACACATCCTCACTAGAATTAATCCTTGATAAATGGTCAAGCCCATGAATTGATCTTACTTGGTTTCAAAACTACTGTAAAGTCAAACTATTGAAACAAAAGTATCCACTTGCAAATAAGCCCTTATAAAACAGACTTGTTGACTAGATACTTGAGCACCATATGATCAGTATAGAAAATAAACGGGGTTCACCAAGAAGTTATTTTTGAATTTATGTAGTATGTAGATCATATAAAAAGCTTTGTGCTCGGTATTTTTGTAATTATGCTTCATGGGTGTCAACTTCCCTTTTGCAAAAAAAAAAAAGGATGATCCACAATTCCTTCTCCTAGTTATGCCAAAACTACACAAATTATGATGTTAGAGGCATAAATGTGGACATGAAAAGGATTATCTCATGAAGGAAAGCATAAAATAGGCATAGTGGTAAACCTCTCCTTTAACGTCTCAAATTCCTTCTATTGCGCTTCACCCTAATAACATTTTCCTTTACCTTTCAACAATTCTTCTAAGGTTCGGAAATCTTTACATATCCTTTGATAAATTTCCCAGAATAGCTCGTATGTCCCAAAAATATACACACCTCACTTTGATTGGTAGGCTCTTCCAAGCTCAATATCACATCTATATTTTCGGATCTACTAATAATCCTTCCTTCAAAATGATGTGCCAAAGAAAGGTACCAAACGGGGTAACAAAGATACATTTCTTGATTTTAAGAGAGATACTCAACCGCTGCTGCACCTCTCAAACATAAGCCTGATATTGTCACAGTGATCCTTGACTAACCCATAAATAGTCCAGTCATCCAAATATACTTGTAAGAACTTGTGAATAAAATCTTGAAATGTTTGTACAACGATGCAAGAGAATACGATTGACACATTCTTCAATCCAAAAGACATAATTGTATATGCAAACTACCCCACTCATTAGTGAAATTGGTCTTCTCTTGATCTTCCTTCTTGATACTCGATAACCATGGGATTGGCCCATTCGGATTCCTCAATAGGCTCAATTATTTAAGACTTGAGCATTTTATCAATTTCTTCCTTCACCTTCATACAGATTAGGATTCATCCTATAAGTCCTCTTCCTAAACAAACGTGTGCCTTCTTTCATCTTTATCCTTATCTCTCCTAAAGAAGGATACACTCCTTTTAACTCTTGATATCCTGCAAGAATAAGTCTTGGAATCCATGCAAGAGCTCAATAATAGTTGGTTGGTACTTCTTGTTCTAAAAAGTAATCCCCGATGATTGCTTGTTTGGTCTCATTTTTGTGCCAATGTTCACCTTCTTTGTATTAATGGTAACATAGTACATGTGTGCCTTCTCATCTACATAATCCATTACCTCATGCACACCTTCAATGTGGCTAACATACAAATTTTCAACTTCCTCATCATCAATCGGGTATAAAAATTTACCCTTTTCTTTTCTTTCTAGGCATGGCCCATCTGTACTTCTTCTATTTCCTCAAGATCAAGGCATGCCTCAAGATTAGGTTCTCCAAACTATCCCAGCGATCTCTTCAACCTTCGTGATATCTCCCAAAGCAATACATTTCATTATCTACAAAGCTTCATAGACTAGAGGCTTAGTAGAAAAGTAATCAAAATTTTGAATCATACATGTAGTCATCTCTTGCTAATTTACAGTCTCCATTTTTAGCTCAACATGGACATACCAGGAATGTACACATCCATGTAGTGTGGAGTAGAACTTATGTACCCATAGGGATGGTGATAAATCCTCCTAGCCCTACTCCCATAGTCTCTCACAATTATGGACATGATGAGAGGATGGATTCTTACCATGAAATTCACATATGTGTGTAGGTACATTGCTCTAAGTAAACTGGTGGAAAAGGTGATTCTCACTTCTCGCCACTCCAAGAGGTTATCTCTATGTGTTTCCCACCAGTGCACTATTATCTAATGCAAGTTATATACCAACATGTTTCTTATATATCCTTCATTCAACCTTTGATTTTCCATTGTAGTCTAGTTGGTTAGGATACTCGGCTCTCACCCTAGAGACCCGGGTTCAAGTCCCGGCAACGAAACCAAAATGTAGTCTCTTATTTTCACTTAACTTTTGTGCATGTTGGCACCTCATTCAAACATATTTGAATGCTCACTCGAAGTGCACAAAGCTACCAAGTCCCTCCTTTTTTATGTTTTTCAAGATGTTAGCATACATATGCATGATGATAGATTAACCAAGTATTCATTCAATCATACTAAACCATTGCATACATTCAATTGGAAACACATGTAATAAGGAAACATACAAATCAGATAACAATTAATATCAATTGCACCATGTAATCACCATATTCAAACACGTCAATAATCATAATCCATCCTCCATGATCCATTAATAACAAATTCTTACAGAATAAAAGTTGAATACATCACCATAACTAAGCATTGGAACATGTGCAGGTATCAAACCAAAGCACTTAGACATAACTATTGATCTCTAAAACAAGAGTATTCAAGGTACCCAAAAAAATTAATACGAAAGATATATATAGGGGTGGGGACTTTCCCTTCACTACCTATGCACTCTTAAAATAGACTACATGATTAAAATTATCCATGCACATATTACAAGTGTGCTTTATAAGACAATTAATAATAGACATTCCTATAAATAAGACTCATTTTCATCCTATTAAAATCACGATCCATGCATGACCTTTCATCTTCGTGCTTTATCTAAAAACAACCCTTTCTTGGTCACCAAGTCATCCCGATTAATCCTTTTCTTGAGCTGCACTCCAACTTTCTTTTCCTATTTTTAGCTTGTAACGCAAAATCGGTTATGTCTTGGAATATTTCCATCTAGACGCAAGACTTTCAAGTGCCACTTGACCTGGACCTTTTGAAAATACATGTTCCCTACTTGTGTGCCTCATTCCCTACACACTCTTCATACTTAGCCATTTTTCTAGTCCAACATCATGTTTGGCGGCTTTCCCGATCTGCATCGGTCCTGGATCAAATACAAATCAGCTAAGTAATTCCTCCCCTCTCATGCACTTAGGATTTCATATTCTATTAGCTTATTTCTTGTGTAAAATCTATATTTTAGTATTTATTTATCATACATGACTCTATAATTAGGGTTTATCAAAAAAATTCTATTTTTGTTAAATCATTTGGTGAACCCATTGCTCAAACCCAACCTAGCTTCTAGGCATATTCTCATCTTCTTAACATGGCTAAAATTTATCCTCCCTTTTTTGATGAATACCTCTATGATCTCAATGCCCATATTGTTGAACATTGACAAAATTTAGATCTTATTTTATTCACTACTCGTGAGGAGGCCATAAATCTAGCTGAGCTTAACTTTCCTTCTTCTAATATTGCTTCTGTTTCTATTGCCACATAACCTCCTTCTACTCTTCCACGTACTTTTATTTTCACTGTGTTTGTTCCTACTCCTAAAAACCACTTTACTTCACCTCTTATTTCTCACACTCAGAAAGTCTCCTCTTCTGGTACACAAGACCTATCTTCTCTCTATCAGGACTTACAAGTTCAGATTTTCATTCTGCAACAAGCTACTTCACGCTCCTCTCCATCTCTTGACTCCTATTTACTCCTTCACACTCCTTTCACACCATCCATTTATAATTATGCACTTCCTCTAAATTTTTCACCCCTAAGTTTCCCATTTTCAATGGCCATGGTGACCCTCAGGAGCATCTTGAGCTTTCCATGTGGTATGTTTATATTATGTAGATGATCATACATTATTGACTAAGTTATTCCTAGGAGTCTTCAAGCTTATGTTATGCATTGGTTTTATGATCTACTAGTTCATTCGGTAACATGTTTTACACATTTAGTCGATGCTTTTCTTTCCCATTTTTTCAACTAATATCAGCACCAAGATCTCTTACGCACAACTAACACAAATTAAACAAATTTCTAATGAACATCTAAACAGCTATGTATTACGCTATAAGAACAACCTAGCTAAGATGAAAAATGTTCTTGCTGATTCAGAACTACAAGATTTGTTTGTTTAAAGTATCTTACCACCATTATAGGAAAGTGTTATCTTTAATACATCTCCTTCATTTGATCGGTTGTCTCATATGTTCAAGATGCGTGAATTCAAACTACTTTCAATAGTAAAACTCAAAAATAAAGATTCTTCTTCTCCATCCTCTTCTACTAGGTTTCAATCCAATCCCACATTCAAACCTTATCCTAAACCTACCAAAGAAAAGGAAACTACAAATGTCGTCTCTCCTCTTGAAAATCTTCAATGGGAACCTCTAAAGCATACTTTCACTAAATTTCCATATGTACCTCGGTTTCTGCTTCCTCAACTTCTTGAAAGCAATCTCATTACTTTTCCACCACCTCTCAATCTTGATCCATCTCACCCTCATGGCTACCATTATGAAAAAAATGATAAATGTGATTATCATCAATGTATTGGGCATTCTACCAATCGATGTTTCAAACTCAGACATCTCATACAGGATCTTATTGACAATAATTCACTGGAGCTCCCTCCTCCATCATCTTCTTCTTCTCAACTAGTCAATAATAACAACAAGCTTAAAATATTTAATGACCCTTTGCCTAAGCATGACACACAAGCTACTGATGCTTGATTAATCATACATATCATGCTATGCCCCCTCCTTCATTAGGGCCCCTT
This sequence comes from Taxus wallichiana var. yunnanensis, assembly GCA_018340775.1. Classification (NCBI taxonomy): domain Eukaryota; kingdom Viridiplantae; phylum Streptophyta; class Pinopsida; order Cupressales; family Taxaceae; genus Taxus; species Taxus wallichiana. The sequence continues at coordinate 841,680,305 of CM031239.1, forward strand.
GATTTTCTTGTCACTTTTGTTAATGCATCTCCACCACTCATTACATTTTCAAATCATGATTATCACGCTACTTTCACATCTAATTCATTACACATCAATGCTTATATTGGTTCATACACTGTCAATAATACCATGATCTATCTAGAGGATCCTATTTGTGTGTGCTCTCTTACACTTCTTCTAGCTATCAAATGTCCAATTTCTACTATTTCATATCTAGCTCCTAAATATTTTGGCTACATTCGGTTGCCCATTACAATTGGGCCTCTCACTATTCTTGTGTCAATCCCTATGGAATATTAAATCAAAGGTTGTGACATGCTCTTAGGTCTCTAGTGGCTCTGCGTTGCTCAATATATTCCATCCATGAATCATATGTGTCTCAATTTCATACACAATAAAAATGTTGTCACTATTAAAGCCATCCCACCATGCACACCATTACCTCTACCTCCTCTTAATGAAATTCTTCCACCAGATACAGTATTTAGGCCTCTAAGGCCTCTCAAATCTAAGGCATACTCAACACCTAGTTCTCCTATTCACACACATCCTACTACATGATGTTGTCATCCTCATAGGTCCACTAGTCCTTCACATAGGTGTTCATCACCTCCTTCACCTCATAGGTCTTCTTCACATAGGTGTTCATCACCTCCTTCACCTCATAGGTATTCTTCACATAGGTCCTCCTTACCTCCTTCACAAAGCATAGGTCTTATTCACATAGGTTCTCATCACATCCTTCACATCATAGGTCTTCTTCACATAGGTGTTCACCACCTCTTTCTCCACATAGGATGCCTTCACATATACATCATTCTTCACATTCGCCTTCGATCTCAGAGCATCATCACACACCTTTATCTCCTTAGACATTGGGTGAAGGAACCTTCCCCTTCACTCTCATTGGATAAAATAATTTTCATCACACACTTGGGGGCATCACACTTTATCCCCCAATTCAATCATTATTATTTCTTTCTAATCTCTACACATACACATTACGCTTTGTGCTTTACATCTAGTCTCTCTTACGCACATTGATACACAAATTGTATCTTCATTACCCTATGATGCACTCTAGTTCCATGATTCATACTTGACTACGAGCGTCTAAATATAAAATGAACCTCACCACATTCCTCTTTTATGTTCTATGATTCATCATCTATCTTTCTAGCACACAATTTCAAACCATTTCCCGATGACGCACTCTTGTTTTATGGTTCATTATTGATTGTTGAGGGGTATTTTATAAATAAACCTCATCTCATACTCATCCACATTCGTTGGGGGCACACTACTCCTATCACATTCATATTGCATATCATTCCATCACACTCATCCACAACATTTGTATATCTTGGTTGCACTTACTCTTGTTTGCTCATACTTACATGTACATTTTTTTCCATGTTATAAAAATACCTAGTATGTCAATATATTTTCTATATACACATGCACGTCAGTTGATCTTTTGGAGTGAATGCAAATCTATTACAGTCCTTACATGTTGCAAAGATTCTTGGCATTGTGCTCTTACTAGTCCCACTAAGGCTCCTGGGGCATCTACTTTCTCACACATTACATGTGTTATCATTTCATTGTATAATACTTCTTATTCTTACTAGAAAACTACTTTACATTGATACATACATGCTTTGACATATTTTTTATCTTTCTAACATACTAACGGGTGCTTCATGTGCAACATTTTCTTTGTAGGACTATATGCCACCATGGTTGTCTATTACACTTTGTTTACCATTGTTTTTCATTATGTTATTATTTGTGGGCTATGCTCTATGTCTTGTTTGATCACTTTTTTATATTCTTTTGGACGCTTCGGACTTGATTGTTTTGTGACATTGTGAGCAATGTACCATGTTTGAAACCCAATTTTCATGATTTATCTTGTATGTACATGTTCTTGTTATATTGTTTTACTATGAGATGTTTGCTACCTTTGCTACTAACACATTTATATAGCCACTTTGTGTGCATGTTCCTTGGTTTCTACCATGCACATTCCCTCCCCTATAAGGATAGAGTTCAGTTTAGCATCAGGTCCTCTCTTTGGGCCACATACTCTTAGTGATGTCGCATGCACCCAAAATGAGGGGGCATACATTGGGTGAATCAGTCACCCCATACAACAACTCATAGCTACTATACATTCCTACAAATTACAAGAACAGAGCATTCATATAGTCACCGAACAACCCAAAAATATGACTTGGGTCCTCAACACAAAGCACAAACACCGATTAATGAACGGGCCTGAGACATGAGTGGTTAGGTACTTGTGTCCTCCCCTGTGCACTAATGTTCTGGGGGCACACATGATAATATTCTCATATAAAGCACAATTTACATAGCATTTTTCATAATGAGTGCACAATCCTCTAGTAAGTGGAATACATTCTATATTTATCTTTTATTGGAACAAACATTACACTCATAACTAATCGAGATCTTAGGGACAAAATAGGATCACACCATCTGTAGTGGTGTATAATTAGGGCAGAGTCATGAAAGGAGAGTAACACTAGACCTCTCTCCCCAACACTTTCTCTTTGGCATGAGATCACCCAAAAAACTTGCACTTGGCATAATCACCAAAAAAACTCACACTTGATGTGAGATCACCCAAAAACTCACAATTGGCATAAGATCTCCCAAAAAACTCGCATTTGGCATGAGATTGCTCAAAAACTCACTCTTGGCATGATATCACCCAAAAAACTCACTCTTCTACAACATTTCAGGACATTTTCTATCCTTTTCACTCTTTGAAAAATCATGTGAACACTTTCCATTTATTATATTAATATACTTTTACATGTTTTACATACTTATGCAAAATTTTCATATACTTCTTTACTCTTCTTTTATAGGTCCTTTCTCGATACACGAAAAGAATCAGCCTTCAACAAGATACAAAAATAAGTACAACATGGTGCGACACATACACATACACCCTTAGGGTCACTTTCCTTTCCTAGTTTCCATTCTTCATTTTGTATTCATTCCACACTTCACTTGTCTCTTGACATGCTATGCCATCACACTCTACATGAATAAAAGGTACACATCTTCTAACTACTTTATGTTATCGAGTATTCACTCATCAACATAAAGTGGGGGAAATGTAGACACAAAATCACACTCTTAGTTACATTTCTAAGTCCATAAACACATACTAGTATTCATATGATTCCTAAGCAAGAAAACTATCAATTGACGAGTGTATTTGGCCTTTTATCTTTGTTTTCTATTGTCTATATGGTCTTTCACACCCTACAACCTAGTCAGTATTTTACTTTCCTATCTTTTATGACTTCAAACACCAATGCCCGTGCACCCTCGTCACCTCTAGGTGCCCTCAACCTCTTTCCACCTTGCTCACTCTTTTTGGGCCTCTTTTATCTTTTGGTAATCTTATTTTCTTATGGGTCCACCTTCTAATTGTCAATTACGAAATTCAAACAAGGGAATCATATAAATACATAGCTATGTGACCAAAATAAATGACTAAGCTCTAAGAATCATTATTATCACCTTAGAGGTTTGCACTCAAAAGGCTCCTAAAGCAATTCAAAGCATCCATTTAGCATTAAATTAAGGGACAAGGGACTACATTTTCTACATACACAATATATGAAGGGGAAGTTAATTTTTCCATCCACACATTCTATTTACATTGCTACATCTAGTTATCCCATTATCAAGTGCAATCACACAAGGGTATCCTAGGGAACAATTCTTTCACACACTCACAAGAACTACATGGAGTTTGAGATGTAGTGTAACGCTCAGTTGTAAGCTCATTTTGTCAAGTTACTGTTGAGGTTAGTCCCACTCCCCATAATCCATATTTTTTTTGGATTTGATGTTATATTGTGGGTTTTATAGGTGAATCTATGTTTTGGAGGTTACAAGTACCTCGGCGATCATATTGGGACAAATAGATTATCAAAAGAAAATTACTTGTGACACTTGTGTGACTCTCTAGAAATTAGGTTATGACCACTTTCATAGTCATAGGTTTCAATAGAGGTCATCATCACCTAGATGCCCCCGTCCAACCTATTTTATGACTTACATAATTTATTTGGAGTAATAACATCATAGATAATCTCATGTTTAGCAGTTTTACTAGTCTACATCAGTCCTGGATTGAGTACAAATCAGCTTAGTCATTCCCCCTCTTGCACTTAGTGTTTCATATTCTATTAGCTTATTGCTTGTGTCAAATCTGTATTTTAGTATTTATTTATCATACGTGACTCTGTAATTAGGGTTTAGCATAAAATTCTAGTTTTGTTAAATTAGTTTGTAAAGGATTCTAAGAATATTTTTAAAAACGTTTCCTTATTGTTTCATTAAAATAATTTTCATTCATTATTAATATTTGATAAATTCAATCATTGCTTTCTATTAAAAAAGTACTTGCAGAATTGACATTGTGAATTTGAATTTAAGGATTATTTCATATTTAGATGCCCTATCTACTCGGAGATAACGAGTGTAGGTTTGAATATTCCTAATTTGTTTCAAAAATATTTTTATTCAAGATTTAGATTTTATTTACTTGGTCCTAACTTAGACAAAAAAACATTAAAATTTCTACACGAGTTCAAAATAATTTAAACAAGTTACATAAATAAAATTTCCCTACATTTCTCAAATACACTAAAATAGTAAAATGTTTATTTGATGTCCTTTGTATTATTTTGAAGCTAAGTATTTATTATTCTATGTATGTATGTATATGTTATAATGTTGTAATTTTTAAATATTTGTTTAATGACATTAGATGGATATTGTTATTTCATAAAAAGAAATTCAAAAATTATTTTTAATTTGTAATGTAAAGATATAATTCTCAATACAAGTTATAATTTTTTTAAATCATATTTTATAAATTAATTTTTTTCTTATTTTGTATTGTTATGAACTTATAGTATTTTAAAATATTGATTCAATAATATTTGTTAGATTTTATTGTTTCACTAAATAAAATAGAATTTCAGATGTTGATCTCTTAAAAATCCCACGGAGGGATTTATATATATGTTTAACATTCTTTATTGTAAAACTCACATAAGGGTGGAGTTTTGCCTCTAGTAGGCAAATTAAAGCACCCACCCTCAATAGCAGAAATAGAATTCACAAGCACACACTTTGCATAGTAAAAAAAAACATTCACAATTGACATATGATGAAGAAAATGACATATGCCAAAGGGTGTAGCAGATTTTGTGTGCTATCTACATTAAGGTTCCAAAAGAAATTTTATGATAAATAAAATATTTGTTAAGAAAATTTGTATCAATCAGAGGAGTTCAATTGGAAAATCAAAGTGGTTTTCATGGTGGAACCTTTGATTTGGTTTTTCAATAAACATCTTAACACATAAATTTGAATAATATTCTTTGTCTAATTTTAGGTGACCCATACTTTGGGTGAGTTCATTTCCTTGATTTTTTTATATTTTAATAATTATTTTTCTATGACATCTTATTTTGTATACTACATTCAACAATATGAAACAATCTAAACCCTAGAAAATATAAGTAATAGTAACTCAAAAATCTAGAGTCATCATGACATAAATTATTTTTAATGAATTAATTGAAAAACAATGAATAATTTCATTAAAAAATATGTTGAATGCACATATTACTTGATTTGTTTAGAAACCAAAAACAAATAAACAATGAAATATGCTAGAAAGAAAAATTTGTTCAACTTTGTTTATAAAAACAAAAACAAATTGAAACAATAAAAATTTAAAACTAACAACATCACCTATAAGGTATTTTTGGTTGGATGATAATGATTTCAAATAAAATTTAATCTTAATTAGAGGATAAGAGTGAATTATCTAATGTGTAGTTATCGAACCAGATATGGGTTGGACTAATGGTGGAACAAGCTCATTCGAATTGTTTATGTTTTACCCGAAAATAGTGATCTGGAAGTTGTGTTGGTACAATATCATATAGGTTTGGACAATATTTCTTAGGGCTAGTGTCGAATTGGAATCTTGGTGTCTTGAAAATAGATGTAGATTTGGTTATTTCCATGTTTGATAATGTTGTCTTTACTTCAATCTATGTTGCATCCACTTCATTGTATAATTCTCTTGTCGCTCATATACCCATAAAACAAACCCTAGTTACCTACACAAGACTCAAGGAAACATTATAATAAATAAAATATGCATATGCTTGAGTTGGATGACCTCAACACTCACCCCAATATGATCTTCCTTTGAGTGTTGCACTACATTTTAGAATTTGTGTAGTTCTCATGTGTGTGTGTGTGTGTGTGTGTGTGTGTGTGTGTGTGTGTGTGTGTGTGTGTGTGTGTGATACAAATTGTGTTCCTTGAAGCTAGGTTTCCCTTGTGCAAGTTGCACTAAGATAATAGGCTACAACTACTTTTCCCTCAAGATAATTCAGATTTTCTCCTTCCTATGCAGTTGAATAATGCATTCTAAATGTGGTCCCTTTATCTATAGTAGTTTCCTTAGTTACTTAGATAGGTGCTTATTAATAGCTTTCTTAGTTCCCTCGTGTTTGTAATTTATGTATAAGTATGCTATGTATATATGATTCCTTTTCTTGAATTTGAAATTAACAACCCTAAAAGATGACCCAAAGTAATCAATGTAAGTTCAAAAAGATAAAATAGTGGTGTGTCATTTGGTTAACTAAAATTTGAATTTTAAGAGTTAATCTAAGAAGTAAAAAACCGTAATAACCAAAATATATTGATATGTAAAAGCTAAATGATTTATTTGATATTTTAAATGAAATGAAATAATTGAAATAGGAAGGGAAAGGTACTAACTGAAAAAACTTACCTCACGTTGATATGAGAGTTTGTGGGATGATGAATAGGTAGAACAGAGTGTCATAGTATACCTAAAAGCATTACAATGAGGAAAATCTAGCTAGAATGGGGTTCTGAGGGGAGGATTAGGGTGCCTAGGGCACCCTAGTCTGAAATTTGGGTGCCCCTGTGCGTGGAATAACTCAAAACCTGATTTTGGAAGGGTCGCTAGGTCTTCACAATAATTCACCTTTTGTTGCATGGATGTTGCACTAGCTTTGCTGATGACGTCGTGAACTTGCAATGAAGAATCACTTACAAAACCCCACACAAAGCATCAAAATCCTAAAAATAAATATGCATATGAAGGGGTCAAATTGTCCTTAGCAGCCACAATGGTGGTCTTACAACTAAGCATTGCACTACATCTCATACCCAATGTAGTTTTGTGTGATTATGTGTGCAATAATGTGCCTAAGATGCCCTATTGCCAATGATGCTAGAGATAGGGGAAATAGCTAGATAGAATGAAAAATGGTGGATGGAATATAATAGACTTCCCTTTCCTATGCAGTGTGTGATGCAGAATAGTACCAAAATGTAGTACCTTTCTCTATGTAGATAGTTATCCCTTAGTAGAAAATAGTCCGCCCATAAGGTAGTATGTATGTTGTTCTTATATAGGAATATCTTGCTCAAATTTCGACCCTAATGACTGACATGCTAACTAGTACCTAGGAGAATGGGAGGGAAAATCATAAAGACCGACCTTGAACATCTAAATAAGAACCAAGTGTGATCGGGACCAAGGCACCTAGGAATGAGAACCAAAGCACCTGGGGCACCCTAATCTCTTCTTAGGTGCCCTAGTTAGAGACTAGAGATGACAATTGAGTGAATAATGAAAACTAAGACTCCTGAGAGATGACTAGAACTTTGTGAGTGAGTGACGATTGTGCAAGAAAACAATGACAAAGAACAACTAGACTGACAAATGGACTAGGGGATGGGTCATTAGTGAATATTTTTCTTATGCAAGATCCATATATAAAATAACATACTTAACGGTATAATTATAGTAGTAAGTGTGTGATTTTATGACTACATTTTCCCCCACTTTATGTTGGTGAGAAAAATATTATAAATATAAAGTAGTTAGAGATGTGTACTTGAGATAAATTCAGAGAAACCGATGTTGTAGTAGAACACGCATATGTGGTAGAAAACCATGCCGAAATAACCATATAACATGTCAAACCATGGATCAATGTGTTGATCCATGCAACATAGCGAGAGATATAATATTGTGATAAAGTGATCTTAATGAGAGTGATGATTATAATATTGATTGATTGATGATTTCAAATTTTGTATGATGACGATGAGATGGGGTAGGGAGTGATCAGTTCCCAACCCGATTATGTGTATACGAAAAATCAACTAGAGGATTTGGGCGTCCTTCCGCCAGAGGAAGAGTGTAGGGAGAAAGGTGTGTTATTCTCTAACCTTTAACTACATCCTCAAGATCTAGCCACTACAGATGGACTCAGATCAAAAAATTTGTTGTTTTTAGATCCAAATAATTTTTATCAAATTAGTTGACCCATATAGAAGTGGTATAGGAAAGGCACTCTTTCCCCCACTCCATGGGTGTCGCCGCAATGTGATGACTTCTAAGATAGGTCATCTAGAAGCAAATGTGAAATATATGATAGCTTCCAAGTTAGGTCATCTAGAAGCTAACGCCAAATGTATAGTGGCTTCCAAGTTAGGTCATTTGGAAGCAAATGCCAAGTATAGAATAACTTCTCAAGTTAGGTCATCTAGGAAAATACGAATGCAACTCCCAAGTTAGGTCATCTAGGAGGTTGATTGTGTTGTTTTGTATTGATTGAATGGTATGATCTTGATTATTAGAAACTTGAATGTGTTGATTGATTGATTGATTGGTTTGATTGGTTACTTGTAGAGATATTTTACGCTAATTTCCCCAGGTTAGGTCATTAGGGGGAATGTATAGAAATTGATGAATGATCACATGGAAATATTTTAACGCTTGTTGCCCCTAGGTTAGGTCATTAGGGGAAGTGATGAAATGTTGTATAGAAAAATTGTACATTTGTTTCCCCATTAGGTCATTAGGGGGAAATGATGAAGTGTCTCATGGTGCATTAGTAAATGTTTAAAAATGAAAAATTGGTAGTGTTGATTGATCGCATAGTGGTGTAAGGGGAATTATAGGATGACCCTAATTATATGCCCCCATTTTTGGAGAAAGGGGAAGTAATGAGAATAATGAACATTGAGCTGAAAGTAAGCTCAAGATAGATAGTGTATGATAGATAACAAAAAATTTGTATAGATTGAATGAAATAAAATTTTGAGGAGAGAACGCATGTTTCATGTTTATGATATGATGGTAGGCAAAATTTTGAAAATAGCGCCACAAAGGGGGTGTAAATCGGAGTAGAAACGCTCAAGATATGGCAAAAATCATGTGGTGTGTATTAGTTGAGGAAATGATCACAAAATAATGACTATAGTGAAATGGGTAGGTAAAAGTAACTATAAATAGGAAGGTGAAAAGTTATTAGTCACTTCATTTGTCTTTTTGCATGAGTGAGATTGAGCTCTGAGTGTGGAAATATGTTGCAAGTGAGAGCAAAGACGTCCTAGCCAATACGAGATGGTAGTGACTCTCGTAACATCACATATGATGGAGGAGTTAGTAAGTGCAATCTTGTTTTTTTGAAAAATGTGTGTTTGGCGATCGTTTTGTTGATTTTTAAAAAATTTGTATTTTGACTTTTCTCGTTGTTTTAGACCTGGACAAGAGCGGTGAAGGCGTTAATGGCCTTCAGACGGGAGTACCTAGACCTAGGCATTGGTGTCCTACTCCGGGTGCTCCAAGATTACTACAGGCACCCCAATCCAAAGAGGGTATATTTAGTCTAGAATGATGTAAATGTAATGTTGGATGTGTATTACTATTAATGTGATAAGCGAGTGTGAATAGATTTGTATAGTGTTCTTCGTTTGTTGTCATTTTATGTTATGCAGAGGGATATTCACTCAAGAGAGTTTCACGGGGGTCATCATTTGAGTACTTTTCTTGGGCTAGGTTTTTCATACAATGATTGGGATGTTATGGACCGTGTTGTCTCCAAAGACATAGCAAAAATGGGGATGTGCCCCATAATATGCCTATGTTGATAGCCTTATGTGAGAGGTGGTATACAGATACTTGTACTTTTGGGTTGACTACCTTTGGTGAGATGACGGTCACGTTGGAGGATGTGTATTTTTGAGAAGATAGCATATTGCTCTAAGGTAAAGGTATAAAAAGGATGTGTGTGCTGGGATAAGGCGCATTTGAGAGCACATAAGAATAGTAGATTAAGTGTAGGCCATAACACTTTAAATTCAAGACTTATCCATTTTGTGGATAAGGGTTATTCTAGGAGATAACATCTTTGAGCACACAAAGACATGAATACTTTCTGTCCACGCAATGGTATTTTGGGAATAAGCAATAGCTAAACGCCATGCATAGTTTAGGCTAATAATAGGATTTCTACTCATATTTAACTATAGGAAGTCTATTGTTAGAGAACTTGCATGTTGTGCATCCTTTTGTAAAGGCACATGGCTATTATTATCATGTCACCTATTTTGATAAGTGCATGGGTAGTAGAGGGAAATTCCCCACCCTTATATAAATATGTATTGATTTGCATAGTTTTGGTGTGTGTGTGTCAACTTCTAGAGTTATCCTGTTGGTTTTGTCATGCACATGACTCATGGAGATACTTATGTAATGTAAGAAGCTTCTGTATTTTATAGTATTTAATACAATGGTTCATATTGGCTGGATAATGGTGTTGAACATGAGTGAATCTGGTTCTTGCATGGTAAATCTTATTATAGTCATTGTTTAGTTCATCTTACATATATTTTAAGATCTATATCTGGTTTATGCATCATTTGTTATTTACTCTTGGTTATGATTATGGAAATACATGTGCACCATCATGCTAAAATTATGTACAAATAACTCTAAAAAGGGACCTAGTTCCTGCGCACTTGAGTGAGCACTCGGTTCGAGTTGAGTGATGTGTCAGCGTGCCTGGGTTATTCACAGTGAATTCTAGGCTACATAATTGGTTCCATTGTTAGGACATCTTTTTCAATTATTTTTAGAATGTTCCATGATGAAGACGTATCGGTTGACCTTGGCAAGTGTTGAGGAATGGATAGTAGATCTGGAAGAAGAGTATGCTTAGAGATTCAACATTGGATCTGAGTTTGACAAATGTGCGTGGGTGGAGACGAATCTATATGACTGCTTATATGAAAGCTTATTTTTATCTTTCCAATAGAGCTATATGAGTGGCTCATTGCTTATGCATCTAAAAGGAATTGTAGGTTCCACACACTTGCCTAGACATAAGAAGAATTTCAAGCTCTCTATGATGTTGATATATTTTGACGCGTGTTATGGATAATTGGTTCTGTGGTATTCTGAATAGATATATTTTAGAGAACTTAATTTCCACTTGCTCTTTCTCGGAGGTAGCTAAGTTTCAATTTTTATGTTATCCCAGGGGAGCATATCTACATGGGATTCTGTTGGCGATCAACATTTTTATGGTAACCCTAAATTTGGAAAAAAAGTCGATGGCTAGCTAAACCCCACCACGCACGGGGGCAGGAGTAGGTGTGGTGAAGGATGGTGGACCTAGTGGCAGAGAGGAAAAGAGAAAAAATGTGGCTTAAGTTCAATGAGGTATGTGAGAGGGATTTAGAGAAGTAGCACGAGATTAGAATGGATGGCATTGAGGAGAGAGATGGCTCGTGAAGGATTTAGAGCTCACACAGAGGACATGGAGCAGAGCATTTGGAACTACCCCATTTGGGGAAGTGTGACAGGGAACCATCATCGGCCTTTTATGAGATTGCACCAATAGAGAAAACATGGGCCATGGGCACATATCTGAATCTACCTAGAAACCTAGCCCTTGTGCTTGGTTTTCCGTTTCTAAGTATAGATGAATCAACAAACTAGTTTGGTTAGAAGAGTAGCAAGAGGTAGAGTTGACTTATCAGCAAGTTCAGGAGTGAATCAAATAGAAAGTACATTTATGGCTAGGAAAACATCTTCCTTGTTATTTGGAGGACCGGTTGGAGGAACCTTTTCAAGTGCGTCGTCGATACGAGAACACGGGCGTGCGGAACTTTGGACTTGCATCGAGGAGTAGCATAACCGTGCAGAGGCGTAGGAGTTCAGTTTATCACCACTATTGGGACACAAGGAAGTGCATCCTCTAGTTCAATTCCTATTACAGGTGGAGGATCAGGAGGAACATGTGGCTCGGGATCTAGTAGATTTGGAGGTGGAGGTAACACATGAGGTTATGGATCTAGTGGGCATGGTCCTCACCAACCCCAGAATATTTACATGGAGATGTCACTTCATCTCCCAGAGTATAGGGGAATAGAAAATGTTGCTGAGCATGTCCATATGTGTGAGATAGTGTGGCACGCAAAACGAATTATAGCTTCATAGCGTAAGGCCAATCAGTTTATAACTACATTGCAGGATGCATGCATATCTGGTACATTAAGTTTGACCCTGATCGGACTAGTGTGGATTACATGGCATTATGAGATGCTTTCAATAAAGAATTGTATATCCCTAATTTTGAGCAAAAATTATAAGCGGGCTCAAGGATATCAAGTAGAGCACTCACCGAGAGTGCCAGGGAATATGATGCCTATTTCTAAACACTCTTGTTTAAACTATCTTATGACATCCATGCAAGTCAGCATTCACAGTGGTTCCTCAGAGGCCTGATCATGCCTTTTAGGAGGGTGCTCTCACATAATACTTATCTGAGCACTGCGTGAGGCACTTGAAATAGCTCTGCATGCTAAGGCAGTTGGGAGCATAGACACTGGAGTGAGCCCATTATTGAAATCTCATATTACGGTAATGACAAAATAGTTAGAGAAACTATCATCTAATACAACACATGAGACACGCAGTGGAATTTGGTGCATAGATTGTGAAGTAGAGGGGCATACTAAGGATAGTTTTCCTCGCAGATTGGTGCACTCCTTGTTACTAGAATGTGAGATATGTCATTTAGACCATGATGCAAGTTGTTTTCCATTGTTGCAACATGTGATAAGAAAGAACGTGTCTTTACTGTAAAAAAAAATTGTCCACGACTCACAAATCAAGATTGCAAATTAATTGATCATATCCATGATGCCATTGATATTGGTATACAACGACAGACTAGAGTTTTGAATAACTCTAAGGATAAAAGTGAGCAACATGATCATGATCATACTCAAGGGTGCTATGATCAAAATGAAGGGCACTTTGAGGGAGGTCATGGTAGAGGTCAAGGATACCATGGTGGATTCAGAGGCTAAGGTTGTGGCGATGGATGAAGTGATTTCCCTCATGGAACATACTATACGTGTGGATCCCTTAACCATTACAGATGTGAATTTCCTCGAACATTACTTTTTCTTTTTATGGAAAGAATCATAACTATGAAGAGTGCCTGGACTTATATGAACATCTAAGTAAGAAGCAAAAATATTAGAATAAGGGTGCAGGGATGGTTAGAATACAAAGACGCCATGGAAAACCAATGGATGCTAAAGTTAGCATCGGATCTTGAGGTAGTACCTATGAAGATTACTACACGCATTTTGGTTGCGCGTGCTAGAGAAACATTGTAAAATAATCCTACCATTACTAAGGAGGAGGTTTTAGATGCAAAATATCTAGACCCTCCACTTCGAAGGAGGTTCATCAGGAAACCATGGAGGTACTCGAGAAATCTGCAGGTGAAATACAATTTTTAAAGGAACAGTTGTGAAATTTAGAACGAGAAGAAGGTTTGATACTTTCGATCGGATGTTGATGATCTGAAGGAAGTATGCAAGATGTTGTGTCAGGAGAATATTATTCCATTACTAGGGAGTTGGTTAAAAGGAAACACTTTATGTGCTAGTATTGAGAATAGACAACATATTTTGCATTCTAATCTCCTCTCCCGTAGCTTGGATTATGACAAGGAGATCACTCGAATGTTGTTGTGGATGGATGGCTTTTGATCAATATTTTCATTAACACAGGCGTAGAAGTGAATGTGCTTACCTTATATGCATGGGTTCGAGATGGGAAGACCTCCATTGCGGTCATCTTTCAATGTGGTGGATATGGTAAATCGGACTAAGGCCATGCCAGGTTGAGTATTGAAGGATGCATACATTACTATACTGGGGGCAAGTACACTAGAGACTTTGAGGTCTTAGCGCTTGTAGAAGCAAACAACTTCCCAGCTCTACTTGGGCACCCTTTGTATTATGCAAATACTGTTGATCTACGGTTCAATAAGGGATATATCAATTTTGAGAACAAGGAATAACGAGTTATTATCCATTTAACAGATGGGAAATCTACACCTTATGTTGAGCCTTTAAGTGAAGAAGACTTGAACAAAATTTATGTGCGCACCATTCAAGATTTGGAAGTGCTTGAGCCATCTAAGGAAGGAATTCTCTAGTGGGATGATGCATAATCCATCAAAGTGATACTACATGTATTTATTGTGACAATTGGGCACATGGAACTTTCGATATGGTTAGGTGTGAGGTAAGAAGCATAGTTGTGCGCATAAGCATGCCACGCTATGTTAGGTGGTTAAGTAACAAACGGTACCTAGAACATTGTGAAGGAAACCCTGAGGTATTCTGCGAGACATGGAAGTACAGTGGAAGGATCAAGTGGACATAAGGAATATGTTAGTTTATACCCTATGCGGGACAATATCGCACTAGTGGATGGTTCATAGGGATAATATTATAGAATGGAGAGAAGTGAGAATTGCTCTATCAGCCCGGTTTCTTAGGAGTAATGCACCTACTCAAATATATGAATATCATGGTAATAATCATGTTCAACACCACATTTAGCAATGTGAGAGACTCTAGATAGAGGGGCAGGAAGATTTACCACCCTCATTGTGGGTGCACAAACTTTATTTCACCTTGCAAGGCTACGTGCACGCTTGGTATGTTTATGTGGAGTTGCATAGAGAGACTGGAAATTGGCAAGACTTGATTGTAGGAATGATCTAAACTTTTGACTATTTCTCCACTAAACCTCTAGTGAAAGAGGCATCAAAGGTTGTAAAGTTCTTGACTATGGGAGATAGTGCAAAGGTGAAGAACTCATTCAAGAGTTATTTGGTGAGTCATACCTAAAAGCATGTTTTGACGAAGTAGATGAGACAGATGTAGAACTACTTGAGCGCACTTGCCTAGAGAAGGAGAAAGGAAAGATGGTCTACATGGTGAATGATGAAGAAGTGAAAAATTTGGACATAGATCATTTAGAGGGTATGTGCGAGGTCTTAGACAGTGTGGATGAGAAGGCGTGCACCTACCATGAACCAATGAAGATGAAGAAATTGAACATTGGCATGGATGTTGAACCTAAGGAGGCCATAATTGGAGATTATTGGTCTAAATCTGAAGTGGCTAAGATAATTGATTTGTTACGTGATTTCTAGGACTTGTTTCCTAGGGGCTACCATGAGTTGCAAGGAATGCATGAATCTTTAGGCGAGATGAAAATTAAGTTAAGGGAAGGTTCTCGCCCGATTAGGAAGAGACCTTATAGGATGAACCCTTACCTTTGCGTAAAATTTAAAGAAGAAATTGACAAGATGTTGAAATCTAGCATTATTGAGCCCATAGATGAATCAAAGTGGGTTAGCCCTATGGTAATCAAAGCATAAAGAAAGATGGAAGAATCAGGATTTGTGTGGACTACAGAGATTTGAATGTTGCATGTGTGATTGATCCTTTCCCTACACCATTCACTGAGGAAATATTGGAAGGCATTATAGGGTGTGAAATTTACTCTTTTACAGATGGATTCTCTGGGTATCATTAAGTAAGAATTGATAAAGAGGATCAAGAGAAGACAAATTTCACCACTAAATGGGGAAGTTTTACATACACGATGATGCCCTTTGGATTGAAGAACAAGCCTGTAGTATTTTCATGCATTGTGGTTTAAGAATTCTAGGATTTTATTCACAAATTCTTGCAAGTTTACTTGGATGATTGGACCGTGTATGGGATCATCAAGGATCATTGTGAAAATTTGAGGTTAATGTTTAAGAGGTGCAAGCAGTTAAGCATCTCCTTAAATATCAATAAGTCTATATTTTTTACACTTTTTGAAACTTTGCTAGGGCATATCATCTGCAAGAAGGGTTTGTTAGTAGATCCAGCTAAGATTGCAGTCATTCTAGGCTTGGAGGAACCCACTAGTTAGAATGACGTGGGAAGATTCTTGGGCCACACAGGTATTATAAGAAGTTTATCAAAGGATATACTAAGATTTATGCATCCTTGGAAGATTTATGCACCCTTGGAAGAGTTATTAAAAGGTAAAGGGAAGTTCTATTGGGGAGAACTGCGTCAACGCGCATTCAAAGCGCTAAAGGAGAGGCTTACTACGGCGCCTATTTTACATTTTCCTTCATAGAATATACCCTTTCATGTATATGTGGATGCCTCTGGCATGGCCATCAAAAGTGCGATTATAGCTCGTCCCCTAGAGAAGGTATTGTAGATCATCCTATTTGCTTTGCTAGCAAAAAGTTGACTCCTGAGAACAAAATTATACAACTACGGAGCGTGAGGCTTTGTCAATGATCTACGCGTTGCATAAGTTCCAACAATACTTGCTAGCAACACCTTTTATGTTCTATACAGATCACATGGCATTGAAATACTTAGTAAATAAGCTCGTTTTACAGGGGCGCATATGCCAATGGGTTCTATTATTCCAAGAGTTTGACTTTATAGTTGTGGTAAAGCCAAGTAAAAGCAATTATGGCCCTAGACCACTTATCAAGGATTCAATCAGGAGAGGATGCGTAGAGTATTGAAGATACAATGTCGGATGCACAGTTATACAGGTTGAACTACATGCCCTTGTAATTAGAGGATATTTTTTTATTTTTACGAACATGTATTACACTCAAGTACTAAAGGCCCTAGAAAAGAAACAACTTTTTATTCACGTTGCACTTTTCATGTTGATCAATGGTGAGTTATACATACTAGGCTGAGATGAACTCTTGCTCCGATGTGTATTGGATCATGAACATGTAGAAATCATGGAGGAGGTTCATGGCGGTATTGAAATTGGACCTTTGTGCAAGTGACGCCACCATGTGTAAAATTCTACTAGTTGGTTTATGGTGGGAGACATTATTCAATGATTACAAGGAGTATTGTAAGGTGTGTGATCATTTTCAGCACCTTGGAAAACCTAGGTAGAGATATGAAATGCCTTTTAGGCCTATTTCTAATGCGTAACCTTTTGTGAAATGGGAAATTGACTTTATGGGTCCTATTTCCCAGCACAGCGTATAGAACCGGATAGTGTTATATCATCACTTATACAGATTATCTTACAAGGTGACCTAAGCGGCACCTATAACGGATTTTATAGCAACAATGAGTAGCAAGGTTCTTGTGGGAAAATATTCTTACCAGGTATGGATGTCCTTTAAGTTTGAAAAGTGATAGGGGTACTCATTTCCTTAATGAGACCATCAAGATATTATTGGATGAATTTATGGTTACACACCATAAGATAACACCTTATCACCCTTAGGAAAATGGGATTGTTGAGGCTTTCAACAAGATATTGAGCCAGAATTTGACAAAAATTGTGATGTTGGAAGGAAAGATTGGGATGATAAATTTTATGTTGTGCTTTGGGCATATAGAACAACCTACAAAAGGTTGAATAAGGCAACACCCTTTCAATTGGTGTTTGGCACAAAGGAAGTTATTCCCATAGAATTCATGTTACCTTATTTGTGTATTACATGCATGGGAGGTCTAGCTGATGAGAAAGCATTAGAAGAGAGAATTGACAAGTTGATACAACTGGATGAGAGGTGCGCCATAGCACGATGGAGTCAGAAGCAAGAAAAATCTAGGAAAAAGGCATGGCATAACAGGCACATCAAGGACAAGAAGCTTAAGGTTAGGAAGATATTACTTTATGATTCAAATTTTCTACGCCACCCAAGAAAGCTTAAGGTGCATTGGTTGGGACCATATGTTATCACTCATATACTTGACTCAGGCGCTTTCTAGCTAGAGGCGCTTGATGGAACATGGTTACCCGGTTACTTCAACAAGAGTAGGTTGAAGCCCTACTATAAATAATCCTTCTTGGTGTTTGTAATAAGGTAGTATTTCCATTTATATTAGATTTCCCTTAATGTGTTTCCTTCTTTATCATTATGCTTTGTCAATTTAGTTCAGTGTTTTTTGTAATAAGTGCAATTACGCGCTGAGAAGCTAATTATAATCAAGAATTTTTATGCGCAAAGGACTGCACATACCCTTAATGTGGGGTAGTTGTCATTCAAAGATGGGTATGCATAAGGAAATACTTTTGCATGTGGTTTCTCCTTTTAGAAAGTGCAAATAATATGGAAAGGTGTTCTTTAGAAAGAAAATTACTCCTAAAGAAGACCATAGTTAGAAAAAAATGAATGCATAGTGTAACACAAGGTAAGTTGTGGCCGTAGAAAATACTTATAGGAAGGGACAAAGTGGTGAGGTACTTTGAAACATGGAAGCACGTGAAAGGAGGTCCGTAGTAAAAAGCTAGAAAGGCGTGTTATGTTTATAACTATGGTGCATATGTGTGTTACACGAAAAATTGGTAAATGGTCAATTAATGAGAGGATTGGCGGTAGGTGGAGGAACAATAAATGTGTTAACGTTTTCCAAATCTATATAAGGATATGATGTAGGTTCACTTTTACCTTTGCGATCATGAGTATTTGAGCGATCTAATTGCAACCGAGCCGAGCAAGACGTGTTGAGGTGTAGAGAGCTATAAAACTAAGTGGGAGAGTATATTTATGCATGAAATTGGCTTCCATCCCCATTGGAGAAGGGTTTGAGTGAAACAGAGGCATGCAGAGAGGAGAAATAGAGTGCTAGGGTTTGAGAAGAAGCTAGGGCACGTAATTTGAAGCTAGGGCACATGATTTCAAGCTAGGGTACGGGAGTCTGCTCGACATAAGTAAAAAGGCACAACCTTGTCTTACCATGGCACCAAGGAGAGCACTTGGAGTAGGAATAAAGGGGAAGAAGAAGGTAGAAACCGAGGTGGAGATCAAGGATTCCCCTAGAGGACGTAATCATGGGACGTGACTGGGATTTTCACCTTCACAGGAGTAAGGTAAGTGACTACAATCATCACATAACTGACAACAAGTAAGATTTGGATGCACTATTAAGCATAAAGACAAACAAGTGCATAGTTGACGACATGCATGTCTATGATGATTTTGGAGAGAAGTTGTTGAAGAAGGTAGTGGTCTTACAGCTATATGAACTCCCTTACTTTAGAAAACCTAAGAAACTATATCAATGGCTTATGAGAAAAGTCCATAAGGAATTATTTTATTTTGTTGGGTGGTGGATGAGGATCACCGCACCCTTAATTGCGAGCTTGATAGGTTTGAAGGGAACATAGACAGATATTACCAGTGACTTATCTAACAAATCAGCTATTTTAACTACCCGCAAGGAGCTAGGTTACTCAAAGGGTCCATGTGGAATGCACATTTACAAGCTAAGGAAGTACCCTAATGTGCAGGAAGCCACACACTTACTCACAAAGTTGAATGATCATGAAAGGTGGTCACAAGTGAACACCATGTGACTACACATTGCCAAGAAGATATCACAGGGAGAAATTTATAACTTGGTAGGATATATAGTAAATACCATCATTAAAGAAGAGCGCAAAGGTGAGAAGATAAGCTTTGGTGCCATTTTGTTATCTCTTGTTTTTTTGAAATTGGAGTGCTCGATGGGCCAAAGAACAAGATTTGGGAGTATTATATAGATAATAAGTCTCTAAAAGAGAGGTTTGAGAAGTATTTATGTGAGGGATCTATGAGTGGCATGTTCAAGCAAAGGGCAAAGATGTGGTATGACAGACTTTGTGCGGCCTTCGAAGAGGAATGGATAATTCCTAAGGAGCTGCCATTAGTAGTTGGGAAGTCAGTACAATTTGTTGTGTACCAAAACTTTTACATTGCATGCTTTACAATGAAGGATGGGATATGGAGCCCCTAGTGTAAACTCCCTTACACCTTTACCATGCGATTCTTCCAATCAGAAATTCACATTTTTTCCAATGTATGAAGGTTAATCTACAATGCAGACAAGGTAGACTGTGACTACCATACCTTGAGAAAGACTTACACATACCCAAGTAGGTATACTTATATTGAGAGGTTCTTATCATATGATATAACAATGAGGCTGTCATTTTGGCTATTGGCGGCAGTGGGGCGCGTTAATTTATATCCATCTTAAGCCTAGGCTAGAAAATGATAAGTATGTTGAAAATGAATTTATGCTACCAGGATTTCCAAAGGGAAACATACAAAGTGGGAGCCTAGTGCTGAAAACTCCCACTTCACCATTAGAAGAAAAATAAGATGAACATGATAATGGTGGTTTAGTACACAAGGGATGGAGGCAGCCCTCAGACACTAAGGAAAGTGAGCATGAGATTACTCCTCCCCAATAGCAAGAAGAGGAGGAAGACTTAGAAACAAGCATGCTAGACTTAGATGCAGACCCAATAAATGAGGAACACCAATTTAAAAGGGTGTTCAGAAGAAAAAGGACTTAGTGTGCGGGGCCATCACAACCTCCATGTAGATCACCTCAGATATCCCCTCAGAAAGAAGTACCTAAGAAGAAGAGTAGAAAGTTAAATCTCAGGGAGGATGAAAAGGATGATTCTATTGAAAGCGGGGCAAGGACCCCGGTGTAGCCTAAAAATATAGAAGATCCTCATGATGAGGAAATGAAGGATGATGAAGAGGGGGTCAAGGAGATAGAAGAGGAGATGGATGAGCCATCTAGCATGCCTAACTCCACACAGGAAGGTGAAGGACCCACTGTAGATTCTAGCACCTAGATTCCCAATGGCAAGAGGTCAAAGAAAGGAAAAGCTGGTGAGGACTATGTGACTCTAGCTATGGGGTACATAGAGGACTCCAACAAGATCATTTGCACCAGGTTCCAGAGCACAATAGGGCCAAAGGATTTATATGGTTGGGAGTTAATGGACCCAGAAATGGTCAATGTACGGACTACAAAGTAGTTCTCCTAGTCCATGCAGACACATATGGATGAACCAGATTTTGATGTGTACGAAAAGTCATGTGTCTCATGTCAGGTAAAGAAGCAACCATAGATTAGGCACATGATTTTCAAACCTCTTGTAATGTCCGATGAGCAAGTAAGCAATGCCTTGGTTAAGGTATCTCGCAGCCACCATTCAAGCACATAGGAACATTGATAAGGTAGCCACCATTCGAGTGCTACTTAAAGATAACAAGGATAAGACTACAGAGATAAAGCACTTGAAAGCATAGAAGGAACAAGAAGATGTAAATAATGAGGCCTTTATTAGAATGGCTGAGGAACTTAGTGATCATATCCTTAAGGTAAGGCCTCAGTTGGAGTCTAATGTTCCTCAGAAGTTTCCCTCTACAATGCATTATTTTCACACTCTGGTGGATCTGGTTTTGAATAAAGATCCCATTGTTATGGCCGCACCAAAATATCCTGTAGAAGAAATAGCAAGAGAAAGGGATACCATTATTAGGAAAATTTCAAGTTTTGAGGCCTTGTTCCAAACACTAAAAGATGAGATGAATAAATCAGATCAAGCTTTGAACATGTGTGCAATGTCGGACACCATAATAAGAATCAGAACTATAGCAGAGGATAATGAAGTGTTGAATGCAATGAAGGATGAAACACTTGGGCACATAGAGAGGTTATCCCTAGTAAAACAAAAGCATGAGGCCCTTACAGTAGCCCAAGATCCACACAAAGATAAGATCAATGAACTTGGGAAACTTATAGCACAGAAAATGGACCTTATGGAGGGAATGGTCTCAAGTATGGCACATGTTGTCCAAGTGTTGCAAAATGAAAAGGAAAAGATCACTCAGGATGAAATGGATGCCATATTGACATACATTTCAGAAAAGACGAGGATCACAATAGATTCCGCAGAGACCTTAGAGGCTAAACTCAAAAATGAATATCCAAAGTTAGTCTTGCCTGAGGAAGAGGGTACTATAGAGTAAACTTCATTCTTTTATATAGTTCTTCATTCATTCTTTCATTCCTTATTCTTTATTTTTGGAGACATAAGAAGGAATTCCCATTGCGGGGTGGTAATGTACTTTAGTGTGGGGTAATGTTGAGCAGATAACATATTTCTCTAAGGTGAAGGCACATAAAGGATGTGCACGTTAGGAAAGGTGCATTTGAGGGCACAAAAGAATAGCAAAATAAGTTCTCACCGAGAACACTTTGAATTAGTACTTAGCCATTTTTGGATAAGGGATATTCTAAAAGATAGTGTGTTGAGCACTTTGAGACATGAAGACTTGCAGTCCACACAATGGTATTTTGGGAACAAGCAACAGTGAGCGCCATGTATAGTTTAGGCTAATAATAGGATTTCTACTCAGAGTTAACTATAGAAGTCTATTGTTAGAGAACTTGCATGTTTTGCATCCTTTTGTAAAGGCACATGGTTATTATTATCATGTGACCTATTTTGAGAAGTGCATGGGTGGTAAAGGGCAAGTCCCCACCTATATATATATATATATATATATATATATATATATATATATATATAAAGTCACAAATTAGCCCATTTTTTGCGTGTATCCGTTGAAGGATTTTGAAATGGGGATCTTATTCAAGATACAAATGTGTAGATCTATATAGTAGATACGATAAAAAATTTGGATATAAAAACTCTCCATTGGGTCGGTCAAAATCGAATCTGTCTATCAAAGTGCTTCTCCAATTGCTCAGGACATCTCTTTCCAACTGAGGGACGGAACAAGATCATTTCGTTCCATTTATTTAGAAATTAGAAATCAGCTATTTTTTACTCTTTTTTACTTTTTTATAGGTTGATACTTCTATTTGCATGATTTTGGTTTTTGTGTTTGTGTGTGTGTCAACTTGTAGAGTTATGTTGTTGGTTTTGTTGCGTGTATGACTCATGGAGATACTTATGTAATGTAAGAAGCTTCTTTGTTTGATAGTATTTAATACAATGGTTCATATTAGCTGGATAATGGTGTTGAACATGACTGAATTTGGTTCTTGCATGGTAAATCTTGTTATAGTCATTATTTAGTTCATGTTACATATATTTTAATATCTAGATCTGGTTTACGCACCGTGTGTTGTTTACTCTTGGTTATGAATCTGGAAATACATTTACACCATCATGCTAACATTCTGTATAAGTAACTCTAAATAGGGACTTGGTTCCTTTGCATGCTTCGGGTGAGCGCTCGGCTCGGGTTGAGTGATGTGTCGGTGCGCTTGGGTTATTCACGCAGTGAATTCTAGGTTGCATCATGTATCGCATATTGTGATTGCGGTTTTGGGGAGAGAGTATAGGTTATGTCATTGGAGGATATGAAAAGATAGACACAAGCCATGAGACAAGTATTTTTGGGGACTCAAGTACCTTCTGAGGCCCATATCAATTTTGATGTTATTTTGAGGTTAGTGGTTCCGCACTTACAGAAATTCATAGCCATGGTTATTGTTTCATCTATCGCAAAGTATAAGGGGGGTGTGGGCATCTTGTATAAGATGCATGACATATGCCTCTAGATAGAGGTGAGATAGGTGCTACTACATTATTGCATGTATAAGCCTACGAGCACATAGTAATGTTGAGGCCAGTTGGAGGTCTATGAGTAGAATGGGCTAGCCCAGATATATATGCAAGAAGATGGGTTGGTGTAGGTGGGCGTAAGATGGAAACTGATACCTATAGGGTAATGCGATATATAGGATGGGTCCTAAGGTAGTGATATGGAGGCCATACTAAGACTATGGAGGATGGCTAGAGGATGCTATAGAGCTACGGTGCATACGGAGGACTATGTGGTTGGAGGACTGATTCCCAGGTGTGGTTGAGTTATTCTAGGTAGAGAGGGTATCACGATAGTTTGGTATGGCTCAAGACATGCCCCTAGAGCCATATATATGGTTGAGATCTATTAGAGCACCTAGGAGGGTTAGAGCTAGACCAGGGCCCATAGGAGAGCAGCTAGTACCTCCTGGGCCAGATGAGGTAGACGTGGCGATAGAGCCGATAGACTCAAATGATGTAAGGTGTATGTTATCATCAAATCACATCACCCTATGATTTTCACAAGTGTGTGTGCTTGAGCTCACAGTATGATTGGATAACATGGGTGTTATCTCCAAGTTGTGGGACTTGCTACTTGAGATAGACCTCTAGAGAAAGTTGGTTCTTGTTCCTAAACTACCGCCACGATCTACTCTAATGCAGAAAACTATCTAGTCCTAATCTAAGATTCCAAGGGACCAAGGAGAGAGAGTGCACGAAGACAAATCCTACACTAAAGCGGTGATACACCAGAAAATGAGGGTATGAGAATAGTCTTCCAATGTGTAAAAAGTAGAAGCAAAGTGCACATTAGAAGGGGTGATTACAGTTCTCCACAATCTAGCAAATGCATTCACAACAATATTCCATACATGCATAATAAAATGAATCCCTGCAAGAGTATAAGATAGACACAATATATTTGTAATGAGATTGAAGGGGCAAGAGGAATGCAACAAACACAACAAGGAAGATACATCCACAAACTTGTATTTATTGCTTCATTGATATGCACAATTCAATATGTTACAAAACAAGGGTCTATATCACCATGCAAGGAGTCCACTACAAGTTCCTACAGCACATTGACTTCACAAAACAAATTTGATAGAGTTTTGCTACTCAAAAACTATCTCCCTTTACAATGAGCCCAACACTCCAATTTATAGAAATTTGAGAAGAGAGAGAGAGAGGGAAATGAAAATCCTGAAATCTGACTTCCCACCACTTGCAAGATGCCATAAATGAATTGAAATTATGTTTTGTTGCTTACAAAAGGCTCCCTATACTGTCCCATAACTTGCAGCAGTGAAATATGTCAACCCATGCTTCATTGAATGCATCCCAACTACCAAATAAAATCATTGTTCTAAATTGGGAAAATTTTCTACAAAATCACCATAGATTATTCATCAAATTCAATATTTCTTGGTTTCTAAGCATCTATATTGGAACCACAGCTCCAATGGTACCAATTTTGTGTGTTTTCGTTGAGAAACACAAAAGTTATGGCCTTCTGAGTGCAAGCAGCTATTTTGGGTCTACCAAGCATTTCTGTCATTTAACGGGACTGAGCATTTACTTTACTAGAGATGAATATGTTTCCTTTATTTTCATATATCTACACTCATCTAAAATAATAAATCTATTTTCTATGGTGTAGAGGACGTTGTGCTCGTTCCAGAAAGTCAAATTTTGTGAAAATCAGAGCTTGGGGTCAAAAGTTATGGTCGTTTGAAGTTCGGGATCTGATTTGCATTGTTTTCCTTTGCATGCGGGCATGTTGGCTATTCCAGTCCTTGTGTCTGGCTATCCCAAACAAAAACTTCCAATCCACCCGCAAGCCTCTTGACCTGCTTTACAAATCAGGCAAGTCATCTTTTCGGGAACTCATCTCCCCGCTGCACTGGACCGTCTGGGCCTCCTTTCTCCGCTTTTTCGATTCCCTCTTGGTATGGTGATTTTGGCCTTTGATGTCTCATTTATTCCTCATTGACCAGGCCATGAGGGCCATTTAACTCCGCATTACCCACACTCAATTGTGATTGGCTCTTTCAACATTTTAGAGCCCACGCATACCTATGTCCCTACCTGTCCGTAGACCGCAGGGGACAAAACTTCCAACTTATCCGCACCCTTTGCAAATTGGTGATTTCAACCATGTGGTTCCGTGTGTCCCGACATCCCGTGGACCGCCCGAGACATTTTGACCCGACTTACCTGATTTTCACTATTTTTGGATATTTCAGAAAAGCGGGTTTTCGGGTCTCGGACGCCCCTTGCGTGCACATGCGGCTGGGCCAAAAACCTTGACTTTGCTGCAATACACAAGTCAAGCCAATTTTTTGGATTTTTTCAAATTTTTAACTCCTTGAATGTTTTCCTTGGATGGGGGTTAGAAAAGAGCCAAAGGGAGCTCAAAAACCGAATTTTCCCTAGAGCCATTTCTACTTACTTAGCCTGAAGAAATCATGTGAGTTATCCAATTTACCTCCAGGTGAATTTGGGATAAGAATGTCTCAGAGGAGCACGTGCATGGTGGGTAGCACATCAATGGGTATTCTTATTTCCATTGTTCACAGAGGCAAAGCATGATTACCACATGGAGGAGAGGTAGAGGGGGAAGCACATGCTTCCGAAAATGTGGCAGTGGCGATAATGGAGCGTGAGAATCTATATATAATTGCATTATATGATTTTTACTTTCCTATGTGATAGTGATGGTTATCTAATGCATTGTTCTATTGTGTTGTAGGTGACGTATATTGTTCCTTGATATTAGACACCTCCATTCACACATTGACAAGGAATGTGCCAAGTGATGTAATTGCGGGTTGAGGGATACTATATCATGTGGATAACATTGAGGGCAAGCATGCCCATTTTTTTGATCCAATAGCCATATTAGCGGAAACTTGCACTATGGTGTTAGGCAAGAGAAACAAGGCATGCAAGGAGACTCGGCGAGCAGCATGAAAGGCAACGGTGGTGGTCCCTTGGCGCAGGATGTGTTTGTACATTATGTCAAGTTCAGAAGCGTCAATCTTCAAAGCATCCTATCGAGGTAACACTACTACAGAGGCGGGTTGAGAGGTATCGAGGTCACAACCAGCAACGTAGAGTTAATCGTGAGGCATTGATTTCTAGGGCTCTAATAGTACTGAGAGTGATAGTGATGATGAGATTTGATTTGTATTGTTGTATATGATGTAGGGAGGTGCCCCAGTGATGAGATGTTTTGTAATGATGATTGTACTTGATATATATAGACAAATTTTATTGGTATATGATGAGTTTATTTTGTTTTGTATTGATGTCGTAATGTGATTGATGATATATGATTTAGTGATTATTGTCATAATGTATGTAATGTGTTGGATATCGTTCATGTTTATTGATGTAGACTTGTACTATAATGTTGATAATGATAGACAAAATGTGTAATGTGAATGATGATAGATAACATATGTAATTTGATTTTCTAGATATGATGTTTGATGAGGTGAGCAATGTGCATATTTGTTGAATGGAATTTTGATGCATAGTTAGTGTAATAATGAGAGTGGAATGTATGTAAAAATAGATAATGTATGATTGCCAAACTAATGTGTCATGATGAACACATGTTGACATGATAATGTAATGTGATCATAATATGTTAGTGTGATGAATGGGGGTAATATTAGTGATGCTCCCAACTTATCGATGATTAGGTTCATTTAATTAAGACCCCTCAGCGATCAAGAATAAACCGCATAAAGCAAGAGTGTGTCATTGGGAAATGATTGAGTGCGCTAGATGAATCGACAAAGCACATGATGAAAGGTTCTTATAGAAAAACCCTCAACAATCATGTAAGAACCGTAAGAACATAAGTGTGTCATCAAGGAATGGTTGAGTGCGCTAGATGAATCAAAGAAGCACATGATGAAAGGTTCTTGTAGAAAAACCCTCAACAATCGTGTAAGAACCATAAGAACACAAGTGTTTCATTAGGGGTTAAGGTGATAACAATCACCTACAGAGACCAAGGCGACATGAAGCGGTGGAAGCATGTGGCATGGAAGCAGTGTGAGCATATGAACCGAACTGAATATCATGTAGAGAAGTGGCAGGATGGGTGAATGTCGATGGTTGTGGAAGCCAATGTGACACAAAGTGGCATGATGCGGTGGATGAGATGGATGAAGTGGATGTGATGGTGTAGTGATGTATGGAGAGTGTGCATGCGTGAAAAATTGCGGTGGTGGACGAACAATGACTTGATTACCGGATGGAGAAGACAAATCAAACCTAGTAGAATCTTGTTGACGAGGTAGAGGAGAGATAGACTACTCACATAAGTGACAGTCAAAGGAAATGATTCCCTTGTCCTCTAATTTTTGTAATCTATCATGAAGGTCAAAGAAATAATTTTCCCTATGGCCATTGATACGATGATAATTACAATAAGTTTGATCATGTTGTCATTATAGACAATGTTGTGGATGATGTTGGTTGGAGGGTAAGTGAATTAGATGCATATCAAGTAAAGAACACAAAGCACATCATGTGGTCTAGCATGATGAGATAAGTGTAATGTCTCACGCGACATAGATGGAGTAGAAGGAGAAGTATCCTATCACGAAGGAGGAGAATAAGTATACTTTTTTGATGTAGTAGGTTGATCTTGCTTGGTAGGTCGAGATGTAGATTGTGTAGGAGGATCAACCGATGGCAATGGAGGAGAACTAGATGATACACTAATAGTAGAGATAAGTGGAGGATCAATGACATGTGTTGTGATAATATCTTGTTCTAGGTCGATGACTTTATAACATAGAAGAATGAATGACTCACATGTATCATATTGTAATCTTTTCTTAAGCACGGGATCAAACCATGACAAAAAATGAATTAATTCTCTAGATCGATAGGTTGGAATACTAGTTGATGCATACAAGCGTTGAACCATAAGATATAATCCTTGATAGGTTCTAATGTGCCCTAATGTAAAGTAGGTAGATGGTCATAAGTAACTCTAGGGCCATTATTGATGATAAAATGATGGAGAAAAGTGTCCTCCATGTCATAGTAAGTACTAATAGACCCAAAAGGAAGATGAGTATACCATTGTAAATCCTCATCAATAAGACTGTGTCGAAAGGCCTTAAGTAATAATCTATCATTAGAATATGAGGTCATAGCCATGTGGTAATGTTGGAGATGTGCATGAGGGTCACCAGTACCATCAAATATGTGAATGTAAGCATGATAAATTCCTTAGGAAATGCAGAGTTATGAATCTTCTTAGGAATAGGGTTGTCATGTAATGAGTTATTGTCAATAGAAGCATAGTAATCCCTACTTTCTAAAGTGAGTGATTGAACCTAAGATTGTAATTGACCTATGACATGCATGAGAGATATGATATCCTATGAAGGAATAGTATGATATGGAAATAATGTATTAAGTGGTTGTAACTTTCCATTGTGAGTGATCATGGGAATATCAAGAGAAGATAAAGGAGATTCTAATGCTAAAGGAACACTAGGGGTGGGTGCCGAAGAATCTATAGTAGGCAAAATAGATGGAACATCCATAACAATGGTAGGACTAGCATTAGAAACATCCACATGAGGAGAATATTAATTAATGGTCATAGATGATGTGATAGGAGGAGATGAAATGGTAGGAGAAGAAGAACCAATAGATGGAGATGACTCATGCACTATGCTAGATATAACCTCAGGAGAAAGTGGCAATGGAGATTCACACTCGGCAAAATGAAAATTAGGAGAATCATGGCTATCAATTGTTGCATCGACATCAAATAGAGACTCGAGATATAAGAATGTCATTAAGCATACTATCAATAGGATCATCAACATAATATGAAGGAGTATGAGAACTAGTATGTGATGTCTCATGAGAAGAAATATCAGAAGAAGGAGAATCATGAGATGGAGCTATAGTAGTGGTCTGACTAGAAGAAGAATCAATATGCACATGTGAGTGATTGTTAATACCAAGCATGTAATCGATAAGAGAATCATCTAGAATTTCCTTAGAAAGATAAGGAGGATCACTAGTAGTCATATAACATGGTGTATAATGAGTGAAGGCTATCGATCCAAAATAATACTAATGCTAATGGGAGAATTTTCAAAACTAGTAGGTACATATCGTTGACCGTCTAAGAGTTGTTGGATATGATCTGGCATAGTAACATTACTATAGAGATCCGTGAGCTCAACGATAATAGCCTCATCATAAATTAGATTAACGCTAACATGAGACATGATGGGTAGAGAAGGAGAAGAGTTATCCTTATCCATTAGGGTTTGTAGTGCAGATCCTCAAGAAAAATGTTATAAAGTATGGGTTCACCAAAATGATAAACTAAACTTTGGATTTTAAGAGTTAATCTAAGAAGTACAACAATGTAATAACTGAAATATACTAATATGTAAATGTTAAATGATTTATTTGATATTTTAAATGAAATGAAATAATTGAAATAGGAAGGAAAAGGTACTAACCTAAAAATAACTTACCTCTCAGTGACCTGGAACTTGGTGGGATGATGAACAGGTGGAACAGAGTGTCGTGAAGGCGCACCTCGAGAAAATTGTAGCTAAGGTAGATCTAGTAAAATTGGGGCACCCGAGGGAGGATTAGGTTTCGGGGTGTCCTGGTCTAAAATCTAGGCACCCTGGTCTTTGGAATAGCTTGAAACCTAATTTTGGAAGGTGTGTTAGGTCTTCACAATAATTCTCTTTTTGTCACATGGATGTCACACTAGCTTCGTTGATGACGTCATGAACCTGCAATGAAGAATCACCTGTAAAACCCCACACAAAGCATCAAACTCCTAAAAAAGAAATATGCATATGAAGGGGTTGGATTGTCCTTAGCAACCACAATGGTGGTCTTACAACTAAGTGTTGCACTACATCTCAGACCCAATGTAGTTATGTGTGATTGTGTGTGCAATAATGTTCCTAGGATGCCCTAGCGCCAATGATGCAGAGATAGGGGAAATAGCTAGATAGAATGCAAAATGGTGGATGGAATAGAATATACTTCCCTTTCCTATGTAGTGTGTGATGTAGAATAGTGCCCAAATGCAATCCCTTTCTCTATGTAGATAGCTAGCCCTTGGTGGAAAATAGTATGCCCATAAGGTAGTATGTATGTTGTGCTTATATAGGGATATCTTGCTCAAATTTTGACACTAATGACCCGACATGCCAACTAGTACCTAGGGAGTGGGAGGGAAAATCATAAATACCGACCTCGAACATCTAAATAAGAACCAAGTATGACCAGGACTAGGGTGCCTATGAATGAGGACCAGGGCACCCAAGGTTCCCTAATCCCTTATTAGGTGCCCTAGTTAGAGACTAGAGATGAAACTAAGTGAATAAAGACAGCTAAGACTCTCAGAGAGAACCAGTAATCTGTGCAAGTGAGTGACGATTATGCAAGACAAAAATGACAAAGACCAACTAGACTAACGACCGGACTAGGGGATGGGTCATTAGTGAATACTTTTCTTACGCAAGATCCATATATAAAGCAACATATTTCGCAAAGTATAATTATAGTAGTAAGTGCGTGATTTTATGACCGCATCATTTTTAAATGTATAAACCCAAACAAAGGGACAAGATCACCTATAGGGGATGACAACGTCAACTACTTTTGTCCCCTACTAGGAGCTTCTATCGAGAAAATCTCCAAAGATAAATCAAGAAGTGCTCAACTTAGTAAAACATTATGTGATGTCTAAAAGTAGAGGGATAATTCTAAAAAGCGAGAGGATGAAAGCATAAACAAAAAAACAATGTCAATGTAAAGCAAAATAAGTGTTATCGATTCTTAGTTTTATTGCTTAGGAATCATGCATATAATAGCATACTTTGAAACATAATGTAATAGAATTATGTGCATATTTTTGTTTATACATTTTCTTCCACTTTATGTTGGTGAATGAATATTCGATATAATAAAGTAGAAAGGAAGAGCATACCTTATGGAGAGCCGAAGGAGATTGTAGCCGATAACATGTCGAATGGAAATTGTAGGATGCGTATCATGGGGTATAAGAGGGGATAAGAACCCTAGGGGTGACTTGTGCTATTTAAAAGGATACCTGCATTTTTAAGAGAATATTACCTTTTCCTAAGCCTTTTGTGCTTGAGATTGATCTTTGTTCCTATTGTGTTGCCTTTATCAAGATAAGCAAAACCCGCAAAAGTAAAAAAAGTGTAGTCAATGTTCACAATATATGAAATTAAACTTTAACTTAGAGAAATCAAAATTCTATGCATGAGAATGTGTAAAATAAACAAGTGAATCAAGGATAGAGTAAACCTAAATGTTGAGAGAGAAAGGATAGAATGTCCCTGTGTATTATTTCCTTGGAGAACTTTACCTTGGAGATGGTTGGAAGGGTCGAGAGTGATCAATTCCTAAACCAATGTGAATACTCTTATGATTTAGCTATCATGCCGCTAGAGGAAGAATTTTGGGAGAGTGGTCAACTTTTCCCTCCATCCATGATGCCTCCCAAAACCCACGAGATAAGTGCCACTGCAGACGGTCACCAACGTAATAGTAACTAGTCACGAATCACACTTTGTTCCATACATATTTTTATCCATGCATATTCCTTAGGTGTTAGTCCTTATTAAATACTAGTAGAAAAATATGAAATGAGAAATAAAAGTGGTTAGTTCCTTTCCAAAGTATAAAACATGTTATTGATTTTGTTCCTTCATTCTAGATAGAAAATTGAAACTGAATGTCTAGTTCCAGATTTTGGGCAAACCTAACATTGAGAAATTGTGCCAATGTCAAACTTCTTATTTTTTCCCGAGACAAAAACACCCAATTGGGACAATAGCACCCACCGTTACTATCTGCTCCGAGATATTTTTTCCCTCTTTTGTTTTCTGGCCCAAGTCTAACTCTAAAACATTTTTGAGTCTCTCTATTCTACCCAATTCTTCCCAATTTTTTTCTATACCATTTTGTCTCTAAATTCTAAATCTGTTGTGCCCCCTTATTTAGGGTGAGTGATATGGATCAATACAAGCGCGACCCAAATGAGGGGACCTAAATTTGATGTGCACATATGAAGAAGGACTCTCATGGGGGAGTATGGTACATGTATGGTAACAACCATAGAACATGCAAAAAAATCTACCAAAAATTGTTAGTGATAAACAATCAAGGTAGAATGTAATAGAAACAAGTCAAACATGCAATAACACATCAAGATAACAACATCATACTTGGTGTAAAATATGGAGAATCACTCAGTAATGTCACAAGACATTCAAGGCCTTCAAGGCCATACAAGAAAGCAAACAATCAATCATAGGGCATAGCCCACAAACAAGGGAAAACAAGTCACAATCATAGAAGACAAGACACAAGAAAATAGTATAAGTAAATAACCATGGTTGGAAGTAATCCTGCAAGATAAATGCTACACATGAAGCACCTGTTAGCATGTTAGAATAATGAATAGTATGTCACAATGTATATATATGAATGAAATAGAAATGAAAGTAGTAGATATTGCAATGATAACACCTGAATGTGGAAAGGTAGGGAAGGTAGATGCCCCAGAAGCCTCAGTGGGACTAGTAAAGAATAGTGTCAAACATCATGCATCATGTGATAACCTATATATAGCCTGCATTCACCTCAAAGTACCATGTGAATGCACATATGTACATGTAAAAGGATAGAACATACTATGAATCAAGCTAACATGATAGGAAAAATGCAACATGGAATAATATAAGCAAGCAAAGATACATCCAACCAATATCTAAGCTAATGTTTTTGTATTTTTATAAATATATGAATGTTTTGTATTATTATAATATGATCTCCTATGACTATGGAAGGAAAACAAGGTTTCCCCCAATGTGTATCTATGAAAAGTGAGGTTCATGTATGTAATTACGCCCTCAATAGTCATGTTTGAACCTAGAAAAAGAGTGCAACATTGGGTAGAAAGGGGAATTAGATGCCCCCAAGTGTAAATTTAGTAGAAAGCTAAGTTATCTCGTTGAAAGAGTCTTCTAAATATGATTCATAACCAATAGGGCTTTCCTTAGATGCATAATATGGAAAATTTTTGGGTCTATCTGTAAATAATCCCATAATGTGTAAGTCATACATGCCCATGACATGTTCTTCATCAATAAAAGGTGTACCAGGGAGCTTTTGTGCATTCAATCATTTTAGATTAGGTGTGTAGTCAAGAAATGAATCATTGCAAATATTAATTCTTCGAGAGGCCATTGGATAAGTAATAATATTATGCATATCAATGATACCACCAATGTAGTCTAGCCAAGATTTCCCTAGTGTAAGTGGAGAAGGGTGGGGTCAAGTGCAACCCAAACTTACATATAAAATACCTATTTTCCATGCATGACTAAGAGGAAGATGTGTCCTTCATATTCACCATGTGGTTCGAGAAAAGGTATGATGTCAGCAAGGGTAAGTCCTAAGTGAGTTAGACCCTCATATGTGCATATGTTTTCATGACATGTAGGATCAAAAGGCACATGTTGCCAATACTCTTGATTAATGTATAGTGTGCAAGTGAATTTATAAAAAGAAGTGGTACAAGAGAAGAACCAGAGTAGAAATAAGTTCGATTATCGGTAAGTGTAGGAGTAATCAGAGAAGGAGGAATGGAGTCAAGGGTATCCACAATATTAATATGATAAATAACCATAACAAAAGTAGTACCATGTGTAGTATGAGATTTGAGTTGATATTCACCAAATAGAATACCTAATATGATGATTAGTACTAACCACAACCTTTTATATATAGCCAACACTTCGCTTATAACATGAAGATATACAAAAATATGATATTATTAAAAGGATTAAATATTTGGTTTCCAATCAAATGAAATTATTGAATTTATTTCTTTGACAACTTTTAAATTTATTGACATAATATATTTTTCTTATCTTTTGTGTAATTAGATATTAAAAATATGATATTAGTGAAAGGGTAAAAGTTTTAGTTTCCAATCAAATGAAATTATGGAATGGATTTCTTTGACAAATTTGAAATATATTGACATAATAATTTTCTCTTATCTTTTGTATGCTAATCCATCTTTTAATAGAGTTATAGATATGCATATATTGTGAGTTTATTTTCAAGAGTAATGAACTATTATTTTTATTAAACTAAGATATTAATAAATAGGGGATCCAAACTTCATCCTTTGATCAATATAATATGATATTTTAATTGTCTTCTAAAATAAAAAAATTAAGTGACAGGAAATGGATGTCAAATTTAAGGTTGAATTATCCAAGTGATAGTCAAATGGACATCAAATTCAAGATTGAAATTACTTTGTGATAATGAAATCAATATATAATTTCATACTACCAATAAATATTTATCCACATAAATTACATCCTCAACGACCACCTTGGATATATTATTAAACACCGATCAACAAAGCAAGCTGAAAAAAAGGTGTACAAGTTAACGATGAAAATAGAACATTTAATTATATACAATGTATAATCAAATAATTGATTACTTGGAGAATAAATTTAGTTTCTTAAGTAATATACCATGGTAATATTACTATACTTAATTGAACAAAAAACCCATTTTTTTAAAAAATGGACTACAATATTACGCACCTCAATTTCCATGATGGAGTTCATCCCCAATAACATGTGTCATGGTTTTGCAAGTCTTTTTGGAAACAAGAAGGTGAAAATATTGAAGTTGGTGTTAGTTTGAAAATATAAATAAGGATGGAAAGAGAATATCGAGAATGAAAATTAAAAATAACTATATTTATTTTAAAACAAAGAGCGATGATGCTAACATTACCAAGAAGATGCACTTAAGAAAGGTTTATCGACCAATTATTTTTAATACATCCAATAATAATTGATATGTTGTTATCATTTCAACGTAAAACTATTTTAAAGATTGAAGGTGGAGAGGGAAGAGATGGGATTATATTCAAATATTGTTTAGAGCACTCGGGTATGGTCCTTAACCTCTACCTTAAAACCACTAGGTAAGAAGCTATTTTATTAAGTTCAAATTTTATTTAAATTTTTCACAATAGTAGTGCATAAAACGTTATAATAGTCTTAACTTGATACACAATGATTGTATCTAGAAGGTTGGTATGAGTTCGTCTTTGAAATTTATTCTTTCATTTTTGGCATTTTGAAGTGCTGAAAACTATTGGAAATTCGTTGGGAAAATTTATTAAATCGATACTAAGCGTGCAAAATTGGGATTGTTCACTTACACTTGAATAAGTATAGAAATAGATCTCACCAAGGTTTCTACGATAAGATAATATTAAAGCGGGGTGAAATGCGGTGGTTTAAGACATTGGACTACAAAAATAAAAAATTTTGTTGTCGAATTTGTAAGCAAACATGACATTTACAAGACTCTCGGCAACAACTCAAAAGGCAATTGAAAAGGAAAAAAGAGTGCCCATCCAAACCCAAAACATGGAAACTCTTTCTTCATTTGGAGTCAAACGATGAGGATAATCCAACAGAGAAAGACTTGGTACATGAAAATGATGGTTGAGGAATATAGATTTCACATTCACAAGTATCCACGAAGACAAATGACATTGGCTTAATTCAGACAAACCCTAGGAGGAAGGAGTCGGATACAATGGATTATTCATTAGGGGAACTAAGAGATTTCATGAAACAAATTATTTTGAATCTGATAAGTAGTGAGGTTGTTTTACAATTGGTGATGTTCAACATTTTATTGTGGGGTCTCTCATTGAGAATTGGACAAAAATAAAAAAGCTAAAAGCTAAAAAATGATGAATTTAGCCTAAATCAGTAGGTTAATTTTGTGTGCCAGTGTATTTGTACAGTAGTGGCCACTACTATTGGGATTTTGGGGACTTTGGAATATTGCTATGATTTAATAACAAACAAAATCATGCACACAAGATCCAAACAATTTACCCACAAAATCTACAGCAGTGGAAGTATAAACTAGAATAATCCAAATCACACAAAAGTACACACACATAACAAGCATGTACCGTGGTTCACCCAATGTGGGCTACGTCCACCAAAGATAGAGATCTCATATATGTATAATATAACAAGATATTACAAACCAACTCTTCTGCACAAGAGTACATGTATCTCCTCCTCCCAGATCTCCAACCGGATCTGTCTGAGTACACTAAACCGTGCCTCCAAACTCCACCAGCAGATCTCACATAACCAGGAACTACTGCATCTCTGAACTGTGACCAAGTTCTATGTGGATCTGCAAACAAGACCTCTCACATGGGTCTACCAGATGTGTAACTAAGACTATGCACCAAGAAGTAAGTTTGTCTCTCCATCACTGCATAACCTGTGCAAACATGAAGATGACCTCCTCTACAATATCTAGATCTACATGGATCAACAATACAATATGATCTCATGGATCTACAATACAAGACTAGATCTACATAGATCTATAATACAAGACCTCGCCAACATGTGGATCTACAAGAAGAAATGCTATGTGCTTTGCATACTATGCAAGCCATTATAATGAGACAATAAATATACAAAGGAAATATAGTAGCATGTTATTTCCTTCTGTCTAGATCCTCTCCATGGAGTCTCTGTCTTCATGTAACATGTTCCTTTTTCCTCTTCTTCTTCTTCGTCTTCATCCTCTCATTCTCGGAGAATCAAGGATCTAATCTAATCTTTCTCTTCATTCAACACACTTCTAAACCCTAGCTTTCATGATTATATCAGCGTATATAAACATAGGGCACCTTAGCCATGTAATTACATCCAATAAATATACTTTAATGCTAAAGATAGATTTAATTCCCGAGATTTAATTAAAACATCATCACACAGGTAACCGGCGCCGGTTAGCCTTAACCTGCGGCCGGTTCCCACTTGCTCGACCAATGTCCTGTCTATTTATTTGATCGATGACGGGTTGCGGTTCCCACTTGCTCTAACCGATGTCTATCATGTCTGACTGATGACGGGTTGTTGTATTTTCCAGCAAGTTTCCATTGCATGCTCCAGTGAAGCTATTTATCTCCACAACCTAACAATCTCCCACTTGGAGATAAATTGTTGAACCTCTATACCTATACCTATACATTATTGTCCTCAACACACCATGAAGACCATCGATTCTTTCCTTCAACAATTCTCTCAAATAAAAATAAAAAACCAAGAAGATAAAACCATGACTTACCAAACCTGCAGGAAGTTGCATCTCGATCTGTGACAACCGAGCTATCTATACATCAAGCTCCCACTAAATCATAACACCAAGCCTCTCATGTAGCCAAGCCAACATGGTGACACACTGTAAGATCTCCCACTCAAACTGAAGTTACGAGCCTCCGTGCATCTCGTAGCCATACCTGTGAAACCAACCATGTTCTTCATCCATCTATTCATGTCTCCATGCAACCACCAATGCAATTGACCAAGACAAGTCAAACTGGAATATGCGAAAGCAAAACAAGATCCTAGGTAAAGATAGCCCAAATGAGTTCTACCTGCAATAGTGGGTGATCAATCCACAAACCTACATAACTCAAAGAATCCAAACACTGCAATCTGCAAATCCAACCCTGCATAAACAACTAGCATGT
The DNA here is from genome assembly GCA_018340775.1 of Taxus wallichiana var. yunnanensis. NCBI lineage: Eukaryota > Viridiplantae > Streptophyta > Pinopsida > Cupressales > Taxaceae > Taxus > Taxus wallichiana. The sequence goes on from CM031239.1 coordinate 841,718,671, forward strand.
CCAAGAAAATCATCTGTAGATAACATCTCTCAAGGAGTAACATAGTAACCAAGAGGAAATACAAACATCCCCTACTCATGCTCCAGAGCATCCATGTGCAAATCAAACATCGCACAAACTAACCAAGATGAAAGCAAGACAAGGGTACCATATTAAAATGGTAAATAACCACTATTGTCAAACATGTGACCAAACCAACCACGGTTCCCCTAACCGACCCCGATCACTTCCTGACCGACCACGGTTACGATGACCAACCACGGTTAATCCTAACCGACACCGGACTCAGAATTCAGCATATTTTCTCTTTTAACCCTTAAAACTCCAAAAAAAAATTGCATTAGCATCTTCACCCAACTGAATCTAACCATCAACTGTAATCCCATAGGGATATTCAAGCACCACAAAATAAACCAAGTGACATCACAAAGAAATAAACTCAATATACCTGCAAATCTGTGACTGCCCTCCAAAACCAACTAGTGCCTCTGCCACTCTGAATAGTAGCAATCTCCTCTCACTCTACATGTGCATCATGTATCCAATCCTGCAATGCCAACAACCATGGCTTGCTCCCACTGAACACAAAATCCCCTGCACTACCTCTAACACCAAGCTCAAAAGCTAATATGTCAGTGAGAAATAAAACCAGATGAAAGAGAATATAAAATGATTCCCTTCTTATCAAAGAATACTTCTACATCACAGAAGTTTGGACTTCTTGTGAAGTAGGTGAATCAACTTATTTTCATCCTATGTACACAAAATCTTTCGTTACTTGCAACTGTGTCTAACCATGACTTTTCATTGAGGATCTCATCCTTAAGACTAGATATCCTTGTCCTCAAGATTCCACACAACCTGGGAAATAAAGACAAACAACACCAAGAAACCATGGTGTAAATTTGTGCACACAATCCAAACATAATATCAGTTGCTCCAAACGAAAGAAATAAAACATGAACCATATAGAGATACCTGACTCAAAGTCTCAATGGACTAACCGAGCCAACTCTATCCTCTTTCTGATCCAAACATTGAAGTGATCAACATTGTTTCTACCTGTACACACTGTGCCAGAAACTAGATCCTCCAAAACAAGACACTGAACCTGCCCTCTCTTGTTACAAAAACCTTGTACATATAAGTTGTCACAAAGACCAACCACAGTCATCCCCTAACCAACCATGGTTAGCTAATCAAGATTCGGTTTCTCGTGACCGACCTCGGTTCTCGGGATCGATGTCAATCTTTCTTGCTGGAATGAACCCAACACCACACAATTTGGCATAGCACACCACACCAAGTGCCTACTTCAACCGAAGCCGATAGTTGAGCTGAGCCAGTCATTTCAAGAAGCATCCAAATCTCATACAAAAACAATACAACAAATCCATGCAATAAATTGCATCAAGATGAAATACATCACCTTACCAGCACCAAGATACTCAACCGCATCTTCAACTGAAGTACATGCTTCTCTGATGGAAGCCTCATCTTTGTTTTGTGCTACTACCTCTCTACCGAAGCCCATGCATCTAACTGCACCAAAGGATGCATAACTGATCCTTTTCTCTCATTCTCAGATCTAGATCTGCAATCCCAAACATGCATGTGCAACCAAAATAATATAAGCACTGCAATACCAAGATAAAACCATACCTCAATAACTGGATCTACAATCTGACCAACATGTTTGTGCCTCCAAGAACTAGGGACACTGCATGTACGTACCCAAAATTGTAAGGCATCTTGATCGCTGTAATGTGTAACAAGTGCCCCGGATGATACAGTCTCTCGCGCAAGGTGTTCGGGATCCAGAAATCCCTCGGAGTATGCGTTAACATCCCGCATGCCCTGCTTAGCCCCACGCCCTTTGTTTTCCCCTTTTTCCCTCTTTCCTTGGCCTCTTGACCTTCAGTGACGAAACCACCGCCCTGCAGGGCGGCGGTCTCGTGACCGCCGCCCTGAACAGGGCGGCGGTCCTGTAACCGCCACCCTGCTCAGAGTGGCGGTCCTGTGCGCGTTTTCCAGAATGCTCTTTTGACGCGACTCGCGTGAAATATCACGATTCACCAGCTTTTCTTTGCCGACTTGAGCATGCATTTATGTTTTTGGTCCCCTGGAATAGTGTTTTTCCTTTGTTTATTGTTTAGGAGTTCAATTTGGTTTTGGTTTTTGAGTGTTGGAATTCCTATAAATGCATAGCTTGTGCTGAGGCAAAGGGCCACCATTTTCCTTGTTAGAGTCTTCTGATTTTCAGTGGTTTGGTCTATTAGCTTGCTTAGGATTGATAGCATAGTTCATTTCATACTTGGTTAGTATTGTTCAGCTGTTGGTAAGCCACAGACCCATCTTGTGCAGGCAGTGTTGTTATCTCATCCCAATCTAGTTAGAAGCTTGCCTGCCTACGAATTTCTCTCTTTTTGTAGATTTGTTTTTATTGTGTCTTGGAGTTCTTAGTTCAATCCATTATATGTCCGGTTAGCTTTATTCAATTTGTTAGTAAGCCACATATCCAACTTGTGCAAGCAAAGTGTCTTTATTTTATCCAATCCATTGGAACAGTAATAGCTTAAGAAGCCATTAAAGTTGTAGGTTTTGCTCTTCGTATAGGATAGTTACAGGTTCTGGTCACTTCATGTTGCATGACTCGCAGTAAAATCCCGCTAGGAATCGCATAAGCCAAGCTCTGTACTCTTGCGCTATCCCTCTCCTACTCGCATTCTCGGTCTGCATTCTGAGTTGTCCTTGTCCCAAAATCTACTCTTATCGGTGCTAGCATTACACGCTTTTCTGGATCCACGTGAACACAAAAGAACGAGGAGATCATACTGAGGGGACGAGATCACATACACCATCGGATTCGCCACTGTTCTGCGGAGTCCAGGTTTTACATTTCAAAGTTCTAGTCAGATTCATATCAAATAGAGTAGTTAATCGCTTTATTTCATTTCATTCTATTCTTGACATTGCCAGGGAAGCTGTGGGGATTGATAGTTTCTGAGAAACTATGATTCACTCCTCACTTCTGAGGTAGGATCGAGAATCTTGCCGGTAGATTAGACAAACTATTTTATTTAGAGTAATTCTACAAAATCGCACAGGAAAATAACTACATTCGGTTATCTTGTCTGCATTTCAAATTATTGTTTAGTTATTATTTCTAGATATGCTTAAAATAGTTTGCTTTCCTTAAAATTATTAAAAGTTTTCTTAGAAGAATAAAAGTTATACAGTTATATTTATTTCACATAGTTAGAATTTGCTTCATAGCTTAGATTTGAATTTTGTTTCGTATGACAATCACGGGACCTCAAGAGCCCAGGGAATATATATTTGAGCCAATCGTGCCTCAACCAAACCTAGTCACAGCAATAGTTGACATAGACCAAAATCTCAGGATACAAGTATTCCGAACAACCACAGATTTACAACTGATCAGTTCTCAGTTAAGAGGATTAAACATAGAAGACGACCAAGCACATGCGTTTTGGTCAAGTCAGCCAAACTACAGATTACCCTAGAAAACATCCACATGACTGTAGAAGGGCTCGAAAGAGAACAAACATTCGGGTGCGATCCTCTAGTTCCACAGCCAGACGCTGGAGACACCCTCATAGATATAGATACCAGCTTAAGAATCCAGGTTGCGAGAACGCCTATAAGGTATTCTGAGAAGATTGCACAACTATTGGTTCTAAACATAGAAGCTGAGAAAGCATACGATTACTGGATACTAGGGATTAGAACTTGATCCCGCATATGACCATAACAGGACAACAACAACCAAGAGTCTATGGTTGTGATCCACAAATCCCACAGCCCAACGAATCCACAAGTCAGTTAGACATAGACACTAGCCTACGCATCTTGGTATTCAGGTCCACTCCACTTCCACCTATCATCATCGAACAACTGTCCTTACTAGATATAGCGGCTAACGAAGCTAGGGAATTCTGGACTAGGCCAGAAAATCGTCCATAGAGTCAATTATATTCATCATCCACTATATGACCTTATCGGGAGATATACACGAAACAATCCCAGGTCATTTTCCACGTATTCCGCAACCCATAGATCGAATCACGCCAGAGCTCGATATTGATTGGAGCCTTCGAGCAGTCATCCTTGCTGATCGATCTATCACACCAGTCCAAGTTAGAAGGGCCTTCTTTGCCTTAGATTCGCAAATTCCACTAGTGCGTGTCGAAGACATTAGACTGCCTAACTAGTTTGTCTGCATATTCTACCCCCACCGGCTGTCTCAGCACGACCTCGGGAGGTCGGGTACGTGGAAGAGTTACTTGTTGATTCTCACGCTCACCTGTCACTTTTCCGACGACGTAAAAATTGGTGAACCCGACATGAAACAAACAACTGTTTCACCTTCTCTTTGAGAAGTTTCAAATCTTCTCTCATCCACCTTCGCTCCTTCCCATTATTCTGTGGGTATTCATATACCCCCCGAATATGTCAGGATTCGATGCATATGGTAGACCCCTCTTGGGTCTTGAGGCATACTACGCCCAACAAAATAGGCAATCATCACCCTCGCTCTCAGTATGGGGTGACAACTATTCAACTAATCAGTTGTCAACACAAACCCCAAGAATCAGATATAGTTCGTCTTTTCAAGCTGAGGAGTTAGATCAACCCCCTCGAACCCAACAAACAGAGCCTTCAGGTTCAAACAATATGACGTTTACTGGAGAATCTGGTTCGTCTCCTCAAATGCTACTCAGACCACAAGTTAGTAGGCAATCAGATCCATACCTAGTCTTAGATGATGGACAGCCAACACGTTATCCTAGGAGTGAACAACGCTCCCGGGGAATGTACCCACCTATAGGAGGTTTACAAATACAACCCAAAATCTCTTTTCAAGAAAATACCTCTATGCCACTGCATACAGGAAATATTCTTGGAGAAACTTGGCAAGATAGCGATCAGTTTATGACAGGATATCACGTACCTTTACAACACCAAGGTATACAACAAACGCCACTTAGGCAAAGTACCGTGACTTCACCAAATGAAGTCATTTCAACCTTAGTAGAAAGAGTGAGAGGGTTAGAACTGGCTCAAGCAAGTCACAATTCTCCGTTCATACAAACAGGAAGTTCCAATCCTCCATACCACTCTGGCCAGGTAGATCTCCTTACGGGAGTAGGCACGTTAGGCATGCCTCCTCAATATCCACAACAAACGCCAACAAGGCCTATCATCTCTAACACAATTCCTCCCGGTCTAGTGTCGAACAGTCCGTTCCTTGACAATACCCCGTCCTACTTAAACATATACTCTAAATCACCACAAGGAGATATGTTCTCCTCTCCCAGCATGTTTGCTCAAACACAGGGACCTCCTTATGCCCCTGCCAACGCATACGCTGCACCGTATCAACAACCTATCCCACCACCACTCCCTCAGCAAACACCATCAATGGTCGAAAGCTATGCGATAGGGACTTATTCAGAATACCTAAAGGAACCCTTAGATTTCACCATACGAAGCGTCATGCTTCCAAGACCTCTCCCGATTTTGCCCAAGTTCAAGGGTGAGGGAGATCCAAACGCACATATCAAAGCTTACGCTACAGCCATTCGGGAATTACTCCCATGGGATGGGGTTGTTGCTAAAATATTCCCCAAAATGCTGGAAGGCATTGCTCTCGATTGGTATTACAGAATACCTGAGGCTTCCATACATTCATTCAAACAACTTGTGTCTGAGTTCATCAAGGCCTTCGACATGAACAAACTATTAAGAACAGGAATCAGGGAGTTCTTACACATCAAACAAGAGCATAACGAGTCTGTCGCCCACTTCATCCAAAGGTGGCGTACCGTCCTTTATTCATCAGCAAGTGCTCCAAACATGGATCAGATGGAACTATGTGATTTATTCCTTCATTCTCTCAGCAAAGAGGTGAAGGAAGAAGTCCAGAAGTTCCCACTAAGAACTTACGATGAAGTACTTGAGAGCGCTCTTCGAATAGACCAAGCAGTGATAGATAGTGGTCGTAAGACATATGGAACAAACGGGAGGTTAATCACCTCCACTCAAAACACTATAACTACCACAAATGTCAATCAAGGACCCAAAATCCTTAACAAAAATCGTGGGGTAACAACGGATGGGGTAACCGACCAGCCCAAGAGGGTAAATGTTGTTAATGCTCCTTGTTACAAACAAACAACCAACGAAACAACAACTTTACCCCGATAATCAATACAGTGGATTTTAACCATCCACAACAACAACAACAACAATGGCAAAATCCCATACAAGGGCCAAGCCAAAACTCATTTGGTTACCAAAACCAAAGTCAAAACCAGAAACAACAATTCCAAAACTTTGGTCCTAATAGGCAATAGTTTGATCGGAATTTTAGGCCACAATACACACCAAACCAACAAAACGGGAATTACAACCCCAATTCTTATTGTGGTTTCCATAAAATTCGGGGTCACGATACTAGAACGTGTTGTGACTACAATAAATTTATGCAACGCTTGCCAGAAGAACAAAGACAGTTCTTCACAGACCTATTTTTGGCGGATCCCGTCTCATCATCACCAAATACTCTCGCAGGGGCAGTTTCTCCTCAGAATGCTCCCCTCAAGATCTTTAATGATCCGCTCCCAAATCATGATAGCAATAGGCTAAATCCAACCGGAACAAACAAAGGTGCAATGACGGGAAACAATGATCATGAAGCCTCGACTTCATTAAATCCGTCAGTTGCGCCACAGTTGGGAGCTCAACCGAGACCTAAGATAGTCAGTTTGGTAGAATTAGACGCTGAACTACCTATCGAAGCTATAACAAGAACACGAGAGTATTTCTCTCAACCGAGCCCAAGTCATCTGCCAGAGACAGATAAGAGTCATCAAATAGTTGAAAAACCCATCGGTGCCTATGATTTAATTAGTGACCTAACAAAGACCTTCTCACACATTTCATTTTTGGACTTACTAAAGAACTCTCCCCCTCACAGAGCTGCTCTTTTAGAAGCATTAGGTCTAGGCCATCTAATTAACATCACTCCACCTCCCGAAACACAAGTAAATCACGTAGATTTTGATATCCACCCTCCGGGGCAGCTGGACAAGGATGTCGAATTCATTTTCGAAATAAGTAAAATGCCCACAGATGCTGAGATCGCACGCCGAGGTGACCCAGCCTTACACTTGCAAGTGTGGGTTTATAATAACTATGTAAAACGGGCAATGGTTGATGATGGGGCCGCAGTTAACATAGTCCCTTTCTCTTTCCTCCAAAAACTTGGATATGGAGAAACAAACTGTTCCACTACACGAAATACCTTGAGAGGCTATGATAGCCTTAAAGCCACTTCGATAGGAACTATAATACTGCCAGGTCACCATAGGGCCCAAAACCATCTTGACTGAGTTTTATATTATAGATCGGGAAACTAACTATAATATGATCCTCGGCCGACCTTGGATACATCGAATGAAGGCAATCCCTTCCACTTTATTTCAAGAAGTAAGATTCTTGCATCTAGGAAAGGTATTTGTAGCCAAAGGCGATCCAAAACCTTTCGATTTACACCTAGCTGATTTAAAGAAAAGACCAGGGGTGCACTCAGAATTTGAACTTCCAACAAACCAACTTAATAAACCCTCTGACCCAAAGCCAGAGGAAAAGTTGGTACCTACGACGGATCTTGAAACTACCAGTGTAGCCAAAACAATTCCAACCCCTAAAGATAAAACTAAAGAAACAGTATCATTAGGGACTACTGTGAAAATCGTTGAGTTGATAGAACAAGATTCACCAATGTTCTTACCATTCGATTCAGTAGGCATAGGATTTTCCCTAGGTGTTGGTTCCTTGCCAGCAGAAGATCTCTGTATGGTAGAAGTAGAGTGCGCAAACGCAACAGATGCCCCAACAACTATACTCCCGGCTAAGTATTGGACTCTCCATTTCGATGGAGCTAAATGTCGTTATGGAGCGGGGGCAGGTATAATTCTTACTTCGCCCGAGGAGAAAGTCCTCCCATTCACTTTTAAATTAAACTTTGAATGTACAAACAACGGCGCTGAGTACGAAGCCCTCCTCCTTGGCCTTACCTTAGCCAAAAGAATTGGTATTGATAACATCAGAGTCCTGGGAGACTCGCAATTAGTGACAAACCAAGTTTCTGAGGTATATGAAACTAAAGCCGAACATTTGCAACTCTACAAAAATGTTGTATTAAATTTAAGCAAGGCGTTTAACTTTATATCCATTGAAGCAATCCCTCGAGAGAAAAATCTTCTCGCCGATTCAATAGCAACCTCAGCATCGCGTTTTACTCCAAGCAATGAGTTAAAAGATACCCAGTTCACAGTGTCCATTCGTGATGAACCATTGATAAAAATAATGACAAATCCTCTTTCAAGCAGAAGTGAATCTACCATCCTAGACCATGTCGGAAATGATGCGGCTACTTTGGATTACTTAAATGCCTATGCAGCACTACATCTCTCCTATCACATGCTAGATTTATCCCTGATTCCGCATTCGTCTTCCTACTTCGGAAATCCCGTAACGGATCTTCCCTCACAAACGGAGCCTAGCATATACGCAATAGAAAATGGGGATGATCTAGATTTACCTCCAGCACCACCTGAGTTCGAAGAGGGTAACGCCTCTTTGATCGAGGAAACAATCGATGTCAACATCGGGACAGAAGATGAACCAGAATATTGAAATTAGGTTCTTCGTTAACCCAGAAGAAGTGGAAATACATACAAGGATCCTCAAAGAACATCAGAAGGCATTTGCATTTAATTACAAGGAGATGACGGGAGTCGCACCCCACATTGCGGTGCACAACCTCGTCACTAGATCAGATGCAAAGCCAATTAAACAAAAATCAAGACCCATGAAGCCCAAAGTAGCTCTCATGGTAAAAGAGGAAGTAATAAAACTCCTTCAGGTAGGATTCATCAAGCCAGTTGACTACTCCCAATGGGTATCTAACATCGTTCCCGTTCTCAAGAAGAATGGAAAGATACGCATTTGCATAGATTTCAAGACATCAACAAAGCATGTCCTAAGGATGATTTCCCATTACCATCCATAGACGTTATTGTTGATGCAACAGCTGGTTTTGAACTCTTGTCTCTCATGGATGGATTCTCTGGATACAACCAAATCAGAATATCCGAGCAAGATCAAGCTAAAACCACATTCATAACTCCTTGGGGAACCTATTGCTATGCTGTTATGCCATTCGGCCTCAAGAACGCCGGTGCTACTACCAAATGGCCATGACATACATATTTCACGATCTAATTCATAAGATCGTGGAATCTTACGTGGATGACTTATTGGCCAAAGCCAAGAAGCGTTGTGACCATCCCGAAGTACTCCGCGTCATTCTCTCACGCCTAATAGAATACGGAGTCACGCTAAATCCAGAGAAATGCGTCTTTGGTGTAACAGGAGGAAAACTCCTAGGCTATATCATATCGTCACGGGGAATAGATGTGGACCCAACCAAAATTCGGGCTGTCCTCGAAATGGTTCCACCTTCGGATGAATCTGGAATCAGGTCATTTCTCGGAAAGCTAGGTGCAATCCGAAGATTTATCCCGGACTTAAGCTTCGCTATTCATCCAATCAATAATTTACTCAAGAAAGACTATAGCATTGATTGGACCGAAGACTGCAACGAAGCTTTCAACGCAGTTAAACGTTTCTTGTTGTCACCACCTACGCTAATGCCACCTAAGCTGGATCACCCGTTAATCCTATATTCGCGAGCTACCAATGTCTCGCTGGCTTGCATGTTGGCCCAAGAAGACGATAACAAAAGAGAACGTGTGATTTATTTCATTAGCCGAACACTGCTCGACTATGAAACACGCTATACACAGGCAGAACGAGAATGCCTTGCCATAGTCTTTGCTACTAAACGCCTAAGACATTATATGCTGAATCAAGAAACGAAGGTCATGGTAAAAACGGACCATTTACGAACTTTTCTCACACAAGGTTCCTTGTCTAAAAAGGCTGGACGTTTTATAACCTTAATGGGAGAGTTCGAATTAACATTTGTAAACCAGAAGTCGGTTAAAGGACAAATCATCGCGGATTGGTTAGCTGACAACCCATTAGACGGAGGCGATTTAGTAGATTTAGACTTTCCAGATGAATGCGTATACTACATTGAAACACGACCCGCTATCTCTGAATGTCCTTGGTACACTGACATCGTTAATTATATCATGGACCATACGTACCCGGAGGCAGTTACACCGCAACAAAGAAGGCGGTTACGCATAATCGTAGCTAAATATGTCATTATAGAGCAGGTGCTCTATCGAAAAGCATTCGATGGAATGCTCTTAAGGTGTGTCGACACAGAAGAGTCCAAGAGGATTCTCCATGAATCCCACAGCGGTATATGTGGAGGCCACTTCGGTGGCCATGCCACCGCTCGAAAAATACATCGAATGGGCTATTTCTGGCCCACTCTAGAACATGACGCGATAGAGTTTGCACGCAGGTGTCATAAGTGCCAAGAATTCTCCCACGAGATCCACATGCCAGCACAAGCTCTACAACCAATCGCAACTCCATGGCCCTTTTCTACATGGGGTCTAGACTTAATAGGGAAATTCTCTCCCTCATCCACAGACGGCCATAATTTTATAATCACGGCCACTGAATATTTTACCAAATGGGTGGAGGCCATGCCTCTTACTACTGTACCTGGTTCTGTGATCGCCAAGTTCATTTTGAACCAAATCATTTGCAGGTACGGTATCCCGCAAATCATTATCTCCGATAATGGAACTTCTTTTAAAAATGAAGAAGTTCGCGAACTATGCAGTAGATTTAAGATAAGCCATCATACGGCTTCCTTGTATTATCCCCAAGCCAACGGACAGGCTGAAGCGACAAACAAAACACTGAAAGCCATTCTCCTTAAAACGGTGAAAGAAAACAAGAGATTGGCATTTGAAGTTATATCCGGCCTTGTGGGCCCACCGAACCTCAATAAGAACACCAACGGGAGCAACTCCTTTCTCGCTAGTATTTGGGGCAGAAGCAGTTCTCCCGCTTGAGGTCGAAATACCCAGTCTCCGCATTTCACTACAAGGGATTCTGGATGAAGACGCTTACAGAGAAGCACGTCTTTCCCAACTAGAAAGCCTAGATGAAACTAGGTTAGATGCTGAGCAGCGGCATAGAGCTTATGCTGACCGAATGTGCCGGCAGTACAACAAGAAGGTCTATGAACGCGACATATACGAAGGTGATCTAGTTCTAAGACTAGACAACCGGATCGATAAGAAGACCGGCGAAGGAAGGAAATTCCGGCCCAAATGGTTGGGCCCATACCGAGTCATGAAGGACTATGGAAATGGTGCATACCTCTTATGTACGTTAGAAGGCGAGGAGTTTGGCGAAATAGTCAATTCCCTGCACCTCAAACGTTTCTACGCATAAGCAGCTAACGCTACCTATATAGCTATCTACATTGCATTTTCATATAAATTAGGATCATTTTGTCCATTCGTTTCTTACACAAATTGTGATCAAGGAGTCTATTCTCAAAATCAATTCATTACAAACTCATGATGTTGTTGGCACAAAACTTTCTAATCATATCTCTCCATTTTCACGATATCATCAATCACTTCAGAATCTTTTATCAAATAAAATCAAACATGACGAAGTCTTAACGGTAACCATACCAAGATCTGCAAGTTTGTTCTCGCTTTGATTTCTTCTTAGGATAGGTGTCTTGCCTATGGTCTGTTCTAGAAGCTTCATGGTGTCACATCTATCCCATATATACATCTCTTTGGAAATAAGCATATACTGACATCTTACTCAAAAAGACAAGTCAAAAAGTGATTAAACAGAAAATTTTATTTTTACACATTTCCTTGCCCCACCAACCTTCGGTGATGAGCTTGCGTCTCTTACTAGTGACATAGGGGAAAGGATGGAAATGCCCTTACTCGCCTATGCCTTGCCCACGGTGATAAACCCATGCTTCTTACTAGTAGCATGGGGCAAAGTGTAGGGGGTCCTCTTGACAAAGCAAACGTTAAAAGGTCATAAACAAACTATTCAAACTTTGAGTCAAAAACGAATGAATCAGATATTCAAAATTCCAAAAAGAGTCAAAAATCCTAAAAACCCAGGTTTTGTCTACTATGTGGCCATCTACGGGTCTAAGTCTGGATAAACCGCAAAGCAAGTTGCATCCGAAACTATGAAGTCATTCGGGTGGAGTAAGCTTGTAGTTTTCAATTTGGTTCCACCAAAGCTTCGTCTGTCTTTCATCACTATCATTTCACCATATTTCATAACTTGCGCCCTTCTTGGCTCTTGGTGATGAGCCCTCGCATCTTACTAGTTGCGTGGAGTTAGGAGTGGGGCAAGTTAATCTGTTCATCATACTGGTTATTTTCATCACTTTGCCAAAACAAACATGAGGTATCCAAATTGCTCACAGAAGCTAAGATTTAAGATCACAATATATCTACAATATCATGTATCAGCATCATGAAACACAAAAAGAAAGCAAGCATTTGCATCATCTGTTCTCCATTGCATACATATAAAAAAGCATATAAAACATACATCGTAGTATACACGAGGAAGCTGGAAACAGAAAGGGAAAACACCAGTGACAAGTTTTGATCCAAAAACGAATGCATATATATAAATAATCAATGTTTATATACAATGCCATCATGCTCTAGGCATGGTCAAAACGCTCAAAGAGCCCGTGATATACAAAAGAATCTATAGTACAAAACGCATAGGAGCCAAGTAGTCTCTCAACCCCTGCGCGACCCCTCTGAAGGTGCGCGCCCTCGCCTAGGGCTCCGGCTACGCCGGCGCTCTGAATGCACGGAGGGCTCAGGGTCCCGAGGGGCAGCCGCGGTCTCGCCACGAGAATGGCTCCTCATAAGACGCTCGGCTGTCCTATAGCCTGCCAACTCTGTACGGAGAGTCGACACCATCCTGGCCACGTGCCAAATGGGAGCGAAGACGTCGCATGCTCACCGGCCGCCGAGGGCTCCCGGCATCTACAGATAGCTCCGCATGGGTCCTATCCATGGGGATCATCAGGGAATCAGTGCATACCCTGCGGATCAGATCCCGCCACTCATCGACAGTCTCTGCAAACAAAGGAGAAAAATGAATCAGAAACTAGACAAGAGGCTAAAAGATACAATATCAAAACACAAGGAGAAATAGCAATTAAAACAAATCCTAAACTAAACAAGCATTGAAAGGAAGAAAAGATAACTTACTCGGATCACCGGGCCTCCAAGATGGGTCGCTAGGGCCAACACCCGCCGCAGATGCCGCTACCGACTGAGGGGCTGCTCCTGTAGTAGGAGCAACATGACGCCCCGCAACGGACTCATCCTCTCCACCATGGCCCTGGGAGAGTGGCTCCTCTGAAACTAGAGTCTCTCTCTCTGCACTCTGCTCGGCCCTCTCTGCCTGCATGATGTCCTGAGTGTCATACCACTCAGGATCACTGTCATCCGTCTGCTCCTCCGATCCTCCCTCTGTAAACTCCTCAGAATCGGAGTCAATATCTATGGGGTCATCGCTGCTGTGAGCAGGACCCGCAGCAATCTGAAGCAAAGGTGCCCGAGGCACACCAGCTCTCCCTCTAGCCCGAACTATCCTCCTGGCTGCAATGGGAGTGCCAGAGTAATGATCATTGTCCAACCACGGCCTAGGCCCCCTCTAGCCTCGTGGACTGATCTATAGATTGGTGCCACTGGAGGAAGCATGCCCGTATATGGTAGGCCAAACTGCTGAGGAACCCTGCTGAAAGGATGTACCTCCACTCGTCCCACGCGGTCAATAAGCTGCCCTGTGGTGGAGCAAGAAATCAATGTAAGAGTCTCCTCTCCCCATATACCGGCCATAAGCTGGTACGGTGTCGCCTCCATGTCTGCTGTAGTAAGAGAGGCAATTGGCTGGTGAGGTGCTCTAAGCACCGACATATCCGTCCATCCGCTGCCCTCACAACCCCGGGATCTGCCACCTCCACGCCTCTGCCATAGGGGATAAAATGCTCATACACCCAACTCATGACTAGAGTAGGGTGGCTCAAAGACTGTCCCTGTAGATGGACCACCCTGTATAAATCATGGTAGGTGGTCCCCAGAATATCTGCGCCCCAGGCGTATATCCGGCCATGCCCCTCTATCTGTGCAATGATGGGGGCCCAGCAGTATAGTAAAGTATCCCCTCCCTTGTCCCCGATCAGCCTCGAGGCAAGGATCCCCATGATAGCCTGTCGAAATACGGGGATGGGCAAAGAAGGAATGGATCGAACTCTCACTCCCTTCTTCGACCCCGTCGAGATAGCTGCATCTCCCATGTAGCCTGCCCACTGTGCAATCTGTGCTCGGGACCCTGCCGTCTCCAGTGTGAGTCTCCTCCCGATGATCGAGACCCCCTGGGATATGGTAGCGTCCTCCAAAGTGATGGTCCACTCACCACGGACCCCTGGCAGTCGGAAAGTGTTCCGATCTACGTCCCAATATGAAAATAAGTCACAAAGTATGTGACTGGATGGTGTGACATGGGGCACGCGTGATATACGCAATATGTCGGCCCTCTGTAATGTATCCTCCTCATCCTGAGAAAGGGCATCCAATACCCCCGAAAGCCAATCACACTCTCTCTCTCGGCTCCATCTGATATACTCCTCCCTCGCCTGCATACACCCAAAAACACACAAAACAGGCAAGTTAATATCTGAACAATACCAAGAAGGTCATAAAAACATATAGAAGTGCAAGAAAATACAAGTGCAATCTCAAAAATCAAGTTCTTTTGCATTCTAGTCAGAACCGCCGCCCTGAGCAGGGAGGCGGTTTTCAGAACCGCCGCCAAGGCGGCGGTCATAACCGCGCCTCGATCGTGGCGGCGGCGGTCATGCAACCGCCGCCCGGCAGGCGGTGGTCGCGGTCCGAAAACCCGCGGGTTGTTAACCCCAAAAAGCCCAAAATGAGCAAAAATAGACCATTTAAACTAAAAATGGAGCCTACCCAAGAGGCGCCCCCTAGGTGGACCTTTTGAACCTAACATTTTCAAAAATAACACCCCCATTATAACGAATTTAACATTTCAATTTTAAAGGGGGAAAAACACAAAATGGAAGAAAACCAACCTATGATCGCTGAGGTCGGTGTTCCACACGTGGAGGCATGATCACGATCTCGCTGCGAACATTTCGACTCTACTCGCGTGAGAAACCATCACCGTGGGTCCCAGAGCTCAAAATCAATCAAATCGACTCGCGCAAATGAATAGGAAAATGGGCCCACTTTCATATATATATCGTTTTATTTCGTTTTAAAATGACTTTTTCGCAGGTTTGGAGCACTGATGGAGGTAAGTTTCTATCCCCACACGAATGGCACGTCCTCCTTCCCTATTATTTAGCATTTATCTTCCAAGTTATTGATCTATCTCGCACTTGAGCTCTCTTTTCATTTTTGCAGTAGCGGGAATTTTGGATGGCATCATTTCAACACACTGGACGAGTAAGGTATAGCTTCTAACTCCCCATTTCGGACTGCCATTCTGACCCAACGCTTTATGCCTCTTCATGGCTAAAACGCTTCTCCGAGGGGGCAATATGTACGTACCCAAAATGTGAAGGTATCAGATCGCTGCAACAATGTAATAAGTGCCCCGATGATGATACAGTCTCCTCGCAAGGTGTTCGGGATCCGAAAAGCCCTCTGAGTATGCGTTAACATCCCGCATGCCCCGCTTAGCCCCCACGCCCTTTTTTTCCCCTTTTTCCCTCTTTCCTGGCCTCTTGACCTTCATGATTTGAAACCCGCGCCCAGGGGGGCTCAGGACGCCGCCCGCCTCGAGCTAAGCGCGTCCCGTGCGCATTTTCCGTAACGCTCTTTTGACGTGACTCGCGTGAAATATCATGATTCACCACCTTTTCTTTTCCGACTTGAGCATGCATTTATGTTTTTGGTCCCCTGAATAGTGTTTTTCCTTTGTTTATTGTTTAGGAGTTCAATTTGGTTTTGGTTTTGAGTGTTGGAATTCCTATAAATGCATACCAGCTTTGAGGCAAAGGGCCACCATTTTTCCTTGTTAGAGTCTTCTCGATTTTAGTGGTTTGGTCTCGTTAGCTTGCTTAGGATTGATAAGCATAGTTCATTTCATACTTGGTTAGTATTGTTCATTGTTGGTAAGCCACAGACTCCATCTTGTGCAAGCAAAGGTTGTTATCTCATCCCAATCTAGTTAGAAGCTTGCCTCCGAATTTCTCTTTGTTTGTAGATTTGTTTTTATTGTGTCTTGGAGTTCTTAGTTCAATCCATTATATGTCCGGTTAGCTTTATTCACTGTTAGTAAGCCACATATCCAACTTGTGCAAGCAAGTGTCTTTATTTTATCCAATCCATTGGAGAATGTAATCGCTTAGGAAGCCATTAAAGCCGCAGGTTTTGCTCTTCGTATAGGATAGTTACAGTTCTAGTCGCTTCATGTTGCATGACTCGCAAGTAAAAATCCCGCTAGGAATCGCATAAGCCAAGCTCGTACTCTTGCGCTATCCCTCTCCTACTCGCATTCTCTGGCCTCGCATTCTCGAGTTGTCCTTGTCCCAAAATCTACTCTTATCGGTGCTAGCATTACACGCTTTTCTCGGATCCACGTGAACACAAAAGAACGAGGAGATCATACTGAGGGGACGAGATCACATACACCATCGGATTCGCCACTGCTCGCTGGAGTTCGGGTTTTACATTTCAAAGTTCTAGCCGATTCATATCAAATAGAGTAGTTAATCGCTTTATTTCATTTCATTCTATTCTCGACATGCATTGTGTGAAGTGTGGGGATTGATAGTTTCGAGAAACTATGATTCACTCCTCACTTCGAGGTAGGATCGAGAATCTTGCCAAATAGAGATTAGACAAATTGTTTTATTTAGAGTAATTCTACAAAATCGCACAGGCAAATAACTACACTCGGTTATCTTGTCTGTTTCAAATTATTGTTTAGTTATTATTTCTAGATATGCTTAAAATAGTTTGCTTTCCTTAAAATTATTAAAAGTTTTCTTAGAAGAATAAAAGTTATACAGTTAGATTTATTTCACATAGTTAGAATTTGCTTCACATGCTTAGATTTGCATTTTGTTTCGTATGACAATCACGGGACCTCAAGAGCCCAGGGAATATATATTTGAGCCAATCGTGCCTCAACCAAACCTAGTCACAGCAATAGTTGACATAGACCAAAATCTCAGGATACAAGTATTCCGAACAACCACAGATTTACAACTGATCAGTTCTCAGTTAAGAGGATTAAACATAGAAGACGACCAAGCACATGCGTTTTGGTCAAGTCAGCCAAACTATAGATTACCCTAGAAAACATCCACATGACTGTAGAAGGGCTCGAAAGAGAACAAACATTCGGGTGCGATCCTCTAGTTCCACAGCCAGACGCTGGAGACACCCTCGTAGATATAGATACCAGCTTAAGAATCCAAAGTCATGAGAACCCGTAAGGTATTCGAGAAGATTGCACAACTATTGGTTCTAAACATAGAAGCCGAGAAAGCATACGACATCGGATAATAGGGATTAGAACTTGATCCCGCATATGACCATAACAGACAACAACAACCAAGAGTCTATGGTTGTGATCCATAGATCCCACACCCAACGAATCCACAAGTCGGTTAGACATAGACACTAGCCTACTACGATCTTGGTATTCGTGTCCACTCCACTTCCACCTATCATCATCGAACAACCTGTCCTTACTAGATATAGCAGCCTAACGAAGTTAGGGAATTCTGGACTAGGCCAGAAAATCGTCCATAGAGTCGACTATTTTCATCGTCCGCCATATGACCTTATCAGGAGATATATACGAAACAATCCCAGGTCATTTCCCACGTATTCCGCAGCCCATAGATCGAATCACGCCAGAGCTCGATATTGATTGGAGCCTTCGAGCAGTCATCCTCGCTGATCGATCTATCACACCAGCCCAAGTTAGAAGGGCCTTCTTTGCCTTAGATTCGCAAATTCCACTAGTGCGTGTCGAAGACATTAGACTCCCTAACTAGTTTGTCTGCATATTCTACCCCCACCGGCTGTCTCGGCACGACCTCGGGAGGTCGGGTGCACGCGGGAAGAGTTACTTGTTGATTCTCACGCCGCCTGTCGCGCTTCCGACGTACGAGACACCTCATAAATAAGATACATTCTATGCATCTTTCCATTTCTTCATATCTGTGATTTTCTGTTTAAAACGAGGTGCTCAAGAATCGACCACGGCCACCTCAGAATCGACCATGGTTACCACCGCCGACGCCGGTTGCCACTTAACCGACGTCGGGTCCACTGTGTTCTCCAAAGAACCTTACTCTTCCAGCTCCCACTTGAGATTAAATCTCTTCCTGTGATCTTCTCATCAGAAAAACAAACGCTACTCTGATACCAGTTGTTGGGATTTTGGGGACAGTGGAATAGTGTTATGATTTAATAACAAACAAAATCATGCACATAGGATCCAAACAATTTACCCACAAAATCTACAGCAGCGGAAGTATAAACTAGAATAATCCAAATCACACAAAAGTACACACACATAACAAGCATGTATTGTGGTTCACCCAATGTGGGCTACGTCCACCAAAGATAGAGATCTCATATATATATAATATAACAAGAGATTACAAACCAACTCTTCTGCACAAGAGTTCATGTATCTCTACAAGAGTATCTCTTCCTCCCATATCTCCAACCGGATCTGCCTGAGTACACTAAATTGTGCCTCCAAACTCCACCAGCAGATCTCACATAACTAGGAACTACTGCATCTCTGAACTGCGACCAAGTTCTATGTGGATCTGCAAACAAGACCTCTCACATGGGTCTACCAGATGTGCAACTAAGATTGTGCACCAAGAAGTAAGTTTGTCTCTCCATCACTGCATAACCTATGCAAACATGAAGATGACCTCCTCTATAATATCTAGATCTACATGGATCAACAATACAATATGATCTCATGGATCTACAATACAAGACTAGATCTACATAGATCTATAATACAAGACCTCACCAACATGTGGATCTACAAGAAGAAACATTATGTGCTTTGCATACTATGCAAGCCATTACAATGAGACAATAAATATACAAAGGAAATACAATAGCCTGCTATTTCCTTCTGTCCAGCTCCTCTCCATGGAGTCTCTGTCTTCATGTAACTGTTCCTTTTTCCTCTTCTTCTTCTTCGTCTTCATCCTCTCATTCTTGGAGAATCAAGGATCTAATATGATCCTTCTCTTCATTCATCACACTTCTAAACCCTAGCTTTCATGCTTATATAAGCGTATATAAACTTAGGGCACCTTAGCCATGCAATTACATCCAATAAATCTACTTTAATGCTAAAGATAGATTTAATTCCCGAGAGTTAATTAAAACATCATCGCACAGGTAATCGGCGCTGGTTAGCCTTAACCGCGGTCGGTTCCCACTTGCTCTGACCGATGTCTGTCCTGTCTAACCAATGACGGGTTGTTGTATTTTCCAACAAGTTTCCATTGCATGCTCCAGTGAAGCTATTTAGCTCCACAACCTAACAATTACATCGATTCCACGACATCTTCCATGTTAATTCTTATTTTTATTGAATTGTGTCTCTTAGGCTCCGCACATGAAGAGAATTGGAGAGCTGAGATAGAGTATGCATTGCTAGCGTAAGCGGGCATTTTTACCATGTTCACGCACATTACATTTTTACCCTATTCATATCAGTCATACAGTTTACAAAGGTTATAACAGTAACAATACGTGAATTTGAAATAAAAAGAAATATGACATGTCAATGTTTAATATTTTAAAGTTAATCTATTTGTGTTCGAGTAAATGGTCGATAAATTAATAGTAATGCATATCGTAAAACCTGTCGAAGCATTGAGTCCCAGGACAAGCCGAGGTTGTAGGGTGAGTCCGCTAAAATGCTCGTATGAACGAGCTCCAGAGGGCCTCGAGCGCGCTTAAAACCCGCTTTTCCCCTGCATGTCCGGACCCTATCTCTCTACATTCTCATACTTTGACTCATTCAAACCATTTCTTTTATTATAACTCTCATCATGTATTACTACCCTTATTTTTGCCGTACAATAAGTACAAGAGGCAATAAAATAAATGACTCGTAAATTTCGCAGACCATTTCCTTACCAATCCGCGTTTGAGGATTTAAATCTTTAAAACGTGTGTGAATCTCATCTGTCCTTTTAACTTATAATTTTGCCGTAATCCGTTGTGAAAGAAGCGAATGCGATGACTTTGAAGTTTCAATACGCACGAAATCTCATCTTGTTCCATCTTCTCGTGTATTTATTCGTGTCAAAATGTACAAGAAAAACATTGACTCTCTTTTTGTATTCTCTCATGATAAAAGGCAATCGCAGAGGAAGAACCTGCTCTATCAAGAAATAAGCGTTCCAGAAAATTAAACAAAGAAAAGAAGGGGAATGGGAAGAAGGCCGTGCTGTGACAAGGTTGGTTTGAAGAAAGGACCGTGGACTGCGGAGGAAGATAAAAGCTCGTTAATTTCATTGCCAACAATGGCCACTGTTGCTGGCGTCTCCTTCCCAAGCTTGCTGGTATTAATTCCATTGCTTCATACAGCTTTATCTTTCACATCCCATTATCTTAGATCCTGGGTATTTTTCTTGTGACAAAATAAGCCACCTTGAAACAAAATTGTCCATAGTTTGCAAATTTTTTTGGAATACAATTGGTCGATATTTAGATCCGCAAATAAATCTGATGAATTTAAGTAATTTATAAAAACATGTAATGATATTATCAATTTGTAAGAATGGAACAAAACCCATATATATAAAGATCACAAATACATGTTCACTTTTAAAACATTGCATTGACTCCAAGTCAAGAAATTACTATATAATTGTGGGAGTAATCCTCCTTGACTGTGTTTCCCCAATGTAACCAGGTATTAAAGATATCTGGGAGAAAAAGAAAATCTTAGAATTGTTGCAATTTTATGGCGTAAATGGAAGAATTTGTGTATTTGATGTAATGCAGGGTTGCTGAGATGTGGAAAGAGTTGTAGACTGAGATGGACAAATTATCTTCGCCCCGATCTGAAAAGGGGCGTCCTCTCCCGTCAGATGAGAAGCTCATTATCGACCTTCATGCTCGCATGGGTAACAGGTGACACATTTTTCTTTTTGAAGCTGAAATGAAAACCCAGGCATGAAAACAGGACTTCATATTTAATCTCACATGATAACAGGTGGTCGAAGATTGCATCTCATTTGCCAGGGCGCACAGACAACGAGAGATAAAAACTACTGGAACACCTACATAAAAAGAAGCTGATGCGCATGGGAATCGACCCCGTGACGCACCTCCTCTTTCAGAATCGCCGCAGCTTTCCCAACAAGACAACAACAGCGCAGGAGCAAAAGATTTCTGTGTAGACCAAGCTGAGACGCAGAAACAAATCCTCCATGAAAAAAGCTCCGAGATTACAATCTCAAACAGTGCTCCTCAGCAAGAAGAACCCGATCAGAGTAACAGTTTTTCCTCCGCAGAAATCCCATGTAAAATGGAGGAGTCACAGTCAATTCAAAGCTGGTGGGAATACAGCGATATTGCAGCAGCAGATTACTTCGAGAATTCCGAATATGGCTTAACGTGGTTCGATCCTGAGTCGAACATGGGTAGCGTGTTCGAATCTCCGGGACTAATTCCTCCATCATCAGATTTTTACAACACCCATTTATTTTTACAGGATAATATTAATAGTTTTCCCCATGGGAAATACAACCAGCAGGCTCTGGCTTATAAATTTCTAAATTTGCTGTAATAATATAAGCCAAGAAAAACCCTGAGCCCTGTAAATATGAGGCAGCAAGCCTCAAATTAAAAAAAAATATAGCTACATGGAGATTAATACAGAAAAAAATATAGCTACATGGAGATTAATACAGTTTCTGACTCTGTTTTTTTTTTAAATTCCAGTGAACACTGAAATTTGGGATTAGATTTTTCCCCGTAGAAAATTTAATGCCGATATAACCGTGTGGTTGAACTCGTCAAGGATGTTTTATAAATAATGCCGAAATTTCTGGCAGAGTAATAAAAGAATGTCTGAATAAGATTCTTTCACATATAATACATTGCAAGAGGGCATTTAACAGCTCACAGAGATTCTTGAAGGTTCTTTTTTTTTTCTAATGGCGGCATTTAATTATTTTTTTAATTTTTTGTTTTGGAAACTGTTGTATTTAATTCGGACCAATAAAACGTGAGAAGAATCTATCCAACTTAATTATTTCAAAATAGGAAGATGACTGTCCCGGGAAAAAGACCAAAAGATGTATGGATTGGTACGGGTTTAAGCCAGCATGTGTTGGAATCTTGGTAACGTCAATTTATTTTATACAGTGATTAACATAAGGGGCTTAAATTTGACCTCTGTTTACACGTTTTTTTATGATTTTATTCGTAAAATATTTGTAATATTAGTCACATACAACTTGCACATTTGAAATTTAAGTGTCGTTTTTAATTTATATTTACATGTTAATTATAAAACCGTGTCTTTAAAAAAGTTAAATAATCAGTATAATTATAGCAATTTTAATATTTTTGAAGGGCAGGGCTAAAAAAATTACTAGCACCCATAAAATGTTTAACAGGTATAGTGGACGTCAAATTTAACCCGAGATGTAATATATTGCGGATCTAATATTATGTTATGAACACCAATCATAATATTAAGAGGTTCCTTCGTGTCTTTTAATATTCTTCTCCCGTGTGGAATTCATAGGCTTGGAATTGTGATTAAGAAATGCCATGATAGAACATGTAAGGATTATGACCCTCAAATGTGTAGTATACACCTTTTTTAATAATTTTTGAGAAGTACTCTTCCTTACTAAACTATTTCTTAAACACAACTTGGGACATGCTCGAGTCATGCTTTCTGAATGGTAAAAAAGAGCATGAAGAGCCTCCTCCCACAATCATCATTTTTTTCAACATAGAGAGCCTCCACTTCTGGTTATTCTCGAACCATCTTTTTCACAATCTTTGACCAGTGAGACATTAAATAGGTAATGCTTTATAAAGCTCTTCTTTCTTACAATCTTCCATTAGAGGTGCCATTTTGTTTATATAAAATCATATATATAATTATAGATAATTCAAAATTATTTTGTAATTGAGGAAAGTAAAGGTGATATAGAAAGTTTAATTTTTTAAAATTATATTTCAATATTCATTATCGAAAAACCAAGGTTTTTGAGGCGAGTAAGTGATAACTCAAAAACTAGAGATGAATGAAAGACTTTGTCCAAAATATCAACTTCCAAAACTTGGTAATGTCTAAACTACCAAGTGACATTATTGGTAAATTTTAGAAAAACAAACTATGCTTTGACGATTGTGTTTATTTAATCAACGACTTCAATAACCTTGCTCAAATTTTTGACACTTTGCTCGAATCACTAGGAAAACAAATTCTTCTATAAACTTGAAATGGGAAAATGAGCTTGCCAAGATAAGGAAATCGATATATGTGTTTGGGCTTGTGTTGTTCCTAAGAAAAGTAAGACTATCTTGATATGTATCGTTGCTCTCAACAATGTATAATATTAAAAACAAAAAACCAATCATTGTACTAAAGTGTAATCACAAAATCTATTCACTTGGGTACATTTATAGGCCCTAAAAGTAGTCTAGCATTTACATTATTCCTAAGTGAGAAAACTAGTAATCGACAATTGTCTTTAGCCTTTTGTTTTGTCTTCTCGCATTTTTATTGGCTTCATACATATTGCACTCTTGTCGGTATTTAATTGTTTTATCTTTCTATGGCCTCAGGACACTGCGCCTACTGGCCAGACGCCTTGCCAAAGTGCGTTCATGTCCTCGTGGGCGCTCCTATCCCTTTTTTATCCTTTTCTTATCCTTTTGGACCTCTTTCGCTTCTTAATTACTTTTTATCACTTTGGGTCAACCTTTCAATTGTCAATTATGAAATTCAAACAAAGGAATCATATAAATACATAGTTATGTTTTCAAAATAAGGGACCAAACACTAAACATTACATACTACCACCTAAGCTTGCATTCAAAGGCACAAGAGCATCAAAGGCATCCATCTAACACTCATACAAGGGACAAGGGTTGCATCATTTTTACATACACAATATAGGAAGGGAAAGTCTATTCTATACATCTTCTACATTCTAGATCTAACCCGCTATCACTATACAACTCTGGAAGGACATCTTAGGGTATCATTTCCATAGACACACACAAGAACTACATGGAGTCTGAGATGTAGTGCAACGTTCGGTCATAAGTTCACTCTTTGGGTGACCGCCGAGGTCAGTCCGACTCCCATTCTACATTTTCCTTTTTAGGTTTGATGTGGTTTGTGGGTATGTGCAGGTGAACTTCTTTCTTGCAGTTACAGTACAATAGCAGATTAGACAGACAAGAGATCCAAAGTGACAAACAAGGACCAACAAGTGAAGCTTATCCAACACTGAAAGATCCATATCCACAACATCTACCTAGACACCAATGCCCATATCCAAACACCACCGTTTGGGCACTCCTATCCTCTCTTGGGTACTCATGTCCAACACTGTTTCTGATCCCAAAATCTCTAGTTTACAAAGGTGACGTTGTTCATAGTTTGTTCTAGTGCTTCATCTACCTAGATCACTTCCTGTCTCGCTAAGAAATTAGCAAAGTCCTCTTATCTCTCCTTCTTGCTTAGGGTTTTATATTGCATATGCTTTATTGCTTGCATCTCATTGTATATTAGCATTTGTACATCATTAGGTACAATAGTTATGTTGAAAATAAGATTTAATTAATTCCATTTTTATTAAATCATAAAGCATCAACTAAATAAACCAATGTATAGGATCCCTTTCAAATGAATTCTTGATCTAGAATGCTTTAACAAGATGGTCAATATGTTGCTTGATTATCTATAACCACTTGAATGTGTTTGATCATTGCATGATTACTTTATTTTCAAAAGTGCTAGATAGGTGTTAGGTTCTATCTAGCACTTTTGAAAATAAAGCAATCATTATTCCTCTTCATGTTCTCCTCTTCATTGCATTTAGTGAAAGAGTATTCCTCTTCATGTTCTCTATTTTCTACATCAAACTAAATTGTGGATTTGGGCTTAAAACATTTGCATTTCATTCTAGTATGTCGCATTGTAGCTCACATTAATTTGAGGGCAACCTATACGCTGGAAGTCATGCCCAATTGATGGTTGACTAATTCAATCATAGTTCACTTTACACATTCTCTATACCAAACCACTTAAACAATTTACACATCTTCTTAAACATCATCCTACCCAAAAGAAGTTGTCAACGATCGAGGATTGATAGTGGGCACCAAGTGGTTTCTCTGTCTAGTCATTATCTCAGAGAAAGGACCACCCCGCCAAAACTTTACCTAAAACCATCCTTAGTTCTTGGCTTTTCATAGGGTACCTTCTATCAAACCAAAACTTTGTTCTATTCACAAGTCAGTCCTAAATAGCATAAGCTAAAACATAAAATTCACCAATAGGATTTTGTGTTTCTTAGTTTTTTCTTGATTTTTGTTTTGAGTTGTGAGGTCGTATTCTCCATTCTTGTCTTCCTTTCTCACTCCATAATCATAGTTCATGTATTTTGATTATTTTTGAGTGTTCGTGGTTCATCAATACCATACTCAGGTTTTTGGGTTAGTATTCTATCTGATCTAAGTCACTAAATCTCATTTTTCTTCATCTTTTCAAATTTCATGATGACCGGTGTCGGTCCAGTGACCGTCATCTTGGTTTACATCTGACCATCATCAGTTTACCTAACCGTTATCGATTTCCTACATTTTTTGGGTTATTTCACCAAAACAACACTCACTTTTCTATTCTTTCTGGGGTTTCTCATATACATCATCATACCTCTGGGTCTTTGAAATCACTATCAAATCCATATTTTTCTTCATTTTCATCAGTTATTACCACATTTATCAAAATTTTGATTATTCCATAAGAACCGATATCACCACCCTTTATCACCGTCATCGGTTATCAAAGCTGCCGATTCTGCATTTTTATTTTTAATTAAAAAAATACCGTTTTCACCTCTCGGACTATTTTTCTCCTTTTCTTCTATTTTCTTGTGTCATTTACAGAGAGCAGATTACCAAATCTACATTAACTCACATGGTTTTGACTCGTAGCCAAGCTAACACCCTTGTATTCCACGCTAGCCTTCAACCGCTCCCACCTAGCCCATCACCATATTCCATTCTATCACCCATGGATCCCACTCAGCCCATTATCATCATTACCGATGACGAGGAGTTCACAAGACTCCTTGACCAAAACCCCGCTACCTTACAATATTATCTCGCCCATTCATCCACTTGAGATTCATCAGACAACTGGTATACAACATGCATGTGTCCATTCCTCCTACCCTCGCACCCACTTCTAGCGTCGGCTAGTACTAGCTCAGCCTTACCTTCTTCCACCTTACCACCCGTGGTATCCCAACTTGACCCCACATCATCAATATTTGTTGCACCTATGGCATCTATCGCACTTTTGATGTCGGTTGCTCCTACAGAGTCAACCATTCCTTCATCGCCTCCTCGAGTGTAGGGCCATCTCGCGCCACCACCTCTTATATACCCATTTCTTCTCATCCACCCATGATGTTAGCATCCCACACTCCCTTCCAAAACATTTTCCTTTCCATCTTACGTCTCTCCCTCCAATTACCATGAGAGTTGTCACATCCACTATGCCTACCTATACCTATCACCAACTTCTTGTTTCATCTGTTGCATATTCAGGATACTTTTCAGTTACATCTATTCCCCCTCCCAATTCTCATACTCGGCACCACCATATACTGGGATGTCGTCCTCATCATACACTCATCATCTACCCCCTTATACTGCAGGGGGTGCCCAATCATCACAACCTACTAACGACCTTATAAAAATGATGATGGAAAAGATGCAAACATTAGAAGCATTGGTTTCCGGCTCATGTACCTCTTTGACCTATGATGAAATTTGCAATGATCTCATTCATCCATCTATTCCCATTCGTCCATACCCTACGCATTAGGAAATGCCCAAATTCAAATGGTTGCAACACTCACGGTCTTTCAAACATGGGTGTTATCTAATCACTCATGATGACGCTTTGCTCTTGCGTATATTCTCAATGTCCTTGATAGGACCTGCGTTGGATTGGTATAGTGGTCTACCTCGACATTCCATTTACTCATTCAACCAAGTGGCTCAAGCCTTCTTGGACCATTTTTCGATCAATATCATCAAGAAGGTCACCATGACCAACTTGTACTCAACACGATAATACAAAGACAACTTTATCACATATTTCATTGCTCATTGGCGAAGCCCCACAACCAACTCACATTCCAACTGCCTCAAACCGAGCTTATAGATTTTTTTACTAGGGCTTGTGTCAGGCACATCTCACCAAATCTCCAAGTTCAAACCTTCCGCATGTTTGACGAGGCATTTACCATGGCTAGAAAACTTGAAATTTGGGCCATTGAAGAGAAGAAGATACAATTGCGTAACAAAAATGATGCCTTTAAATCAAATGATACTTCTTCTTCCTCCAAACCCCAAAACAATTATTCTAAAGCAAAAGGATATGCCCATGTGGTAGTTTTGAAAGATGGCCCATCTCACCCATCCAATCAATCAAAACCTTCTTCCAACCTTTCTCTCATTCAAGATTTTTAGTTTAAGCAAGAGCAACGCAAATACACTCCAATCAGAGAACCCTATTCTTCAGTCTTAGAAAAACTTCCAAAAGTGGAGCCATTACCCTTCCACCCATCAAACCACATACTAGTTTTGACCCCTCTTGTCCTATGCCCGCATGGTACAAGGAACATGATTATTGCAACTATCATCGCGTTAAAGGTCATAACAATGGTAATTGTATAACCTTCAAAAAATTATCCAAGAAATGTTAGATAATGGAGATCTCATCTTGGATAACCCTAATGTATCGGCTAATCAAAACTTGCATATCTTCAAAATCCATTCCCAAATCACACCTCGTCATCTAACCAAACTGGAAAACCTTCGACTAATGACAGTAATGTTTGTGAGGTTCATGTTGTGTTTGACATCATACCAGCCCTTCCTCAATTTCCTCATGTTCCCTCTATCGAGGAGATTCTCGCATGAGCTCCTTTACCCATAGAGGAACCTGTTTCATCTACTCCTTTACCCATAGAGGAGTCTCCCTTGTCTCCCCCTTCACCACGGAGGGGTCCACCATATCTGTTGATGCAGTTTCCCCTCATACCTCTCAACCTGATGAACAACCCACAATATTAATTCTCCTACCCACGGGAGATTCATGCTCACCTTCCTCTTCACCAAAAGAGGAACCTACCTCATCCTACTCATCATCTCCCCTACCCATAGGAGATCCATTAGAGGCGCCACTTCCTATTGGTGACAACTCTCCATCAGCCTTCAAAGATCCTGTTGATTTACTCTCGGCTCTTTTACCCACAGAGTTTGAAACCAACCATTTCCCTGTCTCACAGACATTCTTTTTACAGGATTACTACCAAATCAACATCATCTCCTCCTACAACTATACCATTTTCATGTCTAGTTGACCGCTTGGATTATGTTGATAATTCCATGCTTTGGGGACGCCTTCGGCTACCCTTTTCAACTCAGATGCAAATGTTGTCTGTTGATACCTCCACGATATATCCAAAGGTGTTTTAGACAACCATGCCCATGCCAGTTAGAGTGGCCTCTTCTTCATCACCCTCGCCTACACCTAAACCATTAACAACAACCAAAATTTTCCCTATACCTAAAGCCTTACTTGCACATATACCTTCCTCTCGTGCCCAAACCCATTACCACATTAGGATTCATGCCGACATCAATCCTAGTCCATCCTCCTATCAAATTGGATTTAGCCACATCCTCAAAAACATGCGTAAAAACTATTCCCCACCTAAGAGGAAAACCCAACCTTCTAGGCCACATACACCGGTTTCACCCACTACCCCTCTTTCACCTTCACCACTTCCATCTATCCTAGGACCTCACCCATCAACCTTGGCCAAGCAACCTCCTACCCAAGGTAAACTAAAAACACAAAGAACCCATCTCCTCATCACGAGCCTATGTTACACCTAACTTACTTGCACAATGTACACATTTGCCATCGCATGCATCCTTTTTATCATCTATACGCATGCCACTTCCAAAGATCCTCGCCACTACCCATGATATTTCCTTCTCTTCAACCAATACCTTCCACCTTGCCTCTTCCAGAAACCTTCACCACACCTCCATTATCACCTTGGCTAACATGTCCCCTTCCGCCATCTACCTTCCCTTCTACATCGCGCACTCCTTCTTCACCTTTACCTAGGAAGGTGCAATCAAAAGTAGATCCCACTACCCTCTAAAGAGGTAGTCAAACCTACAACACCTTCAACCGCTAGCTCATCTGCTACACCTTTACCCAAGAAGGTACAACCCAAACCTAAAATAGTATTACCTACCAAACTAGTGGTCAAACCTATTCCACCTCTCGATTCCACCTCCCATGGCACCTCTCCCACCAAAATTGTGCACACCTCCATCTCGACCCACACTTGCTTTGCATTGTGATCCACCTGATAGGGTCTTACGCCAACATCTTAGCAAACCTTTTAGAGACTCGTTGTCATCACATTGCCACCACTTAGACCTTACGACCCACTCAAACCCAAACCAACAGGGTTTGATGATACCAAAATTTGCACCTATCATTGTGTGTCAGGGCATGATGTAGAAAATTGTAAGGCTTTAAAGACCGTTCTTCTCCAATTATGTCCTCCTGAAGAAAACTTTGATGACGATGATCTTTTAGACAAGGACCTTGTTCCACCTTCACCTATCACCACACATCCTTGCCCCTTACCTATTCAACGATCCTCCACAATCCTTTTATCTTCCTCTAACATTCAAGATCAATATAGTCCGCATAAGAGAGCTAGACATGACCTCCGCCCAAATGTCAATGTGTTTCCTTCTTTGCATAACACCAATAAATTCCCTCACCATACTTTTTCCCATCATGTCGCTACACCTATCATGACTCGTTGCTCCCTTACCCTATATTAATATGGTTAACATTGCCACTCATGCCTAGAAAGACAAAGGAAAGGAGAAAACACCAACCCATCTCGCCAATCTCGTACCCAATATACCATCTGCACCCGCACCAAGAATCACCATTCGGGGACCCACATACCCTATTTCGACATGGGGTCACCCATCGTACAATGATCAAACAATTACACCAATCTCCTCTCAAAATGTCATTGTATGACCTTATCCAAACCTCTCGAGTCTCATCGACATGCCCTCGTAGAGGTTCTACAATCCATCAAGGTTTTACGTAACGACCCTACACCGTGGCCTCTATGATCACTCCTCACCTTGTGGCCTCTCTCACCACTTCATCCCCTTCCTCTGTACTCCACCACCACTCATCAATTATCCACTCTCGTTTCTCTAATGATGAGATTGTACTCCCCAAACAGATGATCCCGATCCGCCCTATTTATCTCCATATACATTGATAACATGCACATTCGATGTGTTATGATCGATGGCGGTGCCATCATCAACATTATCTCCTCCCATGCATACAACCAAATGCACATCCCCGCCAATTACATGCATAATAACCTAGTTATGTTGTGTTCATTTAATGATTCCATAACTTCGACCCTTGGCACCATCATTCTCCACATTCGCGTGGGCCCCCATATCGTTCCATAATTATTCTACGTCTTAGAGGGGGAATTCAGTACAACTTGTTGCTTGGTCAACCTTGGATCCATGTCATGGGTTGTGTTCCTTCAACCTTACATCATTGTGTAAAATTTGAACATGAAGGACATAACTATACCATTCCAATTGACCCTTCACTGTTCAAAACATGTAACATGTTGAATTGACCTAATGATGTCCTTATACCAGTTAAGGCATCTACCGCCCGCCACCTCACCTTCACGCATGGCCCCATCCCCCAACATTACCGCTACCTCTCCCACACCTAAATCCTCTATTCCCACCGCATTGCGACCTCCGTAGCTAACCCATCCACTAACACATCTACTTCTCAACCAACCAATGCTTCTTCTTCTTCACCACCCAGTAATTCATCCATTCCCACTACCCATGTATTGACTACCAATCCCTTATAAGGTGTTTTTAACGTCTCACTCTAGGGGAGTACCACCTGTATAACATCGACATATTCCTTACTCCTCAAGAGTATGGTAGCCTTCGCAAACATCCCCGCTATGATCATCACATAGGTGAAGTATTCCCTTACGCTCCTCCCCACCTTCGCATCAAATGTAGTGCCCGTTTAAACAACCACTTGAGACCTAAGAAATAACCTAGGGTTAGCTAGAAAATTATAGGATAATTTTTTTTAGAAGTGTCCACAACCAAGTTGCAAGACAATAGTTTGCCACTAGCAGGTTCTAGAACAAATCCTATTTACCAAAACACAAGTTTCCTTTATTAACTTATATCAAGTTCACAAGGTTCAAAATTTAGGGTTACATGTTTTATTTAGGTTCAGGGAGTAATTTACCCCCATGCCTACTCTCTAATAGGCTCAGAGTTTCAACTATATTTTTCTCTTACTTAACACTTCCAAAATTTCCTAAACCATTCCCAATGGATAGGAAATTTTCTCACCTTTCCGGTGATATAAAGAAGTCCTCCTAACTCCTTGTAGAACTCAAGATATGAGTGGGCGGAGTTTCTAGGGAAAATTTTCCCTTAGGGGACACGTGGCAAGAGGAGGGGGAAGCTCTTTGGACGGATTGGTGGGTTCAGCGGGCGGCATAGGGAAATTTTCCCACCGCAAAGCTCAAAGGCACAAAGTATTTCGTGCCCCCACGGGTCCCCAGGTGGACACGTGTCGAGCCCTAACGCACGGCGGAGAAGGGGTGAGGAGTTTGGCAGAGTGGTGGGGTATTTTGGCACGTTGTGCCCGATAGGGAAGAAAAGGAAGAAGAGGGTGTGGGGGTCCGCACACCCGTGGAAGGATAAAGTCTGAGGGGACGCAGATATGTGGGCCACTTTGGAGAAATTTTAGAATTTTTCCAAGGGCCGAAAACTAAAGAAACAAAGGGGTTCTACCTACCCGCTATCACTCCCAAAGTGCCATGTGGCACACTCTCATTGGCTGCAGGCCGGTGGGGCCAAAATGAGAATTTTCCCCAAAAAATTCAAAGGATAAAAAGTTAAAATGAACCACGCCTCCGCCTCAGCCCCCTAAAGGACACGTGTCACCCTCTGATTGGCTGTGGGCCGGCGAAGAAAAATGGAAAAATTTTCCCAAGTAAAATTTTTCAAAAGGTAAGTTTTAAGTTTGAAAGGAGTCCACCCATCCACTGTGCCACGTGGCAGCATGTGATTGGCCGCAGCAGCGGGTGGCGGGGTAAAATGGGAAAAATTTCCCAAGGCAAAATTTTCAAAGGGATAAGTTTAAAAAATTGGTCCGCCCCTCCTAGGGTGCCACATGGCAGGCCCCGATTGGTTGTGGGATGGCGGGGCCGCAGACCTTTTTGGAATTTTTTCCAAAGTCAAAATTTAAATTTTTCTATAGTTAAAGTTAATCTTATTATTTTTTTGAATGCCAAATTGAAGTAAAACTTCAAATGGCCATAACTTGAGCTAGAAAGCTCGGTTTTGGGAAAACAAGGACTTTTCAAAAAGCTCTCAATGCCCTCTTTACACAAGAATCATTAATTTTGGAAATTGATGAAGTTTTAGAGGTAAATTTAATGAAAACAATCTACAGGGTTTTAATTAGTGAACTGAGCAGTTTTCAAATTCTCAATTTGGTTAAATTAGAACTCCTCCTTCACTCAACATGTCGAACAAACATGGAGGATTAGTCTAGGGAGGGTTTAGAGTGTTTTAGGAAGATTAATTTGTCCAATTGATTTCAATATTTTATTTCTCCGACAATAGACAAAAAAATGACCCAAGGAGGAATTTGATTAAATTTTGCAATGGTTATATTGTTTCCTCAAGTTTTCTTTGTCAATTTGGATTCCTAAATGTCTTAGCATGTTAACTTGTAAAATTTTTAAGTTGATTACTAAGTGCATGTCTGAACTGTTCATTTTATTAAAATGTGAATTGCCAGAATGAAGTTTATGGCAGTGAACTGTTTCCTTTAAATTGGTTTATCAATTTTGTCTTGTGAATGTGCATATGTTTCCTAAACTTAGTCAAATACATTTGCTTGATTAAAACAACCATTCATTTCTAAATTAAATTACAGTTCAGATTTCAATTCTAATGCACAATTCAAAAGAGAACAATACAATTTAGCTTTCTCATACGTATTTTCTTTCCATTGCAATAAAACACAGCCTCAATCACCATTTGATATTCCCATTTCAATTACAACAATGTGAATAAGAATGAGCTTGAAATTTATTTATTGAATTCAAACAGAGAACATCTTTACAATTTATCTCTTTCTTTTAACTTTGAAATACAATAAACCATACATATACATTCTTTTCATTTCTTTACAAACAGAGACTGGAATACATCTCTTTACATTTCTCAATTCAAATTCAAACTTCCATCATCAATACGAATGGTTTCTCATTACAAACATTATACAACTCATCCACTCAAGGTGGGAAAGGTTACAATGAATTTTCTCAAAAGATTGGGACTGTCAAAACTGTATATATTCCTGCTCCAAACAACAACATGCTAGTTTCTCCATCTTTTCATCTTTGATCACAACAAGGAAGGGGGAAAGGCAACGCTCTCCACCCAACCAAGACATCCAATGAGAAAGGAGAAGCCATCCTTCCTCATTGGCCCCCGAGCCCCAACCATATTGAAATAGAGAATGAGAATCAACTCATGGCAACAAGGCTTCCACAAACATACAAGCAACATTTTCACATGCATAGATTAATAAGATACACATTCCAAACAAGGACAACAGTTCACAACTGCATTTGAAATTATTCACACAACACATAGGCTTGATCAAGCAAGCCAACAAGAGCAAAGAACTATGGGGAACTACTTATGCCTCCCTATTTGGAATTGGGCATCCACCTAAATCATACCACTAATAAACATATCAAATCCCATAAACCTTATATCTCCCAACCCCTCCTTATGCCCCCAAATTTTCTCCCTTATGCCCCCAAGAGTAAGAAATGCAAGCAGTTTCTTTTCCAAGGTGGATCCCAATCCAAAACTCCCTCCACAATAAAATTGGTGCCATTGGAAATCCCTTATGCCCCCCATTGGAAATCCCCATAGCCTTCTCCTACACCATGTCCTAAGTAGTCTACCCAACCAGCCAAGAACACAAAACACATTCACCATTAAAACATGCATGCAAGAGAAAGAAAATATTAAAAACAAGCTCAAGATCCTACCTCTCCATAATGGAGTTTGTTCCAAGATCCACAAGCTTTCCAATTGTCAAAGTGCAGTCCAAAACCAACAATGTTCAAGCATGCAAAAGAATCCAAACTTCCTCCACAACAAGCTTCAAAACAACAAGAAAAAATTGCCCCAAGAGGAAATCAACAAAGTTCCAACAACCATAAACAAGCAAGGAGTTTCACTTTTATAGGAGAGGGAAGAGAAGAGGATGATGTGGATCCATGTGGGATGCCACATCATTCTTCCTCAACCCCAAGAGGAAAATCAACATCAACCACCAAATCACAATAAATAAAATGACAATATGACTTACATACACCAAAATGACCCATACTCCAAAAGGATTGAATTAAAAATATGTAAGAGAAGTGCAATTAAAACTTCCAAATTGTCATTTCAAAAAGTAATAAAAATGCCTAATTTTAACCTCCAAACCATAGGTATGGTTGGTGAATCATTTTAAGAGGTGTGGGACAAGTTTAACTTGTCCCACAAGCCTCCAAATTTGGCCTCCAAGGACAAATTCGAATTCCTAAGGAGATGAAGTGTCTTACACTCCAAAAATCTATCTTACATATCTCTTACACCTTCTTACACATTTCTTACACACTCTTCCAACATTAATATTTAAAATCAACAACTTCATTAATTACATTCCATATCCCAATTTAATTTAATTAAAGTTTAACTATATGATCTCTCACATTAATCTATCACATTTAAATTAATTACAAGAAGGAACACATCACTAATAAAATACATATCCCATGGTCACATATAATGGAAATTCCCCCATGGGAATCCCTAACAAACACACACACAAAACAGTTGCCATGGTGACCTTGTTGATTTCACCAGAATTCTAATATGGTTAGTCTCCAGTCCCTCGACATTGTTGTGATTTTTAACCTACAAAAATGCAAATACCTCCTTCACCTCGTGGCCATATCAGAACATCCAAAATGATATAAACAACATTTCAAAATTATCTAAACACATGAATCACAACAATATCAAGAATTCAACATTATCATTTTTAATTCATAAATCAACTATATCATCATCTATACTATTCCATACTAGGTCTACTTAAAATATCAAATGTCACAAGTCTAAATCAACATTTATAATATGTCCATGTCGAACAATATATCATCATCCACATAAGGGAAATGTATCTAGTAATCATCATGCATACTAACTGAATCCAGATCAATAATAATCTATGATCTAACATCTAACCATCATACTAACACAAGACATAATAGTGTCCATAATATGATCAACAATATCATGGATCAGTATCTAAAAGTGTCAAAGGGAAGTGGGCACTACATCCCCTCCCCTTATACTTGACTTCCTCCTAGAAGTCACTGGAACAAATGTGGAAACTACACTCGTAATACTATGGCATCCTCCCAAGTGGTGTGCAGTCTCATCATATCTGTCCCCCCACTGCACCGTGCATTCGATCAATCTCTACCTCGAAGGCCTAGGGTCCTACAATCTATGATACGGATGGGCTCCACCATCACCTACCCCTAATCTTGCACCTGCAATGATGTCCAGTCCAACACATGAGAAGGATCTGCAATGTACCTCCTAAGGACATAAACATGAAACACATCATGTACACGAGACAAGCTGGGTGGAAATGCTAGATGGTAGGCCAAAGGGCCGATATGCTCCAAGATCTCAAAAGGACCAACGAATCTAGGAGCTAACTTAGAACCTTTTCCATAATGGATAGGGCTCTTATGTGGTCTAACACGAAGGAACACCTTCATGCCCACATCAAAACTATGATCAATCCTATGTTGATCTCGCATACTTCTTTTGCATGTCCTGTGCCTCCTACAATCTCTACCTGATCAACACTACTTGTTATTCCATGTCCTCGTAAAAGAGCTGGTCCAAGAGATACTCTATCCTCCACTTGTCCCCGGCTAAGGGGTGTCATCACTCTCTACCATATAATTCTGAAAAGTAACCATGCCTATATAACTCGAAAACTGTATCAGTAGGCAAACTCCACTAAGTACAGGTACTCCTCCCACTTAGATTGCTAATCCATCACATACATCCTGAGCATATCCTCCAAAATCTGATTCACTCGCTCGGTCTGTCCATCTATCTCGTGGTGATATGTTTTGTTGAAGTTAACCCTCGTCCCGAAGACGTACTACATGGTAGTCCAAAAGTGTGAAGTGTACAAAGGATCACGGTCACAAATGATCTTCCACGAAATCCCATGCAACCCGACAATCTCAGGACCTCTAACTTATCGGGGAGATGGTGAGGCTCCCTTTCTCTTCCCTTCTTGTATCCCGACATAGTTGATGACGATACACCTTCTATTAATTTTGTTCAATGTCGGACGATGAGTTTGTTCTCACCTACCTTGGTGCGTAAGATTTGTATATCCATTGGTCGTTACCTTCGAGACACAAACCATGTTAAATAACTCAGCCATTGAAATCAATATTAAAGCTCATGATGACCGTGCATTCTAAAGATAGGAATATCTTTAGATGTTGCTTGAACATGACGCTTTTACTTCTTTTCTTCGAGATCATAGAAACTTTTTTATTGGTCCTACACTGATATGCCCGGTATTGACCCAAACATTTTGGTCCACAATATTGTCACTATTCCTGAAGCCAAACCCGTGAAACAAGCTACGAGAAAATGCATCCTCTCATTGCCCTTCTTGTCAAGGAAGAACTCCAATGCCTTCTTTTTGTTTCCTTCATCCTACCCATTGATTACCCTCAATGGATCTCTAACAATTTTCTTGTCACAAAGGTGACAGGGGGACTCCACATTTGCATTGATTTCCACAACCTTAACTTAGCTTGCCCTAAAGATGACTTTCCTCTACCTAGCATTGACCAACTAGTTGATCTCACTTGCCGCCGCCAGATGTTATCACTCATGGATGAATTCTCGGGTTATAACCAAATATTATTTTCCCCTAAAGGTCAACACAAAACCACCTTCATCACTCCTTGGGGGACCTTTTGCTATCATTTCATGCCATTTGGCCTTTAAAATGTTGGTGCCACATATCAATGGGCTATGACTTATATCTTTCATGACATTATACATCACATATTGGAAGATTACGTTTACGATTTTCTTAGAAAATCCAAACATCCAGCCAAACACCTTACCATCCTTAAGGTCATCTTCGAATGCCTCATCAAATATTATGTTCGCCTTTAACCTAAGAAGTGTTTCTTTGTTGTCCTTTCCGGCAAGCTCTTTGGTTTTATCATTTCTTTGCGTGGCATATAATTTGACCCCGCTAAAATCAAGGCTATTCTCAAAATGCCTCCACCTACTAACCTTCATCAATTTTGTAGTTTGCAAGGCAAATTACAATCTATTCATCACTTTATTTTTCTTATTTCCGACCGATACCACCCATTTCATCATCTCCTCAAAAATATGTCTCCTTCAAATGGGATGATGAATGCCACAAAGCCTTCGATGCCAAAAATTAATACCTCCTCCAACCACCTGTGCTCATTCCCCCTAAGGATGACCAACCATTTTATCTTTACATCTCTTTCACTGAGCATTCCCTAGGTGTCATGCTCATTCATCGTGACAAGCAACACATGGAACAAACGGTTTATTATATAAATCGTACACTTTTGGATCATGAAACTAGATACACTCACACCAAAAACTCAACTTAGCTTTAGTTTTTGTCATCACTAAACTTCGCCATTACCTACTTAACCACAAAATATTTGTTGTCACCAATACTGACCCCTTGCATTACATGTACACCAAGCCCTATCAATACCAACGTGCTAAACATTGGCTCATGATTCTTGCAAACCTATAACTTGAATTCATCCATAAAAATATATCAAAGGACAAACCATCACTACCCAACTCGCAGACGTACCTCTCTCCATAAATCAATCTTCT
Source organism: Taxus wallichiana var. yunnanensis (assembly GCA_018340775.1). NCBI lineage: Eukaryota > Viridiplantae > Streptophyta > Pinopsida > Cupressales > Taxaceae > Taxus > Taxus wallichiana. Next base: position 841,757,232 of record CM031239.1, read on the forward strand.
AACTTCGATTTCCCATATGATTCCATCGTTACCCTCTCTTTGGATGATACTATTTACCAGATGACCTTATTTTTTATGGTTCCAAATGTCAGTGTGGGGGTGGTGTCGAAGTTATCCTCATTCCTCTTGATGGTGAGCCTATGCCATTATCTTTCAAACTAGATTTTGATTGTACTAACAATATCACCGAATATGAAGCACTCGTATTAGGTCTTCAAACCACCATCACCTTAGACGTTAAATCAATTAATATCTTTGGCAATTCTCAACTAGTTGTAAACCAAGTTAATGGTATATACCAATGTCGTAATGAGATACTTCAAAAGTATAAGCATCATGTTGACATACTTTTGACTACCTTTGACCGTTATGAACTTCAAACCACCCCGTGTTCCACTAATAAATTTGTAGATACCATGGCCTGTCTTGCTTCTCAAATCCTCACTTCTCCTCCGACTCAAAAAATCTTTATCATCGTACAAATTATGTAATCACCTTATCGAAAAAATTGAACCTGACCCACGTGACCTTTGGTATAAGTAGTTTATTGACTACCTTTCCCTTTCCATTCTACCTCTAGATCTTACTCACAATGGACAACGAGCCTTTCTCAAAAGTGTCTCTTGTTATGTCATCATGGGTGGTCTTCTTTACAAATGTAGATTTAACGGTATCCTCCTACGATGCCTTACAAGTTCTCGAAATTCCCTATCCATAAAGGAAGTTCACGACGGAATCTGTGTGGGTCACTTCGGTGGTTTGATTGATGTTAAATGCATTCTTTTCCTAGGCTATTACTATCCAACCCTAAATCGTGATTGTTGTGACTATGTCAAACGTTGTGTGAAATTTCAGCAATATGCTAATCTTCATCACACCCCTAGTCATGCCTTACAAGTCACACGAGATATGTGTCCTTTCACAATGGGGTTTATATCTTGTCGAGAAATCAATCCTCATTCTTCCCAACATCATCAATAGATTATTACTGCTACTGAATACTACACTAAATGGGTAGAAGCCATGCCTCTCCTTTCTAACAAAGCTTAGAAAATATGTGAATTCATCAACCATCACATCATTTGTCGCTTTGGTGTTCCTTACCGCCTCATCACTGATAACGGAAAATAATTCAAAAACAAAACCTACACAAAAAAATTTATGTCTTCGGCATTCAATTTAGATTTTCTTCACCTTACTACCCTCAAACCAATGGCCAAGCGGAATCAACCAACAAAACCTTAAACAAAATTCTTATGAAAGTAGTTGACAATACTAGAAAGGATTGGAATACGCACATTCCTTTTCCTTATGGGATTTTCACACTAGTATTCGTACCTCAATGGTTGCCATGTCTTTCTCTTTGGTCTACAAGACAGATGAGGTTCTTCTACCTCTCGAAGTCAAAATTCCATCTCTTCATATCTCACTCAAAGACATGCTCAACGATGATGATTTTTTCCAAGACCATTTATCACAACTCGAGTTATTAGATGAACGTCGCCTCACCGCTTCTTGATCACCTCTAAATCTACCAAAAACGTATCAAATGTGCCTATGATAAACGTGTCCACGAATGAACCTTCTAGGTCAACGATTTCATCCTCAAGGAAATTTAACATGTGACAAAAGAGGAGAAAATTAAACAGGAAAATTTTCTCCTAATTGGCTTGGGTCCTATATCGTTACTCATACTTATGGATCGGGTGTTTATCGTTTGTCTTCACTCAAGGTAAACCCGAACACCGAGCCCTCAATGCCTTGCATCTTAGACCATTCTATTGTTGAATCAAGTCATATATCACATTCTATCTATCTAAATGCTCGTCCCTTGAGCACCATTCACCTTCCATTTACCTATTTTAAGGATCAATGACTAAACAAGAATCACGTGATTAACCGTCACTTTTAGCCTTATCTTAAATATGAGTACCACAGACTCTACTCATGGCATGATTCTCATGGATACTTTTTCATCTATTCCAAGATGGAATCCCATGGTCATTCATCACTTAAAAACCCATCTTTCATAGCTAACCTCTGTGTACTATAGTTTTGTCTTCATAACAGAGCCTATCCTTCTCTATAGTCTTGTCCATGACCTAAAAGTCCAAAAAAATAATTCAAAAAAAAATATATGGGACTTTCAAATTCAAAACTCCTTGAGTCAAACTTCTCACAAAAAGATGACTCCCTCAAAAGGACATCTACTTTTCTCTACCTTGTTGCTATAAATAAATTGATCCTCAAGGACAGCTATACAAAGCTAGCCATATTGTACATAGTCTATCACCAAAAGAAGACTATTCTTGCAAAAATAAAATAGCAAAATATATTCTGAAGCTTCCTCATCGATTAGCTTCACAAAGACCTCAAGGAGATATTCTACTCATCCCACATAGACTTTCTCATCGATCGTTTATAAAAACAAAAGCAAACTTTTTTTTCATGAACTTGCTTATTTTGATCTCGGGTCTCTTGCCAAAAAGACATGCTATCACACACTAGGTTACGCTAAACCAACCTTCTTTCACCTCACCACTGTTCCTTTATAACCTTCCACCCACTCAAAGGACGTGCCGCAAATGCAACACTTTGTGATCATGTGACCTTTTTCACCCATAGAGTAGTCAATCATGCAATGCCTTTAGGGTCCTACGTTCATAAGCCAATCTTTGGTATCCTAGACTCGTCGGGGTTCTTATCAATTAGGTGGCACTTTCATCTCCTTTTACCATTCACCTATTTTTACTTGTTGATCCTCCTATACAGGACTAGACCATCGACACCTACATTCTAGGAATTCCTCTTTCACCAAAATCACCCATGTCAAAATGACCTAGACTCAACCATGCCTAAATGACCTAGATTCAATCATACCTAAAATCACCCAATCCATTCTTCTACCTCATCATATTCTTCCCTAGCTTATGGGAGAACTACATTGGCATGAGGCCCCTTTTCACTGTGGCTATGTTGTTAGGAAATAAGGCATAAAATATGTGGAATAATCCCTCACGAGAATCACAACAAAGAGAAACAAATATACAAAAATATTACAGATCTCAAATAAAAGTGTAAAATAAAATAACACAACACAAAGAGACAATATTTAACGTGGTTCACCCAATTTGGGCTACGTCCACCAAGAATCACTTGCTCATATTTTATTACAAGCCACCACTCTCTCAATATAATACCCAGATCTGTTTGGAGCTATGCTCAACAAACTCTACAAAATTCACACCCGAATTCAAAGCACATCTATAATGTTTACATTATATCTACCATATGCACAAAACCATATAAATAGACAACTGCTTAAGCAGTTTTACAAAACCATGGGTATCAAAACCATGGGCCAAAACCGTCCCATAAACCTATGGGTCAAAAACCCGCCCATATGAGAAAATCACGTTTCCCAATATATCAGGCACATTTTAAGGCCCAAAATTTTTTTGCCCCGAACCCTAGTGAGACAACTGTGGAAAGTGTGCAGTCTTCAACACTTTCTAACATGAAAATAGGCTCCACAACCTAACATATGTAGGTAGAACTCGAGGGCATGGGGCCTTGGAGGTTAGCTCAGCCACTCTTTACCCTAACCAATTTTCCCCCTTTTTCTATTCACATTCTACCTTAGTTAGTTTCCATTTTACACAACACTTGGAAATTAAACAAACATATAAACATACATACCTACCATTTGATTACATCATCATATCATACATTCCACATTTCCATTATATCAAACAATTGGAAATTTACACCACAACATACATATACATCATCATTTATTTTCCATACTACCAATCACTTGGAAATTAAATCAAACCCAAAAACATGACCAAATCATGCCTAACTCACCTTGACTCCATCATGCCTAACTCACCTTGACTCCATCATGCCTACATGACCTAAACTCAACCATGCCTAACTGACCTAAACTCCACCATGCCTAACTAACCTAAACTCAATCATGCCTACATGACCTTGACACAATCATGCCTAATTCACCTAGTTTCCATCAATACACAATAACAATGGAAATTAAAACAAAGTACATCATTCATCCAATAAAATATAAACTATATAAATGGGAGAGTCGTGTATCAATACATATATACATAGATACAAATAAATATAAGTATCTCAAATCACTTAGATATAGCCTCACTATCTTTGGGACGCAGGCCTAGTATAAAACTCAAAATCACAAAACTCTCATAATATAGCCTCACTATCTTCGGCATGCAACGCAGCAAGTATAAATATCAAAAATCAAAACAAATATCATATCAAGTGAATAATCATCACCCCACATGATATCTTTGTCACCAAATCACTACACCCCGAATGGCCAAAATGTGAACAAGACGTCGGCGGTGTGATTGGGACACATGGGATCACCTCTCAAGTTGTGGGACTTGGGCTCGAGGTGAACCTCTAGAGAAGGCCGACTTCCTCTTCCTAAACTGAATGCTTTACTACTCCTAGTGTAATAAAATGACCATCTAATCCTAAGCTAACATCTTCATGAGTTTTAAGGAAAGAGAATTACGAACTGAAACTATACTAAGGGTGGTGATGCACCAAATTAAGGAATGTTTAATATCTGGAAGGGTTAATGTGGGACTGATGCTTGCATCATGGACCACCTTCACCTATCGCAACTTGAAAGGGTACAAAATACCACAAACCAAGAGCGTACGTTCCTTCGTTAAACTTGAGCATACATAAGGATATATCAAATTGGATTCAACACACAATTAATTTATCATGAGGAAACCACACATGCATATGTCAAACATCTATTTTTGCAACTAGGGATAATGATGACATAACTTAATACAGAAGGAAAATAAGGTTTTCACAACTGACATAAAAGATAATTGCATTATTTCTTCACAACATGAAATAGATAACCTGAAATAAAGGTAAGATAATCATTCACACTAAGGAATTATAAATTCACAAAGTAATCATTGATTAACCATTCAACACAATAAATCAGATTTCCAATAGCAAGGTGTAACTCTGAATATAATTAAAAGGTTTCTTAGAAATTTAAAGCACTCTTCCAAGCTTGAAGAGAGACTCCTATAAAAATAATCTATATCTACTAACTTGAAGCATTCAACTATTTATAAGTTCTTAGGCTGAGCCATTACAAAGTTGGGCCCTTAACTAACATTTTTCTAAAAATATAAATGTCATTAAATTAAGGGAACATGCTCCCATGAAAATAGCTAATTTGTTACAAGGGTTTGACTCAATCAACCCTACAACTTTGACCGATCTAGAGCTTGGATCTTACCCTTTCATGGCAACTCAACTTTGGCCTGGTTCAGCTACACCTTCTCCTCTTGCAAGATTTTGTTGTTCTCCTTCCCATACAGCCATTTGATGTTTATACTCAATGAAGCGCTTGATAATTCCCTGAATTTCTTCATCTCCAGGCCCACATGCGTAGTGATTCACTACATCTATCATCTCAATCTCCTTTGTGATCTGGCTGGAAATCTTCAAAGTTTATTTGTAACTTTCTTCAGTCTCCCTATGAAATTTTGGCACAAGACCAATTGGTCAATGGAGTCACTATTGAAATTTTTGGTGACCTCATCGTCACGCTTCACCAAATCCTTGAAATTTCCTTTAATCTGATCTTTAAGAAGAGCATCGATGTTTTCGTTGAAGAATTTGCAATTAGCAATATCAAATTCTTCTGAGATGTCATTCAAGGAATTTGTGATTTCCACTCATTTCTCCTCTAACTTCTTGATTAAATCCTGCAATACTTGGCACCGAATTCCATGGCCTTTTGGTATTCAAATAATTTTGAGGCATCATCGATCACCTCTTCCTGAAGAAGCAAGTCGGGATCTTCTTCTCTGATCTCACTCCATGTTGCCAAATTTAAATTTAGATTATTATTATCTTCAGAAAAGGCCTCATCCATTTTGGAAATAGTGGTTTTGCAACCTGCAAATCATTATATATCTCAACTACTTCCTTGATTAAAGGATTGGCTTCCTACAGAATTCTCTCCATCCATCCACTCACTGATCTCCCTTTCTGGCCTAGCTTCTCAAGCTCATGATAAGAAATATCATCGATTGTAGATGAAATCATCATAGCTGTAGTAGTTGAGACTTTGTAGATGGAGTGGGTTGGGTTACTTTGCATAGCAGTGTAGTGAGCTACTCGACCTTGGCTTTGAGTTCATCTTTGGTGGCCTTATCTTTGTCATATTTTTCCAAAAGATCCCCAAGAGTAGTGTGCACATATTGCTTGGCTCCTTCATGAGTAGCCTTCCCTAATGAGAATTTTGAGATCTGGTAATCTGCAGCTGTGATTGTTTCTTTAGTTTTCCCTCAATGGGGGTGACAACTTCTATCACCCATTCTCCATATGGGTTAACTATTAGACTTGACACGGTTCTTGGTCTCTTGGCCTGTCTCTTGGGCATATGCTCCAATATGTTGAGATCTATAACATCTCCCAGAGGAACCTTCTTCTTTTTCTTGGGATTTTTCCTAAATAGCCATTCGGTATGGCTAAAGTTGATGAAGATGGAGTAGTGGATCCAATACCTGAAACATTGGTTAAAACAAGATCACTAGAAACACTAGCTGGCATTTGAGCAGAGGTAGCAATGATGGATGGTGTGGATGTAGGGACAGCCATAGGAATTGACAGAACGATGTTGGGGTTGTGATTGAAGAAAATGGAAGTGTTAAAGGAAGTGAAGAGGAAATGGGTGACCCAATATTTTCCCCAACTAATAGAACTGGAAGTGATGAGAATACTTGGGCCATAGAAGGGGATGGGAAGGAAGAAATGATTGTGGAAGTGGAAGGAACTGATATTGGAAGTGATAATGGAGGAAGAAGAAAATGTGATGGATCTTAGGAGATACTAGGGAGTCACTGACTTCAACCACTTTTGTCACAGGTGCTGCAGGAGATGTGGTCTTGGGAGTAGGATCCTTGGAGAGAGATGAGCCACCAACAACAAATGAAATATTCTTTGGGATTGTAGGATCCTTTTGAGTCAACCTTTTTCCCTTAGTGGGTGTTGGTTGGCTCATTATTGGTAGAGCTCCTATATTTGTAGGTTGATCTTCCCCTTTGGGTGAGACTCCAAGGTGGCCAACCAACTGAAGGTCCTCTTTAGAATGGGTCCCACCCTCTCCTTTGTATTGCTACATTCTTCCACATACCAATCAATCCATGGCAGTGGTTGATTGGAAACATTATCATCCTTATATGATGAATCCAAAACCTCATCACTATCTTGCATGTCCTTTGGCACATCGGCCAAACCAAATTGTCGAACCTCATCAAGGGTCAATCTTTCATAATCTCTTTGTCGCATGATGTATTCATCCCGACAATGAATCTAGATATCTTCCAATTGGGGCACGTGGGCACTGGACCGACCTGTTTCCCCAAACTTACCCCAATAATCAAAATTAGTCTCGTGGATGAAAGGTTGCAGGTTACCTCAACCATTTCTACATCAACATTTTTAGCCCTGTGAATATTTGGGCAAGAGTACCTACCAATCGAAATAGGGAAATGCATTCCCGCTTTGTGACGCTTGTTTTGGATTCAATGATAATCCAATAACTGTTGAACCAATTCCAATAGAATCCATTTATCAGTGGGGCACCTTGGCAATTTTCTTTGGGGCACCTATAAAACTGGAATTCAGATATAGGTGAATGTAGGAAACTGAAAGTAGATTGCTCCCCATTCCCATACTTCTTTGAAAGCTTCATTAGAAATCCTCCGATTATATAGTTCTTTGTCAAAATGATAGAGGATGAAAGCAAAGAAAGCGTCTGACTCTGTGGAAATGTTTCTTCCCTCATCCAGAGTGAGTTGGGGATAAAAGTCATATATTTGGGAAGTGTTACGAACACCCCTGGTATTCAAACCAGAAAAATCTCCCATAGTAGAAACAACATACACCAGAAAGGATGTCATGTAGAAAGTCTTTGTAGTTGACACCTTGCTCAATTGATAGCAAATGGAGCTACTAATATGTTCCCCCCATCGAATAAACTCATTGTTCTTCTTGATGGTGGTGATGTATAAAAACATCCATTCTTGGAATTCCTTTGTAGAAGGGAGACCTGAAACTCTGCTTAGTAGCACAATAAGATCACTGACCTCCTGAATAAAATTTGACCATGCATGGTTTTGGGTAATTTGGCGAAGTTCTTGGCTAGATAAGTTTTCATCATGATTTTTTAGCATACTTCCTCTTCCTTGTCCTAATGTTCCACTGCTAACTCTGGAAAAATTGTGGCATAATCTTGAACATCAGAAGTTTGAGTAGATCTTCAAAGAAGTTTGGGTCCAAATGGATTACTACCTTATCATCATTATCTCTGACCGACATGGAGTCTTTGTCAAAGTGGGTTGTTGCGGCTAAAACGAACTTTGGGCAATGCATGGATGTGGGAAACCGCAAAGCAAGGGCAATCCCACTATCGTAGATGGCTTGCATCCATGATTTCTTGTTTGGAGCCTTTACTCTTTCCCAGAAATCTGGAAAATCAATTTGCCCTAGGTCGGTGTCCCCTATATTCCCTAATTCGGAAGATAGGCAGGAGTGAGGAGCAACCCCAAGAAATGAGTACTTCATCTTCTCTTTTCCCTTTGAAGTGGAAGCAGACATCAAGCCCTGTGTTTCGGAATCGAAGTTAGAAGAAATTCTGAAAACCTAAAAGAAAACTTCCAAAGTCCCGAATTGAAAAGTTTCAAAAAGAATCACCGAACTAAAAGTTCCGAAAAATTTCTCTGAATTGAATCTCCGAAGCCAAAAGTTAGAAAACTTTTTTGAAAATTTTCTCGAAAGAACTCAAAATTTTCTCTGAAAGTTTTTGGAAAGATTTGGAAAGGATTTTTGCTGAACAATGCTAACTCCCAAACCCTGAAAAATGAGAATGTTGAGGAAAAATATGGGAAACTCGAGAGGATCGTTCGAAACAACTCTGAATACCTGAAGAAAACTTGAAATGCAAAACATGGTGAACAAAGGGTTGTTATTTTGAAAGATACGTAGAGGGAGACCAAAGAAAAAAAAAATGAGAGGAAACAAAGTAAAAGACCTTAAACCAAAAAGAAAATAAACAAATTACCATACCTTGAAAAAGACGTCACAAAGTACAAGAAACAAAATGTCAGAGCAAATGTGTCAGGTAAAAATGACAAGTAAAAAACCGAGTTTAAATAGAAAACCTGATATTAATGGCAGAAATCGATCCATATGGAGGTAGGTGAAAAATTAATTACATAAAGGACTTCAAATTCTGAAACCCGGAAGCCCGAAATTTTGGAATTTCGGGTTTCGAGACTTCGGAGATTGGGAGACAAAAAGTGAATTGGCAATGAAAATTTCAAACCCGAAAGCCCAAAAGTTCAAAAATTCATACTTTCAAACTTCGGAAGTCAAAAGTAAAAATCCTAAAATGACTCAGAGAATTCTGAAACCCAAAATCCCAAAAGTCTGAAATTTTGGACTTTCAGAATTTTGGACTTTGGAAGTCCGAAAGGGATTTAAACAAAATGGGGCCAAAAGTTCGAAACTCAAAAGCTGAAAGTCTGAAATTTTGGACTTTCAGGGTTTCGAACTTCAGAGAGTTTAAAAAGTAATTCCAAATCCAAGCAATAAAACTCTGAAAGAAAAAAAATTTGTAGTCTGAAGATCGAAAATTTCAGATTTCGGGCCTTGGAGAATTTCATTGTACAAAGGATTTCTAAAATTTTGTCTGACATATTTTCTTCAAGGTAGGTTAAATGGCTAACAATATCCTCTAGGCCAATCTCACATGTCTCCTCCTCCCTACCTATTTTACGCCTCGCCGCATCTCTACACCCTCCATGGGTCTTGGTCTAATCCCCTCCTGGCCCTCACTCGGGCCTGGCCTCTGAGAACTTGTAACCTCACCCTGGCCTTGTCCATGGGCTCTATGACCCCTATACTCCCTGAACTATGAGTCCTAGATCTTGTCCTCTCACTAGCTACTGCTTTGGGCTCTGTACTCGGCATATGAGGGAACATCTATCCTGGCATTTGTCGAGGTGATCCACGATAGTAATGACCCTCATTCAGGGCATCCGTGAACCTTGCCATTGACACCATCTAGAGATGGTGTCATGGGTCTCACTACAACCTGTGAACTCTACCCTACTAATATTGGCCTTGATCCATGTACCGTGATCCCCTGTCCTCCTCCATGTATTGTGGGACCTGTCCCACCGCGCGCTGTAGTATGGGACCATGTCCCTGGGCCTATGGAGGTACATGTGATACAAGCTGGGAATGTAAGGCCACTATATCGTGCTCGTGGAGTGGCCAAATAGCCTTGTAAGCTAGCCACTTATTCCGTAAGGTGGCCACCGAACTCCATCATCATCCCCACCCTGTGCAGACGCCTGTACCTATGCCAACTGGGCCTATAAGGCGCCACACGAGCCTACTGTGGTGGCCACTGTGCATGTACCCCTATCAATCGACCCCGCAAACTGTGATATGTGTCTGCGTAGGGTGGCCACCTACCCCTGTAATGCATCTCTCTATACTATGACCGTAGTAAGATATGGCTGCCTTGGCCTCGATGGTGCAACCCGTAGTTTTTTCGCCCACCACTCATGTGTCATCAATTTGTCTATCTACCACCTGCTCCTCTTTCCCTATTGGCACACTCGGACGTGGTGGAGACATGGGTCTCTCCACATCATCTCGTCAAGATGTGGAAAATGTGAGAGTACATCTTGTGGCAGCCCAAATCATGTTGTCAACCTCTGTCTACAAGTATCATCTCATGCTCGTCGGCATGACACCCTTGTATCCACCTCAATAGTTGGAGCTCCTCTAACTCCTCTACCATGCCCCTGTATGAGGGATAGCCAATATATGGCCTCCACACAATATCAACTCTTGAAAGCCCCTCCAACAACTGCATGTAGTATGAAACATCATATGTGGCCTTAACCACCCTCGATTTCCCACCATCTAGTACCCAACATCTGTATCCAACTTAAAAAAATCCACCCCCGAACCAATCATGTCATGGCAAACCAACTAGGCACACACATACGATGTGCTTGTATGCCCAACAGTGTAGTAAAAGGTACAACACATCCCAAACCTCCTCAATCTCCCATAAGCCCATAGCTCCATATATAATTGAACTAGGAAAGTCGGTGCCCAAGCAAAGTAGACCTGCTCCTCTATCATATCATAAAGCACTCCCATCAATGCTTGTGGGAATCTCCCCCTCAGAATTTGGTAGAGCAAAACAACCTACCGCCTCTATCATCTACAAACAACCTTGTCTCCTGTGGGTAGGATGCGTACATATCTCCATAGCTCATGCTTACACTGTGATACCTCGGCTTGGTCATCACCTTACCAAACACCACCACTATTGGATGCACTGATGCCTTGGAAGAAATATAATATCACCAAAATCATATTTTTACCCTCTTCTACCTACATTCATCTTCACCTACCCCTTCTTCACCTATTTTCCTTTCCTACCTAGCCTTTCTTACCCCTATTTACTCTCCACCTTAACCATCGTCGATCACCTTGACCATCACCAGTTTTTCTTGACCGTCATCAGTTCCATTTAACCAATGTTGGACACCAAATACCTAGCTGATGCCGGCCAAAGCCGACCGACACCGGTCAAACCTAGATTGACATTGATCTCGTCGCAGCACCCAAAATCAAAAACCCATCCCCATTATTAAAAATTCATAAAACAACCTAAATACCTACTCCCACCCACCCAAACCTATCCTAGCTTCATTCCCATCCTATTTAACCTAATACCGATGTTTCCATGCCTAATTTCCTTCAATTTTACCCATAAATTTGAAATTAAAATCCCACACAAATTTTTAAACCAAAACACATTCAACGATACCATTTTCAATAAAATGACAAAGTTAGGATTTCCTCCTACCTCGTCTCAAAGATCGTTTCGTGGTGGCACGTCTGGTTGTTGCACCGGTGGTCCACCCTCTCCCTCTCCCGCCTTTTCCATAACCAAAACAACTCCTCACCTCCAAATGAATCCAATCAATCGAATCGATGTCATGGACTCGCTTTGATCGAATACCAATCACCCATTATGTGGCTCGCCAACTCAGCTCAACGCCTCGTATTGTCATTTTCCAAACCTCACTTTCTCCTCTGTCATTTTTTCGAATAGTGGCAAAGTCAAAATGAATCCGTAAAATACATATTTTTATTTTTATACCCAAATCAACATGATCGGTGTCGGTCATGTCGTGCCCTAGCCAACCAACATTGGTTATAACATAACCGCATCGGTCACCCTCCAGTACCCTTTGACCTATCTTATGGCCATTTTTCCTAGAAACAATATTGTTCCAACCACTTTTGACCTTTACCAACACCTATTACACCCTACCCAAAAGCCTACACTACATGTACATTTCCTTAACTGTGTTTAGGGACTTGTTCTTTACCTATACCTCGGCCTTACCTGTGCCCAACCCAACATACCTTGACCTAAAATACATCACCCTAGTGTCAATATGAATTTGTGTACTTGATCTATACCTTGTGATGTTGTTACCCATGTTGTTTAGCCTAATGACCTTACCTTTCCTATTGTCATGTTGTTTATCCCGACCAAACCTTTGGTGTACTGGATCATACCTAAACGTTCCTACACCTAACCTAAGTTGTGTTTTTAGACCATATCATGTACCCTGGATACCTAAATCACTTCAACCTCGTTTGGATAACCTATCGACCTTGGACAATGTAGAGTTTGAAAGATCTTCCACCTAGTACCATATCACAATCTATACATGTGTGTGCGTTTGATTGTCATTACCCATTACCCAATATGACCCTTACCTATTACCCAATATACCCTTACCCATTACCCACAGTGACCATACCCTTACCTACAACCCACCTACCCTCACTTTCATCACTTACCCATTTATCAAACCACTCACTGACTTCGTCTAACACCTCATCAACTCCTGGTTTGAGGGGGATCACCTCCACCCACACTTGGGGCAACCTCACCTTCAACCCTACTTGGGGAAACCCCACTCTCACCTATATTGGAGCAACCACTTCTTGTTTTTGTCAACATCGCTTACCAATACAAGCTACACAACAAAAAGGGGAAAATGTAGACACCAAATTTGGGTCACACTCCCCTTGGTCCCCTTTAATTAATTAATGTAACGTATTCACCTAACCATGACCCCTTACCCGCATTCATATTAATTTAATTACTTACAATTGAATTAATGTTCATCCTCACACTATTAATTACTTTAATTAAATTAATTTACACCTCACTTAGACACCTCATCATGGACTTATTCTTAGTCTATTAATTAATTAAAACCGAGTCTCAACTTATCTTAACCAACTGGGACTTAGTCTAACCCTAAAATTAAAGTCCTATTCCTTCTCCAACAATACTCCCACTTATCTAAATGTTAACCCTCACTTGAGACCCGGACTAACAATCAGAGCATGCCAAAAATAGCAAGGATTTTCCTATTTTTGGAAAACCTAGGATTTCCCGCCTTAACCAATGCCGGTTATATCTCAACCGATGTTGGTCACCTTGACCGTCATCAGTTACCTTATATACAGTTTTGTAACCTTTTACTGAGATTGGTCCTTCGAGTTTTGAGAGATCTCTTGCATTCAAGCATGAACCAAAGACTTCTCAGCATCAAAACAATGGAATACACTTAATCACAAGCTCAAGCAAGCACCTGATACTCGTCCAGAGGCATTAGCATTCACGGGAGCACTCGGGAAGTATTTTCATGGCATTGACCACAAATTTCTTCACGGATCAACCATTACCTTCCTTCACCAACCAAACCTGCAAATACAAGTAAGTGTATTTGATTTACATCATTTTTGTACTTACTTAATAGGTTCTTTATCTTTTTGTTACTGGATCTTATTTCTTCCTTGCATTCCTCCATTCCCACCTTTTACCAATCTACCCAACCTACCACCCATAGCCTTCTGGCTCTCTATACTTGATCTTTAGGCATCCTGAGTCTTCCTGAATTTATTACGAACCCAACCATCCTCCCTCCATTCTTTGTGCAATCACAAAGAAGTCCAAAACTAGGTTTATTTAATTACTACCATTTCACCCCTACCAATGTCTGGTTACCTTAACCATCGTCGGTTTTCCACTTCATCAGGATCGGTCACCGAGACCGACGTCGCCATCGTGTGTCTCCTATCAACTTTCACTAAACCTCCCCTAACAACCTCCAAAACTCACAAAACCTCACCCAAACCTGATACCCCACCTACAACCTCACCACAGACATTCCCAACTCTTTGTGCAGACACAGAGAGAGCCTAGACACCCACTTTTGACATTCTTCCATTATCCACAATAACCGATATTGGTCATCCTAAACTGTCATCAGTCACACCCTAACCGGCATTGGTCTTTGTTCCTCAGTAAAGCGCCTTAAACCAACAAGCTTCTTAATCATCCAAAATCAACCCAAACTGCACTAAATCTTACCCAGACCATGTCTATGACCCTCAGACCACCTACCCAGCCTGCAACTTGACCCGGGACCTTCACCAGTTTAATTACTAAGCATTTAATTGGATTGACACTGATAGTAATATGAGATACCTAAATCAGAACACTAGCATTAGATTCTTTTATTTGCATGTTCAGTTATTTTATATTGAGTTATATATCAGTGGATTGACAACCGTCGAGGAAGTATCATGCTTCCTGGATCTAGCTCGCGCTAGACAATCCACTAACATTTGTTATTAACTGTATCTTGTGGTCTTGCTTTGCATTACAGGTAGTTCCTCCTAGCCAAAAGGAAGCTCACACAATCAGTTTGGATCGGAAATCAGAAACACACGCACTCAACTTTCAACCACCGTAACAACAAGTATTCCTCCTTGGCCTATCTACCTTTATCTATTTCATTATCTACAACAATTTGGTGAAACACCCAATTCATGTCATAGGTTAAAGGCATACACCAAGAATACAATATATAGAAGGTTGTAAAAGATTGTCAACTAGATTCAATATTGGGCTAATCGGCACATCAAGGGGTTTAAGAAACCTTAAAATACCCTCATAGGCCATCAATTAAGACATAGATTTTACATAAATTTAAAAACATTTACATATATTTTGGAGATGCACTTTGAAGAAGCTTGGAGAGCATTTTGGAGAAGAAGGCTAAGGTTTTGAGGTGTAAATGCTAAGGCTTTGTTGAGCTCATAATATGGTATACATAAGTGCCATATCTTCTATTGTACATTGCACATAAGTGTGACATAACCTTTAGTATAACTTTTAACTTCTAGTATAATAAATGAAATAATAGTTTTAAATTTTATTGAGTTATGAATGTATATTTTTAATTATTAGTTGACTATTTACTAGCAATTGCATGAATTGTTGCAAATACATTTCAATAGAGGATAAAAAAGCATCAATATATATGTATGTAAAATAATGAAACAAATAAATCTTAAAATTCTTTTAATTTTCCCTTGGTCATAATCTACTTAATTATAGTGTTCGAGAGTGTGATCATGTATAAAATATAAAGCTTACTTCATCTATTAATAATATAGTATCTTTTCTTTCAATAGCATACTTATTTCATTATAAATAATTATAGTATTACTCTCTTTTTATTAATTTGTATATACATACAATTTTTTTCTATAAACAAATATGTTTTTAGAAAATATTGAAAATTTGAACATTTATTACGTCGAAGACGTTCCCCCTATGGGAAAGGGTTTTGTAGACATTCACGGAACTATGTTAATTTTGATGGGCGTGGTGACAGTTTAGCTTTTCTGTGCTATTTTTACATATTTGCTATTTTAGACGATTTTGCTTTTCCGATTTTGCATGTTGCGGCAGGTTTGTTGTTTTTAAGATTTATTTTTGGTTTTGCTTGCAATATTTGCCTTTAAATACTCATCCCGTAACACTATAATTTCATTGTTTAAAATCTCCCAAGGTAAGCAAGGTTTTTCTTTTGGTGTTAAGTTTTGTAATTATTTCTGTCCCTTCTACTCAGTGTTGTGGTTGAAAAAGGTTGTTTCTATAGTATTGTTGTATTTTGAGGTTGAGGAACATGTTAATAATATTGTTTTAGTCTTGATTTTTATAAGAAAGTTTGACTAAAAATGTTTGTTCGGTAGATTTGTTCTTTTGGATATATGCTAGTTATGGTTTCAGTATATTTTGAGGCATATGTACATGTTTTATTTATGACTTTAGATGATATAATTCAACAACCCAATCTCCCAAGGTAAGCAATGTTTTTTCTTTTGGCGTTAAGTTTTGCAATTATTTATGTCCCTTCTACTTAGTGTTGTGGTTGAAAAAGGTTGTTTATATAGTATTGTTGTATTCTGAGGCTAAGGAACATGTTAATACTATTGTTTTAGCCTTGATTTTTATAAGAAAGTTTGACTACAAATGTTTGTTCAATAGATTTGTTCTTTTGGATATATGTCAGTTAGGGTTTCAGTATATTTTGAGGCCTATGTACATGTTTTATTTATGATTTTGGATGATATAATTTTTCTTTGTATGAATTTGATTATAAACATTTGTTGAGCATATATGTGTGTTGGATCTAGTTTTTCATCCGTGATTAATTTTGCATGTTTTGTTCTTCTTTCCATAGTTTTTAGGGCATGGTGAACTAAGGTTTCTTTCATTTTATAATGTTGCACAATAGTATTACTGAACCCAAACAGATATCAAACAATTTTCGGTTTTGAGATGGATCTTGTTCATTGCATTGGTCCACAATTTTGAATATGGAATTTATATGGTAATAAAAATCAATAAACTAGGTGCTTCAATTGCTACTTCATCGCCATCAATTATTATTGGAGCCCAATGAAAAGGTCTTGAACCTTCAATGTCTAACTTGGCAGCAATAATAATGACATTCTTTTGTAATTTCTTTCTTCATTCCATTTCCCTAAAAATCAACTTTCAAGTTGATATAATTTTTATTTGTATGAATTTGATTATAAACATTTCTTTGAGCATATCTCGTGTGTTGGATCTAGTTTTTCATCCGCGATTAATTTTGCATGTTTTGTTCTTCTTTCCATAGTTTTTAGGGCATGGTGAACTAAGGTTTATTTCATTTTATAATGTTGCACAATAGTATTACTGAACCCAAACAGATGCAAACAATTTTCGGTTTTGAGATGGATGTTGTTCATTGCATTGGTCCACAATTTTGAATATGGAATTTATATGGTAATAAAAATCCATAAACTAGGTGCTTCAACTGCTTCTTCACTGCCATCAATTATTATTGGAGCCCAATGAAAAGGTCTTGAACCTCCAATGTCTAACTTGGCAGCAATAATAATGACATTCTTTTGTAAGTTCCTTCTTCTTGATTCTATTTCCCTGAAAATCAACTTTCAAGTTTCTCTTTATCATCACTGTAATTTTTGGTTTGTCTTTTTAGCTCTGCACCATTCACCCTCAAAATTGCTTTATTCATCTTCTTGCTTCATTTTTAGTTACTCAAGGCTTGCAACTATTATTTCCTTATGAATCCAACTGATATCATTCTTTGTATTGCTTTCACATTCAGAAGAGTCGGTGTTCTACCTGCGCATACCCTACTTCCCGTATTCGTAAATGTATGTATACCACATTGGTTGAGATTATGATTCCTATTCGATGATGATTAATTTAAGGAAATTCCAACACAGTTATCTACTCGATTATCTGTTGGATTTTATTTTGATTGATTAGTATTTACATTCAGTGTAAAACATAAATTTATGTTTTTTCCAAGAAATTCCAACAAAGTTATCTGCTCGATTATCATCGCAGATTTTATGTTATATTTTAGGAAATAATTTGGTTTTCCAATGTATAATAATTTTGGTCCGAAAATGCATCGGTTAGGCAGTCGTGGGGAAACAGAGGCCAGCGGTGTGGGGGCATGGCCCTCTTTGAGACAACAAACCGAAAATGGTTTATTACTATTCTATAAAGTAGGAATATGTGCAAATCCACACTATTCTAACTTCAAGGGATTTGGGATCTCATCCCAGTAGAGGTAGTTCCAACAACAAACAAAAATGTAGGAAGGAAGGAATGGAGGAAGATAGATTTGAAGGAAGAAAAGAAATGAATTCCAAGACGGAAAGGTCAGAAGGTTTATGCTTTGGGTTGGTAGTAAACAGAGCCAAACTTACTTACATAAACAAATAAAGCAATACTAATGAACATATGAAGATAATAGGAATGAATCCAATAGAATAAAAACATAGATCTAACTTAAGAAATATCTGATGTAAATAACACATATATTGAGCACAAAGTCTGAGCATATGTATTAATATTTCTTTTGTTACAAGAAAGCAAAAAGTCTTCCTCTCCTCACTTCTCTTTTCATACAAAAATGTCCACCTGGAATACAACAAGTATTCCAGTATTTATAGAAGGAGAAGAGGAAAGAAGACAAAAACAAACCAACCACTATTTACAAAATATCTAAAAAGTCAAAAGTTGACTTTGGGCAAGTTTTTGGATGGTAACATCCCATAATGCAACATGGATGATGTCATCGTAAATGCCAACATTCTTTTAAATATTTTTACAAAAATGATCAAAGCATACACAAGAGGATAAACTACTCCTCATCATCTCTTTGCTTAAATGGAGTGTCTTGCTTCTGATCAGGAGAGGCGATGTGACATTGAGCTCGGTATTCCATAAACTTGCTGATCATTGCTTGAAGTTGAGCATGATCTGGACCTTTGAAATGGTCACCAATGACCTCACAAGTTTCTTTTTCATTTTTGAGCTTGTCAAGTAGCCCGGCGTACTCCTCGCATGCATCAATCAAGAAGCCAATGAAATTATGGCAGGCTAAGAGGTTATTGATTGACTCTCAGTTGAAAGTGACTTCTGGTGCCAAATATTGAGTGACTATAGCCTTGAAGTTCTGGAATGTATCATATGCTTCTCTCAAGGTGAAGCGATTTCTTGAGCATCCCTGGAGACATCTTTTGAATCGTCTCTGCATTCCATGTTATATCGTGCATCTAGGGCTTCATCATTGATTTTATCTATCCTCTCCAGGATATATTCCATTTGATCGACCCGATAATCCAATGCAACGAGAGCTTTATTATGTGCTCGTGGGTGATCGATGACGCCAACCTTCAATAGGTCGTCAGCTGAGTAGTTAGCCATTGCTTGGAATGTTTCATGTTGCAATCTGGCATTGTCTAACTCCTCAGAGAGGGAACCTGCTACTGCTTGTAGCTCCTTATTTGCTTGATCAATATCCTAGTAGAGCACTGTGAATTTTTTAATCATTTCCTCACTATCTCTGAGGATTCGCTCTATCCAGGAGGATACTGCCGCGCCTTGTTCACCAATCTTAGCATACTCATTTATCTTATCTTGACTGAGAACTTCAGTGGGTTCGGCGAAGTCATAGGAGGAGCATTGCCCATTCTCTGCAATGCTTGGAGAAGATGTTTGTTCTGTTCCTTGAGTATTCTCTTCTCCTCTTTTGCTTCTTGAAGCTTCTTGCAAAGAGCATCTACTGTAGACAAGGCCTCTCCTTGTAGGATTTCAGACGAGGTTCCCATTGTGACTTGAGTCACTGTGAAATCTGTGGGAGATAGATCCTTCTTTTCTTTGGTGGGATCCGGGTATGCAATCTCCATGACTCTCTCCCCGAAGAGCTCTTAGAAAAGTGAGTTATTGCTTTCTGCTTCTTGGGTCCCTTCTTTGAAATGATGGAGAAGTCCATGGGTGCGATGGGAACCTTTCTCTTGTGTTGACCCAAATGGTCAGAAATCTAGCTAGGACTTATGGGAGAGGGAGTAGAGGGAATAGAAGAAGAAACAGGAGTGAAAGGGGAAGCAACTGAAGAGGCCGCAGGGAAGAACATTGAAACACTTGGTGGTGGCATCGACAAGGAGTCCAACACGTTCTGCTTGTGGGGCTTGGAGTTACTACAGGAGAGGAAAAGGACATGTAAACGGAAGGGATCTATAATTGGATGGAGGGAACATTGGACGACAGATCCGTGAGAGAGGAGAAGATGGAAGAGGTGGGAGATGGAAGGGAGGAAGGGAGAGAAGAAGACACATCCATAGGAATAGATGCTTCAATGACTTAACAAAAAGTGTGCCTTAGCGCAACCTCATGGATGTCGACACAACTCTCCCACCGCCTAAGTGCACATTTCAGGGTGTCAACATGATGTTTTTAGTACCTTAGCGCACATACTTGGTGCATGTTTAATGATGTCGACATGATATTTCCTACGTCAAAGGGTTTTCTAAGGGGCGCACATTTTGGTATGTTGACATGAGAATTCCTACGCCTATTTCAAAAAGGCATACTTTTGAGAGTGTTGACACACCATTTTCTACGCCGAGTTTAAAGAAGCTAAAAATGGCTAAGTTCTAAAAAACTTGATTTTCAAAAGGGAGTTTTAGGCCATTTTGAACATTATCAGACTTCTTCAGGGGACCAAAACGGAATTTTGGTATGGTTACTGCAAAATTGCCCTTGTCAATTTTGCAGGATAACAAATAATAAAGCGATACCAACTTCGAAGTACTTGAGATTTACAGAGGTCTATTTTGTTCTAATTACCTATTTCAACCTTGTTATCATGATCTCTTGATCAGAAAAGAAAGTGGAGTCCAATTCACAAGATTTTCCTTACATCTTTTATGGCTCTGTTCGGTTGTCACTGAGTTTTAACAAGTCTACTGTAATGCTCCGTTCAACATTACCCCAGCCTTTCTCTGACGACCCTGTTGATAAGTAGGGGTAGGTGGTGGGTGTGAGTTTTTTTATCGTTAGTCGACCTCGACTGTGTCCCAGAGAATGATTAGCGCCCTTCCTCCTCGTCTGGCCTTCCCGTGTCGTGTCGTTGCCAATGTTGCTAGTGGAGGGCCTCCGTAGTGCCTTTTCGATTACCTTGTTAAGGAAAATCTCATTTTCGAATTCTATAGGTGGTTTTAATGATGTCTTGATGTCATTAGGGCATGTCCAACTAGACAAGACATCTACATAATAATTATTATATTGAATTGTTGATTTTTTCTTATTATTATTTTACTCAGTGTTGATTTGCGATCATTATTAATAAGGTTAATAAATTTGTGTTATTATTATTATTATTATTATGAATATGGTGATCATTATTATTTGTGCTTATTATTATTTTACTTCGTCTTAGGGTTCTTAATTTTTTAGTTAAAAACAAACAATAATAATAATAAATAAAATAAAAGTTTTAAAATTAAAAAAACCCCATGATTTTTGGGGTGGATTAGGGCAAAGGGGGCTCGGGCTCCTTTGGGGGATTGTTTTCATCTTTTTGTTTTGTTGGAGAGTGAGAGAGAGCGCCGCCACCATGGAGGGAGGGGGAGCTTTGATCTAGTTTTGTGCATCCTCCAGAGGCTAAAGAATGCATGGGGAAAAATCCTTTGAACCTGTGTCAAACTCGAACCCCCAAACTTGCGTGGCATCTCACATCTTGGACACTTTTTTAGTGTTTGACTAAATGAAAGAATGAGACAAATCCTCATGGAATATTTTTATTGCTGTGCGTGGAAGGACGTGGGTCCCTCATAAGGCAGTCACATTGTTTCACCATGCAACAAACAGGTCTCCAACCTGATGAGTTTACATTTTCCAGTGCACTCCTGGCCTGTGTCAGCATCCTCCCAGCCTGTGTCACAAAAAATGCATTTTAGAACCTACGTGGGATTTTGACAGCGCATAAAAGGATAGAGGGGTTTTGTCAGTTGTTGTAGTTGTAAATGCCTGAGGGACGCATGTGAAAGCTGCTACATTTTAGGCCTCCAACCCAATCAGTTTAATTTTTCTAGCATGCTTCCAGCCTGTACCAAGATGGAAGCTTTGGAGCAGGGTATGAACAATAGAATCTAGTTTTTGTAGGATTTTGTTCTTGCAAGCGTCGTAGTTGATATGCATGAAAAATGTGGAAGTGTGTCATAGTTGGTATGTATGAAAAATGTGGAAGTGTATTCAAGTCATGTGAACTGTTAGACAAAATGCCTCGAGATATTTCATCTCATGGAATGTAATGGTTTGAGGTATTCATAGATGAGCTTGTTGTACGAGGCCTTTGAAACTTTGAAGGAAATGTATTTGGCAGTTGTGAAGCAACGCTTAACAACCTTTTTCAACACCCTCTCAGTTGCGCCAAAATAAGTGTTTTAAATTGGGTATGGACATCCTTCAAAGAATTATGGAAAAGGGTTTTTTGACATTTTATACAGTTGGAGAAAAGCATTCACACAGGGTAGGAGAAATATTTGACAAAACGCCTCAAATAAATGTTGTCTCATGGAGTGCCATGATTGCAGGATATGCACAAAATGGATTTGTTGAAAAGGCGTGTGATTTGTTTGACATAGAAAATGTGGTCTCATGGATTGGGATGACTACTTGAAAGCACAAAATGGTTTTTTTATTGAGACATGGGTGCACAACGAATGGTTTGGTTTACACGTGACTATCTGGCATCATGTGGCAACAATGGTGGTCTCAACAGATCGCGAGTGTAAACCACTTAGAGCCCCTTATACCCATTTCGCTCATCGTTTCCAGGCATGGTTCATCTTCCCTTATCTCTCATAATTATCATGCTTTAGTTCTCATTTGTAACTTAATAAAATTTTAAAATATTAGGATTTTAATACGATTAATTGTGTATATCAACTCGTTGCAAAAAAAACAAATGAAATGTCGTGTCGTAAATCACAAAGTCAAAATAACTCGTTTACATTAAACCATGAACTTCCACCCTCCTCATTACGAGGTGATTTAGAAAACTTCTTACCCAACTAGTTAATTTTTGCAGTTTTTTGGAGACTCATTAAGTACCCTTTGTAACTCTCGAAAATGAGATGTTAAGCTCATTCATGTACCTTGATATGTGAGGAGTCATCTTGACCTCTGGATTGACCCCGCATGAACATTTGTGATCTTTTTGACACTCTTATAGGAGCCTTGTTACACTAGTTTACAACAATAGAAAGCTATTAAATCTAGAAAGTTGGCTTTCGTTTTGAACCGCCATTTGAAACCTGGATAGAGAAATTATTTCCGTCTTTGCAAACCTCTAGTGTTTATACTAGACAATTGCATGGAACATTCAGTTTAGGGAAAATCACTTTTCTGGATAGTTTGGCAAAGCCATTTTGTAGGCCTCTCGAGTCACAGTTTGATGAGGTCAAACTGGACCAATTTCAACTTGTCGCTCCAGAAAACTTGTCGCCGTTTGAAAATGGTTTTCTAGTTCTTAGTCCCGTCGACTCTGATGAATTCTCCTTATATAGGGGAACTTGTAGGAAGTGTCTCATTGCATGCTCATCCATCGAACGTCAGTTATGGACGTGGTTTTCTGGGCCCTCGAACTAAATTTTGTTCATTTACAACTGGGTCAACTATGACCAGTGGCCCCGGAAAACTAGCCGCCAAACGCAAACCGTTCACTTTTTCCCAATTTCGTCAATTGCTATGAACTCTTGGTATATCTGGGAACACATAGAAAGTTGATTGTGGTGTTCGTTCTCATCGGAAGATAACTTTTGGAAGCGGTTTCTTAGCCTCTGAGCCCGTTTTGAACGTTTAGTAGCTAGTGAGAAAATGTTAAAATAGAAAGTGCATGGGACCCTCATAGGGTTGTCAAACCATCCTAGAAACTTTTAACACATGCAATAAAAAGCTGTTTAAAAGTCTATAGTGTAACTTCTTGTGTAAAATAAAACTTTTGACAAAATGGTGTTTTCTCTCTCTTCCCTTCTCTTTCTCTCTTGGGTTACAAAAGAAGTAAAATGAAATGTAATGAATACATGTCTCTAAACCTTTTATTTTGATTGCAAAATTGTAATTGTTATCATATGTAAATGGGAAACTAAAAATGATAATTATGTTAGATTAGGGTGGATTCCATGCCAAGCGAATTATCGCTGATATCATACTCATGTGGTTTTGCAAGATGAAAAATGACGACGAAAAGATGATGTGTAATTCATTAATTATCATTGTAATTTATATAGTTCATTGTTAAAGGAATAAATGTATAATGTAGTCTCGTGTTTTGAAGGTTATATTTGATAAATTGTTGTGTATGTGACGCTAGTTTTAAGGATATCTAGGAAATGTGCATTTCATCATAGGTCAATTTGATTTATAGTAAACTTGGTAAAAAGGTTTGATATTTATATAAGGTAAATGAATTTGAAGTAATATCTTGTAGTGCATATTTAGTGTTCAATAAATGATTGAGTCATCTTGTGCATTCATACTTTGTAAATGTAATAAAGATAATTAAACCAAAACACTCTACCCTTGTTCAATATCGAGACATAACTTTTTTCATGTGTGATACTCCTTTACCGTATATGACATTGAAAACCGTAGAATGAACTTAAACTCAAAGCACTCGATGTAACCTCCTAGTTTGAGTAAACAAGAACCCAAGAATGGGTTTATCATCTTAGTCAAGTATGTTTAGTGACAATGTCTTAAACCTCGTCTGATAAAGCGACACAGTCAAACTTTTCTTGGAGTGTATAGAGCTAACTCCTCCTCAGTAACCTAGTGGACTACCTTATCATCCGAAGATAGATTTAAAATCAAAGTTCTTTATTGAGTGAAAACCCTGTTGGATCCAGATGACATGGATGGAGGTTGTGACTTAGTTGTTCTAGGTCTTAAACTCTCATTAATGAACTCCTTAGCTCCGCTCAGCTAAATGTGTTACCTTGGTTTCTCTCAACATTACACCTTGGTCCTTTTTGAAGGTGGTTTAACATAAATATGTCCTCTTGCTTAAAACGCATATATAGTTGAGGGGTAGACCCTTAGGTGAAGTTGGAATTAATCTATACCTCAGTTGATTTGGATGTTAACTTGGGTTCGTGTGAAGCTTCAAGTCTTCTAACATTTTATGCCTTCAAGAGGTTAGTCAAACACTTTGTAACTCCTTGTACAAGACAATGCTAAAAATAAGGCCATAATGTGACGTAGAAAATAAAGCATATAAGAGTGAAAAAAACCAAGAATTGAGGTTAGGGATACTGCCACTCTTGGAGACCTTATAACTCAATTAAATATCTTTATGTGTTTCAAAGAATATGTATTGCATTGTTGTGATCAAACTATGAGAAAACAAAAGATATATAAATATAAAAAGGAAGTCATTAAGTCATTGATTTAGAATAACTATGGTAGGAAAATAACTTTTCCGTGATCAAAGAATGTTTTGTGGTAAAAAGCTATCTTGCAAATAAATCTCCGTTAAATCCTAATATCGCTTTATGGACACCAAGTCACATCCACTTGAGTTGTAAGAATAAAAAAAAGTAGAAACTGAATATATGTTCGAGAAGAATATTCTTAACATAAGAACAAGATAATTAAGTATTTTGTACGCTTTTGAACTATGCCAAATAAGTATGCAAGTTATGGAAACTTTTGTAAAGAATAAGAAACCAACTTAAAAGGGGTGAACGATAATTTAACCATGGTATGAACTTAAGAACCTGTCGGTGGACAAACAAGAAATTTATCCTTACACAATAATGTTCTTGGAATGTTAATCGTACTAAAATACAATTAAAGAAAAGATGTGTTGTGGGTTTGCCTATCCTTGAGTCTTCTTTCTATGGTTGGGTATTTGTTCATTGGGAAAAGTGTGGCATCGACATGCCTATGTTGTTTTCATGTGTCTATGTGATTCGATGACTTATGTGATTGTCGTTTGTGAGTCGAGTTTCGTACTTGAAGCCCATGTTGTGTTGTGTGTAGTGAGCAATGTAAGTCAAAAAAAAATTATCCGGTATTTTATTGTTGTAATTGTGTGTGTAAAATGTGGGCACTACATATGGTATCAGAGCGGAGGTTCATGCTCTCGAACCTCTGGGATGGATTGGAGTTGTGATGATTTTGCATAATGGCGGTGGATATTGGAAGGGTGATGTGATATATGTTGTTATGTGAACTATGTCGTAATTGTGACCTTATGGAAACACATGTGGTGCATGTCACTTAATGCGTATTTTTATCATATTGATGTGCTTGTGATGAGAGTATTCACTCTCTATGTTGTTGATTCAATGAGGAATCGTGTGTGATGTATTGCCTTGTTGTTTTTGAACGGAATGTTATTGTGGATTACAGATGGTTGAAACATGTTGGATTTATGTGATGTGAAGGTGTATTAATGTATTGCATGACAAATTGATGTAAAGTGAATCACATTTCATCGTGATGTCATCACCGTATTGTGATTAGTTGTGTGCATCGTCGTGTTGTATTGCAATTGACTATATGTTGTAATGTTAGACATTGTGTTCATCATACTTATGATTTGTGTAATATGTAATGATTTACGTCATGATTTAGGGGCATATGGTGAGCGTATGATCCCTATGGTATAGTGATTGCACTTTACAGAATGTGGTAATGTGATGTATCATAACTCGTGAAAGTAATGATTGTGTTATACCCTGTATATATATATACCATGCACAAGACGTTATGGTTAATGTGCGTGAATCACCATTGTGTTAGTGATGTAGTTATGTGTATGTTGTGAACCTTACACTAGACAACCCTAAGGGGATAAACTATCAAGAGTGTATGTGTGGAGAGAGGAGGCATGGACTAGGTTTTCATAATCTTGAGCCGAGTACGAGTGAGGAAGTGGAGTCTTATATAGACTGAAAACCCACTTCTATCTGTTTAGTATACTTTGAGCTTGCTTAGTATATTGTGGGTGCGCACCACCTTAGGCTCAACTTATGCAACTAGAGTTCCCTGCTCTTTCCTATTGGATTGTTCATTAAATAATCCTATGTGATTTTGACTATGTTGATCCTTGTGGGAGTATGGAGGAATGATTCAGAAGAGATGATGACAAGTTACATTATTTGATATACTCATTTTTGGTTACATGTATATTTCTACGAGATGAGGCTCAATGTCTAAGTGCCAACAACTCGATGAGTACCCCTTTGGTGGTGGTATGAGGCCACATAGTGATTGTAATGTGCTATTTTCTCAATATGTATTTTATTCATAAATTAATCTTTATCTCTTTTAGCTAGAACCAGCTGTTTTCTTTATTGACATGTTCTTATATTTTGGGCATTTATTTGATTGTTGCATTAACATTTGGATTTTGCACTAACCATGGCTAATTAGCCCTTTGTTTTTCTTAGTTTTAAGACTTTCTTGTCATATTTAAAATTTTGTAGCTTCTCAGCCCAAGGCTTTTGATTTTTCCACTTGGCATTTGATTGGATTGTTATGTTGGTTCTAATGTCGTAATGTGTTGGAATAGGGTCATGAGATTAACCATGGAGTGGTTGAACCTATGGAACAACTTCTTTGTATGGGGGTATGCCCAAGGAGTTACTGAGATAACTAGCGGGTTGTTGAACCACGAGTTATTATGTCACTTGGGTTGGGGGTGACGGGGATCTATGTACCCAAGGCCATAGGGTGACTGGCCTCATTAAAAGGAGAAAGGAGACATGCCTTTATGGTTGAGTGACTGTTATTCTTATGGCACTCTATGGTTGAGTGACATGTTATTCTTGATGGGGCTCTATGGTTGAGTGACACGGCTTGGGTTTGACACTATGATTCTTTCTCTATGAGAGGTATATGGAGGTTATTTGGTGATGCTTTGGGAGGTATATGGAGTTATTTTGATGATACTTTAGGAGATATATGGAGTTATTTCTTGGTATTTTGAGATGTGTGGAGTTGGTATAGTGAGTTATGTGTACCCTTGTGATTCTTTTGACACCTTGTTATGTTTGAGGCTTGACGCTTCCCTTGGTTGGTATGGACTATTGGATATTGTCTTGGCACTATGTTGGTACAGTCATAGATTTTTGCGTCATGTGATGACCGTTGTATATGTATCAAGCATGATCATTCTATTTGTCATTCACATGTGTCTACTAGATCGATGTCTAAGACATAATTGTTGGAAATTATTTGCTATGTGGTCTACTTGTTGTCATTCCATGGAGGAATTAAAGACCTTGTGATATGATATAGTCATGAAAGTAGGTAGCAAGATGTTTCGTGGGTCATTTGTGTTGTGTTAAGTTTTGTGTGACATCTTGATGTTAGTTATTGTTGGACACCCACGAACTTAAGACAATTAAAAAAATTCTAAACAATGAATATTATAATCTTGAGATAAGAAATACTATAAAAGAAAATGCTAACTAAGTAATAAGGTAAAATGGAACTACCAATCTTCACAGAACCTTGAAAGTTAAAATTTCTACCTGATGTTCCTAGGGCCACCCCGTGGCCTGTGATTTTTGTGTCGAAATATTAACTTTAGAGCATACCTTCGCCCATATTTGTTCCTTGTTGCTTACCATTTCTCTTTCTTCTTTGTATGTCACATCGAGGACGATGCTTTCTTAAGGGGAGGAGAATGTAATGCCCCATTCGACATTACCCCAACCTTTCTCTGACGACCCTGTTGATAATCAAGGGTAGGTGGTGGGTGTGAGTTCATTGATCGTTAGTCGACCTCGATTGTGTCCCAGAGAACGATTAGCGCCCTTCCTCCTCCTCGTCCCGGCCTTTCCGTGTCCGTGTCGTTGCCAATGTTGCTAGTGGAGGGCCTCTATAGTGCCTTTTCAATTACCTTGTTAAGGAAAATATCATTTACAAATTCTATAGGTGGTTTTAATGGTGTCTTGATGTCGTTAGGGCGTCTCCAACTAGAAGGATCATCTACATAATAATTATTATATTGAATTTTCGATTTGTGCTTATTATTATTTTACTCAGTGTTGACGGGCGATCATTATTAATAAGGTTAATAAATTTGTGTTATTATTATTATTATTAATAAATTTGTGTTATTATTATGAATGTGGCGATCATTATTATTTGTGCTTATTATTATTTTACTTCATTTTAGGGTTTTTACTTTTTTGTTAAAAACAAACAAAATAATAATAATAAATAAAATAAAAGTTTTAAAATTAAAAACCCCATGATTTTTGGGTGGATTAGGGCAAAGGGGGCTCGGGCTCCATTGGGGATTGTTTTCATCTTTTTGTTTTGTTGGAGAGTGAGAGAGAGCACCGCTGCCATGGAGGGAGGGGGAGCTCGATCGATTTTGCGCATCCTCTGAGGTCAAGAATGCGTGGGGGAAAAAGCCTTTGAACTCGTGTCAAACTCGAACCCCAAACCTGGAAGTGTGGCATCTCACGGCTTGGACACTTTTTCAGTGTTTGACCAAATGAAATAACGAGACAGCTCCTCATGGAATATGTTTGCTGCTGTGCGTGGAAGGACGTGGGTCCCTCATAAGGCAGTCACATTGTTTCATCATGCAACAAACAGGTCTCCAACCTGATGAGTTTACATTTTCCAGTGCACTCCTGGCTTGTGTCAGCATCCTCCCATCCCGTGTCAAAAAAAAATGCGTTTTAGAACCTACGTGGGATTTTGACTACGCATAAAAGGATAGAGGGGTTTTGTCAGATGTTGTAGTTGTAAATGCCTTGGGGGACGCATGTGAAACTGCTCCATTTTAGGCCTCCAACCCAATCAGTTTAATTTTTCTAGCGTGCTTCCAGCCTGTGCCAAGATGGAAGCTTTGGAGCAGGGTATGAACAATAGAATCTAGTTTTTGTAGGATTTTGTTCTTGCAAGCGTCGTAGTTGATATGCATGAAAAATGTGGAAGTGTGTCATAGTTGGTATGTATGAAAAATGTGGAAGTGTATTCAAGTCATGTGAACTGTTCGACAAAATGCCTCAGATATTTCATCTCATGGAATGCAATGGTTTTAGGGTATTCATAGATGAGCTTGTTGTAAAGGCCTTTGAAACTTTGAAGGAAATGTATTTGGCAGTTGTGAAGTAACACTTAACAACCTTTTTCAACACCCTCTCAGCTGCGCCAAAATAAGTGTTTTAAATTGGGTATGGACATCCTTCAAAGAATTATGGAAAAGGGTTTTTGACATTTTATACTAGTTGGAGAAAAGCATTCACACAAGGTAGGAGAAATATTTGACAAAACACCTCAAAGAAATGTTGTCTCATGGAGTGCCATGATTGCAGGATATGCACAAAATGGATTTGTTGAAAAGGTGTGTGATCTGTTTGACATAGAAAATGCGGTCTCATGGATCGGGATGACTACTTGAAAGCACAAAATGGTTTTTTTATGAGACATGGGTGCACAACGAATGGTTTGGTTTGCACGTGATTATCTGGCATCATGTGGCAATAATGGTGGTCTCAACGGATCACGAGTGTAAACCACTTGGAGCCCCTTATACCCGTTTCACTCATCATTTCTAGGCATGGTTCATCTTCCCTTACCTCTCATAATTCTCATGCTTTAGTTCTCTTTTGCAACTTAATAGAATTTTAAAATATTAGGATTTTAATACAGTTAATTGTTTATATCAACTCGTTGCAAAAACAATGAAATGTCATGTCGTAACTCACAAAGTCAAAATAACTCGTTTACATTAAACCATGAACTTCCACCCTCATTCTGAGGTGATTTAGAAAACTTCTTACCCAACTAGATTGCTACAATATTGTTTTATCGACAAGACGAAATTTACTTCCCAGTAATAAAGTTGATAATCTCCCTGTTTAAATAGTTAATTTTTGCATTTTTCGGAGACTCATTAAGTACCCTTTGTAACTCTGAAAATGAGATGTTAAGCTTCATTCGTGTACCTTGTTATGTGAGGAGTCACCTTGACCTTTGGATTGACCCCGAATGAACATATGTGATCTTTTTACGCTCTTATAGGAGCCCTGTTACACTAGTTTACAGTAGTAGAAAGTTGTTAAATCTAGAAAGTTGGCTTTCGTTTTGAACCGCCATTTGAAACCTGGATAGAGAAATTATTTCCCGTCTTCGCAAACCTCTAGTGTTTATACTAGACAATTGCATGGAACCTTCAGTTTAGGGAAAACACTTTTTTGGATAGTTTGGAAAAGCCATTTTGTAGGCCTCTCGGTCGCAGTTTGATGAGGTCAAACTAGACCAATTTCAACTTGTCACTCCAGAAAACTTATCGCCGTTTGAAAATGGTTTTCTAGTTCTCAGTCCCATCGACTTTGATGAATTCTCCTTATATAGGGGAACTTGTAGGAAGTGTCTCGTTGCGTGCTCATCCATCGAACATCGAGTTTATGGACATTGTTTTTCGGGCCCTCGAACTAATTTTTGTTCATTTGCAACTCAGTCAACTACGACCAGTAGCCCCAGAAAACTAGCCACCAAACACAAATTGTTCACTTTTTCCCAATTTTGTCAGTTGCTATGAACTCTTGGTATATCTGGGAACACGTAGAAATTTGATCGTGGTGTGTGTTCTCATCGGAAGATAACTTTTGGAAGTGGTTTCTTAGCCTCCGAGCCCGTTTTGAACGTTTTGTAGCTAGTGAGAAAATGTTAAAATAGAAAGTTGCGGGACCCTCGTAGGGTTGCCAAACCACCCTGGAAACTTTTAACACATGTAAATAATTGTTTAAAACTCTATAGTGTAACTTTTTGTGTAAAATAGAACTTTTGACAAAATGGTGTTTTCTCTCTCTTCCCTTCTTTTCTCTTTCCTGGGTTACAAAATGAAGTAAAATGAAATGTAATGAATACATGTCTCTAAACCTTTTATTTCAATTGCAAATTGTAATTGTTATCATATGTAAATGGGAAACTGAAAAATGATAATTATGTTAGATTAGGGTGGATGCCATGTAAGCTAATTATCGCTGATATCATGCTCACGTGGTTTTGCAGGATGAAAGAATGACGATAAAAGATGATGTGTAATTCATTAATTATCATTGTAATTTATATAGTTCATTGTTAAATGAATAAATGTATAATGTAGTCTCATGTTATAAGGTTATATTTGATAAATTGTTATGTATGAGATGCTAGTTTCAAGGACATCTAGGAAATGTGCATTTAATCATAGGTCAATTTGATTTATAGTACACCTGGTAAAAAGGTTTGATATTTATATAAGGTAAATGAATTTGAAGTAATATCTTGTAGTGCATATTTAGTGTTCAATAAATGATTAATGAGTCATCTTGTGCATTCATACTTTGTAAATGTAATAAAGAGAATTAAATCGAAACACTCTACCCTTGTTCAATATCGGAGCATAACTTGTTTTCATGTGTGATACTCCTTACCGTAGATGACATTGAAAACTGTAGAATGAACTTAAACTTTGCACTCGATGGAACCTCCTAGTTTGAGTAAACAAGAACCCGAGAATGGGCTTATCGTCTTAGTCAGTATGTTTAGTGACATTGTCTTAAACCCGTCTGATAGGAGTGACACAGTCAAACTTTTCTTGGAGTGTGTAGAGCTAACTCCTCCTTCGTAGCCTAGCGGACTACCTTGTCATCCGAAGATAGATTTAAAATCAAAGTTCTTCATCGAGTGAAAACCCTGTTGGATCCAGACGACATGGATGGAGGTTGTGACTTAGTTGTTCTAGGTCTTAAACTCTTATTAATGAACTCCTTAGCTCCGCTCAGCTAAATGTGTTACCTTGGTTTCTCTCAACATAACACCTTGGTCCTTTCTAAAGGTGGTTTAGCATAAATATGTCCTCTTGCTTAAAACTCATATATAGTTGAGGGGTAGACCCTTAGGTGAAGTTGGAATTAATCTAAACCTCAGTTGATTTGGATGTTAACTTGGGTTCGTGTGAAGCTTCAAGTCTTCTAATCTTTTATGCCTTCAAGAGGTTAGTCAAACACTTCATAACTCCTTTACAAGACAATGCTAAAAATAAGGCCATAGTGTGACGTAGAAAATAAAGCATATAAGAGTAAAAACGAGAATTGAGGTTAGGGATACTGCCACTCTTGGAGACCTTATAACTCAATTAAATATCTTTTGTGTTTCAAAGAATATGTATTGCATTGTTGTGATCAAACTACGAGAAAACAAAAGATATATAAATATAAAAGGAAGTCATTAAGTCATTGATTTAGAATAACTATGGTAGGAAAATAACTTTTCCGTGATCGAAGAATGTTTTGTGGTAAAAACTATCTTGCAAATAAATCTCCGTTAAATCCTAATATCGCTTTATGGACACCAAGTCACATCCACTTGAGTTGTAAGAATTAAAAAAAGTAGAAACTGAATATATGTTCGAGAAGAATATTCTTAACATAAGAACAAGATAATTAAGTATTTTGTACGCTTTTAAACTACGCCAAATAAGTATGCAAGTTATGGAAACTTTTGTTAAGAATAAGAAACCAACTTAAAAGGGGTGAACGATAATTTAACCACGGTATGAACTTAAGAACATGTCGGTGGACAAACAAGAAATTTATCCTTGCATAATAATGTTCTTGGAATGTTAATCGTAACTAAAATACAATTAAAGAAAAGATGTGTTGTGGGTTTGCCTATCCTTGAGTCTTCTTTTTTTTTGGGGGCATTCTAGTATTCGTTCATTGGGAAAAGTGTGGCATCGACATGCCTATGTTGTTTTCATGTGTCTATGTGAGTCGATGACTTATGTGATTGTCGTTTGCGAGTCGAGTTTCTGTACTTGAAGCCCATGCGTTGTGTTGTGTGTAGTGAGCAATGTAAGTCAAAAAAAAATTATCCTGGTATTTTACTGTTGTAATTGTGTGTGTAAAATGTGGGCACTACATCTACAAAGTTTCATAGACTGTCTCCTTAGAGTTTCTTCCCAGTTTTGGCTTAGAGGACAAAATATTAGGTCTATTGGTTTACACAGTTGGTCCTAAGGGACTGTCAATGATAAGATCTTTCCATCCTTGTTATTGAGCTATTTTCATACATCTTAAAACTGCTCTACCTTCCACTTGTTTGGTGGTCATCTTCGCCTAGAAATTATCCCTTATAATCATAGAAAATGAGACTATCTGGGGGTTTCCATTTCATCTCTTTCCTACACTTACCTTTTACGATTGTTCTCACTTTTGGGAAATTAATACTTGATTTTATTTTGAAGTCATGGTCTGTAAATAAAATAGTATTGATTCCATTTTAGCAACACATTGTTTTGAGCATCTCTAGATTCCAAGATGCTAAATATGCTATTAAATGAGTAGTTAGCATTAGTAGCTTTGTTTTCTTTTTCCTTTCAAATTTGGTCACAGTCCTAGTTAAAGTTAGTCAATAGTTAAGTTGTTATGGATAATCGGTCAGCATTTCTCTTGAATTGGCTTCTTTCAAGACAATTAGAGCCATATCTTATGAATTTTTGTGATTTGTTCAGTGTAACTGAGAGTTATGTCTCCCCTGAGCTATATTTTAATAAGTAGAAAAATTTGTATATTAAATGACGCATAGCCTCTAGAAAAGTATAACGAGAATGGTCTTCAGAAACCTTATAGAAGCAAGGCGAGCTAAACCATTACAACTATACTTAACATATGTACTTGACCATAAGCATGTTGCGTAATCCTATCACCACCATATGAACATCACTAAGGAGTTTGAAACATAATATATATAAATTCACATGCCTAGATATATGGATTGAGAATGTCTAGCCATGTTAGTTATATGACCTTGCTTCATTTTGTTTGCAGAGCTTTTTGTAAATGCCTTTGGATGATTTGAATGGTACATAGCTATAATTATGCACAATAGTATTACTAAACCCAAACAGATGCAAACAATTGTCGATTTTGAGATGGATGTTGTTCATTGCATTGGTCCACAATTTTGAATATGGAGTTTATATGGTAATAAAAAACTTTCAGACCTCCTGTTGCTTGCTTCTCCACACAAGAATTCCAGTTATAACTAGATTCAAATACAAAGCCCAAGTATTTATAAAATGAGACGACCTCCAATTTCTCATCATTGCATGTGATAATTATTCGTATAAAACTATTGTCTGTATCATTTTATGGTAGAGTCTGTTTGAATTATTTTTAATCCTCAAATTGTTACCTCTTACGAGTAGTTCCCATTGGAACTCCACATGCATTTCAATTGTATATAGTTTATTGATTCTGACATACTATTGCCTCCTACTACTATGTGGATTGAAAGTACTTTTTAAAAAATAAATGAAAATTACTTGCACTTTTGTTATGTATGTATTTGCATCCTTGTATACTATTGGAATGTACTATATCTTTCCATATAACTAATATTCTTTTCCTTAAGCAACAAATGTTATTTTTATCCTCAAAATGTTACCTCTTACGCATAGTTCCCATTGGAACTCCACATGCTATTTCGTGAAGAAATATTGTAGAAGGAACTTGGAGTAGTAGACTTTTGGTACAGGTAATAAAATCTACTTTTTAATAAGTTTGTTCCAAACTACATAGCTAATATTTATGTTCCCTCGTCTCACAGGTATGAATGGCAACATAGAGGCTCCACACACGTCCACGGTTTATTGTGGCTCGAGAACGCACCTAAAGTTGACGCAATGGACTTGGGAGGATACAATAGTTATTGAGGCAACAAAACAATACTTTGATAAGTTCATGTCTACCTGGAACCCCGTCCGGCTTGCAACCACTTGGATTTTGTTCACAGGTCACTCCTAGACAACCCTTGTTTGCTAGATACAACACAAATTCTATCCTCCTCCCCACATGTGGACCTTGAAGAACTGCTTAATCATGTTCAACGCCACACAAAATGTTCAGAGCAAGACATGCTTGCATAGAAAGCAATCACAACTACAGTGCAAGTACAATGCACCCTGGGCCACACAACCTACTTCATCCTTGCTCATTGAAAGTGATGGGAAAATTAAGTACCTCCCTTCGAGAAATGATGATAGATTGAACATCCACAATCAAACTATGATATCCATATGGAGAGAAAATGTTGATTGCCAACCGGTACTTTCCGCCATGCAATTCTTAAGTATATTGCAAAATATGCTTCGAAAGCATAGCAACATTCAGAAACCTATCACCAAATGCTATCTAGATTTTCAAGAGATGCAGATGCGGATTCTCCAACACACATTGTGATCCATAAAATCTCGTGAGAAAGCGTTATTGAACATGACATAAGTGCACAAGAAACATGCCACATGTTGCAAAAATGCCACTTGTTATGTGCAATCGTTTATTTGTATCATTGAATGTTGGCAAAAAACTTTTAAGACGTGCCATTGAAAGTGATGTCGATGTACAAGAAACAACCACTTTCTTGGATGCATAAAGAGTTCACCCTACAACCATGGAATACCTACCACTTATTTAGGTTGCTCGAGATTGGAGCTACAACAAGAACCGTAAAGGTGATAAATGGAAACTACGATCAACTAAAGCAATTATTCGGATCCACCCAAGATTTGTGGATGTCCCAGCTCGGGATTCAATGTCCTATGACCTTTTCTATTGGTAAGAACTCCTTTTATACAAGCCCTTCAGAAATATTGCCTCCGAATTTGGATCAACCCCACAAGACATCAACAACACTTGGGACCTCTACAAGCACAACTACAGACTGTGGCATGTTTTATGCACTACCACATAAACATGACATGCTACAGATGTTAGTTATGACTCTGAGGTCGAATGTAGTATTCAACACGAACCATTTAAGAATGACAGTCTTCGCATAACTTCGTTTGAGAAACAACATGGGTCTTGAGTCTTAAAATGTTAGGGAAAGCGAATTTTGACATACAAAATAATTGGAACATACATTATGTTCCGCATGATTTATGAGATAATTGGTTCATCATTCACGAAAAAGAAAAGGCAAACACAAATAACACCAACATGCATGCCACACCACCATCTTTCACACTACCTTTGTCTTTAGAACAACAACTAGCTCTTGATACCATACCGCACCATTTAGCAAACAAAACCCTACTACCTCCACTAAGATTGATAATTCAAGGAATAACTGGCACAGGAAAATCATTTCTGATAAATAAAATCTAAAATTCATTCACACCAGCATCAACCACATCACCCTCACCTCTCTTTCTGCTCGCCCCTACAAGTGTTTCAACATTCAACATCTCCGCACCCACAATCCATGCAACCCTACGTATTCCAATCAAAGAACTGAAACCCCTTGAAGGCCAAGCATTATCATCTTTTCAAGAGT
Source organism: Taxus wallichiana var. yunnanensis (assembly GCA_018340775.1). Classification (NCBI taxonomy): domain Eukaryota; kingdom Viridiplantae; phylum Streptophyta; class Pinopsida; order Cupressales; family Taxaceae; genus Taxus; species Taxus wallichiana. The sequence continues at coordinate 841,794,466 of CM031239.1, forward strand.
CGCTAAAACATATAGAATATGTTCTTATTGATGAAATGAGTTTCATCGACCCAAAGTTGCTAAGAAAAATTTATAGTAGGCTACACGAAGCTTTCCCACACTCAAAAACATCTGAATTTGGGAATAGATCAGTCATCCTCCTCGCGACCTCGGCCAATTACCACCTGGTTTTGGACAGTCCTCTTTATGCAAGTAAATCCTATGGAGCCAGCCTTTGGAAGGGATTCCATTCTTCCATTACATTGCAAACAATATTTTGGCAACAAGGAACAACCAATGCACAAGTTTCATTCTAAAATTTACTGCTCCACATGTGAGATTCAACTCCTCTTATTGAGGACTAGGAACTCCTAATGTCTCGCACAAACACACACCTAACTCAACAAGAGCTCAACATTTTTAAGGACGCACCACATTTGTTTGCAAAAAATGATCTCATGGACTCCCACAACCTTCAGATGTTGAAGGCATTGAACGTTCTAATTGCCTAATCCATTGTTGAAAGTAACATGTGGGCTAGACCAGGAGATCCTGATGATGATCAGTTGGAACACAAAGTTTTATTGTGCAAACAACAAAAAATCATGCTTATTGCAAATTTATGGGTTGATGCAGGCCTCATAAATGGTGCTACAAGAACAATCACCGACATTGTCTATGACACATCAATGCCACCACCAACATTACCTTTATTTGTTGTTGTCAAATTTGATAGATACAACGGCCCATGTTGGGATCCCTCCAACCGTTACATATTCCGATACCCCCTATTTCGAGAGGGAATCGAAGACAATTGTCGATTAAAATGGCCTGGGGATTAACTATCCACAAGTCCCAGGGACTTACTTTGCATAGAGCAACTGTCGACATTGGAACCAATGAAAGGCGTGGTCGACATTCGAGATCTTTCTCTAGAGTTCCCGCTTGCAAATCTGTGCATTTCCCCTCCTTTTCATTCGAAAGGTACTAAAAAATGGCGCACATACCAACACTTGGAGCAAGAAAAAATGAGGAAGCAAGACTATTGTCACTCAACCCGCCCTAAATACCACTCTACTTTGTTAGCACATCTGCTACCACTTTACTCAGCACTTCTTCTATCCTAAGTGGCATTTTCATTCAAATGGTATCAAATGTATTCATGTTTACCAAAAATAAAATTGCCCACAAAAGGCTACCATTCATGATATAATTATTCAAATGTACGAAGGTCTTCATGTATACATGTTTAGTTCAAATGTCGTGATATAAGATTTGCAACTTTTTATGTATGAATTTGTAACAAATTTAAATGTACACATACAACATTTCAATCCAAAGCTTTGTACATTATATCACTTTTTTGCATTTTGAAATAGTTTTAAGGGTTAGACCTCATGTTTGCGCTTTTTAAATGAAGTGGTTCATCTATATTTCTACACTTACAAAATCAATCACCCATAGTTTAAACAAAATCAACTACAAAAGTAATAACTATCCCTCTAAAACAAATAACATATATCGTTCGACGTTCACATTGCATTGTACACATGCGATTGCTAGCTTTAATACTAGACCATATGTTCATTAAATTAACTTCAACTTGCTATTATAACTAGTGAATAATTCTATTCAAAGAGAAAAATATATATTGCTTAAACAATAGAGTTTGTTAAAGGGAAAAAAATTAGTATTTATTTTGACACCAAAAAAAAACCATTGATATTGTAATTGCTATTATTTTTATCTAAATTTAATCCTTAACTATTTTAAAGTTGATATTATAACTAAAATTGTTGTTAGTTTTCCAATGGATCTTGCAAAAGAATACAATAATAAATACAATATTTTAAATTCACTTATATGACACAATTTGAACATTTACCTAAGTCTTTATTAAAAAATCAGTCTTCCAATCCACCGTGAAAATCAATTTGTAAGCAAACTTTCTCTACCAATAGGGCTTCACCATCTTCAATATCATTATTACTCATTTGAACCCTATCACGGACTCTTTTTAAGTATCATTTTAAAATATCCTAAAAGATTGAATGGCTCGCAAAAAATCGCCCTTCTCATTAAAGTGATAAACCAAAATCAATTTTTATTTTTACCTACTTGTCAATATAATTATTTCTCATATAATTTTTCCTTTTTCCATCTATAAATTTAGGAATTAAAAATTGCCTTTTAAACATATTGTCCCTTGGTGATATCAGTGTGGGACAACATAATTCATTATTTTATTTTTTTATTTGTAAAATTAGGAATTAGTAAAACTACCTTTTTTACTCCTTAAATTTTAATAAATTGTATAAGTAAAATGTTGTGATTGAGACAAATGTAGCTTATTAAACCTTTTCTTAAAGGGTGTGCTTTCTTTTGAGTTAATTAAGCGGCTCTAAATAACTTTAAAATTGGACATGCCTTCAAAAATTAATCACATAAATACTTGTTACCCATACCATCTATAGCACAAGTTTCACATAATTAATATTAAATAAATATTTTTAAAGAGATTCTTAAGTTTTTAAAAACAATCGATTCTACTTTAACTTGAACGATACTGTAAACAAGTTCGATCCCAAAAAATAATATTAAGAGCACGATATATTAAAAAAATATATCCATACATCAACAACAGTTTGAGATAAACATTCTCTACTGAAAATGCATGATTGAACTGCCACAAAATGAGATTCAACTAACTATAATTAAAGAAGAAAAAATGTAAAATCCTTAACTTGAAAAATTATACACATTTCTATCCTATTTTTGACTTGAACATTATTCTTTAATGCCAAAAAATAATAAAAATTTAACAAACATGCCAATGAATTAGTTTTCTTTTTTGGATGACCTGGTTTTCATTTCAATGCTCTCAAACTTTATGAAAAGACTTCTGACAATTCACTCTCTTAGCGTATGGAGATACAAGTCACTTGTCCACTATGCAAGGCATTCTCTGGTTTAGAGGCTCGGAGCTTCCCTTACACAGATTCAATCCACAACCTCAGCTTAGTTCATATTTTCTTCCAATTTCATTTGTTAGAATAGATCACCGTTACACTAACATTAGTAGTAATGTGTAACATCTCTCTCTTTGCAACTGAAATTAACACCACAAGTACTAATGTAGATCTCTCTTTTGCAACTGAAATTAAACGTTACTTCTTTAATACAAGCATCTCTGTGTTCACCTTTTGTTGAAGGAAGTTGGCTGCTCTGATGCAGAGTGTTTCTTATTATTTTGGGGAAGGCAGTTGAAAGATGTTTCTTAATTACCAAACCCTCAAGAACTGATAAATCTAATTCTTCCATATAGGAAGTTGAACGCAAAACCAATAAGTAATGTTGATGTCTTTATGTGGCAAAGATTTGTTGATCGAGTTTATAAGGCAGGACATGTTCACCACAAACTGAATAAGTGTCAGCCCAGATTTATCCCATTTGCTTGTACTGATGACGTTCAGTTAGCTGAGCCAAGTCTTTCCATGAAGCTGGTAGTAGTGATAATGCCGAGCACTTATCCAACACTCACTTTCCTGCAGGGCGACCAAGATCACCTTCCATTTTATTTTATTTTCTTTGTCAAGCAGGGTACCATATTGATTGACCAGGAATTTGCCTTATTGTTCTCTCTTCGGAGTATTGGTAATTAACTCTTGTTGTCCGAATGGGTTAAAAAAAAAGATGAGACTTCTTGGTCGTTGAGCTAGATGAGATACACTTTTTAATGTTCCTTCATCTCACATGGCTTCTACAATGCAAAATCTCGTGCCCAAAGCCACAAATTTCTGTTCTGCAGGGCTAATATATGAGAACGATGCTATCTATGAATACACTGAATCGCATGTTTTTGTGTGAGAGGAAAGAAACGCTCATCCCATTTGTTTGGGCATGCCTGGGTACCTAGTAATAAGCTTCTCCATTACCGCCCAGTTATTAAAATTGTCTTTATTTACCACATCTAACTACTTTTTATAAATTAATTATATTAATAATGTCTACGATAATTAAATTTTGCTCAGAAATTGGCTCTCGCATATAACCACATCTACCTACCTTTTAAATTTTTCTCGGAAAGTCGTTGTCACCAGATAAATTATAATCGGAAAATGGTTGAAAGTGTAACATGTCAAATAAATATTGGTTAAAAAAACCCACCAAAAACAATTTCATTATAAGAAACCCCTATCAGGAGCCGATCATCTCTTGTTGCACTTCAGGCAAGGGCTTGAATCTCGCGCTCGAGTAATATGCCAGTGCGGTGGTGGTTTATTTGTTAAGTGAGGTCTGGGCCTGATATTGACATTAGCTGAACATCTAAATATCCGCTGTTAAGGAAAACCAAAATTCCTTGCTTGCAAAGATGCTAATAATCAACATTTTAAATTCACAGCAAAAGCCGAGAATCAAATTTTGACCTCCCATAGGTGAACAAAAAGCCCCATCCAGGTGGGTTCCAAGATTTATGAGTTCTGTGAAGTCAGTATAATAAAAAATGAAGTACCCTCAACTTGATTTAGAAAACATCAGCTAGCAGTGGAAGTCCACATCAAAATATAAGCTGGCCAAAGCCCCATTTCATTTTACACTAAAAGGCTACTGAAAACACGCAAATCTGAAAGGACAAAAGATATGTGTACTGGATCAAATCCTAGCATACAGACTTGATTTTAAAAATTAGAAAACAAACACTAGTTTAATTTTATACATGATTGTATTTTACTATCAATTTAAAAAAGCATCAGACGAGTATCAAAGTTTATTACAGAAAAACATGCTATAGAATTCTTGTGGTTACAGAAGTCACAAGATTCAATCATAAACTTCAGAAACAAAATAAGCTCTACAAACGAAATGAAAATTATCAATGTAGAGCAAATAATGAAGTTCAAAAGAGCAAGAAGATGTCAGCTTGATATTTTTATTATATGAACTATGAAACATTTGAGGCAGCTTCTTGGAGATCACCGTGAATGAAATTAGTCACCAAATATGCACCGGTAAATTTCAGCAGCATTCATGATTGTCATTAAATACCATATAACAGGTAAAACTTCAAAATTGCCACATTTACCATATAGAAAACACATTTAATCAGCAGAAAATCAAAATAGAAAATATTAATTAAACTACAATGTTATTAAGATCTTGTGATGCTTTTTCAAAAGGGTTCTTGGAACTTAAATGAGCTCGTTTCTTTCCCTCAAGGATATAAACATGTCCAGGCCCCAATGCTTACACAGCAAAAGTGAAATGCTTGTGGGCTCTATATGAGCCAAGCAACTATACCAGTGAACCCAGGCCACTTTGACCAAACCAATGATATCGACCACTCAGGAATATAAGAAAAATTAAGTACCTCCTCTTTACGATTGAATGAAATATTTTAGATTTAATCCTTGAAAGTACAAGTGCTTAGGTTTATTATAAGAACAAAGCTTAACTTAGACATATAAAGAGATAAAGGAGCTTAAACTAAACCTAGAAAGAGAGAAAGGAGACTTTTGTGGGCCCGGACAACATGCAGGATATTATGGGATCCCCTTTTTATTAACGAAGTCACCTTTCTCCCTTAAAGCGTATAAAGTTTTAATTTTGTACCCCCTCCGCTTTGGACCTTGTAACAAAACTTGGAAGCAAACCAGGCCTAGCCAATCTGCCAAAAGGGGATCTTTTTCAACTTCAAAAGATATAAAATAATTGGCATTCCTGGTGTGTGTGTGTGTGTGTGTAAGGTAAAGGTGATTTTTAAGTTCCATCTAAGCTAGTACGTCTCCTGGGTATATGCCATCCCTTAAAAGAACAAAGAGACCTTTTCACATTACCTTATATCTAATTCAAATTTTGTACCTTCTCACTTCTTGTCACACATGACCTAGCTCAAAAGTAAACTAAACTTTGTCAATCCACAGATGTTTGAGTCAAGGGTGTGAGAAGTCACAATGGTGCTAGGAACCACTAACGTACTGCTAGCAAAGACCGTGGACACAGACACGGTGTTGGAATCTTCGAGTCTACTGAGGAGATGGATGGTGTTCTTACCGACCTAGAGATAAAGTTTTTATACCAAAGTGTCCTGTTAGTGAGTCTTACCCATCGATATACTCTTCCCCTAATAGAGATTAAACACCACAAAGGCTATATGGTTGACAGATTTGCTCATGAGATGGAGAAATTCATCAACTATAAAATGAGAAAAACGGTGCCCAAACGAAAAGGAGAAGAACCAAGCTTCTATGCACGAAATGTCTGCCCTTAATGATGTCGTTTTAATCTGCAACAGAACTTAAACTTTTGCAGCTATCAATGCAAACTTAGAATGCATGGATGCCAAACAAGAAGATAGGAAAGCATATAACAAGAGAATTTGTGGTGTGATGAATGTAGAGAAAGATGGGGTGCTTGTTAGGGTAGTAAAAATAGGCATTGGAGCCGCTATCAAAGGGGAGACAATGAGACTACTCAGTCTCAAGGTCAGAAAGCTTCCTTATAATTAAAGAGGGAAATAAAAATTTAAAGTGATCCAAGGGTTTTTATATTTTAATTGGAAAAATGACACTTAAATTATATTTTTAATTCAAAAAATAGAAATAGAATCAAAAAATAGAATGATAAGCTTCTATTATATGGCACCAAAGATAAAATATTCTATTATGGGGGCACCAAAGATAGAATGGGATGCATGAGCATCAAGATCCTATTTTTAGGATGGAGAGAGGATAAAGCAATTTTATATTGTTTATTCCTATTTTTAGGATGGAGCGCCAACATGGGAGAGAAGATAAAGCAATTTTATATTGTTTATTCCTATTTTTAGGAGGGGCGCCAACTTTCGAGATGGCCTTGGAAGTTTAAGGGTAGATTTGAAGTTTATTATTACACACATCTTGGAAATTTATCAATTATTTCTTTGTCTACAAGTAGCTTCTACTTTTGTATTGGCAATAGAGGACAAAATCCTTCATTTGCATACAGATTTGAGGATGGAATCCCTCACATCTAAGCTTAGCAATTCCATCCAGGGGTTGAAGTGGCCATTTAGAGTACAAATATTCATCCTGCTCAGATAGCGCATCATATTCATGGTTGTTTTAGCATTGAGAATAGTGAAGTACAGCCAAAGATTTCTTCAGACAAACATCTAAGGGCAGATTTCAGTCAAACCATTTTTGCATGCTCTTATCTTATGTTCATTTTTCCATCTGGATCAACGGTTGTGAAAAAATAATTGTATTCAAACATTCCAGTATTTTCATTGAAGTTGATTTTAAAATAAGTAAATAAATTCTATTTTGTATGCAATTGGGGTTTGTTGTTTTTATAAAAAAAGTCAGTTTATTGTTGTTGTCATAAAAGTTCCATTTTTATCCGATACCCTAGGGTTTCGTGAAAATAACCAAATTTGTCTAAAGTTATTTGACAAGGATATTATAATAGTATCGAGCTAACTTTACTCCCTGACTTGTGGATAGAAAAAAATTGCAGCTTTGAACTTCATGTAGGGTAGTGACAAAGAAGTCAGATACAACCAAAGAGAGAAAAAAGGTACAAAACAACCAGAAGCCATGGGTAACAAGAATCTAAATAGGGCACACTTTGTGAGCTTGTTCAGGGACAGGACAAGTTAGCTGATATGATGGGTCAATTAATCCAAGTTATGCAAGGCACGAATGTGCAAAGGGCTCCAACGGTGAAGGAAGGTCTTCAGAAGTGAACCATAACCAGCCCCATCGAGAGAACAAACATCGGTTATACGGTTTGGCCCATCCAAGCCTAACTTCCTAGGTAAAGGGGAAGCAATTTGGGAGATAGAAATACAGCCTACCATAGCATATGATATTGTTGCTAGCTATGAGGAGTACAGGGTACTTCCTAGTGAGATTAGAGATGCCATATCCCTCACCAATTTTATTAATCTAAAGGAAAACAGGGTAGACCAAGAGTTGAACCTAGACTACAAACTAATCGAGAGAGACCCGCAGCAAGCTTTAGGAAGTTGCCAATCCCTACTTTTAATGGATCTAATAAGAATTCTCCCTTAGTGATGTGAGAGGAAGAAATCATGGGGCATGAACCAAAGAAAGAAAAATCAAATCTATAAGAAGGTTTTGGGGTGGAATTCAAAGAAGACCGTGTTGAGGGGCATAAACATGAAAAAATGGCTTTACCAATTGCTAATGTTGATTTTTAGTTTGTTGGAATTTTTAGAACAACCTATGGGAAGCAAATTGATTGTGTTCACGACTTTAACAAAAATCATGAAGATGTTTTATTGAATTCTAATGTTTGCATGCGTCAACAAGATTCACTTGTTGAATGTGAAGAGTTCAAGGTGAAAAAGAATGTTGATCCTAACCCTAGAAGTTTCGAGTCACAAGGTTGGGGATGCTAAAGATATCTCAACCAAGCTTCATTCGGTAAAGGTGAACAATTTGAGGACAATCAAAAGTATAAAAGTGTTGTGGATTTGTTGCTTCCTACTTTTAGATGTGTGGTTGTCATAGACAATGACATAGTGGAAATGGTGATAGAGTGAAAAACCGTTTGAGTGGCAAATAGATCCATTCATACAAGTTCCAAATTATGTGAACATGAGAGTTTGGGATCCTGATATTTGCAGAAGGGACTTGCAATTGCTTGAGGGCAAGCAATTTTGAGATGGGCGGACTGAAATGTTCCATTTTTAGAATTATTTAATTTTGAACACCTGAAGCCTATTCTTATTATTTTCCGTAGGCTAAGGGACAATTGAAGAGGGAATTAAATTGAATTAAGTGGTCCAAGGGTATTTTATATTTTAATAGGAAAAATGACACTTAAATTATAATCCAAAAACTGAAATAGAATAAAATATTAATAGAATGATGAACTTCTATTATGTGGCACCAAAGATAGAACAATAATTAAATAGAGAATTCTAATATGGGGCGCCAAAGATAGAATGGGATACATGGGCATCAAGATCCTATTTTTAGGATGGAGAGAGATAAAACAATTTTATATTGTTTATTCCTATTTTTAGGAGGGGGCACCAACTTTGGAGATAGTCTTGAAAGTTATAAAGGTGAATTTGGGGTTTATTATTACATACATCTTGGAAATTTATCAACAATTTCTTTATCTGCAATCACCAATAGAGGATGAAAACCCTCATTTGCATACAGATTTGAGGATGGAATCCCTCACATCTAAGCTTGGCAATTCCATCCAGGGGTTGCAGTGATCATTCAAAGTACAAATATTCATCCAATTCAGCTAGGGCATCATATTCAGGGCTGTTTTAGCATCCAGAACAGCAAAGTACAACCAAGGATTTCTTCAGACAAACATCTTAGGGCAGATTTCAGTCAAACCAGTTTGCATGCTCTTATCTTATGTTCATCTTTCCATCTAGACCAACGGTTGTGAAAAAATAATTGTATTCAAACATTAGCTGATTTTAAAATAAATAAATAAATTCTATTTTGTCTGCAATTGGGATTTGTTGTTATTATAAAAAAATCAGTTTATTGCTACAGTCATAAAAGTTCCATTTTTATACTGCTGCCCTAGGGTTTCGTGCAAATATCCAGATTTGTTTAAAGTTATTTGAAAGGGATATTACATCCCTTCATCATTGGAGGCATAGAGACTTCAGAAGGGAGGTCTACCAGACTCGGACACAGAGGTGTGGGTATGGAAACCCATTAGGGTTCAAATGGAGACAACCGACACTTCTGAAAGTGCTCATCACGAAGTGGGTGAAGGTTTCAGTTTCAGAAAAGAATCCTCCTGTGGAAGATGGCTTGGGGCACGCAACAGGCTCTGGGACAGTGCTGCATGGACACAGATCCTCTGCATCTTCTTCTTCTAAGTTTCTATGATGGAAGTGTTTGGTTGATTGAAGCCATATATTGTCTGCCCTGTATGGTGGGAGTTTTCCTATTTTGATGTGATAGAGATATTGTGCTCCTATTTTGTTTCAGGGATCTGATCCTTGTTAAATTGGATTAGGGATTGACAGCCACATAGTTTGCCACTTTTGACAGCCTTGGCATGCCTTGTGCCCTGGTTGGTGCATGAATGAACTTTCATATTTTATGAAGGAAGCAGGCCCAAATGAAACCTGCATTTAATTATCTAGAAAAGAGGATGGTTTAAATTTTATGCTGAATAAAAAAGCTGAGTAATGGGGAAGACAGCTAGAAACAAGAGATTGGAAAAATCCATCCAATACAATTAATTTCAGGTCATTGATGCAGCACAAGAAGACAAGCGATGTCTGAGTTCATTTCAATTGCATCACAAACAGAACTAAATACCGCACGTTTAAAAATTCATACAACAGAAAGCAAAGTACCCATTTCAAATAGCTGAACTAAAATTTATTTCACACATTGGAAAGAAAATTGGGCATTTCAAATATCATAACAAGAAACCATTATTCATTTATCACCGAACCAGAATCCATTGTAATACATGCAATTACTTTTCCCCGACAAAAGAATGAACTCCCCTCTTTCAATAGTTTTTCAAAATACCTGTGTCTCTGCTGCATCTGCAACAAGGGGCAATCTAGCAATCCGACCCAAAAGGCAAGAGGACGAGCCGTATACAAAGCAAGTTAGCAGGAAAAGGAAAACGGCATTATCAAAACTTGTCAATAAACAGAGGCCAATCCCTTTCTCAGACCCAAAAGCGTGGTCCACGATATCAGGAACAACGAGGAGAACGTCCAATACAATTGCTTGCATGACATTAAACCTAACATAACGACTCATGTTAGGATTTGGTACAACATAAAAATATAGTATAACAAGCAGAAGAATGCTTGCATAGGGGTAGCTCTTGTAAACCCTAATGGCTGGAGAAAGCGGTTCCAGAAGCATCTGTGCTGAATGGAAATCTTTTAAGAAAAAACGTCCGTATTGAACTCCGTCGAAGAAAGGCAAAACGTACCCAGCTGCTGCTAGTATTCGATCCGGGATGGGTATTGAATTATTTTTGTTTCGCTCGGCACAAACGACTGTTGGGGATTTTTTCTGCATCGGGAAATCGAGCCTGTGCCATGGTGATTTCCAGACATTGAAGAAATTGTGAGTGGAAATGAATGTCGATGTGTGTAGGGTTGACAATGATGAAGGGGCGAATGGTAAGGAAACCGCCATTGTGGCGGTTGTTGAAAGCTTATGTAGGTTTCATTCCACCAGATGTCCAGAATGATTCTTTAATTCTTCATGCCAGGTTAAACCATAACAGTCACTTCCCTACCGCGGTTAACTCTCGAGTCTCGGATGCTAGACCAATCTCTATTTTCTTTGAGCTATCAAGGGAAAAAAACACACGTTAGTAGGTATGTAGTTACTGCATTTTAGTAGCAAAGTTTTCTATTAAATATAATATTTATAAATAAGTTTTTTTAAGATTATATTTTATGTCGAGGAAACAATATAAAAATATGTTTATTTTATTTGAATGATATATAATTGATTAAGTGGCAAAGAATTTGTGCACTTAAAAGAGAGTCGTGGTATTTAGCAACTAAAATGTTAGGCCTATGTGTTACCCACTTATGTTGGCATCACATAAAATTATGACGAACTTTCACAGGGCAAGAATGCTTTCATGTCTCTTCCTTCTATCATTTCCCAACCGCAAAATTAAATTTTATTACCCTCTCAACTACCAAATTAAATTTTTACTACCGTAGAATAAAGAGTGCAGGGGAAATGAGTAACGGGTAAATGATCATGAACAAGAAGTATTATTGTCATTGTTTTTCAATAATTCTCCCCGATTTGTGATAGTTATGAGTATACGCTTGAAAAAGATTTTGTAATCATTGAAACGGTAAGTAAAGTTAATCACCAACTAAAAATTAGGTTTTTGTTTAATTCACAATAATACTAACCAAAGAATGCATACATAACTTTTAAGCTTCAAATAGCATGTTCAGATGTGTAGACATAAAATCACGCACATACTAATATATTACTATACCGCCAAGTGTGTTGTTTTATATATGGATCTTGCGTAAGGAAAGTATTCATTAATGGCCCAATTTCTAGTCCATCTATTTGTCTTGCTTATTTCTATTGTTTTATATTTCACACTTGTCACTCATACACCTAGTTCTAGTTAGGTCACAGGGATCCCTACCTCTCAGTCTTCTTGCATTTGTCATCAATTGTCTCTGGACACTAGTGCCCAAGACTGGACGCTAGTGCCCAGGGGCTTCTGTCCATCTTGGGCGCTCTTGTCCTCTTTATTTTTATCTTATTTTGACATTTGAGGTCGGTCTTTTCAATTTTCCCACTCATATCCCGAGGTACTAGTTGGCATGTCGAGTCATTAGTGTCAAAATTCAAGCAAGAGATCCCTATATAAACACAACATACATACCATTATAAGGGCAAGCAATTCTTATCAAGGGCTATCTATCTACATATCTCAAGGGACTGCATTTGGGCACATTACTCTACATACACATTGTATAGGAAGGGGAATTTCATTTTTCCATCCCACACATTTGCATCTATTGAGTTACCACCCGCTATTTTAGCATCACCAATGCAAAGTCAACCTAGGATCACTATTGCACACACAAGAACATAGAACTACATTAGGTCTCGAGATGTGAAAATGCGTTGGTCACAGTAAGTTCACTAGTTGTGATTGAGGACGGATCGAACCCTCATTTTGCTTCTTTCTTTTTAGGATTTGATGTCTTTTTAGGGTTTTATAGGAGGATATTTGTGTTGCAGATTTGCTGTGTACTCCCGTAGTTAAAGTGTGAATTTCAGTGTGATCGGTGGCGAACAAGTACAAGACCCTAAAGAAAAGTTGTCGAAACCAGATCTCAAGCTTTTTCATAGTCTATAGCACCCACTGCAGGTCTAGGCGCCCATAGGTGCCCCCGCCCCTATCCAAGCCCGTGTCTAGGAGTTTCAAGCACCTCTCGCACTATTTTAGCAGGATTACGAAGGTATGTGTTTTTGTTTTATCACATTCTCCATTCCAGACACACTTCAGATAAGTGCAATCAAGGTAAGTGCCATATCTCTTGTATTTTCTTTCATAAATAAATCAAATAAATTGCCTAGCATCTGTATTTCATTGTATATCAGTTGTAGCAGTCATTGCTTTCATATTTTAATAAAATATCCATTTTTATTAAATCATTTTGGTGAACCTATAGCTTAGAACTCCTTGCCCTAGGATCCACTAAAACCCTAATGGCTAAGAATAGCTCTTCTCCTCCTAGGCAAGTTATGTCTCATGAGAGTGTTAACCCTATTTATGATGAAGAAACTATAGTTGAACTTAGCACTCTCTATCACACTATTGTCCTTCTAGATGATACTCAAAGGCTATTATTGGCTAATGAATGCAATATTCCTACTAGCTTTGATCATTCTACTATTAACATTGTTTCTGATCCCGCAAGCTTTTCAGGTTGTAGACCTTGTTATGCAGTAAGCCATACTCCACCCTCTTCTATCGAGACTCTAGATGATGTTATTATCCATTTTATGCTTAGTCTTGATGATGATACTTCAGATAAAAACATGATGAAAATATACATGTGCATGATGTTAATTCTAATACTAATCAGGATGATTCTATAGTTGCATCTCATACTCCTTGCATTTTTGAAAATGTCTCCAATGATTGTAATGATACATCTCATACTAGTTCTCCTCCTACTTCATTATATGTTGATGATATGCTTAATGAAATCCTTGCATCCGAATCTTTGTCTGATATTGATGATACACATACTAGTAATGATTCAAAAATTTTGCATGTTGTTGAATGTGAACTCTCTACTCCACTTTCATCTTCTTCTGAGATTGTGTCTAGTAATATGCATGATGATTCATCTCCTTCTATCTCTTGATGTTATTCGACCATTCCTATTGACGCTCCATGTTCTTCACCACCTATTACTTATTTGGCACCTACATCTAGTGTGCCCTTAACGTCGTCATCTCCTACTTCTTCTCTTGACATCCCTATGATCACTCATAATGGAAAGCTTCAACCACTCAATACACCATTCACATCTTCCATCATTCCTTCACATGATGTCTTATCACGCATGCATGTTGTTGGCCAATTACAATCTCAGGTCCAATCTCTCACTCTTGAAAGTAAGGCCTATTATGCTTCTATTGATAATAATTCTTTACATGACAATCCTATTCCAAAAATATTCACAATTCAACATTTCCTAAGGATTTTATTATGCCTACATTTTCATGTTTTGATGGTACTAGAAATCCATATTTGCATCTCAAACATCAGAGCCTTATTTTACCATTCACACCCAAGCCATGTTGGCACATCACTCAAATAGATTTGAGTGCTCACCTAAAGCGCGCAAGGGTACCAGGTCCCTCTTTTATGGAAGTTTTGTCAAGGAGTTAACATGAAAGAACATACATTCCAAATCCATAATAACCATTCAAAGGTAAAGCATAAAAGATTTAGATCACAACCATATGCAAGAATGAACTAAACAAGAATCAAGATTAGATTTACCATGCAAGATCCAGTCACAGAGGTGTCAACAACCAATATCCAACCACAAATATCCATTGTATTAATCACCATAAAACACAGAAGCTGAATACATCAATAGTAACTCTATAAGATCATGCACATAAGTAAATCAACAACATAACCTTACAAAAACAGATTGACTCTCTCTAACCATGCAAATCAATACATATATATAGGGGTGGGGACTTTCCCTTCACTACCTATGCATCCTCAAAATATCCTACATGCCACAAATAGCTATGTGTGCATTACAAGTCAACTACAGAAGCATGTAAGCTTCGCTAATAATATATTATCTATTAATAACTCCAGTTCTAATCCTATTATTAACCCAAAATTGTGCATGTCACTTTATCTTCCTTCACATGAGATCTTTCCCAAAATAGACTCTACTTGTAACTCCAAGTCTATATGCTCGACCTTATCTTCAAAACATTGCTTGGCCACTACTCTAACCATTCATCTCCCAATTCTATCAAAATGTGGCTAAGTCTCAAATGTGTTTAGCCTGAGCGTGAACCTTCGCTTGCTGTCTGCTCTACTTTTGCACGTACCTTTGTGCCTAACTTTTGTGTGTCAAAACCCTCACAGCTATACTTAGCATCTTTTAGGGGTCAAACATTACCCCACACTGGATCAATTTCCACCCCCAGCAATTCTTCATTCACCAAGTACAAAACTTCAAAAAGAAGAACAAAATTCAAAAATGAACGTCATACCAAAACGTGCTAAAGCGCTTGGAATATTTCTAGAAATTATGTATTTAATCCATCTGCTAATTTCTTCCACTCTTCCAACTCCTTCAAATCCTTCCCCAACACAGCCTCTACAATCCTCGTCACTTGGTCAGGAGTAATCTCCTCGACTCTTCCTTTCATCTCCTTTATCACCACCTCCAACTTTGTGTAATTGCCATCAATATTGTCCATATGTTCTAGTATAGAACTCTACGAAACTCACTAGTTTTTTGTTCCAACCGCTCATGCTTCACCTTGATTTTGTCTTTTTGCAATTTGGTCTCTACGATCAACTGAGTGTGCTCGAGTTTGTTGGTTGAGGTCTTCTCCGTATAGTCTTTAAAGTTTCTTCCTCATCCACCAACCAAATTCCTACAAAGGGCTCGCACACTGCATCTAGTGAAGCCGACATCCGCCTTTTTGCTTGCTTCCTTGAGTTGGGCGAGCAAGTCCTCCAGCTCTGATCTTGGCCTCCACCACAACCTTATTATTCTCCTTTTCTTTTGCAATTTCTTCCTCCGTAGGCCCTGCGCTTTTAATGTTAACATGGAGCATCCCTACCAAATCCTCTAAATATTCCATCTCATCTCCATAAGCCATTTTTTCCTAGCTCACTAAGGAAGGGAACTATCCTAGAATTTTCTTTAGGAGCACGTCGACTCTATCATATGCTTCATTATTTCATTTATGCTCCCCCTTCAAACATATCTTCAACTTGTCTACTTCGCGCTCTTTCTCCTTCTTATGTGAGGCCAAAGTCCAATCAGAATGGCGCTAGATCCGGATGTCTCCTTGTCACCTCAAAGGCCATCTTATGTAAGGCATTACATGCATGCTCATTTGTTAAGTGGTTGGGGTATGGCCTTGTACTCTTTCCTAGTTGTTTTTCGTAATATCTTTGTTTCAATTGCATACTCACTCACTTCAAATTCAGGCTCCTCTGAATGAGTATGTAAATTCCAACTTAGCATTTTCTTTGTTCTGGATACTTCTCCATCTTGGTCCAACATCTCCCAAGCATGCAATTTCCCTATAGGCACTATACTTTGAAGTGTGCACATAATACTTTCATGGGGTTATCCATGAAGTCCATGTGTGGTGACCTTGGGGTCCATTGTTTCCTTTGCACCTTCATTTTTATCATTGCTTCTTCGGCATTGGGGTACTAGTACTATCCCTAATCCTTGTCCTCCTTGATGTGAAAGTATCCCTGTTTATTTCTCCTTTCCTTTTCCCTCCATGTCCGCACTGGGCTATCTTCTTTCTCTTCTTTGTTGGGCTCTTATTTTCATGAGCCTATTATGTTACCTTCTCTCGCGCCCACTTCTCCTATTCTCAAGCTCTTATTCTAACTCATCCCTTAGCGTGGTGAAGCCATCTCTTCTTCTTTAGACTTTGTCTTTGTATTAGAGCTCGACACCACCTGTTCCTTTGTGCACTTATTCTTTTCTTGGTTCACGATGCCCTACTAAGAGGTCCCTATGCCCTCACCGCTGCTTTTGAGAATAATACTTTCTCTTACATGAGAGGTATCAAGCTTCCCCTCTTCTTCATCACATTTCTCTTCCTCATGCACCTCTTCTTCACACACCTTTTTAATAGGTGGCACCCTATTCCCCTAGCTGTGGGAAGGTGGAGTCTGTAACCTCCACCTCGACTCCTCCTTGATTCTTGGGCCGTAATTGTATAAACACTTTGTTAATGTGTCCCTTTAATTGTCACATTTACTTGTGGATGAAAAGTCCAACAAGTCTGGCTCCAAAACCTCCAAGTATGTGGGCCTAGAGTCATATTGAAGGTGACACGCAATGTATACAGTGTCGAATCTACCTTATCCGCATCATAAGTCAACTTTTAAATGCGTCCTTCAATCTATTGATGGAGCACTTCAAGTATTTTGTTGAGAATGCAAATGGAAGTTTACACCACAGACCCATCTCACCCTTAACCATGTGAAACCGAGCAAGGCTGAAATGTTGCATTACTACAAACTTCACTTGATCTTTAACTATTATGGGCAGCTCGTGTGGAATGCACCATTCATTCTCAAAGGCTTCACGTCGCTTGTCATAATAGTTATTAATTCTAGATTTTGTACGTTTTATAATGTTGCCATCACATGTAAACCCTACAAACTGTACTATGCGAGGGATGGGTTCGTTGGTGGGTAAACCCACATGCTATTTTCGTGCCCATCCAGTACTCCCAATTTCCCAAAACATGATAAAAGTAGAATAGATCCCCATGTAATCTTTGCTCCTTCATTTTACTGCTTCACCTCCTCAATAATCCCATTCGCAATGAATTGAGCCAAATTGTAATGTGATCTCTTTGAAATTTTGTAGGCCACGTACTATAATTTCTTATTACTATCCATCCAAAGACTGACGCACCTAATTTACAGCTCACAAGTTGGGATACAACCCCAAGTGCCAAATCATCCAAATCCATAATGGTTTGTGCCCTACCTCCCTTCTCGTAGCTTAATTTCTTTAGTAAGTTCTTCAATTTTTGTTGTAGCACACAAATCTAGGGTCATGTTTTCCCTGTGCTCCTCAAACCTGTGACTCGCTCAATCAATTGAGTGGTGAGACGCACATCCTTCTTCCCACAAAGTAGAAGAATTCTTCATGAACCCATGACATTAACCACTGAAAGAGGTGTGTGGGTTTGGAAAAGAAAGGAAGCTCCCACAACTACATTACACCAATTTTCTCCAACTCCCACTTCACAAAGTCATCAACTAGAGGGTTTCTATCCTCATCTACTCCTAGGAGGACTTTCTCCAAATCGACCTCATCTTCTTCTCATTCTCATCTATACGATGGTTAAACTCACTGATTTTGCATCGAGTGAGATTTGATTTCCAAATTTCCACCCTCAACACACCAAGAGGGTACTGCATTTGAGTATATCTCTTCCAAGGGTTCCTCTGCCACAACCTCAGGCCTCTTTGTTCTCAATTTCCTTGGCTTGGTGCCATCTTGCTTTAATTACGTGCCTTAGGTGTTTGTCTTCCAAATTCCTTCTACCCGAGCCCTGCAAACTTTTGATCGCTTATAATGCACACAACCCTTCTCTGTGCTCCATTGTTGGCTCTAACTCACTTCTTTGCAAGGGCTCACACACAAATCTCAAGCGCTCCACACAAATCTCAAGCACTTCGCACAAACTCAACATCACTCTTAAGCTCTTCGCACTTGAATCACAAGTTTTATTCAAAGGAAAGGTAGCCAAATGACTACCCTAACCTCTTATTTATACTTTTCCACGGCCCATAATGGTCCAATTTGTACTTCCAATCAACGCTTTTCAAGTCACTTTTAAGAAAGTAACTTTTCTATTTTTGACAACATTTTTGCGACTTCGCTTCTGCACACCGGTCAGTAACCTTCTAGTGTGCTATACTACTTCTTAGCCATAAACCTTCTCATGTGCGCCTCCTCTTTGCCAAGTATAAAACCCTGCGCCATATCCTAAGTAGTTTCACATGTCACTGCCTACCTCATGTTACA
Organism: Taxus wallichiana var. yunnanensis; assembly: GCA_018340775.1. Lineage (NCBI taxonomy): Eukaryota > Viridiplantae > Streptophyta > Pinopsida > Cupressales > Taxaceae > Taxus > Taxus wallichiana. The sequence continues at coordinate 841,813,250 of CM031239.1, forward strand.
CTGCACGATCACTTTCCTTGCGTGGTCTTCAATCAGCTCAACTTTCTTCAGAACACCTTATACCCAACACTTATCATGTCTTATCCACTTTCGCGTCAACGTTCCAGAAGAATCCTTCAACCAAGCTAACTTGTATCAAGAGGGCGCCAACAATTCTCATCTTGTACTATGATCCACCCCACACTAAAAGTATGTGTGGTCCTCTGCGCATGAAATCACTATATAGTAATCAATGATAATAGCGCACAAACGCGCTCATTACAATGGAAAAAAAACTAAATTGACAAAGCATAACAACGATGAAAGGAAACACATATAAAGGGAATGCATTAAAGGAAATTTAATCTAAATGGAAACATTGCCTTATTACAAACACCAAGAAGACTTATTTATAGTAGGGCTTCAACCTATTCTTGTTGAAGTATCCGAGAAACCGAGTGCCATCCAACACCTGTAACTAGAAAACACTCGAATAAAGTATATATGTCACCACATATGGTCCCAACCAATGCACCTTCAATTTCCTAGGGTGGCGCACAAACTTGGAGTCATAAAGAAGAACCATCTATCCAACTTCAAATTACTTATTCTTAATATGCCTATCATTTCATGCCTTCTAGCTGCCTTCTCTATTTTTGGCTCCACCGAGAAATGGTGTGCCACTCATCTAATTGCATTAGTTTATCAATGCGCTCTTCAAGTGTTTTCTCATCATCCAGTCCACCTATGTGCACAATACGCAAGGAAGGTAACATAAATTCCACTGGTAAAACGACTCGCCGATACCAACTAAAAGTGTATGGTTTTGTTCAATCTTTTATAAGTTGTCTTGTATGCCCAAAGTACAAGAGACTTTATCATCCCAATCTTTCCTTCCAACATCACAAATATTTGTCAATGTATGTCCCAATATATTATTGAAAGCCTCAATAGTTCCATTAGCTTGTGGGTGATAGGGCATTGTCTTGTGATGTGCCACAATAAATTCCACCAATAATACCTTGATTGTCTCATTTAAAAAGTGTGTGCCCCTATCACTTGTCAAACTTAATGGACATCCATACATGTTGATAATGTTTTCCCATAAGAACCTTGTTGTTGTAGATGTAGTTCAACTTTTGTAAGTGTTGCTTCTACCCAACGAGTTAGATAATCTATACATGTGATAATATAACACAACTCGATCTTGCGCGTCGGTGGGGAAATAGGTCCTACAAAGTCAATTGACCATTTCTCAAAAGGTTCTACACTTACAAAGGCCCCAAGGGCATCTCATATCAATGGAAAAGCTTTCCAAGGTGTTGGTAATGATCACACACCCGACATACTGCGTTTACAATCCTTATATATTATTTCCCACCAAAGACCAGCCTAGTAAAATTTTGCGGCAGTAGCATTTCCCGCATAGTGTCCACCAACAATTCTGCCATGAGCTTCTTCTATAATGGCTTCATGCTCATGCTCAAGTACACACTAGCACAAAACCTCATCCTGGATGAGCTTGTATAAATCTCCACCGACTAACATATATGGTGCGGTGCGTATGAAAAATTGTTTCTTCTCTAAGCTCTTCGTCCCTTCAAGCGGCACACTTGTACGCAAAAATATAGAAATATCATCTAAGTCTCGAGGGTGTGCATTTTAATATGAAAAAATGTGCATTCTACATTATGTCCTCAATGCTTTGTGCATCCTCTCCTGAATGAATCCTTGACAGATGATCAGGTCTTGAATTACTTTTCCTCGGCTTTACCAAAACTATAAAGTCAAATTCCTGGAACAACAAAATCCAACGGCATATGTGCCCGCAAAACAGGCTTATTAACCAAGTACTTAAGTGCCATGTGATTTGTATAAAATATAAAGGGAGTTGCCAACAAGTATTTTCTAAACTTGGAGCACATAAATCATAGACAAGGCTTCGCGCTCTGTAGTTGTATAGTTCTACTTAACTGGTGTCAATTTCCTTCTCACAAAATAGATAGGGTGATCAACAATCCTGTCACTAGGATGTAAGAACAACTGCGCCAATGGCCATGCCAAAGGCATCAACATGTACATGAAACGACTTATACCAAGAAGGAAAGTGAAAGAATGGGTGTAAAAGTAAGTCTTTCTTTCAATGTCTCAAATGTTATCTATTGCGCCTCATTCAATGAAACTTTCCTTTACTCCTCAACAATTCTTCCAAGGGCATGGTGATCTTAGCATAACCCTTAATGAACTTCATGTAATAACTCGTATATCCTAAGAATCCACACACTTCACTCTGATTAGTAGGCTCCTCTAATCCCAAAATAAGTAGAACCTTAGCAGGATCTACCAACATGACTTCTTTGCAAATAATGTGTCCCAAAGAAAGTTCCAAAGGGTGTAGCAAATATACATTTCTTAATGTTCAAGGAGATTCTTAACTTCCCGACATCTCTCAAACATGAGTCTCAAGTTGTCATAGTGATCCTTTACCAGCCCATATACAGTCTAATCATCCAAATAAACCTGTAAAAACTTGTGTATAAAGTCTTCAAATGCTTGCACAATAATGCGTAAAAAGACTACAGGTGCATTTTTCAATCCAAAAGGCATAATTGTATATACAAAAATTCCCATTCAGTGGTGAAAGTTTTCTTTTCTTGATCTCCCTTAGCAATGTGCACCTAATGATAACCAGAGAACCCGTTTGTAAAGGAGAAGGTTTCACACCCTACAATGCCTTCTAAGATCTCCTTTGTAAGAGGCCTGGGAAAAGGATCTATAACACAAACAACATTCAATTCTCTGTAGTCCACACATATCCTTATCCTACCATCCTTCTTAATGCTTGTTGGTTGTAAAATTTGACTTGAAAATAAGAAAAAATCAAGGGACAATAATGTCCTCTTTATGGGAGAGGCTCCCTTATTGAACACACAAACAAACAAGCAAATATGCTTATTTACAAATGTACAAACTATCAATCTTTTAATGAGGATTTTGATACCTCATATGTTTCCATTTCATAAGATTCTCAATACAGAAGAAAAAGGATGCCGAAGATTCAATGGTTTTTAAAGTGAAAAAGGCATCACTTTCAGATATAAAGATTTCAAAATGATATCTAGATTTCATAATGATATCTTACTTAAGCATGCATGAAAAATAAAGCCTAAATCATACACATTTTAATATAGGACATATATGTAATAGACACAAAGTTCTAAGCATAACATCAACTGGAAGAACAAAAGTTTCCTATTCAAACATATATAATCCACATGAATCAGATAGAAAACAGAGATAGATAGAACACAAGAAAAGATGAGAATAGAAATTCTTTTGTATTGATTGAAAATTCAGCATCTCTACATCAAAAACATCAAAATCCAACCCCTTCGAATGACAAAGAGAGATCTTTAAATAGCCTTAAGGGTGGTTACCAATGAGTCTTTTCAGTTTCCTTTCTTTTAATCAAAGATTAACCACTAATAGAGTATTGTAATTAAGTTTGCCCCTTCAATATTACATGTTTACAATAAAAGGTGGCCAACTTAATGAAATACATCAAATAAAAGAAAGGTTTAAGAGTCAATTTATCAGAGTATTCAAAGAAGAGGCGCCACAGTCTTTCACTCGAGTATTTGACTCCTAAACTTCACCAATGCCCTGTTATCTCCATACCCCAAGGAATAGTGGTGTTGGTAGTTGCATGAGTCCATCTTCCCAAGCAATCTTCCATGTCCTTTCCAATCCTGCATTGTCTAAAAATCCTTTATTTTCCTCCTTGATTGAAGTTTGAAGGGCACAAATTTCTTCAATATTTTCCTTTGAAATAGTATCTAATTTGAACAAATCCTCTTTGAAAAATGTTTTAAATTTAGTTTTAATTTCTTTGATGATATATTTCTCTTGAATTTTCTTTGAGAAACTAGCAATGGAGGTCCTAAAACTTAGATATGATGAAAGATTGAAAAGCTTCCCCTTTTATAGCATGTTACTTAGTTCATCAATTTCCTCTTCAATAACCTTCATTTTCCAATCAATACTGAATACCCACTGCTTAGTCAGATTGTTATTTGGATCGTCAAACACTTTTCTAGTGAGGAGAACTTGCATATCTGTTTCACTCATGAGTTTGATGTCTTAAATACATTTAGTCCACATTTTCAATTCTCTATTCAGACTATTGAGTGTTGTAGTGAATTTCAATTGTATTCCTATGATTTGATCATATGATTTGTAAGCTTCTTCAATGAAGTTGAGTCCAGTGATTAAAATTTCATCCACCATAGCTTATATTGCTTTTCCATAGGCAACATGCTTATGGATATCCTTAATAACTTGAACCTCTTCATTGGTTAGGATAGTAGGGGAGGCATTGCATTCAAAGGAGTTGGATCAATCATTGTATCACTTGCTAAGCAGAGATCTGATGAAATATGAGAGAATTTGTATATGTTCTTCAAGCTACTCTTGATGTTGTTTCCCTTTTCCACTCTCTCAATCACCTTAGACATTATTTTCTTCAAGTTATGCACCTCACTTTTAGGATTATATTCTCCCAGAGGGATCCTTGTTAACTCCAAATCATTCAAAGCCAAATATTTCTCATCCTTGTCAACTTTGGGTTTAGCAATCTCAAAAAATTGTTGGCCTTTAGAATCAGATACCAACTTGGAAGTAGTTTTGGATTTCTTAGCAGGTGGGGTAGGAGTTGTGCCTAGGAGAGTAACCACAACATCAAATTTTGGAGAAACAATATGAGATGAGATTTTTATTTTCTTACTATCCACAAATGGTTGAACCCAAGTAAAAGAGGTACTAGAAGAAGAGGGAACAAGAGGTCCGAGTGCAAGTGTTCTCATTGCACTTAAGGTCATGCAATTGAGAATTTCAAAACAAATGTTCCAATATTAGAAACAAACATTTCATTGATTGAATTTTATTTGACAAATCACCTCCGAAGTGTGATCCTTTTGCTTATCACCTTATTCTTCTTTTTTTTCTATGTTACCTCCTTCGGGATTAATTTCTTCATGCTCTTATGTTTCTTCTTCATCATCACTAAAGAGATATACAATCTACTCAATCTCAGACACTATTTCCAATTGCTTTGGAGAGGGAAATTGTTTACTTTCTTCCTCAATCACTTCTTCTACCTTTTCATCTTTCTTAGCTTTCCCCTTTTTTATGTACACTAAAGTTGAAGATTTAAGAGGAGAGGGGGCAGATTGTGCATGTGCCTCAGGGGTTGCTACAGGAACCTATTTCTGAGGAGTGAAAGTTTGTTAAGAAGAAGATCTTGACTTATTTTCTCTAAATATCTTCATTTTTCTGTCAAACCAAACCTTGGTTCTGATCAAGACAAGATTTATGAGTTCTTTCAAATAATATCTTTCCTTATTAGACTAATCAATGGTTTCAATAGGAGTATGCTTGAAAGATCTGTCAACTTCAAGAGACTACGAGATCTTGATCATCATCGTGTAGTTCATTTGGTACTTTATAAACTCCAAAATCCTTGATCTGTTAAAGGGACAACCTACCAAAATATCTTCTTTTGGTTTCATAGTTATTTGAGAAGTCAACCCAATAGTCTTCAAGGTAAGGAAGATGATAGAAGCCCATTATGAAATTATTAGCAATAAAACCCTTAAGGTCAAAGCAATTTCTCTATTTGAAATGATGGAAAGTAAGAGGAGAAATAGTTATGTCAATGTTTTGAGCATCCAAAGCAGTCCTACAGGTGTAACTACCCAAAGTGATCGGGAATTGAATGCATGTTATTTTCTTATCTCTACAGGTTCTATGAAGCTTATCAAGTTGTCTACAAATCTCAACTAGGGAAATCTTATCATTGCAATATATTGGAAGTTTGAGGGGTGTTCCTTCAAAACCATCTAACCTGATGCAAGAAAACTTCCTGAACTAAATGAAATAGCTTACATAGATGGCAATCAACTGCTTGGCCTCATCAAAGAATCTCTCACCTATGTTACCCTCTAATAATATGATAATATAGATGGCGAATGCATTGTTAACCCTTCGAAATGGTGCTTATTATTCTTCAAATCCAGCTATGGATAGTATTCATATATTGGAGCACCCTTTTTATTCTCATAGAAATGACCAACCATATTTTCTATGTTGCAATAGTGTACGTCAAGTAAGAAGTCATGTAGAAAGTTTTGGTCCTTTACACCTTAACAATCTATTCAATGAGGTTGTCACAAATGATCTCTCCCCAATTTAAACTTTTCTTTCCTTCACAGATAATATTCAAATATGGGCACATCCAGAAATGAAATTCATTGGTTGAAGGAAGACCCATTATTCTAGCAAGAAGAGTAATGATATCTGAAATCTCCTCCTTGAAATCAATTTTATACATGGTTTTGGGAAGCCTGGAGGCTCCTTTCTTTGGGGTTTTAAACCAAGATTTGGCTACCATATGCTTGTATTTCTCAGTTTCTTGGTCAAACATAGTTTGAGATTGGAATTTAGTGAGAACATTGGAGTCTTCGACCACAGGGGATACCAAAGGTAGCATTGATGCATTTACATCCAATTGAGCAATTACTTGACCTTGAGGATCTTTGATTTCCTTCATGTTTGGGTCAAAGCAGGAGCCACAAGCCAGAATGGTATCAACACATTGAACAGAGATAGGAAAACCTCCAGCATGTGCTATCCCACATTCTTTGATCAACCAAGTAATGGGAGTAGGAATTTCATAGTTGAGTCGTGCCCAAAATCCATCAAGGTCAAGATGTTGTGCGTCACGTTGTCTCTAATATTGGGTATAACAGCTTTCTAAGGAGGAAAGATGTTTATGCCTCTTGTAATGAATCTTCATGATAGAAAATGAGATGAAGAACCAACACTCAAACAGGAGAAAATGAAGCTTCGTGAAAACATGAAGAGAATAGGGAAGAAATGAATTCCACTTCGATTCTTCACAAAGGACTTCTGTAACTCAAATTTTTACTTCTAGAGGAATGACGACCCTCTTAGGAATAAGACCCACTTGAAATTTTTGAAAATGGCTAGGGAATGCTTTGTTATAGCTAGAAACAATGGAGAAGGCGTGGGAAAGGGAAACATAAAAATAGATTGCAAACTCTTATGGTAAAATGATAGGCCTGCCCTACATATATATAGATATCCAGTTCAAAAAGAGTCGAAAGCATGTATTAAATGAAGGGTTTAATGCATCACAGGAAACAGGACAAATTAGGACATAAGAAGCCAATTTTAGCCTTTAGAATGCGGATATGGTAGAGAAATTGAGCACAAGAGGCCCGTAGGACATCCGAGACATTAAGAGCTAAAGTCTTTGCAATACAAAGAAGACTATCCCAATGCATAAAATGTGGGTTCACGAAGAATGGCTGGCTATGACGCACTTGGGACACTTGGGATGAGGAAATATGATGTATCCCTAGTACAAAGAAACTTAACGTAAATTGGGAAAATCGGATAAAGGGTGCACAGAAGGCCCTTAGGACACTGGGACACGAGCTCCCCGCAGAAAGCCAAAACATCTACACAACAAGAAAGACTATTTCATTCTGGGGAAGGTGAAAGATTGGAGAACAAGAAGCCCAAAGGAACATGGGACATGCGGAACACTAAAACTCGAAATACCCAGAGTACAAAGGAAAAGTCACAATTTCAAAATTTTGAAAAATTGACTAGTTGTTGAAGAGTCTTGCATTCCTTCATTTCAAACTTCATAAAGGAAAATAAAGACTTAGCAATAGACAACTTACCCATTTTTTTTGAAAGGTCCCCAAAAATACACACATTTTTGGGGAGGTTAAAATTATTGGCTCTTTTTGGGGATAAACCGGCCCGACACAAAAGAAGAACAAGGCAAGACAAAGGACCTTAGAATCTTTGGTTTATGGCAAGTACAAGACCATAGGGAAATAGAGTCAAGAATTAGGCAATACATAAGAGACACACACAGGCAACGGGAAACCACAAAGAAAAGACCAAAAATAGGGACTATACAAGACATATTTATAGTTATGTATAAAAGGACTACTAGCTTCACTTAGGACCAAAACAACTTCAAATATTGTCCACTATATGGAAATGGAAGAGAGGTTCCATCCATATAGCTTAAATAAAATGAATTTTCACTAACAAAGTGTCTAATCTTGAAAGGAACCAACTAGAGAGAATTGAACTTACAATGACTTCCTCAAGGTTCTCACCTTTTGTCCCAGAGTAGGACAATATCTCCAACCTAGAAGTCTCTGGATTTGGATTTCTTATCAAATAGTTGTTTCACCTTTTGCTGATGTGGAAAAATTCTATCCACTACCTGCAACCTGTCCTCATCCAACTTTTACGGAGTTCATAATCCTTTTCTCTATGGCACTGGTGAAATTTGAATCCTCAATAGCTTTCATCAATTGCAAGGCTGAAAATTCCACTATTACTGGTAGTTAAGATTTTGTCCCATACACTACCTAAAACGGAGACATCCCAATTGCTCTTTTAGGTGTGATTCTATCTTCCCAAAGAGCATCATAGAGCCTTTTGTGCCAATTCCTTTGAGATTCATTTACAAGCTTTTGAATGATAGTCACCAAATTTTTATTTGTTGATTCTTCTGTCCATTCCCTTGAGGATAATAATTAGAAGAATGTGCAAGAGAAATTCCATATCCATAGCAGAAATTAATCAATTCATATGAAGAGAAATTAGGGGCATTATTGGTGACAATTTTGTTTGGTACTCCAAACCTGATCAAGATGTTCTCCTTAATAAAATTACATACTACTTCAAAATTTGTACTTTTAACAGGAATAAATTCTACCCACTTTGTGAAGTAGTTAGTAGTAGTCAGAACATGCGTATGCCTAGCACTTGAGTTGGGATTAAGAGTACTTACAAAATCTATCCCCCACTATTCAAAGGGCTCTTCCATTACTATTGGCTTGAGTTGTAAGGTGGCTAGCTTGGGTTTTCTCATAATTTTTTTGCATGCTTCACATTTTGTGACCCACTTTGTTGCATCCTTGAACAAGTTCAGCCAATAATATCTGTGCACGAAGGGTTTTGTGAGCTATCACAACAGATGAAAAATTGCCTCCATAGGCTCGATCATGAAATGTTATGTAAAATCTTTTTTTGTTGTTCTTTATCCACACATATGAGAAACCTTCCATCAATCCCTCTCTTGAACAACAAATTGTCCCAGAGTACATATTGTGTAGATCTCAATTTAACAACTCTTTTCTCCTTTGCATTCAAATGGGCTGGACACTCCCCGTATGTTAGAAAGTGAGCAATATTTGTGTACCATTCATTAGTTGAGCTAAGGAAGAGGAAAGTGGAGATATCATCATCTTCTTCTTTGGATAGATTACCTTTGGTACTATTAGAAATCAATTCACAGAGGCCCTTGCCTCGAACCGACTTAGTTGGCACGATATCCAAATCATACTCTTGCACTTTTGCCCCCAATTTCCCCTTTTAGTCCCAAATTATTGTTGAGTGAGAATTGATTTAACGGTTGAGTCGGGAAAAAGAGAATTGATTAAGAATTGAAGATGTAGAAGCGGAATTGCTTGAATTCCTTAATTAAAACAAAAGCATGCTTGTTTATTTGTGTATATTTCAATTCGTGAGCTTTCAAAACATAACTCATGAAATAAATGGGAAGTTCACACCCTTCAGGATTCTTTCTGATCAAATGAATGCCAAAGTATTCTCAGTGGCATAATAATAGATTGTGAAATCCTTCTCAAAGTTAGGACAAGCAAGAATGAGTGTTACGGTAATAACTTTCTTGATATTTTCAAAAGCATCCTTCCCTTGGTGTCCAACAAAAGGATGGTCTCTCTCATCATCATCTAAGCTATGCTCATAGTCAATTCTATAAAATCAAGGATAAATATTTTTAGAAAATTTATTTTTCCAAAGAAAGAGTGCACACCTTTTTTGCTTATAGGAGAGAGGAATCGAAATCTCTCTAGGTATATCTTGGTCCCTTATTTGTAAATAATGTGCCTAAGTAACTTACCCTCTGTAACACCAAAGATAGGCTTCTTTGGATCCAGGATATTCCATGCTCCCACATTTTTGGAGAACAACCTCAAGATGTTGGAAATGATTCTCCCTCTTTGGAAAATAGTCAAGTCATCAAGATATATTACAATGCACTTTCCCTTTAAATCACCAAAAGCTAAGTCCATTGCCCTTTGAAAAGTGGCACCAACATTGATGAGACCAAATGACATCCTTCTATATGCAAAATTACCCTAGGGAGTTGTGAAAGTTGTCTTGTGCTAATCTGAGACATCTACTTCAATCGATTATACCTTGAGAAACCATCCAACATAGATAACATCTCTGAACTAGTGACAACTTGTAGGATTTGATCCATCATGGGGAGTGGATAGTTATCCTTGAGGAAGCCTGGTTTAAGTTTCTAAAATCCACACAAATATGGATCTCTCCGCTCTTCTTCCTTACAAGCACAATGTTGGCTATCCAAGATGAATGATGAATAGGGAAAATTATCCTTGCATTTAAAAACTTCTGAATCTCTTAGTGAATTGTATCTACAATCTTGGGATTGTATTTTCTTTGATTTTGTCAAAATGGCATGATCCCCTGGCTTTAGAGGAATGTATTGTTGCATTTCCCTTAGTAAAGCAAGAAAGCTACCATCAAAAAATAGCTTCCTAACCTAGTTAAAAATGGGAAATGTGCACCATCATGATGAATAAGTGAGCAAGTCCTACCCTTTAAACATTAATAACTGAATTCTAATCAAAACACAATTAAAATGAACTCTAATCCCCTTAATCTCCTAATTTAACATTAAAATGGACCTAAGTAGTCTAATGGCAATCAAATTATAATTGCTTGCTTTGATCCTTCAATGGATGTTTGGGTGTGAGGCTTAGCTCTTAAGAATGGAGGATGGAGGGCTCAAGAATGACAAAAGGCTATTAGTATGAAACTATGTGCTTACTTTTGTCTCTTGAGAGATTTAGGTGTAGGTATAAAGGTAGGAGGAGGGCTCTTTATATAGCCCAAAGGATAAAGGATTCAACACATCCTCATGAATGTGGGATAAATGGAGATGTAGAGTTAGTTATGGATAAGGGGGTTTAGATGGGGTTGAGTTAGCTTTAGGAGGGTTTAGTTTGTCCTCAAGTGGCTCATGTGGATAAAGGGGGTGCATTAATTAATCAAGATGATTAATAAATACATGTGCAAGCTTTTATAAGCTTTTAGATGGATTTTAGTGTGATTTAGACCATTAGGAAGGAATTAAACCAATTAAATAGAGATTTATTGATTTAATGAGAAGGGAGGCTAATTAATTAATAATAATTAATTAGACTAGATAGAAGGTGTTGATTAACGAAAGGTTATTAATTAGGGTATGTGTTGGATAGGGGACTTAATTAATTAGCTTAATGTAATCAATTAATGATAATGGAAGAGAAGATGAGTGTTATTGACAATATGTCATCAATTTGTGGGAAAGGAGATAATTAGTGCAATTTAAGTATTTAAATTGCTTAGGTGTAATTATAGGTGTCTACATTTGCCCCTCTTTGGGGTGGCGTAAGTGACGCCACTTCAAAGATAGTAGATGGAAGAAAATTTTGAAGGGATAGAAGAAAAATTAGTAGGAGGGAGAGATGCCCCCTCGAGTGTCGATGGGGTGATGGAAGAAGTCGATCGATGATCGAAAAAGGTGAGAGATAGGTAGAAGAATGGGGAAGAGGTAGGATGCCCGATGAGAGAGAAAATTAGGGGTGAAAGGGAAGTGATGTAGAAGAAATATGGATGAGGGGAGAGAAGAGCTTAGCCTCTAGCCATTATTTATTTGGAACAAATTTGATGTCATCATATTGCCATAGGAACTACATCATCGGTCCTTATGAAAAATATAAGCATACGACAAAGGTAGAATGACATGAAAAGCCATACTACGAATAATTGTCCATTGTTGAAAGTACCAACTCCATGCAACATACTGATAATGCAATGCAATACGAGAAGGAAACAAGCTCATGTAATAGGGAAAACAAGTATGAACGCACATATCCAACCCAACAACGGTCAAGCAGGTTGTACAAATGTTTTGTTATCAATCTTGAAGAGATCCACAAGTTTGTGATTGATGATGAGGGTTAAAAATGATGCCCGAGCAAGGATACATGCAAGGGAAATGAAAATGGACACGGGGTCCATGAAAAGCGTTTTGTGCAATGAAACAACACTAGGCAACAAAAGTGCCCTAGAGTACAGACGAAGCAAGTAGCTAGCTTTGTGAATGGTTGTGAATCCGGTGATCACGAGTCATATTAATCGGGAAGATGTGAGACAAACCAATAGGATATGGAGAAAATACCATGCGCAAGACACAAGTTTCAGCCGTAATAAGCAAGTTACCATTTTTGTAGGGTTTTTACTTTTTAGGATTTTTTGAAAAATTTTGCCTTGTTTTTGGAGTTTTTGATATATATATTGTTTTTATTTTTTGCTTTCAAACCATGGTAAATAGTAGAAGAAAGTAGAAGAAGAAAGCGAAGGGCCTAGGGGTGATAGAAAGTGCCCTAGGTGGAAGAAAGGAGAAACAAAGGACAAATAATGTCCTTGTTAAGTGGAAAAATTAAGAAAAAAAATTATTTGAAAAATAATTATTTATGAGAGTGTGAAGAAGAATAAAAATCACCCAGGGAGTAATAAAATTGCCCTCGAGGGAGAAGAAAGGGGTATTAGATAAAAAAATGCCCCAATACGGTGAAAAATAAGAAAAATAATTATTTAATAAAAATAATTATTCCACATGAAAAGAGAGGAGAAAGCGGTGATCGAAAGCGGGTCTCCGGCTTTCGAGCGGTGAAAAAAAGGTTAATATACCCCCGGGGGGTAAAAACATCGTGACCAATTCATTTTAACTGAGCAGTTGAGAAAATTTTACTGTGAGGCTCTGACACTCAAGGAGAACCATGGTGATCACACGAGACCGTTTGAGGGCGTGGATGCGGTCGGGGGTACGTAGTGCATGCACGCGGATGATGACCCCTTTGTGAGTATCAAACCTTGCTCTTAAATTTTGTCATTAATGCCTTAAATTAGGTATTTAGGAGTAGAAAAAATGTAGTGCACCTACTGCGTGCAAGCGAGGCATGGGATAGGGGGGGTGCACCATTTTGGGGGCATAGGCATCCTTTTGAGGGCAAATGCGCAAGTCAAATGCGCACACATGTGGACACAAATCACACACACACACACACACATGCACACACACACATGAGCACATGTGTGTGCATGCGCACACACCAGAAATGGGGCGCACACGTAAAAAGAGTGGCACAGGCATAGGGAGGCGGGCACACACACACAAAAGTGCACGTGCCCAAGCGCAGGCACCAAATTGGTGGTGCACATGCCAAAAAGGGCGTGCATGTGCCTAAAAGAGAGCACATGTGCCAGAAGACACACACGCGCAAGTGAAGGCACCAAAAACATGGCGCACATGCCAAAAAGGGTGTGCAGGTGCCCTAGACAGGTGGAAAAAGATAGGAAAGTGTCAAAAACATGACACTTAGAAGAATTTTAGGATTTTTGGGTTAACCCTAAAAGATGAGATAGATTTTTAGAGGAAATGCTAGAAACTAATGAGTGGTGTGTTATTTTGCAGAGATGACTACCAATTTTACAGATGTGGGAGAGCATCATACCTGGATTGCTGAGTTAGAGGGTAGTATGCGTGCGTGATCGGCGAGCTATGGTGATATTACTTGAGGTAGTGGGGTTGGGCCCCGTGGCTCGGATGCCTGCCATCTATTGTCTAGATCATGGCCTTTTGACTATGTTAGCTGAGCGATGGCATAGCGAGAGTCGAGTGTTTAGAGTTGCCCACGGAGAGAGATGACAGTGACCATTGAGGATGTTTGGTAGATTTTGCGTGTGCCCATGATGGGTACATTGATGAGTATAGTTCGGATGCAGGGTTGATTAGAGTAGCGTGCAGTGCTCTATTTGGTGTTGATGACATCCCGCATGATGGGATGACTATAGCTTTACATGAGTGCATCTCGACCCGACATTACATCGGGGACCTCTCTATATCATGGCTCTTATTAGTGGGTTCCTACTCACTGATAAGACAAGGACTTCATTCTGAGAGGATTACTACCATTGGTTCATGGCATTTATAGTGGTGAGAGATATTGCTTTGGGGGTAGTGTATATTGGCCCATTTATACTGGGATTTACACTTGATTACATACCACGGTCAGAAGACCATGGGGCCAGCATCATTATTATAGATATGGTCATGGGATCATATTGCTATCGGACACCCTGTAGGCCCTTTCCGCAGTTCGAGATCCCGAGGAGCCATCATACATGGCTTGGGTAGTAGCTGGTGGAGATGTACGTGGCCATCTTGGTAGCCTATTTAGATATAGGTGGGAGTTCGATGAGCTAGTAGTGATAGACGTCATTTGGCATCCATACAGGCACTTCAGTGGCCAGAGGATGCCACAGAGCTCAGTGTGTGCTTGGTGGAGCACTTTCTTATTGGCAGCCGCAACTATATCATGGAGTTGTATCGTGTAGATAGGTGCGGTGGCGGCTTGCTTGGTAGAGTACAGGGGGTCCCCGGCCAGATATCTGGCATGCTCGCAGGGACTCAGAGAGGTAGACCATGGGGCCTCTATATACTAGTGGCCCGAGCTAGGGCTAGTTTCACATAGGTGGTCCCCAGGCATGGGACCCATTACGATAGGTGAGAGACCGGGGACCACAGCTGATTATGCAGCATGGTATGTGACAGTATTACCGGTGTCTCACTATTCCAGAGGTAGCTTGGGTAGTAGGCATTCACCCACCCGTAGAGGTATGGCATGGGGCAGAGCGTAGGGCTAGAGTAGTGGCATTGGGGCCAGACCAGAGGATCCTTTGATGGTATCCCACATGATGGACAGGGTGCCCCACAGGCACAGGGACCGAGGCCATAGGGCCCAGTACAGGCAGCCATGTAGCCACCCAGAGGTAGGGTTTTTAGAGCAAGGACAGTCTTAGAGCACCTCAGGGACCAGCCCCTGAGGCACACATGCCTCCCGCCCTAGTGGCACGAGATAGTCACAAGTATAGGTGTAGGTACAATAACTCATAGCTGAGAGAGACACGGCAGCGAGTGAGAGAGAGATGAGGCTCGAGGCTGGTGTGTGATGGCCATAGTAGAGCGTGATGAGGCCCGAGCTCACATTGTGACTTTACTATCAGAGCGGGATCAGGCTCGGGCCCAGGCTGGCCCAAGAGATGACAGAGTAGCATGGCGGAGCTAGATCCGAGAGCACAGGGGGCACAAATATTGAGCCTCCTTCATCAGTCCCAGTCACAGTGTGCATGGTCATTGCACAGAGAGATCATGTGTATGCATGATCATAGGCCTTATTAGCACATAGAGGGACCAGGCCCACACCGAGCTGCAAGTGATGACCACGAGAGAGAGATCGAGAGGATAATGCCTCTAGACAGGCCGAGGTAGACTGGGCCGAGTTACAGGTGAGTGAGATACTACCCTTCCAGGTAGCGCTCACCTCTGGAGATGATGGACTGATACGTGATGCCACTAGGCTTGGTGGTGAGGCCCTCTTTTACATAGGACTACATATTAGAGTGGTTTCGCTTCAGAGCGAAGTGAGTGGCACTGCCATAGCTATCAGGGTCGAGTGCATCAGGCTCTCGATCATGGAGATCGGCCATTCGACCAGATTAGTTAGATAGCCTCTACTAGAGTAGCAGCAGTTGGTGAGACCAGCGCCATCCCAGCCTCTAGTGTTCCGTCGTCAGAGGATAGATCTGGGAGCCCCGGTGAGGGTGAGAGCTGTGGTTGAGAGCCACATTTTTGTTGTATAGATTCTTTTGTATGTATGCCTCTTATGAAGGCCTGATTTTTGATGTACAGTTATGTTATACATGTATTTTTGATGATGCCTCATGATGAAGGCTTGATTCTTTCAGATACATGCCCCTTTTTTATGGCATTGTGTATCGATGATGTATTGTATTGAGTACTATCTGGACATTGTATGTATGTACATAGACATTTTTGATGTATCACCTTTGTATGCCTCAGCTGAAGGCATTTTTGATATAGAGCACATGATTTGTATCCATTTTTGATATAGATGTATATTTGACACACATGTATATATATATGAGGATTACTTTGTTTTGGCTCAGATACACATGGTTATGAGATGATGTATTTTATTGTTTTTTGATACATGCATGTGACATGAGTGGGCATAATTCTATGATGTGAAATACCCCTTTAAACTCAAATTACTATATGTTGATTCTGGGACATGATGTTCGTTTATTTAATTCAACACTTATGGATGCGTTGTGACACGAGTGGGCATTATTCTATGACATCTATGTTGATTCTCATGCATGTTATGTTTTTGATTCAGCACTTATGGATGTGTTATGATGTTATCAGATTTTGTACATTTGCATATGTATGTTATCGATGTTTGATGTATATACATGTGCTTGTTTAGAATGTTAGATGATAGATCCGTAGATGATATCAAATGTATTTCTCATGTGTGTTTTTGATGTATATGGATGGGATGATATGATGATATTGGTGTGGGGGGATAGATTTTTGATTATGCAACCCCTCTTGCCCCCATTGATGATACGATATGTGATGATTAGCTTAGCATACATGCATGATGTAAAACTTAGCATTTTGTTTATATATGATGTATAGATGATGTTAGATGTGATGATAATGATGGTAATGTGATGTGAATGATAAAAAATAGAGCACATGCAATAAACACAACCAAATGCTAACAAAGAACACCAGGAATTAATGCAATATACCATGATTCACCATGCTTTATTAACAAGTAACAAACACAACCAAATGCTTAAGAAAGAACATAATGAATTAACACATTACATCATGATCTCCCAAGATTTACTAGCATGCAAAAACACACCACAATATGCACAAGCAAGAATAAATCTAATCTAAGCAAGAAAAGATGAATCCTAACAAAAGTACACGCCCAAGCAAAAAAACAACTCAAAAGCAAGCATGCAAAACACTATACAAGCAACAAGAAAAGCAAGGAAACAAGACAATGCAAGTAAATGTTTTTGTAAGATATGTTTTTATGCACCAATTTTCTATTGTTTAGGTTTTTTTGAAACAATTTTCTATTGTTTTTAGGTTTTTGTGAAACAATTTTCTATTGTTTTTGTTTTTTATGAAACAATTTTGTGAAACATTTTCTATTGTTTTTTGTTTTTGTGAAACAATTTTCTATTGTTTTTGTGTTTTCTAACGGTTTTCCAAAGCTATGTGTAGGTAACCAAGAAAGCGTGGATGCCCCCAGTGTTAGATGGGGAATATACAAGGGTAGAAGCCATGTGTTTATGAACAAGAAGGTGAAGTCGTTGAGTTGCCCCCAGCGTAAGATGGGAAATAATGAAAGACCACGCCCCTCACAGATGAATAGAAGAAGGAAAAGCCGGATCAAGGTTGGACAGGATGGTGTGCACAAGGAATCTCGAAGGTAGAACCAAGTCTAGGCCAAAGACAACTACCCTCCTAACACAGAATGCTTGTGAACAACGAATCCTCCCAGAGGCATTGGAAACCGGTTTTCACCCAAGGACTTGTCCAAAGTGCCACAATTGCGTGGTTTTCACTAGTGGATGACTTGTTTTCTCTTTTTCTTTTTTTGATTTTTGTTTTTTTTTTTTTTATTTTTGATTTTTTAACTTCCTTGTGCCATGTTAGCATAGAACCTCTTAAGATGCATGGCATTCATGGGCTCTGGAGCTCATCACCATTGGGGTGAGCCAGTTTGTATGCCCCTGTGCCATACTTGGCAACTATGACATAGGGTCCTAACCAATGTGGTTCGAACTTCCCTTTCTTTTCTGCTCTGCTCTGGTGTTGAACTGGTTCTCCTTCATAACTAAATCACCAACCTCAAACTGACGAGGGATGATTCTCTTGTTGTAGTTTCTGGAGACTCTGTGTTGATACACTTTTAGGTGATTAAGAGTGTGAATGTGCCTCTCATCCAGAGCTCTAACTCAGCCAGTCTTGCCACTCGATAATCTTCATCCTTATCCAGATAGTCCGAAGAGAAATTCTAGGGATGGAAGTTTGATCTCTAAAGGGATGATAGATTCTATCGAACACTAGGGAATATGGTGTCGCACCCGTAGGAGTGCGAATGGATGTTCGGTAAGCCCAAAGGGTTGGATGGATTTGTAGGTGCCAATTTTTACCTATTTTGCTAACCATCTTCTCCATTATCCTTACCAAAGTCTTGTTTGTTGCCTTAGCTTGTCCATTACCCTGAGGGTAATATGGCGTGGACCATTTTAATCTGATTTGGAACCGTTGGCAAAGACCTTTCATAGTTTTGTTCTTAAATGACTTCCCATTATCTATAACAATGGCTGCGGGAATACCATATCGGCAAATAATGTGATTCATGATGAATTTAGAAATTTGTGCTCCTGTGACATAGGTTAAAGGGACAACCTCCACCCATTTTGTAAAATATTTTGTGGCTGTGATGATATGTGTATGACCATCAGATGAGGTAGGAGTAAGTTTTCCTATTAGATCAAGTCCCCACTTGGAGAATGGCCATGGGGTAGTGATAGGTTGCAATGGTTGTGATGGAGCATGGATGAAATTTCCATACTTTTGGCAAAGTACACATTTTCTAACATAATTGCAACAATCAGTTTCCATGGTAGGCCAATAGTAACCTACTCTCAATAGTTTCTTAGCCAAGACCATTCCATTTGTATGTGCTCCACATACCCCTTCGTGCACTTCTTTGATTGCTTGGATTGACTCGTCACATCCAGACAACGTAATAGATTCCCATCGTAGCCATGATGATAAAGTGTACCTCCTAAAAGGGTGTAATGGGCTATCTGGTGAATCAGGCTTTGCTTTTTAGAATGGGAGATATCGGGAGGGAATGTGTTGTCCTTAAGATAGGTGAAAATGGGTTCGTACCATGGGAATGGGGACCAACAACCTCACAAGCAGGTAAGATTCTGGCATGTCATACGTGGCTGGCTGGTAGATTTTCTATGAAGAATGGCATATCATTATTTCCCTGGTGGAATATGAAGCATAGACCCCACCATTGCCATGGCATCCGCTGATCTATTATGCACTCTTGGGATTTTCTCAAAGGTAATGCACACAAAATACTCCTTTAGAGTTTCCACTAACTTTTTGTAAGGTATGAGCTTGTCATCCTTAACCTTATATTCATCATTAACCTTGTTTGATGATTAACTATGAATCACCTACAACCTTAACATGATGAACATTCCACTTGATGGCTAGCTTCATCCCTGCAATGAGTGCTTCATATTCTATAATGTTGTTTGTGCAAGGGAAGGCCAGGTGAAAATCTGTGGTATAGGATCACCAGAAGGAGTAATAAGGACCACTCCTGCACTTGAACCATGAAAATGTAAATGATCCATCAAAATGTATCTACCACATGATAGATTCTTCAATGTAGAGCAAGGAGGCATCGGCGAGATCCGGACTCAAAGGTTTCATGCTTTGCGAAAGGTGCTTCCATTGGTGGTCTGCAAGTACTTGTCCTTTATTGATTTTTGATGGACAAATTCTATGTCAAACTCACTAAGTAGAATGATCAATTAGCCATTCTTTCTGTGAGGGTGGGTTTGGACAAAAATACTTGAGTGGGTCGACCTTGGATATGAGCTTGGTCTTAGTATTGGCGAGGTAATGGTGAAGTTTTGAAAGGTAAAAACAATGGCCAAGCAAGCCTTTTCAATCTGAGGATAATTAAGCTCATAGGTGATGAGGGTGTGACTCAGATAGTACACCACTTTCTCCTTATGGCTAAGGTCGTATTGGGTGAGCAACGCACCAATAGAAAAATTGTGTAGGAAATATAGAGCAAAAGTGGTTCTCCAGGAGTGGGAGGCATGAGGATAGGTGGATTAGCCAGAGTACTTATTTAAGCAAAGCAAAAGGCTTGCTTGTTGTTCGGGTCCCGAGATGAAAGTGACATCCTTTTTAAGAAAATGGGTGAATGAGTGACATTTATCTGCAAGCTGGGAGATGAAGTGGTGAATGGCTTGAATTTTCCCCTTGCAAGCTACGTAGTTGCTTGATATTCTTAGGTGGAGGCATTTCAGTGATAGCAGACACTTTAGCAGGGTCTACCTCAATACCTCGTCTTGACACAATGAAGCCCAATAGTTTCCTGGATAGCACACGAAGACACATTTCTTTGGATTTAGCTTGACTTTGTATTCATGTAGGGGTGTTCAAAGATACCGTATGTAAAATGATGAGGATGATCCTCTCTTGTTTTGGACTTTCCTAGGATGTCATCATGTAGTCCTCCATGATATCATGAATCATATCATGAAAAATCACTATCATGGCCCGTTGATAAGTAGCTCCTGCATTCTTAAGGCCAAATGGCATCACCTGATAGTAGAAGGTGCCCCAAGGAGTTGTAAAAGTTATTTTGTGTTGGTCCTCCTCGGTGATCTTAATTTGATTATAACCGAAAAGCCATCCATGAGTGATAGCATTTCGTACCCTGTTATTGAGTCAACAATCATATCAATGTTGGGCAATGGAAAATCATCTTTAGGGAAAGCTTTATTGATGTCCCTAAAATCCATGTAGATTCGGATACCGATAGGTTTCTTCTGGACAGGAACAATGTTGATATCCATTCAGAATAATCAATTGGTCTGATGAATCCTGCTGCAAGCAATCTTTCCAACTCTTCTTTAACCAACAAGGCCACTCTTGGGTGCATCTTTTGGAGCTTTTGTTTGATAGGCTTAGCATCTGCGTGCACGACTAGGTTGTGCATGACCAAAGTTGGATCTAAGTCGGGCATGTCTTTGTAAGACCATGCGAACACATCAATAAACTCTCACAGTAGCATAGTGAACGTCTTTTGTTCTCTAGCCAAGAGTGATGCTCCCAATTTCACTATCTTGGGATCTTCTTTGTACCAATATTGACATCAATGGTTTCTTTGACTAACAATTTTGATAAATCCTCCATACGCGTAGGATCAGGAGGTAGGTTGAGATCTTCATCCAAGGATGTCTCCATGAGATTTTCATCCTTGGCGTGGTCACTTTGTTTGTCCTTTGATTTTCTTATTTGTTTGTCAGCCAGTGCCTCAAAGAGGTTTTCATTGTGTGACTTGGACTTTGATTTTTTCCGAGGCTTTTCTTTAGAACTTTTCCCTCACTTTTTCTTTAAATTTTGTTGACCATGAAGTTCAGCCTCCTCGAAGTAGGCATAGGTGTCTAAGTTGATAAAGAAACCTTTCTTGTGATCTCTAATGGGGATTGTATCCCTTATGCCCATGAACTCTGCAATAGCCTCATCATTCTTGAATAAATCTAGTGGCACGTGACGTTGTTGGTCCCATTCAACAAGGGAAGGGTATATAAGGTCAAGGGTTGGTTCTGTGGGGGTTAAGGTTAGGACAGCGTTGTTCATGAAAAGGTTCGTGGAGGCCAGATCCTCATATTGGCTATAATGGGAATCCGTATCACTGTCTAGATAATCGGAACTATCCTCACGCTCAGAACAAGTGCATCTTGATCGTTGGGGTGTGCTCCATAAGGGTGAATCCCAATGCCATATCTTTCTATTTTGAAATGTGGAAGAGGGATTGGTTCTCTTTGTCCTTGTTCATTCCTCCCACATCCTAGGCCTTTGTAGCCCATGGAGTACATCATTTCTACTAGATTTTTCATATTCGGGGTTTGATAACAGGATGGCTGAGTGTCCTCAGGGACCCAAGTAGTAGGTGGATCAAGTAATTTCTCCTCAGCTAACAAGCCTCCAGGTAGGAATGACCCAATAGTGTGTTCCTCTCTAGGTCTCTGAAGTGGTAGTTGGGTCGACCTCTAGTCTTGGGTGACAGTGAGAGAGGTTGAAACCAAGAGCGCTTGTTGTACATTATACTCCCCATAACCATATTCTAGGATTTTCATCTCCCATGAATCAAATGGAGATGTTGAAGTAGATGCCCCATGAGCGCAAGAACTAAGAGAATCTGAATCACTTAGGATTCCATGGCCTCAAACTGAAGAGGGACAACTATATCTGCGGAGGGACATGCGTATGTACCCTTTCATGCAAAGCTATTGAGAGCTCTACAATGAGAAAAGGGCTCTGAATCTCCTGGTATTGTAACCGTATGTCCCTCATGCTTCAACTTGATGCATTGATGAAATGTTGATGGCACGGCTGCATGGCATGAATCCATGGTCGGCCTAGAAGCATGTTATATGGAAGTTCCAAGTCTAGGACGTGAAACTTTGTCTGATGACAAGTGGGGCCCACCTCCATGGGTAGCGTGATGGTGCCTGTTGACTCTCTTTCGCGTTGTTGTATGCGGTGATAGTGATAATATGGGACTCAAGATCTTCCTCGTATGTCCCAATTGTTTGACCAACTTAAGCATGTAGATGTTCAACCCAGATCCGTTATCCACAAGCACCCGTTTGATTTTCTGTGGGTGACAACTACCTCAATGTATAAGGGAAGATTATGTGTAGGATTCTCGGTAGGGATCTCCCTATGGTTGAAAGTGAGATGCTCACTTGGTGCAATGTTTGCCACCGTGGCTTGAAGGTGTGCAGGATCGACTTCTAAAGGCACTCCCGACCCCTGAAGAGTTTGGTACAGAATGTCCTTATGCACATTGGATATCTTGAGAAGATCTAAGATTGAAATCTTAGCAGACGTCTTCTCAAGTTGTTCTAAAAGGTTATATTTACCGGTTTGCGGGGTCGATGGAGAAGGGTTAGAATCACGAGGTGGGCACGCCTTGTTACCACAGTGCAGTCCTTTCCCTTGATCCGGATGGTATTGACATGGTCAGCAGGAGAGTGAATACATCGATAAGTGAATCATAATGATTGTTATCTCTTTTGGTATACAAGTAATTCATGGCTTTATAGGTTTGGGATGACTCTCCCGATCGGCTTTGTCTTTTCGACTTATCATGCTTGGGGAATGGTTCTTTATAAATCCCCATTTTCTCGTTAGGTGTTTGTGTTTTTCCAGGGTTATCCACCTCTATCTCCCCATTGTCAATGAGGTCCTGAATATAATGGCAAAGCTGCAGACATTTTTCTATCTTATGTCCTTTAACGTGATGCATTTCACAATATTCATGCTCCTTATACCATGAAGGTTTTAGGAGCGTTGTCATCAAATGGTTGCGTTGTAGGATAGGTCATCATGTGGGCCGCATCCAACTATTTTAGTATGACTGACAATGGTTCATTGAGAGAGGTGAATGTTCTTCACTTTGGTGGTGGTTGAATTGGGCCCTTGGTTAGTTTAAAAGGTTGACCAGTTTGGACCGTTTGAACACGTTTGGAATCAGTGATTCGTCTCCCACCACATTTTGTTTTTGTTAAAGATCTTTGGCTTTTCCATGGGTTTGACACTTTGGTTGTCTTTAGATTGGGTTTTGAGGGTGCCTTTGGCAATGAGAGCCTTTTCTATCTGAATCCCTTTCTTGATAACCTCCTCAAAAGTATGACACAATGCATTTGGAGGTGGAAAGCTATATCCGGGTTGAGATTGGGAATGAAAATACTGACCAGCTACTTTTCAGGGAAAGCACAAGGGAAGTGACTAGCTATCCCTCTCCACCATTGGAGGAAGCTGGTGAAGGTCTCATTTGGGCATTGCTTGGCTCCACACAAGTCTACCATGGTGACATCACTCTCTATGTTATATGAGAAGTGACACACGAATCTTTCTGCCAATTCTAGCTAGGTGAAAATTGATCCTCGTGGTAAGCGTGTAAACCACTCCAATGCTTGACCTCGAGACTCTTGGGAAAAATTATGATGAGGTAATTGTCACTATAAGACACCTCTTGACATGCCATGTAGAAATCTTTAACATGATCCCTTGGGTCTCCTTTTCCTTTGTATTTGTCAAACTTTGGCATATCAAATTTCTTTGGAAAGGGTTGAAGGGTCATTGTCTTGTCAAAAGGATAGGGGCATAATTCTTTGTATTGATATTTCCTAATGCTCCCTATATTGCTCTCTTGTAAGCTCACAAGTGTCACTTTCATGGATTGCACTTCTTGTGTGAGAAATTGTTCTTTAGTGGGAGAAGTAGGGATGTAAACACGATGATACCCTATGTCTTCTTCTCCTTGGTTTTCGATGGAGTTCATTGATCTTAACCTTAGGCCTCAACTTTTGAACGTTTCTTGTTTGCATCTTTCTGTACATGGGAAGTAAGCAAAGCTAGTTGTCGGCTTAGGTTATTGATTTGTTGTTGGATTGTGGCTTGGTTTGTAGCTTCTTCTTCTAAAGGTTCCTCCTCTCATATTGTGGAGGTTCTTCACCCTGTCTCATGTTCTATCTTGTTTCTTCGTGGCACTTTGATAAAGGGTATTCTATGCCCTACCACTTTATCATTCCTACGTAAGAAGTGGAAGCATGTCCGCTGTTAAAATATCTTCCATATTGATAAGGGGATGTTCTTCCTCAGTAGCATCATTTGTAGGTAGTATTGGTTCATTCTCGGTGGGAAATTTGGCCCCTAATTCCATGACCCGTGCCAACACTCTATCTTTGTTTCTAAGAAGAAACTCATCTAGTAGAGTGGGGTCAAAATCAAAGTCTGCGTGTGGTGATTCTAATTCATTTCCACTATGATCGACCATCTCTTCTGTTTCCTTTTCTGTAGAAAACAGTGGTCCTAGGTCATGTCCAATGAAGGGGTTTGACCCTTGTCTGTTAGAGGTTTCCCAAGCTTGCACTTGTTGTTCCTCATATGTCTATTTCTTTAACCCTAGACGTGTTTTAGGAGCCATGTTTTCATGATAGTTTCACTAGGGTAAGTTGTAAATGTGTTCAAAGCTTAGTGATCACCCCTAAGTGAAATGCAAGATGTATTTGTTAAGAGTATGAATAAGTCAACAATGTGAGAATACCAATGTGATAGAGTGATAAATCACCAGTGATACAAGCGTTTGGTATGAAACCTATTTAAATGAAGTACCTCCTAGACTACGTTTCAAAAAAGTAGTTTCACATCATCGCAAGATGATTAACAAGATGTTTTCACTTATGCCAAGTTCAAGGAGATGAACAAAATGTAAGTAAATACAATGAAGTCAATGTGACCTCCCAATCAAGATATACGATGAGCGAGCTCAAACTCGATTAAGACCTATATCTCAAAAAGTGCCAATTACAATTTGTGAATGACACAACAATATCACCAAGATATGTTAACCCACTTTGAG
Organism: Taxus wallichiana var. yunnanensis; assembly: GCA_018340775.1. Lineage (NCBI taxonomy): Eukaryota > Viridiplantae > Streptophyta > Pinopsida > Cupressales > Taxaceae > Taxus > Taxus wallichiana. The sequence goes on from CM031239.1 coordinate 841,838,596, forward strand.
AAAGTGAAGTATTGATATCAAGGTGTTATTGATATAACACACACAAATGGTAACACCTAGCACTCTTTGAAATCGAGGTAATAATAGAACCGAACTAAAAAGCTCAAAGTATAGCTAGGAATAGTTAAAAATGTGTGTAGCGTAACCTTACAATATAGGTATTTATGTCGAGTTTACAAGAAACAAGACGTAAATATCAAAATTGTAGTGATACGATACAAACAAGCTAACTCTTCTAAGGAAGTCCATGGTGATGAACCATGCCTAACTATAATGATGATCTTGACATGGGTATCAAGATCACAATGGCTACCAATGACGTGAATATACCTCACACACTTTAGATGTTTAACTTAACCTGACCACAAACATGGATGGGCGTAAGCGGACATAAAAGTGTGAGAAGCAGATCGATTGGTAACACAAAGGTAATCACACTTTTGATCAACAAAGTGTCAAAATAATGTGAAGGAAGAAAATAAAAAAAGGATGAAAAATGTTGGCTTCACTTTGGCAGAGTTTCACCTCGCCCTAAGGCAAGTAAAAACTAGGTGAAAGTAATGCGTCACACATTTCTCAATGAAAATATGGTTCACAACTCAACACTATTTTAGAATGGTCAAAGTGGGCTCCTGGCCAAAGTATATCTTCCTAGGTGGTTCTCTCGTCCTAGGTGCTACAAAGATTATCCACGAGTGGGATGATTTACCCAAAAAGTCATAATGACTAGTTTGGGAGTATCTTGACTTTGCCCCCTTCAAGCACAGTGGGAAATAAATGCGTCCAAATGTGTACTTAAAAGGGTCACGTAGGGACAACTTGTAACTCTATCTCACAAAGGATTTACTAGTTAGATAGGTAGTGCGGAGCACTTCCCATTTCATCCACAAGGTTCCCTCTTGCGTGGACTACTTTGGGGTTCTTGGAACCACCCCCATTGTTGTAGCTTAAGGTGTTATGCCAAAGGGGTTATGTTCCAGTTGAGCGGAGAGGGATGTACCCTTTTCCAAAACCACATAATATAGGTGTTTTGAATATGTTGTTCTTTTTATCTTTTTAATTAGATGTGGTTTGCTCGAACACCATTTTGCAACCTATATAACAACTGTATTAGTAGTTTTCTGACTTTTGTTTGATTCCTCCATTCTTTGACAAGCGTTTTGGTCTGTATGATGATGTTTAGTAGTTTTCCATCAAAAGAGAAGGCATCATTTCTAATTCTCAGATCGTCCAAGGATGCAAGAGAAGAGCATACGTGATTGTCTTCCAAAATCAAAAAAGATATCAAATGGAAAAACACTTTAATTCAACTATGCCAAATTAACCAATTCCAAATCAAATACCCTTAACAATCTCAAAGCATCAAAAGGACTTAAGAATCATTTTTGATTCCCAAGATCACCCCAAGGGACGCGAGGGAAGAGCATACGTGATCTTAATCCTATAAGTAAACAATGCAAAATATTACCTAATCAAATACAAACATGTAAAAATAGCCTGCAAAGACAAATATATGATTAGATAAACCTGCAAGAATGTTAGCACATCAACACTTTAATTTAAAAAATGCAAAAGGATGCTTGCGCCCCTTTTTCAGTGCCTGCATGCGGGTTAGGGTGTATGCGCCACCAAAGGTTGTTTTCAGCACCACAAAGTGTACTGCGCCACCCGAGAGATGTGTGCGCCATGAAAATAGTGCCTGCGCCCCTAAAATAGTACTGCGCCACTCTGTGGAATTTTTAGATCTATTAAACGCTTGCGCCACCAGAGAGGTGTGTGCGCCACAAAAACAAATGTATGCACTACTCTGAGAAAACAAACAAAAAATAGACAGAATAACTGCATTACCAGAAAAATATACATGCCACTAAAACCACATGTGCCCTAGTTAGGGCGTGTGTGCCAATCGATCGCGAGGTTTTAGTATGTAGTGAAGGTACAGATACGAAATGACGTGTGCACCGGGTTAGTGCACCTGCGCGCTGGTTAGGGTGTGTGCGCCATCGGAGGTTAGTTAGTGCGCATGCGCCGAGGGGTCGGAAAATAGAATGAAGAGGTTTTAAAGCAGTATGCGCTGCACCAGAGAGACGTGTGTGCCTGAAAACGCGTGCTGTGCCATGAAAATCATGCTGCGCCCCTAAAATCGTGCTATACCAGGACTGCAACAAAAATATGGCAAAAAACACAAGAAAACTCACAATATCTCAAATTTTGACAAGTTAGCTTAAGAATGGCAATAACCCATTAAAATTATGGCTATGAACATGAAGTTACACATATCAAATGAGAAAAATTCCAAGAAAATGGACATTAATTACTACATGTGCATATCAAAAGTTAGCCAAAACAATGAAACTTAAACTAAAATGCCATGGGACTAAGTGTCCCACCGGGCGTGCCAAATGTGTGCAAGTGTTTCTACAAATTTAACCAAACTTAAAGCAAGAAAGCTACCACCTAAAAATAGCTTCCTAACCTAGTTAAAAATGGGAAATGTGCACCATCATGATGAAGAAGTGAGCAAGTCCTACCCTTTAAACATTAATAACTTTGAATCTAATCAAAACACAATGTAAATGCATGAACTCTATTCCCCTTAATTGCCTAATTTAACATTAAAATGGACCTAAGTAGTCCAATGGCAATCAAATTATAATTGCTTGCTTTGATCCTTCAATGGATGCTTGGGTGTGAGGCTTAGCTCTTCAAGAATGGAGGATGGAGGGCTCAAGAATGACAAAAGGCTATTAGTATGAAACTATGTGCTTACTTTTGTCTCTTGAGAGATTTAGGTGTAGGTATAAAGGTAGGAGGAGGGCTCTTTATATAGCCCAAAGGATAAAGGATTCAACACATCCTCATGAATGTGGGATAAATGGAGATGTAGAGTTAGTTATGGATAAGGGGGTTTAGATGGGGTTGAGTTAGCTTTAGGAGGGTTTAGTTTGTCCTCAAGTGGCTCATGTGGATAAAGGGGGTGCATTAATTAATCAAGATGATTAATAAATACATGTGCAAGCTTTTATAAGCTTTTAGATGGATTTTAGTGTGATTTAGACCATTAGGAAGGAATTAAACCAATTAAATAGAGATTTATTGATTTAATGAGAAGGGAGGCTAATTAATTAATAATAATTAATTACTAGATTAGATTAGATATTGTTAATTAATGTGTGTTGATTTAATTAACGAAAGGTGTTAATTAGGGTATGTGTTGGATAGGACTTAATTAATTTAGTATTTAATGTAATCAATTATACATAATAAATGGAACCACACCTACTAGAAAAGAGAAGATTAGGTATCCTTGAACCTCCCAACAAGTGGCACTTCCTTGCTTTCCATTGAATAGCATGAGCTAGATGTGTGTGTCAATGTAAGGCCTAAAACATGAGTGAATTTAGTAGGAATCACATTGTCTGATGCTCCTAAGTCAATAACACAATTACTAAGCCTATGGTCAGCTATGAGTAGTGTGACATAAAAGGGATCAATATTTTCAGTTGTAGAAGGTGTTGTAGCCATCAAATTTTGTTGAGGTGAAGAGGTGGGAGTGGGTAACAGGCCTTTGGAAGTGGTAGATGATGAGTTAGGTTTGGATTTGAAAAACTTGACAACCTGGGCAAAGGCATCAGGGTGAGTTTGATAGAACTCAACTTCAAAAATTTGGATCTTGGTTTTCTTGATATGATCAATTATGTCAAAAGATCTCGAGGTAGATGGGGCATCTACACTAGAAGAGGTAGAAGTATTAGGATTATCATTTTTGGTATTTGAGTTTGTTTTGGACACGGGGTTGAAGCAAAAGATTAAGAGGTAGAAGTATTAGCATGACTTACCTTTTGAGTAGAAGTGGTGGGGATAGGAGCTCCTCTTTTTCTAATAACTGGAATAATGACTGGAACCTATTTGGGCTTCTTTGTAGGTTGAACCACTTATTTATTTGTGCTCATTTGTTCTCTGGTCATGACAACATATGATTTGTTATTCATATCTGTCACTACTTCCTCATAATCATCTTCATCATCATCAACCCCTTCGGTGGTAAGGAATTTAACTTGAGAATCATTTGCTTCTTCTAGCAACTCGTTTGTTTCTTCCTTAGGCTCCTCGTATTCTTCATCTTCTACTTCATCTTCAAGTTCTTGAACTTCACATGTTGTATTGAATAAAACCTTAATGGGTGGTGCTTGATCACCAATTTAGGATGAGTTGGAAGCGCAAAGGATTTTGAGGTTGAAACTATTCCTCGGTATATCTTTGTAACGAGCATTTTGAGCCAATTGATTTTCATTGTTATAAGGCCATTTGCCAATTTTTGTACCAACTGATCATAATTAGTACGAAGAAGAAGATTTAGATTTGGGGGCTCATTTTTCATTTTCTAGACATTATCGAGATCATATTTGATACTTATAGCTTGATTTTGATCAACATCTAGAGTAACAAGATTAGCTCTTCTTAATGCATAACTTACTTCTAGTAATTGAGAATTTAGGAAGAAACATTTATTAATTTGATCCATAGGACGAGTGGCTACTGGAATTTTAGTGAGAAATTTATTAAATATATCTACAAATTCTTGCATGGGCTAATAGGGTTATTTCTTTATTTGTGAAATCTGGGCAAGAGAGCATGTACATCTTTAGCAAGCTTGAACAAGTTTTCAAATTGAGTTTTCATAATATTCTAGTTGGTAATAACACTAGTTGAAAGATGATAAAACTAGTCGGTGGCATTGTCTCCGTAAATTTTCCACAAAAATCCTTACAAAGACATCCTCATGTTCAACTCCAAGTACCCCATAAGCCACAATGAAAGCAACAATGTGTTCATCTGGATGCACTTTCCCATCACCTCTAAATTTGGGAAAATTATTTCTATTCCCTTTTGGGAGATCATGCAATGGCTGAGCAAGAGCCAAAGGCCCAACTCGTTGACCCCAAGGTAGAGGTACTACCATTCTAGGGAAAATAGTTTGCAAAGGGAATACAACTCTGACCCACACTAAAGGTTGGATCTAGGACCTGATTGTGTTTGAATATCAACATTTGCTGGAACTCTATCCTTAGTAGGAGTGCTCGTGGATATTTTTCATCTATTCCTTCTTTCTGGAGTCAAAATGAAGCCTTTTTGTTCTAGTAACTAAAAATTTGGGTCTTCAACACCTCATGCTTCTACGGCCTCGTGTATATCTTCTATCTGTCGGCATGTTGTTCTTTGTTGATTTGAAAATTGTTTTAGTGGGAAGCGTTGAACGTGCCTCATGGTGGGCACAAAAAACTGTTGGTTATAAAATTTGACTTGAAAACAAGCAATAGTCAGGGGACAACAGTCCCTCCTCTTTAGGCATTGAAATATCGACTAAGTACCAAAGGGCGTGCATGCGTAGGACCAATAAGAAGAAGGGAACTTAGGGAAAAATGCACATGACAAAGAGGTTTAAGAAGGGTTTAGATGAAACCGGGGCACACACGGAAGGAAAAACATGGGTTGATGTTAGAGTAGGTATTTACCTTAGCTCATGTTCACCTAGGTACTTCATTTACCTTTATTGTATTTATCCTCACCCACTTATGTGTTTGGATATTTCTTTTTATTTATTTAGATATTAGGGGGATATTATCTAGTTGTTAGGTATAGTTCTTTCCTTGATCTAAGGTATTGACTAATTCTTTTCTTGATCTATGGTATTGAATATATCCGTGATGTCTAGTTCTCTCCTAAATCTATGGACTTAACTAGTTCTTTGATGATTAGTTCTTTCCTTGATTTATGGCTTGATCTACGACATTGATTGGTTCTTAGATTGTTATTCCTTGACTATATAAGCAAGGCCCATTCTCATTGTATTTCATTGAGTTCTATAATAATATATGATATTGTTGCTCATTTGTTTGTAAAGGTTTATGTAAATTTATTATGGCGAATTACTTTGAACTTATTGATTGTGGTGTTTGATTAGCATTTGTGTGCTTGGCTTTTATGCGATTTAGTTATCGTTCCTTTTATTCAAAGGACTTAGCCATATTTGGCATTCTGAAGACACTTGAGGAAAAACGTGAGGACCGACTAGGTGTGATGAGTGGATAAGGTGCTAGCCTGGAACCTTGGAGGTCAAGAAAAGGATATTCCATGTAGGGAATATTCCTAGAAGACATCATTACAGAGAGTGGAGGGTTTGTAAGGGGATAATCATTCACCATTGGAGGACCACATCGAAACTTGGCATGCGATCTATCCAGAAGAGAAGGCATGGCGGTGGGTGTTGATCCTATAAAAATAGATGCTTGAACTAAAGAAATAGAGACATCATCCAAAGACAACGAGAAAGGGAGAAGAGAATGGATAGAGAGTAAGATGTTGAGTAATAGAGTGTTGCAGTAATGCTAGGGTTTAGAGCACTTAGTGCTAAGGGTTTTGAGGGATGTCATGAGCCTTTGTATGGCACTAAGATCTATAATAAGGGTTAAAATGGAAGGGCATAGCTAGGGTCTCATACTAGGAAAGATATGTAGGGGTTGAATCTCTGTCATTTAATATGTATGGTCTGTAATGACCTCTCTTGATTGTAATGTGGCTACCAATGAATATATATAAGGTTTCGTTATGCATATCATGCTTAAGGGTGTAAACCCTTGTGTTATATGACTATAATGGCTCAAATCTGGTTTATTATATTTATTCCATTGTTAGTAAGTTTCTGTAATGCATTAATGTATGGATGTGTAAGTTTGTCCCTTGTAATTTTCTTTTAACTAAGTAAATGTACTTCTCATTTTGTAATTCATCCTCCACTAATGGAAAAATCTTCTCACAATGCTCACATAAAGGAGGGGCTCGGCACTAGAACGTGCCTCGTGTGAGCACCTAACACTCTTTGGGTGATAGGTTGGTGCGCCTAAGGTTAGAAAGTAGTATTGAGGGTAGATAAAATGAAAACATATTGGTTCCATTGCTAGGACTCTTTTCAAAGTTGTTGTGAGAATGGTGTGTGATGATAGAGCACTTGACGCTAGACAACATTGAAGCATGGTTTAAGAGCACAGAGGATGAGTTTTCTCAAATATTTAATACTAGACCTGAGTTTGATGCACGTAAATGGGTAGAAGAACACCTATATCATGAGCTATATGAGACATTTTTTTGCTTCCCAGTGGAGTTGTATGAATGGCTTTGGCGTATGCATCTAGATCAAGATGGTACTATAGATCTTGTGTGTGGACCCAAGATGAGTATCAGAGGCTACAAGATGTTGATCTGACTTGGACACGTGTTGTTGATCATTGGTGGAGAAGAGTGTTGACCAATTATACCCTAGAATATGTTATTTCTACATATTCTTGTCAGAGGTTGTTGAGTTTGAGTTCTTAAAGGATCCTAAAGGATCATTTTTATGTGTTATCCCTTTAACTATAAAGATCCTAATCATTACACTAAGTTTGGAAGAATTTCCCATGGCTGACTAAGATTCTTCTGAGTGTTGGGTGAGGAAGCTAGGGTGGAGAAAGATGACGGACCTTGCGGCTGAAAAGGAGAGGGAAGAGAGATGACTCAAGTATAATGAAGTTCGTGAAAGGGAGTTAGTTAGAAAATGTGAATTTGTAGGAGTGATGGATTTATGGAGGCAGACGTTGCGGGAAGGAATTGAGGTTCACACAGAGGACGTGGAGCCTGAGTAGTCTATGTTACCCCATCTTGGAAAGTGTGGGAGAGAGACCCCTTCATATTTTGATGAGATTTCATCACTTGGAGAAAGGAGATCCATTGGCACACATCTAAACCCACCTAATGACCAACCCCTAGTGCTTAGTTTTCCAAATCAAGAGATAAGTATTAGTAACCTAGTTGGTATTGGTAGAAGTAACTGATCAACACCTAAGAGGTATAAATTTTCATTTGGCACATCTATGGTTGCACAATCATTTCTTGTGTTTGGAGGTATATTTTTGGAGTGACATTTGGGAAAATTATGGGTACACAAAGCTTGGGTATTGTGTCAGAAGTGGTGTGGGACACACATCTAGTAGATGTGCAATATCATAGACCATTGTTACGTAGTTCAATGCATGCAGTGGGGACACTAGGTGTGACCACTTTAAGACCTTTACTAGCTACGAGAGGTGGATTTGGTGGAATAGGAGTTAGTGGACTGGAAGATCCTGGAGGATCTAGTGGATCGGGGGAGGAGTAGGTCTGGTGGATCTGGTGGTGGAGGTAACACTAGAGGGAATCAAGGTTCTGGATCAAGTGGGTAAGGGCCTCAACCACCTCAGTAATTATTTTTGAAATGTCTTTGCATCTACCAGACTATAAGGGTGTTGAGGATGCTACAGGGCATGTACACAAGTGTGAATTGTAATGGCACATGAAGGAGATCACTACCCTAGAATGAAAGGCAAGTCAATTTGCAACAACATTGTAGGGACGCGTGCATAGTTGGTACTGGAAGTATGACCCCCACCAGATAGTGGTAGATTACACCACACTGTGGAATGCCTTCTTAGCTGAATTTCATATCCCTGAGTTTGAACAGAAGAACATTAGCGCGTTGAAGGAGATTCAACAAGGTATGACAAAGAGTGTGTGGGAATATGATGTGCATTTTAAGAATCTCTTATCAAAATTATCTTATGATATTCATCCTTCTCAACATGCTCAGTGGTTTGTTGGAGGATTGATAACACCTTTTAGGAGAGTGCTTTCGCACAAGATTTTCTGAGACACTGCGCACTGAGGTCTTGGAGGCTACCCCCTGCATGCTGATGCTATTGGAAGCATGGATACCAATGTTAGCCCTTTTTTGAAGCTCAAATTGTTAATGTGAAAAGCAAATTGATGAAGCTATCTACAAACTCGGCACATGAGACTCGTAGTGGCCTATGGTGCATATATTGTGAGGTAGAGGGGCATACAAAGGACAATTGTCCTCAGAGATCGATACGTGCCATAAGAGTGGATTGTGAGATTTTATTGGATATCATGATGCAAGTAGGTGTCCATTGCTGTAGCATGTGATCCGTAAGAATATGTCTTGTTATTGCAAGATTTTTACCTCTAATACTCATGACACTAAGGATTATAGATTGATTAACTAGATACATGATGCCATTGATATTGGTGTGTGTCAAACCAACCTCGCAAAAAATTCCAAGGATGATGGTCATCACTATGAAGGTCACGCGCGAGATGGAGGGGCGCATGTAGAAGAGGTTTTGAGGAGGATTTCGTGGTCATGGCAACCGTGGAGGAGGAAGAAGTGAGTTCCGCATGGAACTTGTTACAATTGTGGATCTATGGAGCACTATAAGCATGAATGCCCATGATCTGTTATAATTCTCTTAGTGTGGAAAGAAGCACAAGTATGAGGAGTGCCTGAAGTTATTTAAACATATGAGCCAAGTAACACCGGAAGGAAAAAGGTACCAGAATGGTAAGCATAAAGAAGGCCGACTTGTAATGGATGCCAAGGGTGGCACGCGAGTCAGAACTAGAGCACTGTCTTGGTGACGACATGAGCTGAAGTTACGTGCAGGGGAGATACCAAGGAAAAATCCACTGGTTACAAGAGAAGAGGTGGTGTATGGTAAGTATCCAGACCCTACTCATCAAAAAGAGGTGTATCAAGAGACCATGGATGTAATTTGAAGCCTACAAGGATAAATCTAGTGCCTAAAGGAGCAATCAAGGAAGTTAGAACAAAAGAAGAGCGTTGAGGCTCGTAGAAGGATCTAGATGAGGTTAGGAAAGTATGCAAAAATATGAATAAGGAGAATATCATTCCTTTTCTAGGGGAATGGTTATGGGAAAAATTACCGTGCGTCAGAGTAGAGCGCGAGAGGTAGGTTCTACATGCTAACCTTCCTCCCAAAACCTCGACTATGATAAGGAGATTACCTTGAATGTGGTTGTGGATGGGTGGCTCCTAAGAAATATTCTAATTGACATGGGCATGAAAGTCAATGTTCTCACCCAGAAACACGGAATCAAATGAGAAGGCACCCATTATAGTCATCTTTAAATGTGGTATATATGGCCAATAAGACAAATGCAATGCCCCATTGGTGTCTTCAAAGATGCTACTATGACTATCAAGGGGTGAAATTCACTTTGGATGTTTTAAAGTCTTGGTGTTAGATGAGGTGGAAAACTTTCTAGCATTACTTGGGCGCCCCTGGTGTTATAAGAACAATGTTGACCTATAGTTTAATAAAGGGTACATAAGCTTTGAGAACAAGGAAGAACGGGTAATCATCCCCTTGACCGATGGGAAGTCAACACCCTATACTGAGCCCTTGGGAGAAGAAGTTCTTGATAGGATCTATGTGCACTCTATCAGGGACCCTAAGGTGATTAATCCTATGGAAGGAGTTATTAGTTTGAAGACGCTCAATCTATGAGTGATACCACTAGTGTAGCATGTGACAATTGGGCGCACAAGACTTATGAGTTAATTAGGTGGAAATTGAGAGGCTATGTTACAAGAGTAACAAAGGTGCGCTCAGTCAAGTGCCTGAGAGGAAATAAGTTACCAAGTTACTTTGGAGGAACTAACCTTGATGTTTTCTTATGAGAAATGGAGACCCAATGGAAAAGTGAGATCGAAAGAAGAAGGATGCTCAACTATAACTTTCTCAGGACTGCAACATGTTGGTGGGTAACACATCACGATAGCCTTCTAGAGTGGTGCAAAGTAAGAATCATGTTCTCTATTAGGTTTTCTGGAGTAATGCACCCACTATCATACAAGACTATCATGGGAAGGAACCCGCCTTGTTTCACATCCAAGCATGTGAGAAGGACTAAAAGCCTTGCCACCTTCTTTATGGGTGCATAATTTGTACTCCACTTTATAAGGATATGCATGTGCATGGTACATTCACTCAAAGACATGCCGTTATATAGGAAATTGGCAGGAGTTAACAACTTACCTCCTTCAAGATTTTGAATATCAGAGCACCAAGAATTCGGTGGATAAGGCGTTGCGAGGTTGATAAGTGCATAATGATGGGATATAGTACCATGGAAGAGGATAGAATACTGGAATTATTGGGTGAACCTAGTTTGGAAGTGCACTTTGATGAGGAATAATTAGAAGAGATACAACTTGAGCATGTATGCATGGAGAAAGAGAAAGGAAAGATGGTCTATGTGATAGATGGTGAAGAGGTGGAAAATTTGGATGTTAACCACACTATGGGTACGCATGAAGTAACAGATAGTGCTGATGAGCAAGCATGCACCTACCATGAACCCCTCAAGAAAAAGAATATTAACATTGGCTCAAAAACATAACCTAAGGAAGCTATTATTGAGGACTATTGGTTAGAAAAGGAGGTTTCAAAGATTATTGATCTATTGCATGATTTCTAGGACCTACTTCGCGTGGGTACCATGAGCTTAAAGGCATCCACCAATCCTTAGGGAAATGAAAATCAAGTTAAAGGAGGGTGCACACCCGGTTTGGAAGATACCTTCTTGAATGAATTTAAATTTATGCGTCAGGTCAAGGAGTGATAGACAAGATGATCACATCAGGCATTATTGAAGTTATAGAGGAATCATAATGGATAAGCCCCATGGTCATCAACATTAAGAAGGATGGGAGGATAAGGATCTATGTTGATTATAGGGATTTAAATGTGGTATGTGTAATTGATCCTTTCCCAACCCCTTTTACCGAGGAAATCCTGGAAGGAGTAGTTGGGTGTGAGATCTATTCTTTCACGGATGGATTCTCTAGGTATCATCAAGTTATAATTACAAAGGAAGACCAAGAAAAGACAACTTTCGCCACTAAATGGGGAATTTTTCCTACATGGTCATGCCTTTTGGACTAAAGAATGCACATGTTGTGTTTTCGCGCATAGTGGTCTAGGCATTTCAGGATTTTATCCATAAGTTCCTTCAGGTCTACCTTGATGACTGGACAATGTATGGACTAGTGAAAGACCATTGTGACAATTTGCGGTTGATGTTCAAAACATGTTGGTAGTTGAGGATATCCCTCAACATTAAGAAGTGTGTTTTTTCTATTCCATTTAGGACCCTTTTGGGGCATATCATATGTAAGGAAGGTTTCTTTAGTGGATCCCGCCAAAGTTTCATTATTGTGGGATTGGGGGAACCTACCAGCTAGAGTGCAAAGTGCATGGATTCCTTAGGCATATAGGGTACTACCAAAAATTTATTAAGGGGTATGCCAAGATCGCCGTGCCATTGGAAGAGTTACTAAAACACAAAAGTGCATTTCACTAGGGAGAGGCGCAACAAATGGCATTTGATGCATTGAAGAATAGGCTTATCATTGCGCCCATATTATGCTTTCCCTCTTGGGATAAGCCATTCCATGTACATGTTGATGCTTTAGGGATGGTGATTGGGGCAATATTAGCACAACCTGGAGAAGGGATTGTTGACCACCCCTTGTGTTTTGCTAGCAGAAAGTTGACACCGAAGAGCATAACTATACTACTACTGAGCGTGAAGCACTATCAATGATCTACGCGCTGCACAAATTTAGGAAATATTTTTGGCAACACCCTTCATATTTTACATGAACCACATGACATATAAGTACTTGGTGAACAAGCCTATTTAATAAGAGTGCATATGTCGGTGGGTCTTGTTATTTCAAGAGTTTGAGTTTACAGTTGTCGTAAAACTAGGAAAGAGTAACTCAAGACCTAACCATTTATCAAGGATTGACTCAGGGGAGGATGCGTAGAGCATTGAGGATATAATTCCAGATGTGCATTTGTTTAGGTTGCGGCATGCACCCTCTAATTTGGAAGATATTGTTGTGTTTCTCAAAATGGGTGTGATGCCGGAGGGAATGAAGACTCTAGAAAGAAAGTAGTTAGTCATATGCATCGTGCCCTACATGTTAATTGGTGGAGACTTATACAAGATAGGCCACGATGAGGTTTTGCACTAGTGTGTGTTAGAATATGAGCACATTACAATCATGGAGGAAGCACAAGGTGGAATTGCAGGAGGACACTGTGCAGGAAATGCCATCGCATGAAAGATTCTACTGGCATGAATTTGGTGGGAAATAATTTACCAAAATTATAATGAGTTTTACAAGGCCTGTGACCATTTCATCTCCTTGGAAAACCAAGAAGAAGGGATGAGATGCCCTTGAGGCCAATAGCTAGTGCATAACCATTTGAGAAGTGGGCCATTGATTTTGTAGGACCAATTTCACCTGCCACACGAAGGACTGGTTCATGCTATATCATCACTTGCACTAAATACTTAACAAGATGGGTAGAGGTAGCACCTATAAAGGACTACATAATGGTGACAACAAGTAGGTTCTTATGGGAAAATATAATCAACAGATATGGATGTCTGTTAAGTTTAACAAGTGATATGGGTATCTATTTCTTGGATGAGACAATCATAATATTTTTGGTAGAATTCATGGTAGCCCACCATAAGACTACCCCATATCACCCATAAGCTAATGGAATTACTGAGGTGTTTAACAAAATTCTGAGTCACACGCTGACAAAAAATTGTGATGTGGGAAGACAAGATTGGGATGACAAAGTCTCAATTGTACTATGGGCATATAGGACTACCTATAAGAGATTGAACAAGGCCACACCATTCCAATTAGTGTTTGCACAGAAGCTATTTTACCAATAGAATTTATGCCATCATCCCTACATATTACACGCGTATGAGGATTAGGGGATAAACAAGCATTAAAAGAGTGCATGGAGAAGTTAATGTAGTTGGACGAAAGGCGATCACTTGTTAGGTGGAGTCAAAAGGCTGAAAATGCGTGACAAAAAGCATGGCATGATCGCCATATTAAAAATAATTTGAGGTTGGGAAGATGGTCTTTCTTTATGAATCCAAATTTTTGTGCCATCCTGAGAAACTGAAAGTCCATTGGTTAGGACCATATATCATCTTGTACATCCTTGATTCAGGCACATGCTATTACAAGCATTAGATGGGACAAGGTTACTAGGCCATTTCAATGGGAGTAGGCTAAAGCCCTACTATAAATAAGTCTTCCTTATATGCATAAATAAGGTAATATTTCCATTTAGCCTAGGATTTACCTTAATGATTTTCCTTTCTTTGTGTTTCCCCTTCTCGTTGCTTGTTCCCTTTCTTTTTGTTGTGTGCGCTGGTAGCCACTTATTATTTTCAAAAGTTTTCTATGCGTAGAGGACCGCACATCTATTTTTGTGTGGGGTGGAGTAATGCAACAAATAATGGAAGTTGGTAGTAGAAGTTGTGTTTTGATGGCCCAAATTGAAGGATCAAAAGTGTATAGTTTGGAAGAGTGTGCATAGGAAAGGTGGACATAAGGAGTTTGGTGTAAAGAGTTTGGAAGACCACGTACAAGTATGAGAAGCATAGGAACAACATGAGGTAGGTGATGTCAAAAATTAGGGTAAGGACAGAAGAAGTGCCTTTGGTGCTTTGTAAGCGTGCATGAAAGGATCTTTGGTCAGTAAGGATTTTTGTGTGCCAGAAGGTTGTAGGATTTTTAGTGCAAAATTGGGCATGGGGGTAAAAGTGTTGAAGGTTGGCTTAAGAAGAAAAGTCACCTTTATTACAAAGGTATGATGGTAGGTGGCATTACATTTATTGTGGAAAAGAAGAAAAACTATAAGTAGAAGGTCAGGATACATTATTGTTACCTTGCATTTGTGATATCGAAGAGCTCTTGCGAACTAGGGCATCCTTGAAGAGAAGTTGCACGAAAAGAGGGTTGTGAAGATCTAAGTGCATAGCTAGGTTGATCAGTGAACCAGGGTGGAAAAATAGTACATGGGCATGAGGGAGAGGGTTGTAGGAGTTTGAAACCCGTAAGTGAATACGTCGTCTTGTGGAAGGAAGGGTTTTCTAGGTTAGGGTTCCACAACTAGGGCACATGATTGAAGGGATTTTTCATGTAAGAATAGAGCCGTAGAACTAAGCAGAGCCAAGATCAAGAGAAAGGACTTTGAGTAACCCAAAAGAGAAATGACACCAAGGAAAGTAACCACTATTTCACCAAAGAAGGGCAAGGGCAAAGGGAAACAAGTTATTTCCACTAGCTTCAATGAGGAATGGTACGTGGAGATGCAATACCCAAATGGCGTATTGCTTGGAAAAGAATGGGTGTCTCACATGAGAAAGGTGGCTCTGAGTAGCTACAACCATCGAATGAGCACCATGGAGAACAAGATGACATTAGAACTGGTTCGTGCTATAGATAAAAGGATACCAAAGGGAATACATATCTATGACGATGAAGTAAAGGTGAAGATGGAGAAGGCAGTTGTTTCAGCTCTATGAGTTGCTTGATTTTGGCAAATCGGAGCGGTTGTACCAATGGTTGATGTTGCACGTGCATGAGGACCATTTCTATTTCGCATGACAATGAATGTGGATAACACCCCAACTGATCTCTAAGTTTACTAGTCTTACCTGTGAGGGAGATTCATTTGATGATGACCTAGACAATAAGGAGGCCATCAAGAAGACTTTGGAAGTCTATGACTACAAGAAGGGGTTGCAATACTTCGACACCTCTGTAATTTTCGACCTTGTAATGAGGATGGGTCATGTGCTTGGTCACAAAACTAAATGGACATTAGAGATGGACACAGATCAACAAGGCTTGGTTGAATGTTTTCTAGAATATCTTAGAGGGGACCATCTATAACCTCCCAATGTTCATAGCAAAGTGTTGTCGTGTAAATGTGCAATAGGGAAATTGACAATTTCCAAGCACAACAACGATACCCCAGTGTTAATTTTTTCAAGTCCCATCATTCCAAGACACCCCGGGTCAAATCCATCAGTCTGATCACCCCCTATTTGATGTCAAAAATTTCCCCTAGGTGATTTAGTAAAGTGCACTCATTCCACCTAGGTGATTTTAGGGAGTTCTAAAAAGACACTATCTTTTGGTAGTATAGGGAAGGGCTATCGCTAGCCTTCCCAGGACTGGATTCAACCCCTTGGAGCGGAACGAAAGGGAAAAATTCAACATGGAGGTGAATGGAATACCTTATAACATAATTGAAATGATTTTTGAAGGTTTGGGGAAGTTTTTCAAGACTTGGAGCAGTCTGAGTAAAAACAGGGTTCACAAGCCTAGGTGGTACATAGGCCTAAAACAATTGTTGGGCTTTAGAAGAAGATTCGGGAGCTCCATATGGAGTTAGGAGAAAAAAATAATAATCCAAAAATAGGATTCCAAGACCTACATTATGGTGAAATAATATTTTTCACAACACTTTGGCGCATCAAGAGTAAAGCGAGTTTTCTCAGGCACATGTGGAGTACAAAATAAAAAATCTGATTTTTAAGGGATCAAATGGAATACTTAAGACATGAGACCTAAACCATTAGATTCAAAAGGTCATTTAAATTTAGGATCATATAAATTTTTTCCAAAAAATTCCATCGGGAGCTCAAGTTATCACTGTTACAAGTTCAGGACTTAGCCAAATTTTTGGGAGGACACATGTTAGCACTAGGAGCATGGCGAGATTTTGTGTCCCTCACGTCCCCCAAGGTTAGGGACACCAAGGTTGGAAAATTTTTCCCAACCTCCTTGAAGCCCTCTCAGCCCTCATATGACCTCTTGGACCTTCATGTGACCTCCAGACTCAACAGTTCAGCCCCCAAGTGCATTTTTGGAGCATCCATTCCCTGCCGTCGGATTGGGCGCCACGTGTCACCTCCAGGACCACCATGAAAACTGATGTCCCTTATGAACCTGAGGTGGGGGAAATTAGACCATGAAAAATGCACCCATCCCCTATGGGGAGTCATTTGGACAACCATGTGACCAACTTTTAGCCCCTAGGTGTATTTTTGGAGCATTCATTCTGTGCCATTGGATCGGACACCACGTGTCACCTCCAAGACCATAGTGGAAACTGATGTCCCTTATGTACCTGAGGTGGGGGATATCAGACATGGAAAAATGCACCCAACCCCTATGGGGAGTCATTTGGACACCCATGTGACTGAATTTCAGCCCCCAGGTGCATTTTTCAAGCAAATCCCCTGTCGTCGGATCGAGGACACATGACATCGCCTTGACCACCGTGGAAATTGATGTCCCTCATGTCCCTAAGGTTAGGGACATCAGGGACATAAAAATTCACCCATCCCCTCCATGTGCATGTTTTGAAAGTTTAAATCCAGCACTTAGTCATGTTTCTTCCTCCTCATTTCTCCTTCACAACTTCATACCTTGCCATGGCTCCGTGCATGATTGTCTAGACACCCGGTCCACCATTGTTTCTCCAAACCAGCTCTACCATGGCCACATAAAATATCCACACCATGAATACATAGAAATATGTAGGTCTCAGAGAAAAATGGAGTGAAATGACGAAGAATGGGGAGAAAATGAAGGTTTTTGCCAGATAACCATGAAGTCACCCGATCGAAAAATCTTCATATCTCACAAGATACAAGTCAGATCGTGATGCCATATTTTGTAGATTTCCTCATTTTTCAAGGTGATCAAGATGCAACAAACAAGAGGTAAAATGGTTCCTAGAATCATTTTCTCTAACAAAACCCTCTCTTCGTGCACCGGCTCACATTCGTTGGATTTCCCATCATTCCGGCAATGGAAACAAGCTAAAAACTTGCACACGAGATCCAAATGAAAAACCTATCACAATGGAGTTGTTTTCATTGCAAACAAAGACAAAAAAACTAGACCTGAAAATTTTGAGCTCCATTAATGGCCACCATGGCAGCTCGTGCCCGAAGCCACTACCAGGTCAAAATTTCAAAATTTATTTCTAGGCTTTCTAGTTGGAAAAACTATGTGAAATTCAGAGGGTGTGATCGTAATGACAAGGAGAGTCCAAAAAAGTATGTTCCATCACAAATCGAGGCACTGGAAACACCCTTTCTAAAAATAGTAAGTTTTCCTATACAAACTTGCTATGTTTGGAAAGTCATCATCAAAAGCAGCTGAGACAAAGGAAACAGGCATTGAAGATTATGAGAGAGCCCGAATGAGTGTTCAGAGTAGAAAATAGTGGAAATGACCACTTACTAAAAATAGTAAGTTCCCTATATGGGTGTTTACCAAAAATAGTAAGTTACCCCAAGAAGTGGTCGAAGCAAAGGCAATGTGCATAGGATTGGATGAATATTTTCATCACATCAAGATGATCAAGAAGAAGCAAGGATCACCTCTTACTAAAAATAGTAAATCTCCCTATATGGGTGCTTACCAAAAATAGTAAGCCATGCTCAAAGAATAGTTTTGGCACAATGGGACATTCAGAACTTTGCCACATCAGATATTTCCATGAATAGGGACCAATAAGCTTCATTAGGTGACATCTCCTCTTCTTCTTTTGTCTCTTTCCCTCTCATCTTCCCCCAACTTTCTCTCACTTTCAAATGTTTTAATTCTTCATTGGGGTTTGCACTTTTTGATATGCCTTTAAGTCACTTAAAAGTGACTTTAGAAACATAATGTAAATCAAGTCATCTTGCTATTATAAAAGGTACTTAAATCTTTAAAGTGGAATATGAATAGTCTTAAGTCATATTAAGGCATATGGAGGGTCATGAGGAAGACGATAAGTCACCTCTCATTCTATACATTGTAACGCCATTCCCATTGCAAAGGGTTGGTGATTGATCTTGTAAAGTCAAGAGTATATTGCACCTTGAGAGAACAAGGAGATAGCCATTTTATTCTATTCCCCCTTCTCAATTTCTTCTATTTCTCCACTATGTACAACTTTTGGCTAAGCAATCAATACAAGAAGAAGGAGTTTCTAGCTTTCTTTGACTAAGGGGTTTCATGATACTTTGTGTTCATCAAATTCTATTTGGTCTTGTTGCCATTTCGGGGTTTTTTCCTCTCATAAATTCATGTGTTTAAGTTTCTAACTAGTGTGTGTACAGGAATTTGATTTTCTACCTACAAAATTAGTTCTCCTACCTCTTTTCTCACTCCCCTTTCCCACTCTTCAGACAAATTATTCCCTAGCAAGAGTTCGCTAGCTTGCCACGGGGTTAGTGGAGTGCCCCTGTTGGATTCTTGGTTGAAAGGCCACCACAGAAATCCACCTTTTCATGCACATGCACATACGACAGCTGCACCGGTAAAGTAAAGGGACTTAGATTCCTAGAGTGTTGGCAAGAAATCCACAAGTTTTTCCACCTAAAAATTTTTCGCCAACAGTTTTTGGCACCCACTGTGGGGCAGATTTAGCAACATTGCATCAATATATATGACCGTAAGGTCTTAAAATAATAAAAAAATCAGATTTCGAAGGAAAATCATTCTTTGAAGGAGAATCTTTCAAGGAACGAACCCCTATCATGTTCGTTTCCCACATCATGAAGAAATTTCAGATTGGAGTGAAGTACCAATGAGTGACAGTGAAGAAGAAGATTTCTTCCCGGAAAAGAAGATCGTAGATCAGCCATGGTTCCAGACTAGTGTTGAAAAAGGAAGGAAGAAAGAACCTGTCATCGATGAAGAAGAATGTATTCAAATGAAACATAAGATAAGGTGTGAAGTTCGAGACTATGCCAAATTCTTGCAAGAGATGAATGAGAAACTTGAAGCAGCCCATAGCGAGGAAGAAGAAGAGGAGAGTTTTCCTATAGAGGAAGATCCTAAAGATCATTCGTACCATAGGGTTTTCATACCCGAAAGGTTCTTGAATGCCGCTAAAGAAAATCCTATCCTTGAGCCTTCGATGAAGATAAAATTAACATTCAAGAAGATGACGAAAGACAGGATGGTGCAAGATCCACTGAAGAATATTTTTGCAATCTCGCACAACTCACTACAAAATTGATAACTTTGTCCTTCCACCATTCTCTAGATGAATTCATTACATATGGTGATGAAGAAATGAACATGTTGAAAAGAGAATATGTGGAAATACTTGAGAGCATAATAAAAGGAAATTCGACCCCGAAGTCTTTGATGAAATTTGGAGGTATGCTTTAGCTCTATAGAGAAGATATGAACATCTTGAAGCTCCACATCAAATGGAGGAAGAAGATGAGATGCACCCTATGGAAGAAGACTTGGATTGCTGCCCATACTATGAAGTTTTCATTCCTGAGAGATTCTCAAATGCTTCTAAAGAAGATATTTTCATGGAACCTCCCGATGAAAGAAAAAGCAACGTCATGGAGGAAGAAGTAGAAGAGACAAAGATAGAATCACCATTCAACAATTCCATTTGGCTCGAGTCACAACCCATTGGGGGAATAATATATTCAATAAAAGAAGATCCTTGCTGCATAATGGATGATCCAATGCCCTCTGAAGACTCCACCAATGATGAAGAAGATGACCAATTCAAAGTAAGCATGGATGATCTCTTTTCAAGTTTTGATCTTTCAATTGATGATGAAATGGGGATATGTGAAGAAGTGCAAGAAATTCAGCTAACATTATGGTCTGAAAATGATGAATTCAAGATGGTCATAGATAATCCTCCTTCCTATTTTGATTCTTCAAGTGATGTAGAAATGTTGCATGAAGAAATTAAGGAAGTCAAAGAATCAAACTCTCGTCCTGATGCAATCATGGATGATCAAATGGAAGAAGCCCACTCTCTTTTCAAACCCAAGGAGAACGAACAATTTAAACACAACCTCTACTCACTCGGGGAGCAGAATCATCATCATGGTGAAAACATGGCCTTTCATCTTTCACCTGAGCAAGAGGATTTAATAATGGATGATCAAGATGTAGATGAAAATTCTCCTCATACTGCTGCCCCAACACAGTTCTCTACTTCTTACCAAGGAGAAGATGATATGGATTTTGAGCTTGAAGGAGCACCCTTCCCATAAAGCTTGGATATCTTCTCCTTGTCAATAGATGTCATGAATCAAGTATGCCTGTGTATGCAAGAGAGTGAATCTTCAACAACACAAATCATGAAAGAGATGAAAGAGAATGTTTTAGATGAATCATGGGCCTGTATGGATCAGATTTTTAATCATCTCCTAGAGGCACAATAAGAAGATTCCTCCAATAAAGATAAAAAAGAGCCTATGAAAATTTTAGAAGAACTATCCGTATAAGATATCTTAAAGGTTGTAGAAGAAACTAAGGATCCCCAATTCAGTCTTGAACTCTTGACCTGGGCCATGGAGATACAAGAAAAGGGTGAGTCAATTTATGCTTCCCATTTTGGTGTACCAATTTTGTATGTTGAAATGGAGCAATGGGATAAGCTTGATGACTTCTCTAATACTTTGGTTGATGAGAATAAACATGAAAACATGCATTGTTCTTCCACATTGCGTGAAGAATTTCATGAGTGAAAAAGAATAAAAGTTCATGTATCTCCTTTGGACATCTCCATTTTGAAGACAACACCTCCACCATGGAAGAAGATAACAGGGAAAACATTGAGCTGATTTGCATTGAAGAGAGTTTTCAGAACATGGCAAAAATCAGCTTTGGGGCAGCGATGAGATGCTTGATGGAGAATCATCTATATGGATAAACATGGAAGGAAAATGACACGATGAAACTAATTTTAGAAGGGATGAAGGTAGTGGAATTTCCAAGCAAGGACCTAAGCATCAATAACCTCACATGGAATCACTCCTACCAAGTACATAGACAATTTTGAAAGCACATGGCTTTCATAAGCAATGAGGAGGGAGGCTACTTTCTGGAACCCATCAATGGCTTTGCAGAACATCATCACTCAGTGTTGCCCACTCATGGGTAACTTTTGAGAAATGGAAAGTGCTTTAGTGAAAGTGGGTTGTCCCCACCCTATACCATAGGTGATTTCTAGGTGTGTTTCCCTTTCTGTTGTGTGTGTTTCCCTTCTATTGTGTGTCGTGTTTTTTTTTTTTTTTGCGTGTGTGTGTTCCTTTCTTCTCTCTCTCTCTCTTGGAAGTTTTGCATGACTCATGAGGGCCCAATGGACAAGGAACTAGTCAAGGAATTATATGGTCTAAAGTTGAGATTCTGGATTCCCATGTCATGTCTTCACTATGCTCAATCCATATCATGTCCCCAAGCTAGAGCTAGCTGTTGTCGTGTAAATGTGCAATAGGGAAATTGACAATTTCAAGCATGACAATGATACCCTAGTGTTAATTTTTTCAAGTCCTATCATTCCAAGACACCCCGGGTCAAATCCATCAATCTGATCACCCCCTATTTGATGTAAAATTTTTCCCCTAGGTGATTTAGTAAAGTGCATTCATTCCACCTAGGTGATTTTAGGGAGTTCTAAAAAGACACTATCTTCTGGCAGTATAGGGAAGGGCTATCGCTAGCCTTCCCAGGACTGGATTCAACTCCCTAGAGCAGAATGGAAGGGAAAAAATCAACATGGAGGTGAATGAAATACCTTTGAACATAATTCAAATGTTTTTGAAGGTTTGGGGAAGTTTTGCAAGACTTAGAGAGCGATCTAAGTAGAAAATAGGGTTCACAAGCCTAGGCGGCACACATGCCTAAAACAATTGTTGGGTCTTACAAGAAGATTTCGGGAGCTCAGGATGGAGTTAGGAGAAAAAAAAAAATGTCAGAAAGATTATTCCAATACCTACATGATGGTGAAATAATATTTTTCACAACACTTTGTGAGATCAGTGCATGAAGCAATTTTTTTACACGCATAGGTGGAGTACAAAATCAAAAATCTGATTTTTCAGGGATCAAATGGAATAATAAAGACATGATACCCCCACCATTGAATTAATAAGGCCATTTATAGTCAGGATCATATAAAATGTTTCCAAAAAAGTCCATCGGGAGCTCAAGTTATCACTGTTACAAGTTCAAGACTTAGCCAAATTTTTGGGAGGACACATGTCGGCACACGGGAGCACTGGCGGGATTTTTGTCCCTCACATCCTTTAAGCTCGGGGACACCAAGGTTGGAAAAGTGTGCCTAGATCCCTTGAATCCCTCTCATCCCTCATATGACCTCTTGGACCCTCATGTGACCTCCGGACTCGAAGATTCGGCCCCAGGTGCATTTTTGGATCCATTGCCCTGCTTTGTCGGATCGGGGGCCACATGTCACCTCTAAGACCACCATGGAAACTGATGTCCCTTATGAACCTAAGGTGGGGGACATCCAACCTTGAAAAATGTGCCCATCCCCTCCATGTGCATGTTTTTAAAGTTTAAATACCGGCACTTAGACCGCTTCTTCCTCCTCATTTCTCCTTCAGTCCTGACTTCATACCTTGCCATGGCTTCATGCATGATTGTCTCATCACACTGGTCCACCATTGTTTCTCCAAACCAGCTCTACCATGGCCACATAAACTCTCCACACCATGAACACATAGAAATATGCAAGTCTCAGAGAAAAATAGAGTGAAATGACGAAGAACGGGGAGAAAATGAAGGTTTTTTGCCAGATAACCATGAAGTCACTTGATCGAAAATACTTCATATCTCACAAGATACAAGTCAGATCGTGATGCCGTATTTTTTAGATTTCCTAATTTTTCAAGGTGATCAAGATACAACAAACAAGAGGTCAAATGGTTCCCAGAATCATTTTCTCCAACAAAACCCTCTCTTCGTGCTTTGGCCCATGTTCGTTGGATTTCCCATCATTTAAAGGCAATGGAAACAAGCTAAAAATCACACACAAGCTCAAAATGAAAAACCTATTGCAATGGAGTTGTTTTCATTGAAAATGGGGACAAAAACCAAACCTAAAAATTTTGATCTCCATTAATGGCCGCCATGGCAGCTCCGTGCCCGAAGCCACTGCCAGGTCAAAATTTCAAAATTTATTTCCAGGATTTCTAGTTGGAAAAACTATGTGAAATTTAGAGGGTGTGATCGTAATGACAAGGAGAGTCCAAAAAAGTATGTTCGTCACAAATCGGGCACTGGAAACACCCTTTCTAAAAATAATAAGTTTTCCTATACAAACTTGCTATGTTTGGAAAGTCATCATCAAAAGCAAGTTGAGACAAAGGCAACAGGCATTGAAGATTATGAGAGAGCCCGAATGAGTGTTCAGAGTAGAAAATACTTGGAAATGACCACTTACTAAAAATAGTAAGTTCCCTATATGGGTGTTTACCAAAAATAGTAAGTTACCCCAAGAAGTGGTCGAAGCAAAGGTAATGTGTGTAGGATTGGATGAATATTTTCATCACATCAAGATGATCAAGAAGAAGCAAGGATCACCTCTTACTAAAAATAGTAAATCTCCCTATATGGGTGCTTACCAAAAATAGTAAGCCACACTCAAAGAACAATTTTGGCACAATGGGACATTCAGAACTTCGCTGCATCAGAGATTTCCATGAATGGGGACCAACGGGCTTCATCGGGTGACATCTCCTCTTCTTCTTCTCTCTCTCTTTCCCTCTCCTCTTCCCCCAACTTTCTCTCACTTTCAAATGTTCTAATTCTTCGTTGGGGTTTGCACTTTTTGATATGCCTTTAAGTCACTTAAAAGTGACTTTAGAAACATAATGTAAATTAAGTCACCTTGCTATTATAAAAGGGACTTAAATATTTAAAGTGGAATATGAACAGTCTTAAGTCATATTAAGGCATATGGAGGGTCATGAGGAAGACGATAAGTCACCTCTCATTCTATAAATTGTAACACCATTCCCATTGCAAAGGGTTGGTGATTGATCTTGTAAACTCAAGAGTATATTACACCTTGAGAGAACAAAGGAGATAGCCATTTTCTTCTATTCCCCCTTCTCAATTTCTTCTATTTCTCCACTATGTACAACTTTTGTCTAAGCAATCAATACAAGAAGAAGGAGTTTCTAGCTTTCTTTGACTAAGGGGTTTCATGATACTTTGTGTTCATCAAATTCTATTTGGTCTTGTTACCATTTGCAGGGTTGTTTCCTCTCATAAATGCATGTGTTGAAGTTTCTAACTAGTGTGTGTGCAGGAATTTAATTTTCTACCTATAGCATTAGTTCTCCTACTCCTTTCTCACTCCCCTTTCCCGTTCTTGAGATGAAGTGTTCCCTAGCAAGATTTCGCTAGCTTTGCCACGAGGGTTAGTGGAGTGCCCCTGTTGGATCCTTGATCAAAAGGCCACCACGAAATCCACCTTTTCATGTGCATGCACATATGATAGCTGCACGGGTAAGTAGAGGGACTTATATTCCCGAGCATTGTGCAAGAATCCACAAGTTTGTCCACGACAAATTTTCTCACCAACACAAATGAAATCATCATTGCCACCCACGATGGAGAGAAGATCTTGTTTGGTAACTTCCTACTTACCATTGCCTTTTTAGAGATTGGAATGCTCGACAGTGCAAAAAAATTTGTATGGGAGTACCCAGATGAGAACCCCTCCCCTGCCAAAAGATTCAAGAAGTATACCTGTGACACCATGATAGCCACCCATAAAGCGTGCCTAGAAAAATCATACAAGTGGAT
The DNA here is from genome assembly GCA_018340775.1 of Taxus wallichiana var. yunnanensis. Classification (NCBI taxonomy): domain Eukaryota; kingdom Viridiplantae; phylum Streptophyta; class Pinopsida; order Cupressales; family Taxaceae; genus Taxus; species Taxus wallichiana. The sequence goes on from CM031239.1 coordinate 841,863,992, forward strand.
ATGTGATGGATTCAAAGCATAGAGTGGAGAATATACGAGCGAGTTACTGCTTTCATCTTGTATGAAGGCGAGGATGGATTTGCCATGTATCAACATTTCTATATTGGCAAGTTTACTCTAATAGATGGTGCTAAGGGTCCTTGGTGCAAGTTACCATTCTCCTTCACAACACAATACTTCTAGGACGAGGTTAATAGATTCAAGGAGACTACAAAGTTAAGGTTTGAACTCATCATGGTAGACACAGTTCTTTGTGAGGTACGCAGGACTTTGATATATCCAAAGAAGCACACCTATATGTCTCCCATGATGTGCATATGGCAAAGCCCGTAACATTTCTGTTCTTTGGGAGAACCAAAAAAAGGGTATACCTATGCATAAGGCTGAAGTATGAGAAGGGTGATTACGTGGAGAATGATGTCTCTATCCTAGAAGACCCCACCTTAAGGAAGAAGGTTGTCACTGAGGAAAAGGGAGAGAGAGGACGTGCCTGAGAAAAAGGCACCAAGTATACGAGACAACGCAAATTTGTAGGCATGCAAGATTCGAGGCATAAGGATGAGAACCTATGCATGGAGGAAGAAGTCCCCACGGAAGAAAGAGAGAAGACATCTAAGGAAGAAGCACTAGAAAAGAAAAGCCCCCTGAAAAGAGGAGTCACAAGAAAGGAAGGAGTTACCTGTTGAAGAAGAAAAGGAAGAATCTCCTATATTGAAATCACCAGTTAGGAAGAAGTAGAAAGTAACAGAAAGGGTAGACTTAGAAGAAATAGAGAGCATGGAGGCCATCAAGGGAAATGACGAGTGTGATGAGGCTTAGGACCATCCTGTGTATGATGTACATGACTTAGAGGAGGAGGGAAATGAAGAGAAGGATGAGGACAAAGGAGGCACTCACAACAAGGGAGGAAGTGAGGAAGTTAACATGAAGGATCAAAGGACTAAATTCCTAATCAAATAACGAGATAGAAGATTCTACAAAAAGGGAGGTAGCAGGCATAATAAAATACTTGGTGGAACAAGAGGTGGAGTGCAATGTTGATGAAGTGATCAAGGAGGGGGAAGAAAGTGAAAGTGTAGAGAAGGAATATGGAAGCATGGGTGGAGATCCCAACCTAGTGGTAAGCTTCCCAAAGGTAGTGTGCACAAGAGAAAAGAATGTGGTAGTGGTGCAAGAGAAAGGGATGAATTATATCAATGATCTAAATAAGGTACTACATGAGCACCGTGCCTATAAATAAACTCCTTGCATGGTCTTCATTCGAAGAAGAGGGTGCATACCCACACACATGAAAGATGTTGTCTTGGGATTTTGAGTCCCATGTTGATGAGCCGAGTTTGAGGTCAACTAAGAGGCACTTGATGAAGATACCAGATACCAAGGGAGTAAACCCTCTAGTGAATGCTCAACAAATATCAGATGAGCAAGTGTGTAATGCACTCAACAAGGTATCAATGGAGGTTGAGGTGAGACTCTTTGGGAGGAATGATAGAGTAAGGGTCTGGAGGAAGAACTTGAAAAGAAAGAGAAGAATGAGGATTTAAAGTAGGAGGAGATGATCAAGACAAAGTTAAGGTGTGAATTAAGGGAAGAGAAGGCAAAGGTGTGTGAGGTTTATAAGAAAATAGAGATGATTACAGACTCCCTAATTTTGAAGCACCTAGACCTGGCCTTGCCTAAGGAAAAATACAAGTCAAACATGTAATGCTTGGAATACTTGACCCACATCCTCACCATGAGAAGGTGACCACTCACATTGAAATTAGTAGAAGAGGCTTTAACATGCTAGAAGGAGGAAGAAAGAATGAATATCTAGGAAATAGTTACTCGGTATTTTGAGCTCCTTGCCACTTTGTAAATACCACCAAAAAAATAGTTGAGGCTGTGTATAAAAATTGCACTAACAGAGATAGGGTAGAAAGCATATTATTTGCTACACATGAGGTAGATCTAAAGGAGTTTCAAGAAAATAACAAGGAAATAGGGTGGAGTAGGATAAAATCCTAGTTGAGGTTGAGAAGAAGATGGAAGCAATCGAATCCTTATGGGGTTTGATTAATAATCAACTTAAGGAGTTGTACCCTAGATCACTCGTAGAATGGCCATGTTGAACGACCCTAGCAATTAGTTAGAAGGAATTGTTAATACACTAAATGCTAAGGGAGATGAATTAAATTTTGAGGAGGTGAGCACTTTAGGGGGTGACCTACTTCAATAGGCACAAGGTGAGGTGGATTTGTGGGAAAATATTGAGGCAACAGTGAGGAATGCATTCCCACTACTCTTGCAGTAGTAGTGTATTCTTCCATTCTTCGATTCTTTGATTATTCCATTCTTTAATTCTTCAATTGTTTCATTCTTCATTCGATTTTTCCTTGTCCCACTATTCTTTATTTTTTGAAGAAGTAAGATGTTTCGAGGATGGAGAACACGTTTAGTGTGGGGTGATGTTGGGCCCTAAAATATCGGCTAAATACCAAAGGGTGTGCCCACATATGACCAGTAAGAAGAAGGGAGCTCAGGGAAAAGCACACATGATAAAGAGGTTTAAGAAGGGTTTAGGTGAAACCAGGGTGCGCGCGGAAGGAAAAACATGGGTTCAAAGGACTTAGCCATATTTGGCATTCTGAAGGCACTTGAGGAAAAACATGAGGACCCAACTAGGTGTGATGAGTGGAGAAGGTGATGACTGGAACCTTGGAGGTCAAGAAAAGGATATTCCATATAGGGAATATTCCTAGAAGACATCATTATAGAGAGTGGAGGGTTTACAAAGGGATAATCATTCACCATTAGAGGACCAAATTGACACTTGGCACATGATCTATCCAGAAGAGAAGGCATGGTGGTGCATGCTGATCCTATAAAAAGAGATGATCAGACCAGAGAAAGAGAGACATCATCTAAAGACAACAAAAGGGAGAAGAGAATGCATAGAGAGTAAGATCTTTGAGAAGCAGTGTTGCAGTAATGATAGGGTTTAGAGCACTTAGTGCTAAGGGTTTTGAGGGATGTCATGAGCCTTTGTATGACACTAAGATCTATAACAAGGGTTAAAATGGAAGGGCATAGCTAAGGTCTCATGCTAGGAAAGGTCTGTAGGGGTTGAATATATGTCATTTAATATGTATGGTCTATAATGACATATCTTATTATAATGTGGCAACTAATGAATATATATAAGGTTTCGTTATACATATCATATTTAAGGGTGTAAACCCTCATGTTATATGACTATCATGGATTAAATATGGTTTATTATGCTTATTACATTGTTATTAAGTTTTTGTAATGCATTAATGTGTGGATCTATAAGTTGTCCCTTCCACTTTTCTTTTAACTAAGTAAATGTACTTCTCATTATGCAATTCATCCTCCACTAATGGCAAAACCTTCTCACAATGCTCACATAAAGGAGGGGCTCGGTGCCAAAGGCACGTGCCTCAAGTGAGCACCCAACGCCTGATGGGTGATAGGCCGATGCGCATGGGGTTAGAAAGTAGTATTGAGGGTAGATAAAATGACTACACTCCTCTCTATAGGAGAGGCTCCCTTATTGAACACACAAAAAAACAAGAAAATCTACTTATTTACAAATGTACAAACTATGAATCATTTAATGAGGATTTTGATGCTTCATATGTTAAGCTTCTCAATACAAAAGAAAATGGATACAAAAGAATTAATGGTTTAGAAAGTGAAGAAGGCAACACTTTCAGATATATAGATTTAAGAATGATATCTTACTTATGCATGCATGAAAAATAAAGCTTGAATCATACACATATAAATACATGACATATGTAATAGACATAAATTTCTAAGCATAACATCAATTGGAAGAACAAAAAGTTTCCTATTCAAACATATATAATCCACATGAATCAGATAGAAAGCAGAGATAGATAGAACACAAGAAAAGATGAGAATATAACTTCTTCTATATTGATTGCAAATTCCATTGTCTCTACATCAAAACATCAAAATCCAACCCTTCGAATGACAAAGAGAGATCTTTAAATAGCCTCAAGGGTGGTTACCAATGAGTATTTTCAGTTTCCTTTCTTTTAATCAAATATTAACCACTAATAGAGTATTACAATTAAGTTGGCCCCACTTAAATATTACATGTTTACAATAAAAGGTGGCAAACTTAATGAAATACATCAAATAAAATAAAGGTTTAAGAGTTGGTTGCCAAAGTATTTGAAGAAGAGGATGCCATGGTATTCACTTTGAGTATTTGATTCTGAACTTCACCGATTCCCTGCTATCCCCATACCCTGAGGAATAGTGGTTTTGGTAGTTGCATGAGTCCAAACTTCCCAAGTATTATTCCACGTCCTTTCCAAATCATGCATTGTCTAAAATCCTTTATTTTCCTCGACTAAAGTTTGAAGGGCACAAATTTCTTCAATATTTTTCTTTGAAATAGTATCGATTTGAACAAATCCTCTTTGACAAATGTTTTGAATTTAGTTTTAATATTTTTGATGGTATATTTCTCTTTAGAATTTTCTTTGAGAAACTGACAATGGAGGTCCTGAAACTCAGATATGATGAATGCTTGAAAATCTTCCCCCTTTTGTAGCATGTTCCTTAGTTCATCAATTTCCTCTTAAATAACCTTCATTTTCCAATCAATACTAAATACCCAGTGCTTGGTCGATTGTTATTTGGATCGTCAAAAATTTGTTGGCCATGAGAAATTACATATTTGTTTCACTCACGAGTTTGATGTCTTGAATACATTCAATCCACATTTTCAATTCTCTATTTAGACTACTGAGTGTTGTAGTGAATTTCAATTGTATTCCCATGATTTGATCATATGCTTTATAAGATTCTTTAATTAAGTTGAGTCTAGTGATTAAAATTTCATCCACCATAGCTTCTATTGCTTTTCCATAGGTGACATGCATATGGATATCCTTAATAACTTGAACCTATTCATTAGTTAGGATAGTAGGGGGAGGCATTGCATTCAAAGGAGTTGGATAAATCAACTTATCACTTACTAGCAGAGATCTAATGAAATCTAAGAGAATCTGTATATGTTCTTCAAGTTGCTCTTGATGTTGTTTCCTTTTTCCACTCTCTAAATCAACTTAGACATTGTTTCCTTCAAGTTATGCACCTCATTTTTAGGAGTATATTCTCCCAAAGGGATACTCATTAACTCCAAATCATTCAAATCCAAATATTTCTCGTCTTTTTCAAATTTGGGTTTAACAATCTCCAAAACTCCTGGCCTTTAGAATCAGATACCAACCTAGAAGTAGTTTTGGATTTCTTAGCAGGTGGGGTAGGATTTTTTTCCTAGGAGAGAAACCACAAGATAAAATTTTGGAGTAACAATCTGAGATGATATATTTCTTTTCTTACTATCCAAAAATGGTTGAACCCAAGAAAAAGAGGTACCTTAGAAGAAGAGGAAACAATAAGTTTGAGTGCAAGCGTACCCATTGCACTCAAGGTCTATGTAAGTGACACTTCCAAAATATATGTTCTAATATTAGAAACATGCATTTCCTTGACTACAATTTCTTTAACAAAAATTCTAGAACAACCACTATCTCAACCTTTGAAGTTTGATCCTTTTTCTTATCACCTTCTTCTTCTTCTTTTTCAATGTTACCTCCTTCGGGATTACTTTCTTCATGCTCCTCTATTTCTTCTTCATCATCACCAAAGAGATCTACAATCTGCTCAATCTCTTACACTATTTCCACTTTCTTCGGAAAGGAAATTATTTACTTTCTTCCTCAATCACTTCTTCTACCTTTTCAACTTTCTTAGCTTTCCACTTTTTATGTACACTAAAGTTGAAGATTCAAGAGGAGAGGGGACAGATTGTGCATGTGCCTCAGGGGCTGCTATAAAAACCTCTTTTTGAGGAGTGAAATTTTGTTGAGAAAAAGATCTTGACTTATTTGCTCTAAATATATTCCTTTTTTGTCAAACCAAACCTTAGTTCTGATCAAGACAAGATTTATGAGTTCTTTCAAATCATCTCTTTCCTTATTGAACCAATCAATGGTTTTAATAGGAGTATGCTCGAAAGAACTGTCAAATTCAAAAGACTGCAGATCTTGGTCAACATCGTGTAGTTCATCTAGTACTTTATAAAATCAAAATCCTTGATCTGTTGAAGGGACATTGTACCAAAATATCTTCTTAAACGGCTTCATAGTTATTTGAGAAGTCAACCCAATAGTCTTCAAGGTAAGGAAGATGATAGAAGCCCATTCTAAAATTATTAGCAATAAAACCCTTAAGGATAAATCAATTTCTCTATTTGAAATGATGGAACGTAAGAGGAGCAATTATTTTGTCAATGTTTTGAGACTCAGAGAAGATTCCTATAGGTTTAACTACCCAAAGTGATCAAGATTTGAATGCTGTTATTTTCTTATCTCTGTAGGTTCTATGAAGCATATCAACTTGTCTACAGATCTCAACTAGGGAAATATTATCATTGCAATACATTGGAAGTTTGAGGGTGTTCCTTGAAACTAGATAACTTGATGTAAGAAAACTTCCTGAACTAAATGAAATAGCTTTCATAGATGGAAATCAACTACTTGGCCTCATCGAGAGAATCTCTCAAATTTGTGTTAACCTCTAATAATCGACAATATATATGGTGAATGCATTCTTGAACCTTTTGAAATGGTGATTGCTATTCTTCAAAGTCAGCTATGGATAATATGCATATATTGGAGCACCCCTTAATCCTCATTAGGAGAAATTACCAACCATATTTTTATGCTATAATAGTGTACATCAAGTAAGAAGTCATGTTAAAAGTTTTGGTCCTTTACACCTCAACAATCATTCACTTTGAGGTTGTCGCAAATGATCTCTCCCTAATTTAAACTTTGCTTTCCCTCATAGATAATATTCAAATATTGGCACATCCAGAAATGAAATTCATTGGTTGAAGGAAGACCCATTATTCTAGTAAGAAGAGTAATGATATCTGAAAGCTCCTCCTTAAAATAAATTTTCAGTACATGGTTTTGGGAAGCCTAGAGGCTCCTTTCTTCGAGGTTTTAAACCAAGATTTGGATACCATATGCTTGTATTTCTCACTTTCTTGATCAAACATAGATTGAGCTTGGGATTTAGTGAGAACATTGGAGTCTTTTACCATAGGGATACCAAAGGTAACATTGATACATTTACATCCAATTGAGAAATTACTTGATCTTGAGGATCTTTGATTTCCTTCATGTTTGGGTCAAAGCGGGACCCACAAGCGTAAGCGATATCAACACTTTGAGCAGATCCGAGGGAAAGCTCTAGCATGTGCTATCCCACATTATTTGATCAACCGAGTAATGGGAGTAGGAGTTTCATAGTTGAGTCATGCCCAAAAGTCATCGAGAACAAGATTTTGTGTGTCGTTGTCTCCAATATTGGGTATAGCAGTTTATAGGGAGGAAAGATGTTCATGCCCCTTGTAATGAATCTTCATGATAGCAAATGAGATGAAGAACCAACAATTGAATGTGAGAAAATGAAGCTTCATGAAAATAGGTAGACAATAGGGTAGAAATGAATTCGATTCGATTCTTCATAAAGGGCTTCTTGCAACTCAAATTTTTCTTCCCGAGGAACAACGAACTTCTCGGGAATAAGACACACTAGGAAAATTTTAAAATGGCTAGGGAGTGCTTTGTTATAACTAGAAACAATGGAGAAGGTGCGGGAAAGTGAAATGGAAAACCAAAGCTGTAAACTCTTATGGTAAAATGACATGCTTTCCCTATATATATAGATATCCCATTTGAAAAGAGTCGTGAGAATGCATTAAATGAAGGGTTTAATGTATTGTGGGAAGCAGGACAACTTGAGACATAAGACGCTAATTTTAGCCTTTAGAATGCGAGATATGGTGGAGAAATTGAGCACAAGAGGCCCATAGGACATATTGGACATTAAGAGCCAAAGTCTCCACAATACAAAGAAGACTATCCCAATGCAGAAAATTTAGGTTCATAGAGGACAGTTGGCTCGATGCACTTGGGATACTTGGGATGGGGAAATCCTATGTATCCGCAATATAAAGAAACTTAATGCAAATTGGGAAAATCGGATAAAGGGTGCACAAAAGGTCTTACGGACACTTTGGGACACGAGTTGCCCACTAAGCCAAAACACCCACACAATAAGAAATACTAGTTCATTGTGGGGAAAGCAAAATATCGAGAGAATAGGAAGCCCGAAGGAACATGGGACACACGGGACACTAAAAACGAAATACGTGAAGTCTACAAAGGAAAAGTCCCAAATTCAAAAATTTGAATATTTGACTAATCTTTGAAGAATTTTTCTTTCCTTCATTTCAAACTTCACAAAGGAAAATAAAGACTTGGCAACAAACAACTTACCCAATTTTTTTGAAAGGTCCCCAAAAATACATAGATTTTAGGGAGGTGAAAATAACTAGCTCTTTACGGGGATGGGTGACTGACGACACAAAAGATGAACAAGGCAAGACAAAGGACTTTAGAATATTTGGTTTATGGAAAGTGCAAGACCATTAGGTAATAGATTTAAGAATGAGGAAATACATATGAGACACACATGCAATGAGAAACCAAAAATAGGGACTATATAAGACATATTTACAATTATGTACAAAATTGCTTGCTTCACTTAGGGTTGAAACAACTTCAAATATTGCCCACTATATGGAAATGGAAGAGAGGTTCCATCCATATAGCTTAAATAAAATGAATTTTCACTAGCAAAGTGTCTAATCTTGAAAGGACCCAACTAGAGAGAATCAAACTTACCATGACTTCCTCAAGGTTCTCACCTTTTTTCCCAGAGTAGGAAAATATCTCCAACCTGGAAGTCCTTGGATTTGGATTTCTTATCAAATAGTTATTTCACCTTTTGCTGATGTGCAACAATTCTTTCCACCACCTATAACCTATCCTCATCCAACTTTTGCAGGTACATAATCCTTTTCTCCATGGCACTAGTGAAATTTGAATCCTCAATAGCTTTCATCAATTGCAAGGCTAGAAATTCCACTTTGTTACTAGTAGCTAAAATTTTTCCCATACACCACCTAAAATGGAGACATCCCAATTGCTCTTTTAGGTGTGATTCTATCTACCCAAAGAGCATCATAGAGCCTTTTGTGCCAATTCCTTTGAGATTCATTTACAAGATTTCAAATGATAGTCACTAAATTTTATTTGTTGATTCTTCCTATCCATTCCCTTGAGGATAATAATCAGAAGAATGTGTAATAGAAATTTTATATCCATAGCAGAAATCAATCAATTCATGTGAAGATAAATTAGGGGCATTATCAGTGACAATTTTGTTTGGTACTCCATACCTAATCAGGATGTTCTCCTTGATAAAATTACATACTACTTCAAAAGTTGTACTTTTAATAGGAATAGCTTCTACCCACTTTGTGAAGTATTCAATAACAGTCAAAACATGCGTATGCCCAACACTTGAGTTGGGATTGAGAGTACTTAAAAAACATATCCCCCACTGTTCAAAGGGTTCTTCAATTACTACTGAATTGAGTGGTAAGGTGGCTAGCTTGGGTCTTCCCACAAAAATTTGGCATGCCTCACATTTTGTGACCCACTTTGTTACATCCTTGAATAAGGTCGGCCAATAATATCTGCACGAAGGATTTTGTGATCTGTCACAATAGATGAAAAATGGCCTCAAAGGCTTGCTCATGAAATGCTCGAACAATATTTTATGATGTTCTTTATCCACACATCTAAGAAACCTTCCATCAATCATTCTCTTGAACAAAGAATTTTTTAACCTTTAAATTTTGAATTTTTGGAGTATAAAATTTTTGAGTTTCAAGGTCACTGATTTTGGGTTTTGGAGTTCACAATTTTGGAGTTTTAGGTTTTGAGTTCACAATTTGAGTTTCGAGGTCGTGATTTTAGAGTTCACAATTTGGGGTTTTGGGACTATGAGGAGTTTAGGATTTCAGAGGTTTGTATTTTAGAATTAATTCCTTTTAGAGTTACCATTTTTAGACTTTCAGACTTTAGGATTTTAGAACCTTTATGGTTTCTTACAAAATTCCCAAAGACTATTCGGATTCTAAATTCTGAATTAATGTCAACTTCCTTGTTGAGGGGTAAGGGAAAGATGAAGTACACATTTTTAGGATTTTCCCTCACTCATGCCTATCTTTGGATTTGGGGAATATTGGAGATACTAACCTTGGTCAAATAGATTTTCAGATTTCTAGGAAAGATTAAAAGCTCCTAATAAGAAACCTTGGATGCAAGCCATATTCGATAATGGGCTCACTCTCACTACAGGTTTTCCTTCATCCATGCCCTGTCCTATTTTGATAAGGATTCTTAATCGGTAAAAGATGATGATGAAAAGGTCATAATCAAGTTGGATGCCAATTTATTTGAGGATTTATTTAAACTTCTAGATGTTGAAGGATACACAACAATTTCACCAGAAGCCATCATGGAACATTGGGATAAAGAAACTGAACTGTGTACAAAGGTTATAATGAAGAGTTACTTGGCCAAGAGTGTCATCAAGCTTCCTAAAACATTTTTCCACTTAGACTTCATCTAGGAAGTAAGTGATCTTATTGTATTGTTGAGTCAAATTTCAGGTCTCTCTTCCATGAAGGAGTTTCAAGAATGGATGTTTCTCTACATTGCCACTATCAAGAAGAATAAGGAGTTCATACGATGGGAGGAACATATTTGCAAGTTATTTTTTTTTCAATTGGGAAATGTTTTAACGTCTAAAAACTTCTTCATGACTTCCTTCCTCATTTATGCTACCACCACCATGGGGGAATTCAATGGTCTGAACACAAAAGGTGTCAGAAGTGTGTCACAGATTTATCATTTTTATCCTCAAATTACAATAGAAGAAGGCAAAAAATATTTTCATAGAGTCAATGATGTCTTTTTTTATATCCTCCTTTATCATTTTGATAAATATTTATATAATCAAAGGATATTTGATGAAGCTTTTAAAGAGGTATGGGAATGGGGAGCCATCTATCTTCAGTTCCCAACATTTACATACATCCGGATTCCTGGTTTCTTAGGTGCCCTAATCAAGTTGCCAAGATGTCCTCTTGCAAATGGGTTTTATTAGAATTGGTTTGGAAATTGTTGGATTATCGAAAATTCAAAACAAAGGACATTAGGTGGGAGTTCAGTTTCCTATTTCAATAAGAAGATATACCTATGCCAACATTTATAAAGTAAATAATGTGGATGGAGAAATGTCGAAAGTTACTTTGAGAACTTTCAATCCCAGAACCAACTTTGATTACTGGGGTAAATTCAGTGAAACAGGGTTGGCTAGTTCTCATGTGCCTCAGCTAGAGGATATTTGGATTCATTTTCGGGATGAGGTTATCATTAGGCAAAAAGAATATGAAGGGTTGACTATGGATGAGGTTAGACAATTCAAGATTACGAGATATTAGGAAGGGATGGAGGATTATGATGAAGTATTGGATCTAGTGTATATGAACAATAATGTTGTCAATCAACCTTTCCCATGGATAAATTGGTCCAAGGAAGAACTTTGCAATACTAAGGAAAGAGCAGGGTCCATTATTCAAAGAACATATGATTGGTTGGTTACCTTGGGAATTTTACCCAAAGAGATAGATAAATCTATAAGAGTAGAAGTCCAACCAACTTTGAGTTTCCTACACTCACGAAAGGTACAATGTCTACTCAAAAGGCCAATATAATTCCAAGAAAGATATCATTTGTTGTTTGGATTTCCTCTCTTCCAAAAGTTCCCATTGCTAAGGTTGTGTCCACTATAATACAAGTAACATAGGTTGTCGAAGTCAGCGATTCTCCAAATTTATCACAAGATTTACCACCCCCTTCTTCATTGCCATTATCTTCAGCTCCACTTTCCCAATCATTATCAATTGCCCCTTCACTCCTCTCTACTTCTCCATTTCCATCCATGACCCAAGTATTTTCATCCCTTCTGTCCTCTCAATAAGGGAAATGATTGGTTCTCTAGTTTCCACTCCATTGTCTTAGAAACTTTCATTTCCTTCCATTTCAACTTCAGTCTTATTGCATCCACTCGCTAAGGCTATTCTCACTTCCACCCCTTCTATCATTACCACCTTTGTTTCATTACCAACTAATATTACCAGTGCTATTGTTTTATCTAGTGCTCTAGGTGTTGAATCAACCATGCCACTATCATCTGCATCCACTATACCTGAATGGCTATATCACCAAACCCCAAAGTAGAAGAAGAAGGTGCCTCTTGTAGACATGATATATTTGAGTGTGCTGGAACCTACTCTGAAGAGACAAGCCAAACAACCAAAGATCGTCTCTAGTTTATTAGTAAACCGACGAGGAGAAAGGGTCATGGAAGTAGCCACCCCCATTGAGGGGAAAACTAAAGAAACTATAACAACAAATTATCAAATCTCTATGTTTTCACTATGTAGACACTAAAATTAGGCCACACTCCCCTTTGGTCCCTCAACAAATAAGCACCCTTCATCACATTCACCTAGCCATGGCCCCTTTCACCCTAATAATATTAATTTAATTAATTTAATACATTATCGCACTATATTTATTATTTAAATATCTTATTTTAAATAATATCCACACATCTGATTCACTTAAACACCTCACCAAGCCAACTCAACCTAAGACCTGTTCCTAATAAGTTGCCATAACTAACTAAGACTTACCCAAACCCTAAAAATCAATGCCTACATTCCCTCTAACCACATTCCCACATGCTCACAAGAAGCTCCCAGTCTAATCCGTGGGTTAATGACATGAGATCCGAGGAAATCAAGAGGATCTCCCTAGTTTAGTAAACCTAGGAAATCTGCCTTGACTTGACACTGGTTACCCCTAACCGTCGCCGGTTAAGCTGGAACCGCCATCGGTTACCCTTTTAACCCCAAAACAACCTTATTCTCAAGGTTGGAAGTTGGAAGTTGGAAGCAAGAAGCGAAGGTTGGTGAGCATTAACACATCTCAGAGAGATAACACATCTTCAGAGAGTGAATTCCAGTGAGAATCCACATGCAAGGAAGGAGATCAAACATCTTTTCTTACACAGCCATCCCAACCATGATTTGATCTAACCAAGCAAAGAGGAATGTACATGCATTCCATGCAGAATATTTCCTTTAGTTGGTGATCACTTGCAACCTTCAAACCTCTCATCAACACCTCCATCCCTCACTTACAGGTATTAGGACCGGAATCCAAGTAAGTATAACGTCATACTTTTCTGGTTTATTTCATTTCATCATCATTTTATCATCTATTGTTTACCTAGCCACCTATTGACCTTCTCCAACATTTCCACCTCCATATACCCATTAAAAACCTCGCTAAAGCCTACCCCAATCACCCAATACTTCATCCTGACCAACCAAAGTCCTTTGTGCAATCACAAAGGAGACCCAAAGCTTGTTCTGTGGCATTTCCAGATTTCCACATTACCTTCTTGCCGGTTACACTTTGGACCACCATCGGTTACCCTTAACCGAAATCGATCTCTGTATTTTCCCATATAGCCCAGAACAGGGATCTACCCACCAAATTTCATCTCACCCTCATCCACCCGTGGTCTACTCGAGACCTCTCGACAAACTTGCTGAAACCCAGAACCAATCATTTGACCTTTGGATTCTATTCTAGCTTAGCTTTGTTAGATTAGATCTATTTCTTATTGTGTTTTACATGAGATACCTAAATCATTTCAAATTACAATAGGATATACTTTGTTTACAACATTAAATTGTTTAAAAAGCGGTGGGTGTGACCATCTAGGAAGTATTACACTTCTGGATCTAGCATACGCTTAGCGAGTTCACTTTGCCCATATTGTTTAACTCCTTACAGCGGTCTTGCTTTGCATTACAGGTAGTTCCTCTTAGCCAAAAGGAAGTTCTCACAATCAGCTGTGGATTCGGAAGTCATACGTGTGCAACAACCCATCAACTAGCATTTGAACAGGTATTCCTCCTACGCCTGTTACCCTATTTGTTTTATCAACACTTCAAAGAAATGATCTAAGAAATAGGTGAAACATTTTGGCATGCCGGTGGGACCCATCTCGGGGTTCCTTGCATTTCATTCATTCCTAGGAAAAATTATGTGTTTGTTTCCCTTCTAAAAAGCGTATACACTAATTTTCTTCCTTGGTAACCCACCTTTTCTTTCTATTTTCTCTAAAGGAAACTTTTCTTTTGGTGTAATTAAAAAGAACCATTTCTTCATGTTTTCTGCATTGTAGTGAAAGAGCATCCCTCTTCCTCTTCATCTTATTGTGTCATCCAATTTCACATCTCAATTTGGGCTTAAAAATAAGTGCATTGCATTCTGATTTATCACATTAGCTCACATTAATTAAGGGTAACCTATACGTTGGAAGTCATGCCCAGCTGATGGTTGACAAATGAATTGTAGAAAAGCACTTCTTTCCTTTTCTCTTTCTCTGAGTCTTACCAAACCTCACAAAAATTCAAAATACATACATTCTTAAACAACATCCTACTTGGAAGAAGCTATAGGTGATCACATGATCATGGCACAGTGGGCACCCAGCTCACTACTCTGTCGAGTCATACTTCAGAGCGAAGCCCGCCCCCACCATAACATACCTAAAACCTCACCTTTTAGATCTCCTTCTTTGTAGGAAGCCATCCTCACCAAAAACTCTATTTCACAATTCATGTGTTAGTCCCTAAATAACATAAGCTAAATAAACATAATAGAAAGGGCACTCCTAGGATCACATTTTTTCTTAGTGTTTTTGCTTGGCTTGCATTTTGAGGTGATAGATCACGTTCTTCACTTTTTTTGTTCATCCTTGCACGCTCCTCATCACAGCTAGTGTATTCCGGCTTCACCTGAGTGTGCCTGGGCCATATCACCATCATTCTCAAAATTCTGGGTTTGATTCCACACCATATTTTAATTCACAACCACTTTTCTTTCATCATTATTTCATTTCAATTTCACGAGAATCGTCGGTGACCTGACCTCTCGATTGCAATTAATTATACCCAAGTGACATCAATTTCAGGTCCTTTTCTAACCTACTCAAAAGGACATTTTTATTCATTTTCTTCCTCTTTTCACAGTCCCTATCACTACCATCATACCCATTGATGTTGTAAACATCATCAAATTTGGCATACCTATCAGATTTTACCTTCTGCATGGGTTTTCACTCACTGTCCATTTTCTACGGATGGCTGGTGTGATTACCCCTAACCGACATCGATTTTGCCATAACTGGCATCAGTTAGCTTGTTTCACATTCCAACCACCATTTAGTACCTAATCCACTTTTTACCGCCATATTCACCTGTTATTCTTGTTCTTTGTGTCATTTACAAAGAAGCAAACCTACGATCGATCTTGGTTCAAATGGTGCTTGACGAAGAAAAGAAAGTGCACTCGTATTTCACGCTAGTTGTCAACCACTTCCACCTAGTCCTTCACCACCTTCCATTTTATCACCAGCCATGGAGCCCATCTATCCTATTACTATTGCTACTAGAGATTAGGAGTTCGCATGACTCCTTGACCAAAACCCTACCCCCTTGCAGTTCCACCTTTCCCACTTGTCCACTCGAGATGCCTTGGGTCAGTTGATATATGACATGCCCGTATCTATCCCCCGAATCTCACTTCCACTCCCGCATCGGTCCCATCTGGCTCCGTGCTACCCACATTTACCTTACCCCTAGTCATTTCGTAGCTAGGTCCTATACCCGCTATAACTGCCATGTCTGCTACCTCCGTGGCACCTGCTACATCCACCATACCCTCGACAACTACCCCAAACACAACCTCATCCGCCCCTAATGTCTCACACATACCCGTAGCTACATTACCACCTCTAGTGTTGGTGACCCCTACCCCATTTCAGAACGTGGTCCTTTCCATTCCACAATCATTAGCCCCTATTGCCACTAGGGTTACCACAACCCTTCCACCCCCATATACATACTACCAACAACCTCCCGTTTCATCCATTATACACACCGGATATGTACCCCTATTTCACTACCTTCTTCTCAATCAACCTACATGGCAGCCCCATACACTGGAGTGCCACCCCTGTTATATGCCCAAAACCAACCCTCTCACACTACAAGAGGCACCCAATCATCGCAACCCACCAACGACCTAATTAAATTGATGTTGGACAAGATGTAGACATTGGAGGCATCGGTTTCCAGGCTCCTACAAGACTCTCACCTATGACGAGATTTACAACGAGCCCATTCACCCATCCATTCCTATCCGCTCATACCCCGTGCATTGGGAAATGCCTAAATTCAATCGTTTCAATAGCAAATAAGATCCACAATAACATTTGCGGTCATTCAAACATGGGTGTTATCGAATCACTCACGATGATGCCTTGCTCTTGAGGACCTTTCCCATGTCCCTCACTGGACCTGCACTAGATTGGTATAGTGGGTTACCAAGACACTCTATATTCTCATTCAATCAGGTAGCCCAAGCCTTCTTGGATCATTTCTCTATCAATATTGTCAAGAAGGTTACCATGACCGATCTATACTCCACACGTCAGTATGAGGATGAATCTATCACAAATTTTGTCACTCGTTGGCATAGCCTGATCAACCAACTTACCTTCCAATTGCCATAAATAGAACTCATCGATCTCTTCACATGGGATTGTCTTAGGCATATCTCACTTTGAACTTGCAAGTCCAAACCTTCTGAACATTTGATGAAGCATTCAGTATGACATGAAAGTTAGAGATTCGGGCCATCGAAGAGAAGAAAATCCAATTACGTAATAAGAATTCGGCATTCAAGTCAAATGATACCTCTTCTTCTTCCAAACCACAAACCAATTATTCAAAAGCTAAGGGCACTACTAATGCAGTGGTACTCAAGGCTGGCCCAACACATCCGTCAAATCAGGCTACCCCTTCATCTAATCTCTCACCTGTCTAGACTTTTCAATTCAGATGAGAGCAGTAGAAATATACCCCAATTAGGGAGCCTTAGTCTTGTATCTTAGATTAGCTTATCAAATTCAGAGCCATAACTCTTCCACCCATAAAAACACACACTGGTTTTGACCCTGCTTGCCCCATGCCCGCATGGTATAAAGAACATGATTTATATAATTATCATTGAGTAAAGGGTCATAGTGATGGAAACTGCATCACTTTCAAAAATATTGTCCAAGAAATGCTCGAGAAAGGTGAGTTAACCATGGATAATCCTAATGCACCTGCCAACCAAAACCTACACATCTTCAAAAACCATTTCCCAACCATGCCTCTTCATCTGATCAAACCGAGTGAGACCTCAACTCACGATACCCATACCAGCGAGGTTCATGCTATCTTTAATGACATACTTTTTGAATCCTAATTACCTCATATTCCTTCCATAGAGGATATCCTAGCCTAAAATCCTCCTTCCGCATCGGAACCAACCTCCCTGTTCCTTCACCAATAAAGGAACACCTTTCATCTCCTTCATCACCTATGGAGGAGTCTTTCGCTAACATTGAGACCATCTCACCCCTAGCTTCACCACTTAGAGAACCTTTACCCACAGTACCTCCTCCACCCATAGAGGAGCACCCATTACCTCCTCCACCCACAAAGGAGCACCTATCCATTCCTCCACTTATAGAGGAGCTCCCATCATCTCCTCCACCCATCATAGACCCAGTTGAGATACCTTTGCCTCTTGGTGAGCATTCTCCATCAGCTACCCAAAATCCTATAGACCTACTTTCGGCTCTCTTACCCACGAAAGTTGAAGCTAGCCAATTCCCTGTCTCTAAGACACATTTTACGAGAATTTCCATTAGGTCCTCACCAACTCCACCTACAGACATGTCATTCTCACGTTTGGCCGATCACTTAGATTATGTGGATAGGGCTCTACTATGGGGGTGCCTTTTACTTCCCATCTCAACACAAATGTAGAGATCCCTTGCTGATACCTCCACTATCTACCCAAAAATATTTCAACCAATCGAACCAAACACAACCACCTCTATCACAACCCCTTCCATGACACTGTTATAGCTCAAACCACACCCTTACCCATAACCCGACCTACATCTAAACCCAAATCCACACATACACATCTTCCTTAACTAAACCTATTACCACTTTAGGGGTCACCCCGACTACCAGCCTTACTCATCCACCTATCAAACTAGATTTAGCTACATCCTCTAAAGACAACACCACACCTACTCCAACACCCAAAAAGAATCACCAAACCAATAGAACTCATACCTCGGCTGCACTAATCACACACACCTATCCCATCATCTGTCTTAGGACCTCATTTTGCCTAACATGGTCAAACAACCTCCACCCACCAATAAACCAAAAACACAATAGCCCATTCTTTCCTCACAAACCTCTGACCTACCCAGATGCCCAACCTAACTTACACCTACACCTATAGCCTCTTTACCACCCATACCTCTAATACCCTCAACTATTGCTTCACTACCCACTACACTTCAGTTCTTTGTCTCTCACACCCCAAGCATGACCCGCATCATCTACCTTCACAATACCCCGTTATCCCCATGGGTAACTCACCCTCTTCCTCCATCTGCTTTTCCTTCTAGACCTCGTACACCCACATCACCTTTACCCAAGAAGGTGCAACCCAAAAACAAAACTCCACTACCCCTGATAAGGTAGTCAAAATGACTACACACCCTCTTACTCGTCCATCTACTATACCCCTACCTAAACAAGCACGACTAACACCTAAAACCACACCAAAGCACCCAAACCCATGGCTCGACCCCCTCCTCTTCTAAAAACTGTTCCTCAACAATCACCTACATCTACACACAAACCCACATTCACTTCCCATTGTGATCCACTAGCGAGGTCTTATGCCAAAATTTTAACCAACCCCCTTGAGACTTGTCATCACATTACGCCACTCGGACCTTATGACCCCCTCAAACCCAAGAAAAAGGGTTTGATGATACTAAAATTTACGCATACCATCATGTGCTAGGACACGATGTAGAGAAGCGTAAGGCATTGAAAATCATCCTTATCGATTGTGTCCACGAGAAACCAACTTTGACAATGGCGACCTTCTCAGCGAGGATCCTACTACACTAACACCAATTCCCACACTACCCACTCAACAACCACAACCTCCACCCTCATAGCTCCTAAAGCCTGACCAAGATTTGAAATTAACATGGTTCACATCAGAGAAATTACCATGCCACCACTCAAATGTTGTTGCGCCCAAATCACCTCACAGGGTTTTTCTCCTCCAGTAGGTTTTTTCCTGTCGTGTGGTTATACCACTCACCCTACACCTTCTCCATTTTCCAACTCCCCTCAAATCAACATGATACACATCACTACACGTGTGTAAGAGGGTAAAGAAAAGGCAACTGACCCACCAAACAATCCTATACCCAACATACCATCTACACCCATACCTAAAATCACTATCTCGTGGTCCCACGTACCCCATTTCTAATGGTGTCACACATTACACCATGCTCAAACAATTACACCAATCTCCCCTCAAAATGTCCCTATATGACCTCATTCAAACCTCAGAATCCCATTGTCAAGCTCTCATGGAGGTTCTTCAATCTATCGAGGTTTTACCCAATGACCCTACACCCGTAGCCTCCATTATCACACCCCATCATGTAGCCTCTCTCACCAAATTACCATCTTCATCTTCACCCCACCCTATTCACCAAGTGGCCTCCCTTAGCTTCTCAGAGGAAGAGATCGCGCCACACCAAAATGATGACCTAGACCCAGCCCTCTTCATCTCTGTCCACATCGATGACATATGGGTATGCCATGTGATGATTGATGGGGGAATTAGCATTAATATCATTTCATCCCATGCATTCACTCAAATGCGCATACCTAACAATTACATGCATAAACATCCAGTCATGTTGTGATCATTCAATGATGCTATCACCTCTACACTAGGAACGCCTTGTCATCCTCCACATTCACATGGGGTCCTGTCTTGTTCCATAATTGTTTTACGTTTTGGAGGGGGAATTCAATATAACTTGTTGCTTGGCAGACCACTGGATCCATGTCATGGGTTGTGTTCCTTCAATTTACATTGTTGTGTAAAGTTTGAACATGAAAGACACACTTATACCATTCGGATGACCCATCACCTTTCAAAACATGTAACATGCTTTTCTTGACCCAATGATGTGCTCATACCTATCAAGCCATCTACCTCCATCATGACCCTAACTTCACCTAGACCTCCACCTACCAGTCTGACCTTTGCTTCTACCGCACATACCTCCTCCATTCCTACCACTTTGCCATAACCTCCATGGTTGACCCATTAGCTTCCCAATCCATTAACTCCACCTTCGCATCAACCTTTGACACATTATCCATACCGGCTACCTACAAACCAACCATTGATCCCTTGGAAGGTTTTTCAACACCTCACTCTGGGGGAGTACCACCTATATAGTGTCAACACATTCCTTACTCCACAAGAGTATGGAATCCTTCACCAACACCCTCACTATGATCACCATATAGGAGAATGCATCCTTTATGGTCCTCCTCACCTTTGTACTAGTCTCACCTATGGGGGACTTGATACTACCACTTACACACCTGAACCACCATCACAAACCCACCCATTTTCCGCTAACTTCCAATCACTTACCAATCACCGTTTCACCCACACCTTCCTGCACCAATGTGCATGGAAGGGTTTTGGTTTTGGATTTTATGAGCAAGGCCACCATACCATTATTCCATGTACCACCCAGTAAACATAACGACCGTAGTGGTATCGGATTTCTGAACCACCTACCAAACAGGCCCACATTGAACTCATTAAGGACACTAGCTCTTCTCCACCTTCTTCACCCACTCCACCTTCATCACCGCTACACCTTTATCACCATCCTCACCGATGGAGTCGATGGATCCAGGTTCTATCCCTCCTAACTTTTTTTTTCATAAACGCCATTTCCTTGGGGCCTCTGACTTATCAACGCGAGAGCGAGGCCCCTTCCACTCTTCCCTTCCTGTATCCTGAAATGATCGAGGATGACACACCTATAATTAATGTCATTTAATGTTAGGATGATGAATCCATACTCACCTATCTTAGTGCAAAAGACTCATATATTCATCAGTCGTTACCCTATGAGATGTAAACCATGTTGAATGAATCGACTATCGAGATCAACATTCATACTCAGGATGACCCGCACATCCTAAAGATCGGACAATCTTTAGATGCTACTGAATAGGAAGCCATCACTTCTTTTCTCAGAGATCATAACCATGCTTTCACTTGGTCTTACGGACATGCCCGGTATTGACCCCACCATAGTGGTCCACAATATTGTAACCGTTCCCGATGCCAAACCCATCAAAAAAAAGTTGAGGAAAATGCACCCTCGTATTGCTCTTCTCATCAAAGAAGAACTTTAGTGCCTTCTTTCCGTTTCCTTCATCTTACCCATTGATTATCCTCATTAGATTTATAACATTTTCCCTATCACTAAAGCAACCAGGGGACTCCGCATTTGCATGGACTTCCGTGACCTCAACCTCACCTACCTAAAAGATGACTTTCCATTGCCTACTATTGATCAACTAGTTGACCTCACTCACTTAGTCACGAGATGCTCTCACTCATGGATGGCTTCTCAAGTTATAACCACATTTTCTTGCCCCAGAAGATCAACACAAGACCTCATTCATCACCCCTTAGGGGACCTTTTGCTATCGAGTCATGCCTTTTGGCCTTAAAAACGCTAGTGCCACATATTAGCGGGCTATGACTTACATCTTCCATGATATCATGCATCACATATTGGAAGATTACGTGGATGATCTCTTGGCTAAATCTAAATGTTGCTCTCGATCACCTTGCCATCCTTAAAACCATCTTTGATTGCCTCATTAAATATTGCATCCACCTTTAGCCTAAGAAGTGCGTCTTTGTGGTTCTTTCAGGAAAGCTCCTGGGATTTATCGTTTCCCTTCATGGTATAGAAGTTGACCCTACTAAAGTCAAGGCCATTCTTGAAATGCCTCCACCTACTAACCTTTGACAACTCCATAGTCTGTAAGGTAAATTGCAGTCCATTCACTATTTCATTTCACAATTATCTGATCGGTGTCAACCATTTCATCATCTGATCAAGAAGGATGTCTCCTTTAAATGGGATGATGTCTCCAACCACCCATACTCATTCCACCTAAAGATGATTAACCTTTTTACCTATACATATCCACTACTGATCACTCCTTGGGAGCCATGCTTGCTCATCGTGATGAACAACACAGGGAGTAGGTGGTTTATTACATAAGCCATACTCTTTTGGACTATGAAACCTGATACAACCATCCCAAAAAACTTTTGTTAGCCTTAGTATTTATTGCCACCAAACTCCGTCATTACCTACTCAACCACAAAACCTATGTTGTGACCAACACCAACCTCTTACACTTCATGTATGCCAAACCTTATCAAAATCAGCATGCCACATGATGGATTATGCTTTTAGCTAAGCTTGACCTCAAATTCATTCATCAAAATTCCATCAAGGGCCAAGATATCATCGAACAACTGGCCGATGCACCTATTTCTGGGGATCAAACCTCTAATTTTGACTTTCCAGATGAGTCAATTGCTACCCTTTCCTTAGACAAACCTCCTTACCAAATGACACTCTTTTTCGATGGTTCCAAGTGTCAGCATGGGGGCGGGGCTAGTATTATCCTCATTCCTCTTGATGGTGAACCCATGCCTTTGTCTTTCAAACTAGATTTTGAATGCACCAACAATATTTCTAATACGAAGCACTCGTACTAGGTTTCCAAGCTGCTTACGCCCTAGATGTCAAATCAATCAACATCTTTGGTGATTCTCAATTGGTCATGAACCAAGTCAATGGTATCTACCAATATCATAACAAGATACTTCAAAGTCTATACATCATGTAGACATACTTTTAACCACCTTTGATCGTTACACCCTTCAAACCATCCCATGTTCAACCAACAAATTTACAAATACCATGGCCTTCTTAGCTTCCCAAATACCTTGTTTACTGCCGATTCTACAATCTTTGTCATCGTACAACGACTCCAATCACCTTCTTATTTACATCTCGATGTTTACATGATCGGAACCACTACCCACGACTCTGAGTGACTGTGGTATAAAAATACTTTGACTACCTTTCTCTCTCCATCTTACCTCCCGATCACACCCATAATAGACAACACACCTTCCTTAAAAAGGTCTCTCGTTACGTCATTCTAGGGGACTCCTCTATAAATGCGGCTTTGATGGTATTCTCTTACGATGCCTCACAAGTTTTGAAATTCCTTATGCCATTAAGGAGGTTCATGATGGCATATGTGGAGGTCAATTTAGTGGCCTTCTGTTGTAAGCTTAAGTGTATTCTTCACCTAGGCTATTCTTGGCCAAACCTTAACAATGATTATTGTGACTACGTCAAACATTGTGTAAAATTCCAACAACATTCCAATCTTCATCATACACCTAGTCATGCCCTACGGGTTGCTCATGACCTTTGGCCCTTCTCTCAACGGGGTTTGGATCTTGTCGGAGAGATCAATCCTAATTCATCCCAATGCCATCAATGGATCATCACTGCTACCGAATACTACGGAAAACAGGTAGAAGCCATACCACTCATTTCTACGAAAGCGAGAGAAAATATGTGAGTTCATTAATCACCACATCATTTTTCGCTTTGGTTTTCCTCATTGCCTCATCATTGATAATGGAAAACAATTCAAAAACAAAACATTACAAAAACTTTACGATTCCTTCGACATTCGAAACTTAGTTTCTCATCACCTTGTTACCCACAAACCAACGGCCAAGCTGAATCTACTAACAAAACCCTCAACAAAATTATTATGAAAGTGGTTGACGATACTAGGAAGGATTAGCATATGCACATTCCTTTTTCCCTATGGGCATACCACACTAGTATTCACACTTCCACTACAACCACACCATTTTTCTCGGTCTACGGTACAAAGGCTATTCTGCCTCTCGAAGTTCAGATCCCCTCACTCCATATTTCTCTCCATGACATGCTCACTGATGAAGACTTTCGTCAAGACCATTTAGCACAACTAGAGTTATTAGATGAACGTCGTCTTAACGCTCTAGATCACCTTCAAGTTTACTAACAATGTATCAAACATGCCTATGACAAACGTGTTCATGAACAAACCTTCCAAGTTGGTGACCTTTTCGAAAGAAAATCAACACGTAAGCAAAGCATAAAAAAGTAAAGCGGGGAAAATTTTCTACGCTAATTGGCTTGGACCATACATCATGAGTCATACCTATGGATCAGGTGCTTATCATTTATCTTCTCTTAAGGGTAAACCTGAACCTGAGCCCCTTAATGCCTTGCATCTTCGACCATTCTATTGTTGACTCGTCATCCTACTTCACCCTTTTATCTTCCCATGCTCATCCCTTGAGCGTAATTCACTCCATACACCTCCTAACGATTAAAAAAGAATTATGTGAGTACCTATCACTAGTTATCTTCTCTTAAATATGTGTACCATGGCACTGCACATAACATGATTCTCATGGATACTTTTCATCTACCTTTAGATGAGATCCCATGGTTGTTTCACCTTGCCCTTTGAACAAGAGTCCTATCTTTCACCTTGGTCTTGTCCATGACTGCAAAGACCTCACATGGGACTAACCTCCTTGAGTCAAAATTCTAATAAAAAGATGACTCCCTCAAAAGGACATCTTCCTCTCAACAACTACTGCTATAAATAGACTTCTCCCACGAAGGACAACTATGTAAAACTCTTTAATAAAAAAAAGAGAAACCGAAGCTTCTGCATCGATCAGCTTCACGAAGACCTCAAGGAGTTCAATTTTTCCCATATAGACTTCCCGCATCGATCAGTCTATCTCAACTATAAGTAAAAACACTCAACCTTTTTGTCATGGAATTTCCCATTATGACCTCGGATCTCTTGTCCAAAGTGCATGCTACCTCATACCATATAAAATGACCTACTCTTCACCCTTTGAACCATGCCCAGTCTCATTTCCCTCTTTGCCTCGAGGGACTTCTTGGAACTTAGACATTTGGTGATCATGTGACTAATTTTCACTTTGTAGAACAATCCATCATGCAATGTCTTTAGGGTCTTACGTTCATCACCTCTGCCAAGGTATGATCTACTTAGTATGATCCTACCCCATCAGGTGGCTTTATTTCCCCCTTTTATCTTTTAACCATCTTTGTTTATGTTTTGATTACCTTATATAGGACTTGGTCCTCGACGCTTACTTTTGGGGTAATCTCCTTCTTTCACCACAATTACCCCCACCTACATCATTTTACCTATAATCTACCCACACCTAGCAAATCTAAACCCACAACATGCCTAGAAACCTACCAACTCATTTTCACACCTCTTCATTTTCTTCCTTAGCTTATGGGAGAACTACATCAGCCTGAGGTCCCTTTTCACCAAGACTATGTAGGCAACACTTTGAGGGCATGGGGCCCTTGGAGGTTAGCTCGGCCATCCTCTACCCTAAACAATTCATCTTCCATGTTCCCCACCATTACATCACACCTTACTCAGTTTCCCTTTTATATACAAAATTGGAAATTAAGCCACATACATAACAAGTTGCTTCATATTTTATACATTTATTACACCTACCATTTCTCTATCATCACTATGCATAGATTATACCACATCTCACATATGACCCATAGTATCATTCATTGCAAAAATAATAATGAATCACAACTTCACCTACTTTCAACACAACCATGCCTAACAAACATAACTCAACCATGCCTAAACCGACCTAACTCAACCATGCCTAACAAACCTAACTCAATCCATGCCTAGCCAAACCTAACTCAACCATGCCTAACCAACCTGACTTGATCCATGCCTAAACTAACCTGACTCCATCATGCCTAACTCACCTAATTTCCATCCATATCAAAACAACAAACCCATATCTCATCTAATACAAACAACAAATCCATATCTCATCTACCACAAGCCATAAACCAATATCTCATAAACACATCAACAAATCACAAAATACCATGTATCTCATCATATAAATCAATAAATGTGTATCTCAATATACATGCCTATCTCATCATGTCCATCATCTCAAAATGTCGGCACACAGGCCGATATACAATACAAAATGTCATCGGCACGCAGTCGGTCTCATATATACAAAAAGAATGAATCAATACAAAATCTCTTGGCACGTAGGCGGTATATGCTCAAAATATAAAAATCACTTGTACATCCTCACTATCTTCGGCACGTAGGCTAGTATGTGATCAAAAATACAACTATCTTGGCACGCAGGCCGGTATATATATCTCAAAAATAACTAGTATACATCAAAAACTAGGTGACCGCATATCAAGCATCTCACCGGATGTCCTCCATCTCTGTGTCACCTATACCCTCGGCCTCCTATGTCCCTGCTTGGCACCTCACCTAGAGCTGGTCATCGTGCGTTGGTGGCCTCTCCTGATTAGGCCTCAGAGCTCGCTGACCTCATGTGCTCTCCATACTATGAGTGCGGGATATCGTCCTCTCACTAGACACCTCTGTTATGCCTGTACTTAGCATATGATATGAAATCTATCCAAACTACCATAAGCTATTCTTGATAGTATCTCATCTCACCTAGGGCATCTCGTAACCTAGATACAGGCACGGTCTGTGGTGGTTCCATAGGTCTCGGCCCATATACCTGCTCTCTACGCTTGCACATGAACTAGGACTTTTCGGTGCTTGTGGTGGTGCCCCTACTCTGTACTTATATCTAGGCCTGTAAGGCCCCGATATGTGCTGGGTTTGTGGCAAAATGGCCCTGTAAATTTACCACATGAGCTATAAGGTTACTTACCTGACCATCCCCCCGACCATCTCCATCTCCTCCATCTACCATCTGGGCCTACAGACTGGCCACCTGTACGTGTAGCTCTGCTACCTCTACCTCAAACCCTCCAATTGTGTCTGTAGTATACCCAACTAGGTAATTAGTGTAGCTACCTACCCCTATAGGGCGTCTCTCTACACTGTAATGGTAGCTAGGAGTATGACTACATCGATCGGGTGGTATGGCTCATAAGCGATCTGTCCACCACTACCTGTACCTATCTGTACATCCAGCGTCATCTATCTGCCGATCCAATGACTACTCCTCCTCCCATGTGGGAACTGTAGGCTATGGTAAAGGTAAGGACCTCTCCACATCATCTCTCGATGATACTGTGGGAAGGGTAGAGGAATGTCCTATAAGAGCCGGCGCCATTAGACTCTGTCTACCGGGATCATCTCATCCTCCCTGACACGGTGACCTTGTACGAGTTCTCTAGCTAGAGCTCGGCTAGCTTCTCATGCATATGCCTATATGAGGGTAATCTCACATTTGGCCTCCATATAATGTCCACTCCAGACAATCCCTCCAATAACTTCCAAAAATGGGCCACATCATGTGTCGGCCTATCCGATCTCTGCTCTCCTATCACCGGCACCCATCTCCTGTATCCCACCTACACAAATCTAGGTGGGAATGCATCTTCTTGGGGCATCCCTATAGGTTGCACATACACTATGTGCTCGTATGCCCAGCAATGTAGTATACATGTATAACACATGCTAAACCTGCTGACCACCCATATGCCCATAGCTCTCTGTATAGTTACACCAAGAATGATGGTACCCAGGAAAAGCATGTCTCATGCACCATCATATCATAGAGTACCACCATCAGTGATCGGGGAAATCATCCACCCTTTACATCGGGTGTGCATAGCGGCACACTACCTCCATCAACAGAACCACTAGCCTCGTCTCATCTAGATGGGCTAGGTACATCTCTCCATAGCTCAAACTGGTGCTATGGAATCTCAGATCAGCTGCTCCCTCACCAAAAATAGTCCCAATCAACTCCTCTGAGGCCTCAGAGGAGATAGAAGTACACTTGGGCACCCAATATGGGTAACTACAAAATCCAGAACACGTCCTCCAGTGTGATAGTCATCTCACCTGTCGGTAGGTGGAATGTGTTGGTCGCGGGATCCCATCTATCGATGAGTGCAACCATCAAACTGGGTTACTGAACAACATGTCTGTAGTGATGAACCCCACTCAAGCCCACCATCTCCACATGCTGCAGATCAACGAGGTTCTTTGCATCACGCATCATCACTTAGTAGCGGTGGAACCCTGTCTCACATATGTAACTACGCTCTCCCCTGCATCTAATATAGACACAACATTAATTTACCTTTACCATGACCATATTCACCAATTATCATTACCCTCCACCCTATTTTCACCTTACCCATCTCAACTACCTAGCCCACATCATTTTTTTGCACCCTTGTGCCTAAAAGCCTGACTGGTACCGGTTCATCCTAATCGACTCTAGTCACCCTTAAACCAGCATTGGTCACCTACTTGGTGACTAATACCGGTTCACCCTTATCGACCACGGCTACCCCTTAACTAGCATCGGTCACCTATTTGGTGACCGATACTGGTTCCACCAAAATGACGCCAACCACACTTGACCAATGCCGATCCTTTGTCGCGGAAAAACCCGTAACTTCCCAAAACCCCCTTTTCTAAAAACCTCCCCCTGCCCCCTTTTCCCCACCTACAATGACCTAAACTACCCCTGGACCTCTACCCACCCCACCTATACCATTTACTACCCTCCCCCTTCCTCTTTTTGCTCATTATTCCCCCATACCCAAATTTAATTTTTACCTACCCACAAAAACAAAAAAACAACAACCTACAAATAACAATACTCTACTCCTCTAATCTATCAAATCCACAATGTAGAGTAGGGAACTTACCTCATCGCGCTGCCATCATCTCAATGGCATGTTTGGCCGCATTGCTCTGGTGGCTTTGCCCAATCCCTCTCTGGCCTCTGCCATCACCGAATAGCTACCCACTAACCTCGATCAATCAAATCTCTCACCCTGATCTCGTGGACCCACTACTCACCAACCAAACCCTTGTCTAATCACACTACCAACTCACTATCCCATTTCCTCTGGACACTTTTCTCTCTTTTCTCCCTTTTTTGTCATTTTCTCACTTTATAAATAACAAATGAATACCAAAAAATGTGGATTTTTATTTTTATAACCAACTGACCTAACCGATGTCGGTTACCCTTGACCATGGCATCGGTCGTGTGCCCTACCTAACTATTTCGGTTGCCCTATACCGACATCAATTATCCATGACTGCATCGGTCACCCTCACCTGCACATTGCCTTCCCTTTTTCCCTTTTACCCCACCCTTCACCTTGATCCTTTACCCAACCCCACCTTTACCCAACCCATTTACCTTACCTTTCCTGACCTCCTCATTTCCTACCTCCCTTTTTCCTCCTTTGGGGACTCATTATTTTACCCCTACCTTGGCCTTACCCATCTTTGTGACCTATTGTTTGGACTGGACCATCACTAGTGACCTTTGACGTCATGTGTTCGCTATACCTGTGGCTTTATTACTTGTGTTGTTGACCTAATGACCTTACCTAGCCTATTATTGCGTATTTGTTTATCGACCCAACTCTTGGTGAAGCTGGAACATACCTAAACATTCCTACACCTGACCTATGTCATGTTTCCTGACCATATCCTATACCTTGGATACCAGAATCACTTCAACCTTGTTTGGATAAACCTATTGACCTTAGACAATGTAGAGTTTTCCTACTCTTCAACTCGGTAGCATGCTACATTTTATATGTGTGTGTGCATTTGATTTGTTGCTACTTTTGACCAGGACCCATTACTTGGAATGGCCCGAGTAGATATTTAACCCTTTTTCCCCTGTGCCCACCTACCTTTTCCTCACATTCACCTTTTTATCAAACCACTCACCGATTCTTCCTTTGGCCTCGTCAGTTCCTGGTTTGAGGGGGATCACCTTCACCCAAACATGGGGCAACCACATCTTATTTTTGTTAGCGTCACTTACCAATACAAGCTACGCAAAAAAAAAGGGGAAAAATGTAGACACTAAAATTAGGTCACACTCCCCTTTGGTCCCTTGATGAATAAGCACCCTTCATCACATTCACCTAGCCATGGCCCCTTTCACCCTACTAATATTAATTTAATTAAATTAATGCATTATCCACACTATATTTATTATTTAAATATATTATTTTAAATAATATCCACACATACTGATTCACTTAAACACCTCACCAAGCCAACTCAACCTAAGACCTGCTCCTAGTAAGTTGCCATAACTAATTAAGACTTCTCCAAACCCTAAAAATCAATGCCTACATTTCCTCTAACCACATTCTTGCATGCTCACAAGAATCTCCTCATATAATCCATGGGTTAATGACATGGGATGCGAGGAAATCAAGAGGACCTCCTATTTTGTTAAACCTAGGAAATCCCACCTTGGCCAGACCCGGTTATCCCTAACAATCACTTTGGTTAATTTGGAACCGCCATCGGTTACCCTTTTAACCCCAAAAAAACCTTATTTTCAAGGTTGGAAGTTGGAAGTGGGAAGAAAGAAGCAGAAGGTTGGTGAGCATTAACATATCTCAGAGAGATAACACATCTTCAAAGAGTGAATTCCAACAAGAATCTGCATGCAAAGAAGGAGATCAAACATCTGTTCTGCATGACCATCCCACCATGATCTACGATCTACCCAAGCAAAGAGGAATGTACATGTAGTCCATGCGAAGATTTCCTTGGTTGGTGATCACTTGAAACCTTTAAACCTCTCATCAAAGCACCTCCATCCCTCACTCACAAGTATTTAGGACCAGAATTCAAGTTAGTATAATGTCATACTTTTTTGGCTTATTTCATTTCATCATCATTTTTATCATCTATTGTTTACCTAGCCACCTATTGAATTTATCTAACATTTCCACCTCCATATACCCATTAAAAACCTTGCTAAAGCCTACCCCAATCACCCAATACTTCATCCGACTAACCAAAGTCCTTTGTGTGATCACAAAGGAGACCCGAAAAAGGGTAAGTGCACGAAGTTGGTGGACAATTCCGTGGACATAAAAACCTGAAATAAAGGTACCCTGATCGTGGTTTAAAAACGTGATCGTGGTCATAAAACCGCGATCACGGTTCTTGAATTCTAGGTTCGGTAATTACCGAACCTAAAACCGCGATCGCGGAACTCTGAGACAAAATTTAACAGTCCCGCGGCTCGTTATTTTCCTCATTTTTCATTTCGAACCGTGACTTTTCCTAAACATTTTTCACTCGCGCTTTCAATACTATCTCAAAATTGCTCATCGGACTTCTGGATAGCGATAGATTCAACCATGCTGCCAAGACGAGGAGGTAAGTCCCTGATTGTAATCATTTTTTTGCATTTTAGGTTTTTTTTGCATTTTCATGGGTTTTGTGAAATGTTTGTTTATGTATACAATTTTCTTGTTTTATCAGTTGGTCGGCAAGCTTGAAATCGTGCAAACCGTCAAAACATTCCTCAAAACGCACCGAACATTCCTCAAAACCCTTCGAACATTCCTCAAAACCCTCCTCCAAACATAGATCCGCCCCTTGTGGCTCATACATCCCCATTTGAGCCAACGAGAACGCAAGATAATATCATTGGAAGAATCAAGAAAGTAAAATTGTCATTGAGAACCTAATTCAAACTATAAGACAAAATCATGCTACAAATCCATCCCGCATGACTTTAGCTTAATACATTGCAAACATTGATTGGTGAAGTCGAGTTCTGCAACCAATCAAATACATAGATGGAACACCTTTAGAAGTGATCGAGTAGGCGGTGGTATGCGGATAAACTATCCCATGCACCGTCAAAGACAAAAAAATTGGAAAAGACCTCATTTGTGCATTATTTACCGACCCTAGAACCAATGCCCCCTCTGCAGTTACTTGCAAATGGTTCCTAATCCATTGGTGCCATGATGATCGAATCAAAAACAATTTTTGGGACCGATGGTGGATGGTTTTGATTATCCACCATGCAATAACAATGAGGTTCCTCTTTATTTTTTGAAGAAATTATATTGTGAGTTCATGCTCAATGAGGTCCCGAATTATTTTGACTTTTCAGACTTTTTTGGTCGAGGAGGTGGCTCTGCCATGCAGCGACACTGGTGCACATGTAGGTCAGCCTAGGATCCCCCATGCCCCAAAACCCCACTGCCTTCAGTTATCCCTCCTACAGTGAAGGAGGTTGTGGAGATTGATACATTGCATGCATTGAGGGAGCTCACTGACACTCTCACCCAACATAGCACCTAGATTGCATCCGGTGATGTTGGTGGAGGCACCAGTTCTAGTGCACCACACCACTGTGGATCATGTGGTGGCGTATGCACTGCAGGTGAGACATCATTTGCTGGTTCACAGGATTTCTTTTCTATAGATGAGATGCTGGGGAATGTTTTTGGAATTGGAGCCACTGATATTGGTCTTTCACAGGTAAATTTTAAATAAATTTAAATAATATATATATATTTGATTGTACGTCATGTACATACATGTAAAAAACTAATTTTTTATTTTATTTTAAATAGCAAGAGCCGGTGAAGGAAACATCCGGTGTCGACATGCTAGCTACTGTAGTTCGGCATGTTTCAAACATAAGTTTCAAGTTGTACAAACTTACATTTTTAATAAATCATTTAATTGCTTTAGATTATTATTATAATTTGTTTCACGTGTATGTTGTACATGTATTAATATTTTTCTCTTTTATACACAGGAGCCTGGCGGGTCATCATCTGCTCAGGGAACTGAGGCTACTGGCACGCCTCACATGAGTTTTACGCAGGTTAGTTACAAATCTCTTTACACTTTGTTTCTAATTCTTGGACCTCTGTACATGAGTTTCACTTTCTTATACTCAACCTATATAAAATACATACAACAACTATTTGATTGATATTTGTTCTTCCCTGTAATATGTAAACATTTCCTACTTTTAGATCCTTCATTATAACTAAGGAACATTTAGACACCTTTACAACTCTACCTTGACTTGTGAACTTATAACCACTAGTGTCTAATTCACTCAAGGAAATTAAATTTCTTTGTAGTTATGGTACATGTTTTACTTCTTTTACGTCCTTACTATACCATCAAAGATATTTATCTTGATGCTACCAATCCCTTCTATTTTATATGAAACATTGAACTTACCAATAGAATGTAACTACCATCAAGGGGTTAGTAAGAAGAAAACTAACCTCTATGCGGAAAAATGTAATTTTTGTAACACCAGAATTTAACAACCATTCATGTTGATAATAGGAAACGTTACAAACCGATAAAACTTCATCAGTCATACCTTCACTTGTTTATACTTGATTTCCTTCCTTTGTGACATCTTACTTCTTTTCTAATTCTTTCGTCATCCAATAATGCTTTTTAAGATGCTCTGATTTTTCGTAGTCCTGACACCTTGCATTAATCTTCCTCCTTTGTGACTTAGATCTAGATGTACCACTTTAAATTTGACCTCTTTCTTTAGATCTGGCTCTAGCACACATGGCTTCAAGTGTAGAGATATTTCCAACAAAATTTCTTTCATTTCGAGCCAAAAATGCTCCAACAACATAAGCATAGTCAAGGTCATCAACAATATGAAAACTAAAAGAAGTTACTATATTATCCCATTAATCTTGTAAAGTACATAAAAAGGTGACCACCTTGTTTTCATTCTCCACTTTCATATAAATACTAGTCAACTGACATAATAAAATATTAAAAATATTTTAAATGAAAAATAATTTTCATACCTTCTTTCATCTGCAATTCATGCAAATTCCTTTTCAGGAAAATATAATTTCTTATAGATTTCGTCATGTAAAGACTTTCTGATCTGGTCCATGAACATGTTGATGTCTTTTCTCCA
The DNA here is from genome assembly GCA_018340775.1 of Taxus wallichiana var. yunnanensis. Classification (NCBI taxonomy): domain Eukaryota; kingdom Viridiplantae; phylum Streptophyta; class Pinopsida; order Cupressales; family Taxaceae; genus Taxus; species Taxus wallichiana. The sequence continues at coordinate 841,898,026 of CM031239.1, forward strand.
ACTATATTGAAGAGAACCTCATATGCTAAACATGTAATCATATTGCACTGAGTGATTTCATATCCAGATCTTCCCATTCATTTTCATCCATCCCTATAGGTTTCTTTACCTTTCAATCCATGTATTTGTGAAGCCCCTATTGCACCAGTGCAACACGTGCTTTGAGTTTCCACATATCAAAGTTTTTCTTATCATTAAACTTCTATTAGTGCAAAATCAGCAGCCCCTGGATGCACATCAGGCTTCTAGGTTGATGTTCGGGCATCCCGGTGTGATTGCACAACATGGAAACCTCTCTCCAGCGTGGGACTTGTAAAACCGAGAGAGGAATCTCCAGAGAAGGCTGGTTCCTGCTCCTAAACTACCTGCCACAAGCTATTCAAGTGCAGGCAAGCTAATCTAATCCTAATCTAACCATGCCAAGGAGACAGAGAGAGAGAGAGAGAAAGGAAAAAAGCAAAAGCCTACACTAAAACGGTGATACACCAGAGAAGGAGAATGTTGGACATCTATCAAAGCTGCCATGGGACAAGAGAGGTGAGCAATGGGAAGGATGGACGAGATGCATCACGAGGCCCAAGGATAGATTTCACACGAGAAAATGTCCCAAAACTCCATGAACACGGCTCGGACTGCAATGAACATTCAAACATGCACAAATACCTGCAGTGATGAAGAGAGGCAAGAAGAGAACAAGCAAAAACGAGGAAGGATGGACGGATGCATCACAAAACACGTTTTGTTGCTCCGAAGTTTGCCGCAGAACATCATTCCATTAGTAAAAGGCAAAAACGCCATTATAGAGCGGGGAGGAGGTTTGAACTCCATTTTCAACCCTAGAGAAGAAAAGAGGGAGGCGGAGCGAAAGAATGAACCACTTTTTTCAAAATGAGCCAAAACTGGCTTTTACATTGCATGGGTCGAACCCAGGGGACAGAAACGTAGGAAAACGTGCAAGCCCATTCCTCATTGACTGCAGATGCATAAAAACGGCATGGGATACCTTTCCAACCCATACCCTGCCATCTTTGACCGATTTTGGAGGAGAATGCGACCCATTTGTATTAATTTGGCCGCTAAAATGTCACTTCTGGCCGTGCAGAAGAAGAATGCGACCCATTAGCATTAAAACGGGTTGTTGAAAGGTCGCTTCTGGCCATTACCACACGTCAGAGCCGTTTCTCGATTTTCTCTCTTCAGACTGCACCAAAACTCGAGATTGATCCCGAGAATCATGTAGAGCATCTCAACAACTTTCCGTTGATATAAAGAAGCGTGGAAATCGAGCTGCGGATCAAAGATATGGCGATCGAAGATTTAGGGCACGGAGCAGACCAAGACAGATTTTAAAATGTTTTCCCGCTCTTCACCGTCTGGACGACACGTGGCACGTGCTGATTGGACGAGCAATTCTCTGTCCTCCATCTTTCGCGGGCCTTCCTTTTGAAATTGCTTGCGGGCCCCTTAAACTTGGACACGTGGCGCCATTTCATTGGTTCGGTTCAGCGCTCGATAACTCGCCCCTTTGACCTTTTGACTTTTTCTCCTGTGAGGACACGTGGCAGCTTCTGATTGGTCCTCGGCTCCTTCGGCTCCTTCGCGTACTTCACCTCCATTTGTCCCGGATGTCCCATTTGATTTTGGGCCCTTTGTGCTCATTTCGGCCGGTTCGGGCATTTCGCGTCCATTTGTCCCAGACGTCCCATTTGATTTTGGACCCTTTGGACTCATTTCGGCCGATTCGGGCATTTCGCGTCCATTTGTCCCAGACGTCCCATTTGATTTTGGACCCTCTGGACTCATTTCGGCCGGTTCGGGCATTTCGCGTCCATTTGTCCCGGATGTCCCATTTGATTTTGGCCCCTTTGGACTCATTTCGGCCGATTCGGCCGGTTCGGGCATTTTTGGCCCGCTTGTCCCACTTTGTTTCGGACTGCTTGTGCTCATTTCGCCCGGTTCGGCCGCTTCGCGCCTTTTTGTCCCAAATGTCCCAAAGGCGACCCTCTCAGCAGTTAGCCAATTTTTTCTCTCGGTCGAACCGGCATTTCGCGCCCGCCGCGTACTTTTGTCCCAGATGTCCCTGTTGCTATTTGGGCCGCTTGGAGGCTTTTCGGCCGATCCGCGCCTTTTTGTCCCAGATGTCCCAATTGCTCCTAGGACTAGGACTTAGCCGATTTTCACCATTTTTTCTGGATCAACCTACTTGCCTTTCTGCAACTTTTTGCATTTTCTCAGAGCTTGCTCCCTGTTTCTTCGGCCAGGGGAGTTAGAAAAATACCTGAAGGGACCCTAGAAACCTGATTTTGCTCTGAATCAATCAATTTGCTTGGGATTTGAATCTTCTGATGCATGTTATCAAAATTTACCCTAGGGGGGTGAATTTTGGATAACAATTTGGCGACTCAGCGGGGTCATCTGCCTGCTAGATGAAAAGACCAGTAGCCTGAAGCAATCCATTGGGCATGGAGTCATGAGTTGTAACCCGCAACTGATCTGAACTTTGAAAACCTCCCTCTGAGCCACTTGAAACCCACCGGACATGGAGTTGTTCTCACCAAAAACCACTTTGGAACGAAGCGTGTGCGAAAAGAGCAAAACCAGCAACACAAAAACTATGTACAGGCCGAAAATCATACATGCCCCAAATGGAACATGCAGAGTGTGCACAAGCACTTCTTCTGCTGAAAGCAAACCTACCTACTCTACTCTAACTGGAAACAAAGGCAAGCTAAACAAACCCTGCAACTGGTTGTGCAAAATAGCTTCCTTTCTTCAAAATGGGCAGCCATGCAATTGATTTGGCACTGATCATGGCTGTTTGGATGGATGGAAAATCAACAAGAAGCTGGTCTTCTATCCAAATCATCAAGGTATCAACTGAAAAATCCAATACCTCTTTTAGTTGCTCTGCATTTGGATTGGAGAGGTATGGCAGCTGATCCTTGGTACTTTGTAGCTCATCCTCATGCTCAGAAGCAAGCATGGTGGTTGTGGCTTCTCCTTTGGCTCAATGAAGCCAAATACGATTGGGCAAGGTCGATCCGTTTGACATGCCCATAGCTCTGATTTTCAACTCCAAGAATGGAGTTTTCTTGTAGACCTTCTTGAATGGATGGCGTGGAAGAAATGGTAGGACCATACGCCCTTTCTCTTCCTCAGATGAAGAACATGGAAGATTTAAATCTTCCGATTTTGGTTCCAAAGGGCTGCTATAAGATGCAGGCTGCTGCAAATGAATGCTCTCCTTCATGACAGCAGACTCTTGTGTTTGGAATGTGGATGATGAAAGAGAGAATGGTGAAAACTCAACCAGCTCTTCTCCATCAAAAGCAGTCCTCCAAATCGGCAGGTAAAGCGCCTCATTCTTTGTCCCTGCTTTGCTCGTGTTCAACTTCCTCCATGGTGTCCTCTTGATCTGCAACTTGACCACCATGGTTTCCTTCACTCTCCAATATTGAGTTTGAGAGATCAAACTCCTTTTCAGTATTAGAACTTGAGAGAGGTGAAGTAGAAAGAAGAACTGAAGGTTCTCCTGTAGCCTGCTTTGTGCTCAAAGCCCTTAGATCTGCACTTTTCTCCTCCACAGCTAGATTGTGCTCCTCTTCTTTTGGATTTGGAGCAGCTTCTCCTTCCTCCAATGTTTGAAGGCAATCTTGCTCTTGATTGAACTCCTTCTCCAGCATGAAGTTTGTCAAGTCAAACTCTTCAATCTGCTGCTCTAGAGGATAAGTTGGGACTGCAAGATCTTCTTCTTCTGCTGCAACCAAATCAGTCCTAACCACCATTTGTTCAACCTCAGCCTCTTCTGTGGGCTTCACCAGCAAAGGGATCTGTGTCATCCCAAATTTGGCAGCCCAAACCTTCAAGCTGTCTGTCATTTCTTTTCTGGGCTCTTCCTCTTGTTGTCCTTGATGACTGATTTTTACAATTTCTTCTTTCCCACATGGAATTGGGAATGCAAAAGGAGGAATGGGTTGAAACTCGATTGATTTTACATTTTTTTGTGGTGGTGGAGGAGGTAGAAACTCTTGTTTCTTTGGAGGAGGGGGTATTTCTGTTAGCTCTTGTGGAGGGAATGACTGTTTGGAAGGGAAAATGAAAGAAGAATCGAGATGAAATGGAAGACTGAGAGGTGGAGACATGGATTCCACATTTGGGACAGCAGATGGAGAGTTTGAAACTTGACACTGCTGAACTGAAACAGATTGGGAAAGAGGAAAAGAAAAGGCATGAGATGGTGTGCTTACCTGTTGACAAGGTTGCTGAATACTTCTCTCATACACCTCTATTTCTTCAATCCACTTTGCAAGCAAAGGCAGCGTTGCAATCATGAAGTCAAGCTTCTCCTGAGGGCTGAAGTGTCTTGGAAAAGGGCCTCCCCATGGACAAGGAGTCCTGTAACCGATTCCGAAAGCTCTCATTTGAGCTGTTGCTCTGGACTGCACCATCCCCACCTCCATCTTTTGGATTTTCTCCAACAGACCAGCATCTTGGATCTGATGGTCTTCATTGTATGCATACTCTTGCTCTTGGAAAGCTCCATAGCCAAAGCTGACTTTTGCAGCTGCTTTTTCATATGGGTATGCATACTGATCTTGAATCTGCTCAAAATGCTGATTTGGAGGATTTGTAAAACGTGTTGGAGGTGGAATATACTGCTGTTGTTGATGTGAAATCCATGATGGAAATGAAGTCATGATTGCACAACTTCATGGAATGGAAAAGAATGAAAGGGATGGAAAGAAAGATGGATGAAAATGGATGGAAATGAATGGAAAGGAAGGTCTGCAACTTCAGAGATGGGTTGTTGACCAGATGGAGTCGCCAGATGTGTTTGCAAGTGCCTCAAAGGCTGAAATCTTCACGGAACACACCAACCTGCAAAAGATGAAGTGAAAGACCTCTAAGGTCCCACCGGCGTGCGAAGCTATTGATGCAAAATCACAGCACCCACTGGACGCACATCGGGCTTCTAGGTTGATGTTCGGGCATCAGTGTGATTGCACAACATGGAAACCTCTCTCCAAGCATGGGACTTGTAAAACCGAGAGAGGAATCTCGAGAGAAGAACTGGTTCTGCTCCTAAACTACCCGCCACAAGCTATTCCGGTGCGAGGGCAAGCTAATCTAATCCTAATCTAACCATGCCAAGGAGACGAGAGAGAGAGAGAAAGGAAAAACAAGCAAAAGCCTACACTAAAACGGTGATACACCGAGAGAAGGAGAATGTTGGACATCTATCAAAGCTGCCATGGGACAAAGAGAGGTGAGCAATGGGAAGGATGGACGAGATGCATCACGAGGCCCAAGGATAGATTTCACACGAGAAAATGTCCCAAAACTCCATGAACACGACTCAGGACACTGCAATGAACATTCAAACATGCACAAATACCTGCAATGAAGAGAGGCAAGAAGAGAACAAGCAAAAACGAGGAAGGATGGATAGATGCATCACAAAACACGTTTTGTTGCTCCAGAAGTTTGCACAGAACATCATTCCATTAGTAAAAGGCAAAAAACGCCATTACAGAGCAGGGAGGAGGTTCGAACTCCATTTTCAACCCTAGAGAAGAAAAGAAGGGAGGGCAGAGCCGAAAGAATGAACCACCTCTTCAAAATGAGCCAAAACTGGCTTTTACATTGCATGGGTCGAACCCAGGGGACAGAAACGTAGGAAAACGTGCAAGCCCATTCCTCATTGACTGCAGATGCATAAAAATGGCATGGGATACCTTTCCAACCCATACCCTGCCATCTTTGACCGATTTTGGAGGAGAATGCGACCCATTTGTATTAATTTGGCCGCTAAAATGTCACTTCTGGCCGTGCAGAAGAAGAATGCGACCCATTAGCATTAAAACGGGTTGTTGAAAGGTCGCTTCTGGCCATTACCACACGTCAGAGCCGTTTCTCGATTTTCTCTCTTCAGACTGCACCAAAACTCGAGATTGATCCCAGAATCATGTAGAGCATCTCAACAGCTTTCCGTTGATATAAAGAACGTGGAAATCCGAGCTCTGGATCAAAAGATATGGTGATCCTGAAGATTTAGGGCACGGAGCAAGACCAAGAAAGATTTTAAAATGTTTTCCGCTCTTCACCGTCTGGACGACACGTGGCACGTGCTTGATTGGACGAGCAATTCTCTGTCCTCCGTCTTTCGTGGGCCTTCCTTTTGAAATTGCTTGCGGGCCCCTTAAACTTGGACACGTGGCGCCATTTCATTGGTTCGGTTCAGCGCTCGATAACTCGCCCCTTTGACCTTTTGACTTTTTCTCCTGTGAGGACACGTGGCAGCTTCTGATTGGTCCTCGGCTCCTTCGGCTCCTTCGCGTACTTCGCCTCCATTTGTCCCGGATGTCCCATTTGATTTTGGGCCCTTTGTGCTCATTTCGGCCGATTTGGGCATTTCGCGTCCATTTGTCCCAGACGTCCCATTTGATTTTGGACCCTTTGGACTCATTTGGCCGATTCGGGCATTTCGCGTCCATTTGTCCCAGGGCGTCCCATTTGATTTGGACCCTCTGGACTCATTTCGGCGGTTCGGGCATTTCGCGTCCATTTGTCCTGGATGTCCCATTTGATTTTGGCCCCTTTGGACTCATTTCGGCCGATTCGGCCGTTTCGGGCATTTTTGGCCCACTTGTCCCACTTTGTTTCGGACTGCTTGTGCTCATTTCGCCGGTTCGGCCGCTTCGCGCCTTTTTGTCCCAAATGTCCCAAAGTCGACCCTCTCAGCAGTTAGCCAATTTTTTCTCTCGGTCGAACCAACATTTCACGCCCGCGCGTACTTTTGTCCCAGATGTCCCTGTTGCTATTTGGGCCGCTTGGAGGCTTTTCGGCCGATCCGCGCCTTTTGTCCCGAGATGTCCCAATTGCTCCTAGGACTAGGACTTAGCCGATTTTCACCATTTTTCTCGGATCAACCTACTTGCCTTTCTGCTGACTTTTTTTGCATTTTCTCAGAGCTTGCTCCCTGTTTCTTCGGCCGGGGAGTTAGAAAAATACACGAAGGGACCCTAGAAACTGATTTTGCTCTGAATCAATCAATTTGCTTGGGATTTGAATCTTCGATGCATGTTATCAAAATTTACCCTAGGGGGTGAATTTTGGATAACAACTTCTCCACCTCAAACTTTACACTTGACCTATCCATGGATCAACTCCTTGATGAAATTCTGTGAATCTAGATATGTGTTTGGTCTGGTGATGTTAGATTTAAAAGTCGTTCAAATTTGAATGATGCTCTAATTGTCATAGAAAATGACTATGGGTTACCTTGATTAAATACAAAACTTTGTCAAAATCTTATGAAGATAGATGGCCTTCATGCTAACATTTATAGATCCTATGTATTTAGCCTAAATAGAAGATAAAATAATAACATTTTTATTCTTTCTTGAGTAACTAAATATTGATTTGTACATGTTTTTTGTATAGCTCTTAAGTAGATTTTAATATTTCAATTTGTACATGTTTTTTGTATAGCTTATGACTGCTAGAGAGACTCCTCCATATATGCAGACTGTGGAGGCTACTGTAGATACTGCCATAGCATCTGCAGATCCACTAACTGAGGTACACAATTTTTTAAATTTGTTAAATTTTGGAGGTTCATTATTTCTTATTAAACTTAAATCTACAATATCAAATTTTGTAGGTATATACATGTCAAATATTTAATTTGAAAATTAATTATTTGTATGTAGCTTACCCCTCATGAGTCTATTGTTGTCCCTGCGACGCGTCAACAACAAATTGATAGGGATCATGACATTGCGGTAAGATTTCACATACATTTTAACTAAATTGTACAAGTTTCTAAATTTTGAGTGTATTTTAAAATTTTGTGTGTTAAAAACTTGTTGTTTATGAATGTGCAGGTTAGGTTGCAGGCATGCTTAGAGACACCTAGGACCACACGGATGAAATCCGTAGTGGCATCTCCCTCCACTACATCCCCAGGTCGTGGACGTGCTACTTCTAGCAGGGCGAAGAGAGGGAAGATGTTTCATGAGTAGATTTATAGTCCACTTGGATGACACATATATGTGGTCATGAGTAGATTCACAGTCCATTGTATATATATATATATATATATATATATATATATATATATAGCCTTTTGCGACCGCATGTGGTCCCATATATGTACATTATGACACGTGCTTAGTTCGAGATGTATACATTATGAACTTATGTACATATATATTTTCAGAGACGTGCGCGTCTGGAGCACACTTTGTTTGATTCTTATATATATATATATATATATATATATATATATATATATATATATATATATATCCATGTGTGTTGGTTAAATCATATTTATTTTGGTTATTTTGGTATTATTGCTAACTCTGAGAAAGTGGGTTTTGATCTCTGTTCGGTGGATTATTTTTTTTGTCTAAAATGAGTTTATTTCAAAAAAGGTGACAATTGGATATTTATTTTAATGTTTATATAGGGGTGTGGTCCAAATTTAAATTCCTATTATTGAATATTTTACGAGTAGTTGTAGTTTTACTCATACAGTGTTTGTAGAAATGAAAAACCAAGGTCGAATTTGTCTTTCTGATGCTCATTGGCACGTGAAATATTTGCATGGTATTCCAACATCTCCAAGGTAGTGGGGGAAGGTTCCTACATTGTTTATTTTGGAATTATTTAAACATTGAGGCCCATTAATTTATGAATAATCATTAAGAAGCCAAACTGGTTTTAAACCCTCTTAAAACCCTAGTTCTAAAGAAATGGGGAAGTTATTTTCCCAATGGCCTAGAATGGATTGTTTTTTATAGAATGATGATTGAAGGTTACGGAGGACTCTCTCAGGTTTCTCTGGATGTGCAAGTTAGGTATTTTAGCTATGTGTGGACCCCACTCAAAAAGGCAAGTTTCTAAAGATTTTCCGTTTTCTCAAAAGTTGTCCATTGGACATGTTAACTAATTGTTTTTTTGAGGAATCATGGGATTATTTACTCATGTTAAATTATGTGGTTTCATATCATTTTTTCCCTAAGGAGGTACATGTACAAGCTCATTTTGCAAGACAAGTTTATGGAATTTTTTGGAAGTATCTACTGGTTTGGTTGCAAATGTGTTTTGGTGGCTCTAAAGTCTAATTTATGGAATACTATGCACTTTTTGATTACACTAAGTTCATGATAATTCCATTTATAAATTACAGTTTCATGAATGAGGTCATTTCATGGGGGTTTTAGCTTCATTTCTGAAGACTAGTTTTGGGTCATGTTGATTGTCATTATTTTCAATTAGCTTAATGAAGTGAGTTTATGGTTTTATGTTTTTCTAGATTTATAAAGTTTTTTTCAAGTCTTAGATAATTTTTATAAGTGGTGTATGTGGTTTGGTGAAGGCATTGATGGCGCTTAGTAATTTGGTATTGTCGAGTAGGCTCTTGTTGTGCATTAAGGGTTCTTAATTCCTAATGGAGTTCTAGATGGTTCTTGATGGTATTACCAACCTATTTGGTTACTTGAGTGATGTTTTTATTATTTAATTATGATATTTGTAAGTTGAATATCTGACATTTTCCTTATGATGGCTGACCTATGGTATTATTATCAAGAGTCATATAAAAGTAAGTTATAAAGATAATTTGAGTTAGTTTAGAGAAATGATGTAAAGTGCGAGTAAGAGAGAAGAATAAAGAAGGTGAAATATGTATTTGTGACCATCAAGAGGGGGAAAAGAGTGTGTGCATATGTTCTTGAGTCTTTTCATGTGTTGCAGAGATTGGTCATTAGACCTAATCAACTTGGTGAAGAATATTTAGGCGAGTTGACCTAAAGAGAAAATTTGAAGAAGGAAGGAAAGAGAGGTTCATTGTGTCATCATCATTTTTTGTATAAATATTTTAGAGGTGGAAAACATATCAGGTGGATTTGGTTGGTAGAGATTCATCTTGGGGGTTTGTGCCTTCTTGTTTAAGATTGGTGCTTTACTAAATCTAGGGGTTGGCACTCCTTGTTGAGTTAGTTATAAACTAAATTTGATTCATTTCTCTAATAAATATGTGTTTTAGTGGGTTTTCTTCTCCTAGACGGTTTCCCACTTACATCAAGTGCATTCTTATGTTTATGTTCTCTCTTTTTCTCATTTATGCTTATTTTCTTGTGGATGCATGCTTAATAGATAATTGGATGGTTAATGGATGAAATTATATAATTGGATGAAAATTTTTATTGCACACCTATTCACCCAACCCTCAACATTTTTTCTTCCAACATACACCTTATATGTAATCTATCCCACAATTATATGAGTTTAAAGTATAATTGGATGAATTGTTAAAACAAGTAAGGATAAGATTTCTTATTTCTTCATGGAGTGCTTAAGTTTTATTTTTCAAGAAGAAAGAAATAACCATGAGACTATGGAGTGTAAGGTTGTCAAATGCTATATTTTGCAAACGGTGGGTCGTGGCACCGAACCGCCTACGCCGACACATCGGGTGGCTAGGTGAATACTAGAGGAAGCAGTGTTTCGGTGCGCGAAAGGGTCGTTGCTTCCGGGCTACTTCGTTCGGGCGTAGTCCCTTAAGAGCCCTGAGACCAAAATATCGTTCAAATTTGACGGGTGACTACTTAGACTCCGTGGCACCTAGAGAGGCCTCGTCTAATCCAGCACCTCAGCGTATGGACCCTCTACAATAGCCTCTCTCATTTTTTTCCTTCTCATTTTGGTGCTCTCACTGTCCTACTGTTTGCAAACGCACGAAATAGTGTAGTTGGAGCCAGTGTAAGGTTGTCAAATGCTATATTTTGTAAATGGTGGGTCATGGCACCAAACTGACTATGTCGACATGTTCGGGTGGCCAGGTGAACGCTAGAGGAGGCGGTGTTTTGGTGCACGAAAGGGTCGTTGCTTCCGGGCTACTTCGTTCGGGCGTAGTCCCTTAAGAGCCCTGAGACCAAAATATCGTTCAACTTTGATGGGTGACTACTCGGACTCCGTGGCACCTAGAGAGGCCTCGTCTAATCCAAACCTCGGCGTATGGACCCTCTACAATAGCCTCTCTCAGTTTTTTCCTTCTCATTTCAGTGCTCTCATTGTCCTATTGTTTGCAAACGCGTGAAATAGTGCAGTTGGAGCCAGTGTAAGGTTGTCAAATGCTATATTTTGCAAACGGTGGGTCATGGCACCAAACCACTGTGTGCTGACACATCCAGGGTGGCGGGTGAACACTAGAGGAGGTGGTGTTTCGGTGTGCGAAAGGGTCGTTGCTTCCGAGATACTTCGTTCGGGCGTAGTCCCTTAAGAGCCATGAGACCAAAATATCGTTCAACTTTGACGGGTGACTACTCGGACTCCATGGCACCTAGAGAGGCCCCGTCTAATTTGGCACCTCGGTGTACGAGACCCTCTACAATAGCCTCTCTCATTTTTTCCTTCTCATTTCGGTGCTCTCGTTGTCCTCTTGTTTGCAAACGCGCAAAATAGTGTAGTTGGAGCCAGTGTAAGGTTGTCAAATGCTATATTTTGCGAAGCGGTGGGTCATGGCACCCGAACCACACTGGCCGACACATCCGGGTGGCGGTGAACGCTAGAGGAGGTGGTGTTTCGGTGCGCAAAAGGGTCGTTGCTTCCGGGTAACTTCATTAGACTTTTTCAAAATTTACAACTTTTTCAAAATTTACAACATTTTCAAAATTTACAATATTTTCAAAATTTACAAACTTGACTTTTTCAAAATTTACAACTTTTTCAAACAATGTTCAAGCTTCTCTTAGCTTCAAGAATTTAAAATTCTCTACTAACGATGCCAACCACGTGAAGGTGGAAGCTTTTCTGGCACCACTAACCTAAACATAAAATTGTTAGTCAAAGAAATTTAAGTTTCAAATCATAACCATATATACTAGATCTATATACATGACACACAAAATACACAAATTTAAAATAAAATATATTCAAACTTAAATATAGATCTTTAAACTAAAAAAATTATATATTTATATATATATATATATATATATATATACGCTATATAAATTGAAACTTGAAATTAAATATATACCAGACATGAGCATGTTGTAAATTCATTCCAATGAACCATCAGGATCGGATCTACTCTGAATAGCAGACAAGATTGCTTCATGATCTGACTCTCGAACCTTCCAAAGAATCTTGTTATTAGGTCTTCCTCGATATCTATACAACTGAATATTTGTCGCTAGAACTAGATGTGAATATAAGAGTATTTTCCTGTGTGTCTCAAAGTCTTCAAACACCCAAACAGAGGAGTTTTTAATGGATACCATCGAAGCCAAGTTCCGAGTAAATACCACCGACCACCTGTAGGATACTCAATCTCTTCGCCATCTATAATAGGAGAAGTCAACTTCTTTCTTTCCTCGATGCGATGACATAAGAAATAGTCATTTCCTTCTTCATTGTCTTCTGCCGCAATTCTATGCAAACACATGTCCTACAAAAAAATAACCAAGGTTGAACAACTCAAATTTAAATTACATATTAAAATTTCAATGGACATAACTCAATACAAAAATTAAATAAATAACCATAAATACCTTGTCGCACCAAAATTGAAATTTCGTCAAAGTCCTTGGATGTTGTAACTTCATCTGCAGTAATAAGTTGTAATGCTTGTGGAGGTTGATAACTAGGAAGCAGAGTTAGAGGCCTACAAATCCATCCTTCCACCCATTCTTGTGAATCACACTCAGCAGTGACAAATTCGATACAAGATGCACAAAAACATGTCAACTTTCTTGTCCATACGGCCCACGAAGTAGCGTCTGAGCTACAAAATGAGTGCATATCACTGGACCCAGTGAGTGTCATATAATCCTCATAGTTAGTAATATGTTGTTCCTCTATCAACCAAAAATATCTGCAAACTGTGGAATTTTCTTGAGAACCTCGGGCCATGTTGTCAGTACACCATTCCACTATGCTCTTTGCTATTTTAATTTAGCACCATCTTTGTACTTCAACTCTTCTCTTGCAAGAGCTCTTTTCACACATGTCCCCGCACCGTCATGCTCTCCTTTTCCATGTCTAGCCTCAGTGAAACTCCAAATATGTTGCACACCCATCTTGGCATGCATTCTGCTCATCGATAAAACATTCGTACATTCTTAAACCGAGACGTGTAATTATATCGACCATATATAATGTTGTTTGAAGTGGATGTCCCTATCAGACAAGTTTCCATAAAATAACTAGAAACACCCTTGCACAAATTCAGTAGAATGAGTACGATCATCACTAATATAAAAGTGGTACTCTCTTAATTTTTTTTTATCATTCTCTGTACTGTCAGGAGAATGTAGAAATGCTATATGCACAAAAATGGCAACTTGTACTGAGTTGTAATATTGCGATTGAACCTCCATTTGTGGTTGTAATGTGTAATTCTCTGCAAAATCGACCACTGAAACAATAGTACCAATAGGAAATGTGTCTTTACATAGCTTGAATTGTTCATCCAACCATCGAGCTCTATGGGTATGCCTCACATACTCATAAACAATTTCATCCTTAAATTTTGTCATAAATTGAAAAATGGGCATTTGTTTTGTAACTAGCTCACACCGTTTCAACTCTTTTCCATCTTTCAATTGGTATGCAACTGATTTATATTTATCAAATTCAACTAAATTATGTCCTATTTTACCTTCAATTTACTCATGGATGTAACTTTCCAATTTAGGTAATCCGCCGCATGTACTTCTGACTTCCATCTAAACAATCCGACTATAAAAAAATTGTCAACTTCTTTTCACAAAATATAGTAGGAATGAAATCCCTAGAAGATATTGGTGGAACTTGAACACCACATTCCGATAACATAGTTTCAGAATGAAAAATAGAATGAATACGTAAAAATTTAGCATAATGCATCACAAATTCAACATGTTGCCTACAACAACAAGTGGTGCGAGCATGGTTGATTTTCACATAGAATGGTTTCAACATTTCAAAAAAATGTTGACTAATTTTAATTTCAGATTCTCTTGTTCAAACTTACGAAAAATTGAGTTTGAGTCATATCTAAGAAATGCTTTGGATGTGGTTCACGATTAGTAGAACCAACTCTCCGTTTTATAACATCTCTTGTATTAGGTGAAACTCTAGTGTTATCATGCCAAAATTTAATAACAACTTCTCTTATAGCATCAGAATTATTTTTGTCCTTACGCGGTGCTCTAGCAGAAAATGCCCAAAAATCGACATTATTGAGTGATTGAAGGATATTACGTCTTTCAATTGCTTTCATTAGAGTTTTTCGATTAACTTGCTTTGACATTTGACTTGTTTGCGTAATCAAATGTTGTTTTTATTGATTCACTTACAACACTAGTAGCAAGTACACGCGCACAATATTACTATCCCTAGTGCGTCTCTTGACACCAACAGTGTGATATGCATCATGAAGGTTTTCAACAATTGTAGAGGTTTGACCATGTATGTTAGATGTTGTCATTCCTAAGGTGTTTAATGTAGGTCTCATTTTAATCAATTTCATCAAACTAACCAACAACCGACATCTTTGGGAATCATTTAAAATTTCAAAATGATCATCCCAAATTTCAGTGGCTTTTCTTCTGATTTTTCGTTCAGAAAGTTTTCCAGACATTAGTTTCAAAATGTTTTCATCAATTTCAATAAAAAATTAGGTTTCTTATGTAAAATCCTAGGAGGTGTTTTTGTCAAATTTTGCTTGTCTACAGTTTCAACATGAATTTCCTTATTCACATTTTCATTGTCTCCTTCAATTTCAACATTTGCTACATCATGAGTATTTAATTCTTCTTCAAAATTGACAGTAAAAACTTCTTCATCATGAGTATTTAATTCAACTTCAACATTGTGAGAAACATTACCTAGTTCTTCATTGCTTATAGTAGTTGGGATTGAAGATGAACGAACCTCTTCTAGATTCACGAATTTTCCGCATTAGCTCGGCATTTTCAATTTTGTTGGCCTATAATTCGTTTGGTGTTTTTTTACTTAATGACTTCCTTTTTTGAATTTGTTTTTTGTCTCCCATGATGTTTTGCTTTCGGTGATAAGAAAAACGTGCACGGAAAAAGATAGAATTTCGCATGATAATTCGTAAAGAAATCGAGAGTAAAAATCACATGGTAATTCAGACATTGGGATGTGTGTAAATATGATTTATAAACCGCGAGTGCGCTTTATAAACCACGATCGTGGATCTATCTGCCAAACCTAAGCCTCGGAAAATATTTGTTTTTCCCCAACCAAAGCTATGGAAGGTCATTATGAAGTGCAAAAGGTCAAAAAATCTCAAATCTGCTCTTCCAAAGACTTGAACCATGCTAAAAAACTGAAAACATTTCACAAAAATGGTGCCATCACGTAGGGTAGACTCTTAGCTTTGTAGAAATATTGTTTTTAAAGTGAATAGAATAAGATAAATATCATTTTATAATTTCTTACTAACAATAGGTCTTTAAGACATTTTTTCCCATGAATGTTCATGTCTACATTTAAGACTGTAACTTTTGTTTCGCTTATCAAAATATGATAAAACTTATACCATCCCAAGCGTGGACAAATTCTATACACCTTAAAAAAAAATTGATTTTGATATTTTTTGATATAGTTATGGCGGGCAAACGGAAAGCGCTCCATTTTCTAAATATTTTCAGACCACTTTCACGGAAAAAATCATAAAAAAAAATATTGCTAAAAAAAATACAAAATAAAATCCATCCCAAGATAAACAACTACATCTAACGTTTCACCAAAGGAAAAAAATAAATAACAAGATTTGGTCATCCAAAATGCGGGCAAACGGACTACAATCTTATAAGTTTTTTCAAAAAAAAAAAAAAGTCATATAATTTTAAGTGTTTAATATAGCTAAACTTGTCCGTTTTTACAAAAATTAGTATTTTAGAAACTAGATTCGAATGCTATGATTCACATTTATATAATTTTTTTCTAATTTAGAGTGCATGTATAGCTAATAATCCCTACGAGTTGAGATTTCACTATTTTTTGCAATATGACGTCCACGGATGACCCTATATTTGTCCAACTTCTGCACTTACCCCAAAGCTTATTTTGTGGCATTTCCAGATTTCCACAATAATCGGCACCGATTACACCAGACTGCCGTTGGTTACCCTTAACCGAAATCGGTCTCTGTATTTTCCCATATAGCCAGAACAAGGATCTACCCACTAAATTTCATCTCACCCTCATCCACCTGTGATCTACTCGAGACCTCTAACAAACTTGCAGAACCCAGAACCAATCATTTGACCTTTGGATTCTATTCTAGCTTAGCCTGTTAGATTAGATCTATTTCTTATTGTGTTTTAAGTGAGATACCTAAATCATTTCAAATTATAATAGGATTTACTTTGTTTACTGACATTAAATTGTTTAAAAGCAGTGGATTGATAGCCATCTAGGAAGTATCACACTTCTCGGATCTAGCATATGCTAGGCAGTTCACAACCCATATTGTTTAACTCCTTTTGGTGGTCTTGCCTTGCATTACAGGTAGTTCCTCCTATCCAAAAGGAAGTTCTCACAATTAGCTGTGGATTCGAGAAGTCATATGTGTGTAACAACCCATCAACCAACATTTGAGCAGTATTCCTCTTATGCTCGTTACCTGTTTATTTCATCAACACTTCAAAGAAGCGATCTAAGAAATAGGTGAAACACACTAGGAAGGAAACACATAAAGGTGCCAAACATGATGTTTAGGTGGCCCTTGGATTTTTTTTGGATAAATATGATAAAGATAAAGCTTCTAAAGATGAACTAAAGTCGAAGGTTTAATAGCTCTTTGCCCTATTGAGGAAAGTAGCACAACCCACTCCAACTACTAATCATTCAACTACAAATGCTTTGATAGTTTCTTCCAGTTTAGATGATATTTTATATCATGAAATTGAGAAGATAGGTTAGAAGGGAAGATCAGTGGATGGATGGATAAAAAAAATGCTTCAGGAAGCTAATCCTTTAGTTAAACTAGCTGTTGAATTGTATAATGATTTATAAATCGAGAGGACTTCTATTCGCAGGATAGATGAAATTATCTTTGAGGATAACAATAATTTGAATCTGAATTTAACTACATGGAGTGAGATTAGAGATATGGACCAAAATTTATTCATTCAAGAAGGATTACTTGATGATGTTTCTAAAATTTTCAAGTTTCAAAAGGCTATGGGATTTATATCCCAAGTGTTGCGAGAATTGATAAAGAAATTGGATAAGAAACACATGGAAATAATGGATGGTTTAAAGGATATTTAGGAGTTTGATAATATCAACTGCAAGTTTTTAATGAGAATATTGATGCTCTTCCAGTGGATCAAATTAAATCAAACTTCAAAAATTTGGTAACGGAAGATGATGAAATAACTAAAACTTTCAATAGCAATTCAATTGATAAGTTGGTCTCATGCCAGAATTTTATAAGTTAGTTGAAGAAAGTGGTGAATAAATTGAAAAGGATTCTAGCTAAAGTTGTAAGGGAGATTGATACAAAAACATGGTAAATCATTATGCTTGCAGACTAGAGGAAGGAGAGGTATAAGGAATCATCAAATGGTTCGTTGACTACCAACACTGGATGACTATGTGGGAGGAAGAAGATCAAGGAAAAATTGAATAAGAGAAAGATGATGTAGGTCCAAGCTGAGCCAGGTGGCCATGATTGGGATGGTTCTAAGCTTTGAATCAGTCAAAGTTGTAGGGTTGACTTAGTCAAACCTTTGCAACAACTTTTCTATTTTTATGGGATCCTATTCCCTTGAACTTATTATACTCCATTTTTAGTAATTTTTTAGTTAAGGTTAAGCTGTAATGGCTCAACCATTGAAACTTATAAATAGTTAAAATGTATTAAGTTTAAAGAGAGATAAATCATTTGGATAGTTACTCTTCAATCTTGGAAGAGTGCTTCAAATACTTTGATCCTTTCAGTTATAATTAGAACAATATCTTGCCATGAAAAGTCTGGTTTATTGTGTTAATCATTGATCAATTTAGAACTTTGAATGTTTAATTCCTTGATGTGATTGGTTAATCTTCCTTTATCTGATTATCTTGTTCAATTCATGTGAAAAGTGATATCGCTAATTTTATATGAGTTTTGGAAAAGTTGTTTCCTTTCTGTTACAAGGTTGCATTATTATTTATAGGCATGGATAGAGAAGGATTGAAAGACATGTGCATATCATATATTGTTGTGGGGAGTTGATTGTGCATTTAATTAGGTCTATTTGTTTAATATTCTTGGTGCATCACCTTTTTATTTTGTTATATCTGACTTTAAGCTCATCCGTTGAGTAGATTAGAATTATTTTTAAATGTTTTAGCATTGCATATTGATCTTAAATCAAGTGCTCCAAGTTTGAAAGGAAATCAGCCTCATCCGGAGGTTCATCCCAAGGTGACAAGGTCCCATACCTTGGGGATGTTCCAACATTGCACAAGATCACTCGAGAGAGTCCATGGGTGTATGATCCATGTGATAACATAATTGTCTCGAGTAAATATTGTGCAGATCTCAATTTAATAACTCTTTTCTCCTATGCATTCAAATGGGTTGGGCACTCCCGTATGTTAGAAAGTGAGAAATATCTACATACCATTCATCATTTGTGATGAGGAAGAGGACAATGGTGATATCAACATATTCTTCTTTGGATAGATTACCTTTGGCATTGTTAGCAATCAATTCACATAGGCCCTTGCCTCGGATGAGCTTAGTTGGCCTAATATCCAAATCATACTATTGTAATTTCCCACCCAATTTCCTCTTTTAGTCCCAAATTCTTGTTGCATGATAATTGATTTAACGGTTGAGTCGAGACACAAATAAAAATAAGTGATAATTAAGGATGTAGAAGCAAAATTGTTTGATTGCCTTAACTACAACAAAAACATGCTTCTCTATTTGTGTATATTTCAATTCGTGAGATTTCAAAACATAACTCATGAAAGAAATGGGAAGTTCACACCCTTGAGGATTCTTCTATACCAAAATGGCTGCCAAAGTATTCTCAGTGGCATAACAATAGATTATGAAATCCTTCTCAAAGTTAGGACAAGCAAGAACGGGTGTTATGGAAATAGCTTTCTTGATATTTTTAAAAGCATCCTTCCCTTCAGATGTCTAACAAAAGGATTGTCTCTCTCTCATCATCTGAGCTATGCTCATAGTCAATTCTATAAAATTAGGGATAAATCTTCTTAGAAAATTTATTTTTCCAAAGAAAGAGTGCACACCTTTTTTTCTTGTAGGGAGAGGAATATTCTGAATAGCCTAGACTCTCTCTGGGTCTATCTTGGTCCCTTCTTTGGAAACAATGTGCTTTATAAACTTGCCCTCTGTAACACCAAAGATAGAATTCTTTGGATTCAGGGATATCCCATGCTTCCTACACTTCTAGAGAACAACCTCAAGATGTTGGAAATGATCCTCCCTCTTCTTGGAGAAAATAGTCAAGTCATCAAGATATATTACAATGCACTTTCCCTTTAAATCACCAAAAGCTAAGTCCATTGCCCTCTAAAAAGTGGCACCAATATTGATGAGACCAAATGACATCCTTCTATATGTAAAAGTACCCTAGGGAGTTGTGAAAGTTGTCTTGTGCTGATTTGGGACATCTACTTCAATCTGATTATACCCCGAGAAACCATCCAACATAGATAGCATCTCTACGAACCAGTGAAAACTTACAAGATTTGATCCATCATGGGGAGTGGATAGTTATCCTTGAGGGAAGCCTGGTTTAAGTTTCTAAAATCCACACAAATACATATCTCTCCACTCTTCTTCCTTACATGCACAATGTTGGCTATCTAGGCTGAATGATGAATAGGAAAATTATCCTTTCATTTAACAACTTCTAAATCTCTTGGTGAATTGTATCTACAATCTTGGGATTGTATTGTCTTTGATTTTGTCGAATGGCTTGATCCCTGGATTTAGAGGAATGTAGTGCTACATTTCCCTTAGTTTGAAAGATTTCAAATCATCATATGAATAAGCCAACACATCAACATACCTTTTTAACAATTCAACCATTCTATTCCTTTCTTCCGAGTGCAACATTTTCCAATATTAACAAGCTTGGGCTCTTCTTCACTCCCAATGTTGATCTTCTCATGATATGCTAATTAATGAGCCCCATGTGATTAATGAGCTCAACCATTGAAACTTATAAATAGTTAAAATGCATTAAGTTTAAAGAGAGATAAATCATTTGGATAAGTTACTCTTCAATCTTGGAAGAGTGCTTCACATACTTTGATCCTTTCGGTTATAATCGAACAATATCTTGCCTTGAAAAGTCTAGTTTATTGTGTTAATCATTGATCAATTTAAAACTTCTGAATGTTTAATTCCTTGATGTGATTGGTTAATCTTCCTTTATCCCAGTTATCTTGTTCAATTCATGTGAAAAGTGATATCGCTAATTTTATATCGGTTGTGGAAAAGTTGTTTACTTTACATTACAAGGTTTCATTATTATTTATAGGCATGGATAGAGAAGGATTGAAAGACATGTGCATATCATATATTGTTGTGGGGAGTTGATTGTGCATTTAATTAGGTCTATTTATTTAATATTCTTGGTGCATCACCTTTTATTTTGTTATATATGATATTTGTAGACACCAAATTTGTGTCTTACGACACCCTGTGCCCCGCATCTCATTTCACAACCTAACCTCACCACCTAAACCTTACACAATTATTTATTAATTACCTTATAATTAATAAATCCACATCTCAAACCTGCCACCTCATTTTGCCATCTCATCATGACCTAGTCCTAACCCTAAACTAACCTTATTAAGACCTATAACTTGGTCTACATCCACACCCTTGACTAATTACTCCTCACCCGCACCAAAACCATCCTAATAATGACTTGACCAAGCCCACAACTAATCCCTTAGGAGAAAAGGAGGGCTATTTTACTAAAAATAGCCCACTTTGACTTAACCGACATCGGTTCAACTCGACCACCGCCGTCGGTTACGTAACCGCCATCGGTTCCTCTGTAAATGACCTTCCCAACCAAAAACACGGGATCAAAATTCATTTGAAATATCCGAGAATTCACTTGGCAAGACAAAGACAAGTGAAGAAAAGAGAAGTTTTTAAGGAGAAGGACATCGAGCCCAAGACCGCATGGCCCGAGTAACTTGAGCACAACGACACTCATCCAAGCATTGGGAGAAAAGATAGCTCACTTTTGATTGTCGGATCATCCCACACGAGCCTTGCCTTCGTCATCATAATCCTTGGATCTGTATCTTCATCGGGAACTAGTAAGTAGTGTCTTCAGACGTTCTTAAATACCCTTTACGGAAATTCGATTCATAGTAATTATAAGCTCACTCCTAGATCTACTACCCGATAGCACCCCTGCATCTAACCTTCATTCCTCTACCCATACATTGCCCCAAGAATAGCTTCCACACTCTCTCGAGTCTTCTCCATCACCGTATTGCCTACCCCCGATCATTTACCAACCTTATAAACACCATAACCACCTTACAACCAACCTTCATAAAGCCCTAAATCACGCCCCTACCGATATCGGTTATACCACCGCATCGGTGTTATAAGCATGATCGGTTATGCGATGACCGACATCGTCAGCGTGACTCAAACCAAAACCGAGCTTTCCTCTATTGCTTTTTAACGAGGTAACTAAATCGTAATTTTGCAATAACTTCTTTGTTATCATTTGTGTTAATTCATATTAAAAGGGGGCCCACCACCTTCGAAAGGAAGTCTAATATTTCCTAGGCCTAAGGTAGTTCCCTCATTTATTGTCTAACTATAATTTGGTGGTCTTGCATTCTTATTCACAGGTAGTCCTTCCTAGACAAAAAGGAGTTCTTCACAATCGGTCTGATCTCTCTCTACGGTATGCACACACCCTCCCAACACTCAACATGCATTCCTCCTAGCCCTAACCTTTATCTGTTTCTCAAGAGAATGAAAGGATAGAAGAAACTCTATTCTAAGAACGGAAACATTATGTGTGAAACATTTTGGCACGCCCGGTGGGACCCTTTCTCGGGTTTCTTTCTTTCTTGCTTGCTTTCATATAGGGAGCATACTTGCTATTTTCTTCTTCTAAATATTCACAAGATATTTTTTCATTTTGGTAAAAGAATTTGTCTTTCTTCCTCATCTTTGCATTAGTGAAAGTCATCTTCTTTGCTTCATCGAATATCATTTTCGATTTGGGTTTAAAACATGTGCATCACATTCTTGCTTGCTATTTTTAATTTTAGTGAACACAGATTAAAGTAAGGTCATACACATGGGGGTGATATCCACGGTATTGACAAGAAATTAATCTTACTTTCACTGCACAACACATACCAAATCACATCATAATCAACACAACAGCTCAAACATCCCCCTTTTTCGCGGTATTCCTCCACCCGATTGAGGTAACCTTATAAGCCAAAACAAACTTGACATCTCCCTTAGGTATTTTGTTTAGGATTGACATCATCTTGTGTCTAAGGCATAAGCCCACAATAATTAAAACTAATCCTAGGGTTAGTCTCTTGATTTGCTTGTGCATCTTGCTTGTTTTTAGTTCTGTTTCTCTATCATACACTGTTTCAGTGATCACTTCAGAACAATTTGGTGGGTATACTAAGCATTGTTAACCCCAAATCAGTAGCTTCTTACATCTTCTCTTTTCTTTCATAGTGACCGATACCGGTCCTATTATACCGACATCGGTTAGCCTGACCGACGCCATTCTGACGGTCTAAATGACATCGGTTATCCGACCGATATCGGTTACTGTCTTTCATAGTTCTTGACAAACCAACAACTTACCAATTCCAAAATTTTGTTGTTGTTTTTGTTCAGATTGATTGAATTTCTCTTTGTGTACTCTTTTCCATGGTTGTTATCACTCGAAAACAAGCCACAACCATGGTTTCACATGCCTGTTCCATGCCTTTTCTGAATCACCCCCTTCACATCCTATGGGGAATCCTACGGACACCAGTGATGTTCCCAAGATCCCTGTAGGAGATAAGGACTTTGCCAAATTTTTGGATGCTAATCCTAGTGCCGTATAGTACTATTTGTCTCATACCCCTGACCGTACACCCGACGGTCAGCTTCTCGTTGGTATGCCCATTAGTATAGCTGCTCACTTAGCTCCTTCCCCACCTAATAACTCTGCCTTACCATCTTCATCCTTAGCCCCATCTCCCAACTTAGAGGCTTCGAGGGGTTCATACTGCACCGATTGACTTTCCTTTGGTTAATCTAGGGCCCCACATATCACTACCGATCCACTGCCCCTTTCATAACTTGTTCTCTGCCACCTATCCACACAAGCTTTCCTTCTCAAGCTCCGCCCACCTTTTCATTTCCACAAACTTATCCAGTGACCTCAACATCTTATATAGGACACCCTTATTCGGTCGCCTCAACACATTCGTCATCAATACCTTATCAATATTTAACCCCACCTTTTTCTAGTAGCGGCTTTTATCCTCCTCCGTTTACAACAATGACACCATCATCTAACCCAACCAATGATCTAATCAAACAGATGATGGACAAGATGCAAAATCTTGAGGCTTCTATTTCAGGAAGCCGTAACACCCTGACATACGAGCAAGTTTGTCGGGAGCCTATTCATCCTTCTGTCCCCCTTCATTCATATCCTCCTCAATGGGAATTACTGAAATTCACTCGCTTTAATAGTAAGGAGGACCCTCAACAACACTTGCGATCATTTAGACATGCCTGCTACCTGATTGCCCACGACGATGCCTTACTACTCTGTACCTTCCCCATGTCCTTATCAGGACCCGCCTTGGAGTGGTACAGTGCTTTAACCCAGCACTCAATCTTCTCCTTTAACCAATTAGCCCAATCTTTCTTGGATCATTTCTCCATCAATATTGCCAAGAAAGTATCCATCACCGACCTCTATGCCATCCGACAATTTGAAGATGAATCTATCACAGATTTCGTTGGACGATGGCGGGGCCTCATTAACCAACTTACTTATGCCTTACCTCAGGCCGAACTCATCGAACTCTTTACGCGGCCTGCACTAAGCACATTTCTCCCACCCTCCAAATTCAAACTTTCCGCACCTTTGATGAGGCCTTTACTATGGCTCGAAAACTAGAAATTTGAGCCTTAGAGGAGGAGAAATTGAGGTTGCGCAACAAAAACCCCAATTTCGAACCCAAGACTCCACCAACAAACCTCAACACCACCAATTCTCATGCATCGACTGCTTCGAAATCAAAAGGAGCTGTACACACGGTGATGGTCAAATCCCAAGAACTGTCAGTACCCGCCAAAAGCCACCTATAAGTATAAAGCCGAGCCCATCAATTACACTCCTTGGGAGAAACTTATGGTGTGATCTTAGAAATATTTCTCAAAGTAGGAGCTATCACCTTGCCTCTGTTAAACCTCATTCAAGTTTGATTCCACCCGTGTTATACCTTCTTGGTACAAAGAAAATGACTTCTGTAACTTCCACCGCGTGAAGGGACACAGTCACGAAAACTCCAAGATGTTGAAAAACATAGTGCAAGAAATGGTTGATGTAGGGGATATAACCCTCGATAATCCTAATGCCCCTGCTAACTGAAATTTTAAAATCTTCAACAAAACATTCCCAAACCACTCATCTAACAGTAACATAAACCAAGATATCTTAGCCGAGGAGAGTGTTCATGAAATCCATGCAATTTTTGACTCCCAACCAAAAGCTTCTATCGAGGAAATTCTGAATCAAGCCTCGTCACTAACGCAGGGATCCACACCCGCTTCACCACCATCAAGACAAGATGATAACCTTGCCATTCCTTTACCCATAAAGGAATTAACCACCCAGAGTTATCTTCTCACGAATGAGTCTTCTTACACCACATCCCTGCAAGATTGTGAGCGGATGTTATCTAACTTATCTATTTCCCAAACATCTCCTTCCGTCACTCTTGTTGTAAAAGAAGAAGGCTCGCCACTGTTTCTGTCATCCTTAGAAGAGAAACCTCTCAAACCGACATCACCAAACTCCTTAATCATGACGGATCCCCTCAAACATGCTCTCCTACCTATTAGTTCTTCATCGCCTAAATATTTTCAGTGACTGATTGACCTCTTAACACCCATTGATACAGTGCCTCATTTACCCCCTGTATCACACCCACAGTGGACCGGAATCACAACCCACCTCTCTTCCATATCAAAGTTCCTATTCACACGTGAAGATTGTCATCCCTCAGAAGATAGACGAGTCCTATGGGAGCGTTTGAGTACACCATGCTCTACTCAAATGCAGATGACCGATCCAGACACCTCTACCATATACCCGAGGTGTTTACAAAAGCTCAAAATGCCTATGTCCTCATCTTCACCCCCCTCATCTCTACTGAATACCTCATCCACCTCTATTAACCTAACCAAACCTTCCCCTACGCTTGGGACTTCACCAATACCTAGCCTAACACACCCACCTAAATGGTTAGATTTATCCAAAAATAAAGCCGTCCATCCACATAGGAGACAAACCCAATCTCCTCAAGTCCAATCTATGCCTCTGTCATCACAACTAAAACCCTCGCATCACACCTACCTTCTATATTAGGACCTCACCCCTCCACCTTGCCTCAATACATCATACCTCCTGCGTTTTCTTTAAAACAACCTGCACCTTCTGCACCCATACAGAGATCCATGGGTGTATCAACACCGTCACCCCAAGTATCTGTCCACCTATCAACCCTAAACAAACTCCATCATCAAAGGATTTGTTTGCTATCACTCCTCTTTCTCTCGTGGTTGTTTCCTGCCACCACGTCATCTGTGGCCTCATCATCTAACCAGCTAAACATAACTTCTGCGCCAAAGAAGCCACATTTAGTTAAATCCAATTATCAAAACCCCTTGTCTAAACCACCACCCGTACGAACCAACCATACCCAACCATTACCAAAACCCACCCAATCAATAGCCTCATCTTCCTCTGACTTTGACCCGCTCAAAGGATCTTATGCCAAGATCCTTGATATGTTGGTGGAGAATGCGACCATTTACCTACCCCGCTTAGACTCTATGATCCATCTAAACCTCGACCTATAGGTTATGATGAGCCTAAAATCTGTGCTTACCACCACACACTAGGACATGATGTAGAGGGATGCAAAGCTTTGAAAGCCATCCTTCGTCAGTCTTCTATCTCGGATAGAAAGGTTAAGAAAGACAACTTACGAAGGGAGAAACCTTTAGCTTCAATCCCCTCTCCTATACCACCTGTCCCCACCTCACCAAGATCTATCATTATTGCAACCCCACCTCACGAAAACAATGACTTATCCTTGCCATCTTCCTCCTCTCGTGTTCAAGAGATCAACATGATTAGTATTGCTACTCGAGGGCAGAAAAACAATAGGAAAGCTAAAGAAAGCAATTATGCGGCCTCTCTTTCTCCCTCCGCCATCCTGATCGCACCACCACCTAAAGTGGTTATTCATGGACCTACCTACCCCATCTCTGATGGAGTTTCCCATCGTACCATGATTAAACAACTTCACCAATCACTGTAAAAATGACCTTTGTATGATCTCATTTAAACCTCTCGAATATCATCGACAAGCTCTCATTAAGATCCTCCAAGGGATAGAGGTCCTACCTAACGAAACCTTCCCGTTGCCTCCATCTTAACACCCAACCACGTTGCTTCTATCACCAAACAATCTACCACTTCTATCCTATCAAAGAAGCTGCGTCGGTTTTCTCGAAAGGCGAAATTGTTGACTTTGGTGTAGAAGATCCCGACCCGCTCTTTTTCATGAAACTTACGTCGAGACATCCGAGTACGTCGTGTTATGATTGATGGGGATGCTAGCCTAAACATCATCTCTTCCAAATCCTTCCAACAAATGAATATCCTTCTAGCTATTTGTGTGTGCCAACCCCACCATGTTGCGTTTATTCAATGATGCTATTACTTCTACTTTAGGCATCGTGATCCTTAACATTTGTGTAGGGCCACGTACCTTACGAACTCTTCTATGTCCTTGAGGGAGAATTCTAATACAACATGTTGTTAGGTCGCCCTTGGATCCAGGCTATGGGATGCGTTCCCTCCACCTTACATAGATGCATAAAATTCGAGTATGAGGGAAGTCCTACACCGTAAAATCGACACTCCCCCTTCAAAACTTGTAATATGTTATATCTCCCCAATGATGTGCTTGTACGGTCAAGGCACCCATTCATCAACCCAAAATCTACTTCGACCACACCTCAACCATCCACCTCGACCGCACCTTCACATTCAACCAATGAAACCGCTGCCGTAAATACCACTTCCTTCCCAGCGGACAACATTCCAACCTTAGATCCCTTGGTAGATGTTTTCAATGCCTTACGCCGGGGAGTATCACCTATATAACGTTAGCACTTTCCATACCCCAGAGTATGGACAATCTCTTAATGCATTAGAACAAACTACCTTCACTACCTTCATCCGTGTTACTGCATGACCAAGCTTTCGCTTGGTCTCACGCTAACATGCCAGGAATTGATCCTGACATCGCTGTCCATAACATTACTCTGAAACCCGACTCCAAACCAGTTAAACAAAAACTGAGAAAAATGCATCCACGCATTGCTCTCTTGGTCAAAGAAGAGCTTCAACGACTCCTTTATGTTTCCTTCATCTTACCTATTGACTATCCTCAATGGATTTCTAACATCGTACCTGTCACTAAAGCAACGGGGGGACTTCGGATATGTACAGATTTCCGGGACCTTAACCTCGCTTTCCCAAAGGATGACTTCCCCCTACCTAGTATTGATCAACTTTTTGATCTCACTGCGGGCCATGAGATGCTTTCTCTCATGGATGGCTTCTCGGGATACAATCAAATTTTGTAGCCCCGGCCGATCAACATAAAGCGCCTTCATAACTCCTTGGGAACCTTACGCTATCGTCGTGTCATGTCGTTTGGCCTTAAGAATCTTTGGCGCGCAACCTATCGGGCGGGCTATGACTTACATTTTCATGACATTATGCACACTATCCTTAAGGATTATGTCGATGATCTTCTTGGCAAATCTAAACATCGCAGTGAACATCTCGATGTTTTAACCATTGTTTTCGATCGATGCACATTACAATCGTGTTCGTCTTCAACCAAAGAAATGTGTCTTTGGTGTCCTTTAGGAAAAATCCTTGGTTTTATTGTCTCTTTGCGTGGCATCGAGGTTGATCCAGCTAAATACAAAGCTATCCTAGAAATTCCCCCACCCACTAACCTCAAACAATTACGTAGTTTGCAGGGAAAACTCCAATCTATCCGGCATTTCATTTCACAACTCTCGGATCGATGTCAACCTTTTCATCATCTCCTTAAAAAGGACATTGTCTTTCAATGTGGCGGCGACGAGTACCACAAGCCTTTGAGGCTCTTAAAGCCTATATCTTGACCACCCATGCTTATCCCACCTCAGGATGATCGCCCTTTCTACCTTTACCTTTCTGCCACCGACCATGCTGTAGGAGCCATGCTCACACATTGTGACTTCGAGCATTGAGAACAAGCCGTTTATTACATAAGTCGTACTCTTGTGGATTACGAGACTAGGTATACACATGTAGAAAAGTTGTGCCTAGCCCTATCATTCGTGGCCACCAAACTCCGACATTACCTCCTGAATCACAAAACTTTTGTCATCACCAATGCGAACCCCATCCATTATATGTACGCCAAACCTCATCTAAACCAACGCATCACCCGATGGCTTATGCTCTCGCTGAACTTCGACATTGAGTTTGTACACCAGAAATCAGTCAAAGGACAAACTATCGTAGACCAACTTGCGGAAGCCCCCTTACCTGGGGAACAATTTACCAATTTTACTTTCCCTGACGAACTCATCGCCACTCTTTCACTCAGTGAGGAGTCGTATCCAATGACCCTCTTCTTCGATGGACCTAAATGCTAGCGTGGTGGAGGGGTCGGCGTTGTTCTTATTCTTCTTGACGCTGAACCTATGCCTCTTTCATTCCGGCTCGATTTACCTTGCACTAATAATACAGTAGAATACGAGGCCCTTGTTTTGGGTCTCCAGGTTGCGTTACACTTAGGTGTAAAGTCTATTAACATTTTTGGCGACTCTCAACTAGTAGTCAATCAAGTTACGGGCATCTACCAATGTAAAAATGAAGAACTTCAAAAGTACAAACATTACGTGGACTCACTGTTGACCTTATTTTCTCATTATTCTATCCAAACCATTCCCTGCTCAACTAATAAATTTGTGGTTACTATGGCTTGCTTGGCCTCACAAATTCCTGCCTCACCAACTGACGTTGACATATTTGTCTTGGTCCAACAACTCTTTGCCCCATCTTACTCAGTCCCAGATGTTTGTATCATAAATAATGTGTCTACTAATTCGCAGGATACCTGGTATCACCAATTTCACGACTACCTTACAACTTCTCATTCTCCCACCGACCTTACTAGTAACGGAAAATGTGCTTTTCTTAAAAGTGTTTCTCGTTATGTCGTCATAGGGGCTCCTCTATAAACGTGGCTTCGATGGCATCCTCCTTCGATGTCTAATACGAGCACGGAGGTCACCTATACCATCTAACAAGTCGATGACAACATTTGTGGTGGACATTTTAGTGGCCTTACCGTTGCCAAACGGATCCTTCGCCTAGGCTATTATTGGCCTACTCTTAATAACGAGTGCTATGAATATGTTAAGCGTTGTGTTATGTGTCAACAACATGCCAACCTTTAACATACTCCTAGCCATCCGCTCTGAGTCACACGAGATCTTTGGCCTTTCTCACAATGGGGTTCATGATGGTGGTTCAATTTCTCCTCCTCTAAGGCTCGAATTTCTCCTCATCTAAGGCTCTAATGTAGACACCAACTTTGTGTCTTACGACACCCTGTGCCCCACATCTCATTTCGTAACCTAACCTCACCACCTAAACCTTACACAATTATTTATTAATTACCTTATAATTAATAAATCCACATCTCCAAACCTGCCACCTCATTTCACCACCTCATCATGACCTAGCCCTAACCCTAAACTAACCTAATTAAAACCTATAACTTGGTCTACATCCACACCCTTGACTAATTACTCCTCACCTGCACCAAAACCATCCTATTAATGACTTGACCAAGCCCACAACTAATCCCTCAAGAGAAAAGGAGGGAAAGTTGGCTATTTTACTAAAAATAGCCCACTTTGACTTAACTGACATCGGTTCCTACTCGACCACCATCGGTTACGTAACAGCCATCGGTTCCCTGTAAATGACCTTCCCTAACCAAAAACAAGGGATCGAAATTCATTTAAAAGATCCGGAATTCACTTGGCAAGACGAGAGACAAGTGAAGAAAAGAGAAGTTTTTACGGAGAAGGACATCGAGCCCAAGATCGTAACTAAGTGACCAGAGCACAACAAAACTCATCTAAGCATTGGGAGAGAAGATAGCTCTTTTTGATTGTCAAATCATCCCACCTAAGCCTTGCCTTCGTCATCACAATCCTTGGACTGTATCTTCATCGGGAACTAGTAAGTAGTGGCTTATGACGTTCTTAAATACCATTTCGGAACTTCGATTCATAGTAATTATAAGCTCACTCCTAGATCTACTACCGATAGCACCCTGCATCTAACCTTCATTCCTCTACCCCTACATTGCCCCAAGAACAGCTCCCACACTCTTTGAGTCTTCTCCATCACCCTATTGCCTACCCCTAATCATTTACCAACCTTATAAACACCATAACCACGTTACTGACCCAAGCTTCATTGAAAGCCCTAAATCACGCTTCTACCGATATCGGTTATTAGCCACCGGTATCGGTGTTATAACCACAGTCGGTTATGCAGTGACTGGCATTGGTCACTATGACTCAAACCAAAACTAGCCTTTCCTCTATTGCTTTTTAACGAGGTAACTAAATCGTAATTTCGTAATAACTTCTTTGTTATCATTTGTGTTAATTCATATTAAAAGGGGAACTGAACACCTTCGAAAGGAAGTCTAATATTTCCTGGGCCCAAGGCAATTCCCTCATTTATTGTGTAACTATAATGTGGTGGTCTTACATACTTATTCATAGGTAGTCCTTCCCAGAAAAAAAGGAGTTCTTCGCAATCGGTCCGATCTCTCTCTACGGTACGTGCACACCCTCCCAACACTCAACAGGTATTCCTCCTAGCTCTAACCTTTATCTGTTTCTCAAGAGAATGAAAGGATAGAAGAAACTCTATTCTAAGAACAGAAAAATTCTATGTGAAACATTGTGAATAAGAAATTGAGCCATCCGCTATAGGTCGCAGGAGAAACCTCTACATTTACTATGGCTCGAAAACTAGAAATTCGAGCCTTAGAGGAGAAATTGAGGCTGCGCAACAAAACCCCAATTTCGAACACAAGACTCCACCAACAAACCCAACACCACCAATTCTCACGCATCAAATGCTTCCAAATAAAAGGATCTCGTACACGCGGTGATGGTCAAATCCCAAAGCTTTATGTCCCCAGTACCCGCCAAAACCACCTATAAGTATAAAGTCGAGCCCATCAATTACACTCCTTGGGAGAAACTTATGGTGTGATCTTGGAAAAATTGCTCAAAGTAGGAGCTATCACCTTGCCTCTATTAAACCTCATTCCGGGTTTGATTCCACGCGTCTATACCTTCTTGGTACAAAGAAAATGACTTTTGTAACTTCCACCACGTGAAGGGACACGGTCCAGCTGCAATTTGTTGAAAAACATAGTGCAGGAAATGGTTGATGTAGGGATATAACCCTCGATAATCTTAATACCCCTGCTAACAAAAATTTGAAAATCTTCAACAAACCGTTCCAAAACCACTCATCTAACAAGATAACATAAACCAAGATATCTTATTTGAGGAGAGTGTTCATGAAATCCATGTAGTTTTGACTCCTAACCAAAAGCTTCTATCGAGGAAATTTTGAATCAAGCCTCGTCACTAACGCAGGGATCCATACCCGCTTCACCACCATCAAGACAAGATGATAACCTTGCCATTCCTTTACCCATAAAGGAATTAACCACCTAGAGTTCTCTTCTCACGAATGAGTCTTCTTACACCACATCCCTGCAAGATTGTGAGCGGATGTTATCTAACTTATCTATTTCCCAAACATCTCCTTCCGTCACTCTTGCTGTAAACAAAGAAGGCTCACCACTATTTCTGTCATCCTTAGAAGAGAAACCTCTCGAATTGACATCACCAAACTCCTTAATCATGACGGATCCCCTCAAACATGCTCTCCTACCTATTAGTTCTTCATCGCCTAAATCTTTTTAGCGACCGATTGACCTCTTAACACCCATTGATAGAGTGCCATTTACCCCCTGTATCACACCCACAGTGGACCGGAATCACAACCCACCTCTCTTCCATATCAAAGTTCCTATTCACACATGAAGATTTTCATCCCTCAAAAGATAGATGAGTCCTATGGGAGCATTTGAGTACACCATGCTCTACTCAAATGTAGATGACCGATCCAGACACCTCTACCATATACCCGAGGTGTTTACAAAAGCTCAAAATACCTATGTCCTCATCTTCATCCCTCTCATCTCTACTGAATACCTCATCCACCTCTATTAACCTAACCAAACCTTACCCTATGCTTAGGACTTCACCAATACCTAGCCTAACACACCCACCTAAACGGTTAGATTTATCCAAAAATAAAGTCGTCCATCCACCTAGGAGACAAACCCAATCCCCTCAAGTCCAATCTATGCCTCTGTCACACAACTAAAACCCTCGTAGTCACACCTACCTTCTATATTAGGACCTCACCCCTCCACCTTGCCTCAATACATCATACCTCCTGCGTTTTCTTTAAAATGACTGCACCTTTCGCACCCATACAGAGATCCATGGGTGTATCAACACAGTCACCCCAAGTATCCTGTCCACCTATCAACCCTAAACAAACTCCATCATCAAAGGATTTGTTTGCTATCACTCCTCTTTCTCTGTGGTTGTTTCCCGCCACCACGTCATCTGTGGCCTCATCATCTAACCAACTAAACATAACCTTGGCCGAAGAAGCCACGCTTAGTTAAATCAATTATCAAAACCCTTGTCTAAACCACCACCCGTGCGAACCAACCATACCCAACAATTGCAAAACCCACCCAATCAATAGCCTTATCTTCCTCTGACTTTGACCAGCTCAAAGGATCTTATGCCAAGATCCTTGATATGTTGGTGGAGAATGCGACCATTTACCTACCCCCACTTAGACCCTATGATCCATCTAAACCTCGACCTATAGGTTATGATGAGTCTAAAATCTACGCTTACCACCACACACCAGGACATGATGTAGAGGGATGCAAAGCTTTGAAAGCCATCCTTTGTCAGTCTTCTATCTCGGATAGAAAGGTTAAGAAAGACAACTTACGAAGGGAGAAACCTTTAGCTTCAATCCCCTCTCCTATACCACCTATCCCCACCTCACCAAGATCTATCATTATTGCAACCCCACCTCTCGAAAACAATGAGTTATCCTTGCCATCTTCCTCCTCTCGTGTTCATGAGATCAACATGATTAGTATTGCTACTCGAAGGCCAGAAAAACAATGGGAAAGCTAAAGAAAGCACTCCTATGGCTTCTCTTTCTCCGTCCACCATCTCGATCGCACCACCACCTAAAGTGGTTATTCATGGACTGCCTACCCGTCTCGATGGAGTTGCCCACCGTACCATGATCAAACAACTTCACCAATCACATGTAAAAATGACCTTTGTATGATCTCATTTAAACCTCTAAATCTCATCGAGAAGCTCTCGTTGAGATCCTCCAAGGATAGAGGTCCTACCTAATGAAACCTTTCCCATTTCCTCCATCTTTACACCCTAAGCATCATCTCTTCCAAAGCCTTCCAACAAATGAATATCCCTTCTAGCTGCATGTGTGCCAACCCCACCATGTTGCATTCATTCAATGATGCTATTACTTCTACTTTAGGCACCATGATCCTTAACATTCGTGTAGGGCCATGTACCTTACCCGAACTCTTCTATGTCCTTGAGGGAGAATTCTAATACAACATGTTGTTAGGCCGCCCTTGGATCCGGGCTATGGGATGCATTCCCTCCACCTTACATAGATGCATAAAATTTGAGTATGAGGCGAATTCCTACACCGTAAAAGCTGACACTCCCCCCTTCAAAACCTACAATATGTTATATCTCCCTAATGATGTGCTTGTACCAGTCAAGGCACCCATTCATCCAACCCTGACCATCTACTTCGACCACACCTCAACCATCCACCTTGACCGCACCTACATATTCAACCAATGAAACCACTGCCGCAAATACCATTTCCTTCCCAGTGGACAACATCCCAACCTCAGATCCCTTGGTAGATGTTTTTCAACGCCTTACACTAGGGGAGTATCACCTATATAATGTTAGCACTTTCCATACCCCATAGGAGTACGGACAGTTACATGCACATCCTACCTACGACCGTTGTGTGGGGGAAGTAATCTCCTATGGACCACCTAATTGCCGCACCAACCTAACGTATGGGGGTGTCGACGCATCCTCTGTCACCCCTGAACCTCCCCTTGGTGTGGTTCCCTTCCAATCTGATTTTCAATATCTAACTAATCGTTGTTTTGCCCTCACCTTCCTGACACGTTGTGCTTGGAAGGGCTTCGGTTTCGGTCTTTATGAACAAGGCCGACATACGATCATTCCCGTGACTACACGCAAACACAAAGATCGTCGTGGTCTTGGATTCTCTGAACCACCTACACCGAAGAAACCGCATATCCGTTGTATCCAGGAAGATGATGAAGTCACCCTTTCTAAACCATCATCACCCATTTTTCCATCGTCACCCACAGAGTCGATAGACACGGAATCTATCGCTCCTAACTTTTTTTTGTAAACGCTATCTTCCTAGGTCCTCTCACTTATCAACGTGATAATGAGACCGTCTTCTTTTCCCCTACGTATCCGGACATGATTGAAGAAGACTCGCCTTGATTAATGTTGTTGAGTGCTAGGATGACGACTCCATCCTCACTTATCTTGGTGCGGACGACTCTTATATTCAATGCACCTTACTATATGAAACTCAAACCATGTTGATTGAGTCGACTATAGAAATCAACATCTACACAGAGGACGATCCTTACATTGTGAAGATCGGACAATCTTTTAATGCATCAAAACAAACTTCCTTCACTACCTTCCTCCATGCCCGCAACCAAGCTTTTACTTGGTCCTACCGACATGCTGGGGAATTGATCCTTACATCACTATCCATAACATTACTCTAAAACCCGACTCCAAACCAGTTAAACAGAAACTGAGAAAAATGCATCCATGCATTGCTCTCTTGGTCAAAGAAGAGCTTCAACGACTCCTTTCTGTTTCCTTCATCTTACCTATTGACTATCCTTAATGGATTTCTAACATCGTACCTATCACTAAAGCAATGGGGGGACTTCGGATATGTACAGATTTTTCGGGACCTTAACCTTGCTTGCCCAAAGGATGACTTCCCCCTACCTAGTATTGATCAACTTGTTGATCTCACTGCGGGCCATGAGATGCTTTCTCTCATGGATGGCTTCTCGGGATACAATCAAATTTTGGTAGCCCCGGCCGATCAACATAAAACCGCCTTCATAACTCCTTGGGGAACCTTCTGCTATCGTGTCATGTCGTTTGGCCTTAAGAATGTTGGCACAACCTATCAGTGGGCTATGACTTACATTTTTCATGACATTATGCACACTATCCTTAAGGATTATGTCGACGATCTTCTTGGCAAAAATAAACATCGCAGTGAACATCTCGATGTTTTAACCATTATTTTCGATCACCTGTTACAATACTGTGTTCGTCTTCAACCAAAGAAATGTGTCTTTGGTGTCCTTTCGGGAAAACTCCTTGGTTTTATTGTCTCTTTGCGTGGCATCGAGGTCGATCCAGCTAAAGTCAAAGCTATCCTAGAAATGCCCCCACCCACTAACCTCAAATAATTACATAGTTTGCAGGGTAAACTCCAATCTATCGGTGTTTCATTTCAAAACTCTTGGATCGATGTCAACCTTTTCATCATCTCCTTAAAAAGGACATTGTCTTTCAATGGAGCGACGAGTGCCACCAATCCTTTGAGGCTCTTAAAGCCTATCTCTTGTAGCCACCCATGCTTATCCCACCTCAAGACAATCGCCCTTTCTACCTTTACCTTTCTGCCACCGACCATGCTGTAGGAGCCATGCTCACACATCGTGACTCCGAGCATCGAGAACAAGCCGTTTATTACATAAGTTGTACTCTTGTGGATTACAAGACTAGGTATACACATGTAGAAAAGTTGTGCCTAGCCCTATCATTCGTGGCCACCAAACTCCGCCATTACCTCCTGATTCACAAAACTTTTGTCATCACCAACGTGAACCCCATCCATTATATGTACGCCAAACCTCATCTAAACCAACACATCACCCAATGGCTTATGCTCCTCGCCGACCTCGACATTGAGTTTGTACACCAGAAATAAGTCAAAGGAAAAACTATCGCAGACCAACTCGTAGAAGCCCCCTTACGGGGAACAATTTACCAATTTTACTTCCCCCACGAACTCATCGCCACTCTTTCACTCGGTGAGGAGTCATATCCAATGATCCTCTTATTCGATGGATCAAAATGCCGCAGCAGCGGAGGGGCTGGTGTTGTTCTCATTCTTCTTGACCTTTGAACCTATGCCTCTTTCATTTCGGATCAATTTCCCGCACTAATAATACAAAGTGGAATATGAGGCCCTTGTTTTGGGTCTCTGGTTGCGTTACACTTAGGTGTAAAGTCTATTAACATTTTCGGTGACTCTTAAGCGGTAGTCAATCAAGTTATGGGCATCTACCAATGCAAAAATGAAGAACTTCAAAAGTATAAACATTACGTGGACTCACTGTTGACCTTATTTTCTCATTATTCTAGCCAAACCATTCCCCGCTCAACTAATAAATTTGTGGATACTATGGCTTGCTTGGCCTCACAAATTCCTGCCTCACCAACTGACTCTGACATATTTGTCTTGGTCCAACAACTCTTTGCCCCATCTTACTCAGTCCCGGATGTTTGTATCGTAAATAATGTGTCTGCTAATTCACAGGATACCTAGTATCACCAATTTCACGACTACCTTACAACCTCTATTCTCCCACCTGACCTTACTAGTAACGGAAAACGTGCTTTTCTTAAAAGTGTTTCTCGTTATGTCGTCATGGGGGGACTCCTCTATAAACATGGCTTTGATGGCATCCTCCTTCGATGTCTAACCGGTGCGGAGGTCACCTATACCATCCAACAAGTCCATGACAACATTTGTGGTGGACATTTTAGTGGCCTTGCCATGGCCAAATGGATCCTTTGCCTAGGCTATTATTGGCCTACTCTTAATAACGACTGCTACAAATATGTTAAGCGTTGTGTTATGTGTCAACAACATGCCAACCTTCAACATACTCCTAGCCATCCGCTACAGGTCGCACGAGATCTTTGGCCTTTCTCACAATGGGGTTTAGACCTTATTGGTGAGATTCACCCACCCTCTTCGCAACGTCACCGTTGGATAATCATAGCAACTGAATATTACACTAAATGGGTGGAGGCCATTCCACTCATTTCAACCAAAAAAGAAAAAATCGTAGAGTTCATCAACCATCACATTATCTGTCGTTTTGGTGTTCCTCATCGCTGATAACAGATAATGGAAAATCATTTCAAAAATAAGTTGTTACAAGACCTTTGTGACAACTTTGGTATCAAACTTAGCTTCTCATCACCTTACTATCCACAAGCAAATGGTCAGGCCAAATCTTCTAACAAAACCCTGACCAAAATTCTCATGAAAGTCATTAACGATTCTAGGAAAAATTGGCCTGATCACATCCCCTTTGCCCTTTGGGCTTATCGGATCAGCATTCGTACCTCCACTCATGCCACCCCATTTTCATTGGTATATGGTACCGAGGCTATCTTGCCTCTCGAAATACAAATACCCTCCCTAAGAATATCTCTCCAGGATATTCTCACCAATGATGATCGCCAAGAGCGGTTAGCCCAATTGGAGCTTCTTGACGAGCGTCGTCTTACAGCTCTTGACCACCTTCAAATCTATCAAAAGCACATCAAGCGTGCTTATGATAAGCAAACTCATGAGCGTACCTTTAAGATTGGTGATCTTGTCCTCAAAGAGAATCAACATGTAACCAAACTAGAAAAGAGCAAGCGTGGAAAATTTGCTCCAAATTAGATTGGGCCTTACATTATCGCTCACACTTACGGATCAGGCACTTACCATTTAGCTTCACTCAATGGTAAACCTAAGCCTGAACCCCTTAATGCCTTGCATCTTCAACCATTCTTTGTTGAATTTAGTATTATATCACTTCTTATCTACCTTGCGCTCGTCCCTTGAACTCCTTTACCACCTCATACACCTTGTTTCATGCATCTCAAAATAGAATCATGCTCACATGGTTTGGTCATCATCTCCTCTTAAAGATGCCTTCCCCTTTTTAGTCTGGTCCATGACTTAAAAGTATCAAAATAACACATTCTCAATTATACAATTATGGGATATTCTTGAGTCAAACTTCCTACAAAACTAGATGCTTCATGCCAAAACAAACATCTAGACCTCAAAGTTATACATAGACTGCTCCCTCGAAGGACAACTATACACAAAAGCCGCATTTGTTACTATAAATAGACTGCTCCCTTGAAGGACAACTATACAAAGTCAGCCTCTATCAGAAGCTTCTCGCATTGATTAGCTTCGTGAAGAGCTCAAGAACAACAAAATGCATATCCCATATAGACTTCCCACATCGATCAGTCTATATTCAAAAAAATAAAAATAAAAATAAAATAATAATAATAATAATAATAAAAACAGCATTCAAAAGAACTTTTGAGTCATGGACTTGTCTATTTAGGTTTGGTTCTCTTTCATCAGAATAATCACCTTATAAAAAGTTTGATCGCACCTAGCTATACCATCTACCTCATCTCACCATTCTTCAAAACAACAAAACTCAAGGGACATGACGTATATCCGATATATTGTGATTATACAACTCTTTTCACCTATCGACTTCTCGCCTATGCAAGGTACCTAGGGATTCAAGTTCATCCTCCGATAATATGTGGTTTGTTTAGCTCTTTCCAACTATGGGACACTTTTCCCTCTTTTACCCGAATCTAGGATTATGTGTTGACCTTAATCAGGACACGTTTCCCTAATACTTGGGTAAGCTAACCTTCGCTTCACCTATACCTACACCAATACCGCCAATACCTTACCAACACCAACAACATTACCCTACCAATATCAATATTTTTACCAACCAACAAATTGCCTAACCACAACCAAATTGCCTGAATTCACCTCTCCTTGGTTCTCAGGGATAATTACATCGATCTGAGGCCCCTCCTTGCTTTGTGCAATGGGCTATGTAGGTAGCACTTAGGAGACATGGGGTCTCGAAGGTTAGCTCGACCATCCCCTACCATAACCTATCATGTGTTGTTAAAATATAAATGATTTCACATATTTATATTGATAACACTCACCTTGGTCCTTTATCAATTCAAAACATTCAAAACACAAACATTCTTATTATTATCATAACTCAAATCAACATACATATTTAGTTTTATTTAGATGTTAAACAAATACATCTTCTCTATCATCGACGCGTAGGTCGGCATCCTTATTTATTCTTCTACCCCTATGAAATTCACTTAGACCCTTGCGCCTCATCCTGAACCAGGTGATGATCGTGATCATCGACGTCGCTCACCTGGCCTCTCCATCCTCAAAGGTGCCACTGCTATTGGTTACTCCCACCCTTATCCACCAATCTCCACTTTTTCCCACATCACCTACCCCGGAGTTTGCTGACTAGCCTTATTTTAACTTCAATCGGCCTGACCCAAGGCCGCAACCACCCAATCGGCCCGACCCAAGGCCGCAACCAACCATTTGGCCCGACCCAAGGCCACCACCAACCAATTAGGCCCGACCCAAGGCCGCCACCAACCAATTAGGCCTGACCCAAGGCCGTAACCAACCATTTGGCCCAACCCACGGCCGCAACTAACCAATCAGGCTTTACCAAAGGCCGCAACCAACCAATCAGGCCCGACCAATGGCCGCAACCAACCAATCAGGCCCGACCCAAGCCCGTAACCAACCTACCAATCTAGCCCGACCCAAGGCCACACCTAACTAATCAGGCCGGACCCACGGCCACAACTAATCAATCGGCTTGACTCAAGGCCGCACCCAACCAATCGGGCCGACCGAGGCCCTCACCACTCAATCGACTCGATCGAAGGCCGCACAAATTAAGTACCTCGACCAAAACCCGCAACTTACGCTTTTATCCACCCATAATGTAGCTTTGTTCAATTGCACTCACCTGTTCGTGTTTTTAGCATGCTTAGGATACTTGACTTGATCAGTCAACCAACTTTGCCTAGACCGAGACCGTGACATTTATCTCAACCAAACCAACCATTTGGTACTGCCGAACATGCCTAAATGTTCCTGTACCTTACCCATTATATCCCCTGGAGCTACTTCCTATGCCTTGGATACCAGGATTATATCAACCTTGTTTGGATAAACTATCAACCTTTGCCTATGAATTGCTTGTTTGCTCTTCAAATCATGTACCCTGGTCGCACTACTGCATTTCAACGTGTGTCTGCTTCCTTGAACTTACCCCACCATCTTACCATCATCTCAACACCATTTACCCTTTATCAACCCTATCCCTGATTTCACGTTGCCTCAATCTATGATATATTTGAGGGGGATTACCTATACCCTTAACGGGAGTAGCCACTTCTTATTATTGTCACCCACCTTCACAAGACAAGCTACACGACAACAAGGGCTAATGTAGACACCAAATTTGTGTCTTACGACACCCTGTGCCCCGCATCTCATTTCGCAACCTAACTCACTCACCACCTAAACCTTACAAAATTATTTATTAATTACCTTATAATTAATAAATCCACATCTCCAAACCTACCACCTCATTTCACCACCTCATCATGACCTAGCCCTAACCCTAAACTAACCTAATTAAGACCTATAACTTGGTCTACATCCACACCCTTGACTAATTACTCCTCACCCGCACCAAAACCAACCTAATAATGACTTGACCAAGCCCACAACTAATCCCTCGGGAGAAAAGGAGGGAAAGTTGGCTATTTTACTAAAAATAGCCCACTTTGACTTAACCGACATCGGTTCCTACTCGACCGCCGTCGGTTATGTAACCACCATCGGTTCCCTGTAAATGACCTTCCCCAACCAAAAACAAGGGATCGGAATTCATTTGAAAGATCCAGAATTCACTTGGCAAGACAGAGACAAGTGAAGAAAAGAGAAGTTTTTACGGAGAAGGACATCGAGCCCAAGACTGCAACTGAGTAACCAGAGCACAGCGACACTCATCCAAGCATTGGGAGAGAATATAGCTCACTTTTGATTGTCAAATCATCCCACCTGAGCCTTGCCTTCGTCATCACAATCCTTAGACCTGTATCTTCATCAGGAACTAGTAAGTAGTGTCTTGTACGTTCTTAAATACCATTTCTTGAACTTCTGATTCATAGTAATTATAAGCTCACTCCTAGATCTACTACCCGATAGCACCCTGCTAACCTTCATTCCTCTACCCCTACATTGCCCCAAGAACAGCTCCCACACTCTCTGAGTCTTCTCCATCACCCTATTGCCTACCCCTGATCATTTACCAACCTTATAAACACCATAACCGCCTTACAGCCAACCTTCATTGAAAGCCCCTAAATCATTGCTTCTACCGATATCAGGTTATCACCACCGCACGGTGTTATAACGCATGATCGGTTATGCGGTGACCGGCATCGGTCATCTTGTGATTCAAACCAAAACCAGCCTTTCCTCTATTGATTTTTAACAAGGTAACTAAATCGTAATTTCGTAATAATCGCTTTGTTATCATTTGTGTTAATTCGTATTAAAAGGGAACTGACCACCTTGAAAGGAAGTTTAATATTTCCTGGGCCCAAGGTATTTCCCTCATTTATTGTCTAACTATAATCCGGTGGTCTTGCATTCTTATTCACGGGTAGTCCTTCCCGGAAAAAGGAGTTCTTCGTAATTAGTCCGATCTCTCTCTACGGTGCGCGCACACCCTCCCAACACTCAAGGTATTCCTCCTAGCCCTAACCTTTATCTCTGTTTCTCAAGAGAATGAAAGGATAGAAAGCAACTCTATTCTAAGAACGGAAACATTGCATGTGAAACAACGACTTTAAGCTCATCCGTTGAGTAGATTAGAAT
This sequence comes from Taxus wallichiana var. yunnanensis, assembly GCA_018340775.1. Lineage (NCBI taxonomy): Eukaryota > Viridiplantae > Streptophyta > Pinopsida > Cupressales > Taxaceae > Taxus > Taxus wallichiana. The sequence goes on from CM031239.1 coordinate 841,940,535, forward strand.
TATTTTTAAATGTTTTAGCATTGCATATTGATCTTAAATCAATTGCTCCAAGTTTGAAAGGAAATCAGCCTCATCCGGAGGTTCATCCCAAGGTGACAAGGTCCCATACCTCGGGATGTTCCAACGTTGCACAAGATCACTTAGAGAGTCCATGGGTGTATGATCCATGTGATAACATAATTGTCTCGAGTAAATATTTTACAGATCTCAATTTAATAACTCTTTTATCCTATGCATTCAAATGGGTTGGGCACTCCCCGTATGTTAGAAAGTGAGAAATATCTACATACCATTCATCATTTGTGATGAGGAAGAGGACAATGGTGATATCAACATATTCTTCTTTGGATAGATTACCTTTGGCACTGTTAGCAATCAATTCACATAGGCCCTTGCCTCAGATGAGCTTGGTTGGCCTAATATCCAAATCATACTATTGCAATTTTCCCACCCAATTTCCTCTTTTAGTCCCAAATTTTTGTTGCATGATAATTGATTTAACAGTTGAGTCAGGCACAAATAAAACTAAGTGAGAATTAAGGATGTAGAAGCAAAATTGTTTGACTGCCTTAACTACAACAACAACATGCTTCTCTATTTGTGTATATTTCAATTTGTGAGATTTTAAAACATAACTCATGAAAGAAATGGGAAGTTCACAGCCTTCAGTATTCTTCTCTACCAAAATGGCTACCAGTATTCTAACTGGCATAACAATAGATTATGAAATCCTTCTCAAAGTTAGGACAAGCAACATCGGGTGTTATGGAAATAGCTTTCTTGATATTTTATAAAGCATCCTTTCCTTCAGATGTCTAACAAAAGGATTGTCTCTCTCTCATCATCTAAGCTATGCTCATAGTCAATTCTATAAAATTAGGGATAAATCTTTTTAGAAAAATTATTTTTCCAAAGAAAGAGTGCACACCTTTTTTGCTTATAGGGAGAGGAATATTCTAAATAGTCTAGACTCTCTTTGGGTCTATCTTGGTTCTTTATTTGGAATCAATGTGCTTTATAAACTTGCCCCCGTAACACCAAAGATATAATTCTTTAGATTCAGGATATTCCATGCTCCCTACATTACTAGAGAACAACCTCAAGATGTTGGAAATGATCCTCCCTCTTCTTGGAGAAAATATTCAAGTCATCAAGATATATTATAATGAACTTTCCTTTAAATCACCAAAAGCTAAGTCCATTGTCCTCTAAAAAGTGGCACCAATATTGATGAAACCAAATGACATCCTTCTATACGAAAAAGTACCTAGGAGTTGTGAAAGATGTCTTGTGATGATTTGGGACATCTACTTCAATCTGATTATACCCGAGAAACCATCCAACATAGATAGCATCTCGAACCAAAGGTTGACAAATTACAAGATCAAATTTTGGAGAAATAATATGAGATGAGATATTTCTATTCTTACTATTTAAAAATGGTTGAACCTAAGAAAAAGAGGTACAAGAAGAAGAGGGAACAAGAGGTCCGAGTGTAAGTGTGCCCATTGCACTCAAGGTTTGTGCAGCTGACACTTTTAAAAGAAATGTTCCAATATTAGAATCAGGCATTTCCTTGATTAGAGTTTCTTTGACAAATGGTTCTAGAACAACCACTGTCTCATCCTCTGAAGTGTGATCCTTTTCCTTATACCCTTTTTCTTCTTCTTCTTCTTCTTTTCTGTGCTACCTCCTTGGGGATTAATTTCTTCATGCTCCTATGTTTCTTCTTCATCATCACCAAAGATATCTACAATATCCTCAATCTCAAACACTATTTCTAATTGCTTGAAGAGGGTACTTGTTTACTTTCTAACTCAATCACTTCTTTTACCTTTTCAAATTACTTAGATTTCCCATTTTTTGATGTACACTAGAGTTGAAGATTCAAGAGGAGAGGGGGAAGATTGTGCATGTGCCTTAGGTGCTTATATAAGAACCTCTTTCGAGGAGTGAAAGTTTGTTTCAAGAAGATTTTGAATTATTTTCTCTAAATATCTTCATTTTTCTATCAAACCAAACCTTGGTTCTGATCAAGATAGGATTTATGAGTTCTTTCAAATCATCTCTTTCCTTATTAAACCAATCAATGGTTTCAATAGGAGTATGCTTGATAGACCTTTCAAATTCAAGAGACTACAGATCTTGGTCATCATCTTGTAGTTCATCTGGTACTTTATAAACTCCAAAATCCTTGATTTGTTGAAGGACAACCTACCAAAAATATTCTTCTAGCTTCATAGTTATCTCGAGAAGTCAACCCAATAGTCTTCAAGGTCGGAAGATAATAGAAGCCCATTCGAAATTCTTAGAAATAAAACCCTTAAGGTCAATGCAATTTATCTGTTGTAAATAATGGAAAGTAAGAGGAGCAATAGTTCTTTCAACATTTTGAGCATCCAGAGAAGTCCTACAAGTGTAATTACCCAAAGTGATTGGGAATTGAATGCCTATTATTTTCTTGTCTCTATAAGTTCTATGAAACTTATCAACTTGTCTACTGAGATCTCAATTAGGGAAATCTTATCATTGTAATAAATTGGAAGTTTGAGGAGTGTTCCTTTGAAACCAGCTAACCCAATGGAAGAAAAATTATTAAAGTGAATGAAATACCTTCCATAGATGGCAATAAAGCGCTTGGCCTCACAAAGAATCTCTCACTGTGTTACCCTCTAATAATATGACAATATACATGGTGAATGCATTGTTGGCCATTCTGAAATGGTGATTGTTATTCTTCAAAGTATACTATGGATAGTATTCATATATTAGAGCACCCCTTTTATCATCATTAGGAGAAATTCCCGACCATAATTTGTAGGCTGCAATAATGTACATCAAGTAAGTCATGTAGAAAGTTTTTTCCTTTGCACCTTAGCAAGCTATTCACCGAGGCTATCGCAAATGATCTCTCCCAATTTTAGACTCTAATTTACCTCATAGATAATATAAAAATATGGGCACATCCAAAAATTAAATTCATTGGTTGAAGAAATACACATTATTCTATCAAGAAGAGTAATGATATCTGAAAGCTCCTCCTTAAAATCAAATTTTTACATGGTTTTGGGCATCCTAGAGCTCATTTCTTAGGGGTTTTAAACCAATATTTGGCTACCATATGCTTGTATTTCTCACTGTTTTGATCAAACAGAGATTGATATTTTGATTTAGTGAGAACATTGGAGTCTTCTACCATAGGGATACTAAAGGCAACATTGATGCATTTTACATCCAATTGAGAAATTACTTGACCTTGAGGATCTTTGATTTCCTTCGTGCTTGGGTCAAAGTAGGAGCCACAATTCAGAATGGTATCAACACACTAAAAAGAGACATGAAAACATCTAGCATGCGCTATCCCACATTCTTTGATCAACTGAGCAATGGGAGTAGGATTTTCACAGTTGAGTCGTGCCCAAAAATCATCGAGATCAAGATGTTATGCATCATTGTCTCCAATATTGGGTATATCAGTTTATAGGGAGGAAAGATGTTCATGCCCCTTGTAATGAATCTTCATGATAGAAAATGAGATGAAGAACCAACACTCGAATGGGAGAAAATGAAGCTTCATGAAAACAGGTAGGTAATAGGGTAGAAATGAATTATGTTTCAATTCTTCACAAAGGGCTTCCTGTAACTCAAATTTTTACTTCCAGAGGAATGACGACCTTTTGAAGAATAAGACGCACTTGAAATTTTTTTAAATGGCTAGGGAATGCTTTGTTACATCTAGAAATAGTGGAGAAGGTGTGGGAAAGTGAAACAAAAAAACAAATTGCAAATTCTTATGGTAAAATGATAGGCTTGCCCTACATATATATAGATATATCATTCGAAAAGAGTCAGTAGAATGCATTAAATGAAGGGTTTAATGCATCATAGGAAATGGGATAACTTGAGACATAAGACGCCAATTTTAGCCTTTAGAATGTAGATATGGTGGAGAAATTGAGCATAAGAGGCCCATAAGACATCTAGGACATTAAGAGCCAAAGTCTCTGCAATACAAAGAAGACTATCCCAATGCAGAAAACGTGGGTTCTCATAAGACATCTAAGGCTGTGATGCGGTTCCGACATTTAGGACGGGAAAGCCTATGTATTTGTAGTACAAAGAAAAACTTAACGCAAATCGGGAAAATTAGATAAAGGGCACATGAAGGACCTTAGGACACTAGGACATGAGTTCCTCACAAAGACAAAACATCCGCACAACAAGAAGGACTAGTTCATTGTGGGGAAGGTGGAAGATTGGAGAATAGGAAGCTCGAAGGAACATGGGACACAATGGACACAAAAATAAAAATACCTGCAAAGACAAAGGAAAAGTCCCAAATTCAAAAATTTGAAAAATTGACTAACTGTTGAAGACTCTTTCTTTCCTTCATTTCAAACTTCACAAAGGCAAAGAAAGACTTGAAAAAGACAACTTGCCCAATTTTTTGAAAGGTCCCCAAAATACACACATTTTTGGGGAGATGAAAAAATTCTAATCATCATGGTACTAACCGACTCGATTCCTCAATGAGCTCAATGATTCCAAGTTTAGACATCTTATCAATCTCTTCCTTAACTTTGACGCACATATTAGGATTCATCTTGTAAGGCCTCTTTCTAATTGGGCACACACCTTCCTTTAACTTGATCCTCATCTTTCCCAAAGAGGGATGCAATCCCTTCAACTCATCATAGCCGCGTAGAAATAAATCTCGGAAGTCATGCAACAACTTAATAATCTTTGAAAGGTCTTGTTCGGACCTATAGTCACCAATAATGGCCTCTTTAGGTTCTATATCTATTCCAATGTTGACCTTCTTCATTTTCATAGGCTCATGATAAGTGTGTGCCCTCTCATTTATATTATCTAGGACCTCATGTGCACCTATAGTGTGTTGACTCCACTTCTTCATCATCAATCATATACACTAGTTTACCCTTCTCTTTCTCCATCCATGCATGCCCAAGCTGTGCTTCATCTGTCTCCTCTTCATCTAAGAACACCTCCAAGTATAACTCTCCAAACATATCTAATAGGAGTTTAAAAGACTTTTCACTATCCCCCATTGTAAGACACTTGATAATCTGTAATGCTTCATTCACTGGGGTTTTAGTAGAGATAGTCAAAGGTCTTAATCATACTTGAAGTCATCTCCTACCAATTCATTGGTTCCCTTGTTAACTTTGCATGAACATACCATGCGTGCATGCAACCGCATAGAGTGGTGTAGAACTTATGTACCTAGAATGATGGCGACAAGGCCTCCTACCCCTCTGTCTAGAGTCTCTCACACTTTTGAACATGATGTGAATAAGAATCCTTCTCATGGTATTCATAGATCTGTGAAGGTACATTGTTATGAAGAAACATAGTAGAGAAGGTGATTCTCACTTCTCGCCACTCCAAAAGGTTATCCCTATGTGTAGTCCACCAATGTGATTGTTTCACATAGGTATAAATCAACATATTTATTCTATCACCCTCGTCCATACAACGAGCTTCCATGGTGCATAAAAATACATCATGTTTTCCTTTTCTAGTGTGTCAAGGTACACGGTTATGACCCAAATGCCTAACCATGTGCGACTTGATTATGTGAGTAACTATGTTCTTGATCTCCCTCCCGACAATTTCATACATTCCATGTGCCTAGTTATCATAGGAAACACTGGTTATATCACTCATAGATTGAGCATCATCTCACTAAAAAGCACCTTCCTTGGATGGCTCGAGCACTTTAGGATCCCAACTATGCGCGTGTATATCTTTTTCAGATCCTCTTCACTCAAAGGTTCTACATACGGTGTAACCTTCCCATCTGTCAAAGGAATAATCATGTGCTCTTATTTGTTCTCAAAACTGATATAACCTTTATTAAAGTGAAAATAATCATTATTCACGTAGTACCAAGGGCACCCAAGCAAGGATGGAAAACTATATGCTTCTGAAAGTGCCAAGACCTCAAAGTCCCTAGTAAACTTGGCCCCTTGTATAGTAATAGTGGCATCCTTCAATACTCCAATGGGCATGGCTTTAGTCCTATTCACCATATATAACACATTTGAAGATGGTTGTAATGGTGGCCTCCCCATATAATTCCATGCATCTAAAGTGAGTACATTTACTTTTGCACCTATATCAATCAGGATATTACTTAGCAACCAACCATCAAAAACTACATTCAAAGTGATATCTTTATCATATTCAAGACTGTGAGGAGGTAAGTTCACATGCAATATCTATCTTTCACGCTAAACTCTAGTGTGGTACATTCTCCCTTAACCATTCCCTAACAAAGGAATGATGTTTTCTTGATGCAACATCTTACAAACCTCCTTCAAGTCATCAAAATATTTATGGGGTAGCTCAACTTCCTCCACCTACTCCAGCTTCCGTGAGTTTTCTTTCAAGTAATGTCTCTCACCCTGCAAGTTTTTAATAACATCCATAGTTTCTTGATAGACTTTCTTATGATGGGAAAGATATGGATACTTCGCATTTATCACCTCTTGTTTTGTAATAACAAGCTTCTACTTTAGAATCTCACGAATGCACACAAACTCAATAAGTGTAGTCACCAACACAGGTGTCATCTTAGGATCAGGTACTAAATTTGGCATCCACTGATCTTTCACAACACGTTGTACTCTAACCATTATCCTACTTGTGCTTCTTACTTATACAAATTCGAGCATTCCTCAAAATTTTGATTCTTTCCACACCATAAGAAAATAATGTTTTGAGGGTATTCACACCTATAATTATTAAGGGATACACAAGTAAAATATGTTCCATGGGAAAATTCACCTCTTCCACCACCATAACCTCAGCCTCTGAATCCTCCACTATAACCTCTTCCTCTATCACCTCCATCAGAACACCCTTCATTGTGGTTATGATTATGATGTTCACCTTGTTCCTTAGAGTTGTTTGCAACAATGGTCTGATGTAAAGCATTCTTAATAGCCTCATGAATCTGATCAATCAACCTATAGTTCTCTATATTATGAGTGGCAGACTTACAAATCTTACAATAACAAGACACGTTCTTCCTGATCACGTGCTAAAACAAAGGAAATTGACTTGAATCATGATCCAAGTGACATATCTCACAATCCAACAACATGGCACACATCGATTTATGAGGGAAACTATCCTTAGTATGTCCTTTCACCTCACAATTTGTACACCAAATACCAATGTGTATCTCATGAGATGAATTGGCTGATAGTTTCTCCAACTATTTTGTGATCAATGCAATCTATGCTTCCAAGAATGGGATAACTCCTATGTCTACGCTCCAAGCCACCTCATCTCATAGAGATACCTCCAATGCCTCACGTGGATTTGTAAAATTCTTATGAGAGAGCACCCATCTAAAAGATTCTCGCCAAAAACCACTAAGTATGTTGGCTAGGGTGAATATCATAAGACAACTTTGATAACAAAGTTTTAAAATGGGTATCATACTCCTTGAAACTCTCAACCATGGCTCGCTTAATGTCCTTCAAAGACACTAATGCTTTTCTATTCAAAATTAGGTATATTAAATTCTACTAAGAAGGCATCATGCGGTGTGTTATAATCTACAACAATCTAGTTGAGCATACTTCCTATACCAATATGCACACGCCTTGCAAAGTAGTAATGAGACTAACTTGCCTTACACTCAAGAGCTGTAATCCCCTCAAAGGTGCACCATAGTATTTCACATATATGCACATGTTTAGTTTCATCCTCAATAACTCTATACTTTGAAAGGAGAAGTGACATCTCGTAATAGACTTGCTGGGGTTAGTGCGGACTATTCCCACTAGAACCCGAACCGTATCACCTCTAGTATTCCCTCCACCTCCGAACCACCAGATCCTCTAGATCTTGAGCCTTTAGATCCTTGTGATCCACCTCTTGTAATAGGCACCAAACTATAGGATGAGCTACTATGTGTCCCAAAGGTTGTATTGAATTGAATCCCTAGAGTGGGAAGTGGTGCTACTTCTAGATGTATTATAAAGGTTCTACATGCCCACGTTTTGTCGATGACATGCCGGAGAATATACCTCCAAATGGACCCTGAAATAAAATCGATGATGTATGTACCACTATAGATGAATGTGTTATCGATTAAATCCTGTACTCGATAAAAATTAAAATCTACTCATCACTACAATATCACTAACACTAGCTTGCATATCAATAACTATTTCAGAACTAGAACACAAAAACAAGGGAAAGGTCACCAGGTGGGATCAAATGCGTGTCCATGGTACTTAATATTTCTTCCTCGATGCACTCTCATTAGAAGCTAAAGGGGACCTTCTCTGCACTTACCTAAGGATGGGAGAACTAGATTCTTTGGCCCCATGTATTCTACATGAGTTCCAAATCCTTCCCGAGCCATCTCTCTCCTCAATTCCAAAGACTCCTCAATCTCATGTCTCTTTTTCAATTCCCTCTCTTACACTTCATTATACTTAAGCCATATTTCTTCTCTCTGTATTTCTCCCACCAGGTCTTCCATCCTTCACCACACATGATCCTTCCCATGCACGTGGTGGGCTTCAGCTAGCCATAGGTCATTCTTCCAAATCCAGAGTCATGATCAAGATCTTAATCACTAAAGGGATAACATGCAAATAAGATCCTACGGGTTCACGAAATAACTAAAACTCAACAAATTTTGGATAGGAATAAGTAGAAACAACATACTCTAATGTGTAACTATTCAAAATACCACTCTACCAATGATCTACAGTGCGTGTCCAAGTCAAATCAATATCATGAAAATTCGGGTAGTCTTCTTATGTTCAAATAATTTTTCTATACTTGAAATTTCTCTTCGATGCATGTGATACTAGCCACTTGTACATCTCTATAGGAAAATAGTATAAAAACATCTCATAGAGTTCATGATACATATTTTATTCAACCCACATGCGTACATAAAAATTAGGTCTAGTATTATATCTGTGAGAAAAATCTTCCTCTAAATTCTCTACCCAACTCTCAATACTAGGAAAAGTCAACCAATATGTCTTCATCATGCAACATCCTTGCAACAACTTGAAAAGAGGTCCCGATAACGAAACCAAAATGTAGTCTTATTTTACCATTCACATCCCAAAGTGAGTTGACACATCACTCATAAAGATATGAACGCTCACTCAAAGCACGCAAGGGTACCAGGTCCCTCTTTTATGGTAGATTTGTCAAGGAGTTAGCATGAAAGAACATACATTCTAGATCCATAATAACCATTCAAAGTTAAAGTATAAACAAATATAGATCACAACCATAATGTATAAAGAATGAACTAAACAAGAATCAAGATTAGATTTACCATGTGTTATCCTGTAAAATTGACAAGGGAAATTTTATGAGTAACCATACCAAAGTTTCCATTTTGGTCCCCCGTTGAGGTCTCTTAACATTTGGAGTGGTGTACAATCCCTTTCCGGAAAATCTAGTTTTTAGAACTTGGTCATTTTCAACCTTTTTGGGTTGGGCACAGTTTTCTTTCACGTTACATCAACCAAAACTGCACCCCGTATTCCTTTGGTGCATTCTAGGGAGTGTCAACACTCCAAATGTTGCACCTCCAAATGTTGCGCCAAGGCGCATGCGCCAACTTGTCAACACTCCAAATGTTGCGCCTCTCTAAAGTGTGAAGTGGGCGCTTAAAAGGTAGTGTTAACACTCTCAAAGCTGCGCCCAAGGTGCAAATCCCTTCGTGTTGACATCCACTTAAATGCACCATAGAAAAGTTGGTGGCACATTTATTGCACCTTTTGCTATATATAGGCACATCGACCTGTCATTTTCACAATTCAAAAAAATGTGAAAAAGTTATTCCTCTATACTTGTCAAAGCATTCCTATCAGCCCTGCGTGTTGTTATTTGTCACGTTCATGGACCCCACATTGTCTCCTTTATCTTATATATTCTTGGTAAGTGGCCCTTGCCCTCCTTGTGGATTTTTTGTGGTTTTTATGTTGGTTTAGGTGGTTAGGATTGTTAAAAATAACAATGAACCTAAGAAGATAATGCAATCCCAACCCATTTTGCAAATCTAAATACTCAACTCCAAAACCCCTTCTCCTCCTTCCAGATCTGTAAATTTGGAAGACCCTGCCACAAAACTACTCAAACTCATTCCCCTGTTATGCTAAAATTTTCCCTCCTAACCATCAAAACCTACCAAAAGAGTGAAAATCATATATTTTTGCAAACACTCACTGATTTTCCTTCGGCGCAAGCTTCATTATTGTTACATCTAACACAGTCGCGCCACATAGGTGCACTATCCCTACATGCAACATAAACCTTTCCCACACCTTTTAAACAAAAAAATTATTCAGGCGTAGGTGCAAGCGCACCTATAGCAACTACAACAACATCTGAATGTCGTGTAAACCTTTCTCGTGCCGCGCAATCTTAACCCCTTGGCACACCTCACCTTAATGTTGCATCTACCACATATGTGCCAATGGCACACCCTGAGACCTTGCTACACCAAATAGATCTGTGCCTGCAGTTAAAACCCTTCATATGGTGCAAGCGCACATCTATTGACACCAACATCTGAATGTTGTGTGTAGCATTTCGTGCCTGCGCCCCTTTTGGCACTATTTTCTCCCATGCAACACTTTCCCAAAGTGCGCCTTTCTTTTCTAAGACCCTGCAGCCTGCAATAGAGCTGCGCCTTGTGCCCAGAGACTCATAAATTGTTAACTTTTCATTATGTAAGCTTTGATGGATGACTTAACAACTAACATGGCTCTTCTGCAATGGACTTCCCTAATTCTTCTTGCAGATCAACAGCTAAACTCAGATCCACACATGTCTTCATCGAGTAAGAAGCCAACCAAGTCCAAGGGTAAAGCCAAGCAAACACAAGAAGAAATTAAATATAAATACTAAAGGGTCAGGATGCTTGAATCCCTTGTAAAGTGTAACACGGATATCGAGATTCGAACTTGGCCACATTGACATGGAGGACTTCTGGTCTAGAATCAAGAAGGTCACAGGCAGCCCATGGATGGATAAATTGGTTGGTAGTGGTCTACACTTTGCCGTAGGGATCCCCGTAAGTGCAATCAACAATGATTTCATGATGTTGGTGGGCCGTTGTTACAATAAAGACACATGATTTGTCACAAATGAGAAGGGCAATGTAATAATCAACCTTATGGCCCGACATTTTGAGATCATGTTGGGTATCCCTCACCACCGACATTTTGTAATGGTAAGCCAAGAGGAATGCATGAAGACATGGAACAAAAATGAAGACAAATGTATGCAGCTGATGAATGAGGTGTACCTCAAGAACAAGAAGGTAACAAGCAGGTGGCCACAAGTCATTCATCATAGTGACTTTTCAGAGGAGTTGAGTGACACCATCACCTTCCTGAGTAGGGTATTTGGGCTCCCGATGCCCATTACTTTCACAAATGGATGCTCTCGGTATTTAGAAACCATGAATAAAAATGTTCTTGATCAGCGTTTTGAATGGGGAGAGATTATCAGCAGCACGATCTCAGAACAACTTCAACAACTTTCAACAACTAGGAAGTTCTATATGAACTCCTATGTGGTATATGTTGCTACCTTAGAGAGGGACTACCCAGCATTGAGTCGGTATGGGGTATGGCCCTAGGTCAAGATATATGAGTACTATCTAGAGTTAAAACTAGAAAACAACATAGCCCAATTCAAGTAAAATCAATGATGCCTTCTTCTATGGTGTCATCTGCCTCTTGAGGCCCAACATGACTCATAGTTGGATGACCAAAAGTGTGGTCTCCACCACAGAGAAGTGGGGAGCGTTATTCATGCAATTCCCCACTTTCACCTATCTCAGAGCCGCTAAATTCTTGGGAGAGCCCACCAAATTACCGAGGTATGTGGGACCCAAGCTGATCCTATTGGAGCTGTCTAGATAACTTATCACATACCATGAGAAGTGTTTGAAAAGGAAGAAGGGTGGAACTCCATTCCCCCTCAGTGGTCAGGTATACCTACACTTCACAGAGCAAAGCCCGAGAGATTTTTGCATAGCTTGAATTTCTAAACTTAAAGCATAATTTCCTGGCGAGGCCAACCTTTGATCCTCATGATTTCCTTCCAAGGGCAAAGCTCGATCCAATTCACATCCCTTAGATCAAAGATATCTACATCAATCTATATCGTGAATTCGAGCTCAGACAAAAGGATCACTCCTAACTGACCCTAACAGAGATCATTTAGTATGGTGTGGCCATCATCCCAAAGGGTTTTCAAGAAAATGATCAAGAAGTTGATCAGGTTTATCTAGACATAGATGGGGACAATTGGCCATTTGCTGAAATTGATAGAAATAAGGCCCTCAGACTATTGAGGAAAGGGTCAAAGGCACTCTACAGTGCACTGAACATTGGTGCAAGAAAAATGGTCTCATCTACCTTGGAGTAGACTTTACCACATCTCCCTTGGGTAATGCACCCACCAAGCCGAAGCACTTTCCTAAAGGAAAAGGAAAAGATAAAGAGGGAGAGACAAGCACCGCTCAGAGGAAATTCCTGAGAGCCCTCCTTCCACCACCGAGGAGTAGGTAGTAAGCCTAATATCCCCAGGAGAAGAAGAAGTGGTAAGTGCTCCAATGGGCACATCCACTCAGGATGTTGCCACTACTACAACTGGTGAGGTTCCCACCATCCCCTCTCCCGCTCCTCCTTCCCCTCCTCATGTCACTCAACCAACCACTCCTTTGGTTGTGTCTTCTCCCCATCTTCTACCGTTCCCCCTCCCTCTTCCTCCATCTTCTCTTCCCTTGCGGATCTGTCCCCCAACATTTCTTCCCTCATCTCACAGATCCCTTCCACCCCCACGGTTTCCTCTCCTATAGTGACTCCTACCCCCGTGAGCATTGGAGGGTTGGCTTCTTTCTCAATGCCACCACCGAGCATCTTGACACATTTCCCCGTGTCCACTGTGGTTGCTCCTTCTTCCACCCATGTTTCCTCCTCTTCCTCTGGTCCCACTCCCTTAAGTCCAGAATGGATCTCCAAACACCTGAACCAACATAAGAGGAAAGTCTCTATTGCACCTATGCACTTCTCCATTATTCCGACTAAAGGGTCTAAGAAGCAAAAAGCTATAACCCACTTCTCTCAAAGCGCTTCAGGTGAAAGGGTTATGGAGATCGCATACCTTGATCTCACAAAGAAGAAAGAAGATATGTCTCCTATAGATTTTATAGTGACTCAGGTCACGATGGGAACATCATCAGAGAGCCTGTAAGGAGAAGCCTTATCCATAGTGGATGCCCTTTGCAAGAAGCTTCAAGAAGCAAAGGAAGAGAAGAGAATGTTAAAAGAGCAAAACAAGCATCTCCTCCAAGCCCTGCAAAAGATGGGCAGTGCCCCTCCTATGACTGTCACCGACCCTCCTGAAGTCCTTAGTCACGAGAAGATAAATGAATATGCCAATATCTATGAGCAAGGTGTAGCAGTTGTCTCCGCTTGAGAGAGTACATCCTCAAGGATAGTGAGGAAGTGATTACAAAGTTCACAGAGCTATATCAAAATATAGATCAAGCTAACAAGGAACTCCAAGCAATAGCAGGACCTATCTCTCGAAGAGTTGGACCATGCTAGGTTGCAACACGAGACATTCTAGAAGATGCTTGACTACCCAGTCGATGACTTAGTGAAATTTGGCGTCTTCGATCACCCGAGAGCACCCAACAAAGTCCTTGTTGCTTTAGACTATCGGGTTGACCAGATGGAGTTTGTCTTGGAGAAGATAGACAAAATCAAGGAGGAAGCCCTAGATGCCATGCATCAAATGGAGTAGATCATCTTAAGAATGTCTCCAGGGTTACTCGGTGTAGATTACACCTTGAGGAAGGCAGATGATACTATTCAGCTTTTCAAGGAAATCGTGTCGCAGGGTTTAGCATCAGAAACCACTTTTGATATAGAATCTATTAACAACCTTTTGGCCTACCATGACTTTGTTGGATACCTGATGGAGGCAGGAAATGAATATTTCAAACTCCCGAGAAAGAATCAGAGATGAATGGGAGACTTACGAAGTCATCGGGGATCACACCAAGGGTCCTACTTATGATCAACTTCAACCGATGGTCAGCAAGTTCATGGAGTATCGAGCTCAATTTCACATTAACTCCCCTGAGCAGAAGCAGGACACTCCTTTCAAGCCAAGGGATGATGATGAATAGGCTCCTTCCTCCTAGGATAGATCCCATTTTTGTAACATTATTTAAAAGTATGTTGGCACGAATGATGACATCATCCATGTTGCACCATGGGATGTTGTTATCTACCAAATTGTTCCAAATTCAACTTTTGACTTTTAAATATTTTGTAGATATTTTGTAGATATTTTGTAAATAGTTGTTGGCTCCTTTTTGTCTTCTTTCTCCTTCTCCTTCTATAAATACTGGAATGCTTGTTGTATTCCGGGTGAGCAAATTTGTATGAAAAATAGAGTGAGGAGAGAAAGACTTTGAGCTTTCTTGTAACAGAACATTATTAATACAAAATTGAGACTTTGTGCTAAATTCCTGTGTTATGTGTTAGATCTTTCTTAAGTTAGATCTGCATGCTTATTCTGTTGGATTCACATATGATTTTGTCATTTGTTTATCAGTATTGCTTTGTTTGTTTATGTGAGTAAGTTTGGCTCTGTTTACTACCAGCCTAAAACATAAACCCTCTGACCTTTCTACTTTGGAATTCATTTCTTTTCTCCCTTCAGATCCACCTCTCTTCTATTCCTTCCTTCTTTCCTTTCTGTTCTTCATCGGAACTAACTCTACCAGATGAGATCTTAAAACCCCCTGAAGGTAGAATACTGTAAGACTTGCACAGATTCCTACTGGTAGAATAGCAATAAACCAGTTTCACTTTGCTGTCTCAAAGAGGGGCTATGCCTTGCACACTGTTGGCTTGTCTATCCATAGAATGTCCCACTTGATGATTTTTGGACCAACAATTTTTGGTGACTCTACCTGGGAAAGAACCAGATCTATGTGAATGTTATGTCCACTAAAAGACACCAATAATTTTAAAGAAGTGGGGAGACTAAGAAAATAGATAAAACTATAAAAATCACTACCTGTTTGCAAATCTTAACTCTTTTTTAAAATCTAATTTTTTTGCAAAAGTGATCCAAACTGAAAATTTTCTTCAAAGATCCATAGATTTGGATCAAAAAATCAAATCTAAGATCTGAAAATCAGCTTACTAAGTTTACCATCATTTTATCCTCGCTAATATTTGTCATTAAACTACAATTGGTTTTCAAAAGAGGGATAAAATTGAATATTTAGGAAAGTACATGTTGCTGATTTTTGTCAGAAAAATCAGAAAATCAGCAAGTACAAACAAAAGAGTTTTTAAATTTGCTCTAAAATCATTGCAGATCCGAACAGATACACTGGCGGGTGAGCCATTTACCCATAGCAGGAGAGCTCGTGGAGAAGTTGATCCTATTTTTGATCTACTTCAAAGGCACAAGTTCAGTATTACACCAACATGCTTCACGTCACTGAGTTCAGCTAATCGGTCAGCTAGAAGTGCCTCACCTCCATGGAAGAACCAGTTTTCATAGGGAGCCTCTACATCAATTTGCAATGCTCTGTTGCTAAGTGAAATTGCACTCCTGGATCACGTCCTCTTTCCAACTTTTCAAATGGCAGTACCATGGGGAAATGCTATGGGCCCTCTTGCATTACTACATCCAGTTCACACAATCCCTCATGGAAACCACAAGAAATTCCCAAGGTTTGATGGGAGTGGAAATCAAAGTATGGATTCACATATATCCGCATTCATTATGTCATGCAACATTCTAGATGTGACCCATGAAGATGTGTCAAGACGCCTCTTTTAGAGACCTTACAAGGACTTGGAGCAGATGGTTCCAACATTTTCTAGCCGAGATCTATCTATCCCAGTTGGGCCACATTACGAACCGCATTTGAAGACAAGTATAAGCCTTCGAAGATGCATTTTCATTATCACAAATATTACTCACTTGAAGAAGGAGGCCAATGAAACCATGTGTGATTTTATCACCTGTTTCAATTCACTGATTAACCATGTGCCACCTACCATGTTGCCGACACTAGAAAATCAAAAGTGTTTCTTTGTGAATTCCATGAGCTAAAGAGTAAGTTTCTTACTCTTACAAGAACAAATCACCACCCTGGATCTCACTCAAGCTACGACCATTCAGATAGAAGACAACCTACTTATATCTAGTGACTTAAAATGAAAGCCATCCAAGCCTAATACTTCAACTCCTTCTCAAGCCACTTCATCAGATCCGACATTCCAAAAGATGGCAAACAACTTGCTCGCATTAAAAAAGTAATTAGCTCAAGCTTCGTCCTCCACTCTGTACTGGGATATTCCACAGAGGAACTTCACTCCCAACAACACCCCACAAAGGCTGAATTTTACTACTACTCCAAGGTTAGCACTTGAGGCCCCTCCGGTTAATGCCCCTGGTTGAGATTGAAGAAGAGTAGTAAATTTAAAAGAACCTTCATCACAACGTGAGATGATCAAGATGTCGGTGAACTGGATGACGACTCTACAATCAGGTATATGGAATTTGAAGATGAGGAATATGATGAATAGGAGGGTACCCAAGGGTATGCAAGTGGACAATCATATGCTGTTTTCACCCACTCATAAGATAAAGAAGAAGAATTTTTCTGTCAGATACAAAAAGAGAGGACCGTGTCGAACACGCTCCAATAATATCTAAAAGAGGTAATCCTCTTCCCGCTCAACCTCCTATTAATCCTTTTACGAAGAAATATTTTCCTCCCATCTCTCCTCTAAATCAACCTTCTTTGTTTCCATAAAGACCAGTAACCCTACCCTACCATCACAAAATGAAGGACTCATTCCTTCATCAACGCAGCCCTTGGTCGCATTCGACATAGTCGATCACGCTAAAAAGACCAAGATTCAAATGTTTGAAGCTAAATATATTCAGTCTAACCCCGAGCAGCTTGTAAGATTAACCGAATATATCTAAAGCCAAGCTTTCATCCCCTCTCCTGTCTCCCCAAAAGGAATCCTTTCCACTCCTCCTACATCTCGCATAAATGTTTCCTTGACTTCCATGTCAGGCAAAATCGAACCTTTTTATCTCTCCCTCCTAATCAATGGTCACAAACTAATCAACTACATAATTGATTTTGGGGCTTCGATAATGTCATGCCAGCAAAGGTCACCCATGCTTTGGGCCTCACTCTTACTAAGCCTTTCGGTAGATGTTACTCCATGGAAACCAAACAGGTTCCATTAATTGGTCAAATCAAAGATGCACAGTTTGCATTTGTAGCATTCCCAGAGAAAAGGGTAAAGATGACCATCCTCATTACTGATATCCCAGTAGCATATGGAATTCTACTAGAGGAAGCTTTTACAGAGAAGTTGATGAAGAGATTCATATGGATTGGTCCAAAGCCGTAATCCCCTGTCAAGGGTGTTATGCGACATTGGAGCTTGAATCACAAAAGAAGTACCTAGTCACCAACTCTGACAAACCCAAAGCCCAAATTCTCTTCAAATCATTAGGGATGGGGAACTACTTCTTATCCACTGAGTCTGATAAAATGGATGTTCTCGTCAGGAGGAGGACCTTAACAAGATATGGACACTGCAGTTTGATGGCAGTTGTGCAATGAGTGGATGTGGCACTGGAGCTGTCCTGATATCTCCTGAAGAGGAGATTTTTCCTCTTTCTTTCAAATTGTAGTTTTTCAATACAAATAATACTACTGAGTATGAATCTTTGTTACTCAAGTATGTAAGCTACAAAAGAAAGAGGAATCAAGAACCTAAAAGTACAAGGTGATGCCAAACTGATCGTCAACCAGGTAAAAGGGGTGTACCAAGTGAAAAATGACAGACTCAGGCACTACCGCAATGTAGTATGGGACAACATTGAGGAATTTGATGCTTTCTTGATAAAATCCATTCCAAGAGCTCAAAATGACATGGCCGATTCATTGGCCGTCTCAGCGTCCCTTATGCTCCCTCACCTAGGGTTGAAAATAGACACATATACCATTAAGGTAGTCTTTCGCCCAAGCGTGCCAGACAATTCTCAGCACTTACAGGTATTTAATGATGACAATCAACTTATTTCCTTTCTAGAGAAAGCAAAAAAATTTCAATGAGCTTCATTTTGAAGGATCTACTTCTGCATGCCGTGAATCTGTCACTAGTCAAGCGAACAAATCAAAAGAAGGTGATGGCATATGTCAGCTCAGGGGAAATAAAATTCCAAAGGGTTTAGTCTCTCTGGAACGTTTTTTTGACAAACATGATCATTTTGTCAAGAAGAAGTGACAAGATGATCCTAACTCCTCTCTAGAGACCGAATCGGTCAACTTGGGTACTGTAGAAGATCCGTAGTTTGTGAACATCGAGAAATGTTGTACACCCAAAGAAAAGTGGAATTTTTTCAAATTGTTGAAGAAATATATGGACGTATTGGCATGGTCTTATGCTGATCTAAAGTCTTTCAAGCTGAAGGACGTTCATGACATCCCGTTAAAGGATGATGTCAAACCCTTTTGCCAGAAATAGAGACATTACAATCCCAAGATCTCGGGCACCATCCAGGTGGAAATACATAAAATGTTGGATGTGAGAATCATCTTTCCTATCCATCATAGTACCTGGGTCACAAACATCATTCCCGTACAAAAGAAGAATGGCGAGATACACATATGTGTATATTTTTGCAATCTAAATTAGGCATCCTTGAAAGACAACCACCGCTCCCATAATGGATCAAAGTTCGTGCAGGTAAGAATCGGTTCGAGAGATGCTATCCATGCTTGATGGTTTTTCGGGCTATAAGCAGATTGAAGTCTCACCTGAAGACCGATTCAAAATGGCATTCACTACTCCCTGGGGCACATTCACCTACAGCAGGATGCCTTTTGGCTTGACCAATGCTGGTGCCACCTTTCAGTGAGCGATGGAATTCACATTCAAAGGTATGATGGGAAATGTCATCATAGTTTATTTGGATGACTTAACTATGTTCTCAAAAAATCGAAGTGATCATTGTGATCATTTGGAGCAAGTATTGATTAGATGCCGAGAACATGGGATTTCCCTAAATCCAAAAAAGTTTTTCGAGGTCACTGAAGGAAAGTTTCTGGGACACGTTGTCAGCAAGGAAGGAACAAAGATAGATGTCAAAAGGGTTAAGGCTATTCAGAGCCTTACCTTACCCACAAGCAAGACCGGTGTTCACTCTTTCTTTGGAAAGGTGAATTTTCTCAGATGCTTTGTTCCCGACTTCACTGAAAAGACTCGTCACATATCAAATATGATGAAAGGGTCACAAAATTTCCGGTGGAGCGAAGAAGGGAAGATGTCATTCAAGGATATAAAAGCCTCCGTTGCTTAGGAACCTGTCTTGGTATGTCCCGACTTCTTCAAGGATTTTATCATGTACGCTATGTGTCTCAGTGCATACTGTATCAACCATCTTAATGCAGAAGAACTCTGAGGATGTTGAATCCCCAATCGCTTTCATGAGCTCCCCTCTCAAGCCTCATGAATTGAAGATGTCTCAATTAGAAAAACATGCCTTCGCAGTGGTCAAAGCAGTCAAGAATTTCGGTACTACATCCTAAACTCTCATACGGTAGTGCTGGTTCTTGACATGATAGTTAAGTCTATCCTAACTCAACAGGAGTTAGGAAGCTTACAAGAGAATTGGATCGCAAAGGTCCAGGAGTATGATCTAGACATAAAACCAACCAAGTTGGTAAGAGGCAAGGGCCTATGTCAGCTTATGGCTAAAAACAAAGATTCAGAGGCCCCTAAAGAGGAATTTGATTGCATCGACGGAGCGCAGGGTCAGTTGGAGAAAGCTAATTCTCTACCTATGGTTCTATTTGTTGTGACTAGTGACGAATGGTATTCAGACATTGCTTTCTTTCTCACTTATGGTGAGTTCCCAGCTCACCTAACTTTAAAGGAAAAGCAGACTGTAAATCTTAGGGCAACTAGATATGTCATATGGGATGAAAGTCTATACAAGCACATGATTGATGGGATCTTCTTGCGATGTGTTGACAAACAACAACAGATCAAATTGCTTGAAAGTTTTCATGAATCGGCCTGCAGCGGTCATTTCTCCTCATCTGTAACAACACATAAGATTATCTAGGCTAGATACTACTGGCCAATGCTATTTTAGGATACAACCACCTGGGTAGAAAAATGTGAGCTCTGCCAACAATTTGTTGGCAAACCAAAATTGGCTTCTTTTCCCCTCAGGCCCATCATTATTGACAAACCATTCAGGAAATGGGGAATTGACTTTATCGGAGCACTACATCCCCAATCAATTGCTAGACATAGTTATGTCCTAACAGCAATAGATACTTCACCAAATGGGTGGAGGCCATGCACGTTAAGAATGACACCTCTCGAAGTTATTTGCAACTTCATCAAAGAAAATATCATCGTGAGGTTTGGCATCCCATACAAGATCGTTGCTTTGATAATGCTTCTAACTTCTCCTCACGGGAAGTTATCGGTTTTTTCTATAGATACGGGATAACCTGGGCCCATGCCTCATATTATTACCCCCAGGGAAATGGTCAGGAAGAATCCAGTAATAAGAACCTAGTAACCATCATACGAAAGCTGGTCGACGAGAATTAGTGGTCATGGCACAAGTCATTGTATGATGCTTTGTGGGTAGACTGTATTACTCAAGAGGTCTCTCGGTATGTCACCTTTTCAAGTGTTATATGGAATCGATCGTTGAGCTCCCCATTTCCACGAGAACTCCCTGCTCTACACTTGGCACGAGTGATCGAGGATGAGACTTTCTAGAATTCTCTAGAAAAGAGGATCATGTATCTAACATAACTTGAAGAAAAGAGAGTAAGGGTGGTCAACAGGATCACTGAACATCAGAATCAAGTCAAGAGACTATTCGATAAAAAGGCTAAGCAGAGGGATTTCCAGGTGGGATATCTCATCCTTTTATGGGACAAGTGAAGAGAGCCAAAGGGCATGCACGGAAATTTGACTCTCTTTGGAAAGGGCCTTTCAAGATCAAACAACTCAATGGAGAGAATAGCTTCTATCTCTCATATCTGGATGGGGCGAGCTCCCGCTCCCTATAGTGGGCAACATCTCAAAACTTTTAGGAAGTAGAGCTTTCTCTCTTATTTGTACAGTTTACTTTAGTTATGTGTTTATTTTTGTCATGTGTTTGCTTTTTGTTGGTTGTGTGTTTTCCTTTCTTTTTCATTGCCCTTGTTTTTGACTTTGTAACCCAATGGATAGGCACATGTTGATATGAGATTCTCTCCCCTTAAACTTCACTCAAAGATAGTCCCTAGAAAGAGCTAGCTATTATCCTGTAAAATTGACAAGGGCAATTTTATGGGTAACCATACCAAAGTTTCCATTTTGGTCCCCGTTGAGGTCTCTTAACGTTCAGAGTGGTGTACAATCCCTTTCCGGAAAATCTAGTTTTTAGAACTTGGTCATTTTCAACCTTTTTAGGTTGGGCGCAATTTTATTTCATGTTACATCAACCAAAATTACGCCTCCTATTCCTTTGGCTCATTTTAGGGAGTGTCAACACTCCAAATGTTGTGCCTCCAAATGTTGCACCTCCAAATGTTGCGCCAAAGCGCATGTGCCAACTTTTCAACACTCCAAATGTTGCACATCTCTAAAGTGTGAAGTGGGATCTTAAAAGGTAGTGTTAACACTCTCAAAGCTGTGCCCAAGGTGTAAATCCCTTCATGTTGACATCCACTTAAATGCAACATAGAAAATTTGGTGGCATATTTATTGCACCTTTTGCTATTTATAAAGCGCGTCGACTTGTCATTTTCACAATAAAAAAAAACATGAAAAAGTTATTCCTCTGTACTTGTCAACATTCCTGTCATCCCCGTGTGTTGTTATTTGTAATGTTCATGGACCCAACATTGTCTCCTTTATTTTATTGTTTCATTGCAGAATGTTTCCATTCTTAGAATAGAGTTACTTCTATCCTTTCATTCTCTTGAGAAACAGATAAAGGTTAGGGCTAGGAGGAATACCTGTTGAGTGTTGGGAGGGTGTGTGCGTACCGTAGAGAGAGATCAGACCGATTGCGAAGAACTCCTTTTTTTTCTGGGAAGGACTACCTGTGAATAAGAATGCAAGACCACCAGATTATAGTTAGATAATAAATGAGGGAACTACCTTGGGCCCAAGAAATATTAGACTTCCTTTCGAAGGTGGTCAGTTCCCCTTTTAATACGAATTAACACAAATGATAACAAAGAAGTTATTGCGAAATTACAATTTAGTTACCTCGTTAAAAAGCAATAGAGGAAAGGCTGGTTTTGGTTTGAGTCACAGTGACCGATGCCGGTCACTGCATAACCGACTGTGGTTATAACACCGGTACCGGTGGCTGATAACCGATATCGGTAGGGGCAGTGATTTAGGGGCTTTCAATGAAGGTTGGTTATAAGGCGGTTATGGTGTTTATAAGGTTGGTAAATGATCAGGGGTAGGCAATAGGGTGATGGAGAAGACTCAGAGAGTGTGGGAGCTATTCTTGGGGCAATGTAGGGGTAGAGGAATGAAGGTTAGATGTAGGGTGCTATCGGGTAGTAGATCTAGGAGTGAGCTTATAATTACTATGAATCAGAAGTTCCAGAAATGGTATTTAAGAACGTACAAGACACTACTTACTAGTTCCTGATGAAGATACAGGTCCAAGGATTGTGATGATGAAGGCAAGGCTCAGGTGGGATGATCTGACAATCAAAAGTGAGCTATCTTCTCTCCCAATGCTTGGATGAGTGTCGTTGTGCTCTGGTTACTCAGTTGCAGTCTTGGGCTTGATGTCCTTCTCCGTAAAAACTTCTCTTTTCTTCACTTGTCTTTGTCTTGCCAAGTGAATTCGGATCTTTCAAATGAATTCCGATCCCTTGTTTTTGGTTGGGGAAGGTCATTTATAGGGAACCAATGGTGGTTACGTAACCAATGGTAGTCGAGTAGGAACCGATGTCGGTTAAGTCAAAGTGGGCTATTTTTAGTAAAATAGCCAACTTTCCCTCCTTTTCTCCCAAGGGATTAGTTGTGGGCTTGGTCAAGTCATTATTAGGATGGTTATGGTGCGGGTGAGGAGTTATTAGTCAAGGGTGTGGATGTAGACCAAGTTATAGGTCTTAATTAGGTTAGTTTAGGGTTAGGGCTAGGTCATGATGAGGTGGCGAAATGAGGTGGCAGGTTTGGAGATGTGGATTTATTAATTATAAGGTAATTAATAAATAATTGTGTAAGGTTTAGGTGGTGAGGTTAGGTTGCAAAATGAGATGCGGGGCACAGGGTGTTGTAAGACACAAATTTGGTGTCTACATTAGCCCCTTGTTGTCGTGTAGCTTGTCTTGTCTTGTGACGCCGCACCGACAATAAAAGAAGTGGTTACTCCCGTTAAGGGTATAGGTAATCCCCCTCAAATCTATCATAGATTGAGGTGACATGAAATCAAGGATAGGGTTGATAAAGGGTGAATGGTGTTGAGATGATGGTAAGATGGTGGGGTAAGTTCAAGGAAGAAGACACACGTTGAAATGCAGTAGTGCGACCAGGGTACATGATTTGAAGAACAAACAAGCAATTCATAGGCAAAGGTCGATAGTTTATCCAAATAAGGTTGATATAATCCTAGTATCCAAGGCATAGGAAGTAGCTCCAGGGGATATAACGGGTAAGGTACATGAACGTTTAGGCATGTTCAGTAGTACCAAATGGTTGGTTTGGTTGAGATAAACATCACGGTCTCGGTCTAGGCAAAGTTGGTCGACTGATCAAGTCAAGTATCCTAAGCATGCTAAAAACATGAACAGGTGAGCGCGATTGAACAAAAAGCTACATGATGGGTGGATAAAATCATAAGTTGCGGGTCTTGGTCGAGGTACTTAATTGGTGCGGCCTTGGGTCGGGCTGATTGAGTGGTGAGGGCCTTGGGTCGGGCTGATTGAGTGGTGAGGGCCTTGGGTCGGGCCTGATTGGTTGGGTGCGGCCTTGAGTCGGGCCGATTGATTAGTTGTGGCCGTGGGTCCGGCCTGATTGGTTGGGTGCGGCCTTGGGTCGGCCGGATTGGTTGGTTGGTTGCGGGCTTGGGTCGGGCCTGATTGGTTGGTTGTGGCCGTTGGTCGGGCCTGATTGGTTGGTTGTGGCCTTTGGTCGAGCCTGATTGGTTGGTTATGGCCGTGGGTCAGGCCAAATGGTTGGTTGTGGCCTTGGGTCGGGCCTAATTGGTTGGTGGTAGCCTTGGGTCGGGCCAAATGGTTGGTTGCGGCCTTGGGTCGGGCCGATTGGGTGGTTGTGGCCTTGGGTCGGGCCGATTGAAGTTAAAATAAGGCTAGTCAGCAAAGCCGGGGTAGGTGATGCGGGAAAAAGTGGAGATTGGTGGATAAGGGCGGGAGTTAGGTTAAGGAAGTAGATAACCGATATCGAGTTATGTGTGACCGATACCGGTATTCTAGGGCGAAATAACTGGTATCGGTTATAGGTCAAAACCTATAAAAAGAAAAATACGGCATGTCATTGTCACTTTGTGAATTTGAGCGCCCAATTTTATCTTGTCTGAGGTGTGAAGTGATTGTGTTAAGTTCGTGGGCTGAGTTGGCACTAGTGGAGTGGAGAAGTGAGTTATTGGTAGGCCCCAGCGATCAGGAGGCAGAGTTTGATTGGTGGAGGACCCTGCGGAGGAGATTTGGAGCCATGGCACAGCCCGGAGGAGCAGGAGGTGCTGGAGGAGCTGGACCACTACCACCTTTGAGGATGGAGAGGCCAGGTGAGCGGCGTCGATGATCACGATCATCACCTAGTTTGGGATGAGGCGCAAGGGTCTAAGTGAATTTCATAGGGGTAGAAGAATAAATAAGGATGCCGACCTGCGTGTCGATGATAGAGAAGATGTATTTGTTTAACATCTAAATAAAACTGAATATGTATGTTGATTTGAGTTATGATAATAATAAGAATGTTTGTGTTTTGAATGTTTTGAATTGATAAAGGACCAAGGTGAGTGTTATCAATATAAATATGCGAAATCATTTATATTTTAACAACACATGATAGGTTATGGTAGGGGATGGTCGAGCTAACCTTGGGAGACCCCATGTCTCCTAAGTGCTACCTACATAGCCCATTGCACAAAGCAAGGAGGGGCCTCAGACCGATGTAGTTCTCCCTTAGGACCAGGGAGAGGTGAATTCAGGAAATTTGGTTGTGGTTAGGTAATTTGTTGGTTGGTAAAAATATTGATATTGGTAGGGTAATGTTGTTGGTGTTGGTAAGGTATTGGCGGTATTGGTGTAGGTATAGGTGAAGCGAAGGTTAGCTTACCCAAGTATTAGGGAAACGTGTCCTGATTAAGGTCAACACATAATCCTAGATTCGGGTAAAAGAGGGAAAAGTGTCCCATAGTTGGAAAGAGCTGAACAAACCACGTATTATCGGAGGATGAACTTGAATCCCTAGGTACCTTGCATAGGCAAGAAGTCGATAGGTGAAAAGAGTTGTATAATCACAATATATCGGATATACGTCACGTCCCTTGAGTTTTGTTGTTTTGAAGAATGGTGAGATGAGGTAGATGGTATAGCTGGGGCGCGATCGAACTTGTTATAAGGTGATTATTCTGATGAAAGAGAACCAAACCTAAATAGACAAGTCCATGACTCAAAAGTGCTTTTGAATGCTGCTTTTATTATTATTATTATTATTATTTTTAATATAGACTGATCGATGCGGGAAGTCTATATGGGATATGCATTTTGTTGTTCTTGAGCTCTTCATGAAGCTGATCAATGTGAGAAGCTTCTGATAGAGGCTGACTTTGTATAGCTGTCCTTCAAGGGAGCTAGTCTATTTATAGTAGCAGATGCGGCTTTTGTGTATAGTTGTCCTTCGAGGGAGCAGTCTATGTATAACTTTGAGGTCTAGATGTCCGTTTTGGCATGAAGCATCTAGTTTTGTAGGAAGTTTGACTCAAGAATATCCCATAATTGTATAATTGAGAACGTGTTATTTTGATACTTTTAAGTCATGGACCAGACTAAAAAGGGGAAGGCATCTTTAAGAGGAGATGATGACCAAACCATGTGAGCGTGATTCTATTTTGAGATGCATGAAACAAGGTGTATGAGGTGGTAAATGAGCTCAAGGGACGAGCGCAAGGTAGATAAGAAGTGATATAATACTAAATTCAATAGTAGAATGGTCGAAGATGCAAGGCATTAAGGGGTTCAGGCTCAGGTTTACCATTGAGCGAAGCTAAATGGTAAGTGCCTGATCCGTAAGTGTGAGTGATAATGTAAGGCCCAATCCAATTTGGAGAAAATTTTCCACGCTTGCTCTTTTCTAGTTTGGTTACATGTTGATTCTCTTTGAGGACAAGATCACCAATCTTAAAGGTACGCTCATGAGTTCGCTTATCATAAGCACGCTTGATGTGCTTTTGATAGATTTGAAGGTGGTCAAGAGTTGTAAGACGACACTCGTCAAGAAGCTCCAATTGGGCTAACCGCTCTTGGCGGAAATCATCATTGGTGAGAATATCCTGGAGAGATATTCTTAGGGAGGGTATTTGTATTTTGAGAGGCAAGACAACCTTGGTACCATATACCAATGAAAATGGGGTGGCATGAGTGGAGGTATGAATGCTGGTACGATAAGCCCAAAGGGAAAAGGGGATGTGATCAGGCCAATTTTTCCCAGAATCGTTAACGACTTTCATGAGAATTTTGGTCAGGGTTTTGTTAGAAGATTCAACCTGACCATTTTCTTGTGGATAGTAAGGTGATGAGAAGCTAAGTTTGATACCAAAGTTGTCACAAAGGTCTTGTAACAACTTATTTTTGAAAGATTTTCCATTATCTGTTATCAGGTGATGAGGAACACCAAAACGACAGATAATGTGATGGTTGATGAACTCTATGATTTTTTCTTTTTTGGTTGAAATGAGTGGAATGGCCTCCACCCATTTAGTGTAATATTCAGTTGCTGTGATTATCCAACGGTGATGTTGCGAAGAGGGCGGGTGAATCTCACTAATAAGGTCTAAACCCCATTGTGAGAAAGGCCAAAGATCTCGTGCGACCTGTAGCGGATGGCTAGGAGTATGTTGAAGGTTGGCATGTTGTTAACACATAACACAATGCTTAACATATTTGTAGCAGTTGTTATTAAGAGTAGGCCAATAATAGCCTAGGCGAAGGATCCATTTGGCCACGGCAAGGCCACTAAAATTTCCACCACAAATGCCGTCATGGACTTGTTGGATGGTATAGGTGACCTCCGCGCCGGTTAGACATCGAAGGAGGATGCCATCAAAGCCATGTTTATAGAGGAGTCCCCCATGATGACATAACGAGAAACACTTTTAAGAAAAGCACGTTTGCCGTTACTAGTAAGGTCGGTGGAGAAGAAGCAGAGGTTGTAAGGTAGTCGTGAAATTGGTGATACCGGGTATCCTGTGAATTAGGAGACACATTATTTACGATACAAACATCGGGACCGAGTAAGATGGGGGAAAAGAGTTGTTGGACCAAGACAAATATGTCGAGTCGATTGGTGAGGCAGAATTTGTGAGGCCAAGCAAGCCATAGTATCTCGTAAATTTATTAGTTGAGCGGGGAATGGTTTGGATAGAATAATGAGAAAATAAGGTCAACAGTGAGTCCACATAATGTTTGTACTTTTAAAGTTCTTCATTTTTACATTGGTAGATGCCCATAACTTGATTGACTACCAGTTGAGAGTTGCCAAAAATGTTAATAGACTTTACACCTAAGTGTAATGTAACCTGGAGACCCAAAACAAGGGCCTCGTATTCCGTTGTATTATTAGTGCAGGGGAAATCGAGCTGGAATGAAAGAGGCATAGGTTCAGCGTCAAGAGGAATGAGAACAACGCCGGCCCCTCCGCGCTGGCATTTGGATCCATCGAAGAAGAGGGTCATTGGATACGACTCCTCACTGAGTGAAAGAGTGGCGATGAGTTCGTCAGGGAAAGTAAAATTGGTAAATTGTTCCCCAGGTAAGGGGGCTTCTGTGAGTTGGTCTGCGATAGTTTTTCCTTTGACTGATTTCTGGTGTATAAACTCAAAGTTGAGGTCGGCGACGAGCATAAGCCATCGGGTGATGCGTTGGTTTAGATGAGGTTTGGCGTACATATAATGGATGGGGTTCACGTTGGTGATGACAAAAGTTTTGTGATTCAGGAGGTAATGGCGGAGTTTGGTGGCCACGAATGATAGGGCTAGGCACAACTTTTCTACATGTGTATACCTAGTCTCGTAATCCACAAGAGTATGACTTATGTAATAAACGGCTTGTTCTCGATGCTCGGAGTCACGATGTGTGAGCATGGCTCCTACAACATGGTCGGTGGCGGAAAGGTAAAGGTAGAAAGGGCGATCGTCCTGAGGTGGGATAAGCATGGGTGGCTGCAAGAGATAGGCTTTAAGAGCCTCAAAGGCTTGGTGGCACTCGTCGCTCCATTGAAAGACAATGTCCTTTTTAAGGAGATGATGAAAAGGTTGACATCGATCTGAGAGTTGTGAAATGAAATCGCTGGATAGATTGGAGTTTGCCCTGCAAACTACGCAATTGTTTGAGGTTAGTGGGTGGGGGAATTTCTAGGATAGCTTTGACTTTAGCTGGATCGACCTCGATGCCATGCAAAGAGACAATAAAACCAAGGAGTTTTCCCGAAAGGACACCAAAGACACATTTCTTTGGTTGAAGATGAACACAATATTGTAACAGGTGATCGAAAATAATGGTTAAAACATCGAGATGTTCACTGTGATGTTTAGATTTTCCAAGAAGATCATCGACATAATCCTCAAGGATAGTGTGCATAATGTCATGAAAAATGTAAGTCATAGCCCGCTGATAGGTTGTGCCAGCGTTCTTAAGGCCAAACGACATGACACGATAGCAGAAGGTTCCCCAAGGAGTTATGAAGGTGGTTTTATGTTGATCGGCCGGGGCTACCAAAATTTGATTGTATCCCGAGAAGCCATCCATGAGAGAAAGCATCTCATGGCCCGCAGTGAGATCAACAAGTTGATCAATACTAGGTAGGGGGAAGTCATCCTTTGGGCAAGCGAGGTTAAGGTCCCGGAAATCTGTACATATCCGAAGTCCCCCCGTTACTTTAGTGACAGGTACGATGTTAGAAATCCATTGAGGATAGTCAATAGGTAAGATGAAGGAAACAGAAAGGAGTCATTGAAGCTCTTCTTTGACCAAGAGAGTAATGCGTGGATGCATTTTTCTCAGTTTCTATTTAACTAGTTTGGAGTCGGGTTTCAGAGTAATGTTATGGACAGTGATGTCAGGATCAATTCCTGGCATGTCAGCGTAGGACCAAGTGAAAGCTTGGTTGCGGGCATGGAGGAAGGTAGTGAAGGCAGTTTGTTCTGATGCGTTAAGAGATTGTCCGATCTTCACAATGTGAGGATCGTCCTCTGTGTGGATGTTGATTTCTATAGTCGACTCATTCAACATGGTTTGAGTTTCAGATGGTAAGGCACATTGAATATAAGAGTCATCCGCACCAAGATAAGTGAGGATGGAGTCATCATCCTAGCACTCAACAACATTAATTGAAGGTGAGTCTTCTTCAATCATGTCTGGATATAGAAGGGGAAAAGAAGATGGGTCTTCATTATCACGTTGATAAGTGAGAGGACCCAGGAAGATAGCGTTTACGAAATTTTTTTTTAGGAGGGATAGATTCTGGGTCTATCGACTCTGTGGGTGATGATGGCAAAATGAATAATGATGGTTCAGAAATGGTGACTTCATCATCTTCCTGGATACAATGGATATGTAGTTTCTTTGGTGTAGGTGGTTTAGAGAATCCAAGACCATGACGATCTTTGTGTTTGCGTGTAGTCACGGGAATGATCGTATGTCGGCCTTGTTCATAAAGACCGAAACCGAAGCCCTTCCAAGCACAGCGCGTCAGGAAGGTGAGGGCAAAACGACGATTAGTTAGATATTGAAAATCAGATTGGAAGGGAACCACACCAAGGGGAGGTTCAGGGGTGACAGAGGATGCATCGACACCCCCATACGTTAGGTTGGTGTGGCAATTAGGTGGTCCATAGGAGATTACTTCCCCACACAACGGTCGTAGGTAGGATGTGCATGTAACTATCCATACTCCTGTGGGGTATGGAAAGTGCTAATGTTATATAGGCGATACTCCCCTAGCGTAAGGCGTTGAAAAACATCTACCAAGGGATCTGAGGTTGGGATGTTGTCCGCTGGGAAGGAAGTGGTATTTGCGGTGGCGGTTTCATTGGTTGAATGTGTAGGTGCGGTCGAGGTGGATGGTTGAGGTGTGGTCGAAGTAGATGGTTGGGTTGGATGAATGGGTGCCTTGACTGGTACAAGCACATCATTAGGGCGATATAACATATTGCAGGTTTTAAAGGGGGAGCGTCAGCTTTTACGGTGTAGGACTTCCCCTCATACTTGAATTTTATGCATCTATGTAAGGTGGAGGGAACGCATCCCATAGCCGGATCCAAGGGCAGCCTAACAACATGTTGTATTGGAATTCTCCCTCAAGGACATAGAAGAGTTTGGGTAAGGTACGTGGCCCTACACGAATGTTAAGGATCACGGTGCCTAAAGTAGAAGTAATAGCATCATTGAATGAACGCAACATGGTGGGGTTGGCACACATGCAGCTAGAAGGGATATTCATTTGTTGGAAGGCTTTGGAAGAGATGATGTTTAGGCTAGCGCCCCCATCAATCATAACACGACGTACTTGGATGTCCCGGACGTAAGCCGAGATGAAAAGAGCGGGGTTAGGATCTTCTGCACCAAAGTTGAAAATTTCATCTTGAGAAACTGACAGCAGCAGCTTTGCTGTGGGATAGAAGTGGTAGATTGTTTGGTGAGAGAAGTAACGTGGTTGGGTGTTAAGATGGAGGCAACGGGCAAGGTTTCGTTAGGTAGGACCTCTATCCCTTGGAGGATCTCAATGAGAGCTTGTCGATGAGATTTAGAGGTTTGAATGAGATCATACAGTGTCATTTTTACAGGTGATTGGTGAAGTTGTTTGATCATGGTACGATGGGAAACTCCATTAGAGATGGGGTAGGCAGGTCCACGAATAACCACTTTAGGTGGTGGTGCGATCGGGATGGTGGACGGAGAAAGAGAGGCCGCAGGAGTGCTTTCTTTAGCTTTCCCATTGTTTTTCTGCCCTCGAGTAGCAATACTAATCATGTTGATCTCGTGAACATGAGAGGAGGAAGATGGCAAGGATAAGTCATTGTTTTTGGGAGGTGGGGTTGCAATAATGATAGATCTTGGTGAGGTGGGGATAGGTGGTATAGGAGAGGGGATTGAAGCTAAAGGTTTCTCCCTTTGTAAGTTGTCTTTCTTAACCTTTCTATCCGAGATAGAAGACTGATGAAGGATGGATTTCAAAGCTTTGCATCCCTCTACATCATGTCCTGGTGTGCGGTGGTAAGCGTAGATTTTAGACTCATCATAACCTATAGGTCGAGGTTTAGATGGATCATAGGGTCTAAGTGGGGGTAGGTAAATGGTCGCATTCTCCACCAACATATCAAGGATCTTGGTGTAAGATCCTTTGAGCGGGTCAAAGTCAGAGGAAGATGAGGCTATTGATTGGGTGGGTTTTGGTAATGGTTGGGTATGGTTGGTTCATACGGGTGGTGGTTTAGACAAGGGGTTTTGATAATTGGATTTAACTAAACGTGGCTTCTTCGGCGTAGAAGTTATGTTTAGCTGGTTAGATGATGAGGCCACAGATGATGTGGTGGCAGGAAACAACCACGGAGAAAGAGGAGTGACAAGCAAACAAATCCTTTGATGATGGAGTTTGTTTAGGGTTGATAGGTGGACAGGATACTTGGGGTGATGGTGTTGATACACCCATGGATCTCTGTATGGGTGCAGAAGGTGCAGGTCATTTTAAAGAAAACACAGGAGGTATGATGTATTGAGGCAAGGTGGAGGGGTGAGGTCCCAATATAGAAGGTAGGTGTGATGGCGAGGGTTTTAGTTGTGACAGAGGCATAGATTGGACTTGAGGGGATTGGGTTTGTCTCCTAGGTGGATGGACGGCTTTATTTTTGGATAAATCTAACCGTTTAGGTGGGTGTGTTAGGCTAGGTATTGGTGAAGTCCCAAGCGTAGGGGAAGGTTTGGTTAGGTTAATAGAGGTGGATGAGGTATTCGGTAGAGATGAGAGGGGTGAAGATGAGGACATAGGCATTTTGAGCTTTTGTAAACACCTCGGGTATATGGTAGAGGTGTCTGGATCGGTCATCTGCATTTGAGTAGAGCATGGTGTACTCAAACGCTCCCATAGGACTCGTCTATCTTCTGAGGGATGAAAATCTTCACGTGTGAATAGGAATTTGATATGGAAGAGAGGTGGGTTGTGATTCCGGTCCACTGTGGGTGTGATACAGGGGGTAAATGAGGCATTGTATCAATGGGTGTTAAGAGGTCAATCGGTCATCTGAAAAGATTTAGGCGATGAAGAACTAATAGGTAGGAGAGCATGTTTGAGGGGATCCATCATGATTAAGGAGTTTGGTGATGTTGGTTGGAGAGGTTTCTCTTCTAAGGATGACAGAAACAGTGGCGAGCCTTCTTCTTTTACAACAAGAGTGACGAGAAGGAGATGTTTGGGAAATAGATAAGTTAGATAACATCCGCTCACAATCTTGCAGGGATGTGGTGTAAGAAGACTCATTCGTGAGAAGAGAACTCTGGGCGGTTAATTCCTTTATGGGTAAAGGAATGGCAAGGTTATCATCTTGTCTTGATGGTGGTGAAGCGGGTGTGGATCCCTGCATTAGTGATGAGGCTTGATTCAGAATTTCCTCGATAGAAGCTTTTGGTTGGGAGTCAAAAACTGCATGGATTTCATGAACACTCTCCTCGGCTAAGATATCTTGGTTTATGTTACTGTTAGATGAGTGGTTTGGGAATGGTTTGTTGAAGATTTTCAAATTTTGGTTAGCAGGGGCATTAGGATTATCGAGGGTTATATCCCCTGCATCAACCATTTCCTGCACTATGTTTTTCAACATCTTGCAATTTTCGTGACTGTGTCCCTTCACGTGGTGGAAGTTACAGAAGTCATTTTCTTTGTACCAAGAAGGTATAGCACGGGTGGAATCAAACCCGGAATGAGGTTTAACAGGAGGCAAGGTGATAGCTCCTGCTTTGAGCAATTTTTCCAAGATCACACCATAAGTTTCTCCCAAGGGAGTGTAATTGATGGGCTCGGCTTTATACTTATAGGTGGTTTTTGGCGGGGTACTAGATGGTGCTTGGGATTTGACCATCACCGCGTGTACAGCTCCTTTTGATTTTGAAGCAGTTGATGCATGAGAATTGGTGGTGTTGGGTTTGTTGGTGGAGTCTTGGGTTTGGAAATTGGGGTTTTGTTGTGCAACCTCAATTTCTCCTCCTCTAAGGCTCGAATTTCTAGTTTTCGAGCCATAGTAAAGGCCTCATCAAAGGTGCGGAAAGTTTGAATTTGGAGGGTGGGAGAAATGTGCTTAGCGCAGGCCCATGTAAAGAGTTTGATGAGTTTGGCCTGAGGTAAGGCATAAGTAAGTTGGTTGATGAGGCCCCGCCATCGTCCAACGAAATCTACGATAGATTCATCTTCAAATTGTCGGATGGCATAGAGGTCGGTGATGGATACTTTCTTGGCAATATTGATGGAGAAATGATCCAAGAAAGATTGGGCTAATTGGTTAAAAGAGAAGATTGAGTGCTGGGTTAAAGCACTGTACCACTCCAAGGTGGGTCCTGATAAGGACATGGGGAAGGTACGGAGTAGTAAGGCATCGTCGTGGGCAATCAGGTAGCAGGCATGTCTAAACGATCGCAAGTGTTGTTGAGGGTCCTCCTTACTATTAAAGCGAGTGAATTTTGGTAATTCCCATTGAGGAGGATATGAATGAAGGGGGACAGAAGGATGAATAGGATCCTGAAAAACTTGCTCATATGTCAGGGTGTTACGGCTTCCTGAAACAGAAGCCTCAAGATTTTGCATCTTGTCCATCATCTATTTGATTAGATCATTGGTTGGGTTAGATGATGGTGCCGTTGTTGTAAACGGAGGAGGATAAAAGCCGCTACTAGACAAAGGTGGGGTTAAATATTGATAAGGTATTGATGACGAATGTGTTGAGGCGACCGAATAAGGGTGTCCTATATAAGATGTTGAGGTCACCGGATAAGTTTGTGGAAATGAAAAGGTGGGCGGAGCTTGAGAAGGAAAGCTCGTGTGGATAGGTGGCAGAGAGCAAGTTATGAAAGGGGCAGTGGACGGTAGTGATATGTGGGGCCCTAGATTAACCAAAGGAAAGCCAATCGGTGCAGTATGAACCCCCGAAGCCTCTAAGTTGGGAGATGGGGCTAAGGATGAAGATGGTAAGGTGGAGTTATTAGGTGGGGAAGGAGCTAAGTGAGCAGCTATACTAATGGGCATACCAACGAGAAGCTGACCGTCGGGTGTACGGTCAGGGGTATGAGACAAATAGTACTGTATGGCACTAGGATTAGCATCCAAAAATTTGGCAAAGTCCTTATCTCCTACAGGGATCTTGGGAACATCACTGGTGTCCGTAGGATTCCCCATAGGATGTGAAGGGGGTGATTCAGGAAAAGGCACGGAACAGGCATGTGAAACCATGGCTGCGGCTTGTTTCGAGTGATAACAACCATGGAAAAGAGTACACAAAGCAGAGATTCAATCAATCCGGAATAGAAACAACAACAAAATGTTGGAATTGGTAAGTTGCTGGTTTGTCGGGAACTGTGAAAGATAGTAACCGATATCGGTCGGATAACCGATGTCGTTCAAACTGTAGCCGGCGTCGGTCAGCTAACCGATGTCGGTATAATAGGACCGGTATCGGTCACTGTGAAAGCAAAGAGAAGATGTAAGAAGCTGCTGATTTGGGGTTAACAATGCTTAGTATACCCACCAAACTGTTCTGAAGTGATCACTGAAATAGTGTATGACAGAGAAACAGAACTAAAAACAAGCAAGATGCACAAGCAAATCAAGAGACTAACCCTAGGATTAGTTTTAATTATTGTGGGCTTATGCCTTAGACGCAAGATGATGTCAATCCTAAACAAAAGACCTAAGGGAGATGTCAAGTTTGTTTTGGCTTATAAGGTTACCTCAATCGGGCGGAGGAATACCGCGGAAAAGGGGGGATGTTTGAGCTATTGTGTTGATTATGATGTGATTTGGTATGTGTTGTGCAGTGAAAGTAAGATTAATTTCTTGTCAATACCGTGGATATCACCCCACGTGTACGACCTTGTTACTTAATCTACGTTCACTAGAATTAAAAACAACAAGCAAGAATGTGATGCACGTGTTTTAAACCCAAATCGAAAATGATATTCGATGAAGCAAAGAAGATGACTTTCACTAATGCAAAGATGAGGAAGAAAGACAAATTATTTTACCAAAATGACAAAATATCTTGTGAATATTTAGAAGAAGAAAATAGCAAGTATGCTCCCTATATGAAAGCAAGCAAGAAAGAAAGAAACCCGAGAAAGGGTCCCACCGGGCGTGCCAAAATGTTTCACATGAATTTTCCATTCTTAGAATAGAGTTGCTTCTATCCTTTCATTCTCTTGAGAAACAGATAAAGGTTAGGGCTAGGAGGAATACCTGTTGAGTGTTGGGAGGGTGTGCACGTACCGTAGAGAGAGATCAGACCGATTGCGAAGAACTCCTTTTTGTCTGGGAAGGACTACCTGTGAATAAGAATGCAAGACCACCAGATTATAGTTAGACAATAAATGAGGGAACTGCCTTGGGCCCAGGAAATATTAGACTTCCTTTCGAAGGTGGTCAGTTCCCCTTTTAATACGAATTAACACAAATGATAACAAAGAAGTTATTGCAAAATTATGATTTAGTTACCTCGTTAAAAAGCAATAGAGGAAAGGATGGTTTTGGTTTGAGTCACGATGGCCGATGACCACTTTGCGCATAACCGATCGCGGTTATAACACCGTCATCGGTGGTGATAATTGATATACTCGGTAGGGCGGTGATTTAGGGGCTTTCAATGAAGGTTGGCTGTAAGGTAGTTATGGTGTTTATAAGGTTGGTAAATGATCAGGGGTAGGCAATAGGGTGATGGAGAAGACTCAGAGAGTGTGGGAGCTATTCTTGGGGCAATGTAGGGGTAGAGGAATGAAGGTTAGATGCAGGGTACTATCGGGTAGTAGATCTAGGAGTGAGCTTATAATTACTATGAATCAGAAGTTCAGAAATGGTATTTAAGAACGTACAAGACACTACTTACTAGTTCCTGATGAAGATACAGGTCCAAGGATTGTGATGACGAAGGTAAGGCTTAGGTGGGATGATCTGACAATCAAAAGTGAGCTATCTTCTCTCCCAATGCTTGGATGAGTGTCGTTGTGCTCTGGTTACTCAGTTGCAGTCTTGGGCTCGATGTCCTTCTCCGCAAAACTTCTCTTTTCTTCACTTGTCTCTGTCTTGCCAAGTGAATTCCGGATCTTTCAAATGAATTCCGATCCCTTTTTTTTGGTTGGGGAAGGTCATTTACAGGGAACCGATGGTGGTTACGTAACCGACGGCGGTCGAGTAGGAACCGATGTCGGTTAAGTCAAAGTGGGCTATTTTTAGTAAAATAGCCAACTTTCCCTCCTTTTCTCTGAGGGATTAGTTGTGGGCTTGGTCAAGTCATTATTAGGTTGGTTTTGGTGCGGGTGAGGAGTAATTAGTCAAGGGTGTGGATGTAGACCAAGTTATAGGTCTTAATTAGGTTAGTTTAGGGTTAGGGCTAGGTCATGATGAGGTGGAAAAATGAGGTGGTAGGTTTGGAGATGTGGATTTATTAATTATAAGGTAATTAATAAATAATTGTGTAAGGTTTAGGTGGTGAGGTTAGGTTGCGAAATGAGATGCGGGGCACAGGGTGTCGTAAGACACAAATTTGGTGTCTACACTTATATATTCCCAGTAAGTGGCCCTTTCCCTCCTTGTGGATTTTTGTAGTTTTTATGTTGGTTTAGGTGGTTAGGATTGTTAAAAATAACAATGAACCTAAGAAAATAATGCAATCCCAACCCATTTTGCAAATCTAAATACTCAACTCCGAAACCCCTTCTCCTCCTTCTAGATCTGCGCGAACGGAAGACCTCGCAACAAAACTACCCAAACTCATTCGCTGATGTGCTAAAATTTTCCCTCATAACCATCAAAACCTGCCAAAAGAGTGAAAATCATATATGTTTGCAAACACTCATTGATTTTCCTTCAGTGCAAGCTTCATTATTGTTACATCTAACACAATCGCGCCACAGGCACACTATTCCTGCATGCAACATAAACCTTTCCCGTGCCTTTTAAACAAAAAAATTCTTTAGGCACTGCAGTGCAAGTGCACCTACAACAACTACAAAAACATTTGAATGTCATGTAAACCTTTCTTGCACCTCATAATCTTAACCCCTTGGCACACCTCACCTTTATATTGCATCGACCACATATGTGCCAATGGTGCACCGTGAGACCTTGCTACACCAAATAGATCTGCGCCCAGTTAAAACCCTTCATATGGTGCAAGCGCACATCCATTGACACCAACATCCGAATGTGTGTGTACCCTTTCCGTGCCATGTGCCCCTTTGGCACTTTGTTTTCTCCCATGTAACACTTTTCCAAAGTGCACCTTGCTTTCTAAGACCTGTAACCTACAATAGAGCTACACCTTGCGCTTAGAGACTCATAAATTGCTAAATTTTCATTCTGTAAGCTTTGATGAACAACTTAACAACTAACATGTCTCTTACGTGATGGACTTCCGATTCTTCTTACGAGATCAACAACTGAACTCAGATCCACACATGTCTTCATCGAGTAAGAAGCCAACCAAGTCCAAGGGTAAAGCCAAGCTAACAGAAGAAGAAATGAAATATAAATACCAAAGGGTTAGGATGCCTGAATCCCTTGCAGAGTGTGACCTAGATATCAGAGATTCAGAACTTGGCCACATTGACATGGAGGACTTCTGGGCCAGAACCAAGAAGGTCATAGGTAGCCCATGGATGGATAAATTAGTTGGCAGTGGTCTACACTTTGTCGTAGGGATCCCCGTAAGTGCAATCAACAACGAGTTCATGATGTTGGTGGGCCGTTGTTACAATAAAGACACAAGATGTGTCAAAAA
Source organism: Taxus wallichiana var. yunnanensis (assembly GCA_018340775.1). Classification (NCBI taxonomy): domain Eukaryota; kingdom Viridiplantae; phylum Streptophyta; class Pinopsida; order Cupressales; family Taxaceae; genus Taxus; species Taxus wallichiana. The sequence continues at coordinate 841,978,884 of CM031239.1, forward strand.
TGAGAAGGGAAAGGTAATAATCAACCTCACTGCCCAACATTTTGAAATCATGTTGGGTATCCCTCACCACTGACATTTTATAGTGGTAAGCCAAGAGGACTGCATGAAGACATGGAACAAAAACGAAGACAAATGTATGCAACTGATGAATAAGGTGTACCTCAAGAACAAGAAGGTAACAAGCAGGTGGCCACAAGTCATTCATCGTAGTGACTTTTTAGAGGAGCTGAGTGACATCATCACCTTCCTGAGTAGGGTATTTGGGCTCCCCAATGCCCATTTCTTTCACAAATGGATTCTCCGGTATTTAGAAACCATGATTAAAAATGTTCCTGATCAGTGTTTTGAATGGGGAGAGATTATTAGCAACACAATCTCAGAACAGCTTCGACAACTTTCAACAACTGGGAAGTTCTATATGAACTCCTATGTGGTATATGCTACTACTTTAGAGAGGAACTACCCAACATTGAGTCGGTATGGGGTATTTCCCCAAGTCAAGATATAAGAGTACTATCCAGAGTTAAAACTAGAAAACAACATAGCCCAATTTAGTAAAATCAATGATGCCTTCTTCTACGACGTCATCTACCTCTTGAGGCCCAACATGACTCATGGTTGGATGACCAAAAGTGTGGTCTCCACCACAGAGAAGTGGGGAGTATTATTCACACAATTCCCCACTTTCACCTATCTCAGAGCCACCAAATTCTTAGGAGAGCCCACCAAATTACCGAGGTATGCGGGACCTAAGTTGATCCTATTGGAGCTGTCTAGACAGCTTATCACATACCATGAGAAGTCTTTAAAAAGGAAGAAGGGTGGAACTCCATTCCCCCTCACAGTGGGTAGGTATACTTGCACTTCACAGAGCAAAGCCCAGGAGATTTTTGCAGAGCTTAAATTGCTCAACTTAAAGAATAATTTCCCGTTGAGGCCAACCTTTGATCCTCGTGATTATCTTCCAAGGGCAAAGATCAATCCAATTCACATCCCTCAGATCGAAGATATCTACATCGATCTATATCACGAAGTCAAGCTTAGATGAAAGGATCACTCTGACCGGCCCTGGCAGAGATCATTCAAGTATGGTATGGCCATCGTCCCAAAGGGTTTTCAAGCAACTGATCAGCTTATCTAGACATGGATGGGGGCGATCGGCTGTTTGTCGAAATTGATAGAAACAAGGCCCTTCGACTATTGAGGAAAGGGTCAAAGGCACTCTGTAGTGCACTGAGCATTGGTGCAAGAAAAATGGTCTCATCTACCTTGGAGTAGACTTTACCATGTCTCCCTTGGGTAATGCACCCACCAAGCCAAAGCACTTGCCTAAAGGAAAAGGAAAAGATAAAGAGGGAGAGACAAGCACTACTCAGGAGGAAATTCCTGAGAGCCCTCCTTCCACCGCTGAGGAGCAGGTAGTAAGCCTAATATCCCCAGGAGAAGAAGAAGCGGTAAGTGCTCCAACAGGCACATCCACTCAGGATGTTGCCACTACTACAACTAGTGAGGTTCCCATCGTCCCCTCTCCCGCTCCTCCTTCCCCTCCTCATGTCACTCAACCAACCACTCCTTTGGTTGTGTCTTCTCCCCATCTTCTACCATTCCCCCTCCCTCTTCCTCCATCTTCTCTTCCCTCATGGATCTGTCCCCTAGCATTTCTTCCCTCATCTCACAGATCCCTTCCACCCCCATGGTTTCCTCTCCTATAGTGACTCCTACCCCTATGAGCGTTGGAGGGTTGGATTCTTTCTCAATGCCACCACCAAGCATCTCGACACATTTCCCGTGTCCACTGTGGTTACTCCTTCTTCCACCCATGTTTCCTCCTCTTCCTCTGGTCCCACTCCCTTAAGTTTAGAATGGATCTCCGAACACCTGAGCCATCATAAGAGGAAAGTCCCTATTACACCTATGGACTTATCCGTTATTTCGGCTAAAGGGTCTAAGAAGCAAAAATCTATAACCCACTTCTCTCAAAGTGCTTCAGGTGAAAGGGTTATGGAGATCGCATACCCTGATCTCACAAAGAAGAAAGAAGATTTGTCTCCTACATATTTTATAGTGACTCAGGTCATGATGGGAACATCATCAAAGAGCCTACAAGGAGAAGCCTTATCCATAGTGGATGCCCTTTGCAAGAAGTTTCAAGAAGCAAAGGAAGAGAAGATAATGTTAGAAGTGAAAAACAAGCATCTCCTCCAAGCCACGAAAAATATGGGCAAAGTGCCTCTCCTGTGACTATCGCCGACCCTCTTGAAGTCCTTAGTCGGAGAAGATAAATTAATATGCCAAGATCGGCGAGCAAGGTGTAGTAGTGTCCACCGAGAGAGAAGATCCTCAAGGATAGTGAGGAAGTGATTACAAAGTTCACAGAGAGCTGTATCAAAATATAGATCAAACTAATAAGGAACTCCAACAATAACAGGACCTATCTCGAAGAGTTGGACCATGGAAGGTTGCAAACACGAGACATTCAGAAGATGCTCAACCGCTTAGTCAATGACTTAGTGAAATTCAACGTCTTCGATCACCCGAGAGCACCTAACAAAGTCCTTGCTGCTTTAGACTATCGGGTTGACCAGATGGAGTTTATCTTGGAGAAGATAGACAAAATCAAGGAGGAATCCTGGATGCCATGCATATAATGGAGCAGATCATCTTAAGAATGTCTCTAGGGTTACTCAGCACAGATTACACCTTGAGGAAGGTAGATGATACTATTTAGCTTTTCAAGGAAATCACGTCGCAGGTTTAGCATCAGAAGCCACTTTTGATATAGAATCTATCAATAACCTTCTGGCCTACCGTGAATTTGTTGGATACCTGATGGAGGTAGGAAATGAATATTTCAAACTCTCAAAAAGACTCAGAGATGAATGGGAGACTTGCGAAGTCATCGGGGATCACACCAAGGGTCCTGCTCAAGATCAACTTCAAGCGATGGTCAGCAAGTTCATGGAGTATCGAGCTCAATTTCACATTACCTCCCCTAAGTAGAAGTAGGACACTCCTTTCAAGCCGAGGGATGACGATGAATAGGCTCCTTCCTCCTGGGATAGATCCCATTTTTGTAAAAGTATTTAAAATTATGTTGGCACGAATGATGACATCATCCATGTTGCACCATGGGATGTTGTTATCCACCAAATTGCCCCAAAGTCAACTTTTGACTTTTAAATATTTTGTAGATATTTTGTAAATAGTTGTTGGCTCCTTTTTGTCTTCTTTCTCCTTCTCCTTCTATAAATATTGGAATGCTTGTTGTATTCTATGTGAGAAAATTTGTATGAAAAATAGAGTGAGGAGAGAAATACTTTGAGCTTTCTTATGTGAGAACATTACTAATACAAAAATTGAGACTTTGTGCTGAATTCTGTGTTATGTGTTAGATATTTCTTAAGTTAGATCTGCATGGTTATTCTGTTGGATTCACATGTTCTTTTGTCATTTGTTTATCAATATTTTGTGTTTGTTTATGTGAGTATGTTTGGCTCTGTTCACTACCACCTAAAACATAAACCTTCGACCTTTCTACTTTGGAATTCATTTCTATTCTCCCTTGAGATCCACCTCTCTTCTATTCTTTCCTTCTTTCATTTCATTATTCGGCCGAACTAATTCTCTTGGGATGAGATCTTAAACCCCCGAAGGCGAAATGCGTAAGACTTGCATGCATTCCCGCTGGTGGAATAGCAATAAACCAATTTCGATTTGCTATCTCAAAGAGGGCTATGCCCTACACACTGTTGGCCTATCTATCCATGGATTTTCCCACCCGATAGATTTTCGAGACCAACACCATGCAAGATCCGGTCATAGAGTTGTCAACAACCAATATCCAACCAAAAATATCCATTGTATTAATCACCATAAAACACAGAAGTTGAATACATCAATAGTAACTCCATAAGATCATGCGCATAAGTAAATCAGCAACATAACCTTACAAAACAATTGACTCTCTAACCATTCAAATCAATACATATATATAGGGGTGGGGACTTTCCCTTTACCGCTTATGCATCCTCAAAATAGCCCGCATGACATAAATAGCTATGCATGCATTACAAGTCAATTACAGAAGCATGTAAGTGTTATCCAAAATAAGTCCCTGCTTATTTTGGATAACTTTCCTTCATTCTTTCCTTCTTTGTGCCTCAGTCAAAATTTTCTAATTTTAGGCACTCAAAATTTTCTGGGTATTGCTTCATCAGATAGAGGATCTTCTCCCCTTTCCAGAAAGGTAAAGAAGTCCTCCTAACTCCTTGTATTTTGCAAGTTATGGCTCGACGGAGTTAGGAGAGGAAAATTTCCCAAGGCGGGCCCGTGGAAATTTTTTGGGACTTAGCCTTTCGGAGCCATAAAGGTAAAGGGAAAATTTTGGCCCGAAAGCCCACAAGGAGATAAGAAGGTGCCACGTAGCAGCGTAGGTCAGGCTGATGGAGCGAAATTGAAGAATTTTCCAAAGGGTGCAAAGGGCGCAAAGGAAAAGTTTTTCCCATGGGCCTGCGGAGGAGAAGGAAAAGTTTGTGACAAGCCTGCCGAGTAATAAAATGCCACCACGTGTCCTATCAGAGGTGGGAGTCAGAGCGGTGGAGGGACCTTGGAATTTTCTCCAAAGTGGTTGACGGCACAAAGGTAAAAATGAAGCGAAAGCCCGCCGAGCAGCCAGGTGGTGACACGTGTCCTGGAGCGGTAGGGGGCGAGTAATTTTGGAAAAATTTCCAAATTCAAAAAAGGGGTAAAATGACTATTTGAGCCCGTGAAGCAACCAGAGCATGCGACGTGGCGTGAAGGAGTGGGGCACGAAGGTAAAATGGGAAATTTTTCTAATGAAAATTTTCGAAAGGAAAAGTGACATTTGGGCCCCCGTTTCATCAACGAACGGGAAGGTGACACGTGTCCCAGTGGTGGAGGTGGTGAGGTTTTAGGAAATTTTCCAAAAGGGAAAAAATTCAAATTTCAGCCCGTGAACCCATTTTTGCCATGTTTTCGCCATTTTTGCCCTAAATCTTCAGAGGGGCATATATTTTGATCTAGAGCTCAGTTTTTTGCATTTTTATATCATTGGAAAGATGGAAAAATTATCTACATGATGGAGGGTTCAATTTTTATTTTTGATGGATATTTGTGGGAGAAAAATGAGAAAAAATCTGCACGCAAAAATACAGTAATCGACATTCAACTACCAAATTTAATGAAGAGTGGGTCTTTTTGGATCTCAGAGAGCAATGTACTTTGGCGTATGAGTTTTTCCGTGAAGCCCATAAATGTTTAGATAAGATTGAAGGGATTTGATTGGTGGTTGAGCTCATAAACCATTTTCCCACATTTTTGCTTTCTCTTCTTCTGCTTTGCCATTAAAAAGCCAAATTTGGCTAATTGTAAAAGGTTGAACATTTTGTTTCTTGCAAACTCCCCTCTTCCCCTTGGCATGTGAATTTGAGGAGTTTCAGACCTTCCATGGAACTTGTGACACGTTTTTTTCCTTTACGCAGTGTAATGCATTGTATCAAATTTGGGAATGGTAATGCATGTTTTGTGAATGATTTCTTTCAATCCTCTCATGCATATATTATTGTTTTATGGTCTTTCATTACATTCTGGAAATCTATGCATGCTTGGTGTTACATCTCTATGATTTTTGTTTATTTGCAAGATAGAATTTCATCACTCCTTTGGTGTATCACCATTTTTACTTAGTTTTATTTCCTTTTGCATCTCTTAACTCTGCCTCCTTGGAATTTAGAATAGGAATCAATATTGAACCTCTACAAATTCATGCATACACCTAAATAGAGGAGTAAGAACCAGATTTCTCTAGAGAGTTTTCTCACCTTGTAAGGTCCCACACCTTGGAGAAAACTCAATGTTGTGTAATTACACTAAATGGCCCAATTCTAGATCGCAGACCGCAGTCATTTAGAAGTCTTTGTGAATTTGCACTAACAATAAACTTTTCTAATAATAGATTATCTATTAATAAATCCTATTCTAATCCTATTATTAACCCAAAACTATGCATGTCACTTTATCTTCCTTCACATGAGATCTTTCCTAAAATAGATTCTACTTGTAACTCCAAGTCTATATGCTCAACCTTATCTTCAAAACATTGCTTGGACACTACTCCAACCATTCATCTCCCAATTCTATCATCATGCAGCTAAGTCTCAAATGTGTTTAGCCGGGTGCGAGATTTCATGTGTTGTCCACTATAGTTTTGCACCTAACTTATGTGCGTCAAAAACCCTCATGCCGCTATACTTAGCATCTTTCAGTGGGTCCAAAAACATTATCGTCTAACTATGTATTTATATACCAATGATAGATTATTACTAAAATATTTTTGTCATAGTAATACCACGATGCTATCCAATGGTACACATATCTACCATTTGGATATATTAGTACCTATTGTGCGATGTAAGAGGCCTTCCTTCAATGATTTATACTTAAGAATTTCCCTAGAGTTACACATGATCACTTACGGATTACATCAAGGCAAGAAAAAACTTATTACTACTTATATTTTGCATTTGCAATGCTTACATGCATCGATTAGTCTTTCATCCCATTGATTATGAAAAGTAATTCATCTTTTTCATGGTTTTATTCTGATTTAAATAAATGCTTGCAATATGACATGTGCAAATCATTCATGATCTTATGCTATAAGGTTATTGATTTAGAACATGATCTCATTTCTACACATTTGATAGATCCTCCTACTATTTTTATTCCTACTACATCATCTAGTTCTTCTCCTCTTCCATCTATTCAGTTTCCTCTTAGGTCTCCATCTCCTCCACCTTTGCAAGCAAGTTCGGTCTTCTCCATCACATGAACGTCCTTCATCTCCTCTACCATATCAGCCTCTCGGCTAAGACTTCTCCATCTCCTCCATGGGAGCCATTACACTTTTCTCATGACACTAGGCCTCATGATGTGTTGTGTGATTTACTTGATAAGCACATGATTTTCTTACCTTCTAATCAACATCATCTACCTCATCACTTGCAACAAAAACATGATCGTAATCAGAAGACAAGGGTATCATTGCTTTTGGCTCTCACTCTTGTGAGAAGTCTATGTCTCCTATTCCATGTAAGCATGCATCTAGTTCAATTCACTTATCTCCTACACCTAATCCTAAGGTCATTATTCATCCTCCACTAAAAGTTATCATTCATGCACGATCTCCATTTCATTCATCCACCGTTGCACCATCTCATCCACCACACAAAGTGCTCCTCCTACACATTGGCTACCTAATTCATCCATGTTTGTGCTTCCCATGGATGCACCACCCATCATTGGCACCATTTCATTTAGCATTCAATTTGGTTCATACACTCATGTTGCTTACACTCCACATGCTTCCACTGCTCCACACCCACTTGGTCTTTGGTAGGTGATTTTATCACCTTATCCCCCCAATGATGCACTTGTGTTCTCATGGTTCTTACATGAATGTTGAGGGATCTGTTACAATAAGGACCTTGCTCCATCTCTTGTGTTTCATTCTTCATCGATATATCTATCTCGCGTACACTATCGAATCATTTCTCGATGAAGCAATCTTAATTTATGATTCACTCTTGACCGCTTTGAGTGGTCTTACATAAATGAACCCCATCATCCACACACTAGGGGGCATCATTAATCTCTTTCCACCCTCTTCATCATACTAACACACACTTAAGTACACTTTTACGATCATCTCATTCACATACTCTCTTACATAATTCATTTTATACATATTTTACCATTCATCACATCTCTATTCATACATATAACATACTTTTGCATCATTTATCTATCACATGGAATAATAATACTATATATACACTATTTATTATCACACACACTATCCGATTACTTATATATCTATGATCAAATTAAATATCATTATAAATTTATCAACATCAACTACACAATGCAAATCAAATCAACACATACGAACAATGCTCAACATATCATATGAACACATTACAAAACGACAACTATCCATTTCTATATATCATAAAAATATCATAGCTACATAATACATTCACTAAGGGAAAGCCCATACATGCATACACATCATATCTCGTCACCGATATCAATATCTATAACCGTGGGAGCTCTAGAACTAGATGCTTTATCACTCAATCTACACCACCAGTCGTGACCCTTATACCTATCTACATACCTATGTAATAGCATAATCTTGATTGAATACTCCGCAAAGTGACCCTAGAAAATACATTATGTGCTAGGGGACCTCCACCTAGAGCCTCCTTAGATCTTTGTGTCTCCTCTCGTGCTTCATCCCTCTCACTCAATAACACTATGAAAGTATGCCGCCGCTATTACCACCGGCTCAAACAAATGGGCATGCTCTCCGTAATGACATCTACTCGCTCTAGCATCCCTCCTCCAATGAGAACATCAGTGGGCACATTCTATGCTAATGTATGGATCAAAATATCTACAATCAATTACCAATAAACATCACTTACAACCATCTATAACATCACATTAGCTCACACGCAAGATACAACAAAATCAAAGAAATAAGCAACAATCCACAACTATCAATGCACATATACTCATGTGCTTCTCTCACCGCCACCACATCATCACAACCAGGGGTAAATGCTTATCCCCCTACTTATCCCTCTTGGTAGAGCTCTAGCTGCATTGACAACTAGTAGATCTAGTAGCAACCATTGGTGCACTATGCACCATGCACTATACCCTCTATACAACCCATCTCATCCACCTGCATTGTATCTATGGTTGCATTTGACTCCTTTGGCCCAAGGGGTACTAATTGCACTCTTTTGGGTCCTAGTCTTTCTCTAGCTCTCCTCAGTGTCCTTGTGGATCTCACCCATATATACGACTCTGGGGGCACATCTCGGGATATGTCAAATTTTTGTGATACATGATCTCCCTGAAATCACTCCAAAACCCCAAGAAACCTGTCCTCTAGCCAAATAGTGTGTTCTATACATCACAAGTCCACTGCATCCTCTAACTATCCTCTATAGTCATGATATGGCCTCCACATAATGTCTTTCGAGCCCATGTAATCCGACATAGATCTATATGTATTAGTATTCATTTTCCTTCCCTGCATGCCTACCCACCACTCAACAAATATACTAGGTCTAGCCCACTCTCCACGTGGCCCACCAAGTAGTCTCAATATCACAATATGCTCATACACCTACACATGCAACAAAGTGGTGGCTTCCATCCCACCCCATGCTCCTCCTACATGAATCTATACAAATCCCTATACAAATGGGCTAATAAACATTGTGCCCAAGAATATCTCATCCCATCCTCCTTTATATGATGACAAATATCATGCATCTTATATAAGATGCCCACACCACCACCCTTGATGACAACTAAAGAAGCAATCATAACCGCTATAAATTTCCAAAATCATGGAACCCTTGACCTTAGTATATCATCAAGATTGATATGGACCTCAATATGCACTCCAATCACGATTAACTAAAATTTGAAGTTTTATAAATTAATCTAAAAAATACAATAATGCAATAATTGAAATATAAATGCCTTGAGTAATTTATTTGATATTTTAAATGAAATGAAATAAATGAAATAGTAGGGAAAAGGTACTAACATGAAAAGAACTTACCTCACAATAATTTGGGACTAGACAGAGTGATGTTTTGGTGGAACTAGATGTCGTGAAAAACCTCAAAAAATTGTAGAAGTGGTAGATTTGGCCAAAATGGGACACTGGAGAAGGCAGGGGACACCTATGGGCGCCCTAGTCTAAAGCATGGGTGGCCTAGTTTGCAGATTAACTCAAAAATAAATTTGATAAGGTTGTTAAACCTTCACAATATTTCAACTTTAATCTAGTTGGTGTTGCACTTGTTTCACTATAAATCACCAATGAATAATCTCTGCAAAACCCACACAAAAACATCAAACCTAAAAAAATAAATATGCAAATGAATGGGTCAGACTGTCCTCAACTTCCAAATGGATGGAATTATGACTAAGCACTACACTACATCTCAAACCCGATGTAGTTTTATGTGTTTGTGTGTGTAATCATGTGCCTAGGGTTCCCTAACACCAATGAAGCTAATAGTAACAGAGAATAACTCGATAAAAATGTAGAATGGTGGATGGAATAAAATAAAATCCCCTTCCTATGTAGTGTGTGATGAAAAATAGTGTCCAAATGCAGTCCCTTTCCTTATGTAGATAGCTAACCCTTAGTATAAATAGTCTTCACTTAAGATAGTTTGTATGTTGTGTTTGTATAGGGATATCTTGCTCAAATTTCGACACTAATGACCTAACATGCCTTGACTAATACCTAAGGGAATTGGAGGGAAAATTACAAAGACCGACCTTGAATATCTAAATGAGAACCAAATGTGATGGGGACCAGGTTTCCTAGAAATGAGGACCGGGGTGCCCATGGGCACCCCAATCCCTCACTAGGTGCCCTAGTCAAAGAACAGAGATGACAAACAAGTGAATAATGATAGCTAAGACTCCTTGAGAGATGACCAAAACTGTGCAAGTAACTAACAAATGTCCAAAAAAATTAATGACAATGATTTACTAAAATGATGATAGGACTAGGGGATGGCTCATTAGTGAATACTTTTCTTACATAAGATCCATCTATAAAACAACATACTTGGTGTTATAATTGTAGTAGTAAGTGTATGATTTTGTGACTATATTTACCCCACTTTATGTTAGTGAGTGGAAATATTGCTAACATAAAGTAGATAGAGATGCATACTTGAGAGAAATACAGAGAAGCCCATGTTGTAGTAGAACCATGGATCAATGTGTTGATCCATGCAACATAGCGAGAAACATAATGTCGTGATGAAGTATACTAAATGAGAGAGATGAATGTGATATTGATTAACTGATGATGTATGATGATGATATGATGGGGTAGGGAGTGATCAGTTCCCAACCTGATTATGTGTACAAGAGAAATTGACCGAGAGGATTTGGGAATCCTTTCGTCGAGAGGAAGAGTGTAGGGAGAAAGGTGCATTATTCTCCAACCTGTAACTACATCCTTAAGATCTAGCCACTACTGAGCATGGACTCGGATCAAAATTTTATGTGGTTTTGGATCCAAATAATTTCTATCAAAACATTGATGCATATAAGAGGGTATAGGAAAGGCACTCTTCCCCCACTCCATGGGTGTTACCTTGATGTGATGGATTCCAAGTTAGGTCATATAGAAGTTAACGTGAAATTTATGATGGATGCCAAGTTGGGTCATATGGAAGTAAATGTCAAATATAAAATAACTTCCCAAGTTAGGTCATTTGGGAATGTAATGAATGTAACTCCAAAGTTAGGTCATCTAGGAGGCCACATGTGTTGTATCGTATTGATTAAATAATGTGATTTAAATTTTTATATATTTTAACTTGTTGGTGAATTGGTTGATTGATTGTTTACTCATAAAGATATTTTACGCTAGTTGCCCCTAAGTTAGGTCATTAGGGGAATAAATAGGAATTGATGAAATATCGCATGGAGATATTTTGTATTTGTTTCCCCATATTGATTCATTAGGTGGAATCACTAGAAATTGGTGAAGCATCATATATAGATAATTTAAGGTTGTTGGCCCTAGGTTAGGTCATTAGGGGGAATTGATGGTGAAATATCACATAGTGCATTAGTAAGTGCTTGGAATTGTCAAATTAGTAGTGTTGGTTGAACACATAGTGATGTAAGGGGAATTATAGGATGACCCCAGTTGTATGCTCCCCCTTTTGGAGAAAGTGAAAGTGATGATAAGAATGAACACTAAGCCGAAAGTAAGCACGAGATAGATAAAGTGTAATAAAGATCATCAAAATGTGTGTATATTAAGTGAAGGACAATGTGAATGAGAGATAATGCATGTGTTGTGTATATGATACGATGGTAGGTAGAATTCTGAAAATAATGCCACTAATGGGGTATAAATAGGAGTAAAAAAAATTGAGATATAAAGAACCATGTGGTGTGTATTAGTTGAGACAATGATCACGAAATAATGACAATAGTAGAGTAGGCCATGGAAAGTAACTATAAATAGTAAGGTGAAAAAGTGATTAGTCACTTCATTTGTCTTTTTTGTGAGTGTGAGAGTGAGCTTTGAGTGTGTAAGGATGCCACAAGTGAGAGCAACATGACCTAGCTGATTTGAGATGGTGGTGACTATCGTGGCATCGTGTATGAAGGAAGATTTGGTTAGTTCAATGTTTTTTTGAAAATTAGGTGTGCAGTAGTCATTTGTAGTGAAATTTTACAAAATTGTGATTATGAATCTTAGTGTTTTAGACCTGGACAAGAACGGTAAAGGCATTAGTGATCTTCAAGATAGGAGCATCTAGATCTGCCGGTGTCCCGCTCCCGGGAGCTCTAGTCCGCTTCTAGGATTCTTAGTTTAGAGAGTGTGTATTCAATCCCAAGTGGTGTAAATGTGATTTTTATTGTATAGAAATGTAATCAATGAGTGTGTATGAATTTTTATAGTGTTATGACGTTGTGTCTATTATCATTTTGTGTTGTGTAGAGGGATATACACTTGAGGGATTTTTAGGGGGTTTTCAATTGAGTAATTGTCTTGGATTGGGGTTGTCTAATGATGATTAGGAGGTTATGGATTGTGCCTATCTACAGAAAATAATGTGTATGGGGGATGTGCCCCATAATATGCCTATGCTAATAGCCTTATGTGAGAAGTGGTATGTGGATACTTGTACATTCTAGTTACCTACAGGTGAGATGATAGTTACCTTGGAGGATATGTATCACATACTACAATTGCTAGTTGTTGAGGAGAGAGTATAGGTCATGCCTTTGGAGGATATGGAGAGAAATATGTGAGCCACTAGACTATATTTTGTAGGGACTTTAGTACCTGCTAAGGCCCATATTAGTTTGGAAACTATTTTGAGGTCAGGGGTTCCACACTTATGGAGGTTCATAGTTGTGGTTATTGCTTCATCTATAGCAGTAGAGGGAGGAGGTGTGGGCATCTTGTATAAGATGCATGATATATGCTACCGAGATAGAGGAGGAGAGCACCCAATATGCATGGGTTTTCCCACATGTATAGGGATTTATACATATTTTTGTAGGAGGATCATGGAGGTGGGATAAGAGCTACTACACTATTACATGTATGGGTATATGAGAATATAGCAGTGTTGAGGCTAGTGATTTTTCCACGAGTAGAGTGGGCTAGGCCAGATATATTCGTGAGGAGGTGGATTAATGTGTGCACGGGCGTAAGATGGACATTGATACTTACAGGGAATTAATAGATAGGATGGGGCCCAAGGAAATTGTATGGAGGCCATACCGCAATTATGGAGGATGTCCAGAGGATGTTGTAGAGTTATGATGTTGACGCAGGACCCTATGGTTGGAGGATCATTTCACGGGGGTGGCCAAGTCATTCCAGGTGGAGAGGGTATCATGAAATTTAGGTATGGCTCAAGATGTTCCCCTAAAGCAATATATATGGTTGAGATCCATTAGAGCACCGAGGAGGGCTGGGGCTAGACCATGGCCCACAAGAGAACAACTAGTATCTCCTAGGCTAGATGAGGTAGATGCGGTGATATAGCCGATAGAATCAGATGATGTGGGGTGTATGGAGGCCTACAATGCATGGTGGGAAACACATTGATGGTTATTATTTTTTTTAATTTTTTACGAGAATCAGCAGGTTACCACATTGAGGAGGGGAGGAGGGGGAAGCATATGCCCCCAAAAATGTAATGGAGCATGAGTATTCTTATAATTATGTTGTGTGTTTGGTTATTTTCCTATATGATAGTGATGGTTATCTAATGGGTTGTTCTATGTGTTATAGGTGATGTGTATTGGTCATTGATAGTGGATAATTCCATCCACACATTGACACAGAATGTGCCAATTGATACACTTACGGGCAGAGGGATACTAGAGCACGTGGACAACATTGTGGGTGAGCATGCCCATTTTTTTGAGCCAGTGGCCATAGCAGCAACAACATGTACTATGCTATTGGGTGAGAGGGATGAGGCCTACGAGGAGACATGATGAGTGAGAGAGGTGGTGGGTGGTGGTCCATTAGCGTAGGATGTGTTCACATAATTTATGGCACTACAGAGTCATTTTGTTGAGTAGTCTATGGAGAATACCTTATTACATAGGAAAATGGAGAGGTATAGGAGTTGTGATCAATGACATCGAGTGAGTGGCAAGGCTTCTAGTTTGAGAGATCTCACAGTACCAGAGAGTGATAATGATGATGAGATTTGAGTTGCATTATTATGTATTATGTAGGGGCATTGCCCCCTAGTGATGAGATGTTTTTGTAACTATGATTGCACTCGATATATATATATATATATATATATATATATATATATATATATATATATATATGTATGTATGTATGTATGTATGTATGTATGTATGTATATATGTGTGTATATATATATATATATATATATATATATATATATATATATATATATATGATGTTAGTGGCATTTGATGTTTATATTCACTTTGCGTATTGATGTTATAATGTGACTAATGAGATATGATTTGTGAATGATTGTATTGAATGTCGCTCATGATGTGTAGTTATTAGTATATTGTGATTGATGATGTACAATCCTGTAATTATTGGTTGTAATTTTTAATCGGTTGATTTGTCTATGATTTTGATTGAAATTCATATTATGATAATGATGATATAGTGTTGACGATGATGGATGATGTATGTAGTGTGATTGCGCAACTAAAATTGTGATAAATGATTGATTAATATTTACTAAGAAAAATGAACCTCATGTTAATATGATGAATATAGGGGGAATTAGTGATGCCCCTAATGTATAGATGATGAGGTTTATTTAGTTAAGACCACTCAATAGTCAAGAATGAACCACATAAAGCAAAGAGTGCGTCATCGGGAAATGATTGAGTGCGCTAGATGAATCGACGAAGCGCGTGATGAGAGGTTCTCATATAAAATCCCTCAATAGTTATGCAAGAATTGTTAGAAAAAAGTGCATCATCGAATGGTAAGGTGATATTAATCACCTACCAAAGACCAATGTGGCACGAAGCAGTTGAAGCATGTGACATAATATTAGTGTGAGCATATGAACCAAAATGAATATCATGTGGAGCTACGGTGGGATGGAAGAATGTGAAGGGTTGTGGTTATTGATGTGAAGTAATAACATGATGTGGATGAAGTAGATGTGGCATATGCAATGGTGTAACTATGGATGAATATGGTGGAGAATGCGTATGCATGAAAACCTGTGGCGATGGACACATAATAACCTTAGTACTTAGATGGAGGATATAACTCAACCTGAGTATAAATCTGCTGATGAGGCATAGGAGAGATGGACCACTCACGTGAGTGAGAGCAAAGGAAATGATGCCCTTATCCTCTAATTTTGTAATCTATCATGAAGGGAAAAACAATCATTGTCCCTATGGCCATTGATACAATGATAATTACAATAGGGTTGATCACGTTGATGTTGTAGACGATGTTGTGGATGATGTTCATTAGAGGGAAAGTGAATTATATTCTCATTAAGTAAAACATGCAACACATCATATGGTTGAGTCGATGAGAGAAGTGTAATGGATCACACGTAAGATGGATTAGATGGAGAATTAGTCTATTGCAAAGGAGGATAATGATGTTTTTTTGATGTAGTAGGTTGAGTTTGCTTGCTAGGAAGAGATGGAGATTGTGTGGATTGCTCAACTAGTGGTAATGGAGAAGAACTAGATGATATCACAGTAGTAGAAGGAAGTGAAGGATCAATAATATGTGCGACATAAGGTCCTGCTCTAGATCAATAAATTTATAGCATAAGATTATGAATGAATCACATGTATCGTATTGCAATCGTTTCTTAAGAGTGGGAATCAAACCATGACAGAAAATGAATTGTTTCTCTAGATCGATAGGTTGGAATACTAGTTGATGCATATAAACATTAAATCATAAAATGTAATCCTTGATAGGTTCAGATGTGCCCACAAGTGCAATGTAGGTATATTATCATAAGTAACTCTAGGGCCATTTTTGATGATAAAACAATGAAGGAAGATGTCCTCCATATCATAGTAATTACTAATAAACCCAAATGTAAGGTAAATGTACCATTGTAATGCATCCTTAGTGAGACTATGTTGAAAGGACTTAAGCAATAATATATCATTAGAATAGGAAGCCATAGCCATGTAAAAATGTTGTAGATGTAAATGAGGGTCACCAATACCTTCAAATCATCTAAATGTAGGAATGATAAAGTCCTTAGCAATAAGGTTTCCATGTAATGAATTGATATCAATGGAATAATAATAGGCCCTAATTTCATAAGTGAGTGACTGAACCGAGATTGTAATTGACCAATGACATGCATTAGATATAGCATATATTGTGGAGGAATAGTAGGAGATGGAAACAATGTACTAAGTAGTTGTAACTTTCCATTGTGAGTAATCATAGGTACCTTAAGAGAAGATAAAGGAGATCATGATGCTAAAGGAACACTAAGTGGTGGTGCCGAAGAAGGGATGAAGGAGATGGAACATCCATAGTAGTTGTAAGACTAGCATCAGAAACATCCCTAGGAGGTGAAGCGATCAATGGAGATACCTTGATAGAGAAGATGAACTAGCATATATAGGTGAAGTGTTAGGAGGAGATGAGATGGTAAAATTAGAAGAAATAATAGATGGAGATGCCTTGTGCATTATGTTAGATATAAACTCAAGAGAAAGTGGAGTAGGAGATTCAGACTCACTAGTATGAGAATTACTAGAATCATGACTATCAATTATATCATCAACATCAAATATGAAAATTTCATTAAGTGTACTATCAATATGATCATCAACATAATATGAAAGAGTATGCGAAATATTATGTGATGGATTAGGAGAATCAATTTCAGAAGTAGGAGAGTTGTGAGATGTATCCCTAGTAGTGGTCTAATGAGGAGGAGAATCAATATGAGAGGTATTGTCAAGACCTAACATGTAATTAATAAGAGAATCATCTATAATTTTCTTAGATAGGTCACCAGGGTGATCTTTAGTAGCCATATAACATGGTGTACAATGAGTGAAGGCTATCAAATCTGAAACAATACTGATGCCAATAGGATAATTTTCAAAACTAGAAGGTACATATTGTTGACCATATAAGAGTTATTTCTGAATATGATTAGGCAGAGTAACATTAATATGGAGAACCATGAGCTTAATGATAACAACCTCATCATAAATTGGATTGATGCTAACATGAGACATGATGGGTGGAGAAGGAGAAGATCTATCCTAAGCCATTAGGGGTTGAAGTGGATCCTAGGGGAAAATTTTCTAAGGCACGGGTTCACCAAAATGATTAACTAAAATCTGAATTTTTATAAATCAATCTAAGAAGTACAACAATGTAGTAACTAAAATATACTAAAATATAAATGCTAAGTAATTTATTTGATATTTTAAATGAAATGAAATAAATTAAATAGGAGGAAAATATACTAACATGAAAAGAACTTACCTCACAATAATTTGGGATTCGACATAATGATGTTTTGGTCGGGGATAATTTTAGCGGCGAATATTCGTAATATGGCGAAAATTTCATTTTATGAAAATTTGAAAAGGTGAATTATTCGGAGTGGGTCGGTGTCCTATTCGCCTAAAATATATAGTATATTTTTTCTGGGGGGTCGGCTTCGCCTTCATTTGAAAACATCTCCTATAAAAACCTAGCTGATTCGCCGGGTAGTATACCTCAAGTAGCTTAACAAATTACCAATACTATGAAATTTTAACTCGCATACCCTTAAGCACCAGAGATTGATTCTTGTTGCTTTGTGATTGTTGACGCGTGCGACAAAAATTATCCGACGTGCGACATGGCGCGTGGTGACGCCGCGACATGGGCGATGGTGACGCCTTACGGCAGCAGGTGGTATTGACGCGTGACATGGGCAGTGGTGACACGCGACATGGGTAGTGGTGACGCGCGACATGGGCAGTGGTGACGCGCGACATGGGCAGTGGTGACGCGCGCGAGAGGAGGTATTGGCGCGCGACATGGCGGTGGTGACGCGTGATGAGGAGGTATTGACGCGTGACATGGGCAAAGTGGTGACACGCGGCGAGAGGAGGTATTGACGCGCGACATGGGCAGTGGTGACACGCAACAGAGGAGGTATTGATGCGCGACAGAGGAGGTATTGACGCGTGCGACATGGGTAGTGGTGACGTGCGACAGAGGAGGTATTGACGCGCGACATGGGCAGTGGTGACGTGCGACAGAGGAGGTATTGACGCGCGACATGGGCAGTGGTGACGCGCGACATGGGCAGTGGTGACGCGCGACAGAGGAGGTATTGACGCGCGACATGGGCAGTGGTGACGCGCGACAGAGGAGGTATTGACGCGTGACATAGGAGGTATTGACGCGACATGGGCAGTGGTGACGCGCGACAGAGGAGGTATTGACGCGCGACAGGAAATGGGTTGTTGACGCGAGACAAGTGCAGAGTTGATGAGAAAGCAGAGGTCAGAGGCTGCAGACGCGCGTGACGGGATATTTTCTTTGTCACGCGTCACTGCATTTTCTTGACGCGCGACAGCAAAATATCCTGTCACACGTCTGCAGCCTTCTGTCGCGCCACTTGACAATCAGGCAAAAAATTTTCATACAACCCCCAAAAAATTCACCTTCCCGCGAAACTAGTTCCGGGGATATTCGCCAGGTATTCTCCACCTCCGATTTCCAAGAGGTCTCTTAAAATGAACCCTGGTTTTGGTAGAAGCTGGATGTTGCCATGAACCTCAAAAAAATGTAGAAGTGGTAGATTTAGACAGATGGGACACTTAGAGAAAAGAAGGGGCACTTGTGGGTGCCCTGGTTTTAAGTATGGGTTCCCTAGTATGTGTATTGACTTAGTTTCTAAATCGATAAGGTCATTAAACCTTCACAGTATTTCTCCTTAGATTTTGTTTTTATCACGCTTGCTTTCTTTGATGTCACTGTAAATGACCAATGAATAATCTCTGCAAAACCCCACACAAAAGCATCAAACCCTAAAAAAGAAATATGTAAATGAATGGGTTAGACTGTCCTCAAGTTGACAAATGGATGGACTTATGACTAAGCATTGCACTACATCTTATACCTGATGTAGTTCTATGTGATTTTGTGTGTAATCATGTGCCTAGGATTCCCTAGCACAAATGACGCCAAAATTAGTGGGAAATAACTAGATAAAAATTTAGAATGGTGGATGGAATAAAATAAACTCCCCTTCCTATGCAGTGTGTGATGCAAAATAGTGCCCAAATGCAGTCCCTTTCCTTATGTAGATAGCTAGCCCTTAGTATAAATAGTCTTCCCTTAAGATAGTGTGTATGTTGTGTTTATATAGGGATCTCTTGCTCAAATTTTGACACTAATGACCTAACATGCCAACTAGCACCTAAGGGAATGTGAGGGAAAATTACAAAGACTGACCTTGAATATCTAAATGAGAACCAAATGTGATGGGGACAAGGCACCCATGGGCACTCTAATCCCTCCCTATGCGCCCTAGTCCAAAGACCAAATATGACAACTAAGTGAATAACAACAACCAAGACTCCCTAATAAGAGATTACCATAATTTAGCGAGTAAGCTCGATGAATTTGTAAAACACTCAATGAAAATGAATGAGGAAATTGAAAACAAGACTAGTGGATTAGCGAATACTTTTATTACGTAAGATCCATATATAAAACAACATACTTAGTGGTAGAATTATTGTAGTAAGTGATAAAACAACATACTTGGTGGTAGAATTATAGTAATAAGTGCATGATTTTTGTGACTATAGGTCCTGTCAAGTACCACCTAACAATCCTCATCTATCTTTGTGCATCCTCTATGGCCATCACCTGTGCACCCTCTCACCAAGGATGAGACAATTGTAGTATGCGATATACATCCTCTAAAGTCACTGTCATCTCTTCGTAGGAAACTAGAATGTGCAAGTATCTCGCACACCATCTCTAGCAAAAAACTATTATCATAGGCATATTATGGGGCACCTCCCCCATCCTCGCTATGTTTTGCAAGAAGAAATGGTCTAGAATGTCTCACTCATCATCTTACAACCACAAAACCATCAATGTACTCAAATGATGACCATAACGAAGCTCTCTTGAATGAATATCTCTCTGCACAATGCAAAACACCAATAACCATGACATCAATACATCATATATATGTAAAAAAACCTACTAATAACATCAAAAACATCAATTTTCACATTTACAACACTTTGGGCTCAACCCTATCCTTCTGGGTTGCTAGCGCCCAAAAGCAAGACTCAGACACCCTGGAAAAGATTACTAGTGCCCATTCTTGGGCGCTAGTGTTCTAAAGACCATTATTGCCTTCACCACTCTTGCCAGTCACAAACACTAAGAAAAATTAACAACAAAAAATTCACAAAAGATAATGAAAAACAACCCAATTCAACATACTTTTCGAAAAAAATCAAACTTACTAGCTCAGTTGTTGTACATGACACTATAATTGTCAATGCCATCTCAAATCAACTCACTTACGACATCTTCACACACATAGAGCTCAAAATCATACTCGTGTAATGATCAAATGACATACCTATTCACTTTTTCCTATTACTATTTATAGTAACTTTGAATTCCCTACCTCGCTATAGTCATTATTTACGCTCATTCTCCTAAGTACTATATATACATCACAATTTTTTTGTCATATCTTGAGCATTACTACTATAATTATTTTCTAGTTTGCATCTTCCTCTTTAGAATTTCGCTTACTATTGCTTTATAAGAATTCTAAAACAATATATTCCTACTCAACATAACTCCAACTAAAAAAACACACAATTTTACACAATCTACTATATTTCACTTCGCTCACAATTACATCCAAGCACATTTACTTTTGGCTCAATATTCATTCTCATCATCACTCTCCCTTTCATCGAAAGGGGGAATACAATCGGGGTCATCCTATAATTCCCCTCACATTGTTACATGATCATTCTACATTTCTAATTCGACATTATTAAAAAAATTCTCGTACATCATGTGACATTTCACACCATTTTCTACCAATTCCCCCTAATGACCTAATATGGGGAAACAAGCGTAAAATATCTCCATGAGTAATCAATCAAACACATTAAAATATCAAACAAAAATCTTCTATTATTTGAATTACATAAATCAATCAACATAACACATCACATTTGTTTCCTCCTAGATGACCTAACTTGGGACTTACATCACCACTTTCCCGAGATGACTTAACTTGGGACTTACATCACCACTTTCCCAGATGACCTAACATGGGAAGTAATCTCCACATTTCTATCACTTCCAGACAACCTAATATGGAAGCCATCTCATATTACCATGACACTCTTGGAGTGGGGCAGTGAGATGTCATTTCCTTTCCCATACTGCTCATACATGGGTTATTCACATTTGATCAAAAAGTAGTGAAATGAACAAATTTGGTCTTTTGTCTGTCTGTAGTGGCTAGGAATTTTTATGGATGTAGTTAAAGTTGGAGGGTAAAACTAGACCTCTCTCCCTACACTCTTCCTCTGGTGGCAAGATGCCCAAATCCTTAGTTTTTCACACACACACAAAATTGAGTTGGGAATTGATCACTCCCTACCCCCAAAAATCTCCATCAACGACAATATTGAAATCTCCAATCACTCAAAATCAAAATCATCAATCTCGCATAGTGTTCCTCATAATGGTTTTCCATCTCTCTTTATACCACATGGATTGACATGCCAATCCATGGTTTTCCATGTTATATGTTCTTATTCTTCACGTACTTCTATAAAGCATCTGTGTGTACTTCGTAATAGGGCTTATCTAAACACTTCTAAGATATTTTCCTTACTTCCTTTACACTACTTTAATTTCATTCAAAAAGCATAAAGGGGGAAAAATGTAGACACAAAATCATGCACATACTACTATATTACTATACCACTAAGTGTGTTGTTTTATATATGGATCTTGTGTAAGGAAAGTATTCAATAATGGCCCACTGTCTAGTTCATCCATTTGTCTTGCTTGTTTCTATTGTTTTATCTTTCACACTTGTCACTCATACACCCAATTCTAATCAGTCACCTGGGATCCTTGCCTCTTGGTCTTTACATGATTATCATTAGTTATCTCACGGAAATTAGTACATAGGAACTCCTGTCCATCCTGGGTGCCCATGTCCTCTTTATTTTATTATCTTATTTTTGACATTTAAGGTCAGTATTTCCCACTCATATCCCGAGGTACTAGTCGGCATATTAGGTCATTAGTGTTGAAATTCAAGCAAGATATCCCTATATAAACAAAACATACATACCATTATAAGGGCGGGAAATTCTTATCAAGGGATATCTATCTACATATCTCAAGGGTCTGCATTTGGGTGCATTACTCTGCATACACAATGCATAGAAAGGGGAAGTTCATTTTTCCATCCCACACATTTGCATCTATCTAGCTACCACCCGCTATCTTGGCATCATCGCCATAAGGGAAACCTAGGAGCACTATTGTACACACAAGCACATAAAACTACATTGGGTCTGAGATGTAGTGCAACAATTAGTTGTAAGTTCACTAGTTGATAACTTAGGATAGTCCAACCTCTCAATTTTCATTTTTCCTTTTAGGATTTGATGTCTTTTTAGGGTTTTGCAAGAGGATATTTGTGATGCATATTTATAGGTACTCTTGCGGTCAAAGTGTGATTTGTCGGGTGATTAGTGGAAAACAAGTGTGAGAACCTAGCAATAGTGTCGAACTAGATCTTGATATTTTTCACGATCTACTATGCCCACCAAAGGTCTAGGGCACTCGTATGTGTCCCCACCCCTATCCAAGTGCCCATGTTTAGGAGTTTCAATAACCTCTACATTTTTCTGAGTGGGATTACGATGGTCTATGTTTCTATTCTATCACATTCTATAGTCCAGACACACTTCAAGATAAGTGAAATCAAAATAAGTGCCCTATATCTTGTACTTTATTTCATAAATAAATCAAATAAATATCTAACATCTGTATTTTATTATATATCGGTTGTATGCATCATTACTTTCAAATTTTAATAAAATATCCAGATTTTATTGAGTCACATTGCTATGTACAATGACTATTATTTTTCTTGTACTTAGTTTTATTGTGTTTGTGTTATTCAACCCCTATTTCTACCTAAACTTATCATTATTCCAAAGAGGTGTTTTAAATGTTTTATTTAAAAGAATACAATCACAGTGTATCCAAACATCCTAGATCAATTTCATATTATTGATTTTAATGTTAAGGAATTCAAGTGGATAGGAGGAGGGACATATAAAAAACCATGTACATCCAAATTATAACATGTAAAAGTAACCATTTCGTATATGTCGGTCTAATCAATTCAACATACGAGAAGGAATGCTCCAAATTCAAAAAAATTTACCTGTGGGCCAATATGAAGTTTTCATTTGGACTTGATACATATAACTACATATTATGGAAAAAAAAAAAAAAGATAAGTTTTGTGCCTAGCTAATCTAGACAATATCATGCAGAGAAAAGAAACACATCCTACAAAAAGTAGAGAAGCATCGTGTCCTATCTAACTTTGTAGGATTTCACTTTCATTAAATATATCAAAATAATATGATGCGACGATGATGAAGCTAAAGTAATTTCTAGGTAAGTTTGAAAAAGGTAAACGCATATTTAATTAAATTATAATACACCATAAATTTACCTTCACTAAATTTCACCTAATGGTAGTCGGTATGTGAAAACACTCAAACATCATTGGTTAGAAATATGCCGAGAATCTCATGGTATTTTCCATTAATGATGATGGAAAATAATATATACACCTAATTTTTCACTTTACTAAATTTTATTTTTTGCAAACATCATTAGCACATTGGTCTCCCTAGAATGGTGTCCTCAAGGACAATACTACAAGCGGTGAGTAAATTTTTATCCCATTTTCAATTTTATCAAGAAAATGGAGATAACTAATCAAAAAAATTCTTGGTAAACCTCTTTTGAGTCTTTCCTCATCCAAGAGATGCTTTTGAAAATGCCTTGTTTACTCTTCAAATCAGATTTTGGGGTTCCCTTAGCACATTGCATGTCATATGCAAGGTGTTTTCCACCCCCGAAACTTGACTTGAATTATGTTTTTGATTTTGGGTTTTGATTGCATCGAAACATTCGACCCCCAAAACATGTGTCATATGTGAGGTGTTTCCCAAACACGAAACTCCGACACATTATCACACTTCATGTTTTCAGGTTTTCTTACATCGGGTCAAGGAGGGGATTTGCATGCCAATTTCTTGGTGTTTACCAAACCTCAAACCTAACTCGTTGATGGACTCCTTTGTATCGAGTTTTCAAGACCTGATTACATAGTCACATGAAATGAAATATATAGTCAACCTTCCACCCCCAAAGTCAACACCATTAATGCCGGGGTAGAAGTTGGTGGTCCACATGTATAATTAATGCCGGGTTATTTATAAATAGGAGGGGATTTCCACATCATTTGTACCTTTGTACTCCCTCTGCCATTGATATTTCTCTCCTGCTATCGCATTCCCAAAGCCTTTGATTCACATTTTATTGGTGTTTTCATTGATTTTTCTTGGATTTCAAGGGTGTTTTCATCTTACAGTAAGTAAACCTCCTTTTGGTATTTTTTATTTTTTTCTTTTTAGGTATTATCTTGAGTGGGGGAGTTGTTTTACATTTTTCAAATATCTTTTTACTCCTTATTTTTCAAAGTTTGTTGTTTTCACCTAAAGAAGGGGAAGTGGGAGTCTTTTTAGGTTCCTTACTTTCTCATTCTTGGTAAGGGTTACAAGTTAAAAAAATGAAAAATATCACTTATTGGATTTGCACCTAAAAATGCATTTTTGGGTTTTGCGACGTGTCGAAGCGGGTGATCTCTCTGCGCATTGTTTCGAGTTTTTTCTCTTGAGCAAGTTCGAGTTCCATAGTATTTCAAGTTTTCTCACCTATTAAACTAGTGTATATTCCACCCTTTGTATTAGATTTCTCAAAATTCCTAACAAGGTTGAACTTCGATAATATGTCGGAGTTTTCTAGGTTGATCAACGTGTTTAAAACTCTGCCGGTTTATCAAACTTTCTAAGGTGCATTGCTGGGAGAAAAATCTAACTCTCTTTTAGGAGTCCTAAGAAGTTGTTTAGTACTTGTTTTTACTGAGTTCCTCATGTTTGATTCAGGAAAGGAAAAGGGGAAGAAGGAAGGATCTAAAGAGATGAAGTAAAAATATCAAGGAGTTATGCCCCCTTCCAACATTAACTCTAATTTTGATATCAAAGATACAAAGTTAGGGCACATGGACATGGATGAATTTTGGAGCAGAGTGCAGAGTTCTTCACAGACTTCATGGATGTAGTCCCTCTGTGTAAGTGGGATAACTTTAGCTATTACTTTCCCCATTTCTTCCCAATGTCCCGAGTTCATTCTTACATGTGCTAACCATTATGACTCAGATTCAAGGTCAATCCAAAATCAAACAGATGAAGTAGTCATCAAGATGGATACCGATTATTTCGATGAACTTATAAAGCTTCCCAACTTTGATGAATATGTCACGAGAAAATCTCCAATAGGCCCAACAAGCCTGGGATAATGACCTAGATAATTGTGTCAAACATGTCAACAAAAAGTACCTGATTAAGCCTAAGCCTTCTATGTCTAGGTTTCCAAAGACAGTTCTAGGAGTGACTTTATCTTAGAGATCAATGATATCATCACACTTCTCAGTAGAGTATTTAGGCTCCCTGATGCCAAGGAATTTCATGGGTGGATGTATCAGTTCATCAACATCATCAAGAATAATGAACAATTCTTTGATTAGGGAACATTTATCAGTGACACTATTGAAACCCAAATGAAAGAAGTCTTATCTATGAGTAATTTCTACATGATGTCTTATGTTACTTACATCATAGTAGGAATGAGGAGTTATTATGGGTTGAAGCCAATGGGCAATAGGTCCACTGATCATATTTACAAGTTTTATCCTCAATTGTCCCTGAAGGGAAGTCTAACACATTTCAGAATGGTAAATGATGCCTTCTTCTATGAGAACATCTATAGATTAGAACCTGATATTTTGAAGAGAAGAATCTCAAATGTTACATGAAATGCCATAATGAAATGGGGTCACATCTTCTTGTAGTTTTAGAAACTCACCTATCTATGGGTCATAATGTTTTAGGGATCACCCATGCACCTTCCTAGGTATCCAAGTGATTAGTAGATCCTCATGGAATTTATTTAACAACTCCTAGATTTTTAGAAGTTCTAATAGAGAAAATACAAAGTTGTAGTATCCTTTCTATATCAATTGGAAGATACACTTGTTCTTCCATTATCAAAGTAAAAATGTAGTCAATGAAAGATAAGTTTAATAAGCCATGCCACCATAACCAGGTTTTGATTATCGAGGTGTAATTAAGGCTCATGGGACTATTCAACTTCATGTTTTGGATCTTGAGGATATATGGATCGATTTTAGGGATGAATTGGTAATAAGGTGAAAATACAAAAACAAATTGAACCTGGATGAAATAAGAATGTTGGATTTTGTTAATATTTCGAGGATGTTGTTGATAGCAAAAGTGTTGTAGAACTTGTAGTCATTTTTACACCCACCAAAGAACAAGGGAACCCCATGCGCATCGGCCTATCACCCAACGGGTGTTGGGCACTCACTCGAGGCACACATGGGTGCCGAGTCTCTCTTTTATGTGAGTTGAGTGGGAAAATATCATCTATGATCCAAATTTAAAGGAAGTGAGTGAAAATGAGACATGCAAGCATCATAGAGCTCAGAATGACTCCTAGATCGATAAGTCATTCCGGATAGAAAATTACTTAACAGAGTAAGAACTAAATCAAAATAAAAATGGAAATCTGCAAGGATTCGAGACTCATTCCATAAACATGCATAAAACAAAACCATGAAGATATGTTAATTCACTAGAATCAATACTGATCATATTCATATAAAATGGTAACCTTATTGCATTCATTGGATTCATTATAGAACATCACAAGATGGTAGACCAAAATCATGTATTGTATCGAACCCTTATCCCTTAGTTCTCAAAAATAAATTTCATAACCCCAAACCCTTGATACATCCTTCTCCTATAGTTCATCTACCCAACCCAATATGGCTCCTCCCGGAATTTCTGCAGAGCTCCGCTCTCTTATTGATCTCTCTCCCCTTTTTTTCCTCTGCAAGCACTTGTATTTATAGGCACCCCAAAGTGCCAAATCATCCTTTTGTGGCCTCAGATCCAGTGCCAAGTGTCTGAATGTGGTCCTCCATGGGAGCATGCTCCTCCAGCCTGAGCTCTCCACTTTTTGCCATGATGGTCTTCAGATGCTTCCATCGTAGGGAATATTCCTTCCTATGCTAACCTGTCACTAAGCTGGCACCTTATCCACTCTGCATGCATAGTCGGGTCATGCTTTTCTTGTGTTCTACCCGATATGCCAATTATGGCTAAGTCTCGAGACCTTATCCTATAGGCATACATCATGGGTTCTACTGAGACCCTCCTAGAACCTTGCCTTGTGTGCCTTCTCCTTGTGCGCCCATTTCTTAACTTCAGTCTTGCGTGCCCATGCGCCCTTTTGGACTTAGTCAATATTTTAGGGGCCCAACATCACCCCACACTTTACCTATTCTCTGCCTGGGAACACTTCTCCAATGAATAAAGAACCACCATAGACTTAATGTCTTGGGAAAATAATAAGGGAAAGAAGAATTTAGGAAAGAAGAAAGAATGGGGAAGTGATGGCATTATTGCAACAAGCTAGAAAAATCTTTTGGTAAGTCGGCCTCCAACTTGTTCTAGGAATTGACTTCATTTTGTGCTCTCTGGTAGAGGTCGCCGACTAGATCGCTTACCTCCCCGAAACTCAGTCCATCTCCTTGAGTGTTCATAGTGTCAATTTTTTTCCAACTCCTTTCCCATGTCCTCAAGCACGTCCATCCTTCTAGTAATCTATGGGTATAGCTCCTTTAGCCGATTCTTGATTGTACCCCTTAGGGCCTCAATAGCTTCTGACTTCTTTTCAACCTCAGCCAAGATTTTATCCCACTCTGCTCTATTCCCTTATTAATTTCTTAGAACTCTTTAAGATCTTCTTCATAGTTGGTGACTAGAATACTCACCACTTTATCTTTGTCTGCATAGTTTTCATATGCGGCCTCAGCATATGGGCAGCAATCTTTACATCAGCAAGGACTTTTTGTATTCAGCCATGATTGCTACTACCTTTAATTTTTCCTCCTTCTCCAAGCACATTGCTACTTCTTCCATGGATTCTAAGGCTAGAGGTTGCCTCTCCATGGTGAGGATGCGTGTTAAGTCTTCAAGGCACTCAAGGGAAGATCCATACTTTTGTGTGGGTGGTGCCAAGTTTGGATGCTTCAAAAAAATGAAATTTGTGATGGATTCTACCTTCTTATGTACTTCATGCACCCTTTCCTTTTCTTCCCTAAATTCATGCTTTAGCTGAGTGCTAATTAACTCCTCCTGCTTTAAATCCTTAGCCTTCTCTTCTAGCTCTTCCTCCTTTTTAGTTCTTCTAGAAATCTTATCCTATCATTTCATCCAAAGAGCCTAGCTTCAACCTCAATTGAGACCTTGTTGAGCACGTTGCATAACTGCTCATTTGAAATTTGCTTTGAGCATTTACCAAGGGGTTGTATCCTTTTGACTCAGGCATTTTCATTAGTGCCCCTTGGCTTACCTCAAACTCTGGCTCATCGATGTGGTACTTAATTACCTAATAGAGCATATTCCTTGTCCGAGAGTATGCACCTTCTTCATCGAACAACTTCATTGCCATGAGTTGATCTGTTGGAATGGTGATTTGGAAGTGCATGCGCAACACCTTGTTGGGATCATTAAT
Source organism: Taxus wallichiana var. yunnanensis (assembly GCA_018340775.1). Lineage (NCBI taxonomy): Eukaryota > Viridiplantae > Streptophyta > Pinopsida > Cupressales > Taxaceae > Taxus > Taxus wallichiana. The sequence goes on from CM031239.1 coordinate 842,008,000, forward strand.
GTATATCATTCCTTGCCTCTAGATCTCCATGTGCTTTTTCTGTGCACGTGCCCTTAGGAACAATTATCAATAGAATGGGGCCTCCCGTGCTGCCATGATATTTCCTTGTGCTTTCTTCCTTATCTTCTTCCATCACTATGTCAGCGTTGCGCTCAATTCTTTTTCTACCAAGGCCTCGATGATTTTCATTGCTTCTCTTTCTGCCACCTTGTTTATTTTCTCCTTCGTGAGGCTTGGATTTTTCTGATCCTACATGCCAACCTCTTCACTTCTTTCCATGTCCTGGGTGCCTTCCTCCTCCTGGCTACCCTTGCGCCACATGAAAAGGAACTCATTTTCTTCTTCTTCGCCCTCTTCTTCTGAACCATGCACACTGAAGACAAGTGGTTCTTGGTCCCCTTTAGATTCATATTCTTCATCCTCATCCCTCTCACCCATGTATTTCGCCAAGATCTCTATTTCCTTTGAGTCATATTCCTCCATCACCTTCTGTTTCTTTTCCTAACTAAGGATTCCAAGACAAGAGATTATGCTTTCTCTTCCTCTTCCTCTAATGATTTCTCCTCTATGATAAGCTTTTCCTGTTCTAGCACCTCCTCTTTGACTGGGGACCTCTTCCTACGCATGTAAGAATGTTCTTGAGGTGCCTATTACCTATGTATCTTTGGCACTTGGTGCCTTTTTCCTTATCTCCTTTGTTTCCTTCTTCTTGGGTGCGGTCTTCTTCCTACATGTTAAGTCCTCGGGTATAGCTTTCTCATTTTCAAGGTAAGTGCCCTTCTCAAACTTTGGCCTTATCCAAAGGTATACACATGCTGCGGACCTCCTTGCAATAGTTAGAGTTAGGGTTTCACCATTTAGACTTCATGTGACACGTACTTTTCCACATACACGCACTTGTTGGGGTAGACCAACATCTTGCGCATCTCCTTGTGGTCCCAGTCCAAACTTCCAAGGTCAAGCTTTAACTTCTTAAACTACTTAAATCTATAAAATCCTCCTGGAAGTATTGAGTTGTGAAGGTGAATGGGAGCTTACACCATGGGCTCATGGTTTCATCAATTAACTTGAACCTACCAATACAAAAGTGTTGGTATACAATAAAATCAGCTTCTCCTATTGTAAGCATTGGCAATTGTTCGGTATTCTCCATTATGCCCCAAATGCATTCCTTAAGCATGTATACCATTTTTCAAGACACGCCTTGTGAACGGGCATCATGCTATCACGAGTGTATTTCTAAAATATTTTTTCAGGTGATGGGTCTTCCTCTGGGTACTCCCAAACAAACTTTTCTACTGCATTTGGTACCTTGATCTCTAAGAACACAATGGCTAAGAGGACATTACCAAAGAGAATCTTGTCTCCTTCCTATGCGTTGGTGATAATTTCATCTGCAATGTATGTAGATAGATTGTAGATGGTGCCCTCTGATATTCTTCTAGAAACATTCAACTAGGAATTGTTTACCTACGTCCATCTTTCTTGTGCGTTGAGTTTTGTTACTAGGTCGTGGCCATTCTCATTACTAGGTCTTGGATATCCCCGATATCAAAATAACTTGACCCTTTCTTGTACACATATGCCACCAATATTTCCTTAATTGATTCCTTGTCACACAGGTCATCGTCTAAGCTTTCTCCCTCACAGATAAGGTCTGTGAATCTTGAAATTAGATGAGGGGTTATGCACATCTTGTACCTTACGAAATGAAAGTGATCTTCATGTATGCATGACATCAACCACTGATAGAGGCACTCTGGCTTTTCAAAGTATGGAAACTCATAGAGTTGTAATAAACCCACCTTCTCCAACTTCACCTTGACTTCATCACTATAAATTAGTAACCCCTCAGGTGTTCTCTGGTTAGTCGGGTACACTAACTCCAACTCAATTCTTTTTCAATCACGTTCATGTGATGATTGTAGTCACTTACTGTCATTTTTCTCAAGTGGGACTCCCATTCCATCTCGAGTGAAACCCCATCTAGGTACTACATTTCTGCATACCATTCCTCATTGGTACTGTGGTGGTTTCTTGTTATTTTCCGTTGCCCTTACCCTTCTTAGTTATTATTATTGCTGGTTTCTTGGGTTCCATTGTGTAGGTTTTCTCTGCACTTCAACATCTCTTGCTATGCTTCTCTACCCTTTCCAAGTTTATATCTTGAACTTGTGAAGAAAATCCTTTCCAACCCGTGCCCTAGCTACCAAAACCTCACTGGAATATTCCTTTCACAAGATGGTGCTTCTCCACAACTCTCTCTATGCTCGAATATTTCCCTCCTAGTTTGCAGATCCAAACTGGTCAATCATCACTAAATTTCTCCAATTTTTCTTCACATGGATCAACTCTAGAAACCCTAGTTTGCAAAAGCTCTTCCTTCTTCGTATTCGCAATGTAAATAATGAAGTGTCCAACCTTCTATTTATAGTTTTTCCCACTTTTTAACATTAAATGCTACCTTACCTACCACCATACTTCAACATTCAATGCAACTTTTTTGACAAAATCTGACTTTAGTGCTTTAACTTACGTGCCCAACCTTGCATGGACAATTCCCCAACCTTCTAGTGCACAACCAATCCATCTTGATAGAAGAATCTTGCGTGTGTAACCGAAGTGCCGAAGGAACTTGTTACGTTATGATTTTTACTCTCACCTACCTCATGTTGTGTTTGTGCTTTTTCCTCTCTTGTATGTGGATCCCCAATGTAGCCTTACCCTAACACCAACCATCCTTTTTCACCTTTCCTCTCATGCACTTCCTCTCCCTGGGCCATCCAACCGGGCTTTCCAACTCAATCCTTCCTAGTGCTTCACACTTTAATTTCTTCCACCTTACTCCATCCCACACTAAAATGATGCATGGTCCTTTGCATAGTTACAACCTTCAAAAATTAATGAGACTACCGGCGCCTAAAGTTCAAAACAAAATAGTAATGAGAAAGGAAAACACAAGAAAATAAAAATAAATTAAGGGAAATCCTAAACTAACTGGCAATACTACCTTATTTACAAACACCAAGAAGACTTATTTATAGTAGGGCTTTAGCCTACTCCCATTGAAGTGTCCTGGCAATCTCATCCCATCTAGCGCTTATAACTACACATGCCTAAATTAAGGATGTATAAAATGATGTAGGGACCCAAGAAATGGACTTTTAACTTCCCAGGATGGCACAAAACTTGGAATCATATAGTAGCACCATTTTCCCAACCTCAAACTTCTTGTTATTAATGTGATGATCATGTCATGCTTTTTGTTTTATTTTTTAGTTTTTAGCTCCACGGCTAATGATCGTCTCTCATGCAATTGCATTAACTTGTCAATTCTTTCTTCCAACAATTTTTCATCATCTAATTCTCCTGTGCACACTATATGTAGAGAAGGTAACATGAATTCAACTGGAAGGAAAACCTCCATGCCAAACACCAATTGAAATGGTGTGGCCTTATTCAACCTCTTGTAGGTTGTCCTATATGCCCAAAGAACAGTTGATAATTTATCATCCCAATCCTATCTACCAACATCACAGATCTTAGTCAATGTGTGACTAAGTATTTTGTTAAATGCCTTAGCAGTTCCATTTTGCATGTGGGTGATAGGGAATAGTTTTGTGATGGGCCACCATGAATTCTGACAATAGAATCCTGACCATTTCATTGAGGAAGTGCGTACCTCTATCACTTATTAAACTCAATGAGCATCCATACCTTCCGATTATGTTTTCCCATAAAAATCTACTAGCGAAAGCCGCTGTACAATCCTTTGTAGGTGATGCCTCTTCCCACCTTGTCAAATAATCAGTGCAAGTGAGGATATACTACAAACCATTCCTTCATGCCGCTAGCAAGATTGGTCCGACAAATTCGATAGCCCACTTTTCAAATGGTTCCATGCTAGCTATTGGTCGCAAGGGCATTTCATCCATGTTTTTGGGTTTTCCAAGGCACTGGAAATGGTCATAAGCCTTGTAAAACTCAATGCAATCTTGATAAATGGTCTCCCATAAAATCCCTATGAGTAGAATCTTCCGTGCGGTTGCATTTCCCTGCATAGTGTCCTCCTATAATCCCACCATGTGCCTCTTCCATAATTGTAATGCACTCATGTTCTAGCATGAATTGGTGTAGAACCTCATCACGACCCATTTTATACAGATCTCTACTAATTAACATGTAGGGCATGACACGTATGGCCAACTTCTTCTTCTCCAATGCCTTCATTTCGACTGGCACCACACCTATTTTAAGGAATATTGCAATGTCCACCAGATCCAGGGCACGTGCCACAACCTAAATAGTTGTGCATCTGGCATGGTATCCTCAATGCTTTGCGTGTCCTCCCCTGAATCAATCCTAGACAAATGATCAGGTTTGAAATTAATTTTTCCTAGTTTGAAAACCACCATGAACTCAAATTATTGGAACAATAGTACCCATCGACATATGTGCCCTTGTAGAACAAGCTTGTTCACCAAGTATTTCAATGCCATATGGTCAGTGTAAAATATAAAAGGGGTTTCCAACAAATATTGTCTGAATTTATGAAGTGCGTAGATCATTGACAATGCCTCGTGCTTAGTTGTAGTGTAATTCTACTTTGCTGGTGTCAATTTCTTGCTTGCAAAACATAAAGGATGATCAACAATCCCTTCACTAAGTTGTGCAAGTATTGCTCCAATGGCATTCCCTAAGGCATCCACATGAACATGGAAAGGCTTATCCCAAGAAGGGAAATGAAGGATGGGTGCGGTGATAAGCTGATCCTTCAAAGTGTCAAATACCTTATGCTATGCACCTCCCCAATGAAAGGCACTCTTATATCTAAGAAACTCTTCTAAAGGTGTAATAATCTTGGCATATCCCTTGATGAACTTCCTGTAGTACCCCGTATGACCAAGGAATCATGCCTTTGCACTTTGAGTAGTAGGCTCCTCAATCCCACAATTACTACAAATTTTGTGGGATCTACTAATAGGCCCTCCTTACATATGATGTGCCCAATTAATGTTCCAAACGGGGTAGTAAAGACACATTTCTTAATGTTGAGGGATAACCTCAACTACCGACACCTTTCAAACATCAGCCTTAAGTTGTCATAATGGTCCTTCACTAAACCATATCTTTGTCCAATCATCTAGGTAGACTTGAAGAAATTTATGGATAAAATCCTAGAAATCTTGTACCACAATGCACGAGAATATAACAAGTGCATTCTTTAACCCAAACAACATGATTGTATAGGCAAAAATTCCCCACTCAGTGGAAAAAGTCATCTTCCTTTGGTCCTCCTTAGCGATCCTTACTTGATGATAGTCTGAGAATCCATCTGTGAAAGAATAAACCTTGCACCTTATCACTCTTTCTAAGATTTCTTCATTGAATGGGGTTGGAAAAAGATCAATGATACATACTGCATTCAAATCCATGTAATCAACACAGATCCTTATCCTTTCGTCCTTCTTGATACTAATTACCATTGGACTTATCCATTCTGACTCTTCAACAACTTCAATAATACCTGATGCTATCATTTTATCTATTTCTTCTTTAACCCTCACACACAGAGGTTAGGATTCATCTAGTATGGTCTTTTCCTAACTGGGTGCACACCTTCCTTCAGTTTTATCCTCATCTCCCCAAGGAATGGTGGATGCCTTTAAGCTAATGATACTCACATGGGAATAAATCCTCAAACTCACGTAAAAGATAAATGATCTTAGAGACTTATTTCTCGACCAATAGTCTCGATGACTACCTCTTTAGGTTCTTCTTTTGAGCCGATGTTAACCTTTTTGTCTTTAAAGGCTCATGATAGGCATGCACCTGCTCATCAGAACTATTTAACACCTCGTGCATCCCCACAGAATGGTCAACATATAAGTTTTCCATTTCTTCTCCATCAATAACATACACCATCTTCCCCTTTTCTTTTTCTATACACGCACATTTAAACTATATATCTTCCATTTCTTCTTCCTCAAAGCGTATTTCCGAGACAGTTCACCTAGCAATTCTTGTATTTTATCTTCCATCATAGCACTATCCCCTATTGTAAGGCATTTGAAAACTGTAATGCCTTATGTATTGATGGCTTTGTACTCTAGTACTCAAATGTTTGAATGAGGTCAGCCACCAATTCTTGCTAATTACTAGTTTGGTGACACATCTCTCGAGGGGATGTATTGTGTGCATGCATAACCTTGTAGGGTGGAATATAACTTGTGAACCCATAATGAAGGTGGAAATGCTTTTGCACTTCCCATCCAAGCTGTCTCACATGCTTAGATATAGAAGGAAGCAGTCTCTTTACCATGGTATTATTTTATAGCCATTGGTGTGTTGCTCCTGCAAAACCTTACACAGAAAGCAATTCTCACCTTACACCATTCCAAGAGGTTCTCCCAATGTGTCACCCACCAGTGTGTGGCATTTCCGAGTAGGATATAACTTAACATCTCTCTTCGTTCATTCTCCTCCTTCCACTGAGCTTCCATCTCCGCAGAAAGTCCTCGGGAATGCTCCTCTTAAGTACTTAGGTATATCCTTTCTCCCTAGGTGTCGGATTTGTATGTGCCTTTTTACCTTTGTCACTGATCCTCTCAAGTTTCATCCAATTAACTCATAGTTCTCATGCACCCAATTATCACACACTATACTGGTGGTGTCACTTAAGGAATGAGAATCCTCAAACTAGATAACTCCTTCTATGGGATGAATTATCTCTGGATCCCTAATTGAGCACACATATATTCTATCTAGGACCTCTTCTCCCAAAGGTTCAATATAAGGTGTTGATTTCCCATCAGCTAGGGGTATGATGACTCGTTCCTCCTCATTTTCAAATCTTATGTATCCCTTGTTAAACCAAAGATCCGCATTGTTCTTATAGCACCATGGGTGCCCAAGTAGTGTTGGGAAATTTTTTGCCTCGGTGAGCGCAAGACTTGAAGTCCCTAGTAAACTTAGCCCCTTGAATGGTGATAGTTGCATCCTTTAAGACACCGATGGGCATTGCCTTCATTTTTTTCCATATACAACACATTTGAAGATGGCTGTAATACATGTCTTCCCATTTGATGCCATGCATCCAAGGTGAGAACATTGACCTTTGTGCTGTGTTAATGAGGATATTACTAAGGAGCCATCCATCCACGACTGCATTTAACGTGATCTCCCTATCATAGTCAAGGATGTGAGGGGGAAGGTTTACATGAAATACCTACCTCTCACACTCTTCTCTCGGCACATGGTACCTTCTCTCTCAACCATGCTGCAAGAAAGGGAAAAATATTCTCTTACCTAAGCATGTTATAGACTTCCTTGACCTCATCCAGGTCATCTTTTGGTGCCTCAACCTTCCTTCTTTTCTCCTTCCTCTTGGACTACTCCTTTAGATATTAGATTTCTCATTGTAAACTTCAAATGATCTCCATGGTATCTTGATATAAATCCTTCGATGCGTAGGGTCTTGGTACTTCCCATGTACCACTTCTTCCCTTAAAACTAGGCTCCTCTATCTTGGTATTTCCTTTGCGTGTGTGGCTTCGCTCTTATTGTCACCAACACATGTTCTAGTTCGATTCATGCACCACTCTTGGAATACATTGTGGATTGGCCCTTTTTATGCTTACCATAGCAGTGCCCTTATCTTTCTCGGGTGCCGATGGTTCATATGCTTGTAGAGTTCTAAACAATCTTTATACTTGTACTTCTTGCACCATGAGCATTATAATAGATCTAGGCACTCGCGCTTGTAGTGGTCTGTAGACCCATAATTAAAATAGGTTCCATGTGGGAACTCACTCCTTCCTCCTTTGCAGCTACCATGACCATGGAATCCTCTATGAGAAATTATTCCACACGTGCCCCCATCTCATGCGTTCCTCATAACAAGAGTAATCACCCTTAAAATTACTTGGCAATGCTAGTCTGGGTGCCAGATTTATCAATGGCCTCATGGATTTGATCAATAATCCTAAAATCCTTAGTATCATAGGTTGTAGAGGTGTAGATCTTATAGTAGCAAGATACACTCTTCAAAATTGTGTGCTGCAATAAAGGACATCTACTCGCATCATGGTCCCCATGAAAAATCTCACAATCTACTGCTATAGTGCATAATGTCTTCCGAGGGAAACTATCCTTGGTGTGCCCCTCTACTTCACAATCTGTACACCACATTCCACTGCAAGTCTCATGAGCTGAGTTCACGAGATAATGTTTCATTTGCTTAGCCATAGAAACAATTTGAGGTTCTAGAAATGGACTAACTCAGAGATCAACACTTCCAATGACTTCAAGGATTGCATAGGGTAGCTTCTAATGCTTCACATGGGTTTGTGAATTTTTTATAATTTAGCTCTTCTAATGGGGTTATCAAATCTCCAAAAACATTGAGCATGTTGTGAAGGGTGAATGTCATATGACACTTTTGATAGGGAGTCTTAAACCGTGCTTCATACTCCGCACACTCTCCACCATTCCCTGTTGAATCTCCTTCAGGGTGTTGATGCTTTTATGTTGAAACTTAGGAATGTGGAACTCTACCAAGAAGGTGTTCTTTAAAGTAGTATAATCCACCACCATTTGATGACGATCATATTTCCTATACTAGCTATGTGTACAGCCTTGCAATGTCATTACAAACTAACTAGCCTTCCACTCTGGGGTTGTGACCCCCTTTGCGTGCCATATCAATTCACACTTGTGAAAATTCTCCACAACATCCTCTATGCCCTGGTAGTCTAGCAAGTGTAAAAAAATTTCAAAGATTACTTGAGTAGGTGGCTAAGGCCCCTGTCCCCCTGGTCCAGATCCTTGGTTTCCCCCAATTTTTCCTACTTTGCTAGATCCACTTTGGATCTGCCCGGGTTACTGTGCCATCGAGTTCCACCTCTAGATCCACCAAGTAGCTAGTAATGGGTCCAAGTGATTACACATAGGGTCCCCAACATCCCACTAAATTATGTGCCAACCATTTTTGAAATTGTGCCACTTCCAGATGTGTGTCCCGCACCACTTCCCAACGCGTTACCCAAGCCTTGTGTATTTTCTCCGGTCCAAAAATTCCCCGAATACTTGAAAAGTATGTGTAGCCATAAAAGTGGGAAACAAAAAATTGTATCTCCTTGGTGCAGATCTATCACTTCAACCGATACCAATTAGGTCGACAATACTCCTCCCTTGATCTAGAAAACCAAGTGCTATGGTTTGGTCATTAGGTGGGTTCAGATGCATACTAATAACTCTTCTCTCTTCGTATGACAAACTCTCATCGAATTCAAATGGATCTCTCTTACGTGTTTGCTAAGATGGGGTAGCATAGACTACTCAAGTTCCATGTCCTCTACGTGAACCTCAAATCCTTCCCGCAACATCTACCTCCATATATCCATCACACTTGTAACCTCATGTTTTCTAGCAATCTCCCTTTCACATGCTTCACTATACTTGATTTGTCTCTCCTCCCTTTCTTTCTCAGTCGTAATGTCTACCATCTTCCTCCACCATAGCTTCCTCAACCAGTGCTCATAATGAGTTTAAGATGACCATTGAAAATGCCTCTAAAATCAAGGTAACAATAAAGGTCTTCATTACGGAGGGATAACAAATAAAAATGATCCTTTGGGATCCTACAGAAACTCAAACTCAACAAATTTTAGACAAGTATATGTGGAAATAGCATATTCTAGGGTGTAGCTAGCCAAGTACTCCTTTCCACCAATTATCCACAACACGAGTCCATGTCAGATCTGCATCTTCATGACCTTTGGTACTCTTCTTGGGTCCACACGCATGATCTATAATACCAACTTGATCTAGATGCATATGCCGAGAGTCCTTCATATAGCTCTCTTTGGGAAGCAACAAATTTTTTTTTTTCACACAAATCATGGTAGAGGTTTTCTTCTACCAATCTACAAGCATCAAAATTAGGTCCAAATTTAGGCATTCTATCATCACTTATTACCCAGATCATGATGTATGCCATTTCCCACTACAACTTTGAAAAGAGGTCCCAGAAATGGAACCAAGATGTAGTCATTTTTACACCCACCAAAGAACAAGGGAACCCCGTGCACACCGACCTATCACCCAACGGGCGTTGGACGCTCACCCAAGGCATGCGCATGCGCCAAGTCTCTCTTTTATGTGAGTTGAGTGGGAAAACATCATCTATGATCCAAATTTTAAAAAGTAAGTGTAAATGAGACATGCAAGCATCATAGAGCTCGAGAATAGCTCATAGATCAATGCAGTCATTCTAGACAAAAAGACTTATGATTAAGAACCGAATTAAAAAGTAAAGGGAAATGTGTAAGGATTCGGACTCATTCCATAAAAATGCATAAAAGAGAACCATGAAAATATGTTAATGCACCAGAATCAGTTCTAATCATATTCATATAAACTGGTAACTTTATTACATTCATTAGATTCATTACAGAACATCACAGTATGGCAGACCGAAGTCATGCATCATAACTGGACCCATATCCCTTAGTTCTCAAAAATAAATTTCATAACCTCAAACCCTTGATACATCCTTCTCATATATTTCATCTACCCAACCCAATATGTCTCCTCCTGACATTTCTACAGAGCTCCACTCTCTTATTAATCTCCCCTTTTGTTCTTCTGTGGGTGCTTGTATTTATAGGCACCCCAAAGTGCCAACTCATCCTTCTATGGCCTTAGATCTGGTGCCAAGTGTCTGAATGTGGTCCTCCATGGGAGCATGCTCCTCTAGGCCTAAGCTCTCCACTTTTTTCCATGATGGTCTTCTCGAAGCTTCCATTACAGGGCATATTCCTTCCTAGGCCAACCTATCGCCAGGATGACACCTTATCCACTCCACATGCGTAGTTGGGTCACACTTTTCTCATGTCCTGCCTAATACACTAATAAAGGCTAATTCCTAAGACCCTATCCTACGGGCACTCATCATAGGTTCTACTAATACCCTCCTAGAACCTTGTCTTGTGTGCCCATTTCTTAACTTTAGTCTTTCTCGCCCATGCACCCTTTTGGACTTAGTTAATATTTTAGGGGCCCAATAGAACCTATGGGTGAATAGATGGACAATGTAATATTCACGCTAATTATATCATATGTCAAAGAATCAATATCTATCCACGATAGGGTTGTTAAAACCATCATTTTCACCAATGCATGGTTATATTCATGGGGCGTTCAGCCCAAAGATTCCAATTTCCTGAAACTTCATGTCACATCCACGTTAGAAGCAAGCCCCTCTCATGGAGAAAAGGATAAAGGTCAAATCCAACCTAAAAGGTAATATTCAATTATTTTCATGGTGGAGTTAAGTCCCAACCTTTTTCATATGTTATTCCTACTTCATCAGTTGTGGTGCTTGACTCTCCTTCTCCTTCACATGTCAAGGAAATTCCAGGAGAATCTGTACTCAACCAGCCGGTTCCCTCTTCCTCTTCTCGTCTCTTCCTCCATTCCTATTGTAACTCAACAACTCCAAGTTTCCTCTCCCACTTCTTCTCCTCTTCACATTTTTCCCTCTCCTCCACATTCAAACTTGTATATTCCAACAACATCTACATCCGTTGTTATTTATTTTCCTCCCTCCCCTCTATCACCTTCATCACCACTTGTATCTTCCATGGAAAGTTTTTTCTCATCCTTTTCCCCTCTTTCAAGTGGAATAGGATTGATTTTAGGGTTTCCACCAGTCACTTCTAGAATTCCATTTTCCATTCCCCTTCCTCCTCCAACATCCTCTACCATTGTTACCACCATTTTGTCCCCCTCCACCTTTGGTTACTACGTTGCTCACTCCTCCCAGATCCAAACCGATGGTTATAACTCCTACCTCAAAGGAACCTTTCCCTTTAGTTCCCTCTTGGTTAACTAGTCAGACTCCTAATAAGAGGAAGACACTTGTTCCCTTAGAGGCTTTCAATTTGAGCTCTTTGAAGCCAACACCTTCCCAATACGTCAACAAACCTAAGACCATCTCATGGATATCGGTGGATGCATCTCGGTTAAAGGTTTGTAGAGATAGTTGTTCCAGAAGTTGGTTGAATTATTCAAGGCCTTTCAGAAGTTGGTTGAGAAGGAATTGGTTATAGAAGAAGAATTTGGTTTGGAAACTATTAACAAATTGTTTCTTTGTGAAAGTGTTCTTAGCAACTTGGCTAAGTATATCAAGAAATATCATAAGCTTCCAGGGAGTATTGGAAATACATATGAAACCTGCGAGGTACTAAATCATTACTCCCATGGACTAGATAAGAAGGAATCCCAAGAGATGATCCAGATGTTTCAAGAATTTTGATCTAGACAAGTTGAAAAGGAGGAAGAAAAAGAAAAGTCTGAATGATGGAATTATCATGTCATTTTTTTCATTTGACATGTCTTTTTCAAAATTGTTTTGACATACTCTAAATATGCAAGTTTGACTTGGTATTTTTACAAGAACCAATCAAAGGAACTCTTAATTTGTTTTTACTATTTTTAGTATGTTGATCCAATTGTTTCCTTATTTTTCTCCTCCCCTTCTCTATAAATGTGAAATGTTGTGGCATTGCAAAGGGTTGGATATTTTGGTATGACATAGAGCTTAGAGTTGGAAAAAGAGAAATACTTTTTGTTTTATTTTTTATCATTGAAGAATATTAAAGATATATATTGCAAACTTTGTGTTGTGGGAATATCTTTGACATTTGAGGTATTTTTCTTATGTTCAATGTGTTAAATTGTTCTTTGCTTTAATATCTAGTTTATCAAATCTTCTACAAGTTATTACAATTTAATCACGTGTGATTATCTTTTGATCTACGTTTACTTACGTGAAAACATGTTCCCTGCCTATTCTTTTCCTATTCCAGTAAACTTCCTCCTTCTCTCTTTTATCTTTCTCCTTACTCATATTCCTTTCTATCAATAATAAATCTATTAGGATGATATCCTAACCTTGATGGCTAGAATATTTTAATTATTGTACATATCCGATGGTGTGTTTTAGATTTGTAATAAACAAGGTGCATCCCCTTTCTTCGAGGAGGTACTTTGTCCCGTGTACTATGGTTGAACCTCATACTTTGTCTTTTACAAAATATCCAACCAACATAATCTAAAATGGTTAGTGCAACCTTCATTGATTGCATTGGGTTGGTTAACAATGGTATTTATGAGATAGCCTTGATGTGTAGTATAATTATATCACATTTTCACATGTCTTCATAACTCTATAATGGTATTTTACAAACATCCCTATTAATTCACATTTCCATCCTCTTAAAGTCACCTTTATACCTACTTTTAGTGCACACATACCTTCACCATGTCCGCTTTTAGTAACTTTGAGTATCCCTCGTTAGTTAGGACTTCCATTCTTATGCTCTGTTATTTTGCATCACCTATAGTTGATGATTATCAACCATGGTTGATGTTTTCTAGCTTGTAGTTTTTAACATATGATGGTATCTACCATAGCTGATATCATTGAATAGTAGAAACTATAAATGCCCCATCATGATCTCTATATACACTTGGCATTTGATTCATCATTCAAACACATCATGAATTTGTGGAGCATTAGAGGTATTAAATGTTATCTTGTTTGACTTATTTAGAGCCTTGTTGGGTTTTAAAATGGTACCTTAATTAAAACCACACTTAGGGGACAAAAAGTCCCTCCTCTTTATGGGAGAGGTTCCCTTATTCAAAACAAAACAACAAAGCTTATATACAAATGTACACTTTCATCTTAGGGTGGGACTCTGACATCTTGAAATGCTTTTATACCAAAAGATTATCAATACAAACGAATGGAAGAACTGAAGAAAGGAAAGAGTAGAATATAATAGCACTTTCAGGAAATATAGATAGCAAAGTATAACCCTATATGTACTGAGCAAGAGTGATACAAAATAGAATCATTCACATTCACAACAGAAGATATCATTCCATAGACACAAAGTTCAAGAATCATATCAATAAGAACAAAAAGTTTATTATCACAGAAGGTAAATGATCCACTTAATTTAGATCAACAAGAAGGGACAATGGAGGAAGATAGAGAAAAGGGGAAAATCCTTCTATATTGATTTACTTTCGACTATAACTACACTTCAAAGTATCAGAGTCCAACATTTACAATGAGCCAAGCTCTTACATTTATAGATGAAGTGAAAAGAGGAGAAGAAGAGAAGGAAATAAATCTGATTTGGAAGCTCCACCAATAACCATTAATGCCCCCGCAAATCCACCTACAATTAGTCAAATCTAGTTCTGCATGTCTTTGGCATGTTAAAGAAGGAAGGATGGAGGATCACATTAGATCTGATTTGATTGAAGCAATCAGATCCCACATTAATGGATTGAAAGAAATTTTCCATATTTTCACCCAAATTAAGATTTCCAGTTGGCTCTCCATGACTGTTTGGCGTGTTGGAGAAGAAAGGATGGAAATTAGATCAAATCTGATATATTTGAAGCAATCAGATCACACATTAATGGTGTGAAATGATTTTTCCATATTTCCAAATATAAAATCCTACTAAAAAAATATTGTATGCTTCCATGGTGTAGAGGAGACCAAGACCTTTCCAACAATATAAAATTTGTCAAATTTTGAGCACTAGAGCAAAAGTTATGCTTTGATTTGAATATTTGAATCGAATCCAGTACATAAAAATGGTGAAAATACAAAAATGGATCTCAGGCCCAAAATTGAAATTTTGCCTTTAGCACAAAAAATGCAAAAGTGAAAAAGTTCCTCATAGCCTCGTAAGCTCACAACTTTACATTTTGAATTTGGGCCGACACATGGCGTTATGTGAATGGTAACAGAGTCTCGGCTCACTTTATAATTTTAATTATTTTAGAAATGAGTCTCAAAATCTCAAAGTTCTCCTCCGGCCCACCTTCCCATTTTGAATTTTGACGCAGCTTAACATTTAACTTTTTCCCTTTTTTTGGCAAAGGCTTTATGTCTAACCCAGGACACGTGGAGGCTTCCCACTCATTTGGAGACTCTATTTGGATTTTCCTCTTGAAAGAGCACCGAAGAGACATGTGGCTCCTTCCGCTGCCTCACCTTATTTATTTATGTTTTGGTTAAGTCCCTTTTGTTTGGCATGGCCATATGTATGACCTTGGACACGTGGGGGCTTAGTGCACATGTGGGATGTGCCTCAGATTTTTCCTTTGAAGTTGCATCGAGCTGACACATGGAGGCTTCCATAAACCCTTCTATACTTAGCCGATTCAATGGCCAAGTCTATCTCATTTTCAGACCTAGGACACATGGAAATCTGGTGCTCATTTAGGGGACCGCCTTTGGCTTTGATCCTTGAAGGTGCACCATTGAGACATGTGGAGAGCTCCACCACTTCTTTTATACTTAGTCGATTTGGGCTACTACCCATTTGATTTCTCTCATACCTTAGGCACATGGAGGGATGATGCTAGTTCGGTGGTCTCTCTTTGGGCTGTAATTTTGAAGTTGTGCCGATGAGGCATGTGGAGAGCCGGCACATGTTTGGGACCTGATTTTGGCTTTAAATCTTGAAGGTGTGCCGATGAGACATATGGCACCGTCCGCTAATCCTTTTATACTTAACTCGATTTGGGCCCACTCCTCTTTCTCCATTTTTTTGGTTGGGTCCCTTCTACTTATTAGGAGCAACTATATTGGGTTCTAGAAACGTGTAAGATTTGTGCTCGTTTGGGGTCTTCGCTTTTGTGCACCATACCAAAAGTGCGTCAAAGAGACATGTGGCACCTTTCTCGATCCTTCTATACTTAGCTCATTCAATGGATGGCTCTGTCTCCTTTTTAGACTGGGACATGTGGAAAGTTGGTGCTCATTTGGGGGACCACCTTTGGCTTCAACCCTTGAAGGTGTGCCATTGAGACACATGGAGAGATCCGTTGATTCTTTTATATGTAGCTGATTCGGGTCTCGTTTGAACACTTCCTTATCCATAACAAAACCAAAATTCCAAAAGTGCTCCGACGACCCACCTTCCAACATCCAATCAAAAATTTCCACGTAATCATGGATGCCGAAAATAAATTGATAAGGAAGATACGCCGTCACTCATGATGTTGAAAAATATACAGAGGGAAAACTCCACCATTTACATTTGAATAACACATTACTCCTCATGGAAAGGAGAACTATAAACAACACCAAGCTCAATGTGATCCATGATCATAGAGAAAGGATTTGACAATTTCATTTGAATGAAGGAAATAATTTCAAGCATCCAGATGAGGAAACATAAATTTTATCAAACCATGCGGACTGTGAGATTTTAACAGGGTGAGATTGCAAATGAGCACCAATTTCTTCAAAGCACAATTTTTTTCTATCTCTCTAGACTTCTCACTCTGCTCAAACATCTCTCAAAGGCACCGACTCAAAATTTTCAAAACTTGACTTAAAAAATGAGGGGAATTTTGAGGGTGACAACAGCTGGCTCTTTCTAGGGATGACTTTGTTGGGACGAAGGAACGAGGCAAGATAAATAACCATAGAAAAACTCAAGGAAAGAAAACCAGTGCCTTATCCATTAGGAAAATAGAGTCAAAGGTAAAACCAATACAGAAGACAACACATGTGGAAAGGAAACAAGCCAAAAAGGAAAGACAAAAACAAAACACTGCACACAGTATATACAAAAGTACTTCCTAATCACCTAGGAGTTGAACAACTTCAAATACTTCCCACTGGAAGGAAGTGGGAGGGAGGATCCATCCATATAATCCAAGTAGAATGAATTTTCTCTAGCAAAGTGTCTTATTTTAAAAGGACCAAGCCAAAGAGAATCAAACTTACCATGACTTCCTCGAGGTTCATGTCTTTTTTCCCATAGCAGAACAATGTCTCCCACTTGAAAATCTCTCGGGTCTAGCCTTCTTATCAAAAAAAGATTTCACCTTCAATTTATGAGATGAGATCCTATCAAAAACCTGCATCTTGTCTTCATCCAGCTTCTAAAGGTACATGATTATTTTGTCCAAGGAACTGATGAAACTTAAGTCTTTAATAGCCTTCTTCATTAAGTGCTCTTTTTCAACACCATACACCACCTAAAATGGAGACATGTCAATTTCTCTTTTAGGTGTAATTCTATCTTCCTAAAGATCATCATAGAGCTTCTTGTGCCAATTACTTTGAGAGTCATTGATAAGCTTCCGAATGATAGTTACAGTGATTCTTATTTTTTATTCTACTTGTCCATTCACTTGAGGATAATAATCTAAAGAATGAGCAAGGGAAATTCCATAGCCATAGTATAAATCCATCGTATCAGAAGAAGAAAAATTGGAAGCGTTAATAGTCACAATCTTGTTTGGTACCCCAAACCTTATCAATACATGTTCTCTTTGATAAAATTACACACCACCTCAAAAGTAGTGCTTTTGAATGGAATAGCCTCTACCAACTTTGTGAAGTAATCTTTAGTAGTTAGCATGTGAGTATGTCCAACACTGGAAGGTGAATTAAGAGTTCCAATGAAATCCAATCCCCACTGTTGAAAAGGTTCATCAATCACTACTGGTTTGAGTGGTAAAAAAGCCAACTTAGGTCTCTTGACAAAAGTCTGATAGGCTTCACACTTACCTACCCATTTTTATGCATCTCTAAACAATGTAGGCCAATAGTACCCTACACGAAGGATCTTATGGGTAGTGACAAGCAGAAGAGAATTTCCCTCCACAAGCTTGATCATGAAAAGCTGAAAACAACTTCTTTTGTTGCTCTTTGTCCACACATTTAAGGAATCTTCCATCTATACCTCACTTGAACAAAGAATTTTCCCATAATACATATTGTGTAGACCTTAGCTTAATAGCTCTCTTTTCCTTGGAACTCAAATGGGATGGACATTCTCCATAAGTAATAAAATTTGCAATATCAACATACTAGTCATCTATTGAACTGAGGAAGAGGACAACAAGGACATCAACTACTTTTTGGACAATTCTTCATCATCCCCTTCAACAATAAGCTCACACAAGCCTTTACCCTAAACTAGCTTAGTTGGCTTGATATCAAGGTCATATTATTGGAATTTAGCTACCCAATTGCCTCTCTTAGTTCCAAACTCTTATTGTGTAAGAATAGACTTGATGGTTGTATCAGGTACATGCACAACAGAGTGAGAATCAAGAATATAAAAATGAAACTTCTTGACTACTTTGACCACTACAAAAGCATGTTTCTCCATCATAATATATTTTAATTCATGAGCTTTCAGAACATATCTCATAAAGGCAATTGGAAGTTCATGATTCTCATAATTTTCTTGAGTTAGCACTGTAGCCAAGGTATTCTTTATAGCATATCAATAGATAGTAAAATCCTTTTGAAATCAGGACATGCTAAGATGGGAGTTTTAGAAATGGATTTCTTGATATCTTCACATGCTTCCTTACCTTTAGAATACCAACCAAAGGTTTTCTTTCCTTTCATCATTTGAGCAATGCTCATAGTCAGTTATGCAAAATCTGGAATGAATCTCCTCAAGAAATTTATCTTGCCAAAGAAAGAGTGAACACTATTTTTGCTTATGGGAAGAGGAATTTATTGGATTTCTTGAACTCTTTCGGATCTATCTTGATTCCATCTTTGGAAAGAATATACCCCAAAGAACTTGCCTTTGATAGCATAAAAAATACACTTCTTAGGATTGAGATAAACTCCATGTTCTCTGCATTTTTGAAAAACTATTTCAGATCTTTGAAGATGATCTGCCCTTGTTTTGGAAAAAATAGTCAAATCATCAAGGTACATAACAATACAATTTCCCTTTAGGCTACCAAAATATAAATCCATTGCCATTTGAAAATTGGCACCAACATTGATAAGACCAAATGGCATTCTCTTGTAGGCAAAGGTGCCCCAATATGTAGTAAAAGTAATCTTGTGCTGATCTGGGATACTGACTTCCACTTGATTGTATCCAGAGAATCCATCTAACATAGACAACATCTCAGAGCCTGAGACAACTTACAAAATTTGATCCATCATGGGGAGTGGATAGTTGTCTTTTAGAGAGGCCTGATTCAAATTCTGAAATCCACACAAATGTGAATCTCACCATTCTTTTTCTTGACAGGCACAATGTTGGCAATCCAAGTTGAATGATGTATAGGGAAAATAATCTTGGCTTTTAGTAACTTCTGGATCTCTTGAAAAATAGTATCAACAACCTTAGGATTATACTACCTTTGCTTCTGCTTGAAAGGTTTGATCCCAGGTCTCAGAGGGATATAGTGTTGCATCTCCTTTGGTTGAAAAGCCTTGAGATCATCATATGAATAGGAAAGAACATCAACATACTTCTTTAATAGGTTTACTGATTTCTTCTTCTCTTCTTGAGTGCAACATTTTCCAATATTCACCACCCTGGGTTCATCATTGCTTCCAATATTGACCTTCTCATACTCAATAGATTGTCAAGTCCCTTGAGAAGCTTCAGATTTGATGAACCTATCATGTTTGTCAAACAGATCTTCTAGACTCACCAGTCCTTTGGGAATCTTGTTACCCTTCAACTTAATACAGCCATCCTAATCCATTTCTTCCTTGATATCTTCTTCATTAGAGGGCACATATTCTCTAGGTAGAGTTTCACTTCCTTCAAAATATAACTGATTGAAGTTATCTTTAAGCTCCAAGAAAGAGAGCAAGTGTTGATCATCATTGAAAACCTGCTAGTTGTTTGCATTATCTAGCACACTAGGCCTATGAATCATTTCAATGGTAAATTTCTCTTGAGAGAAATCTAGATGAGGAATCAACAAAGATCTTGAGATAGCTAGAGAATCAGCTCTAGTATTATTTTCTCTTGGCACAACTTCAATTGAGAAAGCATCAAATAATTCAATGAAATCCCAAAAAAAAATTCAATAATGTTTCAATCTCTTATTCTTGACTTCGTAAAGATCCCTTACCTATTTCACAATCAACTCTACATCACCATGAGCACAAATATTCTTTACTCCTATTTATTTTTCCATGCTCACCCAAGGATGAGAGCCTCATAATCAATTGTATTATTTGTATTTTTAAAATGAAGCTTGAAAGAGAATGGATGAATCTTCCCTTCTGGAGAGATTAGCACCACACTAGCTCCGAACCAGTGAAGAGCATATTCCATCAAACTCCAAAGTCCAAATTCCATTGGGATCATGAATCACTCCCTTAGGAAGATTTTCCTCATCCTATGACATGATCATATAGTTTCCATGCCCTATATCTTCATAGAGTATTTGTGCTTTTGGATCATCAGTCTTTTACACAATATACTCAGTTTGTTTCTCAGGTAGCAACTTCTTCATTTTTCCATTGACTGGGATCAAGGCATGTGACTAGTCCATCGAATTTCACCTCCTACATTTTTACAGAAATTCCTACTCAACAACATACCATATGAGGGAGGAATATCAGCTACCAAAATAGTGGCTAAGACCCTTTTCTCTGGAAAAGCAACGAAGGCTACTTGTGCATCTTTAATCCTTCCAACCAAAGGCACTTCTCTACTCTCCATGGAATAGTAAGAACCAAAGGCATGTGTTAGAGTCAAGTCCAAAGCATGAGCTACTTTTATAGGCATTACATTGTCTGATGCTCCTAAGTCTATAACATAATTACGAGTTTATGGCCAGCTATGAGAAGAGTCAATAGAATGGTTCAATTTTCTCATTAGGGAAAGTAAGCTCAGCCACAAGGCTTGGTTGAGATGAGGACGAGGGTGTGGGGAAAAAGGCCTTTAGAAGTATTGAAAGAACCTTTGGATTTGGAATTGACAAATTTTACCACTTTAGCAAAGGATTTTGGATGGTTTGGTAAAATCTACCTCTAAGATTTGGATCTTGGTATTTTGAGGTGGTCAATGATATCAAAAGACTCGAGGTGGATGGGGCATCACTACTAGGAACATGAGAAATTTTTAATTTATCAACTTTAGGAATTGAAGGACAAGAAGTTTTGGAAACATAGGTATAAGGAGGAGGATTAGCATTACTCAAATTTTTCATGGAGGTAGTGGGAATAGGATATCATCTTAGCAACCACTGAAATAGTTACAGGAAACTCCTTGGATTTCTTAGTAGGCGCATAACTTTTTATTTTCTTTTCATTTACTCCGATTCATAACAACATATGAATCACTATTTATTTATGCCACTCTTTCATCATATTCATCTTCATCATCCATACCTTAAGTGGTAAGGAAATTAACTTGAGATCCACCAAGTTCCTCATGTTTTTCATCAACCTCTTCTTTCAAGTCTTCAAATTATTCATTAAAATCTTCATCATCAGGTTCTTAAACTTCAAATTTTGCATTGATTGTAACGTTGATAGTGGGCCTTCAATAGACAATTTATTCTGAGAGGGAGGTAACCGGTTCCAAGGCTAAAAATTCCTTCTTGGAATATCTTGATAAGGAGTATGTTGAGCCAATTGCTTCTTGATAGCAATGAGATCATTTACAAGCTTCTGTACTAACTGATCAGAATTGGCTCCAAGGGAAGAGGAAGAATAATATGTTTTAGATTTTGAGGATTCTCTTTTCGATTTACAAACATGATTAAATCATTCTCAACACTGATAGCCAAGTGTTGATCAAGGTCCGAGTTGCAAGGTTAGCTCTCCTTAGTGCATAGCTTACTTCAAGAAAATGAGCATTAAGGAAGAAGCAATTTTGGATTTGATGTACAAGGTGAGTGTTCTGTGGAATTTTAAGAACTAGCTTGTTGAATTTAGCCACAAAATCTCTCATGGGTTCATGTGGTTCCTTCTTGATATGAGAAATTTGAGCCAAGAGGGCATGCACATCTTTAACAGGTTTGAAACATTACTCAAACTAAGTTTTCAAGGTGGTCCAATTAGTAATTGACCCAGCAGGAAGATGATAGAACCAATCAGCAGCATTATCCTGCAATGTTTCCACAAAGAGCTTGACAGAGACGTCTTCATGTTCAACCCCAAGAATCCCACATGCAACAATGAAGGTTGCAATGTGTTCATCTGGGTGTACTTTCCCATCACCTTAGAATTTAGGAAAACCTTTCCTACTACTCCTGGGTAACTCATTCAATGGATGAGGAAGAGCAAGGGCCCAATCCATTGTCCCCAAGGCAGAGGTGCTGCCATCTATGGGAAGATTGTCTGAAGGGGAACTAAAACACCAACAAGTATCGAGAGAGAAGATTAGGACTGAGTTGTTATGGAGGAATGCTATTCTTGGAATTTCTATTTAACAGGAGGTGTGCTTGAAGAACAAGTTCCTTTGTTCCTTCTTGCTGGAAGAAGAGAGAAGTTTTGTTGCTCCAGAAGTTGAAAATGAGAATCTTCAACCCCAAGATCTTTCTTCCCATGTGTATACTGTAGAGTCACTAGATAAAAAATGATCTTGAAGTTGTTCTTTTGAAAGGGATATGTTTGAAACAAAATCCATTAAGTGGAGTCTTAAAAACTATTGGGTTTTAAAATGGTACCTTAATCAAAACCACATTCAAGCAACAACTCCCTCCTCTTTATGGGAGATATTCCCTTATTGAAAGCAAGAAAAAAATCTTATATAAAAATGTACACTTTCATCTTAAGGTTAGGCCTCTGACATCTTGAAATGATTTTATACCAAAATATTATCAATACAAATGAATGAAAGAACTGATGAAAGGAAAGAGCAGAATATAACAACACTTTCAGGAAATATAGATAGTAGAGTATAACCCTATACGTACTAAGGAAGAGTGATACATAAAATAATCATTCACATTCACAACATAAGATATCATTCCATAGACACAAAGTTTCAGAAATCATATCCATAAGAACACAAAGTTTCTTATCACAAAAGTTAAATGATCCACAAATTTCAGATGAGCAAGAAGGGATAATGGAGGAAGATAGAGAAAAGGAGAAAAGCCTTCTATATTGATTTAATTTCAACTATAACTACACTTCAAAAGTATCAAAGTCCAACATTTTCAATGAGCCAAGCTCTTACATTTATAGATGAAGTGAAAAGAGGAGAAGAAGAGAAGGAAAGAAATCTGATTTGGAAGCTCAACCACTAACCATCAATGCCCCTACAAATCCACCTACAATCTGTCAAATCTGGTTTTGCATGTCTTTGGCATGCTGAAGAAGGAAGGATGGAGGATCAGATCTAATCTGATTTTGTTGAAGCATTGGATCCCGTAGTAATGGCTTGAAAGACGTTTTCCATATTTTCACCCAAATCAATATTTCTATTCAGATCTCCATGTCTGTTTGGTATGTTGGAGAAGAAAGGATGGAAATAAGATCAAATCTGATCTATTTGAAGCAATCAGATCACACATTAATGGCATGAAATATGTTTTCCATATTTCCAACCATAAAATCCTACTGAAAACAATATTTTATGCTTTTCATATCCCCTTTCTTCGAAGAGGTACTTTGTCCATGTAATCGTGGTTAAACCTCATACTTTTTCTTTTACAAAATATCCAACAAACATAATCTAAAATGGTTAGTGCAACCTTCATTGATTGCATTGGGTTGGTTAACAATGGTATTTATGAGATAGCCTTGATGTGTAGTATAATTGTATCACATTTTCACATGTCTTCGTAACTCTATAATGGTATTTTACAGCATCCCTATGAATTCACATTTCCATCCTCTTACATTCACCTTTATACCTACTATTAGTGCACACATACCTTCATCATGTCCGCTTTTAGAAGATTAACTTTGAGTATCCCTCGGTTAGTCAAGACTTCCGTTCTTATGCCTATTTTTTTGCATCGCCTATAGTTGTGAGTATCAACCATGGTTGATGTTTTCTAGATTTTAGTTTTTAACATATGATGGTATCTACCATAGCTGATATCATTGAATAGTAGAAATCTGTAAATGCCCCATCATGATCTCTATATACACTTGGCATTTGATTCGTCATTCCAACACATCATGACTTTGTGGAGCATTAGAGGTATTGAAGGTTATCTTGTTTGACTTATTTAGAGTCTTTTGGGTTTTAAAATGGTACCTTAATCAAAACCACATTCAAGGGACAAAATTTCCCTCCTCTTTATGGGAGAGGTTCCCTTATTCAAAACAAACAACAAAGCTTATATACAAATGTACACTTTCATCTTAAGGCTGGGACTCTAACATCTTGAAATGCTTTTATACCAAAAGATTATCAATACAAATGAATGGAAGAAATGAAGAAAGGAAAGATAAGAATATAACAACACTTTTAGGAAATATAGATAGCAAAGTATAACCTTATACGTACTAAGCAAGAGTGATACAAAATAGAATCATTCACATTCACAGAATAAGATATCATTCCATAGACACAAAGTTCTAGAAATCATATCAATGATAACACAAATTTTATTATCACAGAAGGTAAATGATCCACTTATTTTAGATCAACAAGAAGGGACAATGGAGGAAGATAGAGAAAAGGGGAAAATCCTTCTATATTGATTTAATTTTGACTATAACTACACTTCAAAGTATCAAAGTCCAACATTTGAAATGATCTAAGCTCTTACATTTAAAGATGAAGTGAAAAGAGGAGAAGAAGAGAAGGAAAGAAATCTAATTTGAAAGCTCAACCAATAACCATCAATGCCCTGCAAATCCACCTACAATCAATCAAATCTGGTTTTGTATGTCTTTGGTATGTTGAAGAAGGAAGGATGGAGGATCGAGATCATATCGATTTGGTTGAAGTAATTGGATCCTGTATTAATGGCTTGAAAGACATTTTCCATATTTTCACCCAAATCAAGACTTCTAGTCAACTTTCCATGTTTGTTTGGCGTGTTGGAGAAGAAAGGATGGAAATTAGATCAAATCTAATCTATTTGAAGCAATCAGATCACACATTAATGGCGTGAAATGATTTTTCCATATTTCTAACCATCAAATCCTACTAAAAACAATATTTTATGCTTCCATGGTGTAGAGGAGACCAAGACCTTTCCAACAATATAAAATTTGTCAAATTTTGAGCACTGGAGTGAAAGTTATGCTCATTTGAATATTTGAATCAAATCCATACAAAAATGGTGAAAATGCAAAAATGGATCCGGGCCCAAAATTGAAATTGCGCCTTTAGCACAAAAGATGCAAAAGTGCAAAAGTTCCCCGCAGCCTTGCAAGCCCACAACTTCACATTTTACATTTGGGTCTGACACATGGCGTTACCTGAGTGGTAACAGAGTCACGGCTCACTTTATAATTTTACTTCTTTTAGAAATGAGGCTCAAAATCTCAAAGTTCTCCATCGGCCTACCTTCCTGCTTTGACTTTCGATGCGGGCTTAACATTTAATTTTTCCCTTCATTTGACGAAGGCTTTATGTCTAACCCAAGACACGTGGAGGCTTCCCACTCATTTGGAGACTCTGTTTGGATTTGCCTCTTGAAAGAGTATCGAAGAGACATGTGGCTCCTTCCGCTGCCTCGCCTTATTTCTTTGTGTTTTGGCTAAGTCCCTTTTGTTTTACGAGGCCATATGTCTGACCTTGGACATGTGGAGGCTCGTGCACATGTGGGATGTGCCTCCAGATTTTCCTTTGAAGTTGCATCAAGTGACACATGGAGGCTTCCATAAACCCTTCTATACTTAGTGACTCAATGGCCGACTCTATCTCATTTTTGGACTTAGGACACATGGAAAGCTGGTGCTCATTTACAGGACTGATTTTGGATTTGACCCTTAAAGGTTCACCGTTGAGACATGTGGAGATCTCCGCTACTTCTTTTATACTTAGTCGATTTGGACCTGCTACCCATTTGATTTCTATCGGACCTTAGGCATGTGGAGGGATGACGCTAGTTCAGGGTCTCTCTTTGGGCTGCAATTTTGAAGTTTCACCAATGAGGCATGTGGAGAGATGGCACATGTTTGGGACCTACTTTTAGCTTCAACCCTTGAAGGTGCACCGATGAGACACGTGGCGCCATCCGCCGATCCTTTTATACTTAACCGATTTGGGCCCGCTCCTCTTGCTCCATTTCTTTTTTGGGTCCCTTTTACTTATTAGGAGTGACTATATTGGGTTCTAGACACATGGAAGCTTTGCGCTTGTTTGGGGTCTCCACTTTTGTGCACCATACCAAAAGTGCGTCGAAGAGACATGTGGCACCTTCCGCGGTCCTTCTATACTTAGCCGATTCAACGGATGGCTCTGTCTCCTTTTCAGGACCTAGGACATGTGGAAAGCTGGTGCTCATTTGGGGGACCACCTTTGGCTTCAACCCTTTAAGGTGTGCCATTGAGACACATGGAGAGATCCGCCGATTCTTTTATACGTATCCAATTTGGGTCTTGTTTGAACACCGACTTATCCATAACAAGACCAAAATTCCAAAAGTGCTCGACAACCCGCCTTCGGCATCCAATAAAAATGTCCATGTAATCGTGGATGCCAGAAAATAAATTGATAAGGAAGATACACCCATCACTCATGACTGTGGAAAAATACAAAGAGGGAAAACTCCACCATTTACACCTGAATAACACATTTCTCCTCATGGAAAGGAGAATTGTAAACAACACCAGGCTCGATATGATCCACGGTCATAGAGAAAGGATTTGACAATTTCATTCGAATGAAGGAAACAATTTCAAGCATCTAGATGGGGAGACATAAATTTTATCAAACCATGCGGACTGCAAGATTTTAACAAGGCGAAATTGCAAATGAGCACCAATTTCTTCAAAGCACAATTTTTTCTATCTCTCCAGACTTTGCACTCTGCTCAAACATATCTCAAAGGCACCAAATCAAATTTTTTGAAACTTGACTTAAAAATGAGGGGAATTTTGAGGGTGAAAACAAGTCTAAACTTGGATCATTGGGTACTATGGACCAATTAGCATGAAAAATTAGCACCCTGGGATATGACAATGACAAATCCCTAATTTTTGCTAACATTGGACCATCTCTCAAACTGTGGGACGTGTGAACTTTATATGGCCCTCCCAGAGAAGGTTGTTTCCTTTTCCTAATCTTATGCTACAACTACTCCTAATGTAAGAAAAAATCCTACCTAATCCTAATCTATGGTTTCTAAGGAGATAGGGAGAAGGAGGAAGGGTGAGAAGAAGAAAACCTACACTACATAGGTGATAACACCAAAAAAGGGGGTGTAAAACAAAGCACAATGCATGGAAATGAATAAAGGTGACCATGGAGAGGATAGACAAGAATCACATGCCAAGGTTACACACACTACACCATTCCATCAAAAACATCATCCCCAAACTCTACAATGAAAACTCGGAAAATACATAAAATGTCTCGTATCATGAAGAGAGGTAAGACAATGCAATAAAAACATGCAAAGGATTGAGAAACCATCACAAAAATTGATTCTATTGCTCCAATAATATGCATAGTACATCTCGGTTTAGGAATAATGCATGATTTCCACTACACTACTTAGAAAATGAAGGTTTGAAGCCCTAGAAATATCCTGCAAGAAGAAAGAAGAGAGCAACATTGTAAAAAATTTCCAACTCCTCCCAAAACAATGTGCTCTCTTTTACAATATATTGGAAGAATTAGTGAAAGAGAGAGAGGGAAATCTGGATTTGACATTAAAACCCCAACAAAATACCTTCAATTCCCTACAAAAGTGATGGAGTATCCTGCAAAACCCATCCCTCACTGTCCTTTGGCACCTGCAAGAAGAAATGTGGCTCCATGTTGTCATTTAATGCCATTTCATCTACGGAAGTAATGTTTTATAATTGGGCTCATTTTCTACATTTTGTACAACCAAAACTCCATTAAATAGTCAATTTATTAATTGTTGAGCATAGAGGATGGATCCATGATTCCAATAATTCCAATTTTGTGTGATTTGGCTAAGAAACGCAAAAGTTATGATCATTTGAGTGCTGAAACAAATTTTTGTTCATCTCCAGGCTTGCCTTCTTCTTCACGAGCCTATGTGTTGAATGCGGGTTTCTTGAAATGATTTTTTATTTCCCTCCTTTATAATGTTTCTATATTATTTTAATGGCTAGGGGAATTTAAAATATTTAGTGGGAGCTACCGCTTTTGTCATTTTCAATGGGGGTATGTTGAGTGTTTGAATATTAAGTTTATGGGTCAACTTGCCGGTGGCTCACCAAGTTGTACAGTTTTCCACCTCCTCAAGAATTTTATGCATGTCAAGATCCTTTATTTGCATTGGGATCCCCCTTTTTCTTTCTTGAGAATCCACTTTTTCTTCCATCGCTCGGTGCCATATCGGTGACACCTCCATGTTGTTGGCTTTTTAGCGCTTCACTTTCACCTTGGCGGGGCACTTGCATCATGCTAACCACCTTGATTGCTAGGTCGGTGGGTTTGTATTGAGTCATGCACCAACTTTTTGAAGTGTGGGTGAGTTGGGTCCACATGGAACTCATGTCTCTGTGGCCCAAGTGCTTTGTCTTTGTCATGCGGCTAATGCATCCGCATTGGGTCTGAGCTCTACCTTGCACAAGTTCCCACAAACCGTTGCATCTCCACATTCCTAAACTAAACATGCACTCGAACTTATATCTCTAGACTCCTATCAACCCGCCACAATGTTATGTGGCTCACTCAAACCCTTTGGGCACCCTAAACTTTGACTCTCGTGAGCTTGGGCTCACCGAGCTCCCCACTACCTCACCGCTAATGCAATGTGGCTCTACCCTCATCTGTGGGTACTAAATGTCGGGCCAAATGAACCTCTTGGGCCTAAAAAATACCATGGCTCCACATTGTGGGGACTTGACCCCCACCAATGTAACTCACCCTCCTAACTAGCTCGGTAAGTGTTTAGGGTTTAGATAGATTTCTTGCATTTTTCTCCTTTTTAATCTAAATCTTTGATTTTTCTAAGGGATGGGGGTTAGGAAAATTGGAATAAGATGTCCTAAGACCAATTTTCCAATTTTTCTCAATTTTACCATTTTTGACCAATTTTTGACTCCTTTTGTAACCTAGACCAAGGGGTGAAGAGCTTGAAATTGATCCAATTCTCCCAATCTCTCTAAATTTTCCAACCTTCTCAAGCCAAGGAGCCGAGTGAACATGCGAAATGTGTCCCAAGGGCCAACCGACTCCATTTTCACCGGTTTATCCCAAATTTGACAAAGTGTTGAGCCTTTGGAAACCCAAAAGCGGATAAAATAACCCAATTGACTCCACACCTCTCAAAATCAATTACAATGCCCCGAATCATGAAAAATAACTCGTGCGCCCTTAGATTGTCTTATGAATCTCTATCTAGTGTTGAACCCCATTCTTTTGAGCTGAATATTTTTACTAGGGGGTAAAAATAGATAAACATTTGGTGACCTCTCTGGGACATCTACTGCTTTAGATGTGTAACGAGTTGTCGAAGAATCTATTGGGCATGGAGTCATATTGATACACTGTAAATTAATCCTCAAGTCTCGAGTACCTATCCCTAAGCTATTAAAACACTAGTTCTTAAACTTGGTACTACAAGCTATTGCTCAAATTTTCCATTTCATTTACAAAATTTTTAAATTAAGGTTTTTTGAGAGTGGAAAATTGTCTTGGATCTATAATTCTTCCTTTCTCTGAGACCTAATCTAATGGGGAAAAAAATGAAGACCTCTGAAAATGTCCCAAATTTTGTTTCTTGCCAAGTCAAAGCATAACCAACTAATGATATCTTGACAAGGATGAAACATGCATAAATTTTAGAGACACCAGTTGATTTGGAAAGCTAGAAGCTTCTGCTAAGACCTGATTTTTTTTCATGAGATGTCTTGATTGAAATGATGGAGATAAACATTCCCCTACAACTGATTTTATGATGTAAGAAGTGGCATAAGAGCTCAATTCTGCCTGATATGAAGAGGAAATATGATGAAAAATGTGAAGAATTATCTCTAAATCTGGTTTAGTTTCTCGTATTTGAGTTTCCTTGAGAATAACAACTTCTACTTACAACTCGAGCTACTTACTACAACATTCTTCTTGTAAACTTGGTGAACTATGCAAAGAGAACACTATAAGTAATAGAAAATGTGCCCAAGGAACTTACGAAAATTGAAATCTACTCTAACAATAAGACAATGTGCACAAGCACTTGGAGGAATGAAAATCCTAAACTAATATGTACAAGGGTGAGATTTTACTCGATGTAACAATGCTTGAGATAGATTTCATTTACTAGAATCAATACTTCTTCACCATCCAACTTATCTAATCGAAAGCATTGCTACTTTTACACTACGTGATCATATAGGGACCACTCCATATTGCATCAAATTTTGAATGCTTTCCTAAATTTTCCATATCTAAATACCATTTTAGCACCAAGTCTCCCTCTTGGAAGGTTCTAGCCTTAGCTTTCTTATCAAAGCTCCTCTTGATCAATGCTTGATCTTTCTCCATGGTTTGCATTGCATGCTCTCTTAGCTCTTCCAACTCCATGAGCTCCACATACCTGACTTCCATAGGCTCAAACTCTGATAATTCCAGCTATTTGAGAAGCTCCAATGCTGGTAATTCAAGTGATATAGGTAGCCTTACCTAATTTCCATAGACTAACTTGTATGGAGAGCTACAAGTAGACCTCTTGGGTGTCATTCTATCAACTCAAAAGGCTGATTTGAGCTTTATGTGCCGTGACATTTGATTTATATCTAGAGTCATTATGATTCTTAGCAAGTTATTGTTTGTGGAATCTCCTTTCCGATTACCTTGGGGTAATAATTAGATGAAGTGTTAAGATAGACTCCATTTATAACACCCCAGTCAGTGATTTTAGTGCCAAGAAATTCCAGAGAATTTTGTGATATAATAGTAGCCAAGACACCAAATCTGATCATTATGCCCTCATAGAAGTCTAGGATGCTAGATTCATTTGCCTCCTTGAGTGCAACTGTCTCAGTCCACTTGGTGAAGTAATATGTTGCCGTTAGAATCCACTTGTGGCCTTGACTTGAATTCAGATTGATGACCCCCATAAAATCTAGTCTCCATTATATGAATGGTTGGTCAACTGAAATTGGATGGAGTGGGAGTGCTGCTAGATTTTTCTTGCCTATGAATAATGCACACTTCTTGCACTTTTTAATCCATGTATATCAGTCAATCAAAAACGTGGGCCAATAGTAACCAACTTTCATGATCTTGAGAGTCATTACTCGTGGAGAAATGTGACCTACAACTTCTCCATCATGGAACTCGTGTAACACTTTTTTGCTTCGATTTGTTGGATCACATATTAAAATAATTCCATTCACATCCTTCTTGAATAAGATGCCATCAACAAGAGCATATGGAATACATTCAAATCTGAAATACAATATTTTTTCTTTTCTTAATTCTAGAGGGCATAAAACTATTTGAAGATAATGTATCATATTTTGAGTCCAACAAGGAGTGGACACATCATGAACTGGTTGTTCCTGATCGTTATGTAGCACTAGAACAACTTCTTCTTCATCTTTTGGCTCAACATGTTGATTAGAAGCTAACTACTCATATAAACCTTTTCCACGAACTAACTTGGTCACCTTAATTTCTATGTCATATTCCATCACATGAGTGATCCAACCTATCCTTTTCTTATTCAAATCCTTGTTTAGGAGAAATTGTTTTATCCCAACATGAGACACTAGTATTTTAATCTTGTTGTTTGAAACCAAGTGTCTAAATTTTTTTAGACTCCTAATCAAAACCAAGACATGCTTTTCAATGAAATAGCACTTAACCTCATAATATTCCAAGATTTTACTAAAGAAATCTATGGGTTTCTCTTAACCTTCCTTGTTCAACTACACCAAAATATTTGAGATTGTATCTAAACCACAAAAGGCATAAATAATGAAATACTTGGAGAAATCCAAATTAATGAGAGTTGGAGCTTGTGATATTTCATGTTTTATAGATTAAAAATCTCTTTTCTCTCTGTTGTCTATTTGAATGCCATCTTTTCTTCAACATCATATTCAATGGTTTAACAAGAGTTGAAAAATCAGTTACAAACCTTTAGACAATTTTTTTCCTTCCTAAGAAGCTTTGAAGGGCCTTCTTGTAACTTGTCAATGTCAATGCACGAATAGATTCAAATATTTCATGATCAATGGTTAGTCCTTATGTTGAAACAATATGGCCCAAGAGATTTCCTTTATGAGCCAAGAATATACCTTTTTGGGATTCAAGGATACTCCAAACTTCCTGCACCTTTGGAAAACTTTCCGAGGTGATAGAGGTGGTATGCTACATTCTTTAAAAACAAGGTGATATCATCGAGATAAAAAGAACCGTATTATTAATCAGCCCTTTGAATGCCATATCAATTTCTCTCTAAAAATTAGCTTCGACATTTGATAGTCCAAACAACATCTTCCTATAGGCATATGTGCCCCACTTGGTTGTAAAGGTTATCTTGAACTGGTCTTCCTCTTTCACCATGATCTGGTTGTAGCCTGAGTAACCATACAACAATGATAATCTCTCGAATCAGGCTACTACTTGCAACATTCGCTCCATGAAAGGGAGTGGATAATGGTCTTTGAGAGAAGCTCTATTTAGATCCCAAAAGTCCACACACAATCTGATCTCTCTGTTCCTCTTCCTGACTGGCACCATGTTTGTAACCCAACTTGAGTGCTTGATTGGAAAGATGATGTTTTCCTCTATGATTTTTTTCAATTCCTTCCTCATGAGAGACTTAATATGAGGATTTACTGGTCTTTGCTTCTTTCTAATGGGACTGGATTCTAGATCCAGATCAATGGTATGTTGTTTCAATCTTGTGTTAAATCCTTTGAAACCCTTGTAATTCTAGGAAATGATATCTGGAAAATTTTAGAAAATTTGGATGAAGTCAAATTTCTCTTAAGGATTACTCACTTTACCAATTTTCAACACCTTACCTTCACCTACTGAAATAGACTCTGAGTCTTCGCCCCTTGACTTGAATGTTTGCTTTCTCTTTCTAGAACTGTTCATTGGGAGTAAAGATTGATTCAAGAGTCATGAGACCCTTTGGAAATTTCTTCATCTTTCACTGAACCACTTGAACACCATCTTGTTTCTCTATTTTTCTTGATTTCTAGTGGGAATTCAACATCTTCTTACAAGAAATTGATGATTTTTTGA
The DNA here is from genome assembly GCA_018340775.1 of Taxus wallichiana var. yunnanensis. Lineage (NCBI taxonomy): Eukaryota > Viridiplantae > Streptophyta > Pinopsida > Cupressales > Taxaceae > Taxus > Taxus wallichiana. The sequence goes on from CM031239.1 coordinate 842,041,152, forward strand.
TCATTTTTGAACACTTTCCAAATAGTGTTGTTTTCTGGAACAACTAGTCTTACAACCACTTTGATGTGAGGTTGAGTTTGATCCTTTTTATATCCTCAACAATGTCAAACACCGCCTCATTACGCAATCTTGCCCACAACCTCATTTTTATTTCTTAGGATGGAATTGACGTTAAAAGCTTCAAAGTCTTCAATGAGATCTCATACTCGGTTCTTGTATCTCCTTAGAAGACCATTCTTAGTGTCATTGAGTCCCTTAACTTGGTTTACTACCAACTCACTATCTTCAAAGAATTTCAAGTTCTTAGTACCCTTTCTCATTTCCTAATGCAATCCATGAATCAATGCTTCGTATTCAACTATGTTATCTTAACAACCTGAATTGAAAGTAGAAAGCTGAATAGTAATTTATACCTTGAAGTGACAAAAGCATTTCTCCTCCTCCAACACCTCATATAATCCTTGAGCCATCAAAGGATAGCTACCAAACTTCATTATCATCTTTATCATCTAGTTTGGTGATGCTAGGAAGAGGTGGGTTTTCTTCATGTAAGAAATAGATTCCCAAATCATCTTCTTCCATTTCCTTATATGGATCAAATCCATGTCTTTTGTTTTCCCATTCATCAAGATTCAAGTATAGAATTCCTCCAACCTTGGTATTTGTCTCTAGAGTGCTTGGGAAGTCTTCTTGATACAAAAATGAGCAATTTGCATTGATTAGGCTTGGTGTATACATCTCAATATGAAAGTTTGCAATATGTTCAGACTGATTATAGCCTTAGTTCCATATCTTGTTCTGAAGAGCATATGTGACCAATCACTAGAAAAGTAGCCTCTAATTTTGGCCATGAAGTCCCTTGACATACATAGAGAAAAGTGTGGTGGAAAGTTTATGACTGATACATCTTATAAGATTGTGACATTGGGGCATTCATGCAGTGTGAGGCTCAATCCTTTGATTACTCTAACTATTCCCACTACTATCACATCAAGTTAAACTACTCCTTTTGACATAGGCTCATACTTAAGGCCCAACTGATCAACTATTTTTTTGGGCATCACAGAAGTACTTACTCCCAAATTAATCATGCAATTATGTACAATATTTCCCCCAATAATTAGAGAAATACAGAATAGAGCAAGCTTCATGTTTTTACCTAGTTGACTTCTTTGATCTACTTCTTGTTGAGTGTGTTGGTGAGAACCTTCTCTTGATCCTTGGATAACTCATTTGATGTAGACCAATTTTCCATGGCTTCTTGCAATAAATCTTTTTGCCTAGGAGTACTAATCACTCCCACATTGAGATGTTTACATTCATTCTCTTCATTTGCTCTATGATATTAAATGAAGAGGAGCTATCTTTTTGTTGTCCCTTACCCGACAAAAATTTCTCTTGCACATGAGTTGCTATAACCGGTACATGACTTGGTCTAGAAGGTGGTTTGGATAGATTTTGTACATTCATGGCTGAATTTGGATTTCTAACTCATTTTAGAGTGATAGAAGGCTAATAATCACTTGGATTAGTTGATTTTCCTTCCTATATATTCCTCTTGTTAGAAATTGTGTTGGCTGCTACACTTTGAGGAGTTTGATTTATTCCACAGAAATCATTTGCTTACCAATTCACAAGTGTAGTCTCACTTGGAAGTGGTTCTCAAGTAGCTTCTTTCTCGCTAATATTCTTCTTGGTTTTTTTCTTGAAACACACTAACCTTTTGAACCATCAATGCTTGATTCAGAGAACCATTGAAACACGTTGCCTAGTTATGAGGTTGATTACATGGGAAACACCATTCATAATCTTATGCAATGTTGTTCTAAGCTGGAACGAAGGCCCTAGATGTAGAGAAAGTATTAGTATTATAGGGCTAAAATGGTCTGCTAGTAGAAGGTTATCCTTGGTTCTAATTAGTAGCTTATGGAGGTCTATTGGGTTGGTCTTGAGGTTGATATGATCTAACATTTCAAGTTTGTTGCCTCTTAATTATTACCAATTCATTTCCTAAGCTTTGTAATTGTTTCATGACCTCTTGAAGTTCATTTGAGGTGTTAGAAGAAGAGGTAGAAGATTCATTAGAATTCATATTTTTGGGGCATGAATGGGAGCTAATGTAGGTTCTTGACTAGAACTTGGATTCCCCATTTCTAGATAAAGAGGCATAGGTGTCCTAGGTGCAAATTTATCAGCTTAGATCAAGCAATTATCTACTCTAATAGCTATGGCATAAGATATGGGTGTTGTTGTACCGCCCATGGACTCGTATCATCATGGCTATATTAGAATTAAAATATTTTAGGAAATAGATAAAACACATTCAACCGCCGGTCTAATGGAAATCAAAATCCTATCACACGTTCTTTAGAACCTAAAGTTAAAATCAGCCATTTGTTCATTTGGTGCTCTGTTTATTATAGTTAATTTCTCCAACAGAGACAAGTTGTATGTTGTTTCTCCAAACTGGACAAAAAGAGTTGTGCACAATTGATCCCAATTATGAATTGATCTTGCCCCTAGGATTCTAAACCATTGTAGAGATTTTCCTTTTAAAGAAGAATCCAAAAATTTCAGTTCCATATCCATCCGAACAACCTCATGTATTACACAAACATTTCCTTGAATGTGATCAATCAGATTTGTGTGGTTTTCCCTAGTGAAGTATGGGATATTATTCAATGCTACCAAATGAGTTGGATTTTGTGCATTAAGAGTAAGTGGGTTGTTGCTCGTAAATTTGACAAAATGATTTGGTGGCAGTTGATGAGCCATTTCGATTGGTCTTAGAACCACGGTTGATAGGATAAATGGCCTACGGTGGAGGGGTTGAAAGAGTTCTATTTAGTGGATATGGAGATCTCCAAACTCTTCTTCCTCTTCTTGGAGATAGATGCAAGTACTAAAAATATCTCCTTCTCTTGCTCTTGACTTGGTTTGGATCCTTTTGATGAACTTGAAAACTTGGGCTGCTAAAATCACCGACTTTTGCCACTTGGAGTCACCAAATGTGCTGCTAGAAAGCCTCTAAAGGTTGGAATTTACAACACAAGCACACTAATATTTCTGCAATAAAAATAAGGACTTCTCATTATCTTATTGGGCATTCCGAAATGTTAGCACAAAAAAGTAGCACCTTGGGATATGGCAATGATAGATCCCTACTTTTTGCTAACATTGGACCATCTCTCAAGCTGTGGGACTTGTGAACTTGAGATGGACCTCTAGAGAAGGTTGGTTCCTCTTCCTAATCCTATGCTACAACTACTCCTAATGCAAGAAAAACACCTATCTAATCCTAATCTATGGATTCCAAGGAGACAAGGAGAAGGAGAAAGGGTGAAAAGGAGAAATCCTACACTACATAGGTGATAACACTAGAAAAAGGGGGTGTTGAACAACTCACAATGCATGGAAATAGAGAAAGGTGAGCATGGAGAGGATGGACAAGCATCACAGGCCAAGGTTACACATAGTACACCATTCCATCAAACACATCATCCCTAAAATCTGCAATGAAAAGTGGAAAATGCAAAAATACCTATAACATGAAGAGAGGCAAGACAAAACAATAAAAACATGTAAAAGATTGAGAAACCGTCACAAAACATTGATTTTATTGCTCCAATAATATGTACATTACATCACAGTTTAGGGAGAAGGCATGATTTCCATTATAATGCTCAAAAAATGAAGGTTTGAATCCCTATGACTATCCCTGTAAGAAGAAAGAAGAGAGCAACATTGAAAAAGTTGTCTAAATCCTCATAAAAATATGATTTCTCTTTTACAATATATTGGAAGAATAAGTGAAAGAGAGAGGGGAAAATCCAGATTTGACATTCAACCACCATAAAACTACATTTAATGCCATTTCATCTACTTGGAAGTGATGTTTTAGAATGGGTATCATTTTCTGAATTTTCACCACCAAAACTCCATCAAATCTTCAATTTTTTTATTTTTAGCATAGACAATGGAGCCATGATTCCAACAAGTCCAATTTTGTGTGATTTGACTGAGAAACGTGAAAGTTATGATCATTTGAGTGTAAACAACTTTTTGTTCATCTCCAAGCTTGCCTTCTTCTTCATGAGACTATGTGTTAAATTTGGGTTGCTAAAAATTATTTCTTCTTTTTCCTCCTTTATAATGTTTTTGCACAATTTTAATATCTGGGGAATTTAAAATATTTAATGAGACCCACCTCTTTTGTCACTTTAATGGGGGATCTTGAGTGTTGGAATGTTAAGTTTACTGTGCCATCTCACCACCGGTTCATCGAGGTAGCACATTTTTCCACCTCCTCGGGCCTTCTATGCATGTCGGGCTCCTATTTTTACATCAAGCACCCCTTTTTTCTTTCCTTGGTGACCACTTTGTTTTCCATCCACTCGGTGCCACATTGGCAACCCTCTACGTTGTTGGTTTGCTTTGGCCGCTTCACTTCCACCTTAGTGGGGGACCTTGCATCTTGCTAACCAACTTGACCACTAGCTCGGTGGGTTTGCATTGATTCATGCACCAATTTTTTAAAGTTTGGGTGAGTTGGGTCCATGGGAACTCACCTCCCGTGGCCCAAGTGCTTCATGTTCTCCATGCGGCCGATGCATCTATATCAGTCCTTAGTTCCAACCTCGCATAAGTTACGACAGCCACCACATCTCCACATTCCTACACTAAACATGCACTCCGAACTTAACCCACCAACCTCCCTATCACCCTACCATATTTTTGTGTGGCTTGCTCAAACCCCACGGGTACTTCTGAAATTTGAACCGGTGAGCTCGGGCTCATCAAGCTCCCCACTTCCTCGCCACCAATGCAATGCAGCTCCACCCTTGTTTGCGGGTACTAAACACTAGGCTAGACCAATCCCTTGGTCCCGAAAACCACCCCAACTCCACATTGTGAAAAATTTATCCCTACCAATGCAACTCACCCTTCTAATGGGATCGACAAGATGTTTAGGGATCTAGACAAATTTCTTGAATTTTTCTCCTTTTTAATCAAACTCTTGGATTTGTCTAAGGGCTAGGGGTTAGGAAAATTGGAATAAGATGTCCCAAGACCAAATTTTCCAAATTTTCCAAATTTTACCATTTTTGGCTCCTTTGCAACCTGCATAAAGGGGTTAAGAGCTTGAAACCGATCCAATTCTCCCAATATCTTTGAGTTTTCTAACCTTCTAAAGCCAAGAAGCTGAGTGAACATGGGAAAAGTGTCCCAAGGGCCAACTGACTCCATTTTCACCATTTTAGCCCAAATTTGACAAAGTGTTGAGCCTTTTGGAAACCTAGAAGAGGAAAAAATAACCCAATTGACTTCACACCTCTCAAACTCAGTTATAATGCCCCTGAATTATTAAAAATCACATGTGCCCCCTTAGATTTTCTTGTGAAGATTTATTCAGTGTTTGACCCCATTCTTCGAGTTGGATTTTATTACTGTGGGGTAAAAATATATAACATGTGAGCTTCAAGAATAAGATATATACTTAGTATGATCTGTCCAACCTTTTGAGTCTTCAATAAGATTTTTTCCTAGGTCTTCTCTTATTCATTTTTGATCCACCACATCAACTCTCTCATAAGTTATTACTAACCCAAAGGAGAATTTAATGCCCCAACGGTGTCTACAATCATGTAAATATTTGTAACCTCTCTTTTCTTTTATGTCATTTTAGATTTGGATATTTTTTTAATGTGGTATTACATAGGTTAGAGTAGATCAACATATTATTGATATATTTAATTATTTATATGTTGGCTCCTACTTTATAAACCAACCTTTGGGATTTATAACATATTGATCCTTACAACCTATATTTACAACCCAAGCATACAAATTCATATCTTCTTATAACCTGATTATAACCTCATTATCATCAACATACATTCAAGACCCGACTAGATTCCACTACAATATCCTAGATCTGGTCTTTGGAACCATACATCTCCTATAGAGTGTGGACTATTGTCTTCCTAGTTCCACATCTTTTGCAACTTACAACCTCAAGGTGTGCATATTTAGTATGGCCCCTCTCATTATCCTAGTCTAGATCACCCATTATTGAGAGACAAAGAAGATATTTTATTAGGCCATTATTCATTTGCATATACTCTTGTGAACCCAATGTGAATCTTACTATCTCTTTTGATTGATTCTTCTTCACATTTTCTTGTTTTTCCTATTATAGCTTCACATCATATTCACTACACTCGAGGAACCCGAGATGAGTCTTTTCTCTTTGATTGAGTTTTATCCATATTACTCTTTCATTATCTTCAATCTTTCTAAATCTTTCCTAAGTCTTCTCAAAGATGAATTATCTATTCGATTATCAAAATTCTCAACAAAATGATTATTCCTAAGATTGGGATTCCTCCCTTATACTACAATCACAATATGGTTGACACCAACACCAAATGAATATGCCAAAATACAAGGAATAATTGATCCAATTCCAATACTAAAATTCAAGAAAGATGAAGAAAACATCACTATATATATATATACTCCTATTATGCAAGAATTCATCCTAGCTTACCCCAACTATGTCAATCAACATTCGAAAGTCATTAAAACCAATATGGAGGCATACAACATCACTTGGGGAAGACCTTATAATACGAATTATTGTCATTTAATAGGTTCTAACAAAAATGCACCTCAAAATCCTAACCATCCTTATATTAATCCCACTCATGTTATTGTGCAATTCATTGACCAAATGAGTTAGAAAAAGATAGTGTTGACAAAAAAATTATTCAAATAGGATATTTGGTTTCAAAATGGGACATAGAAAGAGCTAAACTAGGGTGACACTCTAAGATTAATACAGTTTGGAGTGGGCTATTTATCATTACTTCCTATAAGCATGATAACTATTTTGAGTTATTTAAGCTTGATGGGGAGGCACTTCAAATCCCACTCAATGGAATATATCTTAAACCTTCCCGTTAATTTTTATTGGTTACATTTGATTTAATCTAATTTAAATTAAATCTTAATTCAAAGTAACTTACTGTAAGAAATGATATTTATACGGTTAAGTATAGCAACATGCAAGCACTAAGTATTCAAGGATGTAAAACCCTAATAAAATGAGAGAGGAATGATGACTTAGCTGATTTTTTATAACCTGTGAGTGATTGAGACTATGTATCCACCAAAATGGGCTAGAAAAAGTGTTGAAATGGCTTGTCAAGGGTTTGGAAACCTCGCAAGTGTAGAGGGAAGAAGGTCCTACATGAGGATAGGAGTTCCCCATGCACTAACAACTGATATGGGTGTTTCGTCTATTTAGTGCTTGGAACCTAGTCTTTTCTCGTCCAAAAATCTTCATTGTTATTCACTCTTTTCCACCTTAGTTTTGTTATTATGTCATCAATCGCACCTGTAACCTATAAAACAAATGACTACCTACACATTCCCATAAACCACATTAAATATAATAAAAATATGCAAAGTAGGGATTCCAATTGACATATGCAGTCACCAAGAGTGAACTTACGACCGAGAATTGCACTACAGCTCAAACTCCATGTAGTTCTCTTTGTGTGTGTGTGTGTGTGTGTGTGTGTATCCATGTCTCGTGCCCTAACTTGCATGATGATAGTGGGATAGATCTAAATTGTCCCGAATATGTAAAATGTGTGAGATGGAATATAATAAACTCCCCTCTTATGTAGTGTATGCAAACCAATGTAGCCGTTGATCCTTGTATGAATGTGATAGATATGTAATTTGTAGTGCTCGTGTGCTTTTGTCTAAGCTTAGGTGGTTATAGATAATTCTTATGGTGCTTGGTCCCTTATTTAAAAGAAGTAACTAAGTATATATATGATTCCCTTGTTTGAATTTCATAATTTACAAGTGAAAGGAGAACCAAAAGTATCAAAAAGGTGACCAAGAAGTGAAAGGGACCCAAAAGAGTAAGAATAATAAAGAGAAGGACAAGAGTGCCTATGAGGGACATGAACACCTTGGTTCTTTTGTTCTAACTAGGTGATAGTGTCTCGAGGCCATCATAAGGTAAATTAGTCAAATGTTATTAGAACTAAAAGATGTGTAAAAGCTAAAAGGAATTGTTGTCGACACTAAATCACACACTTTGGGTAAATTTCTACATCCTAGTCACATACCACTATTCATATGATTCCTAAGAAATAAAAGTACTAATTGACCATTTTTTTTGGCCTCTTTGTTTTATTTTTGGTTTCCTTCTTGGTCTTACACACCCCCTACCGCTGTGATCGACTTTCTATACTTCAACTTTTTCGAGTTTGGACACCGGCGCCCACCGGGACGCCTTAAAGTGACTTTGTCCCCTCTAGATGTCTCCGACCTCTTTGTATCTTGATCACCTCTTTTGGGCCTCTTCTAGGTGTTGGGAATCTTATTTTCTTATGGGTCATAAATTTAGTGGTTAATTACAAAATTCAAATAAGGGAATCATATAAATATAAAGCTATGTAGCCATAATAAAGGACCAAACATTAAGCATATACTACCATCATCTAAGATTGCATCCAAATGCATTTCAAGAGCATCAAAACATCCATCTATCTTCGCTGAAGGGACAAGGGAGTGAATTCTTCTCAAATACTTCATAGGATGGGAATTTCATTTTGACATCCACACATCTACTTAAATTTCTACATCTAGTTATTTCTCATTATTCAAGTGTGTCTGACACAAGATCCACCTAGGACACAATTCTAAACACATGCATGTAGAACTACACAGTAGTCCGAAATGTAGTGCAGTGCTCGGTTGTAAGCTCACTTTGTCAGGTGACCACCAAGGTCAGTCCAAATCCCCATTTGTATCATTTTATTTTTATGATTTGATGTGTTTTGGGGTTTTGCACGTGCTCTTTCTCTTTGAAGGTTACATGTGAATCTTGCAAACTTAGTGTGACATACAGAAATCAACAACAAAGGGCAAGTAGTACTATAAAAATCATTTTTTGAGGTTTTGTTTAGTCATGGGCACCTAATAGTGGTCTATAGTGCCCAAACACCTTGAACTAATCTAGGTGCTCCCAATCCAAGAAAATCCTATGGTTATACAATTTTCTCGTGCTTGGTTATGACACTTCCCTCCTCCTGTTCATCAGTTCTTTAGTCTAGCATAGTTCGGGATAAATTACGAAATCAACTATCTTAATCCATATATTACACTTAGGGTTACAAGTTTCCATTTGCTTATTTCTTAGGAAAGATCTCGTATTTTATTACGATATATTGCTTTGTGACACCGCAATTAAGGGTTAGCTTATATTTGAATATTTGTTAAATTATTTGGTGAACCCATCGCTCGAACACATCTTCCTTCCAGGGTTTTTATCATCTTCTTATTATGGCTCAATCTTATGGAAAATTTACCAAATTCCATCTTTAAGAGCTCAATGATCATCTTGTTTAACATTCTCGGGATCTAGGTATGACTTTATTCACTTCTTTTGAAGAGGCCACCAACCTTGTGGAGCTTAATGTTCCTACATCCATCCCCACTTCCATGCCTATTGTTACTCAACCCTCTAGTTTCACTCTTCTACATACTTCTATTGTTCCCATCTCTATTCCTACTCCCACCAATCACTTCACTCTACCTCTTGTTTCTCACACATGACAAGTATCTTCTACTGGCACTCAAGATCTAGCTTCTCTTTATCAGGATCTTCAAGTTCAAATACGTCAATTGTAACAAGATACTTCTCATGCATATCCATCTCTAGATTCCACATTACTACTTCATACTCCTTTCACACCCACCATTTCCACTTATGCACTTCCTCCAAATTTTGTCACTCCCAAGCTGCCCATTTTCAATGGCCATGGTGATCCTTAAGAGCATCTTTGAGCATTTCATGTAGCATGTCTAGATTAGCAGATGATCACGCTTAACCTACAAATATCTTTCCTATAATTCTTCATGATTATGTAATGCGTTGGTTCTATGATATACCGTCCACTCGGTAATATAGTTTATGCATTTATCCGATGCTTTTATCCCTCATTTCTCTATTAATATTGTCTCTAAGATATCCTATGTTTAATTAGAACAAATTAAAAAAGGATCCAATGAGCATATAGCAGATTATGTCTTGTGATAAAAGAAAAACTTAGCTAAGATGTCTAATGTACTGCTGATCGAACTTTAGGATTTATTCATCTAAAGTCTATTATCACCTCTACATGAGAGTGTCATCTTCAAGAAATCTCCTTCATTTGATCATTTATGTAATACTCTTAAGCTACATGAAAGTAAACTATTATCTATGGGTAAACTTAAGTATCATGAGTAGGCTTCATCTTCTACATGCTTTCAAAGTAAATCAACTTTCACGTCCCATACTAATCCTACTAAATCTAAAGCAACTGTTAATGTTGTTACTACTCTTGAGAAACTTCAATGACATCCTCTGAAGCATACATTTACAAAAATTCTTATTTCTCCACATTTTCTATTACCACAATTGGTTGACATCAATCTTATTATGCTTCCTCCTCCACTTAATTTGGACCCATCTCGTCAAAAAGGTTACAATTACAATGAAAATTTAGATGCAATTATCATCAATGCATTGGGCATTCTACATATTGTAATACATCATCTATGATAGATACTTAAGTGTAAAAAGAATGGAAAAGAACCATGCATTCATTCTAAGAGCCTAGGATGAGTTATCATATCAATGCATCCATAAAAGAGAAGTATCAAACAAATATATAACTGATTCATAACACAAAGGAAATGCACTAGGATTTATGCTCATGAACACATATATTCTTTAGAATGGAACCTTATATTCATATTAATGAGTTTCAATAACCACATTACATTCATTGAGGCCATAATAGACCAATATAATAATGTAGAGCAAGGTCATGCATCAAAACTAAACTATGTCCTTCATATTACAAGGATAAACACAGACCCATCCCTCTAAATATGCCATCACTCCTATATTTCCTCTAATCCCAACCCATAGAATCCTCCATATATATTTTTGCAGAGCTTTTGCCTTTCCTCTCTTCCACCACACTACCACCACTCTTCTACTACCCAGCATCTCTATATATAGATTTTTTCCTTCACCGCCATGCCTTCTGAGGTAACAGATGGTTGCCAAGTGTCCAAGTGGTCCTCCCATGGAGCATGCCTCCTTTGATCAAGCTCTCCACTCTTTGCAATGATGTCTTTCTAGATCCTTCCATCACATGCATGGAATATTCCATTCTTGATCCTACAGCTGTCAGATGGCACCTTATCCACTCCACATGCTAGATGGGTCATGCTTTCCTCATGTGTTTCTAGAACTCTGAATATGGCTAAGTCCCAAAAAACCCATCTTGTCTTACATGTGCACACCGTGTGTTCTGCTAAACCCTACTAGAACCCTACCTTGCGTGCCTTCAACCCCATGCCCCTTCTTCAAATAGGTCTTTTTGCCCATGCGCCTTCTTGTACTTAGCCAATATTTTGGGCCCAACATCACCCCACACTATGCATGTTCTCCATCCTTAAAAACACTTCTCTTCAATGAATAAAGAATGGGGGCTCTAAATAGGGGAAAAAGAATGAAGGAATGAAGAATTGGGAGAAAGAATGAAAGAATGGGGAGAATGAAGAGAAAAATGCTTATTTTTGAAGGAGGAGAGGGAAATCCTTCCCTATTTCTACCTCTATTTTTTTCCCAAGCATCAACCTCATTCTGCACTTGCTGACAGAGGTCTCCAACTAAGGTGCTCACCTCCTCAAAACTTAATTCCTCCCTTTGGCACTCATTGTCTCAACAATACTTTCCAATTGTTTTCCCAAGTCATCAAGTGCATCCATCCTATGGGTGATCTGGGGGTATAATTCCTTTAGCTAGATTTTGATCGAGCCTCACAAGGTCTCGATAGCTTCTGACTTCTTTTTTCTACCTCGGCTAGGATTTTATCTCTTTCTACCCTATTCCCCTTATTATTTTCTTGAAAACTCCTTGAGTTCCATTTCATGAGTGGTGACCAGGATGCTTTCCACTCTATCTCTATCAGCAGCATTTTCATATGCAGCTTTCAACTTGCTGTGGTGGCCTTTACCTCTACAAGGAGTTTAGTATATCGAGAAAAAATCAAAAACCTTCATCTTTTTCTTTTTCTTGGTGTGCCAAACACTTCTTCTAGACTCTAAGGAAAGTGGCCACCTTTCCATCGTGAGGATGTGGGTCAAATCCTCCAGACACTGCAAGGTTGATTCATATTTTTTCTCAAGTGGTGCTAGGTCAAGATGCTTTAAAACAATAGCACCCATAATCATTTCAATCTTCTTGTGTAGCTCACACACCCTTGCTTTCTCCTCTTTTAGTTCATGCCTTAACTACTACATGTTGATAATCTCTTCTTGCTTCAAGTCCTTTCTCTTCTCAATGAGCTCCTTCTTTTCCTTCTCCAATTCCTCCTCCAGGAATCTCACTCTATCATTCCTTCCAAATAGTCTAGCCTCAATCTCAACTAAAACTTTGTTGAGTGCATTGCAGACCTACTCATCTGATAATTGTTGAGCATTCACCAAGGGATTTAACTCCTTTTTTTCTGGCACCTTCATCAATGCTCCCGACTTACTTCAAACTCAGGTTCATCCATGTGGGACTCAAATGCCCAAGATAACATCTTCTGGTTTGGGGATATGTGCCTTCTTCATCAAACAAAGACATAGCTAGAGTTTTTCCATTGGTATGGTGCTTTGGAAGCATGTGCATGTAGCACCTTTCTTGGATCATTAATGTATCCCATTCCTTTCCCTTGTGCTACCACTATGCCCTTCCCACATGTTGTGTAACCTTTGGGAAGCTTACCACCAAATTGGGATTCCCACCCATGCTGCCATATTCTTTCCCAATGCTTTCTTCTTCCATTTCCTTCAAAATTTCATCATGCTCACTCAACTCCTGCTCCACCAAATCCTTAATGATTCCCACCACTTCTCTCTCTCGTGGATTTTCACTTGTTCCTTGGTGAGGCTTGGGGTTCCCTAATTTTTGTGCTTACCTCTTCACTCACCCCCTTTGCCTTGATCCTCTGCTTCCTCCTCATCATTCTTCTCCTCTTCATCTTCTTCTTTCATTCTTCTCTTCATCTTCCTCCTCCTCGAGTCATGTATATCATATACCGGATGGTCTTCACCTCCTTTAGGCTCATCATCATCCTTGTCACCAATGTAGGCCTCTAAGATTTTTGTCTCCTCCGAGTCTGCCTCTTCTGCCACCTTCGCTTCTTCCTAACTGGTGATTCCAGTATAGGAGATTCTTCTTTCTCCTTCTCCTTAATAGGTGACATCTTCTTTGGTGATTCTTCATGTGTGAGGGCTCTTCATGCTCTCAGCACCTCTTCTTTTGGGGTCTTTCCTTGACTGGGGACTTCTTTTTCTATGCACATAAGTGCTAGGTTTGTGATTGTTTCCGGCGTGCCCACCGATTGTGTGGTTTGCACACTTGGTGCCTTTTCTCTCCGCACCTCTTCTCTTTCCCTCTTCTTTGGTGTGGCCTTTTTCCAACCTATGGGGTCTTCTTGGAATGGATACATCACTCTCTAGATAGGTGCCTTTCTCAAACTTAGGCCTTATGCAAGATATACCCTTGTTGCAGCCCTTTCGATGATCGGAAATGTTATCGGCTTCATCATTTGTACTTCATGGGAGACATACTTCTCCATGTATGCACACTTCTTAGGGTATATGAGCTTTTTTGATGCAAGCTCATGGTGGTCTTGGTCACCTCACTAAGGTTGAACCTTATCCTTTTGGCCTCCTTGAACCTGGTTGACCCCTGCTTGGAAGTATTGTCGTGGTGAAGGAGAAGGGTAGCTTGCACCATGGGCTCTTAGTCCCATTTGTCAAAGTAAACCTACCAATGCAGAAATGTTGATAAACTACAAACTCTTCCTCTCCATCCATGAGTGTGGGAAACTACTCTGGGATCCTCCACTCTACCCTAAATGCATCACACATTCATTCATTTGTACCACTTCTCTAGGTGTGCCTTGTGAGTGACCATCATGGTTTCACAAGTATACTTCTCAAACCTTTTCATGGGTGAGGGGTTCTCTTCTGGATACTCCCAAAACAAAACTTTTCTAGCCCATCTGGTACTCCAATCTCTCGAGAAGATGATGGTGAGGAGGACATTTCCAAATAAGATCTTTTCTCCTTCTTGTGCATTGCTTATGATTTCATCCACAATAAAGGTGGACAAGTTATAGATGGTCCCTTCTGATATTTTCAGCATACATTCAACCATGCCTTGTTCACTTGCATCCATATTTCTTGATCATTAAGCTTGGTGACCAAGTGTGTGGCCATCCTCATAAAGGTCTAGAATTTTATGTGATGTCAAAGTACCGTGAACCCTTTTTGTAGTCATAAGTTGCTACTATTTCCTTGATGGCCTCCTTATCACTCAAATCATCATCTATGGATTCTCCTTCACAATTTAGGCTAGTGAATTTGGATATCAACTGAGGTGTTATGCACATCTTGTGCCTACAAAGTAGAAATGGTCTTCATGCATGTGACATCAACCATTGATATAGCCACTGGGCTTTCCAAAATAAGGCAACTCATATAGTTGCAATAGCCCTACCTTTTCCAACTTTACTTTCACCTCATCATTATATATTGGCATTCCATATGGTGTCCTCTTGTTAGTTGGATGAACCAGCTCCAATGCCATTTATTTCTCTGTAGTGCTCATGTGATGGTTGTAATCACTCATGGCCATTTGTCTCAAGTGTGACACCCACTCTTTTCCCAACAACACTCCATCTGGGTACTACATTTTTGCATACCATTCCTCATTGGAGCTAGTGATGGTAGTGGTTTTTTTCCTTTCCCTTTCCCTTTATTTCTTTGGTGAAATGGTCACCTTCTTTGGTGTCATTCTTCTTATTGGTTTAAAATTTAAAACTCCTTCTCTTCTCTACTACTCTCTCAATCTCAAAACTCAACTCCTGGAAGAAATCCTTCTATCTTTGTGCCCTAGCTGCCAAACCCTAACTAGGAAAACCTTCCACAAGATGGCACACTACAAAACTAATTCTTCCCATGCCCATGTACTCCTTCCCTCTTGGTTTATAGATCTATTCTAGTCACACACTTAGATTTCTAGGATTCTTCTTCCTTTTGCACAAATCTCTCTAGATGCCCTAGTTTCGCAAGTGCTTCAACTTTGTAATAGCAAGGTAAAATAATGACTTTCCCGACCTCATATTTATAGTTTTTTCTCCTCTCCAGCAATAAATGTATATACCACCTACCAATGTACTTAACATTAAATGTGGATTTTTCCACTAGGATGACTTTAAGCCCTTACCACATGCCCAATCCTGCGTGAAAACCTTCTACAACCTTCTGGCATGCAAAAATCCAATCTGACCAAAGACTCTTACGTGTGCATCTACAAATCGAAGGCACTTCTTCTATCCTTTACCTGATTTTTTCCTCACCTACCTCATGTTGTTCTGTGCTCTTCATCCTTTGTACGTGGTCTTTTTTACAACCTTCTTGACACCATAATTCATTATCCACCATTTCCCCATGTGCTTTCTCAATCTTATGTGCTTCCTTCTACTGGGCCACTCAACTTTTTTACTATTGGCTTATACTTTACTTTGCATTACTCCACCCCACACTAAAATAGATGCATGGTCCTCTACACATACACAACCTTAGAAAAAATAATGGTTACAAGGCACAAGGTGCAAAATGAAACAAAAAAAGAAAGGAACAAGAAATGAGAAAGGGAAACACAAGAAAAGAAAAAAATAAAGGGAAATTCTAAGCTAACTGGAAATACTACCTTATTTACAAACACCAAGAAGACTTATTTATAGTAGGGCTTCAGCCTACTCCCATTGAAATGACCTAGTAATCTCATCCCATCTAGCACTTGTAACTAGAAAAGCCTGAATCAAGGATGTATGAGATGATGTAAGGTCCCAACCAATGGATTTCAACTTCCTAGGATGGCATAGATACTTGGAATCATACAACAACACCATCTTCCCAACCTCAAACTACTTGTTTTGATATGATGATCATGCCATGCCTTTTGTCTTGCTTTTTTTTCTATCTTCTAACTCCATCTAGCAAGTGATCACCTTTCATCTAACTGCATCAACTTATCAATCCTCTCTTCCAAGACTTTGTTCATCATCCAACCCTCCTCATGCACACATATATACGCAATGATGGTAACATGAATTCAAATGGAAAAAGCCTTTGTGCCAAACACCAATTGAAATGGTGTGGCCTTGTTCAACCTCTTGTAGGTTGTCCTATATGCCCATAGAATGGATGATACTTTTTCATCCCAATCTTGTCTTCCAATGTCATAGATCTTGGTCAACGTGTGACTTAGTATTTTGTTAAATGCCTCAATAGTTCCATTTTCTGAGGGTGATAAGGGGTAGTCTTGTGATGGGCCACCATAAATTCTGCTAACATAATCCTGACCATTTCATTGAGAAAATGTGTACCCCTATCACTTGTTAAGCTTAAAGGACAACCATACCTATTGATTATGTTCTCCCATAAAAATCTAGTAGTTATCATTGTAGTGTGAAATCCTTCAGTAGTGCTAACTGCCTCTTCCCATCATGTCAAGTAATCAAGTGCAAGTAATGATATACCATGAACCATTCCTTTGCGTGGTTGGTGAAATTGGCCCTATAAAGTTGATTGCCCATTTTTCAAATGGTTCAAGTGTTGGTTATTGGTCACAAGGGAATTTCATCCCTCTTTCTAGGTTTTTCAAGGCATTGCAATGGTCACAAGCCTTGCAAAACTCAATACAATCCTGGTAGATGGTTTCCCACTAAATCCCTGCTAGTAGAATCTTCGTGTGGTAGCATTTCCTGCATAGTGTCCTCCTGCAATCCCACCATGTGCTTCCTCCATAATTTCCATGTGCTCATGTTCCAATATGCATCATGCAAAACCTCATCACATCCTAACTTATACAGATCTCCACTAATCAACATGTAGGGTGTGCACATATTGCTAACTACTTTTCTCTAGAGCCTTCATCCCATCCGGTGCCACACCTATTTTTCAAGAATACTATGATATCTTCCAAGTTTGAGGGTGTGCCACAACCTAAATATTTGCATCCAACATGGTATCCTCAATGCTTTGTGTCCTCCCCGAGTTAATCCTTGATAAGTGGTCAGGTCTTGAATTACTTTTTCCTAGTTTTACAACCACCACCGTGAACTCAAACTCTTGGAATAATAGGACCCAATGACATATGCACCCTTGCAAAATGGGCTTGTTCACCAAGTATTTCAATGCCATGTGGTCCGTGTAGAATATAAATGGTGTTTCAAATATATTGTCTGAACTTATGTGTAGCACGTAGATCATTGAAAGTGCCTCATGCTTAGTAGTTGTGTAATTTTTTTTTGTTGGTGTCAACTTTCTACTTGCAAAACACAAGGGATGATCAACAATCCCCTCACCAAGTTGTGCTAGTACTACTCCCATGGTTTTCCCGAGGCATCAACATGCACATGGAAAGGCTTATCCCAAGAAGGAAAGTGTAGTATGGGCGTAATGACAAGCCTATCCTTCAAAGTGTCAAATGCCTTCTTGTTGTGCCTCTCCCCAATGAAAGGCACTCTTGTGTTTTAGAAATTCCTCCAAGGGTGTGGTGATGATCTTGGCATACCCTTGATGAATTTCTGTAGTACCCCATATGCCCAAGGAATCATGCACTTTGCACTTTGACTAGTAGGCTCCCCTAATCCCACAATAACTACAACTTTGGTGGGATCCACTAGTAAGCCTTCTTTACATATAATATGTCCTAACAAGGTTCCAAATGGAGTAAAAGACACATTTCTTAATGTTGAGGGATATCCTCAATTTCCGACATCTCTCAAACATCAGCCTCAAATTGTCACAATGGTCTTTTACCAACCCATATATAGTCCAGTCATCTAGGTAAACTTGAAGAAATTTATGGATGAAGTCCTGAAATGCTTGTACCATGATGTGCGAGAACACAACAGGCACATTCTTCAATCCAAAAGGCATAACCATGTAGGAAAAACTTCCCCATTCAGTGGTGAAAGTTTTTTTCTTTGGTCTTCCTTTGCAATCCTGACTTGGTGATACCCTGAGAACCCATCCGTGAAAGAGTAGACTTCGCCCGGCCACTCCCTCCAAAATTTCTTCAGTAAAGGGGGTTGGGAAAGGATCGATGACACATACTACATTTAGGTCCCTGTAGTCACACAAGATCCTTATTCTTCCATCCTTCTTGATATTGATGACCATTGGGCTTATCCATTTTGATTCCTCCACAACCTCAATGATACCAGATGCTATCATCTTGTCTATTTCTTCCTTGACCCATACGTGTAAATTTGGATTCATCGATAAGGCCTCTTCGGATCAAGCATGCACACCTTCCTTCAACTTGATCTTCATCTCCCCAAGGAATGGTGGATGCCTTTGAGTTCATGGTACCCATGAGGGAACAAATCTTGGAACTCGTGCAATAGATCAATGACCTTTGAAACTTCTTTTTCAACCAATAGTCCCCAATGATAGCTTCCTTAGGTTTTGTCTCTATCCGTCCCAATGTTAACCTTATTTGTTTTCAAGGGCTCATGGTAGGTGTGCTCACTCTCATCAAGTACTATCTATGACTTTCATGCATGTACCTTTAGAATGGTTAACATCCAAACTTTCCATCTCTTCACCATCTACTACATAGACCATTTTTCCTTTTTCTTTTTCCATGCACGTGCGCTCAAGTTGTACTTCCTCGATTCTTCTTCATTGAGGCACATCTCCAAATAAGGCTCACCCAATAACTCCAGTAGCCTATCTTCTTCCATAGCACTATCTCCCATCGTAAGGTGCTTGATTACTTGTAATGCCTTATCCACCGATGGCTTTGTACTCTATACTGAAATCTTGAATGAGATCAGCCACCAACTCCTGCCAATTACCTATTTGATGATGCATCTCCAAATGAATATACCATGCATGCACAACCTTGTAAGGTGGAATACAACTTATGCACCCATAACAAAGGTGGTAATGCTTTTGTGCTTCCCATCCAAGCCTTTTCACATGCTTGGACATGAAATGAGGTGGTCTCTTTACCATGGTAGTCTTGGATGATAGTGGGGCATTGCTCCTGGAGAACCTTATAGAAAATGTGATTCTTACCTCATGCCATTCTAGGAGGTTCTCCGATGTGTATCCCACCAATGCATTAGTTAGTTTGAGCAGGTTATAACTGAGCATTCCCCTTCTCTCATCCTCATTCTTCCACTGAGCCTCCATTTCTCACAAGAAAATTTTAGGTATGCTCCTCCAGAGTAACTTGGAAACTTCTTCCTCCTAGGCACTTGACTAAGCATGCCTTTTTACCCTTGTTATAGATCCTCTCAACTATCACCCAATCAACTCATAAGTCCCATGCACCCAATTGTCACATGCCATGCTAGTGGTATCACTCAAGGACTGAGCATCTTCAAATTGGATAACTCCCTCCATGGGATGAATTATCTCAGATCTCTGATGGAGCACACATAGATTTTGTTGAGGACTTTCCTCTCCTAAGGGCTTAGTATAGGGTTGACTTCCCATCTGTTAAAGGGATAATCACCCTTTCTTCCTTGTTCTCAAAGCTGATATACCCCTTGTTAAACCATAGGTCGACATTGTTCTTATAACACCAAGGGTGCCCAAGTAATGCTGGGAAATTATCCACCTCGGTGAGCAGTGCCAAGACTTCAAAATCCCAGTGAACTTAGCCCCTTGAATAGTGATAACTACATCCTTCAAGACTCCAATGGGCATTTCCTTTGTTTTTTTTTCCATATATAAAACACATTGAAGATGGTTGTAATGTGGGTCTTCCCATTTGATGCCAAGCATCTAAGGTAAGAACATTGACCTCCACTCCCGTGTCAATGAGGATATTACTTAGAAGCCACCCATCAACAACTACATTCAATGTAATCTCCTTATCATAGTCAAGGCTGTGAGGAGGAAGGTTTGCATGCAAAACCTTCCTTTCACGCTCTGCTCCGGTGTGTGGTACCTTCTCCCTCAGCCATTCTCCTAGCAAGGGAATAATATTCTCTTTCCTTAACATCCTACATACTTCCTTGACTTCATCCAAGTCCTCCTTTGGAGCCTCAAACATTCTTCCTTTCTCCAACTACTTTGATTTCTCCTTTAGACATTGGATCTCCCCTTGCAAACTCGAATCACATCCATAGTCTCTTGATACACCTCCTTTTTGATGAGTAGGTCTGGATACTTCCCATGTACCACTTCTCTCTCTAAAACCAATGTCCTTTGTCTTGGCATCTCCTTGTGCATGTGAGCCTCTACTCGTCATTTTTCACCAATATAAGTTCTAGTCCTGACTCATGCACCACTCTTGGCATCCACTAATGAGTCAATCGGCCTTCTTTATACTCACCATCCCAATGCCTTTTTCTTTTTGGTGTTGTTGGTTCATATGCTCATAAATCTCTGGACACTCTTCATACTTATGTTTTTTTCCACACCATGAGCATTGCAATAGATCAGGACACTCACGCTTGTAATGCTCTGTAGATCCACAGTTATAATAGGTTCCTCATGGGAATTCACTTTTCCTCCACCATGGTTACTGTGACCATGAAATCCTCTGCAAAACCTCTTCCATGTGCTCCTCCATCTATGTGCCCTTCATAACAATGATCATCATCCTTGGAACTACTTACAAGACTAGTCTAGTGCACACCAAGATCAATAACATCATGAATCTGGTCAATCATCCTAATCCTTGGTATCATGGGTCGTAGAGGTACAAATCTTATAATAGCAAGAAAAATTCTTATGGATTACATGTTGTAGTAGAGGACACCTATTTGCATCATGATCCCCATGGAAAATCTCATAGTCTACCACCATGGCACATACCAACTTCCGAGGGAAACTATCCTTTGCATGCCCTTCCACTTCATTCTATACACCAAAGCCCACTATAAACCTCATGTGTTGAGTTTACAGACAACTTCTCCAACTACTTGGCCATTTGCACAATTTGAGCCTCTAGAAAAGGGCTAACACCAATATCAATGCTCCCAATAGCCTCAGCGTGCAAGGGAAGCTTCCAAGGCCTCACGTGGGTCTGTGAAAGTCTTGTGTGACAAAGTGCCCTTCTAAATGGTGTTATCAATCCTCCAACAAACCATTGAGCATGTTGAGAAGGGTGAATGTCATAGGATAGTTTTGACAAGAGAGTTTTGAACCATGCATCATACTCCCACACACTCTCTACCATTCCTTGTTGGATCTCCTTTAGAGTGTTGATGCTCTTTTGTTCAAATTTAGGATATGGAATTTTCTCTAGGAAGGCATTCTTCAATGTAGTGTAGTCTACCACCATTTGATGGGGGTCATATTTTTGATACCAACTATGCATGCATGCCCTTGCAACATCATTGCAAACTGACTTGCCTTCCACTCTGGGGTAGTGATCCCTTTCACATGCACCATAGTAATTCACACTTGTGCACATGCTCTATAACATCTTCAATACCCCATGTAGTCTGGTAAGTGCAAAGACATCTCAAAAAATACTTGTGGAGGTGGTTGAGGCCCTTTCCTCCTGATCCAGAGCCTTGGTTCCTCTCGGTGTTTCCTCCTCCACTAGATCCACTGGATCCACTAGGTCTTGTTCCTCCCACCCCTAGATCCTCTAGATCCACTAGGTCCACCAGGTCCTCCAGCTCCTATACCACCAGATCCATGGTAGCCGAAAATGGCCTGAAGTGGTCATGCCTAGTGTTCCCAATGTCCCACTGAACTACGTGCCGATGGTTTGTGATATTGTCCCACTACTAGTTGTGTGTCTTGTGCCACTCTAGATGTGATACCCAAACCTTGCATATTTGCACCTTGTCCAAAAATTCCTCCAAATACTGGAATGGTTTGTGCAGCCATGGATGTTCCGAATGAGAAATTATATCTCTAGGTGCAGATCGGTTACTCCCACCGATACCAACTGGGTTAACAATACTTCTCCTTGATCTTGGAAAACCAAGCACTAGGGGTTGGTCACCAAGTGGGTTTAGATGCACCGATGGCTCTCCTTTCTCCATGCAATGAACTCTCATCATAGAAGTTGAAGGGCTTCTCTCCACACTTTCCAAGATGGGGGTACACATTGCTCTCAGTTCCACATCCTCTGCGTGAACCTCAACTCCTTCCCACAATGTCTACCTCCATAGATCCATCACACTTGTAACCTCACATTGTCTAGTCATCTCCCTTTCATGAGCTTCACTATACTTGAGTCATCTCTCCTCCCTTTCCTTTTCAGCCGCAATGTCTGCCATCTTCCTCCACCCTAGCTTCCTCTCCCAACACTTAGAGAAGCTTAGCCGGCCATGGGAAATGCCTCTAAACTTAAGGTAATGATCAAGATCTTCATAGCCAAAGGAATAACATGCAAAAATGATCCTCTGGGATCCCTCAAAAACTCAAACTCAACAACTTCTGGGAAAGAATATGTAGAAATGGCATATTCTAGAGTATAACTAGTCAGCACTCCTTTCCACCAGTGATCAACAACACATGCGTCCAAGTTAGATATCTACATCCTACACCTCTGGTAATCATCTTGGGTCCATACGCGTGATCTATAGTACCATCTTGATCTTGGATGCATATGTTGAAAGCCATTCATATAGTTCTACTAGAAAAACAAAAGAATGTCTCATATAACTCATGGTATAGGTTCTCTTCTACCCATCTATGTGCATCAAACTCAGGTCCAAGTGTTGAATCTTTGAGAAAACTCATCCTCCGTGCTCTTGAACCATGCTTCAACACTTTCCAAGGTCATACATTTTGTCATCATGCATCACAAGGACCAAGATGTATGCCATTTCTCACAACAACTTTGAAAAGAGGTCCTGAAATGGAACCAAGATGTAGTCATTTTTATACCCTTAGAACAACACATTCTAATCCCATGTGCATGGCCTATCACCCAGTGGGTGTTGGGCACTCACCTGAGGCATGCACGGTGGCATCGAGCCCCTCCTTTATGTGAGTTTTGTAAGAATACATCATCTATGACATATACTTAAGTGAAAAAGAATGGAAAATAACCATGCATTCATTCTAAGAGCCTAGGATGAGTTATCATATCAATGCATCCATAAAAGAGAAGTATCTAATAAAATATAGAATGATTCATAACACAAAGGAAATGCACTAGGATTTATGCTCATGAACACATATATATCTTTAGAATGGAACCTTATATTCATATTAATGAGTTCAATAACCACATTACATTCATTAAGGCCATAACAGACCCAATATAATAATGTAGAGCAAGGTCATGCATCAGAAACTAAACTATGTCCTTCATATTACAAGGATAAACATAGACCCATCCCTCTAAATATGCCATCACTCCTATATTTCCTCTAATCCCAACCCATAGAATCCTCCATAATATTTTTGCAGAGCTTCACCTCTCTTCCACCACACTACCACCACACACTCTTCTACTACCCAAGCATCTCTATATATAGATTTTTTTCCTTCACCACCATGCCTTCTGAGGTAATAGAATCGGTTTTCAAGTGTCCAAGTGGTCCTCCCATGGAGCATGCCTCCTTTGATCTAAGCTCTCCACTCTTTGTAATGATGTCTTTCTGGATCCTTCCATCGCATGCATGGAATATTCCATTCTTGATCCTACAGCTACTAAGTTGGCACCTTATCCACTCCACATGCTAGATGGGTCACACTTTCCTCATGTGTTTTCTGGAACTTTGAATATGGCTAAGTAAAATCTCAATATCTTCAACAATCCTCTTAATAAGCTTAACAAGAAAGTAGTTGAATCTTATGCCAATCATACATATCATGCAATTGCCTCCTTCATCTGGGGCTCTTGATTTTATCATTTCTCGTGTAGATGCATCTCTACCGATCATTTTTTTCTCGATCACGAATATCATACTACATTATCTTCTAACACATTACATATCACTTATTCTATTAGATATTATGTTGTTAACAATATTATAATGAACATGTCATCTTCTCTTTGTGTGTGTTCTATTTCACTACTTTTTGCTATCAATTTTCTGCTCTTGTAATCTTCATAGCTAATGCCTAAATCTTACAGTTATGTCAAGCTTCCAGTCACTATTGGTCCTCTTACCATGCTTGGTTCATTTCTTATGGTGCCTTCAATAAAAGGGTGTGACATGATGTTATATCTTCCTAGTTTCGTGTTACTCATGCTATCATTTCCATGAATCACTTATTCCAAAGTTCATTCACAACAAGAAAGTCATTACTATCAATGGTGCTCGTCATGCACATCATGGCTGTAACCTCCTCTTGAGGTTTCCATTGCACTCGCTAGAGCATCTAAGTCCCCTCAACCTCTCAATTCTAAAGTGTAATATGCTCCTAGGTCGCATGTTCACACATGACCTATTCAGTCTCATCGGTCTACTAGTCCATCTCATCAGTCTAGGTCCATCACTTGAAATACTCCTTCACATATGAATACATCACCTACTCAGTTTCCTTTGCATAGGTGTTCATTACCTCCACACTCTCCTTCATATAGGTGTTTAGCACTATTGAAATCTCTTTCATATAGGTTTCCATCACCTCATAAGTCTCATGCACATATGTCTCGTTCACCGCTACATCATTGGTCTCCTACATCACCAATCTCGAGCATGGTCATGTGCCTTTATCTTCAAAACCATTGGGTGGATGACCCTCACCCTTTTCTTTCATCGATAGCATAATTCTCATCATATTTGGGGGAATCACACTTACTTCCCCTTCTAACATTATCAAGTATCTCACATTTCTACTATTTCACTTCGATGTAATATTTCACACTCATCTTATGTATCATGATACATTGGTATCATAATTACCCTATGATGCACTCTCGTGCTAAGGTTCACACTTGACTCGTTGATGGCATACTATAAATGAACCTCACATTGTTACACATTTCACACTTTGTGCATTCATCACATCTCTTTCTAGTAGATCCTATTGCACACCATACAAACTACATATATTCACGATAGATATTTCTTGCATCTTCTTTTACACATTATGCTCTTTACACAACAATTCACTCTAGTTCCATGGTTAATACTTGACTGTTGAGGGCCTAAATCTAAAATTAACCTTGTCACATTCACTCACTCTTTATGCTTTATGCTTTGTCTATCGTATCTTTCTAGTGCGTAATTCACACCATTTCCGATAACACACTCTTGTTTTATGGCTCATTCTTGAGTTCTGAGGGGGAATTTATAAATGAACCTCATCTCACTCATGCTCATTCAAATTCACCTAGGGGGCATGTTGCTCCTATCACACTCACTTTGCATTTTATTCTATTCTCATTCACAACATCTTACATATCTTAGTTACATTTAATCTTGCTTACTTATGCTTACATGCAAACTTTCCTTACTATGATAGACATATACATTGTATGTCATTATCTTTATCATATACACATGTGTGTTCACTTTCCTTCTAGTTGTGAATGTAACCTTTACACATATCGTTACATGCATCATGGATGTTTAACATTGTACCTCTTACTAGTCTCACAATAGCTCCTCGGGCATCTACTTTCGTACACATATTAGGTGCTATTGTTTCATTTTATAATATTTCCTATTCATACTAGCATACCACTATATTGGATCATACACACTTTCACATACATTTTATCTTTCTAACATGCTAATAGGGAGAATTTTCTTTGCAGGTCTATTTGCCACCATGGTTGTCTAATTTTTTGCTTACTATTGTTTGCTTCTGTTTGTCCTTGTTTTCCATTGTTTACATGATTTTTCATTTGTCTTGTGTGCACACTGTATGCTTTTGGCCACTTTGACATTGATTTTCTTGTGATATTGTGAGCGATGTTGCATTTGTGAAACTTGATTTTCACAGTCTACTTTGTCTTCCTATGTGCTAGTTTACACATTTTTTTCTATATGCGTATTTGTCTTGTTTGCACTAACACATGTTCCCATCCACTTTTTTTGTGTGTGCCTTGGTTTCTACCAATCACATTCCCTCCCCGTAGGGATATCAACACAAATTAGTGGTTGATCCTCTTTGGGTTGTATTCTCTAAAGAAAGCATCACATGTACCCTAAATGAGGGGGCATACATTGGATGAATTAGTCACCCCATTAAACAATTCACATTCATAGTACAACACAATCTAATATTGGTACAACACATTATCCAATCATAGAAATTACTCGAATCTAAGTTGGTTTTTATCACAACATAAATGCCACCACCCAGATACATACATGAGTGCATGGGCTCCCCTGACCCTTCCTAGGTGCTTATGACCAGGGGTAGTTATATATTTTTTCTCATATTAGTAAAATATTCAACAATTTTCTCAATACAGGAATAGTTCTCCAATAATCAACATGCATGCTTTCTCCTTTTTCTATTTTCGTGTTGGATCGAACTTGATTGATATTGACCATATTTGAACAAAATAGGATAACACCATATGAATTTATGTATAAATATTTGGGAAGAAATCAAATGATGGAGAATAACACTAGACCTTTCTCCCTACACTTCTTTTTTTGTTATGGTGTGAGATCACCCAAAAAACTCACACTTGGCTTGATATCACCCAAAAACTTCACTCTTGGCTTGAGATCACCCAAAACATTTATTCTTATACAATGTTTTAGGATACTTTCTATCCTTCTTACTCATCATGGATCAGGTGCAAATGATCCTTTCACATTTTTACACACTTTTTACACATTTGGATCAATTTTTTTATATACACATTTGACTACTCTTTTGCTCTTCTATTTTACAGGTGCATCCTTATGGGAAGCAGTAATCACATCATCACACACATCAAGTGAAAATGAAAATAGGTAAAATGTAACATATACACATTCACTTTCACCCCTAGGGTCACATTGGCATCCAAATGTGTGACAAGGAAATTGGAAGTTTCCAAACACGACAACTATACCCATGTGCCGAATTTTTCATGTTTTATCATTCCTAGGCACCCCAGGTCAAATCCATCAGTCTAGTCACCCCCTATTTGATGTCAAATTGGTCCCCTAGGTGATTTAGGAAAGTCAATTTAATCCCCCAGGTGATTTTAGGAAGTTCTGAAAAGATGCTATCTTCTGGCAGTATTGGGAAGGGCTATCGCTAGCCTTCCTAGGACTAGATCAACCCCCTGGAGTGGAAAAAAATGGAAAAATTCAACATGGAGGTGAATTGAAGACCTTATAACATCATGGAAATTATTTTGGAAGGTTTGGGTAATTTTTGAAAGACTTGGAGCGATCAATAAAATAAAAGGGGGTTTACAAGCCTAGGCAGTACACAGGCCTAAAACAACTGTTGAGCTTCAGAAGAAGATTCGGGAGCTCTGGATGGATTTAGGAGTAAAAAAACATTTCCAGAAATATAATTCCAATACCTACAATATTATGAAATCATATTTTTCACAACACCTTTGTGCATAGGGTTTGCAGGTAGTTTTTCTCAGCACAAGTAGAGTACCAAATCAAAAATCCATTTTTAGGAATCAAATGGAAGAATAAAGACATGATACCCCATAATTGGATTAAAATTTTCATTTCTAGTTAGTATCATATAAAATTTCACCAATAAATTCCACTGGGAGCTCAAGTTATCATCATTCCAAGTTACCCTCTTGGAGACAATTCGGGGTTAGTCAATTTTTGGGAGGACACATGTCAGCACCAGGAGCCTCACAGGATTTTATGTCCCCAACATCCCTAAGTTTAGGTACATAAAGCTTGGAAAAATGTATCTATCCCCCATGTGACCTCCGGGACCCTCATGTGACCTTCAAATTTGACAGTTTAGCCCCCAAGTGCATTTTTGGAGCTCAAATTCTTTGTCGTCGGATCGAGGACACGTGTTGTCCAATTGCTCACCATAGAATTTTATGTCCCTCATGTCCATGAGGTCATGGGTATAAGACATGGAAAAAAATTCCAAATCCCTATGGGTGGTCCTTTGGTCATCCACGTGATTGACTTTCAGCCCCCAGTGCTTTAAAGCCACTTTTTTCTCCTTCATTCCCTGTCATCCAATTACCACCACGTGTCAGCTCTAGGACTACCATGGAATTTGATTTCCATCATGTCCTTGAGGTTATATAAATTAAGACATGAAAAATTTACCCAAGCCCTACCTATGTACATTTTTTGGATTTAAAAAAAAACTCCAACTGCCCTTTTTCCTACTTATAACTTCTAACATCCTCGCACGCTTTTTTCCTCCATGATCCTCTGTAACTTCTCACCATCATTCCGCAATTGCTGAAACTTGAACTATAAATTCAAAAAAGGTAATTCCCTTCACTCCATGAAAGCATGAAGGTCCAGTAAAGAAATTTGGGAAAACAAGGAAGGAGAAAACAGAGAAAACTCCATGGCCATAAAACGAGAGGTTGAAGAAATCTCAAACGGATGCATGAAACAAAAATCCATATTTTTCTGTTCATTCCTCTACCCCATGGTGATACATAAATCTCAAAATAATATTTCATCAAAATAATAAGAAGAAACAAAGAATAGAGAAGAAGAACAGTGGAAATCCCCATTGCCATGAAATCAAAATTTGAAGAAATCTTCCAAACCGAAAGGTATGATTGAAAAATAGTCTATTTTTGAGTTATTATCTCTTGAAGGAAATTAAAAATCATATTCAAACCTCCCATTTTCAGCAAGGAATGCTCACAGTGAAGAAATTTCAATTCCAGCTCCATGAAGAACAAGGTTCAAATTCCTATCAAACCGATTTCGGATTGAAGTAAAATTTCACATGAAGCAATGAAGTAAAACCTACCGCAATGGAGTTTATTTTTTCATGAATGGATACAAAAACCAGATCTAAAATTTCAAGCTCCATTAATGTTTTCCATGATACAATAGTAGAATAAATCAGCGAGCTACCTCTCCACTTCTCGTGGTTCTAGTGGGTGAAATTGCACAAAACTTGGAGGGAACGATCGTGGAAAATCTAGTTTCATGTGAACTATTTTTCATGTCATGAAGTCCCTATTTTTAGGTATACAGAGGGCTTTGTTTTTATAATTTTTCTTCCCTCTTCAAATAAAATTTCAAATTCTCAAAGATCCGACAGGTGAAATTGTCTCGAAATTCAAATGGAAGAGTCTCCAAAAAATCTAGTTCCTCTCAAACTAGTTTTTTCACGATAAATTTCTAGTTTATCGAGATATAAAGGACTAATTTTTATCAGTATTATGCCCTGGTAGCTCCATACCTAAATATCTTACAAGCATACATTTTCATTTTCATTTATGAGATTTCTGGAAAGCAAATCATGATGAAAATTGGAGCATGAGTTCATGACGAAGAGCCGAATCCAACATAGTTTTTCCGTCGCAAACAAAGGTATTTTCACCATTTAATAAAAATAACATATGTTATACTTACTCACATTATATAAATGGTGATCCCCATTGAATTACAAGTTTGATCACTCAAGACAATAAGAAAAGGGGTAAAATGGAAAGTAAGACAGAAAACGACTTCTTCCCAAAATAGCAAGTCCCCAAATAACAACTTGCTAAAAATAGAAATGTGCTAAAAATAACAATATCTCGGGAACATAGGAGGTTGGAATATGGTAGAAGGTTCAGAAGGTGAAACTAGAGCAAGACATGTGATATGTCCCAGGATAGCAGAGCATGGGCTCATATTCTAAAAATAACAAGTTGTTCTCAAAGGGAAAGTTTGGCACAATGAGACATAGAGGGATGATCATCTCAAGGAACTAGATAATGTTTTTGACACTCACTACATAGTTTAGGTCACATGTATATCATATACAGGATGGGAGTTGCAGTCATCGGAAAAATAGTTCATTCAACTTGGCAAGCATTCATGAGCTGATTTGAAGGAGTTTCTCAGGGTGCAAGGAGTTTGAAGATTCAGAGTCTCACTGCACTTGATTTTTCAATCAACAAGGATCAATGGATTTCATTGGGAATGACATCTCCTCTTCTTCTTCTCTCACTCTTTCTCTCTCCTCTTCCCCCAACTTTCTCTCTCTTCTCAATGTTCTAATTTTATGTTGGGATTGCACTTTTTCATATGTATTAATGTTCCTAATGTAATAAGTCACCTTTATGTTATAAAAAGGGACTTAAAAGTTTCCTAGGAAATTGAAAAGTTTTAAGTTATGTGAGGACATATGAAAAGGAATTGGGGGGAATATGAAGAGTCATATCTCACTCTATAAATTGTAAAGCAATTCCTATTTCAAAAAGTTGGTCAGTAATTTTATAAGCTCAAGAGTGCATTCTACCTTGAGAGAACAAAGGAGATAGCCATATTCTTCCTTTCCCCCACTCTCAATTTTTCCTCCATTCCCACACTACATACAACTTGGTTTAAGAAATAAATACAAAAAGAAGGAGTTTCTAGCTTTATTTGAATGAGGTATTTCTTGATACTTTGTGATCATAAATTCCATTTGATCTTGTTGATATGTGTAGAGTTGTTTCCACCTAATTTTAATGCATGTGATAAAAATTCTAATTGATGTATGCATGAATCTGATTTTCTACCTGTAACATTAGTTCTCCTATCTAATTTCTCACTCCCTTTCCTACTCTCCTAGAAAATTCTTCTCTTATCAAATTCTTCTCTTGGTGTATCCGCAAGCTTTGTCATAGGGTTAGTGGAGTTTCCTTGTTAGATCCCCGATCGAAAGGCCACCACAAAAATCCACCCTTTCATGTGCATGAATATACGAAGCTACACAAGTTAAGTAGAGAGACTTAGATTCCCAGAGTGTTGGTAAGAAATCCACAAGTTTTTCCACCCAACAACTTTTCTCGCTAACAATTTTTGGCCCCCACCATGGGACATATTTAAGAAGATCTCGCACTCCAAAACATGACCGTAAGGTCCGAAAATTCAAAAATATAAATCAGAAAAAGAGTTCATGAAATTCCATTGCCGAAATATACACTATCAAATTCCTACACATGACCTTTCATATTCCACAACATCCTTTTGTATTCCCACTACAATAATTTCCAAAAGTTGGCCGAAAGGAGATACACCAGTTTGAACAGGTCAAGAGGTGTTCCAAAAAATCAGCAAGAATGAATTAGAGATAATCCATTCTTTTCTTTCAAGCCTCCTCTCCATTTGGATCTTCAAATAGTTCACTTGACAATCCTATCCAAACTCTTGTTGATACTCCCCCTTCAAATTCTCCCATTTTTCAACCACCATTGAACATCGAGTTTCAAGAAGAAGAATAATTTACTGAGGCAAGATCTGAAATGGAAGCAAAGAAAACAATGGTGGATGAAGAAGAAATACCTCAACTCATTATTCCATGGGGAAGGAATACAATCTTGATTTCTCTTAAACCCCCTCTTCATAATCTTCCAATGAGTTCCTGTAAGAACTTTCCAAAGTTCAAAGGTAACAACACACAACATCCTGAAGAACACATCACTACTTTCACAACATTATGTGGAATCCTTGGTGTCTAACATGGATACATTGTTATGAGACTGTTCATGGAGTCCCTCCAAGAAAAAGTAGTAGAAATTTTTACCTCCTTCTTTCCCGATCCATCACTGGTTGGAATGACATCAAGACTTTCTTCGAGGAAATATTTAAATCAATTGAATATTGTCAAGACCTCTTGGTGCAGTTGACTCAAATGAAGAAAGGAGAAAGTGAAATTATGAGAGAATTCATGGCTCATTTCCAATTATTACTTTGTAGGATACGTGAAGAGGATTCACCATTTGAAAAAAATGTCAAGAGATTCTTCATCAATGCTCAATCACTGGAGGTAGGTGTTAGTGCAAAATCATAGCACCCCGAATGGCCGGGTGTGGAGTGGGGCATTCGGCATGATTGCACAACATGGGACCATCTCTCAAACTTGAGATGGACCTCCGGAGAAATCCATTTCTTACTTCCTAATGTACTTGCCACAAGCTACTCCATTGCGGGCAGAACCTAATCTATCCTAATCTAACCATTCTAAGGGGATAGTTAGAGGGAGGGTGAAAGAGCCTACACTAAGCGGTGATACACCAGAAAAGGAAGTAGTTGAATCACAGACCCGACCACCTAAAGTGGAGAGAGGTGAGCAGAGGAGAGGGTGGACAGAATGCACCATGGACCAGAGATAGATTTCACATAGACACCACTTGAAACCCATTAAACATAGCTCCCAAGACCTGTAATGAACATCAAAATATGCACAGTATACCCTACAATGATGAGAGGTAAGAAGAGACAACAAAATAAGCATCAGAAACAAATTTTATTGCTCCAAAATGTTACACAATACATCATCAGTGGGCAAGAGGCAAGAAAATTCCATTATAGAGCCATGGGAGGAGGCTTAGACTCCACATTCTACCCTAAGGAAGAAAGAGAGAGGGGAGGGCAAGAGAGAAACAATGACCAACCCTTTGAATATGCCCCTTCATTACAATATATAGGAAGAATAAGAGAGAGAAGAGGGAAGAATTAGAATCCTGCTTCAACCACCTAGAGATACGCATTGAATCCTACTTTGAAATCTCAACCACTATCAATCAATGCCTTTCTCAAATCTGCCCCAAATATGTCATGTCTAGTTCCTTGGTGGATCAAATCGAATCAGATCTGGTAGTTGGAGAAATCGGGCTTTGTATTAATGGCTTGGAATATTTTTCCCATTTTTACCCACCAAATCCTGTTAAGAATGATATTTTATGTTTCCATGGCGTAGAGGGTGTTGAGACATTTCCAAAAAGTCTTCTCCCGCCCAAATCTGAGTCTCCAATCAAAATATATGGCCATTTGAATATTTGGATCATGGGCATGCAATATTTTAAAGAGTTTGTCCATACATGGTCCACGTGGTGGCCTCTGCATGCTCCTTGGGATTCTTTGTATTTTTCCTAAGTCTCTTTGCTTGGTGGGGACAAAAGTCTAACCCTGGACATGTGGTAGCCTAGTGCTTGTCTCGTAACCCACCCCAAATTTTACCTATGAAATAGTTTCATGTTGACACTTGGCTCCCTCTGCTTGCACTCTATACTTAGTCATTTTGGGCCCACTCTCCTTTTTTACCTCTATTGACCATTTTCTACGTGGAGGGCTAGCACAAGTTTGAGTCTTCGACCTAGATCCCACTTTTGAATGTGTGACGTTAAGACCCTTGGCACCCTCCGCTAAGTCGAAGGATTTTCAACGGCCAGTGCAAATTTTTGGGGTTCTAGATGCATGGAAGCTTAGACACTAATTTGGGTCTGCCCCTTAGGATTTAATCTTTGGAGGTGCACCATTTAGACACTTAGCTCACTCCACTAGCTCCTCCATACTTAGTCATTTTGGGGCCTATTCTAAACCATTTACGAAGCCCAAAGACTTCGTATCTTCACCATTTATTTTCCTTTTAGCCTCTGGTTCTTTTAACATTGCTCAGCCTCCTACCCTAACCCTGCTATTCCATTTCTGAGTCCTCCTATAATATTTTTGCTAGATTTAAAGCACGGGTTCACTTGACAGAGTTATTTCTTGAATTTCTTCTTGCACGGGGTCATTTGATCTTTTACAGGCCTTTCCAGTCCATTTTAGAGTTCCTCTGTTGCCTGATTATAGGATTTGAACGTGAATTCTCTGGCTTCTTCTTGTATGGGATCGTGATCGATCAATTTTTTCGGGGGGAAAAATATGGATAACAATAGGATTTCTCCTATGAAAATTTCAACCGAGGGATATTTGTAAGCACAAAGATTAACTTGATGACGATCTCATCCTATCTGGAAAGATCAAGAATCCCTCAAAGGGTAAAGCTCAATGTCTTGGAGATGAAAGAACCAATCCTTTAATGCAGAAAATGGAAAATGAAATGGCATCATTGAGGAGGGAAATATTTGAATGGGTTTCTTCTCAAAGAAGCGACAAAAATCATAATAAAGGAGCACCCGAAGGATTTCTGGAGGCCCCACCTATCAATGAAAATTGTAGGCGTAAGGAAAATGAAGAGGAGCTTGAACCAAAAAGTGATGAGTTTGAGAATGATACACAAATCTGATTTTTGAGTATTCTAGAGGTGATGAAGAAGACGAAGAAGATGCACCCAATTTCTCATGTGCGGTATTCACTCATTCTCAGTCTAAAAAAGGAACATATCCTTCCACTATTGCAGAGAAAAATAAGATTGAAGATCCTCCTGTGGAAACTCTGCAAAACAAAATAATCAGTCGAGGATCTCTGCTCCCACCCTCCATGGAGTCTGCATTGTTGAAGCCTTATCCTATAGCAAGTAAGAAGGCTCCACAATCCCAAGTAAGTCTTCCAATGCCTCTTCTAATTCTAAATCTAAATTTTCCCCTATAAAATCTAGTACTTTGAAAGCTCCTAATGTACCCTTCAAAATACCCTCCATTCCCCAAAAATATACTCTTGTTTCCAAACCTATCCTAAATCCAAAAGCAATCCCTTCATCACCTTCACTCGTATCTTCTCCTTTTGATTTCATAGAATATGCAAACAAATCCAAAGTCCAAATTACCGAAACCATTGTCACCTTTATTTTATAAAAAGGGACTTAAAATTTTCCTAGGAATTTGAAAAATTTTAAGTTATGCGAGGACATATGAAAAGGCATTGGGGGAAGATGAAGAGTCATATCTCACTCTATAAATTGTAAAGCATTCCTATTTCAAAAGGTTGGTCATTAATTTTGTAAGCTCAAGAGTACATTCTACCTTGAGAGAACAAAGGAGATAGCCAAATTCTTCCTTTCCCCCACTCTCTATTTTTCCTCTATTCCCACACTATGTACAACTTGGTTTAAGCAATCAATACAAAAAGGAGTTTCTAGCTTTCTTTGACTAAGGGATTTCTTGATACTTTGTGATCATAAATTCCATTTGGTCTTGTTGCTATGCGTAGAGTTGTTTCCTCCTAATTTTAATGCATGTGATAAAACTTCTAATTGATGTATGCAGGAATATGATTTTCTACCTGCAACATTAGTTCTCCTATGTAATTTCTCACTCCCTTTCCCGCTCTCCTATAAAATTATTCTCTTGCAGGTATCTTCAAGATTTTCCATAGGGTTAGTGGATTATCCTTGTTGGATCCCCGATCGAAATAACACCAAAAAAATCCACCCTTTCATGCGCATGCATATACGGTAGATGCACCGATTAAGTAGAGGGACTTAGATTCCCAAAGCGTTGGAAAGAAATCCACAAGTTTTTCCACCCGAAAAATTTTCTCACCAATAGGTCACTTCCTCTTCTCTAGCTTCCACACTTCATTTTTATCACTCCATGCTTTTTCTTATCTCTTGGCACACTTTTTCCATCGATCTACATGGTTATCAAATATGCATATCTTATCTACTTTATGTTATCAAGTATTAATTGAACAACATAAAGTGAGGGAAAATGTAAACACTAAATCACACACTTTGGCAACATTTCTAGGTCTTGATCACATACCACTATTCATATGATTCATAATTGAGAAAATTACTAATTAACCACTGTCTTTGGCCTCTTTTATTTCTTTTTGGTTTCCTTCTTGGTCTTACACACCTTAATTCTTAGTTTGACTTTCTATACTTCATCTTTTTAATTCTAGACACCAATGCAATGCTTGTTTGTAAGCTCATTCTCGTCTGTGTGATCGCTGGGTTAGTCTAAGTCCCCATTTACATCTTTTTTCTTTTTAGGATTTTATGTACTTTGGAGTTTTGTATGTTCTCTTTTTCTTTGTAGGTTATAGGTGAATCTTGCAGACTTAGTGGGACATGCATGCGATCAACAACGAATGGAAATGACATAAGAGAGACACTCTAAAAATCATTTTCGAGTTTCGAGCGATCATGAGCACCCAATAGTGGTCTACAAAGCCTGTGTGCCCTTGACCTGATCCAAGTTCCCAATCAAGGAAGATCATGTGGACGCACAATTTTGTAATCTTGGTTACAATACTTCTCTCCTCATATTCATGGTTCTTCAAGATGGCATAGTTCAAGATAAATTACAAAATTAGCTAAGTATCTTATTCCATATCTTGCACTGTGGTTTAAATTTTCCATTTACTTATTACTTAGGCCAAATCTATTTTTTTATTACGTATCTATTACGTTGTGATGTTGTAATTAAGGTTTAGATTATATTTCAATATTTGTTAAATAATTTATCAATTGGTAGTTTTCTTGTTTAGGAATCATGTATACATTAGTATGCTTTAGGACATAGAAATGTACCCAAGTGCATAGATTTTTTGTCTACATTTTCCCCACTTTATGTTGTTGAGTGAATACTTGATAACATAAAGTAGATAGAATATGTGTACCTTGTAACTGGAGAGGAGTGTAGTTGATAGTGTGCTAAGTGGACAAGTAGCCATGTGAAGTGTGAAGTGATCATAATGTGAAGCATGACAACTAGAAAAGGGAGGTAAACCCTAAGGGTGAATTGTATTCATAGTAGTGTGTTGTTGGAGCATGTGCTTATTGATGTGAGTTTCTTCCTATTATTTGTAAGGAAAGACTTGAAAAATAATATCAAGAGAGTAGTCAAAGTCTCGTATATGAAAAATAAGAGTAACGTATGTCTAAGTAAGTAAAAGTGTGTAGAAATTAATAGTTATAGAAAGAGTGCACCTGATGTATGAGAGAGTATAGGATAGAATTTTGTCTTGTTTTCTTTGGAGATATTGTCAAATGGGGTTGAGAGTGATTGATTCCCAACCAAGATAGCATCGAGCCACATATTTTATTGTCCGCCACCAAGGATGAGTTTTTGGTGATCTCATGCCAAGAGAAGAGTTTTAGGGAGAGAGGTTCATTTTTCTCTCCTTTCATGGTGCCGTTAAAATGAAAAGTGCCACAATGATTCACATGTCATGATTTGTAACTAAATTTATAACCGAATTGTAGCCAAATGGTTGAATTTTGTAATTTAATTCAAGTGTATGATATCAGTAAATCTATGTTGTAAACTATCTGGAAACTATGTTGAATCGAGAAACTATCTCGATTTTACCCTAAGACATAAATGCCCACCGTTCTTGTCTGACATCGGGCGTTAGTGTTTGTTCTATGTTTGTGATCCAATTTTGATTCTGGACCACTTTGTAATTGTGTTCCTTTGTCATTTTTGTACTATGTTGTTCTATTTTGGATCTTTACAATGTTAGAAGGGTGATTTGTTCACCCAATAGTTTCCCCCTTGTTTTGGGTGCATGTAACAAATATAGGAGAAGGATGCCCAAATGATAGGACCTAAAACTGATATGCATAGCGTATATTGGATACCTATAGGGGGTAGAATATGTTCATGGTAGAAATCAAGGCACATGCAAATAATATAGTCTAGAAACTAGTGTTAGTGTAAAAGAGCTAACATGCAATATAATATAATGTATCAAGCACCCTGTGAAGACAAGAGGGACCAAGAAAATTAGGTTGCATGTATGGGAAATCATGCACAATGTCACAAGATAATTAGGTTTGAAACATCCATAAACAAACAATGATCAAACATGATATGAGGAATAACCCACAAACAATAGTCAACAAGTAATAAGAGATAGCCATGGTCAGATAGAATCTTGAAAGGAAAATGCTACACATGAAGCACCCATTAGTATGTTAGAAAGATAAATAGTATGTTAAAGCATGTATATATCAGTGAAAAGTAAGTGACAGAAACAAAAAGTAGTAAATATCGTAACTATAGGACCTATGATGTGGAGTAGGAGAGTAAGAAGGAAGATGCCCCAAGATCCTCAATGGAACTAGTAAAGAGCAAAGGTCGATCATTATACATTATGTAAAAATATATAAAAGTCCTACATTCACCTCAAGATACCATATGAGTGTATAACAAAAGATAGTGACATACTAAGGATCCAACTAGCATAGGAAATAAAGTGCAACATGTAAGTATTATAATCTAATAAGAGTAAATATAACCAAGATAGGTAGACGCCATGTGAATGTGATAGTGTGTTGTAATATGTAAAATGTGTAGATCGAGGGGCCACATTTCCCCCATTAGATGTGTGACATGAGGTTCATTTAGGAATTACGCCCTCAACAGTCAAGCATGAACCGTAGAACAAAAGTGTGTCATCGGGTAATAAAGGTATTATATGTGATTGGTAATGGATTCTAGTTACTATGAAGCATAGAGAATGAAGTATAGTAGATAAGTTATGAGTAGATGATAGAGACAAAATAAAGTGATGGAGGGGGATGAAATAAATTGTGATTCCCCTCAAGTGTCTGGGTGATGGAAAGTTATCTCGATGATAGCGAAGAATGAGGGCCCCTTATATGGTATCTCGAGAAGGAGATGACATGTGACCATTGTCTAATACCAGTGGTATAGGAGACTAAATATGTGTATGTGATGGAGAATTATGTGGGAAAGGGTGTGGAAAACAAATATAGGAATCGAGTTTCATGGGTAGGAGACTTAAGCCAAAGGGATCATGATGTAGACCATGTATGGATGGGATAGCTAGGTGTAGAGATAGATGTAGACTTGAGAGGTGTAGGATGCCTATATTTCATGATTGGGGCTGAAATAAAGGGGAGAATAGGCTAAGGTAATGGTGTGCATGGTGGAATACCTTTAATGGTGACAACTTGCTTGTTGTGAATGAACTTAAGGCATAAGTGGAGCATAGAAGGGATAGTTTGGGTAGCTGAAGCCAAGGGAGACCTAAGACCATGTCACAATGTTTGATTTCATATGTAACAAGGAATGATGTTGGTATGGTAAGGGACCCAACAGTAATGGGAAGGATGACACGTCCATAAGAATTGGGGATTAGAAATGTGATTTGAGATATTGGAAATTTGATAGCTAGTAAGAGTGTCAGAGAGCATGCATTAGAAAGGAACGAAGGATGGACCATAGTATTATTAACTTGATGAGACTCAATGGAAGCATCAATACACAGAGAATTGGAAGAAAATATATCATGGTAGTCACAATATGAGAATTTAATAATTTGTGGTGGCGTATCAACAGTAACAATAAGAATATCAATTAATACCGATGAGAAAGGAGGCACCACATAATATGTGTGATTGGAAGAGGAATCAGTAGCCAACTTGTCATGATTTGGTAACATATCATTAAATATTTTACGCTTTTGATTATCATTGACCAGTTATAAGTAGACAACTCTAGAATCTCAATCACATTATTGTTAATAAGATCTTAAATCATATGTTTGAGCTTAAAACAATGATAAATAGAATGCCCATTGCATTAGTGATAATCACAATGTGTTTTTTCATCATAATTACGTCCATGTGGTGAAGAAGGATCTAGATTAAGTGGTAGAGGGAGAATAATCATATTTCTTTCAATGAGTTGCGGTAATAGGAGCCAAGGTGCGTAAGGTATCTTAAAAGCATGTCTCGTGGATTGGAATTGAAGCTTGGCTTCGTAGAAACAATGTTAACAATAGCTTTAGAGTTGGTAGGCTTAGTGGATGGTTTAAATGTGGATTTTTCTTGAAACTTGTTGGAAGATGAAGTGGAAGAAGTATCATAATAACTCAATTTTCCCATAGATAACAGTTTTCTTTCACGCAATTTGAGCATGTGACACAATTGATCAAAAGAAGGAGAAGTATCAAAAATGACACACTCTTGGAGTGGAGGAAAAAGGCTTTGAATGAATAGATATTGCAATTCTGAATCAACTAGAACATTGGTCATTTTGGCAAGGTTGTTCTTATACCACAAGACATAGTCCACAATATGTTCATTAGATCCTTATTTGATTTTAGCTAGTTGTGCATATGATATATTAGTGTCGATATTCATATAAAAATGAGAAAGGAATGCATTAGATAAAGATGTAAAAGATGTTACTGAATGGATAGGTAGATCATAAAACCATCACATAGCATAGTCATGTAAGCTTCGAGGAAATAATTTTTCTAATAGTGTAAGGTCATCAACATAGTCAAGACATGTAATGTGAAAGGAGTGAAGGTGTTCTTGAGGGTCATCATGGACATTGAAGATAGGAAACTTAGGTGTGATGAAGTTAAGAGGTAGAAAATAAGAAGAGATGATGGGTGTAAAAGGGCTATGAAGGAGGAGTGAGGAATCTAGAGATGGAGAGGAGGATGAAAAGGATTGTTGTAATTGATGAATTTGGTTTTACAAATAATGGTATAATGAGGTGAGATCATGAGTTCCGAAGAAGAGCCATGTAGTAGCAATTAGATTATTTAAGACATTTAGAATACATGTAGGATTATTGTGTAAATGTAGACACCAAATTCGTGTCTTACGACCCCTTGTGACCCGCATCCCATTTCGCAACCTAACCTCATTACCTAAACCTTACACAATTATTTATTAATTACCTTGTAATTGATAAATCCACCATCACCTTACCTGCCACCTCATTTTGCCACCTCATCATGACCTAGCCCTAACCCTAAACTAACCTAATTAAGACCTATGACTTGGTCTAGACTCACATCCATAACTAATGCCTCCTTACTCGCACCCAAAACCGACCTTCTAGCCACTTGACCAAGCCCGCAACTGATCTCTCGGGAGAAAAGCAGGGAAGGTGGGCTATTTTACTAAAAATAGCCTACTTTTTCCTTACCGATGCCGGTTCCTACTCGACCGCCATCGGTTACGCAACCGCCATCGGTTCCCTGTAAATGGCCTCCCCAAACCAAAAACAAAGGATCAAAATTTCATTTTGGATCAAAGGAAAGGATTTTTGAATCAACAGAGATCATTGGGAGCGAAAAACAGAGTCCAGATCTTCACTTGACCGAGCAGAGACGAGTGAAGAAACCAGAAGTGTTTACAGCAAAGGAGATCAACTTGCATCTTTGTCAAAACCAGTAAGTCACATCTTGCATGTCCTCTGTTATAACATTTCTTATGCTCTTTGAATCACAGTCCTCCTAAATCCATTCTTGGATCCACTACCCAACGTGTCATTGCATCTAACTATCATTCATCTACCTCTCATCACCTTATTTCCTAATACCACCTATATACAGCCTTACAAACAACACAACTACCCCACAAAGCAACTAACCTACAGATCCTAGAACCCACCGGTATCGGTTATCAAGAATCGCATCGGTTATATAAGAATCGCA
The DNA here is from genome assembly GCA_018340775.1 of Taxus wallichiana var. yunnanensis. Taxonomy (NCBI): domain Eukaryota; kingdom Viridiplantae; phylum Streptophyta; class Pinopsida; order Cupressales; family Taxaceae; genus Taxus; species Taxus wallichiana. Next base: position 842,082,449 of record CM031239.1, read on the forward strand.
TCGGTTCCTCCGATCAAAACCAAAACCAGCCTTTCCCTACCTAGTTCAACGAAGCAACTTAATTGATATTTTACGCTCTTTTGTGTTAATTCATATTAGCAGGAAACCGACCACCTTCGAAAGGAAGTTTTATATTTCCCGGCCCAAGGCGCTTCCTCATTTATTGTCTAATCAAAATCTTGTGGTCTTGTGTTCTTATTTGCAGTAGTCCTTCCAAGACAAAAAGGAGTTCTTCGCAATCAGCCCCGATCTTTCTCTACGGTGACGCGCACACCATCTCGACATTCTACAGGTATTCCTCCTAGCCCCTAACCTTATCTGTTTCTAAAAGGAACGAATCATTCCGAGTGAAACATTTTGGCACGCCCGGTGGGACCCATCTTGGGTTTCTGTTTCTCTTGCTTATTTTCATTTTAGGAAGCATACTTGCTGTTGCTGCTTTTGTTATATATTTCGTAAAGAAATTGTCTTGCTTTCCTAGTTTCGCATTAGTAAAAGTCATCTCTCTTGCTTCATCGAACATAATTTTCGATTTGGGTTTAAAACACGTGCATTGCATTCCTGCTTGTTGTTTTTCAATTCTAGTGAACGAGATTAAGTAAATGTGTCGTACACGTGGGGTGATATCCACGGTATTGACAGGAAATTAATCTTACATTCACTGCACAACACATACCGAATCACTTCACAATTAACACAACAGCTCAAACATCCCCCCTTTTTCCGCGGTATTCCTCCGCCCGATTGAGGTAACCTTATAAGCCAAAACAACTTGACATTTCCCCTAAGTCTCTTGTTTAGGATTCTGACATCATTCTACGTCTAAAGGCATAAGCCCACGATAATTAAAATTAACCCTAGGGTTAATCTCTGGATTTGTGTGTGCATCTTGCTTGTTTTTAGTCCTGCTTTCTTTCTCATACTCTGTCTTCTGTGATCAATAATTGGACAAGTATACTAAACGTTGTTAAAAATCAAATTAGCAGCCTTTTTATATCTTGTTAGCCTGATTTTTACACCGACATCGTTACTCGACCGGCGTCGGTTATAGTGTAACCGACATCGGTTACTAGACCGATATCGGTTAATCTCTTTTCCAATTCCTGACAAACCAGCAACCTACCAATTTTACCAGTCTGAGTTTGTTTCTATTCCTGACAAATTGAAACCCTACTGTGAACTCCTGTCCATGGTTGTTATCACTCGAAAGCAAGCCGCCGCCATGGTTTCACATGCTTGCTCTGTTTCTTTGCCTAAATCACCCCCTTCACATTCTGTGGGGAATCCTACTGATACCAACGAGGTTCCTAAAATTCCTGTGGGAGATAAGGACTTTGCCAAGTTTCTGGATGCTAATTCTAGCACTGTACAATACTATTTGTCTCATACCCCTGACCGTACGCCTGATGGTCAGCTCCTTGTGGGTATGCCTATTAGTATAGCTGCTCATTTAGCTCCCACTCCGCCCGATAACACCGCCTGCTTCCTCGCATCTCTAGCCCCGCCTCCCAATCCGACGGCTTCGAGGTTCATACGGCTCGATTAGCTTTCTTTGGTTAATCTCTTGGACCCCACATATCATTACCACCGATCGCCCTACTACCTCATCTCTCTGCAGACTACTACCATTCATGACTTGCTCTCTGCCACCTATCCACACGAGCTTTCCTTCTCAAGCTCCGCCTACCTTTTCATTCCCATACACGTATCCAGTGACCTCAACATCCTATATGGGACATCCCTATTCAGTTACCTCAACATATTCATCCTCCACACCCTATCAACACTTAACCCCACCAGGATCTAGCGGTGGTCCTTGGCCCAATATGCCTCCATTTACCACAACCACACCATCATCTCATCCAACTACTGATCTAATTAAACAAATGATGGACAAAATGCAAAACCTGGAGGCTTCTGTTTCAGGAAGTCGTAGCGCCTTGACATACGAGCAAGTTTGTCGGGAGCCCATTCACCCTTCTGTTCTCCTTCATTCATATCCTCCTCAATGGGAGTTGCCAAAATTTACTCATTTTAATAGTAAAGAGGATCCTCAACAACACTTGCGATCATTTAGACACTGCTTGTTATTTGATCGCCCATGATGATGCCTGTTACTCGCACCTTTCCCATGTCCTTATCAGACCTCGCTTGAGTGGTACAAAGTTGCTTTAACCCAAAGACTCAATCTTCTCTTTTAACCAACTAGCCCAATCTTCTTGGATCACTTCTCCATTAACATTGCTAAGAAAGTATCCATCACCGACCTTTATGCCATTCGACAATTCAAGACGAATCTATCGCAGATTTCATCTGGACGATGGCGCGGCCTTATCAACCAACTTACATATGCCTTGCCTCGATCGAACTTATCGAACTTTTCACGCGGGCATGTGCTAAGCACATTTCTCCTACTCTCCAAATTCAAACTTTCCGTACATTGATGAAGTTTTACTATGGCTCTGAAAACTAGAGATTCGAGCCTTAGAGGAAGAGAAATTGCGGCGGTTGCGTAACAAAACCCCAATTTCGAACTCCCGATTCTACCAATAAACCAAATACCACCACTCCTCACGCGTCCACTTCTTCTAAATCAAAAGGAGCTGTCCACGCGGTGATGGTTAAATCTCAAACACCGTCTAATGCCCCACCAAAACCACCTATAAGTACAAAGCCGAGCCCATCAACTACACTCCTGGGAGAAACATATGGTGTGATATTGGAAAATTGCTCAAAGAAGGAGCCATTACATTACCTCCCGTTAAACCTCATTCGGGTTTGATTCCACTCGCGCCATACCTTCCTCGGTACAAAGAAAATGACTTCAGAATCTCCACCGCGTGAAGGGACACAAGCCATGAGAACTGCAAGATGTTGAAAACATAGTGCAGAAATGGTTGACGCAGGGATATAACCTCGATAATCCTAATGCCCCCGCCAACCGAAATTTGAAAATCTTCAACAAACCATTCCCGAATCACTCTTCCAACAAGAACACAAACCAGATATCTTAGCCAAGAGAGTGTTCATGAGATCCATGCAGCCTTTTGATACCCAGCCCAAAGCCTCTATCGAGAAAATTTTGAATCAAGCCTCTTCACTAACACAGAGCCCGAACCTCCTTTACCACCATCGAACCAAAGCGAAATCATTCCTTTACCCATAAAGGAGTTAATCGCCTGACTCTCTTCCCATCGATGAGTCTCGCTTATACCACATCCCTACAAGATCGCGAACGGATGTTATCTAATCTATCTATTTCCCTGCATTTCCTTCTACCACTCTTTTGCACAAGAGGAAGGTACGCCACTCCTTTTGACATCCTTAGACGAGAAATCTCTTGCACCGACATCACCAAATTATTTAACCATGACGGATCTCTCGAACACACCCTCTTACCTATTAGTTCTTCATCGCCTAAATCTTTTCAACGACCGGTTGACCTCTTAACATCTATTGATACAAGACTCATCTACTCATCAGATCACACCCACAAAGTGGACTCGGAATCACAACCCACCTTTCTTCCGTACTCAAATTTACAATTCAAGCCTCAAGACCTGCCATTCTCCGAGGATAGACAAATCCTATGGGAACGCTTTGAGTACGCCATATTCTACTCAAATGCAAATGACCGATCCCGAGAACTCCACCATATACCCAAGTGTTTACGTGCTTAAAATGCCCATGTTCTCACCTTCACCCCCCTCACCTCTACCAAATGCCTCGTCCACTTCTATTAACTTAGCCAAATCTTCCCCTACGCTTGGGACCTTACCCATACCCAGTCTAACACACCCGCCTAAGCGACTAGATTTGTCCAAGAATAAAGCCGCCCCGCCACCTAGGAGACACACTCAACCCGTGCCTCTATCACAATCAAAACCATCATCGTCATACCTACCTTCCATATTAGGACCTCATCCTTCCACCTTGCACCAATATATCATACCTCCTGCGTTTTCTTCAAAACGATCTACGCCTTCTGCACCCATACAGGGATCAAAGGGTATATCAACATTATCACCCCACGTATCCTGTCCACCCATCAACCCTAAACAAACTCCATCATCAAAGGATTTATTTTCTATCACTCCCCTTTCTCCGTGGTTGTTTCCCGCTACCATGTCATCTGTAGCCTCATCATCTAACCAGCCGAACGTAGCTCCTGCGCCAAAGAAACCACGTTTAGTGAAAAACACATATCAACACCCCTCGGTTAAACCACCACCCATACGAACTAACCACGCCCAAACATTACCAAAACCCGCGCAATCAATACCCTCATCCTCTTCTGATTTTGACCCACTCAAAGGATCTTACGCCAAAATCCTTGCTATGTTAGTAGAGAATGCGACCATTTCCCTACCCCCACTTAGACCTTATGACCCGTCTAAACCTCGACCTATAGGTTATGATGAGTCTAAGATCTGCGCTTATCACCGCACACCAGGACATGATGTGGAGGGATGCAAAGCTTTAAAACCATCCTTCGTCACCACCTCTCCTAGATAGAAAGGTTAAGAAAGACAACTTACGAAGGGAGAGACCTTTAGTTTCATTCCCTCTCCTATACCATCTATCCCCGCCTCACCACGATCTATCATTATTACAACCCCACCCTCAAGACCATAATTTATCCCAACCATCTTCCTCATCTCAGGTTTACGAGATTAATATGATTAGTGTTGCTACTCGAGCGCAGAAAAACAATGAGAAAGCGAAAGTAAGCACACCTGCGCCCTCTCCTTCTCCGTCCAGCATCCCGATTGCACCACCACCCAAAGTGGTTATTCGTGGACCTGCTTACCCCGTCTCTAATGGAGCCGCCCATCGAGCCATGATTAAACAGCTTCACCAATCACCCATAAAAATGACACTATATGATCTCATTCAGACTTCTGAATCTCATCGACAAGCTCTCGTTGAAATTCTTCAGGGGATCGAGGTCTTACCTAATGAAACCCTACCCATTGCCTCCATTCTAACACCCAATCACGTTGCCTCTCTCACCAAACAACCCACCGCCCCAACCACTTCGCCTCTCGTACACAAGCCGCCGCAATGGCTCAAGATGAAATTGCCGATTTTGGTAAGATCCCGACTTCGCCTGTTTCATCTCGGGCCTTACGTCCGGGACATTCGTGTACATCGTGTTATGATTGACGGGGGTGCTAGCCTAAACATCATCTCTTCAAAAGCTTTTCAACAAATGAATATCCCTTCTAGCTACATGTGTGCCAACCCCATCATGTTGCGGTCATTCAATGACGCTATTACCTCTACCTTAGGCACCGTGATCCTCAACATTCGGTAGGACCACGTACTTTACCCGAACTCTTCTATGTCCTTGAGGGAGAGTTCCAATATAATATATTGCTGGGTCGTCCTTGGATCCGGGCCATGGGATGCGTTCCCTCAACCTTACATAGATGCATAAAATTTGAGTACGAGGGGAAGTCCTACACCGTAAAAGCTGATCCTCCCCCCTTTAAAACCTGCAATATGTTATACCACCCAAATGATGTGCTGGTACCAATCAAGACACCCGTTCATTCAACCCAACCATCTTCTTCAACTATGCCTCAACCATGTACCTCAATCGCACCTACGCCTTCAACTAATGAAACCACCGTCGCAAAAACCACTTCCCTTCCCGCAGCTAACATCCCAACCGCAGACCCCTTAGTAGATGTTTTTCAGCGCCTTACGCTGGGGGAGTATCGCCTATATAACGTTAGTTCTTTCCATACCCCACAGGAGTACGGACAGGTACATGCCCATCCTAACTATGACCGTCGTGTGGGGGAAGTAATCTCCTACGGACCACCTCACTGCCGCACTAACCTAACGTATGGGGGTGTCGACGCATCTTCCATTGCCCCTGAGCCTCCTCTTGGTGTGGTTCCTTTCCAATCCGATTTTCAATACCTTACCAATCGTCGCTTTGCCCTCACCTTCTTGACTCGCTGTGCTTGGAAAGGCTTTGGTTTTGGTCTTTATGAACAAGGCCGACATACGCTCATCCCCATCACCACACGCAAACATAATGATCGCAGTGGTCTCGGTTTTCCTGAAACACCTACACAGGAGACACCTCGTGTCAGCTGTATTCTGGAAGAAGACGACGTCACCCCTACCAAACCATCATCACCCACTTTGCCATCATCACCCACAGAATCTATAGACCCTGAATCTATCCCTCCTAACTTTTTTTTTTCATAAATGCTATCTTCATAGGTCCTCTCACTTATCAACGCGATAATGAGGACCCATCTTCTCTTCCCCTTCTGTATCCAGACATGATCGAAGAGGATTCACCTTTGATTAATGTTGTTGAGTGTCAGGATGACGACTCCATCCTCACTTACCTTGGCGCGGATGATTCTTATATTCAACGAGCCTTACCATCTGAAACCCAAACCATGCTGAACGAATCTACTATAGAAATCAACATCCACACGGAGGAGGATCCTCACATTGTGAAGATCGGACAATCCCTTAACGCATCAGAACAAGTCGCCTTTGCTACTTTCCTCCGTGCTCGCAACCAAGCTTTCGCTTGGTCCTACGCTGACATGCCAGGAATTGATCCTACCATTGCCGTCCATAACATCACTCTAAACCCCGATTCCAAACCAGTCAAACAAAAATTGAGAAAAATGCATCCACGCATTGCCCTCTTGGTCAAAGAAGAGCTTCAACGACTTCTTTCTGTTTCCTTCATCTTGCCTATTGACTATCCTCAATGGATTTCTAACATCGTACCTGTCACTAAAGCGACGGGGGGACTTCGGATATGCACGGATTTCTAGGATCTTAACCTCGCTTGCCCTAAGGATGACTTCCCCCTACCTAGCATTGACCAACTTGTTGATCTCACTGCAGGCCATGAGATGCTCTCTCTCATGGATGGCTTTTCAGGATACAACCAAATTTTGGTTGCCCCTGCCGATCAACACAAAACTGCCTTCATAACTCCTCGGGAACCTTCGTTACTCGTAATGCCATTTGGCCTTAAGAATGCCGTGCACCTATCGGCGGGCTATGACCTACATTTTTCATGACATTATGCACACTATCCTTGAAGATTACGTCGACGATCTTCTTGGCAAGTCTAAACATCGCAGTGAACATCTCGATGTTTTAACCATTATTTTTGACCGCCTACTACAATATTCTGTCCGTCTTCAACCAAAGAAATGTGTCTTTGGTGTCCTTTCGGGAAAGCTTCTTGGTTTTATCGTCTCTTTGCGTGGCATCGAGGTCGATCCATCTAAAGTCAAAGCTATCATAGAAATGCCCCCACCTACCAATCTCAAACAATTGCGTAGTTTACAAGGTAAGCTCCAATCTATCCGACGTTTCATCTCCCAACTCTCGGATCGATGTCAACCTTTCCATCACCTCCTTAAAAAGGACATTGAGTTTCAATGGAGTGAAGAGTGCCACCAAGCCTTTGAAGCTCTCAAAACTTATCTCTTGCAGCCACCCGTGCTTATCCCACCTCAAGACGACCACCCTTTCTACCTTTACCTTTCCGCCACTGACCACGCTGTAGGGGCCATGCTTGCACATCGTGACTCTGAAAATCGAGAACAAGCCGTTTATTATATAATAAGTCGATTTTGGTGGATTATGAGACTAGGTATACACATGTAGAAAAGTTGTGCCTAGCCCTATCATTCGTGGCTACCAAGCTCCGACACTACCTTCGAATCACAAAACTTTCGTCATCACTAACATGCACCCCATCCATTACATGTATGCCAAACCTCATCTAAACCAACGCATCGCCCGATGGCTCATGCTCCTCGCCGACCTCGACCTTGAGTTCGTCCACCAGAAATCAATCAAAGGACAAACCATCGCAGACCAACTTGCGGAAGCCCCTTTACCTGGGGAACAATTTACCAATTTTATATTCCCCGACGAACTCATCGCCACTCTTTCACTCGGGGAAGAGTCGTATCAAATGACCCTCTTCTTCGATGGATCTAAATGCCAACGCGGTGGAGGAGCTGGCATTGTTCTCGCCTCTCGACGCCGAGCCTATGCCTCTTTCATTCCGACTCGATTTCCCTTGCACTAATAATACAGCGGAATACGAGGCCCTTGTTCTGGGTCTCCAGGTTGCGCTGCACTTAGGTATCAAATCTATCAATATTTTTGGCGACTCTCAATTGGTAGTCAATCAAGTTATGGGCATCTACCAATGCAAAAATGAGGAACTTCAAAAATACAAACACTACGTGGATTCGCTTCTAGCCTTATTTACTCACTATTCTATCCAAACCATTCCACGCTCTACTAACAAATTTGTGGATACTATGGCTTGCTTAGCCTCGCAAATTCCAGCCTCATCAACTGACTCTGACATTTTTGTCTTGGTCCAACAACTCTTTGCCCCATCTTATTCAGCCCCGGTTGTTTGTTTCAGACGATAAATACCGTGTTCGCTAACTCGCAGGATACTTGGTATCACCAATTCCATGACTACCTTACAACCTCTGCTTCCCTCCCTTCCGACCTTACTAGTACCGTAAACGTGCTTTTCTTAAACGTGTTTCTCGTTATGTAGTTATGGGGGGACTCCTTTATAAACGTGGCTTTGATGGCATCCTCCTTCGATGTCTCACCGGTGCGGAGATCACCCATACCATCCAACAAGTCCATGACGGTATTTGTGGTGGACATTTTAGTGGCCTTGCCATGGCTAAACGAATCCTTCGCCTAGGTTATTATTGGCCTACTCTCAATAACGACTGCTACGAATATGTTAAGCGTTGTGTTATGTGTCAACAACATGCTAACCTTCAACATACTCCTAGCCATCCGCTGCAGGTCGCACGAGATCTTTGGCCTTTCTCACAATGGGGTTTAGACCTTATAGGTGAGATTCACCCGTCCTCTTCACAACGTCACCGATGGATAATCACAGCCACCGAATATTACACAAAATGGGTGGAGGCTATTCCACTCATTTCAACTAAAAAGGAAAAATTGTTAATTCATTAACCATCACATTATCTCGTCGCTTTGGTATTCCTCATCGCCTAATAATGATAATGGTAAATCTTTTAAAAACAAGTTGTTACAAGACCTTTGTGACAACTTTGGTATCAAACTTAGTTTCTCATCGCCTTACTATCCGCAGGCCAATGGTCAGGCTGAATCTTCTAATAAAACCCTAACCAAAATCCTCATGAAAGTTGTCAATGAATCCGGAAGAAATTGGCACGATCACATTCCCTTTGCCCTTTGGGCTTATCGTACTAGCATTCGTACCTCTACTAATGCCACACCTTTTTCTTTGGTATATGGTACCGAGGCTGTTTTGCCTCTCGAAATACAAATACCCTCCCTTAGAATATCTCTTCAGATATTCTCACCAACGATGATTTCCGCCAAGAGCGGTTAGCCCAATTGGAGCTTCTTGACGAACGTCATCTTACAGCTCTTGATCACCTTCAAATCTATCAAAAACGCATCAAACGTGCTTATGATAAGCGACTTCATGAGCGTACCTTTAAGGTTGGTGATCTTGTCCTCAAAGAGAATCAACATGTCACCAAACTAGAAAAGAGCAAACATGGAAAATTTGCTCCCAATTGGATTGGGCCTTACATAATCACTCACACCTATGGATCAGGCGCTTATCGTTTAGCTTCGCTTAATGGTAAGCCTGAGCCTGAACCCCTTAATGCCTTGCATCTTCGACCATTCTACTGTTGAATTTAGTGTTATATCACTTCTTATCTACCTACCGCTCGTCCCTTGAGCTCACATACCACCACATGCACTTCGTTTCCTACACCTCATAATAAAAATCAAGCTCACATAGTTTGATTCTCACCTCACCTAAACGATGCCTTCCCCTTTTTAGTCTAGTCCATGACTTCAAAGTTTTCAAATAGGCCGTATTCTTATGGGATTTTCTTGAGTCAAACTTCCTACCAAACTAGATGCTTCACGCCAAAAGAACATCTAGCTATCTAAATTATATATAGACTGTTCCCTCGAAGGACAGCTATATGCCAAATTATTGCTGCTATTATATATAGATCTTCTCCCCGAAGGACAAAGCTATGCACTAAAATCATATCTCTACTATAAATAGATCGCTTCCTCGAAGGACAGTATACACACCAAATAGCCTTTATCGAAGCTTCTCGCATTGATCAGCTTCGTGAAGACCTCAAGAATAGCACAATCAATATCCTGTAGACTTCCCGCATCGATCGCTTCTATATTCAAGAAAATAAAAGCCTCATTCAAAAAGAACTTTTTGGGTCATGGACTTGTCTATTTAGGGTAGGTTCTCTTTCGTCAGAACACTCACTTTGTAATAAATTCTCTGTACCTCAGCTATATCATCCACCTCACCTCACCATTTGTTTCAACTCAAGGGACGTAACGTACACCCGATATATTGTGATCATACAACTCTTTTCACCTATGGACTTCTCGTCTATGCACGGTACCTAGGGCTTCAAGCTCGTTCTACGTTTGGTGGTTTGTTTAGCTCTTTTCACCTACGGAGCACTCTTTCCGCTTTGCCTCGCATCTAGGATTGTGTGTTGATCTTAATCAGGACATGGTTCCCTACCACTTGGGTAGGCTAACTTTCGCTTCCCTTATACCTTTTACAACATCACCAATTCATTTCCGACACCAACAACCTTACCTTACCAATATTAATATCAATATTCTTACCAATCAACCAATTGCCTAAACCGTACCAAATTGCCTGAATTCGCCTCTCCCTGATCCTAAGGGAGAACTACATCGGTCTGAGGCCCCTCCTTGCTTTGTGCAAAGGGCTATGTAGGCAGCACTTCGGAGACATGGGGTCTCCCAAGGTTAGCTCGACCATCCCCTACCATAACCTATCATGTGTGGTAAATATAAATATTTTTGTGTATTTCTATTTAATCACATTCCTCTTTATCCTTTTTCAAAACACCGAAAGTCAAAACGAAAACATTCTTATTATTATAACTCAAATCAACATACATATCTCATTTTATTTAGATGTTAAACAAATACATCTTCTCTATCATCGACACGCAGGTCGGTACTCTTATTTATTCTTATACCTTGCTAACATTTATTTAGACCCTCACGCCTCATCCCGAACTAGGTGATGATCGTGATCGTCGACCCCTCTCGCCGGGCCTCTCTGTCCTCAAAGGTACCACGGCTATTGGTACCGCCCACTGATCTGCCAATCTCTCCTGTAACATATGAATACGCCCTCTCGCATGGAGGACTCCAGCCTCTAGTCTCTCCGCCCGTGACTCCGCAACCACTAACAATCCTCTTGTCTCATTCACCTGCGTTTGGAGCTGCTGAACCAAACGCTGCCGCGATCGATCCTCTCGTTGTAATCACCGCTATGTCGACGATCACGTACACCTTGCAGCTCGCTACCCACCATAATCTATAGGCCTCTGTGCATTCTCGCATCCATTACCCTGCGATCGGCTGCTACCTCTTCAGGCCCTTCTGGAGGTGTTGGCTGGGGAGGTGAGAATACTGCCTCTGCATCGATCCTCATATAGGGTCTATAAGCCTGGGGTATATCCTGCACAAATCCAAATTGTCGCCGCACGCGATCTAGAGGAATCCTCTCATACTCACCTGGCCTGTGCCCTGCGATCCACCTCAATCGCTCTACACCCCTCAACTCCTCAGCTATATTCTCTGTTACCATATAGTTTCCGTAAGGCCGCCAACAGATATCCGCAATCGTCACTCTCTCCCATACCTGCCTATAATACTCAAAGTCATCCGTCACGGCCTGGGATCTTGCCTCCTGTTCTGTCTGGACCCATCGTCTGAATCCCAACCTCTGTACTCCGGTTTCTCCTGACTGGATGGATCGGCCTACTGGTCGCACACAAACAATGTGCTCATAGGCCCAACAAAGTTGTAATAAGTATGAACAATCCAAAGGTCGCTTCGTGATTTCACCTACAAGCCCATAAACCCCTGTATAGCTCCGCCAAATATGCAGGTGCCCATGCAAACGTCACGTTCCTTTCTATCATCTCCCAAATAACACACATCAATGCCTTTGGAAATCTTTCTCCTTCGCCTCGGTAATGCATAATACCCTACCGCTATCATTAATATTATCATGCTAACTTGTCTCCTTCGATGATGTGCTTTGCATACATTATCCCATACGTAAATGACAAACCTCGCTGTGTTAAGTCTCGTGCGTATGGACCAAATACTGTTGTTATCGCTCCCCGTGCCGCGCTAGGTAATGCCTGATATACTGGTTTTCCTGTAATTGGGAGTCTCAAAATACGGAACACATCTTCCAATGTTATGCTATTTCCCCCGCTGTGGCGATAGAAGGTATTTGTCTCAGGATTCCATCTCTCAATCAACGCCTGTAACATAGCATGGTTACGTGTGATTCGTGAATAATAGTGGATTCCACTTAACCCCAAACGATTTATCAATGTCCATTCAGCTGGCGTTACATCCGCTCGGATTCGTGACAACAAAGCCTGGTACACTATCATTCATCCTCAACCCTGCCTCTGCCTGCATACATCCAAATAACAAAAACCATTTAATTCCTCCAATCCCCCGGGTTTTTTCTCAAATTCTGGAAATTCCTACAAAGCAACCGGTATCGTTTACAGCTAACCGGTACCGGTTGAGTAACCGATACCGGTTATCCCTAACCGATATCGGTCCCTATTACTTTCATACACCTTGCCTAAACAACCACCTACGACAATAAATTTGAGCGTTTATTCCTTTCTATACCTACAAACATATACAAAACCCCGATCACCTACCCCGTAACACTCACCCCATTTATAACCCTTGTTATCATGTTTTTTTTTTCATATCTACCCACATACTCTCTCCCATCTTATTCACAAAACATGCAAAAAGTAGTCAAATCACAAACAAAACGTTACCTCTTAGGTTGCAGAGCTTGAGGTGGCCCTTGTCTTCCCTCTTGTCCCCGCTCGCTGGATGTTTCTCCTCGTCCCGCCATTATCACCACCTTTTTCAAACCCGCCTTTTCGTCTTCTCAATCTCGATCACAATCACTTTCCCGTCTCTTTACTCCTAATCACTCAAATCTCTCATGCAAATACTGTCTCTCCAATCAAAAAGCGTCGCGTTCGCGTATTTAACTCTGCATGCATGGCTCTAAAAATAAGAACTTAAGTTGCCACCCTAGCTTTTTATTTTTAGAAAAGCTCATAACTAAATAACCGGTATCGGCCATATGACCGATATCGGTCTATAGCTACCGACATCGGTTCACTAACCGATATCGGTTATAGACTATCTTTTACAACATGGTTCTTTTTCTTCATTTTCTACCTAATTTTTTTCGCGTACCGCCCTTTTTCCCGCATAACAACACCATTATCCATATTTCTCCATCCACCACACATATCATTACAATGTCCATAACATCATCTATTTTACAAAAACAAATAAACCATCAACTAAGTCACATCTACACAAAACCAAAACTCATCATTTGATCCAACTCATCGATACATATATAACAATGTCACAAAACCAGCCCAAAACATGCAACATTTCATCATATAACATGTCATCCATATATACTTGCAAAAACAAAAACATCAACATCATCCATATATCAACATGTCAACTAAACTCATCCTACATTCTATATCACAAACCATCGACAAAATACTTAAACACATTTTTGAACACCGCATGTGGATCAAAACATCATCTCTATATATATATACAAATTTTCAATATACAATGTGCCCGATCGGGCCTCGTGATCTCATCATACAACTAAGCCGGCACGCAGCCGCAATAACCATCCAAAATCTCGACTGCCTTGCAGCTCGGTCCTCATATCAAAATATACTCGGCAGCAGCCAGTATCAAATATACAACCCGTACTCGACTCGCAGGCCGGTATATAATGAATAAATGAATCCATACATGAATAAATGACGGCACGCAGGCCTCTATCAACACAACCGGTTCGCAGACCGGTGCCCATGTCCCTATACAAAAACTATGTGGGGATCCCTCAGCTCTCCCCACCGCCCTCAGCACCTCTCCCTGCTGGTCCCTCTTTGGCGCCTCGCCTCGCCTCGCCTATAACAGACACGCCGGCCGTGGCCTGCACTCTCCTCGCGATCTCGACTACGCGAGGTCTCCGCTCGGTGTGCCGCATATGGCTGATACTCAGCTCCAGTATTATCAAGAACATCCTGATAGTACCGGGCCTCCGCTCTCGCCTCCATGTATCTATCCGTGCCACCGCCGCAGACGGGCTGGTCCCTCGACTCCTACCGCAGCACTTCGTCTGCGGCCGGTGGTGCTCGTGTGTCGGCCGTGGCAAGGGTATTCTGTCGCACGTGCTCGGGTGGCGTGGCTGTGCCGCTGCGGTGGTCGTCGTTACTGCACTGCACTGCTGCACTCGGCCGTGGCTGCGCTGGTGGCTGTACGCTACTCGTGCTCGTGCTCGAGCCTGGGCTAGCTGCCCCTGTAAGACCCCTATTCGTGCTGCAGCAGTTAGCAAGCCGCCCTCGTAATAAATGCACTCGGCCCCCGAGCTGATCTCTCGCGTCACCGCCGCTAAGTTCTGGCCTGCGGCTGTGCTACCCTCGCCGCTCTCTGACCAGCCCACCAAACCTCGTATGCTCCTGCACCCAAGATCATCTACGCCATCATCTCGCCTGGCCTCTCGCAACCCAATCTAGATCCAAGGGCTGTGGTGCAGTGCAAGGGGCCTCTACATCATCCCTCCCTGACCGAGGGAAGGGAGGTGGCTCGCCCTGCCGCAGCCCCATCTCGCTCGCTGCACTTCTCTCTAGGGGTATCCTCTCGTACTCTCCCGGCCTCCGTCCCCGCTATCCAAAGTGTACTGGATCCAGCCAGAATCGTACTCGGCCTCCTCAGTGCGGGTGATGACCTCTGTAAGGTCTCCATATGATGTCTACCACTGCTGTCAGCCCTCTAATAAATGTCTATAATACGCCACATCTCGCCCGCAAGAACCGCCGTGGCTGCCCCACGACCCCCAACCACCTCTCGAAAAGCCATATCTATATATAACTCGTGGCCCCGGCCGCTGGGTAACCCTATCGGCCTCGATGCATATGATGTGCTCATATGCCCAACAATGCAGCAAAAATGTCGACAGATACCGACCGCCTCATCCGGCGATAACCCTGCAGTTTTCAGATAGCCGCACTGATACATCGGTGCCCACGCATAGCAAGTATGCTCTCAATCATCTCAAGCAACACCCTATCAACGCCGTGGAAAGCGGCCTCCTCGAGTCCGGGAGGCGAAGTGTGTGATCCTAATCATCATCAGCACAGCCAGCCGTGTCTCGTGTCGATGCGCACGGTACATGTCACCATACCTAATGCTCGCGCTGTGATAGGTAAGTAGCGCGGCTGCATCTCCAAAAACCTGTAATATGCTGTCCATGCAAGCCTCGAATCTACTCGAAGATCGCTCTCCTCGATAGGTAGTCGAAGGATGCGATACACATCCTCCAACGTGATAGTCATCTCCCTCGGTCGGGAGATGGAACACATTGGTCACCGGATCCCATCTCTCGATGAGGGCGACCATCAGGCTGTGATCTCTCTCTATCGCTCTGTACCTCTGGACTCCACCGAGTCCCACCTCGCGCATGATCGCCCAGTGAGCTGCGGACACATGTGGTCTCATCCGCACCAACAGCGGGGGCATCCTATCCCGCATCGTCAACTGCTGACGTGCCTGCAAAACCAACCCACATCCTTAGACCTACTTTTTATCACAACATCTACTTTATCCTCTAAACCCCCTTTTATCCCCCCGACCACACCCCGACTCTCTACCACCCCACCCAAAACCCAAACTCACCCCACCTAAAACCAAACTCACCCCACCCAAAACCCAAAACCCAAACCCAAAACACAAAACACACCCACCCCACCCAAACCCCTACCTGACCCAACGCCCAAACTCTACCCAAATCCAAACCCACCCAACCCCAAACAAAAACAAACCCAACCCAACCAAACCAACCCAACCCAACCCAAACACACCCACCCCACCCAAACCCCTACCCAACCCAACGCCCAAAATCTACCCAAATCCAAACCCACCCAACCCACCCCACCCAAACCCAACCCAACCCCCACCCACCCAACCCAAACCCACACACCAAACCCAACACAACACAAACAACCCAAACCCAACCCACACTCAACCAAAACCCAACCCAACCCACACTCACCCAAAACCCACCCCAACCAAACCGACACCGGCCGACATACGACCGACGCCGGTCCAGCCCAACACACCGTGTCCACACAATTTGCAACCGATGTCGGTCGCTTAGCAACCGACATCGGTCGCTGTAATTGCCGGGAGCCGAACCCCCGCGCGGCCCCCACCCATATTTTTCCATTTTTATACTTATCTACCCACCCAAACACCATAAAACCTACCCACCCAACCGACTTGCCCTATTTTACCCATCTATCCTCTTCGTTTTTCAAATTACGTCAATTTACTCATTATTTCCTAAAAAATGTAAATTCCTACCCAAACCCCCAATTTCGCTTAATACCATTCAAATGCACAAAATAAAGAGTTCCGAGCCTACCCGTACGACGACACGTCGTCGTGGTGGGATGGGTGGTGGTGGTCCAGCTGGTCCAGCCCCTCCTGCTCCTCCTGCCTGTGCCATGGCTCCAATTCTGATCTGCTGGGTCCCCGGCCAATCAACTGCTGCCTCCTCCTCACTCGGGCCCGCAAACAACTCACTCCTCCAGCAAAATAGCTCCACCTCACTCAATAAACCTCCAATCTCAACTCTCCACGTCAGACAAGTCAATTTGGTTTTCAAAATAACAAAGTGACAATGACAAGCCGTATTTTTCTTTTTATAGGTTTTTCGCCCTTAACCGATATCGGTTTCATTTTGCCCTAATGAACCGGTATCGGTCCCTTAACCGATATCGGTCATGTAGAATCGACATCGGTTTTTTCGCCAACTTTCCCCAATTTTTGCCCTTATTTACCATTTGCCCTTTTTTTAACCACATATCACCTATATCCACCTTTGCTGAACACCATTTGTTTACCTATTTGGCCCGACCCAAGGCCTCACCCTACCTATTCGGCCCGACCCAAGGCCTCAACCTACCTATTCGGCCCGACCCAAGGCCTCAACCTACCTATTTGGCCCGACCCAAGGCCTCAACCTACCTATTCGGCCCGACCCAAGGCCTCAACCTACCTATTTGGCCCGACCCAAGGCCTCGCCCTACCCATTTGGCCCGACCCAAGGCCTCGCCCTACCCATTTGGCCCGACCCAAGGCCTCAACCTACCTATTCGGCCCGACCCAAGGCCTCAACCTACCTATTCGGCCCGACCCAAGGCCTCAACCTACCTATTTGGCCCGACCCAAGGCCTCAACCTACCTATTCGGCCCGACCCAAGGCCTCAACCTACCTATTTGGCCCGACCCAAGGCCTCGCCCTACCCATTTGGCCCGACCCAAGGCCTCAACCTACCTATTCGGCCCGACCCAAGGCCTCAACCTACCTATTCGGCCCGACCCAAGGCCTCAACCTACCTATTTGGCCCGACCCAAGGCCTCAACCTACCTATTCGGCCCAACCCAAGGCCTCAACCTACCTATTTGGCCCGACCCAAGGCCTCGCCCTACCCATTTGGCCCGACCCAACGCCGCAACCCTCACCATCCGGCCTGACCCAAGGCCTTACCCTACCCATCCAGCCCGACCCAAGGCCGCACCCCAACCATTTGGCCCGACCCAAGGCCGTACCACTTCGATACCTCACCCAACATCAACAACATATACTTTTATCCACCCATCATGTAGCTTTTTGTTCCATCGAGCTCACCTGTTCGTGTTTTAGCATGATTAGGGTCCTTGACTTGATCTGTCGACCAACTTTGCCTAGACCTAGACCGTGACGTTTATCTCAACCAAACCAACCATTCGTACCGCGAACACGCCTAAACGCTCTCTCCTGTACCTTACCTATTATATACCCCGGAGCTACTTCCTATGCCTTGGATACGTGATTATATCACCCTTGTTTGGATAAACTATCGACCTTGCCTATGCACCGCCTGGTTTGCTCTGCCAAATCATGTACCCTAGTCGTACTATTGCATTTTACCATGCGTCTGCTTCCTTGGACCTACCCCACCATCTTACCATCCCCTCTACCCCATTTACCCTTTATCAACCCTATCCCTGATTTCCCCTTCGCTCAATCTGTGCTAGATTTGAGGGGGATTACCTATATCCTTAACAGGAGAAACCACTTCATATTATTGTCCGCGCAGCTTTACAAAACAAGCTACACGACAATAAGGGGCTAATGTAGACACCAAATTCGTGTCTTACGACCCCTTGTGACCCGCATCCCATTTCGCAACCTAACCTCATTACCTAAACCTTACACAATTATTTATTAATTACCTTGTAATTGATAAATCCACCATCACCTTACCTGCCACCTCATTTTGCCACCTCATCATGACCTAGCCCTAACCCTAAACTAACCTAATTAAGACCTATGACTTGGTCTAGACTCACATCCATAACTAATGCCTCCTTACTCGCACCCAAAACCGACCTTCTAGCCACTTGACCAAGCCCGCAACTGATCTCTCGGGAGAAAAGCAGGGAAGGTGGGCTATTTTACTAAAAATAGCCTACTTTTTCCTTACCGATGCCGGTTCCTACTCGACCGCCGTCGGTTACGTAACCACCATCGGCTCCCTGTAAATGGCCTCCCCAAACCAAAAACAAAGGATCGAAATTTCATTTTGGATCAAAGGAAAGGATTTTTGAATCAACAGAGATCATTGGGAGTGAAAAACAGAGTCCAGATCTTCACTTGACCGAGCAGAGACGAGTGAAGAAACCAGAAGTGTTTACAGCAAAGGAGATCAACTTGCATCTTTGTCAAAACCAGTAAGTCACATCTTGCATGTCCTCTGTTATAACATTTCTTATGCTCTTTGAATCACAGTCCTCCTAAATCCATTCTTGGATCCACTACCCAACGTGTCATTGCATCTAACTATCATTCATCTACCTCTCATCACCTTATTTCCTAATACCACCTATATACAGCCTTACAAACAACACAACTACCCCACAAAGCAACTAACCTACAGATCCTAGAACCCACCGGTATCGGTTATCAGTAACCGGCATCGGTTATCAGTAACCGGCATCGGTTCCTCCGATCAAAACCAGAAAACTAGCCTTTCCCCTACCCAGTTCAACGAAGCAACTTAATTGATATTTTACAGTCTTTTGTGTTAATTCATATTAGCAGAGAAACCGACCACCTTCGAAAGGAAGTTTTATATTTCCTGGGCCCAAGGCGCTTCCTCATTTATTGTCTAATCAAAATCTTGTGGTCTTGTGTTCTTATTTGCAGTAGTCCTTCCAAGACAAAAAGGAGTTCTTTCGCAATCCCGATCTTTCTCTACGGTATGCGCACACCATCTCGACATTCTGCTGGTATTCCTCCTAGCCCCTAACCTTATCTCTGCTTCTAAAAGGAACGAATCATTCCGAGTGAAACAAGAAAGTGGAACATAAATTAGTGAGCTTGTCAAGTTGAGATTGATTAAAATTAGTGTCCTCATCGTATAAGTGGTCACTGTCATAAGCTTCAATGTTTTCAAGAGGAATTTTGGTTGAGTTAATTAGGGAATTATCATAGTCATCCATTGGTTGAGATAGCTTCTTGGCAGATGGGGGAAGCTCAGTGTGCTCAAGAGGACCAAAACGACCACTACGAGTGATGGGCATAAAAAGAAGGCCTTGAAGCAAGGTAGGGTTTGAGTGAATGGGTTCACCAAATGATTTAATCTAATTTGAATTAAATATTAATTTAGAGTAACGTATAAAGAATGAATGATATTTAGATGGTTAAGTACAACAATATGCAAGCTATAAGCATTTAAGGATATAAAACCCTAATAAAATGTGATAGGGATGATGAATTAGCTGATTTGTATATCCCGTGAGTGATCAGACTGTATCTGCTAGAATAGACTGGAAAATTGTCAAAATGGCTTGAAGAGGGTTCAAAACCTGAATTGTACATGGCATAACCACCTATAGGAGGCGGGAGCACCTTAGGTGCTAATGAATGATCTAGGTGGTTGTGTTTGTTCAAATGCTCGTAACCTAGTATTTTATGGATCGAGAAGATCTTTGATGTTATTCTCTCTTTGTCACTTTGGTTTTGTTGTTACATCACTTTGGTCACACATGTAACCTCGTAAACAAATGACTACCTACACATGCCCACAAACCACATCAAATCTAATAAAAAGATGCAAAATGGGGATTCAGAATGACCTTGATAGTCACATGAATATTAAACTTACGACCAAACAATGCACTAAACCTCGTAATCCATGTACTTCTTCATGTGTGTGTGCGTGTGTGTTTTTTCATGTGCCCTAGGTTTCCCTTGTGCAAGTTGCACGATGATAGTGGGATAGATCTAGATTGTCCCAAATATGCAAAATGTGTGTGATGGAATAGAATAAATCCCCTCCTATGCAATGTATGTAGACCAATGCAACCCTTGACCCTTGTATGAATGTGCTAGATATGTACTTTGTAGTGCTCTTGTGCCTTTGTGCAAGCTTAGGTGGTGATAGATAATGCTTATAGTGACTGACCCCTTTATTTAAAATAAGTAACTAAGTATATATATATGATTCCCTTGTTTGAATTTTGTAATTGACAATTGAAAGGCCAACATAAAGTATAAAAAGGTGATGAAGAAGTGAAGGGGACCCAAAAGAGTAAGAAGAAGAAAGATAAGGACAAGATCACCTAGAGGGATAGGACCATTTGGGTGCTTCCATACTAATCGGGTGCTAGTTTCCAAGGCCACCAAAAGGTAAATTAGTCAAGTGTTGGTAGAATTGTAAGATGTGTAAAATCCAAAAGGAGTTGTCAACCAATAGTTTTCTTCCTTAGCAATCATGTACACATTAGTATGCTTTAGGACCTAGAAATGTACCCAAGTCCATAGAATTTGTGTCTACAAAATTATGTACATGGTTATTGTTTTTTTTTTTCCTTTTAATTGTTGTTAGAGGGTCCCTCCTATTGTGTGTTACGGTCACTAATTGAGTTCCTTTTCCTCAATCATTGGGGTGATATCTTGAATAAGTGTTTTCTTGCACAAGTGTTGGTTTTATTTGCATTCTTTAGGTTGGATCCATGAAACAAAATTCTTTTAGTGTTTTGTGCCAAAAATATACTCGTAGAATGAAGGAGCATGTTATCAAGTCGCAAGTAGTGAAAATAATTAAGGAGTTATAATGTTGTTCACAAATTAAGGTAGAAGTCATAAACAAATCTACATATCGATAGAGTTTTCCAAACATGATATAAATCAGTAGAATACAAGATCAAGGTGGAAAAATATCATAAGTACGCAAAGCACAACAAAGCCATGCCTAGTCTAAACCAAATGCTAAACCACTCCAACAACCAAAATTTAATTTTAAATTATTCCTTCCTCCTACACTAGTGACTTAATAAAGCATGTGATTGAGGAAAAATGAGGCACCCCTACCTGCCTACAAAATCAATGGTGAATGGTCCTTAGTATAGGAAAGGTAGTTGAATTCATTGATCACTGGATATGATCAGTCCCTTCTCCCTTTCTCTACAATTTCTAAAAATTTAAGTGTGAAATCACATGTAAGAAGCTCACATTTATGTTAACTCTGAGAGCTCTTCCCTTTTGAGCAAGAAGCTTATGCTCCCATACCTTTGTGACGCTCTTGTGAATATTTCATGTGCCTCAACTCTTCTATAATTTAAATGGATAAACTATTGATATTGAATGTAAGTGTGATATATTTACTTTGAATTATTCAGTGTTTAATGTGAATATTTATATCCTCTTGTTGGCCTTCAGTCTTAGGGAGCTAGAATCAAAACATATTTTAGTTCTCAGTGCATCACCTTTCTTTAATTTTGGCATTTCCCCCTTTCAACCCCGGTCCTTTGGAATTTTTAGGATATTATTATATAGTGGTAGTGTAGTGTTGGCTAGTTAGTCTCAGTGAGCTAGGATAGAAGGAAGTCAAACTTATCCATAGATTGGCCTCAAAAGGCATCATTGTCCCATACTTTAGAGGTATTTCCATGTTTCCTTGAGGTGTTGAACCTAGTTTTAGCGGTGCAACTTCAGGAGACAACACAACCTAGAAATTTGCACAAGTTGTTTACGAGAAAATATAAGACCATAAAAGGTCCTAAATAGTACAATGTGGTCCTAACGTGTTATACAAATCTCGACCCAATAAGATTTCCAATTTTAGTTTGCAAGTTTTCTTTATGTTCATTTCTCTTGTTTTCTATTTTGTAAATCCCGTATCTCGTCCAAAAATTATCCGTGGAAAGCTAAGTGCCTCTATACCTCCATTTTGTACTTTAAATTGTATGTTAGGTTAAATAGTGTGTTGTAATATCTCTTATTTTATCTAAGTTATAAATCTGATTTAGTTTTTATACTTCGTATCATCTTTGTTAGATCAGTAATCAACTCCAATAAAGCTTACACCTAATTAAATTCATAATAGAAATTTAATTTAGGGTTAATTTTTTTAGTAAAACTTATTTTGATCAAACCTTTAAACTAATTAAGGACCCATCCCTTGTGTATTAGGATTTTGATTTTCAAACCCTAGCTAATTTCAAGTTTCCATTTGGGTACATGCTTATCTTTCTAAGCATGTATTTTCTTTTGTTTATCATCATGTCTACTTATAGCGGTCTCTTTTCCTTTGTTCTTGACCTCAATGCATTTTTCTAATTACATCAGTTCCTTCCATCATTGATCCCCACTTGTTTCAAAAATATGTGTCTGCAAGTTATGCCATCAAATTAAATGCACGCCCCTCAAGTCCACAGCACTCAATCTAGAAATCTTGTCGATCATATTCATCTCGCATGTTATTGTGTCTTATGATGATGATCTTCGCACCACCCTTCCTAATAATGGTAATGATAATTCACCACTTGCATCTAATTTGGTGACCGCACCACCTGTTGACCTCCTACTAGTCACCATAAATGATACTTTTATAGAAATTTACACTCGTGATGTTTCACTTCCTCCTCTTGTTGCTAATATGACACATGATGCATTTTTCAATCTTTTGCTCATCATTTCTAATCATGATCAAGCCAGGGATCCAAGTCTTAACCTAACTAACATGATCACGGACTCTCTAATAAATATTCCCAACAATTTGATCAATTCTTGCACGAAAACCCCTCTAATATTGACCTCCTCTTATATGCCACATGAGATCAACTCAAGATTATTTATTTAGCACCCACCTTGGCAACTATGGTCCCCATATCTGCGGTGCATACCTCTTTGAGTATACCTCACTTATCAATTCCAAATGTTTCTATTCCTATTCCTGCCACTACAATTATCACCACACATCCCATATCTACTCCTCATGGTTCACATGTATCTTCTTCTAGCACACAAGATCTTGAATCCCTTGTTCATACTTTACAAGAAAAAATCTTACAATTACAACAAGGTGCATCCTATTCCTCTAATGTTATAGATTCCATATAATTACTTCATAATCCCCTTACACCCAAAGTGGTTTCTTATCTACTACCTATTGGGTTTGTTTCTCCTAAATTTCCTATATATGATGGAAAAGTAGATCTTCATTGAACATATTCTCTCATTTCATGTTGCTTGCTTCGATTATTCTTATTATTAAATCTTGTTTACCAATATTTTACATAAAGTCTTAAGGAATTTGTATTATAGGGTTTTACACTCTTCCCGCTCATTTTTTGAGCATTTACTCTAGTAGAAAATATTTTTTGGCGCAATTGACTATAAATATTGAGGACAAAATTTCTTACACATAATTGGCCCAAATACGAAAAAGGGTATACCAAATCTCTTAATGCTTATATATTGCGATAAGACCCTACTCATATAAATGAACAATCTCTTAGCTGATAATGAATTAAAAGATTTATTTACTCAAATTTTATTAGCTACTTTACAAGAATGAATCATGTTTTATAAATTTCAATCTTTTGACCATCTTTTCCACACCTTAAAAGAGCTTGAGGATAAGTTATTACATTTAAACAAGATAAAATATGTTACTAGCTCTCCTTTTACATCTACTATGAAGATTTCAAACAAACATCATTCAAGAGTAAGTATAATGATGTCAAAACTAATTCTAAAGACACCGTTAATTCCTTATCACAATTTGTTAAGCTACAATTACAACCTATGCATTATCAATTTACTCAGTTACCAAATCTTCACATTGTATTGAAACATTTTCTTAAGTGCAATCTCATACCTCTCCCTCCACCATTTAAGGTTTATATGAGTAGGCCTCATGGAAATAAGTTCAATGCTAATTAACATTGTGATTATCATCGATGTGTCATGAATTCTACCGATACTTTCCTCAAGATTTTCCATGGTATCCAAGATCTTATTGATCCTCAAGTTATTGAATAGGATGAGCCCACAAAAATTCCTAAACCAACCAATGATAATGCTAACTTAAAAATCGTCAATGATATAATTCCTAAAAATGACACTAAAAAGTTTTCTATGGATGTCCATAATGTCTATCATGCGGTGCCTCCATTGCATTCCCGTGATCACCCTTGGATGCATGATTAGAATGCTAATCATACATTATATACTAATTTGGTCTCTACCTTTAGTAATTATGATATTAATACTACATTTATTTATGATACATTATCTATTCCTATTTATATTAATCATAAGAAAGTATGGGGTGTTTTGGTCGAACCACATAATCAAAATAATTTTTGTTCTCTCATGTTTCTATAATCCTTGGTCATTCCTACACACAAAATTATATTTGATGTCAACCCTTGTTACCACTACATAACTCTAGAGGCCTATCAATACATCAGATCCATTTTTGGTTCTATCTACTCTCTGTTCTAGTGCCTTACAATTAGGTATCCCTTAGTTATTTACTCTTAAATCCATTCCCTCAATCATATATCATTGTGTTAATTTTATCCAAAATCAACAGGTTATCACCATTAACGGTATTCACTTTGAGGTTACTTCTCTTAATGTTCCTACTACTCCTTTTATATTCCCTTCTCTCAATTCTCCCACTACATGCAAGTCTTTGTTTGTGCACAATACTCTAGTTCCACATGTATGGATGCTCTTATAACCACTATAGTAAAAATTCTGCTCATAGTGTTGATCATCTTAAGTCTCATAAGCAACCTTCAATTGTATAGTATACATCCCATGAATCCAAGTCTCCTCATAGGTATACCATCCAAGGATCTATTTCTCATCACACTCACTCCACTCAGATGTTACATTGGTCCTCTATTGAATATGCTACCCACATTACTTCTCAATACCCTCCTAGTGTTTGTCACACACTCGTTCCTCTAGTCCACCGCATCGACATCACTCCGTGCATCTTAGTTATACACTTATTTATCCTTATTTGGATCATATCATTACAATAGTCCCACTAACATCAACTTCTTCAATGACACCCGAATTTACATCTTCTATGGTAGTCCCTTCACCTTCCCAAGAGTTGTCATTGGTTATCTTTTTGTTTCCTCATATCTTTTGTACATGGCTATGCATTGTGATAATACAAAAACATTCAAATATTTACAAAAATACAAAATAAGGACTTTTGCATTCCATTTGAGTTGTTAGAACTTTACAATATATGTTTTTTTATTGCCTTTGTTTGATAGATAACATGCTTTATTTTTTTACACACATACGTTCACTTAGTATATTGAGCTAGATGAAGGACACAAATATTGGTACATGTTTATAGGGGAACTCATGTCTCCTTACATTCACATCATTTGGAGGAAATAATTCCACATCCTATAGGTGTTATCCTATTATAGTTCATTTACACTTCCTTATTCACGATCGATCATCTATATTGTGTACTTTATACTTATCAAACTAAAAGACTAACACATGTGTCTTATGCAGCGTTGACATCTCTTATTTCATATATCTCATCTATGTTGGTTACTACATCATATTATCATGTTTGAATACATATTGATTTCATGTATACATGTTTCGCATGTGTTACTACTTGATTTTTTCCTTGCTTATGGTCTATGCTCCTTGATTGTATTATGACACTATGTGTGTCCCATATTTATGGAAACATGCATATCTTATTTTCCTTTCTTTTCTCTTGTTTACATACATATGGGCCTTGATTGTCTTCTGAAATTTTGGGTGTTCTATGTTTTTAGGACCAAAAACCCTTTCTCATTCTCTTATATGACATTATTTACAAATTGACTATATTTATGATGTTTGTGTTTTTCTACATGCGTTGTTTCTACTAGTTGCTTTCATTACTACTATATGTGTTTGTTGCTAGCATTGTTTTTGTTGTGTACCATGGTTTCCACCATGTGTAAACACCTTTCCTTTTGCAATTATAGGTTCTCCAAGTTGGCCACATCTTCAACACTTTACACATCTCCTCATACATCTCCTTCAACAATTCACACCTATTTCTTTTGAGTGACATGCTCAAACATGGTTTTTACACATGCCTCAAAAGAGGGGGCATATATCAGGTTTATTTTACACTTTTAGTAAACGCAAATAGAATTTTGGGGGTAGATGTAAGTACAAATATTGTATAGGAACCTAGAAATCCAATTATAAATAGAGTTTTAGAAAAATCAACACATGTTCAAAATCATAAAATTTGGTCAAGACCATACAAGATGGCCCCCGACCCCCATACATTTATGATTGGAGGAAATTTAAGAAAAATATGTCAACATTTTCAGATTCCACTTGTATAAACAAGTTTTCTACAAATTTTCACAATCCAGATCAGTACAAGGGTCATAAAATTCTTCATTCCTTCTTTCAGAATAACACTCAATTTCAGGTTTAGTTTCGGAATCTTTATAGAGGTATCCTTCCTGTGCAACATTGTTAACACATTTTCAATATATTTACTATTGCTTTGTTTCAATACTGATTCATTATTTTAACATATGGGGAGAGTTTGTGAGGAGCTTATTCTCTTTTGTTTTGTATCTCTTTGTTTAAAATTGACTCTAGATCCACCTACAATAGTGTGATCCTGGGGTTATGGAAGGAAATTAAGCAACTAAGATGTTTGTTGAAAATATTTCCTCTCCTATTACACTTTAAGGGGAAGATATCAAATTTGTTGAATAAATTTTACATACAGTCTTCTTCCTTTTGCAGGATGTATTTTCACCTCTTTCTTTATTGTTATCTTTCACATTTCCGTGTTGGTTATATGCACTTAACACCTCTTTTATCCTCATCTCTGATTGGGGATTGATCAGCCCCAATCCTTCAATGAATTTAAAAAATAAAAATCTCAAAGCACAAGAAAATCACAAGAAAAGATGTGTTTTATTTCTCTGGTTACATCTTTTCACTTTACATATATGCAATTACAAATATTTTATATTACAAGTTCTATTTGAGTTATAGTCAATTATCTATCATAGACATTGAATACACTTTGTGTTATAGGTTTCATCATGGAGCATGCCAACACCAAACACAACAACAAACTTCAAAAAAACATTCAAATAAGGAAAAGTGTGTTTACACACTCAAGTACAATTTCCTTGAAGTATGCAATTTTTGATTTCATAATTAAGGGGGGGAAATATAGACACTCAATTTTGGTATTTGCACTTTAAAAACACTTGATTTGACTATGCACTCTTCCTATGATAGAAACAACTTCCCCATTCCAACTTGGCACTTTACAAGGTCCATTATTTATATTTTCTATCCTTACATATTGACATGTCATAAAACTTTGAGAATTCAATGCATAAAATCCATATAGAAATATAAGTTTATTGATTCCTATCCAACATCATATAGTCAAGACTGTACCATACGATCATGAACTCTTTATACAGTCTTAAACAAACATCTCTTCTAACTACACTTTCAAATTTATATATTTAGTTGGGTCTTATAATTTTTTTGGGCCAGCCTTTCTTAGATAAACCATTTATATAACCCTATATAATCAAGTAAAAACTACCTCATTTATTAACCTAAACCTCCCATGGCTATGCACTAGATCACTAACTTCATACACTTGCAAAAGGCACCCAAAACTCCTTAACTTTGATAATTAAATTCACAAAATATGTATAGAAATATAATTTTATTAATTCCAATCCAACATCATACAGCTTAAGACTGTACCATATGATCATGAACTCTTTATATGGTCTTAAATGGACATATCTTCTAACTACACTTTCAAATTTAAATCTTTCATTGGGTTTGATACTTTCTTTGGGTCGGCATTTCTTAGATAAACCATTTATAGAACCCTATATAAGCAAGTAAAAATTCCTCATTTGTTAACCTAAAACTCCCAACGCTATGCACTAGAGCACTCACTTCATACACTTGCAAAAGGTGCCTAAAAATCCTTAAATATTGGAATTGCACATCTACAATCATCAAGGTAGAACTCACATCATGTCTAAATCTGCAAACCTAGTTAAGATAACCATATCTCTCATCTACAAGCATCTAAACATCTTATCTCTGTGTGCTTTTGCAAGATCCAAGTCAAAAAAACATGGTCAAAGCAATTTCTAAATCTGATTTATCTATCTAGATATCACATGTTAGGTAGAGAATGATGTGCAGTTTGAGGCCACTTTGGAGTAATTCCAATATCATCGGTATACGGGGTGCATACAACCATTTTAATGTTTATTTTGTAAGGAAATTTATCTATAGCTATGGTTTGAGATGATTATTAGTTCACACAGAGAGCTTCATTGCATGTGTGACAACTAGGGTTTGACAACAACCAAAAAATTAGGAAGGTAAGCATTCTATAAAGTTATAGAAGATATTTTAAATTATGTCCAAGACCATAGAAAAGGTCCTAGACTATACAAGTATGATCCTAACTATGTTTTATGGTCCTCACCCAAGAAATTTTCAATTTGTGAAATTTCTTTACGTTCATTTATCCTATTTTCTATGTTGTACATTCTTGTATCTATCCAAAAATCATTTTTGGAAAGGTAAGTTCCTCTATATGTCCATTTTGTACTTTCAAATGTGTGTGAGGTTAAGTGGTGCCTTACAATATCTCTTATGTGATATGAGTTGTAAATATGATTTAGCGTTTATATTATATTATTTTGTTTAGAACAATAAACACTCCAATATCTCATACACCTAATTAAATTCACAATAAAAATTTAATTTAGGGTTTAAACATATTTCTTATACATGTTTTGTTCTTACCTGTAGACACCCATTTATGACACCCATTGGTGTCGCATGCTTTGGTGGCCTATCCTTCCTTATGATCCTTTTAATTTAATATTTAAAATCTACCCAAAGTTTTAAGTCCCTCATTATTTCTTATCCCCTATTGCTTCTTAGTTCATCCACGTAAAATCTTCCCTAACCATTTACTTACATCCATCCTATCCAAAATCCTAATTTGGCTAAATAGTTTCACCCCCTTACCTTTGAAGCCATGTCCCATACATAATATCACACGAATTATCTAGTATCAACCCCATTTAGAGGTGGTTGAAACCTCTACCACGCAGTTCCCAAAATTTTCTGAATTTCTAGTGATTCCTCTCAACCGCTAGCAACCCTATATATACAACCCATCCCCTATGGTTTGGTAAGATGAGTAAATTGTAGCAAAGCTCTGTTCCTTTGTAGTTTGAAGAAAAAACTAGACAACATTCTCTCAACCACCTTTTGACAATCTAAGAACCTATATTATGCCTACAAGCACATCAGCATTAATCAAGCTTCTTTCTCCTCTCTTTGTACACACGTTTGATTATCTTGCCAACGTATTTATTTGTTTGATATTATTTATCATTGTACCATTCTTGATCAGTCTTCTTAATCAAAATAGTAAGTTAATCAGTTTTGGTTCAAACACATCAATTCATTTATCTACTTATATATTATACAAAAATCATCAATGATTTCAGAATCACCAACAATTTTGGCTTCCTTTATTTTATTTCAAATTTATTGCATACTTTTACCATATCTTTGAATTTATCTACTACTAATATTCTTTTCCAAGAATGGCCATTGTGTAGATGTGTCTACCTAGAATTCCCCATCCCATAATTATAGTTTATGATCTACCAATTGTCCAACATTTGTTCCATTGGGAACAATATAACATTGCGCACAAGCTCAACATCTATGTGATCATGTTCACACTAAACCCTGATGACATAAAAGATCAGATTGAAATCATTAGGGAAGAAACCGACGTTCTTTGTCGAAGAAGGAAACACTCTCTTGGAATCAATTAACATAGCCATTGCACCAACTTTGGTCACCTTCTACGCGGGCTTATAAATTCCTCCTTTCCTCCTATAAATTAATATTGATCATTAATTTCCTATTTCTATCGTATTATCTTGTAATAAAACATTCAAAATATTATATGATTTTGTATGTATTTGTGTATCAAATTCTTAATTGATACGTGAGTTCACACCCAAACAAAGAATTCCATTGACTCCTAGGACTAGCCTTTGCCATGCAACTTACTATTTATCTATCTAATATATTTTTGTTTAGTGTCTTTGATTTACAGGATCTGGAACCCGTTAGAGTTTGGAGGATCAGACGTGGATCAAAGATCATCCCATTGACTATCCTTTATAGGTTGTTTTTGGCCCTATCTTAAATAAGGTATAGTAGTCTTTATTTCATCAATTTAATTTGAATTAATATTACTTTGATGATCCTAAATGTGCACATTTTAGAGGATGAGGCAGAATTGAAAAGACTATAGGCCTCATTATTGACAAACAAGGTTGGGCATGAGAAATTTTTGCAAGAAGCAATAAAATCAAGGTACGACATGATAAACAAAAGAATTGATGAGGTAAAACCTATGGTGATGTGTAGGTTAGATGTTTTGAGGGCATCACCACATGGTGGGATGTTGTAATAAAGGAGCCACAAGAGAAGGCCGATGGAATAAAGTTGAAAAAGATCCCCAATATTGTTGAGTCAAGCACGGATAGGGTACACATTGGGCTTGATGAATGGAAGCACTGGAGAAGAGCATCGGCTTAAAGTTCCCGGAGCTTCTACCATCACCATAACTTAATTTTTTAAATGAATAAGTGAAATTATTTATTCTTTGATTTCATTTGGGTATTTCCCATATTATTTCATTCTTTATATTGTTGAGGACAGACAATATCCATAGTATGGGGTAATGTTGGACTGGGAAAAATGGCTAAGTATGAATCACACGTGAATGTGTGGATGACAAAAAAGGGAGAAATACCTTAAGTACAAGACAAAGTGTGTGAAGGTGTGCATAGAGGCAAGAAGAAGATGACATACGAGAGGGTTGTGTGTAAGTTAGAACAGGAGATACCTAGAAAAGCATAGATCAACTAAAAATAGGAAAAACACAGGTTGGCATGATGAGCAAGATAGAGCTATAATTGGATAAAGTAGTGCTAAAGAAGGATAAAGCACATGTAGGGTATTAGACAAAGATAGAGTACACATGGATAGAAAAAACTAAATGTAGCATGGCATGAGGAACAAACAAGCTATAAATAACATGGATGGAAATAGAACAGGCAGTTGAGGACTAAGGCACCGATTGAGTGTACATGTCGTCACTACATATATGATAGTATATTAATATATTAAAGCATTGTAAAGCGGAGAAGGAAAAGTTCCCACCATCTATATAGTTGTCATGTCCATGTAATAGAAGTGTGTGTAAGAGAGAGAGAGAGAGAGCTAGAAATGGAAGAGTCAAGTATGTGAAATATTGTTGAGTATATAATGTTTTGTGAGATCATATAATGGATGATCTCGATATGGATTGCAAGACTAGGAGAGATGGATATGGTATTATTGTCATTTATATCTCATTGTTAATTTTATATCTTGAGGATTGAATGATCAAAGCCCATACTATTATTTTCTTGTTATGCTCGTTATATTGACTTTCATTCTATGTTGCTAATGTTAATCAAGTTATCTATACATCTTGAATGATATACACAAAGAGGGACCTAAGCGGGTAGCATGCTTTAGGTGAGCACTCGGACATCAATATGAGTGATGTGTTAGCATGCCCAACCAAGTGGTTTTAACTTCTAAGACTACATTATGTTGCGTGTTCCTCCTAGTTAGGTTGATAATCTCATGCTTCACCTCCCTTGCTCGCCCTCTTCCATTATGTCTCGTCCATTTGTTCTATTGGTATTATTCATTTGTACCATTTTTGATATAAATTTAGAACAGTTTTCCCTTTCGTTGGCGCATGTATCAACTCAAAATCCAAAAATATATAAAATTTACAAAAACCAAAAACAATACAAAACTTGCAAAACCAAAAACAATATAAAACCTACAAAAATATATATAGATCGAAAAGCAAAAATTTAGAAAATGTTTGACAAAATCTCAGCAATTGCATAACACAGTTCAACAATATCGCTATTCGATGGCACTCCTACTTATCATTCAAGATCATCTTACGATAGCCACTTTTCTTTCCCGTGGCATATGTCTATTCTCGGAGGTAAAACAATCAATTAACCCTTCACAATATAAATTCACTTGGGGCACACTTGGTTTTCATGGTTTTACTCATATCTCAACATATTTTCCTAGAAAATTTATTTAATCCAATATAGATCAAAATTTAATGGGATCCGACAGGAGTGTTGTGAGGAGTATCTAATATTACTCCGCTCTTTGGTCGAATATAATCTGTTAAGTTTCTAAGATGTCACTTGGGGGAATTTATATTTGTCTCTTCTTCACCATGGAACACATTAGGGGTGTCATTAGATGTCGTTATTGCAAATTATGTTACAATTTTTTAACCTTGTGTATATTCTTTTGTTAGGATGTTTGTTTTCCTTATACATGTATATTACACATTTTTCGACCCAATCGTGTGTAAGAGGATAACTAGGATCATTGTTTGCTTTAGTGTTTTTCCTTTTTCTTTGTGATTTGAGTTTATTTTGCACTTTTATATTTGTTTTGGACCAATCACTAGTATCTTTTTATAATATTGGCTCATTGTGAGCCTTGATTGGTTAGTTTACCATGTCTTTTGGGTTTTTGTATTAGTCCTCATTGCAATTCTTGTGATTGTTAGGTGACTCATTATTTTGATTCAATTTACTTTGTATTTTGGGCTTGTTTTCAACTTTTGTGTTCTTTTTTGACCTATTACATCTTGAATCCTTTGAAAATAGGAACAAATGTATATGGAATTTTGTTGTATTTTGTTGTTGTAGACAAATTACGTGGATGAATTATTAGCATCTTAGTTCATATATGACTTTGGTGTAGTTAATTCCTATTCATTTTGGGTTTGTTTGACATGTTTTTTTGTGTTTTTAACCACTTGTAAGTATTGTGTTGTCATCTGGTCTATTAAATAAGTCATGGT
The DNA here is from genome assembly GCA_018340775.1 of Taxus wallichiana var. yunnanensis. Taxonomy (NCBI): domain Eukaryota; kingdom Viridiplantae; phylum Streptophyta; class Pinopsida; order Cupressales; family Taxaceae; genus Taxus; species Taxus wallichiana. The sequence goes on from CM031239.1 coordinate 842,116,066, forward strand.
GTGTTTTAATTTTTAATGAATGTATTTAGGTTTGTTGACATTATCACATGTATACCATCATTACACATATAACATCATCATATATCCATAAATCACCATACATCATGAATAAAAGCTAAGCTATGAACATGGAAGCTAAGCTACATATAACATCATCATTTATCCATAATAAATCAAAGTCACAATCATCATCTACTCTCTTCTTCACCGTTATTCTGGACGGTTTGTCTGCGGCTTCTTTTCTCTTCTCTCGCGTGATTGACTAGTGTTCTATCATGATGCTCACTGCACTTTGTGGGGCATTTTCTAACACTAATTTTTCCTCACTAGGGCACACCATTGCTTCACTAGGGAAAATTAGGTGTAACGACCATGCCACTTCCCTTCTTTGCATCAACATTTTCAAAATCTTTACCAATTTCAAAAAAATTGCAAAAATTATAAAAATCTAAAAAAACCAAAATCCAAATATTCACAAAATCCTAAAATTTGCAAACACATGAAAATATTTCAACTCAACACAAAATTGCTAAAATCAAAGTTTTAACTATTTCCCTAGTGATCGTTCCAATTCTAAAACTATCACGATACATCAATCTTCCCCTTACATGTTAATATATCTGCTTGGGGCAAGTCAAATCGATCATCTCCCTTGCATATAACTTTTCTTGGGGAAATCTCGGCTCTCATTCCTTCCCTTGCATTTCAACATTATTTCTTGGGGATGATGATCTTTTTTAACTCTCATATCAATCTTCAATGCGGATCCAACAAGAGTGTCACAAAGAGTATCTAAGATTACTCTATTCTTTAGACTAATCATATCCCTTTACTATTGGGCCCCTAAAATATTGACTAAGTACAAAAGGTGCGTAGGCATGCAAGGTCCCAGTTAAGGAAAGGCGCGTAAGGAAAAAGTGCACAAAGAAGGGTTTAAGGAAGCCCATGGCACGCACGATGCATGTGACGAGAACCAAGGGTTCGGAACTTAGTCAAATTGGGTGCTTAGGGCAGAACACATGAAAATAATGACTCGACCGCATGTGGATAAGGTGTCACTGTTGACAAAGTTGGCCTAGGGAGGAGCATGCATGTGGTAGAAACTTCTAGAGGCACATCATGGTGAAAATTGGAAATCTCGGGCACGGGAGAGCATGCTCGCATGGAAGACCACATTCAGACACTTGGCATCAGATCCGAGGGCACCTTTGGAGGATGAGTTGGCAATCCAGAAAGGTTATAAATACAAGCACCTACAGAGTAAAAAAGAAGAGAATGAGAGAATGGGTGGAGCTCTGTAGAAATACTACAAGAACTCTGTTAGTGGGTAATTGCACTTGGGAAAGGATGTATTGGGTATGGGGATTGTAATTTTTATTTTTGTTAGCCTAGCTACATTAGTCCAATTGTAATGCATGATTGTGGTCTACTTCTCTATGACATTCTGTAATGGATCCATGGATGTAATGAGGTTACCAATTTACATATATATGAATATCAATGATTCTGATGCATACATCTTTTTCATAAGTTCTCTTCATTTATGTTTATACTAGGTATGGATGTTTGTATACTTCTTTCTATTATGATACAAGTCATATAGTTTGTTAAGTACTATCTGTCTGGAATGGTTGCAAAGATCTAGAGGTCATTCTGAGCTCTATGGTTCTTGTATGTCTTAAATCCTCTTTAAATCTCTTAAACACAAATCATAGATGATGTTTCCCACTTAACTCACATAAAAGAGATACTCGATACCCGCATGTACCTCGGGTGAGTGCCCAAGCATCTGTTGGGTGATAGGTCAATGTGTATGGGGTTCCTTTCTTTTGTGATAGGGGTAAAAATGACTACATCTTGGTTCCGTTTGCCGAGACCTCTTTTGAAGTTGTAGTGGGAAATAGCATACATCATGATCTGTGTAGTGAGTAATGACATAATGGTTAACATTGGAAAGTGTTGAATCATGGTTCAAGAGCACAAAGGATGAATTTTCTCAAAGATTCAGCACTAGACCTGAGTTTGATGCATGTAGATGGGTAGAAGAGAAATTCTACCATGATCTATATGAAAAATTTTTACTTCCCAGTGGAACTATATGAATGGCTCTCAGCCTATGTGTCTAGATCAAGTTGGCATTATGGATCATGTGTGTGGACCCAAGAAGAATACCAGAGGCTGCAGGATGTAGATTTGACATGGACCCATGTTGTGGATCATTGGTGGAAAGGAGTACTTGGCTAGCTACACTCTGGAGTATGCCATTTCCACATATTCTTGTCTAGAGGTTGCTTGAGTTTGAGTTTCGAGGGAGCCAGAGGATCATTTCTACATGTTGTCCCTCTAGCTATGAAAATATTGATGGTTACCATGAGTTTAGAGGCATTCCCAATGGCCGGCTAAACCATTTTGAGCGTTGGGCAAGGAAGCTAGAGTGGAGGAAGATGGCAGATGTTGTGACAGAGAGAAAGAAAGGGAGGAGAGACGACTCAAGTATGGTGAAGCGTGTGAAAGGGAGATTGCTAGACAATGTGAGGTTGCAAGGTGTGATGGATGTATGGTGGTAGACGTTGCGGGGAGGGATTTGAGGTTCACGTAGAGGACATGGAACCTGAGCAGTCTATGCGACCCCATCTTGGCAAGCGCGTAAGAGAGACCCCTTTAGCTTTTGATGAGAGTTCATCACGCAGAGAAAGAAGAACCATTGGTGCACATCTGAGCCCACCTAGTGACCAAACCCTAGCGCTTGGTTTTCCAGATCAAGGGGAAAATATTGCTAGTCCAGTTGGTTACATTAGAGGTGATCGGTCTACACCCAGGAGGTATAATTTCTTGTTCGGGCCTTCTATGGCTACAAACACCAACCCAATGTTAGGAATTTTTGGGAAAGGTATAGACACACAAGATTTTGGTCTCATGTTTGGGAGTGGCGTGGGGTATACTATTGGTAGTGGGGCATTATTGTAGACCATAGGTGCACTAGCTCAGTGGAACTATGGGGACCCTTGGCATGACCACTATAGGACCTGGTGGGTCTAGTAGATTTGGTGGTTCAAGGAACAGGAGCCTAGTGGTGGGTCTAGTGGTTTAGGGCCCGGTGGACCGGTGGATCTAGTGGTTCAAGACCTAGTGGACTGGTGGATTAGGTGATGGAGAAACACAGGTGGAAACCAAAGCTCGGCTCGGGAGGATTCGGGCCCAACCACCCCCATGAGTTTTCTTTGAAATGTCTCTGCATTTTCCTGATTATAGAGGTACTAAGGATGTTGTGGAACATGTTCACAAGTGTAAACTACTATGGCATGCAAAGGGTATCACAACCCCATAACGGAAGGCTAGTCAATTTGTAACCATGTTGCAAGGGTGCACGCATAGCTGGTATAGGAAATATGACCCTCATCAAACAAAGTGGTAGACTATACTGCTTTAAAGAATGCATTCTTGGTAGAATTCCACATTCCTGAGTTTGAATAGAAGAGCATCAACACTTTGAAGGAGATTTAGCAAGGAATGGCAGAGAGTGTGTGGGAGTATGATGTGCACTTTAAAACTCTCTTGTCTAAGTTTTCATATGATATTCACCCTTCACAACATGCTCAATGGTTTGTTGGAGGATTGATCACACCCTTTAGAAGGGCCTTATCTCATAAAACTTTTACAGCCTGCATGAGGCATTAGAAGCTACTGCGCATGCCGAGGCTATTGGTAGTGTTGATCTTGGCGTTAGCTGTTCTGGAGGCTCAGATTGCTGTTATGTCCAAGAAACTAGAAAATTTGTCGCAAACTCAGCCCATGAGACTCGTAATGGTTTATGGTGCACAAATTTTGAAGTAGAGGGGCATGTTAAGGATAATTTCCCTCGGAGGATAGTACGTGCCATGGCTGTAGACTATGAAATTTGTCATGGGGACCATGATGCAAGTAGGTGCCCCTTACTATAGTGCGCAATCCAGAAGAATGTGTCTTGTTATTGCAAGATCTGCACCTCTACAACCCATGATACTAAGGACTGTAGGTTCATTGATTAGATCCATGAGGCCATTGATCATGGGGTACGCCAGACTAGTATTGCCAGTAGTTCCAAGGGTGATGATCGCCATTATGAGGAGCGCAGATGGGAGGCACGCACGGAAGGGGTTTTCGTAGAGGATTTCATGGTCATGGTAACCGCGGAGGAGGAAGGACTGAGTTCTTATGAGGAACCTGTTTCAATTGTGGGTTTCAGAGCATTACAAATGAGAATGCCTAGACTATTGCAGTGCTCATGATCCAGAAAGAAGCATAAGTATGAGGAGTTCCTGGAGCTATTTGAGCAAATGAATCAGTAGCAGTGGAAAGACAAGGGCACTGCAATGGTTAGTATTAAGAAGATAGACACACGGTGGATGCCTCGAGTAACATGGGATGTAGGTTTGGAGCCTGTCTTGGTAACAACAAGAGTAGAAGCCATGCGCGCACAAGAGATACCAAGGTAGAAGAACTTGGTTTCAAGGGAGGAAGTAGTTCATGGAAAGTACCCAGACCCTGCATGTCAAAAGGAGGTATATCAAGACACCATGGATGTTATTCAAAGTTTACAAGGGGAAATCCAGTGTCTAAAGGAGAAATCAAGAGGGAGGAACAAGGAAGGAGAGTCAAGGTGCCAAAGGATGACCTGGATGAGGTCAAGGAGGTGTGTAAAATGCTAAGGCAAGAGAATATCATTCCCTTGTTAGGATCATGGTTGAGAGAGAAGGTACCACGCGCCAGAGGAGAGTGCGAGAGGTAGGTCTTACACAAACCTTCCCCTCACAGCCTTGACTATGACAAGGAGATCACATTAAATGTAGTTGTAGATGGATGGATCCTTAGTAATATCCTCATTGACACAAGCGTGGAGGTTAATGTTCTAACTCTGGATGCATGGCATTAGATGGGAAGACCTACATTACAGCCATCTTTGAATGTGTTGTATATGGAAAACAAGACTAAGGAAATGCCCATCGGTGTCCTAAAGGATGTAGCTATCACTATCCAAGGGAGCTAAGTTTATTGGGGACTTCGAAGTCTTGGAGCTCGTTGAGGCAGACAATTTCCTAGCACTCGTTGGGCACCCATGGTGTTACAAGAACAATGCGGACCTTTGGTTTAACAAAGGGTACATCAACTTTGAAAATAAGGAGAAGCAGGTCATTATACCCCTAGCTGATGGGAAGTCGACACCCTATACTGAACCCCTGGGAGAAGAAGTTCTGGACATGATATATGTGCACTCAATCAGGGACCTAGAGATAATACATCCTACCAATGAGTTATCCAGTTTGAAGATGCTCAGTCAGAAAGTGATACCACTAGTCTAGCATGTGACAATTAGGTGCATGGAACTTATGAATTGATGGGATAACAATTGAGAGGGTCGGTAACCAAGGTGACAAAGGCACACACAATGTGGTGCCTAGGAGGAAAGGAGCTACCTACGTTTGGGGAGGATCCTTCCCCGAGATATTTTGAGAAGATGGAAGCTCGGTGGAAGAATGAGAAGATGGAGAGATCTAAGTTATGTCCTAATTGGAAGAATGAGAAGGAATGGAGAGGATGTTAAGTTATGTCTGCTTGGCACAAAGTGGCATGGTGGTGTACTACCCATCAGGAGAGCCTTTTGGAATGACATGAGTAAGAATTGCTCTCTCTATTAGATTCTCTAGGAGCAATGTGCCCACCTCCATCAAGGACTACCATGGGAAGGATCCCACCTCTTTCCATATCTAGAAGTGTGAAGGATCTGGAGAGAAGGCGTGGAAGCTTTGCCACCATCCCTCTGGGTGTACAAGTTGTATTCTACACTGCAGGGTTACGTGCACATATGGTACATTCATTCAGAGACACACCACCAGATAGGGAATTGGCAAGAGCTCATGGCTAACCTCATTCAAACCTTTGAGTATCGAAGTACCAAGCCATCAGTTGATAAGGCCTTAGGGTATCAAGCACCTTACCATGGGGGATAGTGCCATGGTGGAGGATAGGTTGTTGGAGTTACTAGGTGGACTAGGTTTGGAGGTGCACTTTGAAGAAGAAGTAGAGGAAATAGAAGAGTTACAACTTGAGCACACATGTTTGGAAAAGGAGAAAGGGAAGTTGGTGTATGTGATTGATGGAGAGGAAGCGGAAATCTTGGATGTTATCCATTCTATAGGGACGCGTGAGGTAGTGGACAATGTTGATACTCATGTGCGCACCTACCATGAGCCCTTAAAGATAAAGAAGGTTAACATCGGTTCAGGAGAAGAACCTAAGGAAGCTATTATTGGAGATTCTTGGTGGAGAAGGAAGTCTCTAAGATCATTGATCTATTGCATGAATTTGAGGATTTATTCCTTGCGCAGTACCATGAGCTCAAAGGAGTTCACCATTCCTTGGGGGAGATGAAGATAAAGCTAAAGGATGTGCGTGCCCGGTCAGGAAGAGACCCTACGGATGAATCCCAATTTTCACGTAAAGGTTAAGGAGGAGATAGACAAAATGATAGCTTCTAGGATCATTAAAGCAGTGGAGGAATCGGAATGGATAAGTCTGATGGTAATTAGCATCAAGAAGGATGGGTGGATTAGGATCTGTGTGGATTATAGGGAGCTAAACATAGTTTGTGTCATTGATCCTTTTCCAACCCCCTTCATTGAAGAAATTTTGGAAGGATTCATTGGGCACAAAATCTATTCCTTTACGAATGGATTTTGGGGTACCACCAAGTCCAGATTGCAAAGGAAGACTAGGAGAAGACAACTTTCACCACTGAGTGGGGAAGTTTTGCATATACGGTCATGCCCTTTGGGTTAAAGAATGCACCTACTATTTTTTCACGCATAGTGGTGCAAGCATTCCTAGGACTTCATCCATAAGTTTCTTCAGGTCTATTTGGATGATTGGACAGTGTATGGTCTAGTAAAAGACCATTGTGACAATTTGAGGTTAATGTTTGAGAGGTGTAGATAGTTGAGGATATCCCTCAATATTAAGAAGTGTGTATTTGCTACACCCTTTGGGAATTTATTGGGGCATATCATATGTAAGGAGGGCTTGCTGGTAGATCCCACTAAAGTTGTAGTTATTATGGGGTTAGGGAGCCTACTAGCTAGAGCGTGTGCATGGATTCCTTGGGCATATGGGTTATTATAGGAAATTCATCAAGGGGTATGCCAAGATCACCACACCTTTAGAGGAGCTGCTTAGACATAAAATTTCCTTCCATTGGGAGAGGCGCAACGAGAGGGAATTTGATACATTAAAGGATAGGCTTGTCACCACACCTATATTACGTTTTCCCTCTTGGGACAAGCCCTTCCATGTCCATGTAGATGCCTCAGGAACCACTATTGGAGCAAGTACTTGCATAACCAAGTGAAGGAATTGTTGATCATCCTCTGTGTTTTGCAAGCAGGAAGTTAACACTAGCAGAGTAGAATTACACCACGACTGAGTGCGAGGCATTTTCAATGATCTATGCACTTTTCAAATTCAAGAGTATCTGTTGGAAACACCCTTTGTGTTTTACACCAACCACATGGCATTAAAGTATTTGGTGAACAAGCCCATTCTACAAGGGCGCATATGTCGGTGGGTATTGTTATTTCAAGAGTTTGAGTTCACCGTAGTAGTGAAGCCTAGGAAGAGCAATTATGGACTGATCATCTGTCAAGAATTGATTCAGGGGAGGATGCGCAGAGTATTGAGGAGACAATGCCAGATGCACAACTATTTAGGTTACAGCACGCGCCCTCAGATTTGGAGGAAATTGTGGTATTTTTAAAGGAAGGTGTGGCGCGGAAGGAATGAAGGCATTAGAGAAGAAGCAACTAGCCATACGCGTCGCACCCTACATGTTGATCAGTGGAGACTTGTACAAGTTGGGACGTGATGAGGTGTTGCGCAGGTGTGTATTAGAGCATGAGCACCTCACCATCATGGAGGAAGCACACATGGAGGAAGTGTGGGTGGACATTATGTAGGTGATGCCACCGTGCACGTAAGATATTAATGGCAGGTTTGTGGTGGGAAACCCTGTACAAGGATTGTAAAGACTATTGTAAAGCATGTGACCATTGTTAGTACATTAGCAAGCAGGAAGGAGAGATGAAATTCCTTTGTGCCTATCCCTAGCGTGAAGCCTTTTGAAAAGTGGGCAATAGACTTTGTAGGCCCTATTACACCAGTGGCGCATAGGACTAGGTCACGCTATGTCATCACTTGCATGGATTATCTGACAAGGTGGGGAGGCAGCCCCAACTAAAGACTGCACAAGCAGCCACAGTGGTAAGATTCTTGTGGGAGAACATTATCACGAGGTATGGATGTCCTTTGAGTTTAACCAATGATAGGGGTATGCATTTCTTGAATGAGACCGTGAGGATCCTATTAGCAGAATTCATGGTGGCTCATCACAAGACTACACCCTATCACCCATAGGCAAATGGAACCGTGGAAGCATTCAACAAAATATTGAGTCATACCCTAACCAAAATTTGTGATGTCGGAAGACAAGATTGGGATGACAAAGTATCAACAATGTTATGGGCTTACAGGACAACTTATAAAAGGTTAAACAAAGCCACACCATTTCAATTGGTGTTTGGCGTGGAAGCCATTCTGCTAGTTGAATTCATGTTACCTTCTCTGTGAATAGTGCACACAGGAGGGTTAGCTAATGAGAAAGCACTGGAAGAGAGAATTGATAAGTTAATGAAGTTGGATGAGAGATGATCACTCAGCCAAGTGGAGCCAAAAAAGCAAGAAAAAAAGAAGAAGGCTTGGCATGATGCCACATAAGAAACAAGAAGTTTGAGGTTGGGCAGATGGTCTTACTTTATGATTCTAAATTTTTGTGCCATCCTGGGAAGTTAAAAGTCCATTGGTTGGGTCCTTACACAATCTCGTACATCCTTGATTCGGGTGCATGCCAGTTACAAGTGTTAGATGGGACAAAGTTTCTGGACACTTCAATGGGAGTAGGTTGAAGCCCTACTATAAATAAGTCTTCTCGGTGTTTGTAAATAAGGTAGTTTTTCCAGTTAGTTTAGAATTTCCTTTATGTGTTTCTTTTCTTGTGTTTCCCTTTCACGTTGTTGTTTTGTTTTGTGCCTTGGGTGCGGTAACCTTATTGTACTTTTTGAGAATTTGTGAGTGCGTAGAGGACCACACATCATTTTAGTGTGGGGTGGAGTAATGTGAAGGAGTGCATGGTTAAAGTGCCAAGGACATTGTGTTAAAAATCTCGGTTGAATGGCCTTTTAAAAGAGGTGCTTGAAAAGAAAAGATGGAAAAAGGATGGTTGGTGTCAAGATAAAGCTACTTTCAGATCCCACATACAAAGGAGGAGAAAGCACATTAAGCAACATGAGGTAGGCGAGAGCAAAAATTAGGAGAAAAAGTGCCTTTGGTGCTAGGTACACACGCATAAGAGTCTCTGTCAGGTTGGATTGGTTATGCACCAGAAGGTTAGAGGTTTGTCGCGCAGGTTGGGGCGCGTGAGTGAAAGCATTGAAGATGGGCTTTGTTTGAAAAATCCACATTAAATGTAAAAAGTATAGTGGTAGGTGAAGTAGCACTTAATGCTTAAAAAGGAAAAACTATAAATAAAGGGGTCGAGGCACTTCATTTTTCACTTTGTGTATAAGGAGAATGAATCACTTTTTACACCTTTACAAACTAGGGCTTCAAAAAAATGATCCGTGTGAAGAAAAATTTGGAGAGATTGAAGCGTGGGTAACAGTTCGGGTTTGCGAACCAGGAGGAAGGGATTTCACGGGCATAGGAGAAATTATGAGAAGGCGTTGTCTTGTGAAGGGAGTATCCCAGTTAGGGTTTGAAGAACTAGGGCACGGGTTTAAGTAATTTTCTTCACAAGTTTGAGATCTAAGGTTGGAGAGACCAGAAGAACAGAGTAACATGAAGTGATTGAAGTGGGAAGAAGACCTAGAGAATGGCACCCAAGAAACCAGCTAGTACACCCAAGAAGGGAAAGGAAAGGGCAGGGAAAGCAACAAGAAATTGAAGCACACACAAATGAGGAGTGGTATGCAGAAATGCAGTACCCAGATGGAGTGTTGTTGGGGAAGGAGTGGGAGTCCCATCTTAGGAACATGTCTGTAAATGATTATAATCATCGAAAAAACACAATCGAGAAGGAAATGGTGTTAGAGTTAGTGCACCCAATGAACAAAAAGGACACCAGAGGGTTTTCCCATATATAATGATGACGTGAAGGTCAAATTGGAGAAGGCAGGGTTATTACAACTCTTTGAGTTGCCCTACTTTGGGAAACCTGAGCGCTTATATCAGTGGCTGATGTCGTGTACATGAGGACTATTTCCACTTCGTAGGGTATAAGATGTGCATAACTCCTCATCTCATTTCACATTTCACAGGCCTCATCTGTGAAGGAGATGGTTTGGAGGATGATTTGACTGAAAAAGAAGTGATTAAGGAAACTATCGCCACTTTCGCATGCAAGAAGGGGTCAAGGTATTATGATGTCATAGACATTAAGGATCTGGTGATGAAGATGGCCATGCACCTGGTGTCAAAGCTAAATGGCCAGGAGAGATGGACCCAAGTCAATAAGCCATGGTTGAATGTGTGCAGAAAGATTTCAGAGGGCACCATCTACAACTTGTCCACATTCATTTGGATGAAATTATTAAGCTGTGAAGGAAGGTGATAGGATCCTCTTTGGAAATGTGCTACTAACCATCGTGTTCTCGAGAGATCGGGGTACCAGATGCATCAGATAAGTTCATATGGGAGTACCCTACTAAAGACCCCTCCCCCAAAAGGTTTGAGAAATACGCTTGTGACACTATGACAATAGTGCACAAGGCATGCTTGGAAAAGTGGTATACGTGCCTAAGGAACGCATTCGGGGTAGAATGGAGAATTCCCAAACAACTACCAGTAGCCACCAAGGGAGAAGTGGAATTTGTTGTGTACCAAAGCATTTCTGTTTGGGAAGATTCAAACTGTCAGATGGGACATGGAGCCCATGGTGCAAGCTCCCCTTTTCCTTCACAGCTCAATACTTCCAAGCGGGAGTAAATAGGTTCAAGGAGTCCAAAAAGTTTAAGTTGGACCTTGGTAATCTAGACCAGGACCACAAGGAAATGCACAAAGGGTTGGTGTACCCCAGCAAGCACACGTACGTGGAGTGGTACGTATATGCATGAAGTTCAGATGACAAGGCCCATGACTTTGCCCATTGCAGAAGGATCTACGGCGCACGTGTACATTCACATAAGACCCAAGTGGAAAGGGAACATATATGGAAAATGAGGTATCTATACCTTAGGATCCAACTGGGAGGAAAAGACCCACGCCCAAACGGGAGGAAAAGAGCCAGAGAAGAAAATACCAAGTGTGGTGGAGACACAGGCAATAGGTTCCCCGGGACAAGCGCCAGAACCAGTATGTACGCACACAAGAAAAATCCCATAGTAAAAGAGAAGACTCCAGAGCCAGAAAAGCCATCAGATAAGGAGTCATTAGAAGAGGAAGAAATGGAATCACCTACACCAGAATCTCCGGTTAGGAAGAAGCTAGAGGGTAGAAGAGGAGACCACCTCGGAAGAAGTTGGAAATTTGGACAAGTGCATAGGAGAAAAGGATGATAGTGAAGAAGAAGTAAGTGGGGAAGAGGACCCGGGAAAGATCAAGGGCCACCTATTTTCAATGTACATGATTTAGAGGAGGAAGGCAGAGAAGAAGAACAAGGGTTCCTTTTTGTGCGGCACAAGGATAGCCAAGTAGGAGAAGGCGCCCAGGACATGGGAAAAGATGAGGAGGCTAGCACACAAAAGAAAGAGGCTCCAAGCTCTGCGTAGGAGCAGACACCAAGGTGGCGTAGAAAGAAGAAGAGACAAGGGACATGGAGACCCTGGTGAAGGACAAAGTGGAACACAATGCTGAGCTAGTATTGAACAAGGAGAAGGAGGAGAGCGTAGAAGAGGAACGCGGCAGCACTAGAGGCCCTGGTTTTAACTGTAAGTATACCCAAGGGTATGCGCATAGGAGGAAGGCATGCAGAGGGGGAGAGGCTAGAGATGGGTTATATTGATGACCCCAAGAAAGTGTTTCGCGTGTGGTTCCAAAGTACCATTCTAGTAGAGGAGCTTGTAGCAATGTCATCTTTTGACAAGGAGGCTGCATATCCACGGACAAGGAAGATGCTCTCATGGGCTATAGAGTCCCACCTTGATGAGCCAGAGTTTGAGGTAAGCCACGGGGCAATAATAACATTTCAGGACCAAGAGAAGACAACCCAGTGGTGGATACCCAGCAGCTCTCGGATGAACAACTATGCAACGTGCTCAACAAAGTCTCCATTGAGATCGAGGCTAGACTCTTGGGTGGAATGATAGGGTCAGAGACCGGAAGGGGAGCTAAAGAAGAAAGAGGAAGAGCTCACTGCTTTGACAAAGGAGCTAAGCCAGGAGAGGTTGATCAGCGCCCAGTGGCAGTGTGAATTGAAGGATGAAAAGGCCAAGGTGAGCGTTGTGTACAAGAAAGTAGAATCCATCAATGAGGCTATACTATTGAAGCATCGGACCTAGCATCACCCTACGTAGAAGTATGGATCAGCTTGGGATGCCTGGAGGATTTAACAAGGGTGCTCACCATGGAGAGATAGCCGCTAGCCTTGGAGTCTCGCAGAGGAAGTGGCCGTGTACCTAGAGAAGGAAGATAAGTTGAAGATCGTAGCTCGTTGTGGAATACAACAAAGTGCTTACTGATGTAAGGGCTGCTTCTCAGACTATTGAGGCGTGTACAACAATTGTGTGGATAGAGACAAAGTGGTAGGTGCCTTGGTTGCCACTCATGAAGTAGGAACTCAAGGAGTTCTAAGAGAAGAACAAGGGAAATAGGGCGGAAAGGGATAAAATCCTTTCCGAGGTTGAGAAAAAATCTGAAGCCATTGAAACCTTAAGGGGTTCAATCAAAAACCAGTTGAAGGAACTATATCCACGCATTACATGAAGAATGGACACACTGGAGGATATATGTAAGGAATTGGAGAAGATCACTGATACTATGAGCACGCAAGGAGATGGACTAAATTTTGGGGAGGTGAGCGCCTGGTTGGTGACCTCTGTCAGAGAGCGTAGGATGAAGTCGATGCCTGGAATAAATTGGAGGCCGACTTGCAAAAAGGATTTTCCTAGTTTGTTGTAGTGATTCTTTCACTCTCCCATTATTTCTTCTTTCCCCATTCTTTCATCCCCTTATTCTTTTCTCCTAGGTGTAAGCCTATTGCATTCTTTCTTTCACTAAGGGAAGTGTTCCCATGGACGGAGAATAGGCATAGTGTGGGGTGATGTTGGGCCCCTAAAATATTGACTAAGTACAAAAAGGTGCGTAGGCACGCAAGGTCCCCGATTAAGGAAAGGCGTAACGCAAGGACAAAGTGTGCAAAGAAGGGTTTAAGGAAGCCCATGGCATGACACACATGGATAGAACCAAGGGTTGGGACTTAGTCAAATTGGGTCATTCGGGGTAGAACACGTGAAAATCATGACCCGATTTGCGCATGGATAAGGTGCCAGCCTGGTGACAAGTTGGCCCAGGAAGGAGCATGCCTACGGTAGAAGCTTCTAGAAGCACATCATGGTAAAAAGTGGAAAGCTCAGGCCTGGAGGAGCATGCTCGCATGGAGGACCACATTCAGACACTTGGCATCGGATCTGAGGGCGTTGGAGGATGAGTTGGCAGTCAGAAAGGCTATAAATATAAGCACCTGCAGAGTAAAAAAAAAAGAGAGAAAAAGAGAATGGGTGGAGCTCTGCAGAAATACTACAAGAACTCTGTTAGTGGGTAATTGCACTTGGGAAAGGATGTATTGGGTATGGGGATTGTAATTTTCTTTTTGTTAGCCTAGCTACATTAGTCCAATTGTAATGCATGACTGTGGTCTACTTCTCTGTGACATTCTGTAATGGCTCCATGGATGTAATGAGGTTACCAGTTTATATATATATGAATATCAATGATTTTGATGCATACATATTTTTCATAAGTTCTCTTCATTTATGTTTATACTAGGTATGGATGTTTGTATACTTCTTTCTGTTATGATACAAGTCATATAGTCTATTAAGTACTATCTGTCTAGAATGGCTGCAAGGATCTAGAGGTCATTCTGAGCTCTATGGTTCTTGTATGTCTTAAATCCTCTTTAAATCTCTTAAACACAAATCATAGATGATGTTTCCCACTTAACTCACATAAAAGAGAGACTCGGTACCCGCACGTGCCTCGGGTGAGTGCCCAACATCCGTTGGGTGATAGGTTGGCACACATGGGGTTCCTTTCTTTTGTGATAGGGGTAATTTATAACCATGGCACCTACATCTCTTTTGTGTATATTGTGTTTGTTTACGCACATAATGGGTTACACACCATGATTCTTTCATAATCATGGTGAAAAATCTATTGTGCAACAACAAAATAAGGTTGCTCTAACTTTCACTCTTTAAATGGAAGCTCATGTTATGAGCACAATCCCTCCCATCCTACTTTAAAATCCTTTTTTCTTTTCGTCAAGTGATTATCCACCACTCGCTACGTCACCCATCCGCTTGAGGGGGCATTCTCTTACCATCTAAATGCTTCATCAGGGCATCTAAATACTTCACTGGTACATATTAAGACCATCCACCATATTTCCCTATCATCCGCTCACCGATCCGCATGTCTACTATCCTTAAAATGGTGTTACTTTGTGATTTAATTTAAATTGAATTAAATCTTGATAACTATCAGAATAACGAATGATATTTTGAAAATATAATACAGTAAATGGACAAGCAACAAGCAAGTAATAAAATGAAACTCTAAGCAACAGAGAGAGGATGTAACTTAGCTGATTTTCGAGTTATCTGGGAATGATCGAGCCGTGAGAAGCTGTTGGAACAGAATGGGAAGAGTGTCATCAAGACTCACCGAGGGTTCTAGGACTCAGCGCACATGACAGAAGTGCCCACAGGAGGAAAGGAGCGCCTAGGCACTAGTGACTTATTTGAGCACTAGTGTCCACTCAGATACTCGTGTTCCGTCCTTTTCGTGTTAGAAGAACTTTAATGTTGATCCTCTTTTATTGCTTTGGTTTCACTCCAATGTTAACGGTCGTACGTGTAACCTAAAAATAGATAGCTAGCTACACATACCCACAAACCACATCAAACCTAATAAATAAGATGTAGAATGGGAGTTGGACTAACCCGGTGGTCACCCAAAGAGTGATCTTATGACTAAGCATTGTACTACATCTCAGACTCCATGTAGTTTTGTGTGAATGTGTGTAATGATGCCCTAGGTTTCCCTTGTGCAAGTTACACTATGATAGTGGGCTAGATCTAGAATGCTCCAAGTATGAAAATGTGTGAGATGAAATAAAATGAACTTTCCTCCTATGTTGTGTATGCAAAGTGATGTAACCCTTGTCCCTTGTATAAGTGTGCTAGATGTATGCCTTTGAAATGCTCTTGTGCCTTGATGCAAGCTTAGGTGATAGTAGATAATGCTTAGTGTTTGAACCCTTATTTGAGTGTAATAACTAAGTATATATATGATTCCCTTGTTTGAATTTTTGTAATCGATGACTAAAAGGCCAACCCAAAATACTAAAAGATGCCAAGAAGTAAAAGAGACCCAAAAAGGTAAGAAAAGGATAAAGGTAGTTAGGAGCCCTTGGGCACTTATGTCCTAATTGGACGTTAGTGTATGAGGCCATAAAAGATAAATAAATCCAATTCCAGTAGGGCTATAAGATGTGTAAGTCCCGAAAGAAGGCAAGAGATAAAGAAAAATGAGAAAAATGAGAAAAATGAGTTGTCAAACACTAGTTTTCTTGTTTAGGAATTATGTATATATTAGTATGCTTCAAGACATAGAAATGTACCCAAGTGCATATATTTTGTGTCTACACTTTGTAATAACACTCTAAAGAGGGGCAAATGCAGACGCCCTAAAAATACATATTTATTTCTAGCCTATGCTTAGTTATTCACATCCCCTTTAGAATTAATAAATTAAATTAATTAATTCATACTTTGAGTATTTATCCCTTTAGGATTTAATTTAATTAAATCCATCACATTATTTTATAACTAATTATATCATGCTTATATCACTTTAGAGTTATTTAAATTAATTCTAATTACACTTACACTATACTTCTATGACTTTCGGCTATTTTAATCAAATATTTATTTGATTAAACATATAATTACTCTCTCACACCTTATAGCTAATTAAATTAGTTATTTAAAATAGAAATAAATCTATTTTTCTACTCATCCTCCACTTGGACTCCACTTCACTATCCTAGTCACTCCACTCAACTCTACTTCTAGAATCCTACAAAGGTGGGGCCAACAAAATTACACGTACAACCACCTCATTGAATAAAAAATAGAAATTCATTTCCCTCAATGGATAATGAATTCATTCAAACCTCCTCCAATGTTATTTTAAGAATATGCATTCAAACCTCATTATGAATCTACAACCACTCCATAGCGTCTCCTCTTGTTATAAATAACAGACAATACTCTTCACAACAATGTTGGAGAATATTAGAGAAGGTTGGAGAATCCTAGAGAATTATTCTAAACTTTAATCCCGTGATCAATTATTCGTAGCATTATTCCTTTATTTAGATATTAATTTAGAGCACCCACAATCCAACCATTCAAAGATTCTACAAGTATAATACTTCAAAGCAATCTTATCATTGAGGTTTGCAAAGGAGAGCTTGGAGAAAGGTTTGCTGTGTTTATATTGCTTGTCTTTCATTTTAGCTAAGTTTTTCATTGCTTATGCTTATTCAACGTTGTTTATTATTATTTAATGGTTATTCCTAATATTGTTGCAATTAACCTTGGAAACTAATTGATTAGGATAATTAACCATCGTTACTTACTCTATATTTTAACCAATTTATGTTAAATAAGCGTGGAATGAATCCTTGGGTTAGTTATTTTGCATCCAATACATCTAAAAAAGCCTTATCGGTTGGGCAAGTATAGATTATGTCATTATATATGAATTTGAAACAATAATGTAATGTGGAAAGAACTCCACACATGTTACGAATCCATGGTCGTCTAAGGAGTAAATTATTATTGAGATTGTTTGGCATGACTTCACAAATGACAGAAGTGCTCTTAACCCTATAGTATATTCAACGTAATACGACCTAATGGTTATTGTCGAACATTGGCAAAACCCTAAATTTGTGTATTGTATGGGATTAAATGATCAAGGCCCATGCCTAAAGCATGTAAGAAGGTTACATTGCAAATATTATGGCCAGAGCCATCATCAAAAATTACTATTTCGACCCCTTGTGGTTCGATTTTAATTTGAATGTATAAAGGTAGATTTTGATTGATGACATTTAATAATGTTAACTATTTTTTTAAATATAATTGGATTTCATTATTTGTAAATGTAATAAAGGGAAGAAAATATGCATGCTATGCATTAGCAAGAATAGTGCTAGTCTCCAACATGATGCGTAGAATATCTTTGGCTCATTGATTTGAGGAGAAATTCTAGAATAGAAATATCATGGGTGTTTTGGAGTTAGTCTAATAGGTTGTATTCCTTAGTAGTAAGCGAGGAGAGATGAGGTTACCACTAGTAGGATTACCTCTCTACAACACAATGTTATTAGGAGGTCTATTGTGTCACATGGTGACCTTGGCCACCTCGAGAGTAGACATGTGGTAGGGCCTAAAAGATTAAGTCACATGTGGAATACTCCTCAAAGAAGGAAAGGCTTTTAAGAGCTCTCACTCTCTATGGATAGTGAGAAGTAGCATCTTAGATTCAATGTGAGCACCATAAATAGTGTGTGGGTAAAAATCATCGGTCATATTAAGTGGTGAAGGAGAAAGTACCTTAAGGTTGTAAGAAACCCTAAAAGAAATATGAAACCAATCAAATATTAAACAAAAATTTGAAACTCCAGGAGGGAGGAATGAAGCCCTAGATTGAATGTATTTAAACCGCTTGAGCTCACCAACATGTAATGCAAATATTAGGATTTATTCTAATTAAAGCATCAGCAATTGTGTAAATATGAGATAAGATTGTATTGCACAAAAATAGATAATATCATATTGCATAAAATAACAACAAACATTTAGATCCTAACTCATGTCCAAATAATACCCAAAAATTGCAATAACATGGGCGAGCTCATTAAATGAAAGTAAAAGTTAGGGAAAGGATTGCACCACTTTCATACAGAGACAAGGTGACTAATCTAAGAGTGTGTAAGAAGGATGTGCAAGATGTCAAACTACTTTGAACATCTAAGAGTGTGATTCTACCTACAGAACAAAGTCACTAGTTCCAGGAGCAGTTGTATGGGCAACTTTGACCAAGATGGATAGATTTGTCCTCTCTTGATCGCCTAAATTTGGCCTTTATCGCTATCATATCTAGCTAATGATACATGTGAGAAATCTTTAACAAAGGAGAATAAAGATAGAGATAGTTTAAACCATGTTGTCAAAAAAGTAACATCACTTGTAAAGCTTAAATTTCCCATTGCTTTGAATAATTTTACCTAATTATTTATACAGGGAATGCTAACATTGTTTATCAAATTCGTCGGCAGTAACTCCATAGCAAAATTTATTCTAGTTATAGTCTCGGTCAATATTTGAATTTCCTAGAAAAATTATCATAATTACGCTGAAGGCATTCCCCTATGGGAAAATTCCAGTCATTTCGCGACTATCAAATTTGACGGTCGTTTGGATGTTTTTTCAATGCGATTAATTTGTGATCGTTTGGACGTTTTCATTTTTTTCTATGTTTAGATTTGCTTTTGTGTGAAATGTGGGTTTGTTGTGTTTAGATTTTCTTATTCGTCTTTGCATGTAATGTTTTTTGCGGGGTTTCAGTCACCCAATCACCATGAAAAATTTCATTGCTCAAGCGGATATGTTCGAGCAAACAACTCTTCGAGGTTTCAACAAGTAGAGACCATAAAGCAATGTGGAGTTTCTTTTAAAGAAGGGATCTCAACCTCTCGAAGAATGTAATCGACGGAAAAAATGCTCGCACCTTGCCACCCAATTACCAGACGAGAACCAGGCAATAGAAGTAGCCATCTCATCACTAGAGGCGCGATGATAAGCAAATAACGGAGAGCTGGATTCAAAATTTAAGTGGTGAGCGAAAAGGAAAGTCAAAACTAGTATGTTTACTTTAACCTTCTCCTCGAATATACTTGCAATGATTTCTTTACAATCGTATTTTTGGAATGTAAATTAAACGGTTTTTTTAAATTTTAGGATTTCAATAAATTAAATGGTTTTTTTAATTTTAGAATTTCAATAAAATCAATTTATCTAGTTTTCTATTGGTCATTTCCTATAATAAGATATTTTTTTGGCCTTATTCACACACACACACGCGCGCGCCCGCACAAGCACGCACACGCACACGTGCACGTGCACACGCACACGCACACCCACACACCCACACACACGCGCGCGCGTGCGCGCACACGCACGCACACACACACACACACACACACACACACACACACACACACACGCACACACGCACACACGCACACACGCACACGCCCACGCACACACCCACGCACGCACACATGCACACACACACGTGTAGCAATACTTGTGAAAACTTTAATATGAATATTTAATGAATCTATAAATGAAATGTTGTTCTTATTTTCAAAATAAGATATTACTAAATGCATTCCACCTATTCAATAATGCAACATATCAATATATTTACTATTTTTTATAGGTTTAATTATTATTCTCTTTCTTGTCAAACATGTCACACTCATTGTTCTAATATTCTATTTTCATAGTTATTATACTAAGTGGCTCCATCACATGTAAATGGTGTAATGAATACACATAAGGGGATACGTTGAAGAACCTAAACTTGAAGGAATGAAATATTGCAAAAGCAAGAAGGGTGGTGAAGAAGAGATTGTGGGAGGAGAAATATGGTAGTGGGGAATCAATCAAGATTTGCAATGTTAACACTTCCATTTTGTGGATAGGAGAGCACATGGAAATTTTTAGGGAATTCCCCAATGCATGTTGCAAGTATTGTAGAGATAGGGATATGTGAGAGAACTCATATTGCGGGAGGAAGAGCATTGAAATCCAACAGTCGAGGGATGTCTCAGTTTGCATCGGGTTCAGTACGAAATTTTCACATCAACCTATAGTTCACGGAGGCCACCACGACCCGCACCGTCTAGCTAACTCGTGGCAAAACACATCAGACGCTACATCCACTACTGACAAGGCGCATAAGCCTCCACCGTGGAAATACACCACGACGGGAAGTTTGTCTCCATTAGATTGAACGGAGACAAACAAACCGAACCCGAGCCCGTGATGTCATCGATGACATGTCTCTACTATAAACGTCGTTGCCGACGAGTGTCCCGTTTGTTGGGACCTTGAGCTCTATCCATTTTGACAAACGAAGGTTAACAGTTCCATTGCTTCGCAACGCGTTAAATAGCTCACAGATTTCGTGCTCCAATAGAGCACGTGAATGCTAAATGGAACGAAATTTAGGCTCCCATTATAACCAACAGAGATATTATTTGCCATATTGCCTCCCAAAAATTGTAAGAAAGTTTTGTGAAAAAAATAAAAAATAAAGAAGGCTTCCATAGCGTATGTTATATGCTTATTGATTGAGAAAAATAACACGGTTAGTGGGGCTAGTTAACGATCACTTGATGAAAGGAACACTCTTTTTAATGGCAGTTTGCTATAATTGTAGTTGGAAGATAACCTAATTTTGTAAAACCTAATTTAAATCGTATGACACATGAAATGAAATCCCTATGTTTGCATTGATGGCATTATCAGTAACACATTTTTTATTATATATTTTTGCCGAAGGCATTCCCTACTAGAATTGGGGGTGGCTCATTCTGACACCTCTCAAAATGTAGACAACAAAGATTGAAGTTTGAGAGCATGTGATGAAATATGACAGTGTCACTATTTCCAGTTCTGACACAACAAACTGCTACTAGTCCACTTCTGACACCCCGTACCGCAGCGAATCCTTGCACCTTCATGAAGAGCACGACCTCAGGACCAAAGAGGAAGAAAAATTTGCAACCCTTTTCATACAATGGCGCAAAAAAACCCAAAAACTTCGTTCTCACAGGATTCTCCACCACTTCACCTACAAATCGTACTAAAAATGAAAAAAGGGTACCCAATGATTTATCTATTAACTATTCTCGCTACTAGATAGGAGGCTTCAAACCCTCATAACTCGATGTACGAAACAAAAAACCATGTGTGAAATTATTATTGTTTATGTTACCTGTTTAGTATTTGATGTAGGGGTAAATATTTTTCAGAGAAATTTATTTGACAAAACCCTAAGGTGTTGAAGCCATGGATGTCACTGGAGCTTTCATTAAGGACGTCAAGCGCGTTGTAATAAAGGTATTTTAGAGCACTAAATATGTTTGCATTCCATTGTTTTTATTTTTGCTCTTGTTTTAGTTCAATTTGAAGTTTTTATTTTTAGTTTTTAGAGAAATAATCAACTCTGACCATTTTTGTTTTGCACAATTGTAATGATATGGCGTATCAATATTTTTGTCGTCAAAAGCTATTTTGGTTTTAAATAAATTATGCAGCAAGTTGACGGGTCTACCTCAACCCTTTATTTTGTTTCATTTAGCTAGAATTTATATTCATGTCAAGAAATTTGGATACTATATTTTATAACAATGAAAATAGGGTACCCAAGTGACTAATCTACTACTAGATCAAATGCTTCAAACCCTCATAACTCGATGTACGAAACAAAAAACCATGCATGAAATTATTGGTGTTTTTGTTACCTGTTTAGTATTTGATGTAGGGGTAAATATTTTTCAAAGAAATTTATTTGACAAAACCATAAGGTGTTGAACCCATGGATGTCACTGGAGCTTTCATCAAGGATGTCAAGCGCGTTGTAATAAAGGTATTTAAGAGCACTAAAGATGTTTGCATTCCATTATTTTTATTTTTTCTCTTGTTTTAGTTCAATTTGAAGTTTTTATTTTTATTTTTGAGAGAAATAATCATCTCTGACCATTTTTGTTCTGCACAAGTGTAATAATGTGGCCCATATGCTAACCCTTGATTTGCTTTGATTTAGGTTCAATTTAACTTCTCATTAGCTCATGTGAACATTATAACCATTTTGTTACTTTTTTCAGGCCCATTTAACTTTTTGTTTATTGACAAGAATATTTGAATCTTTATTTTAAGAATCCGTGATAATTTATAGTAGTTGAGCATTTATGCTTTTTGCAGTACTTTGTTACTGATTACCGAGCACTTTTTCTTTCTATGACGGGTACTTTTGAGGTTGCCCTATTTTTTATGTTGATTGAAGGAACCAGATTTCCTATTTTTATGCCAAAGGCGTTCCCTATTAGAATCGGGTGTGGCTCGCTCGACACCGCTCAGAATGTGGACGACAAAGATTGAATTTTGAGGGCATGCATTGAAGTATGGTGATGGTGTTATCTCTGCTTCTAACACCGCAAACCGTGCGTGTGAATGCAATGTCTCCTTGCTTCTACACACCGTACCACCAATACATTTGGCAACCATGTATGGCCATTTGCAACTTGTGACAAAATTGGTCGAAACAAATTCAAACACATGTAATCGAATGAATAATGATGGAATTGCAACATTTCATATTGCGGTGCAGAAGGATTTCGTGGATATACTCAGGTGTTTGATTGGTAGGGCACCAGATTGTATTCACATGTTAGGAAATGAAAACAAGAATGCCTCACACTTTGCTATGGAAAATCAAAATTATAGGTTGGCTTTAGAATGCGCTTGCAAGCATGTTAGAAATTTAAGATAAGGTGTTTTGACATCATTTTAACGTTTAGATAAAAATGATTTATACATTTTCATATTCTTTCATATTTATGTTAAACGTGCGTTCCCTAGAACACAAGCTTGAGCTTTGAGGCTTCTAAAATTGCAGACCCAAATAATTTGGGTATGACCACCTACTATTCAAATAAAACCACATTCCTCTCACAACATAATAACTCTAACAATTGCACTTTGACATATTTGTCGTGTCGTTCTTGGACGGTAAAGATTCAACTTGTTTTCCCTTTCTATTTTTGTCACCCTCTAACTTCTCCACCCTCTACCCTGGTCTTCTTCACCCCTCTTCCTCTCCTATTATTTCTCTCTCGAATCTAACTCTTTCAAAAGATCCCCTTCGGTGTTTCCCTCCTACATTTCAAGTATGATTGCTAGTAAATATGAATACACAAAGAAATAGTCTTTAGCCATGAAACATTGTGTGGGGTTCACTTCAGTAAATTCTTTCAATCCTTGGCTCAACAAGTACATGGTACATTGATCCAAATTTGATGCCAACACCGTGTTTTATTTTGAATTTTCTGCTAAAGTCAAAGTAAGCTAAAACCCTAAATAAGCAGTGTAAGATCTGGCCTAAAATATAGGCATGCAAAATATTATATAGAATCTAACCTGACCTCCCTTTAGATCATGAAGAAACAAAACAAACTCCAAAGATAACAATAGTCTTCATCCCCATACTATATTATCCAATTCTTGAACCACCCCTCACCTGCCATGATCTTTTCAATCATGCCAAATTACCTCCGCCGTCCTCTTTTGTATCTGTGAGATTGAAAATAAAATGCAAGACTTCATCTTATCTATAAACCATTTCATCGGTCTAACCGTGAACTCACTACTTAAATTCTTAGAACATCATCTACAAAAGTGGATTTTTCAGAAGTAAATATTGATTCACCTTAATCCAAAAATTCAATCTATGACCATACTAGATAGAATGTAGCACCATTAAATACAAAAATTTATCCAATAAGGCAAATCAAAGTTTGAAAATCAATCTATAACTCGATAATATTGTTAGTAACAACAAACAGTGCTTTTATGTCAAAAACTTGTATAGCACTATACTTGCCACAAAATTCACCAATGGAATCCAAACTGATGAGCCTGTTAGATAATATGGATACAATGCAGCAAAAATAATATCCCACGACAAACTTAACTACAAAACCTCAAATAGCAGAGAATGTGACATAAAAGTAACTTTACATGAGCAGGCAATCAATATATGAATGTATAACTCTGTCCAGGTTTCAAGTTAATCTAAGCTCGATTGTCAAGCTTGACTTTCCCACCGCTTTGAACATCTTTACCTGATCATACATAATTTGAAACCAAAAATCATTATCTGACTTCGATGCAAGAATCCCAAGGCTAACACTGTTTTTCAGATTACTCAGCAGTAGCTTCAAAGCATTATTTTGCTGTAGTTACAGTCTCGGTCAATATTCAAGTTCCCTGGAAAAATGATCATAATAATTAAGAAAAAGCTAAGAATTAATAATTAACCATGAAACGTTATGTGAGATTCACTTAGTCAGACAACTCCAGTTGGATACACTACAAACATTAAAGGAACTCTGTCCAGGATTTAAGTTAATGTAATCACATCCCAAGGAAAGGAAAACTAGAAGAAAATGTCCCATTTTGAACCTTGGTCATGCTGCTCAATGGAAAAGCATCTTCTTGATCTTCATCTATGGCCATCCAACTAATTATCCCAAACTCATTGCAGTTACGTAGTCAATTAGGTTCTACCAGTCCACCACTTCACCGGTTCAGCTTATGACCTTACCACCGAAAATTGTTATCATTTATATAAAAGTCAACTTCATCAAAAACTGAATTGCACTTAGAATCAAGATGATTCACATTACTCAACCAAGTCGATCTAAGCAGTGTGGATAGATTGTGATAATCATAGATATTGTTCTTAGCCCAAACATAATTTTTAACACTGTAATTGTCTGTTATATTCATGGCTGCAAGCAAAACAAAAATATAAAGAATCTTTAGCTTAATTATAGAACAGTATAGTACAGGTCTCTACATAACAGACTTTTTCCTAAAAGAAATTTGCCACTACATTCTAATCAAATCAGTTTGTCACTAGATTTCCAACGAAATGAGTAGAAATTTGCAACTTGTTTGTGAAAGGAGTTTTATAAATATCAAATCCAAAGTTAGTTACTATAAATACAACAAATAATCTCATCATCTACAACAACGATGTATATGCAAACCTTGAGGTGTGAATCAACATATAAGATTATATCTTTTGCAGCAAATTATACAAAGAACCCAACATCCTTAGGTAATTACACCTGTGTCTGAATCTCATCAAATACAACAATATCTATGCAAACCTTGACTTGTGAATCTCCATATAACCTTATAACTTTTGCATCAAATATTACCAAGAACCCAACATCCTTAGCCAATTAGACCTGTAGATGTGAACAGGGGCCTCAAATGATTCACATGGATGGTTTTTCTATTGAATGCATCAATCGTCTGGGTTAAAATCAATATTATTTCATGAATGAACTGAATCCATCCAATAGCATAAATCCTTAGGCGATTAGACCTGTGTATGTAAGCAGGGGCCATAAATGATTCACATGGATGATCTTTCTATTGGATGAATCAATCCCCAAAATTAATATGAATATTTAGTGATTGAACAGAATCTATCCAATAGCATAATGGAATGCTTATTCCTCGTGGAACAAAAAAAACATGGGATAACTGACCACTTTCCCCTTACTAAAAAGTTGTGAATTGGTTCAGGTTAATCCCAAAGGATGTAAACCATCCAAATTCTCAAGAACAGACCCCTTTTTAAAAGTAGATATCCATAAACAAAGAGAACTAAAAACCATTACAGGTAAACCAAAACCAGAACCTAAGCCATCTAAATCTGAGTCTATAAGTTAGAAACAAGAGACTACAAAAAAACCTATTCAAAAAGAACTACGGCCAGGTCATTGATATTGCACAACAAAATGAACAATGCAAGACTACCCTTCCGGCCTTCACTTACTTATATTACACTAATAAATAAATACTTCAAATTTTATGAATCTGCTAAACACCCATTTCAAAGAGCTGAAATTCCAAAGAGCCCATAAATCTATTCCTCATTTACTGACAAACCAGGAACAATAAAAACACCTCCAAAAACTTCTATATTCACTAAATAGAACACATAAATCTATTTGCCAGAAAAATTATGAAAGACCCACTTACAATATTTTTCAAAAAACCTGTGAATCTGCTGCATCTGCAACGAGGGGCAGTCTAGGAACCTAACCCAGAAGGCAAGAGCTCGAACCATACACAAGACAAGTTATCAGGAAAAGAAAAACAATATTATCAAAACTAATCAACAGGTTAAGGCCAATCCCTTCTCCAGGTCCAAAGCTCCGGTCCACCAAATCAGGAAAAATGAGAATAACATCCAGCACAATTGCTTGCATAACATTGAACCGCACATAGCGACTTAAATTGGGGTTTCTTACAACAGCAAAGTAGAATAAGAAAAACACAAGAAAGCTCGAAAAGGGGAAGCTCCTGTATAGTCTAATGGCGGGTAAAAGGGGTTGGAGTAGCAGCTGTACAGAAGGGAATTCATTTAAGAAAAAGCGACCGTATTGAACTCCGTCGAAGAAGGGGAGAAAGTACCCAACTCCTGCAATCAGTCGATCTGCTACAGGCACAGAATTGTTCTTGTTGTTTCCTTTGGTACACAGAATTATCAGTGGCTGTTTCTGCGATGGGAATCCAATCTGCAACATGATGATCTTCCAACATTGAGAAATTTCGGAGTAGAAATCAATGTGGGTGATATTTTTCCCGTGTGTGAAGGGTTGTCAAAGATGAGGCATTGAACAAAAGAGAAACCGCCATTATAGCTTTGGAGAACAGCTCTGAAACAAAAGGAAAAAACTTATCGTCCGTTCATGCTACCAGTGGAGATTTTTGGGATTAAATAGCTCCTCAATTACCAATAAATAAGATAGTATAGAGCCCGCCATATAGGAGGAAGCGGTGGAGGGATATTTTGGATTTTATATCTAAGGGATTATTTGGAGACCATGGTAAGGGTTTGACGTACATTTATGACTGCTCAACACTTTTGAGTGAGGTAATTTTTAATATTCTTCAAAAATATTAACAACATTATTTATATCTTACTAATAAAATATATAAAAGATTATTTTGTATTTATTTAATTATATAAAAATTGACGGTCATATTTTAAGTATGCAAGTCATATGCAATGGTTATTTCAAAAATTACAAGTATATTACGTCTAAAATCACAAAAAAACGTTTAAACGACCGCCAAATTTAACCCTTGTGGGCATCCCAAGGACATGTACTTTCCTTACGAAATATTTAGCAAAATGGTGTCATTCGTAATTTAAATTGTGTAACTTGTTTTTCAAATATTTACTAGGATGGGAAGAAGGGGTGGGATGTGATTCTCGACAAATTTTATTTTTCTATTAAATTTGACATCCATTTGACCAACACAAGAATTTGGACCATAAATTTGATGACTACTTGATTGTCACTTAAAAGTTTTATATTTTTAACTTTGAAAACTCAATCAAAAATAGTAATATCTTGGTCATATTGTAGAGTTTGAGGCCCTTTTTTTGTAAAATACTTTTTCATTAATCTTTGAGAAATATGAACATAATATAATAGAATTATTAATCAATATGATATGTACAAAAACTAAAATAAAAGCCTTGAAATTAATATCTATTGTCATTTCGAAATAGATGTAGTTAAGACATTTGTATTAGTTGACAAAACTCTTAAAACTTTATACAATTACCATTTGTTAAAACATTCTATCGGAATCTTTAAAGCATGTTGTGTGACTTGATAGCCCCCACCATGTTTTGTGTTTGTTTTTGTTTTTCCTCCCTTCCCCTCTTTTTTTGGGGGGTTCGAGATTTCTTGCCTCAATTCAATCTTTGGGTATGCTCTCCTCAATTTTGTATAGAGAATAATTTTCAGTATAACATCAATGTATATATAAAATTATACATTTTGTAAAAATGAAGATGAATTAGAGGAGCATTTTATATTTAGGTGTCGATTATATACAAAAAGATTTGTGGTAGGTTTTAATACTTCTTTAAAGGAAATAATCTACATATAAAATCTTATTTATTTTAAGGATTATATATGTGTAGCTTTATTATGCCGAAGGGTGTTTTTATAGCGAGAAGCTTGCACCCTTTAGTGTGTCGAAAGTTGCTCACAAAAGTGTGGATTGTAGATTTTGGTGGATTGTATCAACGTCCTTTGCATGTGAATCTTGACAGTAGGTTTTCTCTATGCCCATCTAATTGGAATTGCTTTATGCCTCTCTTTGCCACATCAATGTCGACCACCTCGTAGATGTCGGCCTCTACTTCCGTCATGGATGAGTCGTCCGAGTTATGCTAACAAAATTATAATAATGTTATTGTTGATGCATCTTGGTAGTCATGCCCCTCCGAATCCGTGCGGTGTGTCGATAACGAGTATATACATACAATATCATATTATATTATGAACTTGTCCTTTTAGAGTCTACTTGAGATTTTTTTAGAACGTGTTTAAATATTTTAGGATTATTTATGTGAAATGACACCCTCTTTTGCACATTACCAATTTATTTAGCTATTGTTGATGTGTAAAGTGGTTTTACATTAAGAATACACTAAAGGAAAGGAATGTAATCATAAATTATTGTTTGTAATTACATTTTCAACACAATTGAATTGTTTATAATATAATACTAATGTGGTATGTTTAGAATTTATAATTCATATAGTTTAAATTTAATGGTTCTTTACATGTTTTTTCTTTATACTAACAAAAATTCACAAATTTTTAAAATCTAGTTGCATCTCATTTGAATATTTAAAATATGTTTATTCTTTTTAGATAGAGATATGTACTAGTACTTGCACTAAAAGGAGGTGTAATGTTACGTTGATAGTTAAAAAATAGAACGCGTTGACTTTGGTAAATGGAAACATGCATGTCATGAAAGATAGCTGGAAAATGACACCACTAATGTGTTGTCGGAAAACATGAATAATGGCCGACAAATTTTTTTTGATAGAAAACGAATTTAGAGATAGAATCATTCATTCAATCTTTTTATGAAATTTATGACATTTTCTTTAATTTTGTTTTTTTCCATGAATTTTCTTATTCGTGCCATTAAATTATCCATATTATATGAATGTGTGTCTTTTTATAAGGATTAATGAAATGAATGTGGTAAAATATTCAATCTTAAACACACACACACACACACACACACACACACACACACACATCTTATTTTATATATTTACGCTAAAAGGCGTGTTTACATGTAGAAAGCATGAGGGCTTTGACCACATATTGTAATTCACCACTATGTCATAAGTTAGATCGTATCAATGACCTCGATAAAGTAATATAATCCGTTTTAGGATTTTTCCTATCCATATGAGGCTTCCATGTACGAGATCGAGTTCATTAAAAGACATCATGGGATAGTATGCGTGTTGGTCATTAAGCGATGAAATGGATGTTTTTTTGTCTTTTTGCTTGATTCTATTATGTATTTTCATAGCAGTATCTCTCTGTGAGCCTTTACAACCATCAAGAAAGGAGTATTGGAGGTTTGTTCAAAGCAAGAAATGATGGGTGCTTACGGAACTGATAATAACGTTGTTCCTTGAGTTTTTAATGGCAACGAGAGGCACTAACGACAAGGGTTACATTGCCACTTGAAGCTAGGAAATGACAATATTATTGTTGAGGCATCATTTTTCTTCCTTGACGAGGCAAAGACTTTCACAAGGATATCCTGAGTTCCGCTCCTTTACCAATATGGGGACCATGCATGCACTGGGCAGTAGAGGGATTTTGTTTGTTGTAGGGTGAAAAACACTTAGTTTGAATTGTATTATTAAAGTTATGTTGTGGAAGATAGATTGCACGTTCTTTGTGGTTGGTTATTGAATGTACCTTACCATTGTGAGTTCGATGACAAATTGTGAGAAATAAAGTAATTGTTCCATATCTGCATTAAATATATATAACTTAGAGCTTATATATCATTTCCTTTCCATTTAGTTAGATTTGTAAATGTTGCTTATTCGCTTTGTAATTTTGAATTTATATGACACCATTAAAATCCCACTGTTAGTCATCTATTCTTGCCATATACCATCAGACATGCCATCGTTGCAAATAATAGTAGAAAATGAAAACAATGAGCAAAAATTTGTCAAGAAATAGGACATGAAGCTCAAATCAACTTCAATAAGACCCACATCCAATTGATTTAATTGTTTAGGTATGGATTTAGTTGTTTCGTTGGAATTGATTTTTGAGATTTATTTTAACATTTTTAACACATTTGAACTCTAATTTAATTTTGAATATTATTAATAGATTGCATATTTTTAGTAACTAATTATTCCATGACTATAATTTTCAAGACATGAATTGTTTAATCAATGAATTTTTGTGTGTCGATTATTCTCGTGTGCTTGCTCAAGCTTGAAAATTAAAAGGGAGGTTTTTCGGGCTTTTCTCACTTTTGATGTGGTCCCTTTAAACACAAATTGCATTCATGTTAATAATACGGGTGAGATCAAGATGATAAAGTGGAGCACATATCATATATTATTTAGGTAAGAAAAATATAAGTCGGGGAATGGGTGTGGGACATGTAGGTATTTAATTCCCACATTTTTAGCAAGATATCACCTATTATCCTACAAATACTTGAGCTTGGCTGAAAAATTAACGTTTATTGGGTTTTCCTCATTTTTAAATTTTGGTCCCTTTAAATGTGAATTGCATTCATGTGCATGATGCAAGAGAGATCGAGAAATTGGAGCACATATCAAATATTATTTGGGGAACAATCTAACTTGTGGAATAATTGTGGGGTATGCATGTATTAAATTATCACATTTTATTTCAGACCTTCAATTCATGTCTTTATCTTCCTTGAACATTCCTTTTATGCGTCCTCACTACTTAATCCCAAGAAGTAATTTCAGTTGTTAGGTTGCCATCTCAACACACCTCTTGAGTGAGAAACTCCATTGCCAAAAGCACATTCCATTTCCCTTCATGCTTCTAAGGTGTACTTCACCTACATCATTCACATCTAGAAAAACTACATGCCTCACGGCTAGAGGCAAACTATATTTTTTTATTGATAGCTATACAAAAACCCTAATCACAATTGTGTATGAAACCCCTACCCTTGGGTTTTAGGTCCACTTGACATATCCTTGTCTCTAAATTATCCATTAAAACACGCAAGTGAATCCCCTTGTAAGGGTTTAATTCTCATGTTTTTACTAATTCATGGAGTAGGTGTGGGACATGTAGGTATTTAATTCCAGGGTTTACTTCACCTACATTGTTCACAAGTGTAAATATTATGTGTCACATGGCTAGGGACAAACCCGGTCTTTTCCTTATAGCTACATAGAAACCTTGATCCCAATTTCGTATGAAACCCCTAATTGTAATTATGTATAGAACCCTTTTCACATTTGTGTATAAGGTAGAGCACATAACATATATTATTTGGGTAGGAATAATCTAAATCGAGGAATAAGTGTGGGACATGAAAGGATTTAATTCCCACATTTTTACTAAGTCATGGAATAGGTGTGGGACATGCATGTATTTAATTCCCATGTTTTTATTTAAAAATCCCTCTTTCGAATGACAAATAAAATACACCTTTTTCTCATATGGCCAACTACTAGAGTGGCTCAATTATCAATGATTGTTCAAGAATCACCTATTCCCTATAAATACTCAAGCTTGAAACCTGAAAAAATAGACGTTTATTGGGTTTTCCTCATTTTTACATTTTTGTCCCTTTAAATGCAAATTGCATTCATGTGCATAATGTGTGTGAGAAAGAGACAAAAAATGGATCACATAATGCATTTTAATTTTTAACCTTCAATTCATGTCTTTTCCTTCCTTGAACATTCCTTTTACGCATCCTTTTTGTTTGATTCAAAGGGGTAATGTCGATTTGTCAGGTTGTAATCTCAGTAGACCTCCCTCCCAATTGCAAGCATTGTCCTGGCCACAAGCACATTGCATTTCCCTTCACATTTCGGTGTACTTCACCTGCATCATCCGCACTTAGAAAAATACTTGCCTCACGGCTAGAGACAAACCTTGTTCATTGCCCCTAATAGTTACAGAGAAACCCTAATTGTAATTGTGTATGCAACCCCTACCCTAGGATTTTAGGTCCACACCACATATCCTTGTTTCTAAATTAACCCTTGAAACACATAAGTGAATTCCCCTTGCATTTATTTGTGTTCTAACTACATGTAAAATGTAAGAGCTAAAATTGCAAACAATAACTATTGACATCGGCAATATTGATTGATCACTCTTTTCTTTTTTAGATATCTCCAAAATATGTTTCCTTGACCTCTTTCACACCATATGAAATTTTCTTTCAAACAATTGACACACTAAATGTCATGCAGTCAAAAAACCTTTCCACCATAAAATATGTAAAATGAAAAAATAACACAATTTGCTTGTCAAATAACATCTTCTTCTACCCCCTACGTCCATTCCCCATACAACCTCAATTATCAATTATTATTCCTGCATCACCTACTTCACTATAATTTCTCAATCTTAAATCAAACAAACATGCATGCAAAGTGTTACAAGAAGCAAGCAATGTCGTTGGGTCTCAAATTGGGACCCTAGTGAAGTCTCATACATTTTTATTTTGGCCCCTTTAAGCTCACATTGCACTCACATGAATAAATCACATTACATTAAATTATGATTGAGTGGAACACATATAATAACTATTTATTGGAAGGAATAATACGCTTCATGGAATAGGTGTGGGGCATGTAGGTATATGCGGTTAGGCTCCAAAGTTGAAACATGTTGGTTTTTTTTTTTTTAATTTTATTTTTCCCCTTTAGATGTAAATTTCACTCACATGAATACTGCACTACCCTAATTGTTAACCTGATATTTGGAGAAAAACACAAATCTACATTTTGCATGATATCGCTACCTAATAATTCTAAGTACACTCTACGTGTTCTTGTCACTAACATGTCCCGTGAAACATACATTCAAATTCCCCTTACATTTACATTTTTCTAACTACCCAATAAAGTCAAGAGCTA
Source organism: Taxus wallichiana var. yunnanensis (assembly GCA_018340775.1). NCBI lineage: Eukaryota > Viridiplantae > Streptophyta > Pinopsida > Cupressales > Taxaceae > Taxus > Taxus wallichiana. The sequence goes on from CM031239.1 coordinate 842,149,261, forward strand.
AAAATTCAAACAAGTATTCACCTTGACAAAATTTTCCATCTCGCTACTTGCATTTTGAGATATCTCCCTCTACAGTTTCATCGACATCTTTCCCAACATGAGTTTTCTTCTTCGTATGATTGAAAAACATGTTGTGCTCTTCGAGAGAGGGTATATTTTCACATTAGCTCCTCAATTCCTCTTTCCTTTCCCATACACTTCTCCACCTTGAAGAACCATTTGCTAAATCCCTCTTCTTGTCCCATTGTTCCTCTACATCCAATTTCTCTTCTTCAAGTATATCCCTTTTGGAATTCACATCATACATTTCACATATGATTGTTATTTTATTATAGATATGGTCTCTTTGAGAGTTATCAATACAATTCTTTACTCAATCATTTAATTTCACACTCGACTTCAACATCAAATTTAGAGTCAGTAAACAAACCCCTATCATACTCGGGTGTTACTAGTTATTAGGAGAAATATATGAATAACTTAATGTTGGAAAACATAAACACTAAGAGGGGAGGGGTGAATCGGTGCTTCTAAAATCTTTGAAAACACTTATAATACTCAAAATCCATTCAATCTTAATCATCCTTTACCATGATGGAACAATGACATTCAAACATAATCAAATAAGAAACAAGCACACATGAAGACAATGTTTAATGTGGGAAACCCTTAAAGGGAAAAACAAACTGAGATCAATGCACTATAAGGAAAATTATCCTATAAAAATTATGAGGATTTAAATTTGTTGAGCACCCACTCAGCTTGAAGCACCAACTCCAAAAAAAATTTCAAGCACCAACTCGCAACAATTCAGTCAAACACCCACTTGTCCTTTTGCAAGATCAACTTACAAGGAAGCACCAACTCCCTACTATGTTAAGCACCCACTTAGTATTTTAAGATTTTTAATCACCTTTATCTAGTTGCTTGAATAAAAAAATTATCTCTTACTCATCTCCTCTATCTTCATCTTCCTTCATTCACACACCTTGATTCACCTATCTTCTCTTTACTAAATATTGTTGCAAGTACAGGTCTTCAAAGCCTCTTTCACACTTATGTTTTTTCCTCATTCACACATGAATTATCTCATCTTTCTCCTCTCTCTTAGTTCATTATTCTTATCAAAACATACTTCTCCTAATAAATACCACAAGGCATACACATTTTTTTTTCATACACAAGGATGAACCTTGTTTTTCATGTCCTCATTCTGTTGCCAAAGTTGCATAGTCATCAAAAACTATTTTTCATGCATAATTATACATACATATACATGAGGATGTCCACTCTTACACCTCTTCAACTTCGTGTCCTAACCACTTCACTTTTTAACCTCCTCAACTCATATAAGGGAGCTAACATGACATCACTTAAAGCGCCATAATGCCATCATTACGTCTACAAGATGTCAGTTACAAGATATGATATTTATTGGGATTTTCATGACATATATGACTCTAATGAAGACTTAGAAAACCTTCATGAGGTTTCTGAACCTCTGAAACAACTAAAAACATTCCATTTTCAATATGTCATTTGCACTTTGTAATTGTCATATTCTTCTTGTCTTCTTCCCAACGTAGATTCCTTTGTCTTCTTGATAGTATAAGTCATACCCAGTGTTATGGAGTGTAATAGAATATTACAAAGGTCTTATAATAGCCTTATAAATCCTTTACATACTCTACAACTCGCCATTTTCTCAACAAACCTCCATTAGAGCTCATATGCTCCACTAGGTGCATGGACTTCAAAAATACAGTCTTATTTTGGATGCATGCACTCACTCTAGTATGAAAATAGTGCAATGGAAACATGAAGGAGAAATCTTCGATATTTAAACAACATCATCAAATTATTGGGATAATGCAGGTCAAGTCACAAGACTTCATTTCATCTCTTCTTCTCAGCTTGATATTCATCATACATGAACTCAAGAACACAATCATGAAGATTGCTTCACCAACACCAAAGTATGATCTTTCAAGACTTATTAATGATTGGAGAGTGTTTCATGTGATCTCTAGTTTATCTTCACAAACTTGTAGTAACTCAATCATCTTAATTTTCATCAAGAACCACTGATTAGGACAAGGTCCTAATGGAGTTATAGACACAGAAAATTAGTCCTCACAAAATGAGTTAATTCACCCATAAAATCACCTGATCATGGAGCCTATGGAACCTTTATATAAATATAAGCTCCTTGTTAAAATTTTCAAACCAACAACATGCTTCATTTCAAGGTTTATAACATGGATATGCTTGCATTTTAAGGTTTTTCTCAAACTAGGTTTTAGACCACAAAAATCAGTCTTGTCTAAGATCTCTTCCAACACTCTAAAACAAACTTTCATACCAAAAAAATGTTTGAATAATTCATCTAACACCTCTACTCCATATTAAATCACTTGTTTACATGATTTATGTGGAGAAAATCACATTTTCTCTTTCATTTCTCATACCTTCTTAATAGGGCTAATGGGACAAGTTTTGCCACCATTAGAACTTAGGAAAAAAACACTTCACCAAATAAATTAATGGGATTCAACATGTCATATAAGACCTATATCAACCATCCAATCTCACTTTTCACTTAAACAACATGTCAGCACATCAAAACCTCTTTAAACAAACTTGACTATTTTTTCCCTTATTAGGCCTTAAGCGGTAGGTCATCTTAGTTTCCTATTTCAAGAAAATTATGAAAGTAAATCACTTGAAAATTATCAAATAAACTTGGGGCATCTCCCAATATTTCTCCCATAATTTTCCTTTCACCATGTAATTTCGATCACATGACTGTACCATCAAGTTTCTTCAAAACAAGCTTATTTATGTACCTTACCAACTGATCTAGAAAATGATACCACCACCAAAATGAATTAGGAAGAGTCCTCTACAAGACAAAATAATCAACTTATATCACACAAGTAATTTTGTGACCAAATTATTCAATTCTTATCCATCGCTTTTAAAGGAGGGTTTTACGAGGGTTTGGAACCTACTTAGCTTCTTAAGGATCATTCATAAAGCTTAGGCCATTATTCTTTCTCATTCCACTTGAAAAATTCTCTTAACTCCATACCCAAACATTGATGAAAGACTTCGGATACCATGCAAAATTTTAACATATGAATGGGCACTTCAAACTCAACCCTCCAAATGGAAATGGCCATTTTAGGAGCTTGTTGGGACTAAAACTTCATTTTCTTGCTTTTTACTTTGAGTTTTGACTAGATACTTTGTCCACGGTGATGTATTGGCCTCCTTGACATGTCCCAAAGTGCTCATTTAGCTCTACACCTACCTTAAACTCATCATTCACCTTGATTTTCTCATGCTCTTCTAGCTTGTCCTCAAGAACATGTCTCCAAATGACCTCAAACCCACATCTAATAGCTAAATCCGACTGTTCCACCTTCCAAATCATCTCTACACTATCATCATATACAATCTATGCTTTCACTATGATGTTATATCTTGCTTTGCTCTAGAGTTCAAGACATGTTTGTACTAGGTCTTAGAATTAGGCCTAGTTGAGCTTGTTTCAACCGAAAGTACATGAACCTATCTTGTTCTCCATCATGAGTTCACTCACACACCTTTTAAATGAGATATATCATTCCTTTGCACGTCCTTATGGGATCACTTAGCTTTCCAACTCACTTCCATGCTTCATTAGGCGTCCCCTAGCACCTAGACTGGGTCTAGATAACCACCTATAAACCATGCTCAAACATGTACCTACACTCTGAGATTCACATGAGTGTTTTAACATAATCTCTTCATGATATCCATTCATTGACCATGCTTATCTATCTATCTCATTCCTTCAATCCACCACACCATGTCATCTTACTAACTAGGCCTCTCTTTGGACCAATCTAATATCATTGTCTTTACCATTGAAACCAAGTCATATCTTGTTTATCCATGGCATCATCATTACAAACATCCTATGGACCCCATACAACTTTTTCAGTAATGAGTATACACCTTTTTCATCAATGAAAACCAAGCACTCACATGCCAACACTTAACTCTTCTTTTTTAACCAAGTTGAATCGGTGGCCGAATGATGTGAGTGGTGCAATGCTTTTAGTGCACTTTTAGTAGGTGTTGTCCAAATTTATCATTCATTATGAATTTAATACAATAGCTACTAAAGAAACTAGAAACTTAGAAATGAAGGAGGGCTTATGTTACCTTAGATGCGATACGGGTGTTAGATGGCTTATGCTCGCATACAACTTGATATACCTACAAAAATAGAACAAGGATGGATTAAATAGACATATTATTGATTTGGATCAGACTGCAAGCATTTTACAAATGATATTCAATACACAAAGAAAGATATTCTATTCAACATACAGATTACAAATAATACTGAGGCTAATAAATAGCCATGGAAATAGAAAACTGACTTCCTACAAACCAGGAAGTCACACAACAAAACAACCCGTTAATATCATTACGGGTACAACAAAATTATATTGTGGAAACAATATAACAAACCTGTATTATTAATAATGAGTTATAATATAACTCATATTAATAATATTACAATAATAATGAGAGCACTATGATATTAAATCCTAACATTCCCCCCCTTAGTGCGAACATGGGGAAAACACCATCTTCAACCAAGCAGCATGCCGCTCCGTAGCTTGCACATGGTCTCGATCCTCAACACTGACTGTGGGAACTACATCATCCAGGGACCGTTCAACCTATTAGATGAATACATGAATTGGGACCGTTCAACCAATTCACATCAACCATCAAATCAGTCTGATCAAGAACACTTCCTGTAATAGTATCAATGGTACAAATCATTATCATCATGGGGGACACACAAGCACTACACTGCACACAGGAACAAGGATGCTCATCTGTTCTTATTCATCACACAAGACACAAAGATGTCACTAAAGTAGTTTGCGGCCTCTGAGGTAGTGACGAACTCGAGGACGCTGATTGTCCTCCTGCCTCCGTTGCCTCCATCCTCCAAATGACATACCGCTTAGGTCAGAGAAATGTGCTCAGACTTCTTTTCCGAACTTCTCATTTTTCGTAAAAGATGGTCTTTGTATTCTTTAGCTGTCAACCTTTTTCTTTTTAGAGATCTAGGTGGTTCAAATTCACTGTCACCTTCATATCCTTCTTCTAAATTTAGCATAGCTGAATTTTCTTGATCTTGTATATTTTTTATGTCTCTCTCCATGGTAATTGGTTCCATGAGAATACATTGTTTTCTTCTTTTCTTGACCATAGTGAGATAGGTGTCGGATACAACCGAAGATGCACCCCCTTTTTTTTTTTTTTTTTTTTTTACAAAATTATTTGACAATTTTCCTAATAATCACCTAAATGATGATAAAAAACTGACACAAATATATTTTTGACACTTTGACTCTGACTATTTTGACAGACTAATGAATCAATTTTTGACTAGATTTTTATAAAAACAATAATTGACTCAACAATACTTGTCTTACAAATATTTGACATTGAATCTCAAAATGAATAATTACAAAGACAACTTTGACTTTATTGAGAACATACAAAATCTTCAAACTTTTACTCCACAAAAATAAAATACAAGACTCTTTTTACAAAACACAACATAGACAATGGAAATAACTTAGGATGACTCTAATACTTTGAAACCTATATTAAAACACTAAACCATATTTTTGAATATGTACGGCATGGACAGAATTACCGAATTAAATTATTCCAGACCGTTATGTAGAGGAGATGTGTCGATGAGGTCGAAGCACCATGCAAGGCGATTTATCCGTTGGCGAGACCAATTTTTGATCTGATTTGCAGATAAATACGGAGCAGAGGAGCAACTCTCGTTGAAATCTAATATACACGTTTTGTGTATAAGCTTCAACTTTGCATGTACAGTGCCACTATCCCTTCTTGTCACTGTTCCACGTGATGTCCCTCCAAACAGCTCGTCAAATGTCAAGATGATGTGGGTCTGACTTTGTGAATATTAAAGCAAATCAACAGAATGGAGATGAGGTATTGGGCAGTCACGTGTTGCAGACGATCTGATAGAACATTTGACAAATAGTTTACACACCACAGCCTCTACCAAGCCGTATTCATCTAACAGCAGGTGTAAATAATGATTCCTCAAATCCTCTGCTGAATATAAATCCAACTACAAAACATTGTTACAGGCGGTGGGCAAACTACAATGTGGCACGATGTGGATGAAGATTGTAAAAAATAAGCACAGGCTACAGGTAGAAGAATGCACAAAGGACAGATCACAATTTTCTAGAAAGATCAGGTTGCAACGAATAGAGATGTACAAGAGAACATAATCAGGCTAAGAAATATGAATACATACTAAGTATTTACCATCAAAAGCACCAAGAACACAGATCTTGTTTCTGCAGGTTTCCACACGACTGCACAGGTATGTGAATGTGCGCACCAAGAAAAAACAACTGCAGACTCTCATCGAAATGAACCTTGCTCAAAGAATGGAGACCGGACGTATGGAAGAGGCATTTCTGGATCTCAAGCGCTCTGATACCAAATATTGATTTGGATCAGACTGCAAGCATTTTACAAATGATATTCAATACACAAAGAAAGATATTCTATTCAACATACTGATTACAAATAATACTGAGGCTAATAAATAGCCATGGAAATAGAAAACTGACTTCCTACAAACCAGGAAGTCACACAACAAAACACCCATTAATATCATTACGGGTACAACAAAATTATATTGTGGAAACAATATAACAAACCTGTATTATTAATAATGAGTTATAATATAACTCATATTAATAATATTACAATAATAATGAGAGCACTATGATATTAAATCCTAACACATATCCAGGGTTTCTGACAATGTGGTTCCAAGAAGTGATTATCTTCCTTTCGTGGATTTCAACCCCTATTTGTTTAGAAAAAGTGATGTAAAGGACAAGATTGTAGAAACAGGGAATATCACTGAATCTGGAAAGATGACAGAAATTACTCTAAAGGATAATTAGATGACAATAATTGTAAATTGATTATTACCTAGTCTAGGTTGAGAGCGACCCAAACTATGTAGAGGTAGGTCGACAATGACCTGGGAGGGTAGATCCGGACAGAGGGTGAATATACAAACTTCAAGGGTCCGAATGCCAAGTAGAGGATGACAGAAGCTTGTGTATGCTATGAGTAGTCCGCAGGAAGGGACTAAGGGAAGAAAACTCTAGGTTATGGTTGAAAATAGTAGTAGAAGAATTTTTTTAACAAACCGAGTCAGGTCAATGACGATCCGATTTGGGCGGTGACATCTTTATCAAAATTGGATAAATTCAAGGATGAATGGATGAGAAAGAAAACCGCAAGTAAAAGTACTGGGGGAAGGTTGTTGGCCAAGCTTTGAGTGTTGTTGTTGATGGTCTGATCCTGCAAGATATTAGATACAAGAAGTACCCAAATAATATGATAAAAACTAAATAAAGCAACATTGTGGTAATGATAAACCTCACGATGATGATCGTGAACGATGCAAGCACACTAAAAAGATGTCCTAGAAGATCTATGGATGTCTCAGAACTTCTCAGGCATGAGGAAGGATGCTCAGGCTGGGAGAAATCTTGAGAATTGCATGCATCTGATGATGAATAGAAGGAAGCAAGCTTAGTTTTAAAGGGGTCAATAAATACCAGTCGGGTCGCCATCGATCAGGGGGAAAGTTTCCCCACTGGGCATGATTTTCTACTTTTGATGGGATTTTTGTATTTTTAAAGATTGGGTGAGTGTTTTAAAGCATTTAGGCGGGAAAGAGATGAGATAAGGGTAGCTATGGCATAAAAATATATGGGAGAAAAGCTTAGAAAAGCAAAGGGATGAATTTAGGATAAAAACATCCTAAATGGCAAGATGAAGGGTATTAATTAATTAATAGGAATAAGGATTAATGTGGATAAGATAATTGGGCATGTAAGATATTAAATGATTAATTAATTAATGTCACTTAATTAATTAATGAGGATTAGATGGGCATTTAATTAAAGGAAGGGGGATAATTAAATAAATATGCACACACAGATGATGAGGGTATAAATACCGAATTTAGGTGTCTACATTTTGCCCCTTTTTGTTGAGTGGTTTGGGCTAGCAAGCCATGAGACAAAAACGATGAGAGTTGGATAAGGATAAAAGGAATTGATGATGAGATCCCCCTCAAACGGGGATCGATGACATCAAGGGAAATCGATGATGTGTTTGAAAAAGGTAGATGAAAAAGGGTAGGTGGGTGAAGAAAAATGGGTAAAATGATTACCAAGGAAAGATGCCCTAGGAAAAAGGATCGTAATAATGATGAAAACTATGGTAGTGACTCCAATATCACATCGGTAGGGGAAAATTGTGGTCTCAATGAAGATGGGCTACAACATTATGCAAACCAGTGAGTGGGTGAAGATCACTGCAGTATGGATGCAGGTCAGGATGACCAATGGGTCATAGGAAAGTCATCAAAGTATGCACAACTATATGTGAAAAGGTATGTGAAATCCTTCATACATAAGGAATCAAGCGAAAGGTATGCATCCACAAGGGATGAGGATGAATGATATGGTGCCTAATGGGACATGAAAAAGGCCAATAAGGCAAAATGAAAAATTGAGTGATGAAGTAATATGCCCTAAAGGGGGAAGCTATGGATGCAAAGGAAAAAAGGAAAAAGTCAAATATGCCCCAAATGGGGAAAGGTATGGCCGCAAAGGCAAAAAAAGGAAAAAGGAAAATATGCCCCAAGTGGGGAAAGGCATGGCCACAAAGGTGGACTTTGATGAAAAATAATGGTTCCCCAAGGATGAGCATGAATATGGCCATAATAGTGGACTTGATATAATGAATGTAATGCCCAAATGGGAAGATGAGTATGGCCTCAAAGGAGGACTTCGTGCATGGATTAGATAGGATTATAAAGTAAAATGCCCAAAAGAGGAGTGATTATGGCCATAGGTGTGGACTTAGGGATAAATATGATTAGCATACCCAAAGGAAAAGGAGATGGCCAAAGATGTGGACTTAGAGTCTTACATTAGGATTAAAATTCCTGAAGGAAAAATAAATGGCCACAAATGTGGACTTGAAGAGTTACATATGCCCAAAGGAAGAGTGATTATGGCCATGGGGTGTGGACTTAAAGAGTATGTATGCCTAGAGGAAGAAATAGTTTAAAATGTTGTATGAAAAATGCCCGGAGGGAAAATAGAGATGACCACAAGTGTAGACTTAATGGTCAACAATAAATGATGCCCTAGAAAGGGATGCAAGAAAGAGGGGGAAATCCCAAAATGGTTATTGCTAAGGCTAGTCAATGGCGACTGAGGCCAATTGATGATGACCCAAGAGGTTCAAAGGTGACCAAGTGTCGGTGGGATATATAAGCCTCGATTCGATCAATAATTCTCATTTTCATGTGGGAAACCAAGAGAGAGATTAGGTCAAGAGAAGAGAGATTGGGAAAATGGAGGCCTCCGAGCTATGAGGAAATGCCGAGGGTGTGAAGGATGGTGAGTAATAAAACTCACGCTGGTTTTTTATTTAGTTTCATGTTTTATTTATTTTTTTGCATTTTTTACAAAAATTAGATGACGCTGTGAGGCGGTTGGCGCAAGTGTGAACGGGTGGGTCAATGTTGACTACCCTAAGGTGTGTCAAATGAATCCAAAATGTGTCAACCTAACTGGGTCGGTGTCAACTAGGGTTAGATTGGCTAAAAATGGATTTAGATGGACTTTAATGCATTTTTTTGGATAAGAGATCTAGTGTAGGTATGTTCTGTTTGTGATTGCAGCCGAGAGACCTTTATCCGAGAGATCGAGTGTTAGCTCCATATGAAGATCATAGGGGATGTGATAAATGTTGAGTGGGATCATTTGTTTGTAGTTAGATTAGGAGGATTTAGACATTATCAGAGGATCCCACAAGATGTGGGGCTTATGATTGCTTTGGTTGCCGAGAGGTGGAAAAGGGCATGTACATTCGGTTTCGGACGGGGGAGATGACTATCACCTTGGAGGATGTGTATCAAATTCTTAGGATGTCGATACAGGGATCATATAGTTACCATTACTAGTGATGATAGATTGATAGTTTTGACACGGCTATTCGAGGTGATGCATTATGTATAAAATTTTCTTTAGGGGCATTTTCCTATGAAAGAGAGATGAGATATGAGGTGGGGGTGGCACGTAGCTAGTTAATTTACATGGGGATGATGGAATATTCCTTGAATGTTTTTCTAGACTTAAGAGGAGCTCAATTTCCATGGGCGTTGACTGGTGTAGTGGTCGATATTTTTGATCATGGGACTATCTTCTCATTTGGGACTACCTTGTTGGCTCAAGTTTACCATGAGTTATTTAGATACATGACAAGTAGGAGGTCAGGGTTGGATGTAGGATTCTTGCTACACTATTGGGCTTACGAGCATATTGTAGTGATTAGGCCACCAGGGCTTCCATGGGTCACAAGAGACCATATTTAGTTAGAGGTGGGATTTCTGAGATGGAGGGATGATCACACCTTCGAAGACATGTGAGAGAGGGGTGGATTGGTATGTAGATCGGCTTGCAGAGTTGGATGTTGATCAGGTTAGATGGTGGCCATATCGGGATTTTCCTTCCGGCCTCGGTGTGGATGTGGAGCTATTGGGGATGAGGAGGATAAGATGGGTACAAGGGATACGACCAAAGATGATAGAGGTCATTCAGTTTGACAGGGTGAGACGATAACTTGGAGTCGTTTCAGTTAGTGCCTCATGATCCAATTTTGTACAGGAGGGAGGAGCTAGATAGAGAGCTACCGAGTCCTACTATGGCAAACCCATTGGAGGAGGAGGTTGCATCGTGAGATGATGATGATGATGATGATGATGATGTTGGAGTAGGAGCAGGATACTCCGATTGGCATACGAAAACATGGGTAGCTCGGGTGGTTGAGGAGGGAGGAGAGGAGGATATGGAGGAGATGGAGGTTGAGGTTGAGGTGGCTCTAGGAGGTAGTGGAGATCGATCAAGAGAGGTGCGCAGAGGTGGCGGGCTTACGTACCAAGCTAGATGAGATGAGAGTAGAAAGAGTCTGCAACAACAAGATGTAGTCACTTAGGAGAGAGACCGAGTTATTTAGGAGAGAGATCGCTACCACAAGTAGAGAGAGGCCTACAAGGCATGTTTTGGAGATTTGGATACTATTGTAGTGATATATTTGGCTAGTGGTGTTCGGTGTAGCACCATAGGGATAGGACAGATGGTACCCCGACATGATTTACATGGATAGATATAGAGTGCTATCTCGCAAAGGCTAGATATCGGGAGGGGTTTTTTTGAGAAGTTTTTAAAGACCCTCCGCTATTGGGAGCATCTTTAGAGGATGGAAGCCGGAGGAATAGGGCCATCTAGAGTACGGCTATTATGGCATACCCACAATGAGTAGTAGAGGGAGGCCACGAGGGTGGAAAAGATGCGTAGGGATCAGGTGTTGTGCTCGCCCAAGAGATGAGGATTTGAGAGCCTCAAATATTCACTTCATCGATTTTTATAGCATCTCGCTTTAAGGGAACCCCTATAGGGTTGGGATGTACTTGAGATACTTTTTGATATATGATATATGGTTTTGTCGTGGATTATCATGTGTTCATTATGTGATGTGATGGATCTTAATTTTGATGTGATGATGATTTTAGATTATATGTCATGATGATAACTTTTAGATTAGATGTGATGGTGATTTTAGATTATATGTTTGTTTTATACTTGATGATGATGGTGAAATAAATGTATGATTAGATTGTTATCTTAGATGTGCATGTGTATGGATGATGATATAAATGTGTAATGTGGTAATATGTTTTAAATTTAAATTTGATCATGATGATTATAATGTATATGGGTAAGATGTGATGGAAAAAATTGAGAATGAATGTGATTAATGATGGATGTAAGTTTAAATAAATGTGTTGTAAGATAGATAGATAACATATAGGTGATTGAGATGAAGAAAGATGTGCTGAAAGATGATACAATGGGATTAGGATAAAAATGCCTCGTAATAGTGGTGACCTATAGGTGCGAACAACACTATGCTATAGTGAGGAACGTATAAGGAAAAGATGCCTCCAACTACATTGGAGGTAAACAAAAAGGGGATCCAAGTAACGCAAGGCACATGTGACCAAAACAAGTGTTAGTAGATAACCAATGATAGTTATTCATTTCAAATATCATAAGGAAATGATGGATGAGATGATCTCATAAACCTAATGTTGACATGGCAAAGAGGTTTGAGATGAAACTTACATAGAGGAAAGAGGGTTCTCCAAAAGTGGTATTCCCTAAACTATGACCCGGCACTGGGAAGGGAAGGAGGAAGGGGAAGGAGAAAGCTTATCAATGCGAGAAGATTTCTTAGGATGCTAAAAAATGGAAGGATGTGTTGTCATGTGGATCATGCACCCATTGAATATATGAGTGATCCCGTGCAACGTTGGAACATCCCTAAGGTGTGGGACCTTGTCGCCTTGGGATGAACCTCTAGAGAAGGTCAACTTCCTTTCAAACCGGTGCATTTGATTTTGGATCAATTTGTAAGGCTACAAAACTTGAAAATAAAATAATCTACTATATTCTTGGGATAAAAGTGAGAGGAATTTAAACAACTAATAATTTAAAAGGGGTGATGCACCAAGTATAAACTGAACATAAATATCCACTTAATTGCACAATTAATATCCCAAAACAACGTATGACATGCACATTTCCTATAATATTTTCAATCAATGATTAGATGAATACAACACTTCAATAATAGAAAGGAAACAAAGTTTTCCACAATTGAAACATAAAGAGTTTATATCATTTCCCACAGAGACTAAAACAAGATAACTGATCTAAAGGTGAGTTAACCTATCATATCCAAGGAATTGAACATCCATAAGTGATAGATAAATTAATGAATAACACAATATACCAGATATTCAATGGAAAAATATTGTTCTGAATATTATTAAAAGGCTCAAAGTTGTTTTCAAACTCTTCCAAGATTGAAGAGTAATCACCAAAAGATCTAAAAGTCATCCATATAACATAATGCATATCACTATTTATAGACTAAGTAGGTTGAGCCATTACAACTCCACCCTTAACTAATTAATTACTAAAAATAGAGTGCATTAATGTTTTAGGGAAAAGACTCCCATAAAAATAGCAAAATAAGTTACACAAGTTTGACTAAGTCAACCCTACAACTTTGACCAATTCATAGCTTGGGAGCTGTCCATCAATGGATGTCAGGCTTATCTTGGGCCGGAAACACTCTTTCCATATTCGAGTTCTTCTTCATCATTTTCCCACATAGCCATTATGTTCTTGTATTCAATGAAACACTTGATAATTCCCTAGACTTCCTCTTCCTCTAGTCCACATGCATAATGGTTCACCACATCCCTTTGTCTCAACTTCCCGACAACTCTCATTGGTAATATTTTCAACTTACTCACAACCTTCTTTAGATGACTTATAAAATTTTGATATGAAACTAATTTGTAAATGGAATCAATACTGAAGGTCTTTGTCACATCATCATCCTCTTTGACCAAACTTTTGAAACTTGCTATAATTTGATCAACGGGAAGGACATCAATGGTCTCATTAGTGAACTTACAATGGATATTATCAAATTCCTCCGAAATTTTGTTCAATTCATCCATTACTTCAACCTATTTCTCATCCAATTTTTTTATTCAATCCTGCAATACCTATGTTCGAACTCCATGGATTTTGAAACTCAAATAACTTGGAGGCATCATCAATCACACCCTCCTAACAGAGCATATCCAAATTAATATATCTAATTTCTCTCCAAGTATTCAAATTAAGATCCAAATTATTATTATCCTCAGAGAGTATTTCATCCAATTTCATGATGGAATCTCTTTTAGCATATAAATCATTTTACAATTCTATTTTTTTTTTTATTAGCAGATTAGCTTCCTGAAGCATACATTCCATCCATCCACCAACTAACCTTCCTTTCTGGCCTATTTTCTCCACTATGTGGTAGGATGTATCCTCAAATATTGAGTAAATAGAAAGAGTGGTTGTAGTTTGTACTGGGTGTATAACTTTAGTAAGAAGAGCAGTGGGTTGCTCGATTTTCCCTTTTAACTCATCTTTAGTTTCCTTGTCTTTATTGTATTTTTCCAAACAATTACCAAGAGCTACTTGCACATCTTACTTAGCTCCTTCGTGAGTATATTTTCCTAATGCAAATTTGGAGATTTGGTAATCTGCCATTTGTGATGGTTTCTTTTTTCTTTCCTTCAGTGGGGGTAGTTAGTTCCATGATTATTTCCCGATTGGTCTCTAATGATGATTAGAATCAACTCTTGGCCACTTGGCTTTTCTCTTAGGAGTCGATCCAAAACACTTAAATCAATTACATCAACAATGGGCACCTTTTTCTTCTACTTAGGAGTATGCATTTGCATCTTTTGGGAATGAGAAGATGATGTAGACATTATCAATAACATTGTTATAGTATAACTTAGTGTACTAGACACTAGAATGACACTAGTGGCACTTATGGAGAGTGGAAGTGACATAGTGGTAATGGAGGGCATAATGGTCAAAATGGCCTCGGGGAGCAGATGAAATGGAAGTGGAAGTAAGAAGGAATTTTTGAGGAAGTTGAGTGGAAAACAAAGATTCTATCATCTCTCTTCTTGAGAGAGTGCAGAGAGAAGAAAATACTTGAGCCGTGGAAGGAGAAGGAAAGGAAGAAATGGGAAGGGAATAAACTGAAAATGATAACAGAGGGAGTGGGTTAGAAGGTGGAAAATATGCTAGGGAAGGAGGGAGAGAAAGTGACAATATATGAGACACGACTGGATAAGTACTTAAATCACTTTAGAAACCCGAAATTTAGGATATAAAACTTGGTAGTGGAAGCCTTTGTAGAAGATGAACCTCCTACAACAAATGAAAATTTCCATGTATTTATAATGGCCTTTTGGGTTGACCTTTTCCTCCTTAAAGATGAAGGGTGACTTGTTGTTGACTGGTCTTGAACTGTTCTTGTAGGTTGATCTGACACTTTGGGTGTGGTTCCCAAAGTTGCCAACTAGTTGTATGTTCTCTTTAAAATAGGCCCCACCATTTCTTTTGTATTGTTACATTATTCCCTATACCTATCAATCCAAGGCATAGGTTGGTTGGCAATATTATCCCTTTTGTAGGTAGGATCAAGTATCTCATCATCATCCTCTAACCCTTCAGAATATCTATAATGCCAAATTGTACTACCTCACTCAAAGTTAATCTTTTAAACTCTCTCTACCTTATAATAATTTCATCTCAAAAATGAATCCAAATATATTCTAATTGAGGAACATGTGTGCTTAGCTAGCCTATTTTCACTAAACTTACCCCAATAATCAAATTTCATTCTCGAATGAAACGTCTTCAGGGTGACTTGAGACATTTCTCCTTCCACATTCTTGGCTTTATAGATTTTGGCACAAGTATATCTCCCTATTGAAATGGTAAATTGGACCCCTTCCTTGTGTCACTTGATTTGGATTTTGTGATAATCCAACAACTAGAAAAGTAGCTCCAGTAATATCCACTTGTCACTTGAACATCTTGGCAACTTATTTGGGGCACCTAAGAATCATGGTACCCTGATATAAGTGAATGTCGAAATTGGAGATAAATGCCTCCCCATTCTCTCGACTTCTCCGCCCCATCCGAGATCCTTTAATTATATAAGTCCTTATCGAAATAATACAAAATAACAACAAAGAAAGCATCATTTACTCTTCTGAAATGCTTAATTCCTTCTTCCATGGTGAGTTGAGGATAGAAATCATAAATTTGGGAGGTGTTCCTAACCCTTTTAGATTCAAACCCGTATAATCCCTCATTATAGCTGCTACATAGATGAGAAAAGAGGTCATGAAAAATTTCTTTGAGGTCAGTACATCTCCTAATTGGAAACATATTGAACTACTGATATGTTCACCCCACCGAATAAACTCCTTGTTTTTCTTAATAGTGGCTATGTAAAGAAACATCCATTCTTGAAATTCTCTTACTGAAGCGAGACCAGAAACCCTACTCAAAGAAACAATGATACCATTGAATTCCTAGGAAGTTTGGTTGTGGTACCTTTAGCCTTAGCTAAGTAGCTCTTAATCATGACCTTTGTGCAAACTTCATATTCTTTATCCCAATGTTCAATTACAGACTCCAAGGAAATTATAACATATTCTTCTACATCGGTAAGTGTTGGCATGTGTGTCTAGCACTCCCTGTGAGTTTCATGACATGGACTAACCGCCTCTCGTAGATCCTAACTCTGGTGATTGTAGTGGAGACTAATACCTATGGGTTTTGGTCTAACAACAATCGTGGTCCAACAAATGGTATCAGAGTGATAGGTCTCGAGTTCAAAACTCACTTGGGTAATGTTGAGGGGAGATTATTGGCATGTGTGTCTAGCGCTCCCTATGAGTTTCGTGACATGGACTAACCACCTCTCGTAGATCCTAACTCTGGTGATTGTAGCAAAGACTAATACCTATGGGTTTTGGTCTAACGGAAATCGTGGTCCAACGGGAAGCCTAAAAAAATATTTAAAAAAATCATTATCCAATCTAATCACGAAATTACCATCATCATGCCTTACGGTTTTGGTGTCAAAGTGTGAAGCTGTAGCTAGGAAAAATTCTAGACACTTAATGTATATATGTGGGAAAAAAGCAGAAGAGGAAGCCCACTATTGTAAATAGCTTGCATCCAAGGATTCTTATTATGAGCTTTTACTCTCTCCCAATTTTTTTCCATATTTATGTGCCCTAGATCGGTATCCCTAATATTTTCAACATCTGAAGATAGATAGGTGGGAGGAGATACTCCCAAATAAGTATACTTCATCTTATATTTTCATTTTAAGGAAGAAACAAACATTAATTCGGAACCTGAATGAAACCTGTGAAAACCTCCTAGACCTCCGAAAAATTGAAATTTGAAAGTCCGAAAGCATGTGAAATATACGAACACCGAAATCACTTTGAGTGTCCGAAATGAAAAACTCGAATTTTGAAACTCGAAAACTCCCACGTTTGAAATTTGAAATCTCACAAATTCCAAAGGTGAAAGATTCCAAAATCCAAAGTCTTCTATCCCGAAACCAAAAATGGAAAAGGTCCAAAACCCAAATTTCTTGCATTTCCAAAAATTCAAAAAAGAGACTTCCAAAGTGCCAAAGAGGAGACTTCCGAAGTGCTAAAGAGGAGAATTCCAAAGTTCCTATCTCTGAAACTTTGAAACCTTTCGATTTTGACTCCCAAATTGGATGGATCCTGAAAACTTCAAGTTTCGTAGTTTGTAAGATGAACTCCAAAACTTTTAACTTCCACAAAATGATAACCTCATCAATGCTCTAAGATGTGGAGAAAACTAACACTTACAAGATACAAACCATATTACCCATGCTAAGAAGAATTGAGGATGAGGAAGACACAATGGAAAAATCCATGATTGAGATAACAACAAGATGAAACAATGGAGAAAATAAACAAAAAGGAAAACAAGAGAAAGTAGAACAAAAAGCCCCAAATGTCTAACCCAATCCAAGAAAATGAACAAACGCACAAACAATTACCTTAAAAATATGCCTTGTAAGTACACTAGGGTATCCGTAAAAAATAAGTGTGTCAAAGTAAATTGTCAGTGAAAATGATGGGTGAAAATCAAGATTTATATAGTTAGGCCAAAACATTAATGCTCCAAGCCAACATGCGCGAAGTAGTTGAACAATTAATGCTACCAATTTTTACGTGTAACCGTTCTACCTTGCGACAACTTATTGAAGTTTGAAACCCAAAAACCCAAAGTTCTGAAATTTTGGAACTTCAAAATTTTGAACTTCGGGACTTTTGGCTCAAAAAACCTGAAAATGCCCACTAAAACTCCAAAACCAGAATCCCGAAGTTCCAAAATTTTGGAACTTCAAACTTTCAGACTTCTTTGAAGTATTTCCACAAGAAAACCTCTAAATCTCTGAAACTAAAAACCTCCAAAGTCCAAATTTCAGACTTTGGGGTTCGAAACATTTATGAGATATTGAGGATGAAACATAACCAAAAACCCGAAATTCAATTTGTATTGATAAGGAAAAATTTCTAAGGCAATTTTTTTATAGAAAAGAAGGGTGAAGAATTTGTAAAAAAATTTAAAATGTCCTTCCAGTAAGGGTAACCTGTAAGGTTAACATTTTTGGTGACATCTTGGGGATGCTTACCTACTAAGCATTAGTCTATTAGCCTTAGGAAATCCGTTGGGGTAATGAGTCCTAGAACTAGAAATATTTAGAACACACACAGAGAACAAGAAAAACAAACAAGCAAAGGTGCGAAACAACAAACAACAACAATGTGTAAAGCACTTGGAGAAAACAAATCTAAACTAAACTATATAGGGTGAAAACCTCTCAAAAAAATCTTTGAGATGTTTCCCATTCACATGAATGAGCAATTATTCTCCATTGATTCTGATAGGAAAAATGAATTTGCTTCCTTGTAACTTATGATAATATATGGTCCACTCTAGAGGGCATAAACTACCTGGCTTGGCCCTGTCAGCATCTCATTTGAGAACTAAACCTCCTTCTTAGAACTTTCTGTTTGACACCTTCCCTGTTAAAAGATTTCCTAACTTGAGCTTGATGTTTCTCCAAATTCTTCATTTCCTTATTCTGAATCTCTTCTAATTCCATCATTTCAACAAACCTAACTGCCATAGGATCATTTTCCATAACTTCTAGTTGGTGTGCCAGCTCCAAAGAAGGTAATTCTAGAGATAATGGAAGTTTTTCTTCTCTCCCGTACACCAACATGAAAGGAGAATTTCCAATAGCTCTCTTAGGTGTGATCCGATCTACCCACAAAGCAGTTTTAAGTTGTGTGTGCCAAGTCCTCCTATTGGTTTCCATTGTGTGCTTGATGATCTGTATGAGGTTCTTGTTACTAGAATCAGCCAATCCATTTCCTTGTGGATAGTAATTGGATGAGGTCTTGAGATAAACCCCATTTTGATGGCCCATTCACTCAATTTCAAACTAAGAAAGGCAATTATATTATCTGAAATAAATATAAACAGGACACCAAACCTTGTCATTATTCCTTCCGAGAAAATCAAGAACAACCTTTTCATTATCTTCTTTCAACTCCATGACCTCCATCCATTGAGTGAAGTAATCTGTTGTGGTAAGGACCCATTTATGTCCATCACTAGATGGAGGATTAATCATTCTAATGAAATCTAATCCCCATTGGACAAAAGGTTGATCAACCTGAATTTGCTAAAGAGGAAGAGCCACCAACCTCTATTTTCTAGTGAAAAAGCACACTCCTTACATTTCTTCACCCAGAGATGTGTATCTTTGAATAAATCTAGCCCACAGATTCAACCCTCATGATCTTTGCATCCGTTTTTTTTTTAACAGAGTAATGCCCTCCTGATAAACCATTGTGAAACTCTTCCAATATCTTATTTACCTGTTCCGTCCCTATGCATCGAAGGAGAACACCATTTAAGTCCCTGCGAAAGAGAACATTATCTACTAGAACATAAGGAATATAATGAAGATGAAAGTTTCATATTTTGGTTCTATCTATAAATTATAAATAGGGATGGAAGCTCGGTTAATTTATTGATGTTCAATCAAATCAAATACAGAATGTATGACTGTAATATTTATAGATATTGCACATAGTCATGTACATACAAAATAAGGAGTTGCAACTATGCAACAAATATAATCCCATGTACAGAAAACTCCAAGTATATAGTTTCAACTATATAACAATTTATAATAATGACAAAATACTTATACAGGAATACTATTCCCAATTACAAATAATAAATGGTTAATAACAACTTACCATTAATTAATAATTAACTAAGGTAAATGCATAATTAACCTAGGTAAACTAAATTTTACCTAACATTCCCCCCCTTAATTTTGCATTGCCTCAAGGGATGAGGAGAGGAACTCTCTGAACAACTCAAACTTGTCACATGCAAGTGACTTGGTGAAGATATCTACTCATTGTTCAACTATTGGAAAAAATTGAAGTTGTATATTGTGTTTCAAGACATGCTCACGTATGAAATGTACCTGTACCTCAATGTGCTTTGTTCTTTCATGAAAAATTAGATTGCGAAAAAGTTTGAGAACACCTTCATTATCTACATACATGGTGGTTGGTTTGTCATGTGGTATTCCAAGTCCTTCAAGTATGCGATGTAGCCATATTGCTTCACAGATAGCTTCTCCTGTAGAATGATACTCAATTCTATGGAAGAACAAGAAACAAAGTGTTATTTTTTGCTTCCCCATGATATTGGTCCAGATCCCATGAAGAACAAAAACCCTGAAGTGGATTTTTTGTCATCAATGTTGCCTACATGATCCGAATCCAAATATCTAGATAAAAAGAACTTGTCATTCTTCTTGTATTCTAGACCAAGATCCATTGTTCCCTTGAGATATCTCAAGATGCACCTTGCTGCCTTCCAATGAAAAACTTTGGGTTCCTACATGAACTTGGATAGATAGCTCACATGCTACCTGATATATGGTCTAGTGTAGGTCATGTAAATGAGACTCCCAATCAACTACCAATAGAGAGTGGCATTTACCACAGGAGATGGATATGAACAAGATAACTACAATCTATTCTCCATAGGTGTAGCAATAGGTATGAAATCCATAATCTTGAATTTCTCGAGCGTTGTCTTGGTATATTTAACTGAGAAACAAAGATGTGATTCTCTTTCTTCCATACTTCTAATCCAAGACAATAATGCATCAACCCGAGATCTGTCATGTCAAATGATCGGTTAAGATCTTTGTTCATTACATCAATCATCCTCATTGAACTACCAATGATGAAAAGAATGTCGACATAGACAACAACAATCACAATCTCCCCCTTTATTTTTGAGGTAGAGATTGGGATCGTATGGATTTATGACAAATCCATGTTGTACAAGATGCTCATCAATTTTGATGTACCAAGCCCGGGGTGCTGTTTAAGGCCATAAAAATATTTCCGAAGTCTAAATACCTTTACTTCTTGACTAGGTACAACATATCCCTTAGGTTGAGTCATATAAAATTCTTCTTGTAAATATCCATTAAGAAAGACACTTTTTACGTCCATCTGATGGACTTTCCAACCAAACTGTGCAGCTAGAGCAAAGATCATCTTGATCATTTTGATCTTAGTCAATTCCTTCTTTTTTTGTGTACCCCTTTGCTACTAGTCTTGATTTATACTTGTATATGGTCCCATCTGCTTTGTACTTTGTTTTGAATATCCATCTACATCTAATGGTTTTCTTCCCTAGTGGAAGATCAACAAGCTACCAAGTGTTGTTTTTCATCACTGAGTTGTACTCAACATCCATGGAATTTTTCCAATATTTTAACTGTAGGGATTTTTGGACTGTAGAGGGCTCATCAGATTCAATAAATATACTCATTAAAGAAAATTTTACTTCTTCTCTTGCTTTACTATGAGTCCGTGGTCCAGTGGTGGATGTATCCGATGGAGCATCCATTCTTACATCTCGTAGCATACTAGTATACTACTTGGGCATATGATAAACTACTCCTATGGTTCATGGTTCTATCTGATCATCACCATCATAACCATCATTAATTTCATCATCTACTGGGAACATCAGCTTCTATTTTTACAACTGGTGAAAAATCTACATCAGGTGAGTCTGGAGGAGGATTCTCTACTTCCTTCTTCTCAAAGAACTCAACATATTTGCTGGTGTAGACTTTCCTAGTCTTAGGATCCATCAATCTATACCCAAGATTCTCTTCACTATAGCCAACGAAGATGAGTTTTTGTGATTTCATATCCAATTTCTTTCTATTTTGCTTGGGTATGTGCATACTTTTTTTGCACCCAAATAATTTGAGGTGTGTAACAAATGGTTTCCTCTTTGACCATGCTTCATGTGGTGTTACTCGTCAAGAGAAACTATGGGCACTATGTTCAATAAATACACTGTTGTCTTTGTTGCTTCTACCTAGAATGTTTTTGCTAGTCCAGAATCATCAATCATGCATCACACCATTTCCATGATAATACGATTTCTTCTCTCAACAACACCATTTTTTGCGGTGTGTGTGGAAAAGGCATTTGTCGATGAATCCGGTGATGAGATTATAGGTAGTCTTTGAACTCATCACTGGTGAATTCCCCCATAGATTTGAGTGGAGATTTATGATGTGATGACTAATTTTGTTCTCAACATCTACTTTAAACTTCTTGATTTTTTCAAAAGATTCACTTTTGTTGTGAAGATAAAAATACACATTTTTCGCGAATAATCATCAAAACAAAGCATGAAGTATCTGAAATCTAGAATGACTCGGTATCAGACTGAAAATATTGGTATGAACCAGATCAAGCTTACCATGAGCTTGAAAAGTACTCTTTTGGAATGAAGCTCTGTGTTGTTTTCTCCGCTAGAAATGAGGACACTTGTCTATATCCTTCTGGAGAGATGGTAATCCTTTTACCATATTGTGTTAGTGAAGTGTCTCAAGATACTTGAAATTGATATGACCAAGTATCTAATGCCACAACTATGCAGAGGTAGAGTTCTTAGCCATAAGTTTTTGATCACTTCCATGGAAAAATCAAGTTGGAACATGCGTCCCACATTGGAGGCTTTTACAACTATTTTCGAGCCTCGTGATTTGTCTCGAATTAAACACATTTTCTTACTGGAATGACTATCAAAGTCAATTTTCAAGTTGTGATCTAGGATTTAACTAAGTGAAAAAATATTCTTTATCAACCTAGGGACATATAATACATCTGATAATCTATAGTTGTGTGAACCAAGGGTAGAGAAATGTTCCCAATCCCCTGAACTGTATGAAGAATCATCACCTAACAAAACATGGTTTTTCAAAGGCATGTCCCTCATTGAAGTAAACCAGTCTTTGTGGCTGGTCATGTGTCGAGTGGCTCTCAAATCAACATACCAAACATCACTAGATGACGTGGAGGGTTCACTTGATTGAGCAGTGTATAAGTAGTCTTCGATATCTAATGTTCTTCTTGCGTAAAAATATTTCCTTGATAGGGTTTTATTTTCCACTTCCCTTTTTCTACCCTTGATTGTAGTTAGAATTTCCCTTGTGAGATTTTTGGTGTTGAGGTCCAAAATTACTTGATTAACCTTTACCAAAATTATATTTTAATTCATGTCCTTTGCAAATAGGAGATTTCTTCTTTTGTTGTTTGTCCCTTCTTTGATGTTGATTTTGATATTGGGAATTTTGAGAGGAATTAGGCTTGCCTTTTCCTTTTCCTTTCCATTTCGATGAGAATAAATTTTCTTCTCCTCTTCATCATCTTTATTATACATTGCTTCCTCTTGTTGCAATAGGTTTACCAGCTTGTCAAAACTCACTATCTGGTCTAACAAGTTAAGTGTTGTCACAAAAGTGTTGTATGAAGAAGGGAGGGATCTCAGAATAATGGGAATGAGTGGTTCATCTATGACCACTTCTCCTAGGGATATAAGTGAAGCCCTTAGCTCTACAACTCTTCTTAAGAAAGCCTCTATTTATTCATTTTTTAAAACTTCAACTGTATGTAATTGACTCTGCAAATTCAGTATGACATTCTTATTTTTGGCCTCGTACACCATGCTCAACTTATCCCATGCTTTTTTGGCTATTTTGGCATCTTGAATTTGGGGTTGGACATCATCAAACACTCCAAACAAGATGATTAGCTTGGTCTTCTGATCAGATTTATCAAACTGTCTCTATTGTGTTGTATCAGTTGTTGATCTAGTTACACTACCATTCACAACATTCTAGATCTCTTCAAACTCAAGTTGTTTCTTGATTTTTGTTTTCCACATTGCATAATTATTTCCTCTAAGAAGTTGTGAATCTGGAAGAAAGAACTTGGGGGAGTTAGTGTCCATTTTTAGAATCAACTAACAAAGGGTAAGGCTATTATCACTCCAGGTATACTGTCTCCCAATCTAGATACCATCAGTTCGATATACCAAACCTTTCTATATACGCACCCTTCCAATATACCCATTGGTACATGGAAGAATCTCACCCTTTCTATATACCTAGGAGTATGTGAAATAATTTAATACATGGTACCAAGACAAGTACTAAAAGGGGTATGTGTGATTATTGACACCGGCTCAAAGAAATATCCTCATATGCACATGTAACTTTGCTATATACTCGGATAATTTCTCAGTCCATATTTAAGTTGTGCAATCATTCATAGATGGATGGGAGGGCTCAAAGTGTGTGCATTGTGTCCTTATTACTCCCCGTCGATTTAAAGGGTCGATGCCCATACGACATTGTTGTAGCTATATTAGGCATTAAGTGTAGTAGTATTCATGATGAATTTACCCGTAAGTGCTTCCTAGAGGCAATGTTTATACCGAATGCTGCAAATGAGATCAAAGATCTCGTGAGTGATTTAGAACCAAATTTGTCATATTTTGTAGTACAAATCTCTGCTAGTTTTACAATAGTTATAATGGTTTGCGGTTGAATATGGTAACCTACAAATTAGTACAATACACTGAAATATGAAATTACATCCGTAATTCTGAAAAAATTGAATGATAGGTAATTTTTTTTTTTTTTTGGGGCCTTGGTGGCCTCCAGAGCCCAATATGGATTTTAAAGCAAAAAACCGCAAAAAATAGCTTTAAAAGTAGTTTTCAATCACCCCTCCTTTGGTAAAAATTGCTCAGTTTAAAAAAATATGCAATGTGGGAGAATTATTTTTGACCCTTTGTAGGGTTTTCTCCACTATTGTTAGTTGGGGTTTGGAGACAGATAGTGGGTTTAGTGGGACTTCTTCGCCTCTATCTATTAGCAAATTCTATTAAAAATTCACCAAATTTCAATATAGCAAAATGAGGTGCTTGGGAGAGGTGTCGAACAACAAACATTCCCTTCCCAAATCTCTTCTCACAACCAAGTAGGTGCTTGTAGTTCTTCAAATATGAAGATAAATAATTGTTGTTTGAAATAGAGAATAATCGACCGACTGTTAAAATGGCGACATGGTAGTGGAGAGGATCCATGTGGATAGCTGTTTAGGGCTTGTGAGAAGAAACCGGATTTGAACTATGCCTTCGCTTATCTTCTTTATTTAATTCACCGCCTTATTGCATTCCTCTACACTTATTGATTTTTCTTTCACCTTTCGTGATTGATCTACTATTGTTTGTATTACAGGGTCATTGTTGGATATGGATATTGTTTGAATGTTTTTGTGTAGGTCCATGTTTGGTGGTCACATTCGAGAGGAGTCTAGTTGATGCTCAAACGACATACTCTAGCTCAGGCTCATGGTGAAAGGCTTGTTTGCAAAGTGGCACAGGTTTGCCAATGAAATTCATGGATCTCGCTTTAATAAAACACACAGATCGGCCTTTGTAAATAGTGAATTTTGGCTCGTTTTTGTGAAGAGTAGGAAGCTTTTCCAAAGCTCAATAGGGATGCTTACTCACTTGGCTTTGGATCTTGCAGATGATCGATATTTTATAGTTTGCTCACCCTTTAGGGGCTCATTTGGTTCACCGCTCGTAGGTAGTGAGACACGACTGATTTGTGTTAAAATGGCTCAATTCTCAACCAATGTATGGATCGTATGGATGCACAATGCATAGTTGGTCAGGGGGTGGCCCAATTTTCCTAAGAATCAAGCTTAATGCAACTCTTGGTATAACTCAATGGGTGAATGTGCCTATCAATGTTTAGATGAACACACACCCAATGTAAATGCACCTCGCTACTAATCAACTCACTCGGGGGCTTAGAGAGCTCTATCTTTAACTTGATGGAGATCTCTTTAACTATCTTGGGGGCTCGGTGGAGTCCTTTGGTGATGGCTTAGACCTCTCAAAATTTTTGCAGTGCTACTTATTTTAGCAAAAGACTAATTATAGAAAAAATATAGATAACTAACTTTAGTTGAGAAACCCCTAATGGGGATTTTTTTAATATTTCAACATATGATTAGCTTCCAGAAGCAAATTTTTTTGGTGTAGAGGGCACCAAGGAAAAAAAACAATTGCTTTACATTTACCTGGAGATCAAACATGAGGTTGTGGGGGATGCAGGGGAGTTCTGGGAAGCTACTAGAGGTACACCGGCTCTCTAATGATGCAAATTTATTCTCCAAGACTATTCTTCCTCTGCAACCTCTTTCCAACCTTGCCAAGAGCTTCAACCTGCTCTAGTACCAAATGTAAATTATAAACAAGGACAAAAGCCTGGTTAATTTATTGATGTTCAATCAAATCAAATCAAATACATAATGTATGACTACAATATTTATAGATATTGCATAGATCATGTACATACAAAATAAGGAGTTGCAACTATGCAACAAATATAATCCCATGTATAGAAAACTCCAAGTATATAGTTTCAACTATATAATAATTTATAATAATGAAAAAAGACTTATACGGGAATACTATTCCCAATTACAAATAATAAATGGTTAATAACAACTTACCATTAATTAATAATTAACTAAGGTAAATGCATAATTAACCTAGGTAAACTAAATTTTACCTAACACTATCCATGTTAATAGAGTATACCCCGAGAGAAGGAAGGCTTTCATCTTTAACAACTAGTCAACTTGATCATCTCCTATATCGTTATTCGAAGTAAAACGTTCTCTCTACTTTTTATTCCAAATCTGCAGTAAGTTGTTGACAAAAACCTTTACCTCTGACTAGCTTGGTAACCTTGATGTGCACATCATATTCCATTACCTTAGTAATCCATCTAGCACATTTCTCATTTATGTCTTTATTCAACAAAAAGTATTTGACACGGGATGAGATACCATCGATGAATTTTGTTATTGGACAACATGTGCCTAATTTTTTTCAAAGATTGAATGACAAGAAAAATTACTTCTCAACAAATGAATATTTGAACTCACGTCTGTTAGAGATTGGCTGAAAAAGGCAACAAGTTGTTCCATCAACTCATCATTCTCGCTGAAATGTAGGTACTTGAGAGATAGTTTTTTTAATGTCTTAAAACATCCCTTGTCCTTCATTTGTCCATGAAAAAGGCATATTTTTCTTTAACATGGTTGTTAATGGTTTAGCCAAGGCTGCAAACTAAGGAATGAATCACCGCACAAAATTTATTGTTCCAAGAAAAATTTGAAGACCTTTCTTGTGACTTGGGAGAGATAGGGAAAAAATTAAATGTATCGTAATTGAATCAATAGAATGAACTTCCGCCATGAAACCACATGTTCCAACAATTTTCCCTCATGCACAACTAAAAATACATTTCTTAGGATTTAATGATACCACAAACTCGCTGCATCTCTTGAAAACCTTCCTCAAATGAACAATGTTATCCTCTACATGTTTGGAGTATATTGTTCTATTGTTAATATATAATTAGATAATATCATTGATCATACCTATGGCAGTTGGAAAGTAGCACTGACTTTAGACAATCCAAATGACATTTTGTTGTAAACGTATGTACCCTATTTGATAGTCAAAGTTGTCTTGAATTGATCAGATTCCTTAAGCAAAATTTGATTATACCCCGAATATCTATCAAGAAATGAAAACCTTTGCATACTATTTGGAGGATTTGCTCCATAGATGGGAGAGGATAATGATCCTTCAATAAAGCCCAATTTAGATCCTTGAAGTCAACACACAATCGGATCTCTCCATTTTTCTTCCTAATGGGAACTAAATTATCTACCCAAGAGGAATGCTTAATTGGAAAAATAATACAAGCTTCAATAAGCTTAGAGAGTTCCTTCCTCATTAGTGGCTCAATCTTGGGATTCACCGGTCTTTGTTTTTGCCATTGGTTTAGCATTAGGATCGATATTGATAGTATGTTGCACCAAAACTATATCAAAACCACACAAATCCTTATAAATCCATGCGAAGACATTATTAAACTATTGGAAAAGTTCAACAAATGCATTTTTCTCTTCTGATATACATACTTTTCCAATCTTTAAAAACTTTTCCTTTTCCACTTCAACTTCTTCAAAATCATCTTCTTTGATCTCGTAACATCCTCCTTTTATACATTAGAACAAGTCATTTTTTTTTTTTTTTTGATAATTGCATCCTGGTTCTAAATACATAATTTAGAACTCACAAATCAAATAACCATTCTTATAACAGAAAACCATATGCCGCTGTAATGACTCGGAGTACCTCCGATCTATTCATTCCATGACTCGGTAATCTACCGATCTATTCATGAGTGATAAGAGTTGGCGTTTTTATTTAACACCCCACTCTTGCGGTTCTCTTCCCTATTCTGGGAATCAGAATGCTCTGTCCAAGGAACCTATCTGAATAATTGTTACCATTATTCATCGGCATCTCATCCCTTAGACTAGGTGATTTAGGACAACGCAATCAGCAGCTTGCGATACTTTGGCCAAAGATTTGAAACATACTGCTTATGTCTCGTATTCCTTAACCAGCATACTCATCAATCTGGAATACGTCCTTCACCCCATTCTTATGTTATGTAGAATGTCTTATACCGACTTCTGTCAGTCCCTCCTATACCAACTTAATCACTCGGAAACGGATTAGTAAGGTGATAACGTTATATGGATGCCCACGAGGACTAGGGATACGATGACATACTGGTTCAACCCTAGTTAAACCAGTGTGTCAAGATACCCCGAATCTCCTAGGTAGCCTTATAACGTGACCACATTCCTAATCGGTCCCAGAGTAACCTATTCGAGTTCAAGGCGTAAATCTTAGCGATCAATGCAAAGGGTGTTGTCATAAGTCACCTGCATTGTTGTAACTTCGAGAAGATCCTAATCTTCGAGGTACAACCCCGGATTGACTTGTGCCGTCAACCTTTAAATCCGCCTCGAAAAGATCTACTTATTAATAAGCGTTACGCACATTGAGTTTAAATTACATTAAAAGACGTTTCCCTTAAGGTTAGCCTTTCCCGATCCCTGGGTTCCTCACCTTAGAATGACCTTTCTTAATAAAACCCTTTGCACAGAGATGTCATTAAGACTAAGGTCCCATCAAGGAGTTCATAGAATTTACTTAATTCTATATCAACGAAATTGGACAATAACCCAAAATCTTCACATGAGATTGCCATCTGAACCCTATTTAGGTTTAATTCAGTTCTCAATTTGAATTTATATCTTACTTATAAGTATCGAGATATAGTGATTAAGATTCCAATTACACGTTGTCCTGGTTTAATCAAGACTAGGAATTAATAATTTAATTCAGCTTGTTTAGCGTTCTGCTTAGGTTTATTTTGACCCTAGCTTCCAGTAAGACAGTGATCTATATTTCAATTTAGCTTTAGTTAGAACACACTAGAATTACTAAACAATCATAAGTATTCAGTCACATATTCTTGCAAGCTTACATTGATAATCACAAAAGTCTCCAATATAAACAATAATAACAATGCTCTTTAGATCATTTGAACCGAAGAAGGTCAAACTATCAAGATACGGATGCAAACATATAAGTATCAATTATCTATTTCCATTTCCTTCAGAACTAATCAAATACATTTTATGCATTCAGCATACTTGATACAATGCTCAACGGAAAAAGAACATCTTTCCTCATATAGTACATTTAGAAAATTAAGCTGTAATTCAACATAAAATCAAATTTAAACAATCTGATCATCCTATCAGATTTGCGTGCTTTTACCACTTACGGCATCCATCTGCAAAAATTGTCAACATGGGTCAGTTCGATGAACTGAGCATGATAAGCACTAACTCTTAAAACAATTGCAATCCATCAATTGTTTTCATTAAACACCCTGTTTAAATGAGATCAAATCACCAAACAAGTAAACATATTTCAGACTATGCTTTTGTAAAACAACATGACTATAAACGCGTAGCTCATATTATAGTCACTAAATAGTCTCAGATACTTTTCAATTATTTCATCAAAACGTTAGTGACCAAGAAGACAAATGCATCTAACCAACTATCCATCTGAATCCCAAGGACAACAACATCAGACGGATTATATATTCAACATAATAAATAAATAACCTTTCATGATTCCATCAGCATGATAGAACAATTCCAAAAGTTAGATAAACAATTATATCAACCTATACTTTATAACAGAAGAGAAATAAACGAATCATACATATTTCCTTCAGAACTAGCTCATGACTGTACCGTCTTTCCAAGAGCAAGGCATTCACCTTAAACACATGCAAATAAATCAGACGAGACCATCAAAAGCACCACAGATTTGTTAAAGATCAAATATAACCAACTCATTTGTAGTTATCGAAGAAGATGCAGAGCTCTCACGCTAAACAAGTTGATGACCCTCTACCAACATGAAGCGGAAAACAAGAAGATATTCACCACATCACCTGTCGAGGTGCAGTCGACGGCTCTTAGTTCAGTCAAGCTCAAGGCAGGATAGTCATGCAAAGAATACGTAAACACGACTACAATCCCACACATCAACCTACAGCCCCCTTCTAGTCCCTAATAAACACTGCAAGGCTTTCGGACCCAAGGTCGAAATCAAAGAGCTTCAATTTTATCGCAGTCAACAATAGACTCCTCGACATTAAGCAATTGATGTTTCCCTAAGACTATGCCGAGATAATCACACAGAATTCCCGCAACATGCACAGCCTTATCTAACTGGAATAATCAGAAAGGAAACATGACATACCGTATTCTCATCTGGACGCATTCAGGGTTTGAAGTGTGGTATTCACGACCCACTTTTACAGAGCCAAGTTACATGATATCTAACTATACTCAAGGAATCCAACAGTGCCAAAAACAACAAGTGTACCAATCAGGTTAAATAGAGGCAGATACTATAGTTACCTGTCAAGGATTCAACTGAACCCGAGTAACAGTATACAAGATAAATAATAATTAATGATTCCCAACTGTGCCAACAATGGTAAACATTCAAAATCAGGCTTATACAAAAGCTAATTACTGATTTCGTAACAAAGAATCCAACTGAGCCTCTTCAATATTTTCGCACAAGCTTACACAGAAAGGAAACGTAAGTACACTCAAGAGTCTGTACCAAAAATTCATTACAAAATAACATAGGTCGTATACCTGTTACTCCTTCAGGACTCCAACAAAATCAAATTACCAATACTCAAATATATGTATATATAGCTTCAACAGTGGTCCATAATACACGAATCATTCAATGGATTCCACAGAGTCGTTTCGAATACAATAAATATATATATTGCATACTATCAACGGGTTGCATCCCATAACCACAATGCAAGGGAAAAACAACTTCAGCAAGGTCGCAATGAAATACTGTAACACAGCAAGTTATCCATTCACAAATAACTTTAAATATCAAAGCGAAACCCAATAAGATTCAGTAACCACTACCTTAATAACCTCGACAGAAGTTACAAAGAAGTCCAATTAAACTGAACAAAATGTCCATCAGTATTCTTCCCAACGAGTATCAACAACAAGCATCAACAGTAAGCATTAACAACAAGTATCGACAGTAAACATTGACAACAAGTATCAACAGTAGCCTGTACCCATCAAGAGAACAATTCATGGGCTCTCACAGAGCAAGCCCAGTACACATTCTTGCATATATATTTCACAAATTAAAGCCGGAATGCAAAACACCAAGAAATATTGCAACAGTTCGAAAAATAAAATACACCCATCAAGGTTTAAATTGAAAAATCGAACCAGCAAGAAGATACAGTGACAAAATCACACAAGGCTACCATATAAATCATCTAATTCCAAAAATCATCTGAACAGAGTTGTTCTAATGAAATCATTTGAAAGAGAGCAATATTTTTAAAGGTTAGGGCCTAACATGCCTGGTTATTTGCTTAAAATTTCGAAGCAGGACTGAAAGAGCTCGAACCTTCTCCTCCTTTTCCAAGTTAGAGCCACCAACAAAAATTTGCTATTTCCATGACTTATATATTTTCCTTGCCAGAGGAAAGAGCTAGTTACGCTCATACTTGCCATGCAACACCAAGAAGACTGGTGCGAAGAACCAGTGAACAGACAGAAGGAAAACCGGAGCGCATGCAAAACCCAATAAACTACTAACTTTCCATTTTGCCTGCCTTCCCGTGAAACTCGAGCTCGACTACCGAGTTCATTAATTGCATTTACTCCCAATTTCCCGCTCAATCTCCACTGCCACCGACCGCCATAGTTGGCGATGGACAAATGCACATCAAAGACCATTTCCAACTTTGGCGACCTGCCACGTCGGCTCTAGTTAGCCGTTTTAAAACCTCCACCAAATTACCTGTCCCTCATGCTTATCCATGCATTTAATAACATAGAAACTGCCGCCCATGGTTCGCACCCTTCCAAAGGTCCCCTTCCTCCTTGTTCAATAGTTAGGTTAGTAACTTAGGTTAGGATTTAGGATAACACCTAGTCTAACCACTTTGCACATAGATACTAACTTAGAACATTAGCTCTTAGCCTAGGTCTAGGTTAGATTAACACTAATCTAACCCCTAGGTTATAGTTTAGTTTTAGGTTACTAACCTTAATAAATTCAGTTAGTCCTTAACATTTCAAATGCTTAGAAAAAGAATCTACCACATACATTCACGAACAGGGTTCACTCCTGTACTGCCAATAGGCTAGTGAATTAAATGTAACTGAATTATTACCTGGTCCACGATCAAGACCTTCCAGATATATTACGATATCTGGCACCAGTTCATTTAACATGATCAGCCTGAGTTATACTCCGGACTAGCTTATTCAATGCATCCAGACCTTGCAACCTGCTTAAGGTCTATAATTTTAATTCATCACGAATAAACTTAAAGCACCACTTGGATCAATACCACTGATCCAAGGCTAGGTCTTATAGATGGATAACTCCATAATTCATTCCAAAATCAGATTAAACTCAGGTGTAAAATGAAAGAAATAAAAGAGTCCAATCACATTCTGACTCAGTCAAAGATCTGGAATCTCAAAGAAGATACAGTACATATCAAGCATGACTTCTCAATCAAAGGAACACATCCTTTTTGCAAAAGAAATCACATATCAACACTTGTATGCTCAGGAGGAAGTAACTACAGTCCAGGGTGTTACATGATCACCATGTTAGCTCTTTGTCTTCTATCTTGATCATCAAAAATTAAGATCAAATCAAGAGCAACCAAGCCTTTTAAGATCTTTTTACTTTTTAATTGTATAATCTTGTCATCATATGCCTCCTACAAACTTAGCCTATTTTTTTCATGGAAAACTCTTTTTCTTCTTACAGGAAAAGAATGATTTGTTTATCATTATCGAAAACTTTCCAACTACCAACATTATCAGAATTACAGACGAACAAATACTTTAATAATATTTTTCACATCTTTCATAATATCAATAGGGACATCATATTGTGAGCCAACATTACAAGTTGATCTTGCATCTTGGTTTTGATTTCTAGGAACCACATAGATTCTGAAGGCTTCAAAATCTTTGATTAAATTCCAGAACTTGTTCTTATAAGACCTTAATAGATCATTTTTGATGCACTTCAGATCTTACCTGATGTACAACCAATTCACTATCCCCAAAAATAGTTAAGGCTTTGATCCCCTTCTTTAGAGCTAATTGAATTCCTTGTACAAGAGCTTTGTATTCAACGACATTGTTAGTGCAACTAAATTGTAGTAAAAAAGATGAGAAATACTTATTTCCCTCCTGGAGAAACTAACATAACACCAACACCTATGCCATTTTTACTCCTTGAACCATCAAAGAATAGATGCCAAAGTCCTTTTGGTCTATTTTGGGTTTTGACGAGTTGTGGTATAATGGTACCTTCTTTGTGAATGCAATACATACCCAACCCTATTTCTTCCATAAGTAGAAAACCAACTTCTTCTTCAGCTAATGCTTCAGCATAAGGGTCAAACTGATGATCCATACTTACCTTTTCCAACACTATGTTAGGAACTTCCTCCACCAGAGTATTCGATTCATGATCAAAACCTCTTCTTCTTGATCAAAAATGGTGTAATTTCCATTTATGGACTAATGATATAAGGATCAATATGGTTATGAAAAATTAGCTCTACCCATATAGTAAATTTAGTTAAATACCAAGTCCTAAGAATCATGTGTGACCAATCCACTGATAGATAACCACCCATTTTGGCAAGAAATTTTGCGACAAGCATATAACAAAGAGGGGGAAGACCAATAAATGATACATATTGCATGAATGATAAACTAGGAAACACGTGGATAGTGAGCTGAAGTCCTTTGATAATGCCAAAAATTTGAAATGTTGTGCCATCCAATTGGAAAACTCCTCTAGAGACCGGTGTGTATGGTATTCCTATCACATCTACAATTTGCTAGGGCATAAATGCATCGCTTTCGCACCATAATCAATCATACAATTATGTACCAAATGTTCACCAATAATTAAAGAGATATAGAATAGAGGGGATTATTGTTTTTAGGAACAACCTTTTCTTCTGGTTGGATTAAAATTGTAGCAGTTGATGATCCATGTTGTATCACTTCACTAGATGCACCAAATTTTTAAAGATTCTTACAACAAACTTATCTGAGAGGGAATCACAAGTGCTTCCCACATGGTAACGTTCAGGTTGGTCTTTTTCACTTTTTCAACAATGTTGAAAGGGATACCACTTACCCTTCCTACATTGTTTTGCATTCGGAATCATCTTTTGGAAAGTGTTTGTTGAGTACTGTGATGCCTGAAGAACCTTCTTTCCTTATGGTCTAAGTAGTTTGTGTTTAAGAAAAATTATTTCATGCATCTTTATCAATCGCCACTTGCGGCCGAGGCTAGGAAGTGGATGCTTGTTTAGATTTGGGATATGAGGATTCCATTGCCCTCTTTTTGGAGTGAGTATTTTCTACCACCGATGAAGAATTTGTATTCAACCCACAAAAATATTTCTCCTACCAATTCAACAAGGTAGTTTCCTCATATACATGTGGCTGATTTGATACCCTTGTGTAGACACCTCTTTTGTTGGCTAAGTAGGAACAAATATACTTTGAACCATAAGAGCTTGGCTAAGAACCCCATTGGGACAAATATTTTGATTATGAGGTTGAGAACAAGGATAACACCATTCATAATATTGAACTAGATTATTTTACATGGGTACAAGGGCTTTAGAAGAGCTTGTAGCAAGAGGATTCCTAAATTTAATAGGATTAACATTTGCAACCTGGTTTTGTGATTGGTTACTACCTTGAGGGGGATAATGATTAAGTTAATATTGTTGATTTTGGGGCTGATAGGGATGAGCATACTGATACTATTACCTTTTGAGGGCTACAAGTTTATTCCCAAAGGTTTACAACAGTGAATTAACTTCAAAATATCATTTGAAGGGGTGGGTGTAGATCGAGGTGTTTCTTAGAGGCTACATGAAGAGGAGCAATGGTATGATAGTTATTTGGGATCTCTAGATACAATGCAATTGGTAGTCTTGGAGATATTTTTCCAACCTAAATCAAGGAATTATCTTCTCTTATAACAATGTCGTAAGCATTCAAAAATGTAGTACCTCCCATAGAGTGGATCATAATCGCTTGTTGGTCTGAAAATCTTTCAGGTGGGTAGATCTATGGATAGACAAGCCAATAGTGTGCAGGGCATAGCCCCTCTTTGAGACAACAAAGTGAAACTGGTTTATTGCTATTCTACTAGCAGGAATCTATGCAAGTCTTATAGTATTCTACCTTCAAGGGGGTTTTGGGATCTCATCCCAGTAGAGTTAGTTCCGATGAAGAACATAAAGGAATGAAGGAAGGAATAGAAGAAAGATGGATCTGAAGGGAGAAAATAAATGAATTCCAAAGTAGAAAGGTCAGAGGGTTTATGTTTTGGGCCGGTAGTAAACAGAGCCAAACTTACTCACATAAACAAACAAAACAATACTGATAAACAAATGACAAAAGTATAGGTGAATCCAACAAAAAAAGTATGCAGATCTAACTTAAGAAAGATCTAACACATAACACAGGAATTCAACACAAAGTCTCAATTTTTTGTATTAATATTTTGTTCATTACAAAGAAAGCTCAAGTCTTTCTCT
Organism: Taxus wallichiana var. yunnanensis; assembly: GCA_018340775.1. NCBI lineage: Eukaryota > Viridiplantae > Streptophyta > Pinopsida > Cupressales > Taxaceae > Taxus > Taxus wallichiana. The sequence goes on from CM031239.1 coordinate 842,185,546, forward strand.
CCTCACTTCTATTTTTCATACAAATTTTCTCACACTTAAATACAATAAGTGTTCAAATATTTATAGGAGGAGGAGAAAGAAGACAAAAAGGAGCCAACCACTATTTACAAAATATTTAAAAGTCAAATGTTGACTTTAGGACAATTTTTTGGATGGCAAGATCCCATGGTGCAACATGGATGATGTCATCATGAATGCCAAAATACTTTTAAATACTTTTACAAAAATGGGATTTATCCTGAAGGAGGAAGCCTATTCATTGTCATCCTTTGGCTTGAAAGTTGCTTCTAATCGGGAGAGGTGATGTGAAACCGAGCTCGATACTCCATGAACTTGCTTGACCATCGCTTGAAGTTGATCCCTGAGCGGGACCCTTGGTGTGATCCCCGATGACTTCACAAGTTTCTCATTCATCTTTGAGTCTTTCAGGGAGTTTGAAGTATTCATTACCGCTCCATTAGGTACCAACAAATTCGCGGTAGGCGGAAGGTTGTTGATAGATTCTACATCAAAAATGGCCTCTAATGCTAAACCTGCGACGTGATTCCATTGAAAAGCTGAATAGTATCATCCGCCTTCCTCAAGGCGTATCCGCACTAAGAAACCCTAGAGAAATTCTATAGATGATCTGCTCCATTTGATGCATGGCATCCGGGCTTCCTCCTTGATTTTGTCTATCTTTTCTAAGAAAAACTCCATTTGGTCAACCGATAGTCTAAATCAGCAAGGACTTTATTGTGTGCTCGTGGGTGATCAAAGATGTTGAATTTCAACAAGTCATCAACTGGGTAGTCGAGCATCTTTTGGAATGTCTCATGTTTTAAACCTGGCATGGTCCAACTCTTTAGAGATAGGTCCTGCTATTTCTGGAGTTCCTTGTTCTCTTGATCTATATTTTGATAGAGCTCTATGAACTTTGTAATCACTTCCTCACTATCTTTGAGGATCTGCTCTCTCTAGGTGGACACTGCTACACCTTGCTTGCCGATCTTGGCATACTCATTTATCTTCTCTCCTGACTAAGAACTTTGGGAGGGTCGGCGGTAGTCATAAGAGGGGCATTTCCATATTTTAAGGGGCTTGGAGAAGATTCTTATTTTTCTCTTTTAATATTCTCTTCTCTTCCTTTTCTTCTTGAAGCTTCTTGTAAAGGGCATCTTGTGGATAAGGCCTCTCCTTGTAGGCTCTCTAATGATGTTCCCATTGTGACCTGAGTCACTATAAAATCTATAGGAGACATATCTTCTTTCTTCTTTGTGGGATCAGGGTACGTGATCTCCATAACCCTTTCACCTGAAGTGCTTTGAGAGAAGCGAGTTACATCCTTTTGCTTCTTAGGCCCTTTATCCAGAATAAAGGAGAAGTTCATAGGTGCAATAGGGAATTTCCTCTTGTGTTGGCTCGGTGTTCAAGATCCATTACGGACTTAGGGGAGTGGGACCATAGGATGAAGAAGAAACAAGGGTGGAAGGAAGAATGACTGTAGTGGACATGGGGAAGTGTGTCGAAACACTTTGTGGTGACATTGAGAAAGGGGCCGACATACCAATGCTCACGGGAATAGGAGTCACTACAAGAGAGGAGGCCATGGGGGCGGAAGGGATCTGCGAGATGAGGGAAGAAATGTTGGGGGACAGATCTGTGAGGGAAGAGAAGATGGATGAAGAGGAAGAGGGGAAGGAGGAAGGCGGAGAGGAAGACACAACCAAAGGAGTGGTTGTTTGAGTGACATGAGGAGGGGAAGGAGGAGTGAGAGAGGGAATGGTTGGGACCTCACCAGTTGTAGCAATGACAACATCCTGAGTGGATGTGTCCGTTGGAGCACTGGCCGCTTCTTCTTTTCCTGGGGATACCAGGTTCACTACTTTCTCCTCGGTGGTGGAAGGAGGGCTCTCAGGAACTTCTTTCTGAGTAGTGCTTGCCTCTCCTACTTTATCCTTTCCTTTGCCCTCAGGAAAATGTTTTGGCCTGGATGGTGCATTACCCAAGGGAGACATGGTAAAGTCTACCCCAAGGTAGATGATACCATTTTTCTTGCACTAATTCTCGGTGTCTTTGTAGAGTGCTCTTGACCCTTTCCTTTATAGTTTGAGGGGCCTTGTTCCTATCAATTTTAGAAAATGGTGAATTTTCCCCATCTATGTCTAGATAAACTTGATCAACTTCTTGATCAGTTACTTAGAAATCCTTTGGGACGATAGCCACACCATATTGAATGATCTATACCGGGGCGGTCGGGAGTGATCCTTTTTACGAGCTCAATTTCATGATTTAGGTCAATGTAGATATCCTCGATCCGAGGGATGTGAATTAGATTGATCCTTACTCTTGGAAGGTAACCACGAGGATCGAAGGTTGGCCTTGCTAGGAAATTATGCTTCAGATTGAGAAATTCAAGCTCTGTATACATCTCCTGTGCTTTGCTATGTGAAGTGTAGGTGTATCTCGCCACTTTGTGAGGGGGAATGGAGTTCTACCTTTCTTCCTTTTCAAACACTTCTCATGGTATGTGATGAGTCGTCTAAACAGCTCCAACAGATCGATTTGGGTCCCACATACCTTGGCAATCAGTGGGCTCTCCCAAGAAGTTAGCGGTTTTGAGATAGGTGAAAGTGGGGAATTGCGTGAATAATGCTCCCCACTTCTCTATGGCGGTGATCATGCTTTTGGTCATCCTACGTGGTTATAGTACTAGCATACAATCCACAAAAACACTGAAGTGCTTTTCCTTTAAAGGAAGTAGCAAGGAGTTTGACCTTAACATTGTCTTCTGTAATATTATGTACTGCGCAAATACTAGCCACATCAATAATATGTTCCACAAGAGTAATATGAGTTTCCCATGTGTAAAATGGTGAAATTTTGAGTTTCGCAATAGGTATAGGATTGTGTTTATCCAATTGGAGAGGACTGCTTGCATTGAAATGAGGGAAAAATTTGTTCCTTGAAGGGGCTACCATAATAACAAGAGGTTGATTGTTCCTAGGTTGAGGAAACCATCTGTAAGGGGAATTTGAATGACCTCTACAGCTGATGCTACAACAAGAGATGTTGAAATGCTTCTTTTCCTTCTTCTTGGAGGGGACAAGGATAAATCAATATGCTAATAATTCCCTTACCTTGAAGAATCTCTTGTCTGAATTCTTCACATAAGTTAAGAAATTGATACTTGAAGTCTAGATATATGGAGTCATCAGGTACTTTGGTTCGTACAAGTATGAAGAGAAGTACCAACTCTAGTCCCATCGAGCATGCCAAAAATTGTTGTCACGCAGATCATGAACCCGTTGAATCTTTGATCAATCGCGTGAAACATTGGAACATCCCCAAGGTGTGGGACCTTGTTGCCTTGGGATGAACCTCCAAAGAAGGCTATCTTCCTTTAAAACTTGGCAAACTTGATTTAGGATCAATGTATAAGGCTAAAACACTTGAAAATAAGCTAATCTACTATATTCTTGGGATATAAGTGAGAGAAATTTAAACAACTAATAACTTTAAAAGGGGTGATGCACCAAGTATAAACTGAACAGAAACATCCACTTAATGGTACAATTAATATCCCAAACAACATATGGCATTCACATTTCTTGTAATCTTTTCAATCAATGATTGGATCAATACAACACTTTAATAACAAAAAGGAAACAAAGTTTTCCACAACCAAAACGTAAAGAGTTTATATCATTTCCCACAGAGACTAAAATAAGATAACTGATCTAAAAGTGAGTTAACCTATCATATCCAAGGAATTAAACATCCACAAGTGATAGATAAATTGATGAATAGAAACATAAAAAAGATATTCAATGGAAAAATATTGTTCTGAATATTATTAGAAGGGTCAAATTTATTTTCAATCTCTTCCAAGATTGAAGAGTAATCCACAAAAGATCTAAAAGTCATCTATATAACAAAATGCATACCACTATTTATAGACTAAGTAGGTTGAGCCATTACAACTTCACCCTTAACTAATTAATTACTAAAAATAGAGTGCAATAATGTTTTAGGGAATAGACTCCCATAAAAATAGAAAAATAAGTTACACAAGTTTAACCAAGTCAACCCTATAACTTCGACTGATTCAAAGATTGGGAGCTATCCATTAATGGTCACCGGGCTTAGCTTGGGTAGACATCACTCTTTCCTTGTTTAGGTTCTTCTTCATCCTTTTCCCACATAGCCATTTTGTGCTTGTATTCAATGAAATGCTTGATAATTCCTTGGACCTCCTCTTCCTCTAGTCTGCATATGTAATGGTTCACCACATCCACTATCTCAACTTCCCTAACAAATTTGGCTGGTAATATTTTCAACTTTCTCAAAACCTTCTTTAGTTGACTTATAAAATTTTGATATGAAACTAATTTGTAAATGGAATCAATATTGAAGGTCTTTGTCACATCATCTTCTTCTTTGACCAAAATTTTGAAACTCGCTACAATTTGATCAACGGAAGGCCATCAATAGTTAGTGGATATTATCAAATTCCTCTCGAAATGTCTTTTAATCCATCTATTACTTCAACCTGTTTGTCATCCAATTTATTTATTAGATACTAAAACACACTGTATCTTTGAACTCCATGGATTTTGAAACTCAAATAACTTAGAGGTGTCATCAATCACACACTCTTAAAGGAGCATATTTGAATTAACATCTCTAATTTCTCCAAGTTTTCAAATTAAGATCCAAATTATTCTTATCCTCGAGAGAGGATTTCATCCAATTCCATGATGAAAGATCTTTTATCATATAAATTATTGTACAATTCTACAACCATTTTGATCAATGGATTAGTTTCTGAAGCATGCATTCCATCCATCCACCAAATGATCTTCCTTTCTGGCCTATTTTCTCCACTATGTGGTAGGACGTATCATCGAAGCTTGAGGAAATGGAAAGAGCGGTTGTATTTTGTATTGGACATGTAACTTTAGTAAGAAGAGAGTGAGTATTTTGTATTTTTTATTTTGTATTTTATAATCGCTACATGCACATATTGCTTTGCTCATTTATGAGTAGATTTTCCTAGTACAAATTTGGAGATTTGGTAATCCACTCATTGTGATGGTTTATTTTGTCTTTCCTTCAATAGGGGTAGCTATCTCCATAAATATTTCCCTGCATTAGTCTACTAATAGATTAGAGACAACTCTTGGCCACTTGGCTTGTCTCTTGGGAGTCAGATCCAAAACACTTAAATCAATCACATCAACAATGGGCACCTTTTTCTTTTTCTTGGGAGTCTACTTGTGAAGCCATTTAGGTATGGCAGAAGATGATGTAAATGTTATTAATGGAACTGTTATAGTACTTGGTGTACTAGACACTACAATGACACTAGTGACACTTATGGAGAGTGGAAGTGACGTAGTGATAATGGAAGGTGTAGTGGTCAAAATGTCCTCAGGAGCAGATGAAATGGAAGTGGAAGTAGGTTGATTTGACACTTTGGGTGTGATTCCCAAAGTTTCCAACCAGTCATATGTTCTCTTTAAAATGGGTCTCGCCCTTTCTTTTGTATTGTTACATTCTTCTTTATACCAATCAATCCAAGGAAGAGGCTAGTTGGCAATATTATCCCTTTTGTAGGTAGGATCAAGTATCTCTTCATCATCCTCTAACCCTTCAGGAATATCTGTAATGCCAAATTGTACTACCTCACTCAAAGTTAATCTTTCAAACTCTCTCTACCTTATGATAATTTCATCTCGACAATGAATCCAAATATCTTCTAATTGAGGAACATGTGTGTTGGCTAGCCCTGTTTCATTGAACTTACCCCAATAATCAAAGTTTTTCTCGATGAAATTTCTTCATGGAGACTTGAGACATTTATCCTTCCAAATTCTTGGCTTTATAGATGCTAGCACAATTATATCTCCCTATTGAAATGGGAAATTAGACCCTTTCCTTATGTCACTTGTTTTTGATTTTGTGATAATCCAACAACTAGAAAACCAGCTCTAGTAATATCCACTTGTCACTTGAACATCTTGGCAACTTATTTGGGGCACCTAAGAATCATGGTACACTCGATATAATTGAATGTAATAAATTGGAGATAAATTTCTACCCATTTTTGTACTTCTCTAAAAGCCTCATATGATATCCTTTGATTGTATAAATCCTTTCTAAAATAATATGAAAGAATAACAAAGAAAGTGTCATTTTACTCTTCAAAATTCTTAATTCCTTCTTCCATAATGAGTTGAGGATAGAACTCATAAATCTAGGAGGTTCTCCGACCCCTTTTGGATTTAAACCCATATAATCCCTCATTACACCATTGCTGCATGTATGAGAAAAGAGGTCATGAAAAAGTTATTTGATGTCAGTACATCTCCTAATTGGAAACATATTGAACTACTTAGATGTCCACCCCACCAGATAAACTCCTTGTTTTTCTTAATAGTGGCTATGTAAAGAACTATCCATTCTTGAAATTATCTTACTCAAGTGAGACCAGAAACCCTACTCAACAAAACAATGATATCATTAAATTTCTGAATTAAATCTTAACACGGAATTTACTTAGAAATTTTGGTTGTGGTACTTTTATCCTTAGCTAAGTAGCTCTTAATCATGAATTTTGTGAAAACTTCATATTAGTTATCCCAATGTTCAGTTGCAAACTCCAGGGAAATTGTAGCATATTCTTCCACATCAGGAATTCTAAACAAATATTTGAAAAAATAACTATGTAGACACTAAAATTAGGTCACACTCCCCCTTCATCCTTCGACATATAAGCCCCCTTTTATTACATCTACCTAGCCATGGCCCCCTTCACCTCACTAGTATTAATTTAATTAATTTAATTAAATTAACTCATTATCCTCACTATATTTATTATTTAAATATCTTATTTAAATAATACCTACACATATAGTTCACTTAGACACCTCACCAAGCTAACTCAACTTAAGACCTATTCTTAGCAAGTTACCATAACTAACTAAGACTTACCCAAACCCTAAAAATCAATGCCTACACTCCCTCTAACCACATTCCCCATGATCACAAAAGCTCTGAGTCCAATCCATGGGATAATGACACAAGTTTTGAGGAAATCAAGAGGATCTCCCTAAGTTTGGTAAACCTAGGAAATTGCACCTTGACCGACGTCGGTTTCCCCTAACCGTCACCGATTAAGCCGGATCGCCATCGGTTATCCCTTTTAACCCAAAACAACCTTATTTCTCAAGGTTAGAACTTGGAAGGAAAAGGTTGGAAAACAAAGAAAGAAAGTTGACAAGGAAGAACGACATCTCAGAGAGATAACACATCTTCAGAGAGACAATTCTAGCAAGAACTAACATCCAAGGAAGGGATTGAGCATCTTTTCCTATATAGCCATCCCAACCACCTTCGATCTATCCAAATAAAAGAGGAACATGCATGCAGCCCATGTAGAAGCTTTTATTCAATTGGTGATCACTTGCAGCCTTCAAAACCACCATCGGAACCTCCATCCATCATACACAAGCCTTCAAGAATGAAATCCAAGTAAGTACAATATCATACTTCCCTAGTTATTTCATTTCATCATTGTTTTATCATCTATTGTTCATCTTGCTCCTTATTGACCATCTCCAATGTTTTATACCTCCATAGACCCATCAAAACTTCATAAAACCTATTCTAGTCACCTAAATACCTCCTCACAACCAACATAACCCTTTGTGCAATCACAAAGGAGACCAAAACCTGTTTTGGACGTTTCCAGATCTCACAATAACCAACACCGGTTATACCTAACCACGGTCGTCACTCCCGATCGACGTCGATCTTTGTGTTTGCCCACACAAACCTTAAATAGAGACCTATCCACCTAATTTTACCGCACCCTCACTCACTTGTGACCTACATGAGACCTTAATCGCACTGCGCAGAACCCAAAACCAACCATTTGACCTGTGGATTCTATTCTAGCTTAGCCTGTTAGATTAGATATGTTTTCTTATTGTGTTTTAAGTGAGATACCTAAATCATTTCAAAATAACAATAGGATTTACCTTGTTTTCAACATTAATTTGTTTAAAATAGTGGACTGACAACCATCTAGGAAGTACCATACTTCTAGGATCTAGCTCATGCTAGGCAGTTCATTTCCTATATTGTTTAATTCTTTCTGGTGGTCTTTCTTTCATTACAGGTAGTTCCTCCTAGCCAAAAGGAAGCTCTCATGGTCACTTGTGGATTCAGAAGTCATACGCACACAACAACCCATCAACCGAAATTTGAATAGGTATTCCTCCTATACCCGTTACCCTATTTGTTTCGTCAATGATTCAAAGAAACAATGTAAGAAAAAGGTGAAAATTTTTGGCACACTGTGGGACCCATCTAGGGTTCCTTGCATTTCATTCATTCCTAGGAAAAATTGTGTGTTTGTTTCCTTCTAAAAAGTGTACACATCAATTTCTTTCCTCGTAATCATGTTATCAAAATTCACCCCTGTGGTAATTTTGATAACATGCATCGAATATTCAAGTCCTAAAAAGTAGGTTGATCCAGAAAATTGTGAAAATCGACTAAGTCCTAGTCCTTGGGATAGTAGGGACGTGTGGGTTTTAAAGACGCGGATCGGTGAAAAGCCTCCAGCGGCCCGCACAAGCATTTGGGACAACGGGCGGAAGCACGCATGCATGCGGGTGCGAGAAGCCGATCCGGCCGAAAGAGGAAGAAAATGATCCGTGTTGCTCGGACGTTCGGGACAAAAAGACCAACGGCCTGGATCGGGCCGAAATGGGAACAAACATCTGAAAAGCATTTGGGACATCTCGGGACAAAAAGACTGAACCGGTCGAACCAAGGCGAAAAAGGTCAAGAAATTCAAACAAAGTGGGACAAGTGGGACAAATGGATTGAACCGGAGTTTCGGCCGAAATCAGCACAAGGAGCACTGTGCCAAATGGGACAAAAAGACATGAAGGGTGCGAAAGAGCCGGCAGGCCCGCGGACCAACCAAATCATGACACGTGTCACAAGGGAAAAGGTCAAAAGGTCAAAGGGCGAGTTTTCGAGCACTGATCCGAACCAATGAAATAGCGCCACGTGTCCCAGCAGGGGCCCACAAGGAAATTTCAAAAGAAATCCCGCCGAAAGGCAGAGGAGAGAGAATCACGTGACCAATCAATGCGTGCCACGTGTCATCCAGGTGGCGAAGCGCGGAAATATTTCAAAATCCGTTTTGGTCTGTTCCGTGCCCTAAATCTTCAGATCGCCATATCTTTTGATCCAGAGCTCGGATTTGCACGTTCTTTATATCAACGGAAAGCTGTTGAAATTCTCTGCATGATTCTGGGATCAATCTCGAGTTTTGGTGCAGTCTGGAGAGAGAAAATCAAGAAACAGCTCTGACGCGTGATAATGGCCAGAGGCGACGTTTCAACAACCTGTTTTAATGCAAATGGGTCGCATTCTCCTCCAAATCAGTCAAAGATGGCAGGATATGGGTTGGTAAGGTCCTCCATGCTGATTTAATGCATTGGCATTCAATGAGGAATGGGCTTACATGTTTTCCCACGTTTCTGTCCCCTGGGCTCGACCCATGCAATGTAAAAAGCCAGATTTGGCTCAAAATTAGAGGTGGTTCATCTTTTCTGCTCTGCCCTCCCTTCTTTTCTTCTCTAGGGTTGAAAATGGAGTTCGAGCCTCCTCCCTTGCTCTGTAATGGCATTTTTGCCTCTTACTAATGGAATGATGTTCTGTGCAAACTTCTAGAGCAACAAAACATGTTTTGTGATGCATCTGTCCATCCTTCCTCATTTTTGCTTGTTCTCTTCTTGCCTCTCTTCATTGCAAGTATTTGTGCATGTTTGAATGTTCATTGCAGGTCTGGAGCTGTGTTCATGGAGTTTTGGGACATTTTTTGTGTGAAATCTATCCTTGGGCTCGTGATGCATCTCGTCCATCCTTCCCATTACTCACCTCTCTCGTCCCATGCAGCTTTTGATAGATGTCCAACATTCTCCTTCTCTCGGTGTATCACCATTTTAGTGTAGGCTTTTGTTGTTTTCCCTTCTCTCTCTCTCTCTCTATCTCCTTGGCATGGTTAGATTAAGATTAGATTAGCTTTCTGCACCGGAATAGTTTGTGGCGGTGTAGTTTAGGAGCAGGAACCAGCCTTCTCTAGAGATTCCTTTCTCATTTTGAGGTCCCACACGAGAGAAAGGATTCAATGTGTGTAATCACACTGGATGCCCGAGTGATCAACCTAGAAGTTTGATCTCGCATCCAAGGGTGCTTTGTGATTTTGCATCAACAGTAATCCACTTTGTCTTTCTACTTGCTTTAAAGGAAACTTTTCTTTTGGTGTATTTAAAAAGAATCATTTCTTCATGTTTTTGCATTTTAGTGAAAGAGCATCCCTCCTCCCATTCATCTTATTGTGTCATCCAATTTCATATTTTCAATTTGGGTTTAAAAATAATTGCATGTCATTCGATTTTCTACATTAGCTCACATTAATTGAGGGCAACCTTTACTACTGGAAGTCATTACCAATCTGATGGTTGACAAACAAATCGTAGAAAAGCACTTATATCCTTTTCTTTCTTTGAGTCTTACCAAATCGCACAAAAATTCAAATACATACATTCTTAAACAACATCTTACGGAAGAAGTGTAGGTGATCACATGATCATGGCACGGTGGGCACCTAGCTCGCTTCTTTGTCGAGTCATACTTTAGAGCGTAGCTCATCGCCCTCACCATAACATACCGAAATCCCACCCTTTAGATCTCCTTCTTTGTAGGAAGCCATCCTCATGAAAAATCTATTTCAAAATTCATGTGTCAATCCCTAAATAGCATAAGTTGAACAAACATAATAGAATAGGCACTCTAGGAATGTTCTTTCTTAGTGTTCTGTTTGATTTACATTTTGAGGTGAGAGCTTTCGATCATTATTTTTGTATTTCCTTGCACACTCCTCATCATAGCTGGTGTATTTTGGCTCCACATGAGTGTGCCTGGGCCATATCACCATCATTCCTAGAATTCTGGGTTTGATTCCACATCAAATTCTAATTCACAACCACTTTTTCTCATCAATGTTTCAATCTCACAGTAACCTTCATTGGTTACCTCTGACCGCCATCGGTTAAACACAACCGACGTTGGTTCTAGGCCCTTTTGCTAACCTACTCAAAAGGACATTCTCACTTAACTTTCTTCCACTTTCCATGGTCTCTATCACTATCACTTTTCCCATTAACATTTTACACATCCCCACATTTGGCATACTTGTTAGATTTTTCATTCTCGCTTCACTTGTTTACTCTCTTTGTCCATTTTCTACATCTGACCGATAAGCGGTTACCCGATCGACGTCAGTTTTCCCTAACCGGCATCGGTTAACTTGTTTCACATTCCACTCACAATTTTTTACCTCATCCATTTTTTATCGCCAGATTCACCTGTTTATGCTCTTCTCTATATTATTTATAGAGAAGCAGCCCCACGATCGATCCTGGTTCACATGGTACTAACCTGAAGAAAAGTGAATGCCCTCATGTTCCATGCCAGGTCACTAACCGCTCCCACCTAGTCCTTCAACACCCTCTATTTTATCACCAGCCATAGATCCCATCTAGCCTACAAATATAGCTATCGGAGATAAGGAGTTCACAATACTCCTTGACCGTAACCTTGCTTTGCCTTGTAGTTTTACCTCTCCCATTCTTCCACTTGAGATGCCTCGGGTCAGTTGATATATGACATGCCCGTATCTATCCCCCCGACTCTTACACCCACTTCCGCATCAGCCCCATCTGGCTCCGTGCTACCTGCATCCACCTAACCCCAGTCATTTCACAGTTAGGTCCTATACCCGCTATGACTGCCACATCTGTTACCTCTGTGGCACCAATTACATCTACCATACCCTCATCGATTACCCCAAACACAACCTCATCCATCCCTCATGTCTCACATATACCTATAGCTACATTCCCACCTCCAGTGTCGGTGACCTCTACCCCATTTCAAAATGTAGTTCTTTCTATTCCACAATCATTAGCCCCTATTGCCACTAGGGTTACCATGACCCTTCCTCCCCCATATACATACTACCAACAACTACTTGTTTCATCTATCATTCATTCTGGGTACATACCCCCTATTTCCTTGCCTTCTTCTCTGCCACCTTACATGGCAGCCCCATACACTAGAATGCCCCACCCATTATACACCCAAAACCAACCTCCTCACGTTATAGGAGGCATCTAATCATCACAACCCACTAATGATCTAATTAAATTGATGATGGATAAGATGCAGACACTAGAGGCATCGGTTTTCAGCTCCCACAACACTCTCACTTACAACGAGATTTGTAATGAGCCTATTCACCCATCCATTCCCATTTGTTCATACCCTGTGCATTGGGAAATGCCCAAATTCAATCATTTCAATAGTAAGGAAGACCCACAACAACATTTGTGCTCGTTTAAACATGGATGTTATTTGATTGCTCATGATGATGCCTTACTTTTGAGAACTTTTCCCATGTCCCTCACTGGACTTGCATTAGATTGGTATAGTGGGTTACCCAAACACTCCATATTTTCATTCAATCAGTAGCCCAAGCTTTCTTGGCTCATTTCTCCATTAATATCACAAAGAAGGTTACCATGTCCAATCTATATTTCACACGTAGGATGAATCTATCACATATTTTGTCACTACTGGTGCATCACGATCAATCAACTTACCTTTCAACTGCCACAAATTGAAATCATCGATCTCTTCACTCAAGCTTGCACCAGACATATCTCCTTGACCTTGCAGGTCCAAAATTTTAGAACATTCGATGAGGCATTCACTATGGCATGAAAGTTAGAGATTCGGGCCATCGAAGAGAAGAAAATCTAATTACGAAATAAGAATTCAGCATTTAAGTTGAATGAAACCTCTTCTTCTTCCAAACCACCAACCAATTATTCAAAGGCTAAAGGTACTACTAACACAGTGGTACTTAAGGCCGGCCCAACTCACCCATCCAACCAAGCTACACCCTCATCTAATCTATCACCTGTTCAGGCTTTTTGATTCAGACAAGAGCAGTAGAAAATATACCCCAATCGGGAACCTTACTCTTCTATCTTAGAGAAGCTTATCAAAGCTGGCGCCATCACCCTTCCACCCATAAAACCACACACTGGTTTTGACCCTTCTCGCCCCATGCTCGCATGGTATAAGGAACAAGATTTCTGTAACTATCACCAAGTAAAGGGTCATAGTGATGGCAACTGCATCACTTTTAAGAATATTGTCCAAGAAATGCTCGAGAAAGGTGAGTTGACTGTGGATAATCCTAACGCCACCCCTAACCAAAATCTACAAATCTTTAAAAAACCATTTCCCAATCATGCCCCTTCATCCAATCAAACTGGTGAGACATCCACTCACAATACCCATACTTGCGAGGTTCACGCAATCTTTAACGAGGTACCTGTCACATCTCAATTACCTCACATTCCTTCCATAGAGGAAATCCTAGCCCGAAATCCTCCTTCCACATTGGAACCAACTGTCATTGTTCTTTCACCAATAGAAGAACACCCTTCATCTCCTACATCACCTACGAAGGAGTCTTCTACTAACATTGAGACCATTTCACCCCTAGCTTCTTCACTTAGCAAACCTTTACCTACCGTAACTCCTCCACCCACAGAGGAGCACCCATTACCTCCTCCACCCACAGAGGAGCACCCATTATCTCCTCCACCCATAGAGGAGCACCCGTTATCTCCTCCACCCACAGAGGAGCAACCATTATCTCCTCCACCCATAGAGGAGCACCTATCCATTCCTTTTCTCATAGAAGAACTCTAATTATCTCTTCCACCCATTATAGACCGGTGGGGATACCTTTTCCTCTTGGCGAACATTCTCCATCCACTACCCGACATCCAATAGACCTACTTTTAGCTCTCTTACCCACTAAGTCAAGTCGCCAATTCCTTGTCTCTAAGATGCATTTTACGTGAATTCCCATTAGGTCCTCACCAACTCCACCCACAAACATTCCATTTTCACGTTTGGATGATCACTTAGATTATGTGGATAGGGATTTGTTATGGGGGCACCTCTTACTCCCTGTCTCAACACAAATGTAGAGATCCCTTGATGACACCTCCACTATCTACCCAAACACATTTCCACCAATTAAACCACATATAACCACTGTTGTCACATCCCCTTCCACGATATATATGTTAACACTCACACCACGCCCTTACCCATAACCCGACCTATGCCTAAACCCAAACCCATACCCACAACATTTACCTCCACTAAACCTATTATCACTTTAGGGGTCACCCCGATCACCACCTTACTCATCCACATATTAAACTAGATTTAGCTACATCCTCAAAAAACCACACCTACTCGACACCCAAACTAAAGAAACAAACTCATCAACCTCATACCCTTATCGTACTCAATCACATCTACACTTGTCCCATCTCCCTTTAGACCTCAGCTACCTAACATGGTCAAGCATCCCTCACCCATTCATAACCCAATAAAGACAACCACCCATTGCTACCTCACAAATCTCTAACCTACCTAGTCACACAAAATGACTCATACCTGCACCTACTGACCTCTTTACCACCAATACCTCCGATACCTTCAGCCATTGCTTCACTATCTACCACACTTTGGTCATTTTCCCTCACACCCCAAGCACGAATCACTGCGTCATCTACCTTCATAGCACCCCGTTATCCCCATGGGTAAATCACCCTCTTCCTCCATCTGCTTTTCCTTCTAGACCCCATATACCCACATCACCTTTACCCAAGAAGGTGTAACCCAAAAACAAAACCCCACTACCCCACAATAAGGTAGTCAAAAAACAACCCCACACCCTCCGCCCGTCCATCTACTATACCCCTACCCAAACGAACCTAACCTGATACCTCAAACCACACCGGCACCTAAACCTACATCTCGACCTATTCCTACAATTCTAAAAACAGTTCCCGACAACCAACCACACCTACACCCAAACCCACATTCACTTCCCATTGTGATCCACTAACAGGGTCCTATGCCAAAATTTTAACCAACCTCCTCAAGACTTCTGTTATCACATTACCACCACTCCAACCTTATGACCCCCTCAAACCCAAGCCAAAAGGGTTTGATGATACTAAAATTTGTGCATATCATCGTGTGCCAGGGCATGACATGGAGAACTGCAAGGCCTTGAAAACCATCCTTATCCAATTGTGTCCACTGGAAACCTACTTTGATGATGATGACCTTCTGGATGAGGACCTTGCTTCACCTATACCTATTCCCACATTACCCACTCAACAACTATAACCTCCACCCTCATAGCTCCTAGAAGCACACACAAAATTTGAAATTAACATGGTTCGCATTAGAGAACTTGCCACGCCACCACCCAAATGTCATTCACACCAGCCTAACTTCACAAGGCTTTTCTCCTACTGTAGGTTTTTCCCTTCATGTCATTATACCACTTACCCTACACCCACTCCATTTGACAAATTCCCTCAAATCAACACAAGTCACATCACTACATGTGTGTAGAAGGGTAAATAAAAGGAAACTGACCCACCAAACAATCCTATACCCAACATACCATCTGCACCCATACCTAAGATAACTATCTACGGCCCCACATACCCCATTTCTAATGGCGTCACACATCGCACCATGCTCAAACAATAACACCAATCTCCACTAAAAATGTCCTTATATGACCTCATCCAAACCTCGTAATCCCATCGACAAGCCTTCATTGAGGTTCTTCAATCTATTGAGGTTTTACCCAATGACCCTACACCCATAGCATCCATTATCACACCCCATCATGTAGCCTCTCTCACCAAATTACCACCTTCATCCTCACCCCACCTTGTTCACCAAGTGGTCTCCTTAGCTTCTCGGAGGTAGAGATCGCACAATAATAACATGATGACCTAGATCCAACCCTCTTCATCTCTGCACACATTGATGACATATGGGTATGCCGTGTGATGATTGATGGAGGTGCTAACATTAACATCATTTCAACCCATGCATTTGCTCAAATGCACATACTTGATAATTACATGCACAAACATCTGGTCATGTTGCATTCATTCAACGACACTATCACCTTCACACTAGGCACTGTCATCCTTCATGTTCACGAGGGCCCCTGCACTTCCAGAATTGTTTTATGTTTTAGAGGGGAGTTCTAATATAACTTATTACTTGGTAGACCACGGATCTATGTCATGCGTTGCGTTCCTTCCAATTTGCATCGTTGTGTAATGTTTGAACACAAGGGACACACTTATACCATTCCAGTTGACCCATCACCTTTCAAAACATGCAACATGCTTTACCGACCTAACGATGTACTCATACTGGTCAAGTCGTCTACTTCCACAACCAATAACACTTCACCTACACCTACACCCACACCTACTAGTATGGCCTTTACTTTCACTGTACATACCTCCTCCATGCCTACCACTGCTATAACCTCCATGGCTGACCCATTAGCTTCCCAATCCATTAACACCACCTCCGCATCGACCTTCAACACATCGTCCATACCAGCTACCCACATACCAACCACTGATCCCTTGGAAGGTGTTTTTAAATGCCTCACTTTAGGGGAATACTTCCTATATAGCGTCAACACATTCCTTAGTCCACACAAGTATGGAAGCCTTTAACAACACCTTTATGATTGATGTATAGGAGAATGCATCCTTTATGGTCCTCCTTATCTTTGCACTAGTCTCACCTATGGAGGACTTGATACTACCACCTACACACTTGAACCACCTTCATAACCCCATCCATTTTCTGTTGACTTCCAATCACTTACCAATCGTTGTTTTGCCCACACCTTCCTACACCACTGTGCGTGGAAGGGTTTTGGTTTTGGCTTTTATGAGTAGGGTCACCATACCATTATTCCATGTACCACCCACAAACATAATGACCGTAGTGGTATCAGCTTCTCTAAACATTCTACCAAATAGGCCTGCATTGAATTCATTAAGGACCCTAGCCCTTCTCCACCTTCATCACCACCCTCATCGATGGATCCTGAATCTATCCCTCCTAATTTTTTTTTCATAAACACCATTTCCTTGAGGCCTTTGACTTATCAACGTGAAGGTGAGGCCCCTTCCACTCTCCCATTCCTATATCCTAAGATGATCGATGATGACACACCGATCATTAATGTCATTAAATGCCAAGATGATGAATCCATACTCACCTACCTTGGTGTAGAAGAATCCTATATTCATCGGTCGTTACCCTCTAAGATGAAAACTATGTTGAGTGAATCAACTATTGAGATCAACATTCATACCCAAGATGACCCGCACATCCTAAAGATCAGAAATGTTTAGATGTCTTTGAATAGGAATCCATCACTTCTTTTCTATGAGATCATAACCTATCAAACAAAAGCTAAGGAAAATGCACCCTCGCATTGCTCATCTCGTCAAACAAGAACTTCAGTGCCTTCTTTCCGTTTCCTTCATATTGCCCATTGATTATCCTCATTAGATTTCTAACATTGTCCCTGTCACTAAAGCAACAGGGGGACTTCGTATTTGCATGGACTTCCATGACCTCAACCTCACCTACCCAAAAGATGAATTTCCCTTTCTTGATATTGATCAACTGGTAGACCTTACCATGGGTCATGAGATGCTCTCACTCATGGATGGTTTCTCAGGTTATAACCAAGTTTTGCTTTCCCTAGAGGATCAACACAAGACAACATTCATTACCCCTTGGGGGACCTTCTACTATCTAGTCATGCCTTTTGGCCTTAAAAATTGCTGGTGCTACATATCAGTGTGCTACGACTTACATCTTCCATGATATCATGCATCGTATATTGGAAGATTATGTGGATGATCTCTTGGCTAAATCTAAATGCCATGTTGAGCTCCTTAAAACCATCTTTGATTGCCTCATTAAATATTATGTCCACCTTTAACCTAAAATGTACATCTTCACGGTTCTCTCAGGAAAGCTCCTAGGATTTATCATTTCCTTACGTGGTATAGAAGTTGACCCACTAAAATCAAGGCCATTCTAGAAATGCCTCCACCCATGAACCTCAAACAACTCGTATCCTGCAAGGTAAATTGCAGTCCATTCATCGATTTATTTCCCAACTCTTCGACCAGTGTCAACCATTTCATCATCTACTTGAAGGAAATCTCTCTCAAATGGGATGAAAACTACCACAAAGCTTTTGAGGCCTTAAAACAATACCTTCTCCTACCACCCATACTCATTCCACTGAAAGATGATCAACCTTTTTACCTATACATATCAGCTACCGATCTCTCCTTAGGGGCTATGCTCGCTCATCGTGATGAACAACATAGGGAGTAGGCGGTTTATTATATCATCCATACCCTTCTAGACTATGAAACCCAATACACTCAACCTGAATTTTTTTCCTTAGCCTTAGTTTTTGTTGCCACCAAACTCCGCCATTACCTACTCAATGACAAAATGTATGTTGTGACCAACACCGACCCTTTACACTTCATGTATGCTAAACCATATCAAAATCAACATGCCGTACATTGGCTCATGCTTTTAGCTGATCTTGACCTTGAATTCATTAAGGGCCAGGCTATCGCTAACCAACTGGCTGACACACCTATTTTCGGGGACTAACCCTCTAATTTTGACTTCCCGATGAATCCATTGCTACCCTTTCCCTGGATGAACCACCTTACCAAATAACACTATTCTTCGATGGTTCCAAGTGTCAACATGGGGATGGAGTTGGTGTTATCCTCGTCCCTCTGGATGGAGAACCCATGCCTTTATCTTTCAAACTAGACTTTGAATGCACCAACAATATTGCCGAGTATGAAGCACTCATCCTCGGTCTCTAGACTGCCTATGCCCTCGATGTCAAATCAATCCACATCTTTGGTGATTCATAATTGGTCATAAACTAAGTTAATGGTATGTACCAATGTCATAACGAGATACTTCAAAATTATAAACATCATGTAGACATACTTTTGACCACCTTTGATCATTACACCCTTCAAACCATCCCACATTCAACCAACAAATTTACAGATACTATGGCCTGTTTAGCTTCCCAAATACCCACTTCCCCTACCGATTCCAAAATATTTGTCACTTGTACAACACCTCCATTAACCTTCTTATTTACCTCACGATGTTTACTCAATCGGAACCAAAACCCCTAACCCAAGTGACCTTTAGTATACACAATACTCGACTACCTTTCCCTCTCCTTCTTACCTCCCGATCTCACCCACCGTAACGGACAACGTGCCTTCCTTAAGAAGGTCTCTGCGTTTCGTTATCCCGGGGACTCCTCTATAAGTGTGGTTTTGATGGTATTCTCTTATGATGCCTCACAAGTTCTAAAATTCCTTACACTATCAAGGAGGTTCATGATGGCATATGTGGAGGCCACTTTAGTGGCCTTGTTATTGCTAAGCATATTATTTGCCTAGGCTATTACTAGCCGACCCTTAATCATGATTGTTATGACTATGTCAAACACTACATGAAATGTTAACAACATTCCAACCTTCATCATACACCCGATGTGCCTTACAGGTCACTCGTGACCTTTAGCCCTTCTCTCAATGGGGTTTAGATCTTGTCAGAGAAATCAATCCTCATTCTTCCCAACACCATCAATGGATCATAACAGCTACTGAATACTACACAAAATGGGTAGAATCCATACCACTTATCTCCACAAAAATTGAGAAAATATGTGAGTTCATTAACCATCACATCATTTGTCACTTTGGTGTCCTCATCGACGACATTCGATAATGGAAAACAATTCAAAAACAAAACACCGCAAAACTTTACAATGCCTTTGGCATTCAACTTAGTTTCTCCTCACCTTATTACCCACAAACCAACGCCAAGCCGAATCCATTAACAAAACCTCAACAAAATTCTCATGAAGGTGGTTGACGATACTGGGAAGGATTGGCATATGCACATTCCTTTTGCCCTATGGTCATACCGTACTAGTATTCGCACCTCCACTGTGGCCACACACTTTTCTCTCGGTCCATGGTACATGTGAGGCTATTCTACCTCTCAAAGTCTAGATCCCCTCACTCCACATTTATCTCCATAACATGCTTACTGATGACGAATTTCGTCAAGACCACTTAGCACAACTGGAGTTATTAGATGAATGTCCTCTTAATGCTCTAGATCACCTTCAAGTTTATCAACAATGTATCAAACGTGCTTATGAAAAAAGTGTTCATGAACGAAACTTCCAAGTTGGTGACCTTGTTTTGAAATAAAATCAACATGTAACTAAAGCAGAGAAAAGAAAACGGGAAAATTTGCTCCTAATTGGCTTGGACCATACATCGTAACTCACACCTATGGATCGGGTGCCTAGCATTTGTCCTTGCTTGAGGGTAAACCCGAACTCCGATCCCCTTAACACATTACATCTTTGACCGTTCTACTATTGACCTCTAGTCCTACATCACTATTTATCTAGTTCATGCTCATCCCTTGAGCACCATTTACCTTTTCCACATCTCATCTCCAACAATTAAACATGGATCATGTGATTACCCGTCACCCTTTTGCCTTATCTTAAATATGTGCACCACGGCTTTGCGCATGACATGATTCTCATGGATACTTTTCATATTATTTTAGATGAGATCCCATGGTCGTTCACCCTTGCCTTCTCAACAAGAACCAAATGCTTCGATATAGTCTCGTCCATGACTTAAAAGCCAAAAAAAAAAACAAGATGAAATCCTCAGAAGGACATCTTCTAATATAAGGGATCAACTCCTTGAGTCAAAATTACAATATCAAAGATGAATCACTCAAAAGGACATCTTCCACCTTCAATTGTCGCTATAAGTAGATTGCTCCCTCAAAGGACAACTATAAAAAGCTCACAACTCTCTACATAGTTTTTCCAAAAAGAAGACTATCTCCTCATAAATATACATTTAGAAGCTTCCCACATCGATCAACTTCGTGAAGACCTCAAGGAGACATATATTCCTCCCATATAGACTTCCCGCATCGATCAGTCTATCTAAAGTCAAAAAAAAGAAAAGGAAAAAGAAAAATACGCTTTTTCATCATGGACTTGTCTATTGTGATCTTGCTCTATTTCCCAAGGCATTCTACTTCCCATTTTATGACCCAATTACATGAACCTCCTTACTGTTGTCTTTTCACTTCATACCTCAAGGAACCTACTACACCCATGACATTTGGTGATCATGTGACTATTTGTCACTTTTAGAATTATCAATCATGTAATGTCTTTAGGGTCTTATGTTCATTAGCCTATCTAAAGATGTGTTTCATACAATTTGATCTCTTGCTAATCGGTTGGCTTTCTCGCCCCCTCTTATCCCACCTTAATCAACCTAATATCACCTTTCCCTATCTACCTATTCTCAACCCCAACATCAATGACCTCAAATCACCCATACCTATCTACATATATTCCACCTCACCTAATCGACCTTGACCTCATCATACTTATGACTCCAAATCCAACCTAACTATCAACCGCACTACTTATTCTTTGATCTTATCATATTCTTCCCTAGCTTATGGGAGAACTACATTAGTCTCGAGGTCCCTTTTTCTAGGACTATGTAGTCAACACTTCTAGGGCATGAGGCCCTAGAAGGTTAGCTCGACCAATCTTTACCCTAACTATTTGCCCCACCTTTTACCTACGATTTCTTGTTCATATCATAAACCTTGAAATTTAAACCATATACCACATAACTTTTACCACTCATATTATTTCACATTTTCATATATAACCAACATTTTCCACATTTTATACTATCCCATGCATTTACATTGCCATTTGTTACCAAAATACCGAAATGAACATCCATGCCTAAACTAACCTGACTCGATCCATGCCTAAGCCAACCTGACTCAATCCATGCCTAAATCGACTTGACTCGATCCATGCCTAAACTGACTTGACTCGATCCATGCCTAAACTGACCCGACTCTATCCATGCCTAAGCCAACCTAACTCAATCCATGCTTAAACCAACGACTCAATCCATGCCTATGACCTGACTCAATCCATGCCTAAACTAACCTAACTCGATCCATGCCTAAACTGACCTGACTCAATCCATGCCTAAACTGACCTAACTCGATCCATGCCTAAACCGACCTGACTCAATCCATGCCTAAACCAACCTGACTCGATCCATGCCTATCACTTGCTCGATCCATGCCTATCACCTGACTCAATCCATGCCTATGACTTGACTCTATCATGCCTAGCTCATCTATTTTCCATCCATATCATAATAAAGTAAAACTCATACACATCACAACAACATCACCTAAATATCATCTATCTCCTCATATATACATGTGTGTATCAATACAATGTACACCCATATCACATAAATGTGTATCTCAATAAACATGCCTGTCTCATCATGGCTATCATCTCAAAAAAATGTTGGCACACAGGCCGATATACTATAAATAATCATCACAGCTCAAGGCCAGTATCCAATACAAAAATGTCTTCGGATCGTAAGATGGTATCATGTCTAAAAATTAATACCATATCTCTTCGACACGCAGGCTAGTATAATATATCATACATACAAAAATGAGTCGGCACATAGGCCGGTCCACAATAGATCACTGTGTCTCTCTCGACTCCTCTCGCTACACTGCGTCTCGGGGTCAGCACTCGCCTCACCTCCTACTGATGGCCCCTCACCTGGAGCTAGCCTCTGCACATTACTAACCTCACCACGACCCCGTCCCCTGGGCTCACCATCTCCCTGTACTCTCCACACTATGAGTGCAGGATCTAGTCCTCTCATTGGAGGATTTTTATGCTCTATATTCAGCATAGGAGGGCACATCTAGCCCGGTAGCTAACAAATGATCATGGTAATGCTATGTCTCTCCTAGGGCATCTCTAAACCTAGCCATGGGCACTGTCTATGGTGGTGCCATGGGTCCCGCTACCTACGTAGGTACCTGTACAATGGGACCTGTCCCTGAACCTTTACTGAGCCCTATATTGGTGCTAAATCCTCGAGTTAGTCTCGGAATCGTGCTCGTGCTCGTAGCTAGGCTGCAGGTAGTAATTTGTGCTTGTGCTTTGTTGTTAGCTGGCCCTGCTGCACTGTAACCTATCCTTGTGCTATGGCCAATCGACTCGTAAAGCATGAACCTACACCGTAGGCGGCTATCTGCCCTCCATCTCTACCTACCTCCTCTCCATCTCCATCTCCCCTACCTCCGCCTATGCAGGTACTGTCCCTACCCTACTTGAGCCTGCAATGTCACTATCTGGGCCTGTAATGTGGCAACATGTGCCTCTGTACCTATCTGCCCCTGCATGATCCCAAGCTATGTCACCAAAGTAGCCACCTACCCCTATAGGGCATCTCTCTAAACTGTGATGGTGGCTAAGTCTGGCTTCCCGACCTTGGTGGTACAACTTTCAGCTGTGCCGCCCACCACTGCTTGTACCCATCTATAACCCCAACATCATCAATTTGAGTATCTACGACTGCTCCTCTTGTCTATTCAACATTGTGGGTCATGGTGGAGACATAGGTCTCTCCACATCATCTCTCTGGTACTGAGGGAACGGAGGCGGTACACCCTGGACCAATCCAAATTGACGTCTAACCCACTCTATGGGTATCCGCTCATGCTCTCCCGCTCTCCTCCCCTCTATCCATAGATGTATCTATAGCCTAGCTAGCTCCGTGGCCATCTATCTGTATGAAGGGAAGCCCACATACGACCTCTAAATGACATCCACCCCAGACAGCCCCTCTAACAACCTCCTGTAATAAGCTACATCATGCATAGCTCTGGCACCTCGGGCCTCTCCCATGGCCGGTACCCACCGCCTATATCCCACTCTCAAAACTCTCCATGGGAATGCATCTACCCAGGCATCCCCACTGGTCGAACATAAACAATGTGCTCGTATGCCCAACAATGTAGTAGTACGATGCAACAGATGCTGAACCTCCACAGTTACCCATAGGCCCATAGCTCTCTATACACCTGTGTTAGCAATGCAGGTGCCCATGCGAATCATGTCTGATGTATCATCATGTCATGGAGGAATCCCATTAGTGACCTCAGAAATCTCCCCCTCTACATCCTGGCAAAGCGGTGCAAGTAGCACACTGCCTCCATCATAAGTACCACTAACCTCATCTCCTCTCGATGAGCTCTATACATCGCTCCATAGCTCATGCTAGCACTATGGAACATCAGGTCTACTACACCCTCACCAAAAATGGGTGCCAGTAACTCCTTACACACCTCTGAAGAGATAAAATAAACCTAGGCCCCCAATATGGGCAACCATAGGATCTTGTATATGTTCTCTAGGGTGATCGTCATCTCACCCATCAAAAATGGAAGGTATTGGTCATTGAGTCCCATCTATCAATTAGGGAAACCATAAGACTCACCTCCCGGACTACATTTCAGTAATGCCTCACCCCTATCAATCCCACCTCTGCCACATGCTGCCACTCCTCTTGTGTTGTGCTTGCTTGTACTCTCAATAACAAGGGTGGCACCTGAGCTCTCATCTGCAACTCGTCTCTCACCTGCATCCCACAAAAGCACTGTATTAGTATACCTTTCCCAACTTACCCATTTTACCCCACATCCCGACCCAATCTACCCAAACCCATCCACCGACACTATCTACCCAAACCTATATAACCTAACCCTCACCCAAACCTACCCAAACCTAAGGTTAACCAACCTCGGTTATCCCTTGACTGACCACGGTCTCCCCTTGACCAAGCATCGGTCATGTTCTTATGATCGGCACCGGTCCACTATCCACCATCGTCACCATAGGTCGATCGACGTCGGTCACTATTGCACCGTCCACCTTGACTTTCCAACCCTAGTTTTTCCCTTCCTCATCATTCTACCCATCCAAATCCCTCTTTACACCCTTAATTGTTCCTACATTACTCTTTTACCTTACCCCTACCATTCAATATTACCTTTTCCCTCATTTTTTCCCATTTTGAAATTCTTTCCCCAAACCCCCTTTTTAATATTTTCTACATCTTACATCAAATTCACTCAAAAATCAAAACCAAAGGTTCAAATCCTACTCGATATCATGCCGCCACCATGGCGGTATATCTCAGCAGCTCTTATGCGGGTGGACCACCCGACCCCTCTCCGACCTCTACCATCCTCAACTGCACAACCAATCCTCAGCCACATGAATCATGCCACCTGATCTCATGGCCCCACCTCTCACTCACCAACTCTCACCTATGTGGCTCACCACCCAAGCTCTTTTCTGTTGTACTCTTTTGTCCTCTTCCTCATTTTCTCTCTTCTTGTCCTTTTCTCCTTTTCCAAATGCACCAATGACTTTTTCAAATGTAGGTTTTCCACTTTTTATACCCTACCCGACCCGACTGACGTTGGTTAACCCTTGACCGCTACCAGTCTTCTACCCTATACTACCATTGTCGGTTCCCCTACACCGTCATCGGTTCATTATGACTGATTTCGATTACCTTGCATACTCATTGCGCTCACATTTCCATCATTTTCCTTACCTCCCTTTTCTTTTTCCCTCCATACACCTACCTGGACCACTTTACCTTCATCTTTGGCCCTCCACATTTTTCAGCCTCCTCACGTCCACTGTTGATGCCTTATTATTTTACCCCTACCTCGGCCTTCCCATGCCATGATCTCAATATTTGGACCTAGACCATCGCTAGTGACCTTTGACCTCATGTGTTCACTATACCTTGCGGCACTATTACCTATGTTGTTGACCTAATGACCTTACCTAGCCTATTGCCATGACCGTTTATCTTGACCCTACCTTTGGTGTACTGGAACATACCTAAACATTCCTACACCTAACCTACATTATGTTTCCTAACCTTATCCTATACCTTGGATACCGGATTCACTTCACCCTTGTTTGGATAAACCTATTGACCACGCACGATGTAGATTTTTCTTTCTCTTCAACCTGATAGCGTGTTGTAGTTTATACGTGTGTGTGCATTTGACTGCTGCTACCTTTGGCCCTGACCCATTACCTAAGATCACCTGAGTAGACCTTTCACCCTCTTCCCCTACACCCATTTACCTTTTCCTCACATTTACCTTTTATCAAACCACTCACCGCTTCAACCTGCTACTTCATCAATTCCTGGTTTGAGGGGGATCACCTTCACCCTCACATGGGCCAACCACATCTTATTTTTGTTAGCATCGCTTACCAATACAAGCTACACAACAAAAAGGGGCAAAATGTAGACACTAAAATTAGGTCACACTCCCCCTTTGTCCTTCGACATATAAGCCCCCTTTTATTACATCTACCTAGCCATGGCCCCCTTCACCTCACTAGTATTAATTTAATTAATTTAATTAAATTAACTCATTATCCTCACTATATTTATTATTTAAATAATACCTACACATATAGTTCACTTAGACACCTCACCAAGCTAACTCAACTTAAGACCTATTCTTAGCAAGTTACCATAACTAACTAAGACTTACCCAAACCCTAAAAATCAATGCCTACACTCCCTCTAACCACATTCTCGCATGATCATAGAAGCTCCCAGTCTAATCCATGGGATAATGACACAAGATCAAGGAAATCAGGAGGATCTCCCTAAGTTTGGTAAACCTAGGAAATCCCACCTTGACCGACGCCGTTTCCCTAATAGTCACCGGTTTAACGCCACCGGTTACCCCTTTTAACCCAAAACAACCTTATTTCTCAAGGTTGGAACTTGGAAGGAAAAGGTTGGCAAATGAATCAAGAAAGTTGACGAGAAAGAATGACATCTCAGAGATATAACGCATCTTTGAGAGCCAATTCTAGCAATAACTCGAGACATCCAAGGAAGGAGATTGAACATTTTCTCCTACACAGCCATCCCAGCCACCTTCCGATCTATCCAAATAAAAGAGGAACATGCATGCAGCCCATGCAAAATATTTTCTTGATTGGTGATCATTTGCGCACCTTCAAAACCCACCATCAAGCACCTCCATCCATCATACACAAGCCTTCAGGAATGAAATCCAAGTAAGTACAATATCATACTTTCCTGGTTATTTCATTTCATCATTATTTTATCATCTATTGTTCATCTTGCTCCTTATTAACCATCTCCAATGTTTTGTACCTCCATAGACCCATCAAAACCTCGTAAAAACCTATTCTAGTCACCTTAATACCTCCTCCCAACCAACCAAACCCTTTGTACAATCACAAAGGAGACCAAAACCCTATTATGTGACGTTTCTAGATCTCATAGTAACCGGCACCGGTTATACCTAACCGCGGTCGGTCACCCCTGACCGACGTCGGTCTCTATTTTTGCCCACACACCTTAAACAAAGACCTATCCACCTAATTTTACCTCACCCTCATTCACTTGTGACCTACCCGAGACCTTTATCAGACCTGTAAAACCCAAAATCAACCATTTGACCTATGGATTCTATTCTAGCTTAGCTTGTTAGATTAGATATGTTTTATTATTGTGTTTTAAGTGAGATACCTAAATCATTTCAAAATAACAATAGGATTTACATTATTTTCAGCATTAATTTGTTTAAAATAATGGACTGATAGCCATCTAGGAAGTACCATACTTCCTAGATCTAGCTCACGCTTTCACCTTTGCCCATATTGTTTAACTCTTCTCGGTGGTCTTTCTTTCATTACAGGTAGTTCCTCCTAGCCAAAAGGAAGCTCTCACGGCCAGCTGTGGATTCAAAAGTCATATGTGTAGCAACCCATCAACCAACATTTGAATAGGTATTCCTCCTATGCCCGTTACCTTATCGGTTTCATCAATGATTCAAAGAAACAATCTAAGAAAAGGTGAAACAAACTGCCCAATCTAATCACGACATTACCATAATCATCCCTTACAGTTTTGGTGGCTTTTTCAAAGTATGAAGCTATAGCTAAGACAAATTTTAGACACCGCACAAATTCGATAAAAGCGTGAGCGAGAGGAAGCCCAATATTATAAATATCTTGCATCCAAGGCTTCTTATTGGGAGATTTTACTCTCCCGAGAATTCAACCATATCTATGTGCCCAAGATCGGTATCCCCAATATTTTCAACTTATAAAGATAGACAGGTGGGAGGAGATACTCCCAAATAAGTATACTTCATCTCATCTTTTCATTTTTAGGAATAATAAGACATTGATTCGGAACCCAAATAAAACCCGAAAAAAACCTATGAAAACCTCTCAAACCTTCAAAATACTTAAATCTAAAAGTTTGA
This sequence comes from Taxus wallichiana var. yunnanensis, assembly GCA_018340775.1. Taxonomy (NCBI): domain Eukaryota; kingdom Viridiplantae; phylum Streptophyta; class Pinopsida; order Cupressales; family Taxaceae; genus Taxus; species Taxus wallichiana. The sequence continues at coordinate 842,213,929 of CM031239.1, forward strand.
AAGCATGTGGAATATCCGAACAACAAAATTATTGAGTGTCTAAAAGGAAAACTCTCAAGTATAAAATACATTGATGTACAAACCTGAAATCTCCCACCTCCAAAATCTAAAATATAACAAAGTCCAAAGGTGAAAGATCATGTAATCCAAAGTATTATATCCCGAAACTCAAAACTAGAAAAGGTACAAAACTCAGATTTATTGTAATTCTAAAAATCTGAAAAAGAAACTTCGAAGTGCAAAAGAGGAGAATTCCAAAGAACCTATCTACAAAACTTGAAACCTCCATTTTTTCTCCCCAATTGGGTGGATATCGAAAACTCCAAGTTTCGTAGTTTGTAATATGAACTCCAAAACTTTTAACTTCCGTAGAATGACGACCTCATCAATGCTTTGAAATTTGGAGTAAAGTAACACCTACAAGATACAAACCATATTTCCCATGCCAAGAATAATTGAGAATGAGGAGGACACACTTTGGAAAATCCATGATTGAGATAACAACATGATGAAACAATGGAGAAAAGAAATCAAAAGGAAAACAAGAGAAAGTAGAAAAACAAAGTCCCAAATGTCTAACCCAATCCAAGAAAGTGAAGAAAAGCATAAAAAATTACCTTAAAAAGATGCCTTGTAAGTACACTAGGGTTTTTGTAAAAATCAGTGCGTCAGAGTAAATTTTTAGGTGAAAATGATGGGTGAAAATCAAGATTTATATAGGTAGGCCAAAACATTAATGCTCTAAGCCGACACACGTAAAGTAGTTAAATAATTAATGTTTTCAATTTTCCCACGTAATAGTTCTACCTTGTGAAAATGTACCGAAGTTCGAAACCTAAAAAACGTGAAGCTATGAGATTTTGGAACTTCAAACTTTTGGACTTTGGGAGTTTTGGCTTGAAAATTCCCACTAAAATTCTAAAACCCTGGATCCCAAAGTTTCAATTTTTTTGAACTTCAGACTTTCAAAATTTGGGACTTCTTTGAAGTATTTCAACAAGAAAAACCTCTCGGATCTCTAAAATTAAGAACCTCCAAAGTCCAAATTTTAGACTTCGAGGCTTGGAACATTTATGATATTTTGAGGGTGAAACATGACTAGAAACCTAAAATTCTATTTGTATTGATAAGGCAAAATTTATAAGGAATTTTTTTTGGAAAAAAGGGTGAAGAATTTGTAAAACAAATTAAAATGCCCTTCTAGTAAGGGTAACCTGCAAGGTTAATAGGTTGATCAATGTAGGAAGCCTTTAAATTCCATAAGGAGTAGCCATCCTTCGAGGGTATGGTCTATTTTATACAAAATTTAGATGGAAAAAATAATGTATGATAGCCATCCTTCTAGGGATCGGTCTATTTATTTTTACTTCATGCTTTTGATTGATTTTTTTGCATGAATGGTTGTCCTTCAAGGGATCATTTTGTTTTTGATAACTTTTATTTTTGATTTAAGCATCCATGATTTTTGATTTTATGCAGGGAAAGTTGGGACTAGTTAAGTAGACCACTTAAGAGGGGAATTAGAGTGTACAAGAGACACCCGTGGACCCTTTCCATGGTTCTAATAGGTTAATAAAAGGGTGATCAATGTAATTATCGTTGAGTTCTCACAAAAGGAAAGAACCTATCCATAAGGAATATGCTACGAGCAGATCCGTGGTGCCCATATTTAAGGTCACATCTAGGAAGTGACGAAATACCACATAATTCCAAATCATCACGATGAGATATGGAAGGGGATGAGATGGAGGAATGATTTGAAGACATGACTAAGGGCACATTGGTAAATGTGCTAACAATAGAATGGTCACAAGTTTAATGCATTAAGCGGTTCCACTTCTAGTTTACCATCAATGGAAGCCAAATGATAGACTCTGGCCCATACTTGTGCGTAATAACATATAGTCCTATCCAATGGGGGAAAATTTTCCACGTTGGCGCCTTTCTAGAGTAGTATCATTCTAATAAATTTATGATTCCCCTGACTTTAACATCGTGTTAGGAAGATGGGATGAGATGAACAAGTAAAAATAAGAGAAAGCACTACTTATTAGGGAAGCGAATGGTATGTGTTTAAGATGAATAAATGGTCCCCCTAGAGGAACAAGATAAATTAGGATCAGATGAGATGAGTTAAATAAAGATTATGAAATAGGCACTGCAATGGAGGGTTTTAGATAAAGCCATGGTGCTTCGAAAGGGAAGCACAAATATGGCCACAAAGGTGGTCATAGGAAGAGGGGATAAAAGTATGATTGTATGAACCAAGTTAGACAATACATGATGATGTCAAATGTGGAAAGGAACTAATTTGTGAATAGAAAAGTCCTAGAAAGAAGTCCCTCTAGCATGGGGGATGAATCGATGAAGATGAGAAAATGAAGCTAAAGGATCAAAAATGTGGGGAAGATGCTCTCTAGTGAAAGGGATGTAGATAGGATAGTGGATGTCAAAGGATATGGATGTTAGGAAGATGGTGTATCAAGGTGAATAATATCGATGAACAAGGGAGGACCCTCATCAAGAAGAGTGATAGGAGATGATGTAGATGGGTGAAGAGACCCATGAAGCTGATCGAGATGGAGATGCGGTCCAGAAACGGATCGATTGTGTTATGGATGAAGTAGTAAATGGGGAATGGGGCTCATCAAGGAGGTCCTCTCGCTCAATAAGATCATGGATAATAGTTTGAAGGGCCTTAAAATGCTCGGTGTCATGGCTCGAGTGCGATGATAAACACATATGCAATAGGGATCAAACTATGAGAGCTACATACTATTCAGTCAAAGGCCCTTATAGGTGGGAGTGTGATGGTAGAAGTATAAAGTAAATGTTGGAGAACCTCTGCATATGATTCAATGTGGGCACTAGGGAAGGTTCTGTAAGATGGTGTGGATGGTGATGGTGAAGGTGGATTGGGTCAAGGTCTAGGTGGTCTAAAAGAAGATGCAGTGGTGGATTATTTAGGCTTGGATGACTAGATAATTGGAGGTATTTTTATGGGAGGTTGGTCTTAGGAGGGAATCAGACTATTTGGATTTGGATTGGTTGATTGGTCATGATGGAGGAGGAGTTCCTAAAATAGAGGGATACGGCCCAAGATGGAAGATGTAGATTTGGTCTTGATAGGAGGTATTTTATCTTCTTGTGAGGATGCTCAAGGGATCACTATGGAAGGACACCTAGGGTTTTGGATTTGGATTTTTGAGGAGTGCCCTTGGTAGGGATAACAATGATTTTGATAGGAGGATTAGAAGGTGATGTAGTGGCGGATGGCGGGAGTAATTTTTGCATGATTTGTTCTAGAGAGGATGGGAATTGGTTCAATGTGGGAACATCTAGTTATGTGGATGAGATGAGAGGATCACCTATGGTAGCTATGAGTTGAAGTTCTCTCCAATATTTCTCAAATGATGTAGGTGGTGTAGAAGAAGAAGGAGATAATGGGGATGTGGTCATGATAGTCGATGCAGTAGGTGTGGGAAGAAGCACAGAAAGAGGAACTGGTATGGAATATAAGGATGGTACATTAGGCAAAGGAAAAAGAGATGTGAATGGGGGAATATGATCCAATGCAATGGATTAAGTAGATTCAAATGTGGAATCAATATTAGGAGTGGATGTGGATATGGAAATAGAAAGGGGTGTTTGGATCATACGGTTAATAATTTCTATGTGAGATGGCATAGATGGTAGATGGGTTAGGGTAGAGATGGAAGAGGGATGAGTGTCAACTATGTTTATTTTTGGTGTCTCAAGAGACATATAGGTGGATTGAGGAGATGTGATGGGTGTGATAACAAATGTGGATGTGGGAATGGTAGATGTCTAGATACTAGGTGCAGATGGGGGAGACAAGGTAAGTAGGGTAGTCATAAGTGAGGAGATAGGTGGTAGAGATGTCATGGTCAAGTATAGTGTCAAGTGATGTGGGCATGGGAAGAGAAATATGTTATAATGATGTTGATCTAAGTGTAGTGATAGGTTTGGATGTAGAGGTAGGTATAGAAAATGCTAACACATATGTAGTAAGAGTAGGATTGGATGTGGATGTAAGAGAAGTGGTAGAAGTAAGGGAGGTAGATAGGGTAACTGTAGATATGGTGGACATAGGAATAATGTTCAAAGGGGCCAAGGGCATAATATATAGGATGGGAATAGATGAGGAAGTGGGGAAAATAGATGTGGAAGAAGATGTCTGATGTATGGTGTTGATTGAGAATGGGTTAAATTGATGTGATGTAGAAGGTGAAGATGAACTCGCTAGTGGGGATTAGGAAATGGTTGTCTGAAAATGTCATGTGATGAAGATGGGATTTCTTGGGGGATGTAGGAGCATGGTGATAAGTAGGATCATGGTAAGATGATGAGGATGGGGCAAGAATGGGAAGGTTTGATACAAAAGGCTCATAAGGGATGTCCCTAGGTGAGATAGGTATGTCGGATGAAATTGAAACATCATAAGGTGAAATTTATATCTACCGAGGAGGAAGCTATGGATGGGGTCCTTGTTGGGAATATCCATAAGTGAAGTGGGTATGGTGATTTCAAATGATCTAGGAAAGGAAAGAGGTAATGATGACAAAGATAGTGGGGTAGAAACAGGAATGGTGTTAGGTGATGGGGATAAGACATGGGCTATTGGTCAATGTGATCAAGAATCGGAGGGCCTACCATAGAGATAATCATAAATAGGACTGGAAGGAGGTTTGGAAGCAACCAAGGTTTGGATGGGGTCATGGTGGACTGTTGAGAATTGCTTGAGGAAACATTTGGTTCCATTATTAAATAGACAAGACAAGAAAACAATTCCTTTTATGTTTTGATTAAGAATGTGAAAAAGAAAAGGGAGATGGATAACAAAGGACCTAGGAGAAGGTGAACTATGTTTGGTTTTAGGTTTGTTGTGGCTAGGGAATGTCTGAGGTGGCTTCTTGTTGGGTGATCAAATCCTAATCAGTCTACCGGGAAAGGGAATGTTTTGGTGTTTTAATTGATTCATGAGGTTTTGGTTATGTGTGATAAATGTGAGATGCAGAAGATTGAACCCCTACTTAGACTATGTGAGAAAGAAGGATGTAAAAAGAAGGGTTCTTTTAAGCCAAAACAAAGTGTTATTTTTGATGAGAACACAAACAAGAAGGGGAAGTACAATGCAAAAGGAGAAAATAGGGAAAAGAGGAATACCTGGATAGTACTTTTCCTATTTATCTACACTTTTGAGTGATGAGCGATCCAAGCCATGAACCCAACATGAACAAGCATAAAGTGAAGCCTCACACTGCAATGTTAGTAGAAAAAAGAAGAATATAGAAAAGAAAGAGACCACCTAAAGGGGAACCCTTTAGGTGTGCTAACATGTTGTCCAAATTTCTCATTCGTAATGAAGTTAATGCACTATCTACTAAAGAAACTAGAAAATCATAAATGATGGAGGGTTTATGTTACCTCGGATGTGATACAAGGCGCTAGATGGTTGATGATCACTATTACTTGATATAGCTATAAAACTAAAACAAAGATGGGTTAGATAGATATATGCGGGGTTTCTGAAAATGTGGTTCCAAGAAGTGATTAGCTTCCTTTCACGGATGTCAACCCCCATTTTTTAGAAAAAGTGATGTGAAGCATAATATTACGAAACAAGAATATCATTGAATCTAGAAAGATGACAAAAATTTCCCTATAGGCTAATTAGATGACAATAACTGTAAATTGATTGTTACCTAGTCTGGGTCGACGGTGACCGGACTATGTACAACTAGGTCGACAAAAATGTAGGAGGTTAGATTTGGGTGTAGGATGAATATGTAGACCTGAAGGGTATGAATGCCAACTAGAGGATGGCGAAGCTGTGTGTATATTGTGAGTAGTCTACGGGAAGGGACCGAGGCGAGAAAAATCCAAGAAATGGCTGAAAACAATAGTAGAAGGAGTCCATTTAACAAACCTGGGCTTGGGTCGATGGCGATCTTACTTGGGTCAACAATGATTATATCAAAACTAGATAAATTCAAGGATGAATGGACAAGAAAGACAACCTGCAAGAAAAAATACTAAAGGGGTAAGGTTAATGACGAAGCTCTAAGTGGTGTTGTTGATGGTCCGATCTTGCTAAGTGATTAGATACGAGAAATACCCAGATAATATTATAAAATCTAATTAAAGCAACAAAGTGATAACAATAAACCTCACGATGGATGATCATGAGTGATGCATGCTCAGAGTGTGAGAAAGCTTGATAATTGCATGCATCTGATGTTGAATATAATAAAATCAATTAGTTTTAAAGGTGTCGATGACAACGGGTGGGAGTCCTTGCCGATTGCATTGAAAGTTTCCCACAAGGCATAATCTTTTGTTTTTGACATGATTTTGTGTTTTTAAAGATTGGGTGAGTGTTTTAAAGCATTTAGGCAAGCAAGAGATGAGATAAGGGTATTAGGGAAAATTTTGATGGGAGAAAAGCTTAGAAAAACAAAGGGATGAATTTAGGATAAAAGCATCCTAAATGGAAAGATGAAGGGTATTAATTAATTAATATGAATTAATTAATTAATAAGAATAAGGATTAATGTGGATGAGATAATTGGGCATGTAAGATATTAAATGATTAATTAATTAATGTCACTTAATTAATTATTGAGGATTAGATGGGAATTTAATTAAAGGAATGATGATTAAATAAATATGTGCACGCAAGTGATGAGGGTATAGATACCAAATTTAGGTGTTTCTGATGAGTGAAAGCTCATATAACTAGGAAATACGCAAGTTCCTACTCCACACACCACAAGTAAATTAAGGATCGAATGAAGGCCTAGATGACTTAAGTTTGATCTTATTAAATCTTGTATTTTATATTATGTCTCATTTTTCTCTAACAAAATCTTATTTGAAATATAATTTTCTTAGAGTCTTATTAGCCTTTTTATGATTACCTTAGACATTAATTATTATATATATTCACAACCCAAAATGAACATATTTAACTTAGGTTAACACAAATACCAATGCAGATCTAAAGGAAAACTTATATATATTAAATATGTTGCATTTGATTCTAAAAATAAGAAATCAAAGTACAAGAATCAAATAGTCTAGATGCCCCGTAAAGAAAATAAGCCATTTAAAACCATACAATAACAATTATATTTGAGCATTTCAAAGAGATGCTACTAATATTAGGATTCAAGCTAATGGTAACATGTTTTTAGAATCATGGAGCTCACATAGATAAAACATGTGAATCTAACATCTATTGAGGTGTGTTAGGGTGATTCACATGGCATGGTGGGGTCCTTTTATTGTGGGGCAGGTTTAGTGCACTTTAGAAGTAGGGAGACAGATGGCGCTTGTATATTCTAGATTATTCACCTCCCTTATCTAGTGCCAACACCATTTCTTTGGGTTAGAGGACTCACTTACAATGTTATGCCAAAGTATGGAAACATACCTCCTACTCACCGAATTAGTTTTCAAATTGGAATCACCAAAAGGGGAAGGCAGACTCCCCTTCATGTAGAGAGGATTCCCCATTCCTACAATTCCTAATTCCTCTCAGATTGAGAAGCTCTCACAATCAACCAAATTCACCCATTTTGGATCAAGGAGATTCTTGGTGTCAAATCTTCACTGTATGGTTCTTTGGGTTGTGCTTGGGAGGTTCTAGAATTGTTTAATGAGGACCTATCTCCTCATAATTTGGCGCAATATGGTATTGTGGTTGTTTAAATTGCCCTTCTCAATAGTAGGGCTCTAATAGCCAAATTTATAGGGAGTTGGTTCTCTATAGGTGAAATTTCCTTTTGGTGTGAAGAGCAATGGGGTATGGGCCTACGGGTTTGTTTCTTAGCCAAGTATTTTTTTATCCTACTTGCAGCGAAGCTAGGAAAGAAGAAGCCCTTCTCAAGAGAGCCTCTCTTTTTACTAAATGAGGCCTTCAGATTAGGAATTGGGTCCCAAATTAGGATCCTCTTAAGATCATTGCTAAGTTTCAACAGGTATGGATTCATCTTTACAGCCCTGCCTTTGGAATATTGGAACCCTAAAATTTTATCTAAAATCTGTGGGAGCATGGGTAAAGTCATTTAGATTGATCCCAGGATGTTGGAGAGTGGTTTAGCTACCTTTTCTAGAGTTTGTATTCTTTATGACTATGTCAGGCCTCTCCCAGAATCCATCTCCATTTAGAATCCACTGGGTACATGGGTTCAGAAAGTGGAGGTGGAAACAGTGTCTCAAAAATGCTTCAAATGTGGAAAAATCAGGCATCATCAATTGGAATGCAGAGCTCCACCCAATCCTTTCGGGTCGAAATGGATCCCTAAATGTTCCACTGAAGTCCCATGCATTTAGAAATCCCTATTTAGGAGTCTTCAAGGGAAAAAGTCTCCATTCCAGTTCTGGACCTTTCCCCAAACACGCTTCTTAAGGAATCTAAAGAATTGTTGGAGGAATCTGCATGAAGCTCTTCAAGACAGTTCAAGACGACATGAATCCATGAAAGAGTTAGATAACTAGAATCTTATTAGGTATGAAAATCAGATGGAGCCATAAGAAGAGATGAAGGGAACTAAGGAATCCCCTTTATCAATGCACAATTCAATCTTGGCATGATCTTTAGCAAATTTCCTAGGGCTTATAATCTCTTCCAAAATTGGTTCTTCAATCCCGACGGGTAGGCCCAGTAATGAGTCCAGGATTGTCAAGGATATTTCCAAAGGTAAGTAGAATCAAATTAGTAATTTTTTCCCAAATTAAGTAGGGAGGGCCCATCCCTCCCGAAGAGAAAATGAGGCTATTTTCTTGGAATGTTAGGGGCCTCAATTCCCCTAACAAGCAATGTTTGGTAAAACATTGCATGCTAGATCAGGAGGTTGATATTTGTCTCCTCCAAGAAACTAAGATGTCTTATGTGGATTGTCTGAAATGTGGCATTGCCAACTTAAAAGGTTGGCTTGGTCTCTTAGTTGATTTGGTGGGTGCCTCAGGAGGTCTAGGGATTTTTTGGAAAACCAATAAGGTTAAGATTTCTCTTTTGAAGTCCAGCAATCACTTTCTCTGGTGTAGAGTAGAAGTTCTTCATTCTGATATTTCCTTTTCCTTTGCAACATTTACGCTCGAATAGTTTGATTGCCAAGAGGAAGATTTGGATGGACCTTTTGGCTATGGAGGATGATTTGGTCCTTTTAGTCAGGGATTTCAATGCCATTTCTTTTGATAGGGACAAGAGGGGGGAATTAGTAGAAATCCACAATCCCAATTTGATTTCTGCTCCTTTATTCAGAACTCGGATCTGGTGGATCTGGAACCTAAGCATGGGTGGTTCATTTGGAATTATCCTAGATTTAGTTTCAGAAATATTATGCAAAGGCTAGATATATTCCTAACTAATGAAACATGGCTCCAACACCATATCCTTTTGGAAGGTGATGTTCTTCCAATCTTGGGCTTAGATCACTTCCCAATTTTGTTGAAAATCTCTTTTGATCTTCCCCCGAAGAAATCTCCTTTCAAGTTTGAATTAATGTGGCTCAGGGAATCTACCTTATTTGATGTAATTAAGGATTAGTGGTCATCCATTCATATCAGGGGCACTAAGATGTTCATTCTCTCACAGAAATTACAAAATCTCAAGGGTATCTTATTGGATTGGAATCACCTTCACTTCAAAAACATCTTTGTGGAAAAAAAGAGAACTGAAGCAGAGATCAAAATTCTCAATGAGTACATTTTTACCAATGGGATGGGTCAAGAGGAGTATCTGAAGGAGAAATCCTTGCTTTCCGAGCTAGGAGAATTAATCCTAAGAGAGGAAATATTTTGGAAACAAAAATCTAGGGAAAATTGGCTTAAAGAAGGAGATCAAAACATGAAGTTTTCCACTCCTCCCTGAAGGCCAGACGCAACGCCAATTATATATCCAAGCTAAAAATGGAAATGGGGATTGGATTTCAGATCAACAAGGGATTAAGGATGCAACTATCTCCTTCTTCCATGAGTTGTTGTTAGGTGATTTATAATCTCACCGTCAGCATCAAAACTCCCTGTTGTCTCATGTCCCGACTCTGATCAATGAAGTAATTAATTCCACCCTTATGGATCCCTTCTCTAAAGAAGAAATCAGGTCAGTAATTTTTTCTATGGAAAGGGATAAAGCGCTGTCCGGGATGGCTACCTGGCAACATTTTTTTAGGAATTCTGGGACATAGTAGGCAATGATGTTTGGTAAGCCATTGAATAATCAAGATCGTCTCAGAAAATTATTGGCGTCCTGAATCACACTTTCATCTTTATGTTCCCTAAAAATATCCCTACTTGATTCTTTGGATGATTTCCAACCCATCTCCTTATGCAATACATCCTAAAAAATTATTTCCAAGGTGATAGCCCTTAGGCTCAGCCCATTTTGAACAATATTATTACCAAAGAGCAGAGTGGTTTCCTTCAGGGTCGATCCATTTTTATGGTGTCATAATTTCTCACAAGCTCATTCACTCCTTATCCTGTAATCACACACCTGACATGTTGTTGAAACTGGACTTTAGTAAGGCCTATGACATTCTCAATTGATGCTTTCTAATAGAGGTAATTCTCAAGCTTGGGTTCAGTGAATTCTTCTACCATTGGATTTTTAGTTGCATCACCGCCTCTTCTTTATTAGTTAAGTCAATGTTTCAATAGAAGGGATTTTCAAAAGTAATAGGGATTTAAGACAGGGTGACCCCGTCTCCTCCTTCCTCTTCTTGTTGGTTTTGATACGCTCGGTAGAGCCTTCTCATAAGTTATCTCTTCTGGGTGGTTGCAAGGTCTTAAAGTGGTTGATGGGGTGGAACCCCTTTCCCATCAATTTTTGTGGATGAAAATTTTCTCTTCAGAGCTGCGTCAGTGGTCAAAGCCAAGGAGATTGATAGTATCCTTAATTCTTACTCCTGGTGACAGGTTAGGTAATCAGTCTTCCTAAATCCTTAATTTTCTTCTTTAATTCGATTATTCCTGTGTAAAGGTGAATTAAGCGTATTTTGGGATTTTCAGAGGGTTCCTTACCCCAAAAATATCTAGGCATTCCCCTTTTCTCTGGGGTTGGGAAATCCTCCTTGTGGAAGGATATTTTATCAGCCTTTGAACAAAATCTCACCTCTTGGAAGGGAAAGTGGCTCTCCTTTGCAAGCAGAATTCAACTTATGTAAAGCAGTCCTCATCCAATTTTTATGATTTCAGTCTTGCAAATGCCTAAAGGAATTCTACATCAAATTGAGAAAATATTACGCAACTTCTTATGGCAAGGCACTGGTATGGAGAGAAAATTCCATCTTGTAAAGTGGGAGGACATCAAACTTCCTAAGGATCGGGGGAGCTGGTATTTTAGATTTGGGTCTACAGAACATGGCACTAGGAGCCAAGCATATTTGGAACATTCTCTCCAATCCCTCTAGTTTGGTCAAATAAAATTTTGCTTTAGAAATACCTTCCAAATAAAATCCCAGGCAACATTTTTTCTTTCCTCGAGTTTCCCAAGGGGTCCCATATATGGAATTTCATATACTTTCCCTGTGTGGTTTTTGACACTCACTTCATGGAAGATTGAGAACAGGGCAAAATAAAATTTCTGGGAACTCCTGGGGTGGATTTCGGCCCTTTCCCTCACTCAGGATCTAGAAACAATCAAATTTTCCACTCAAGTGGCTTGGGGTGACAGGGTGACATATTTTGGAGCCCAGTTAGGGATGGTTCTCCCTCTTTTTGTTGGAAATCGATATAAGTTTTGGATGTTCAACAAGTAGTGAAGGAGTTGTACAATAAAATTTTGAGCAATCACAGAGTCTCCTTCTCCACCTTGCCCCTAATCAGTCATTTGGCTCGATAACATCTTAGGTCAAGTATTATGCAAATTCAGTTACATATTTCTTCTACACCGTGAGGGCCAAGGGTCTATTTCCTGGTCGGGTTGTTGGGACATGAATTACATCCCCAAGGTTGGGGCCTTTTGTTGGCTGGTTTACAAAGGTAAGATTCTCACTCAGGTTAGGAGAAGAAGGTGGGGATTACAAGGGCCTACCAAGTGTTTTCTGTGAGAATGCAAAAGAAGATGTGGATCATTTTCTTCTTCATTGTCCCTTTTCTCAACATATTTGGAATTGGTTATGCTTGAAATTAGATTTTTCTTAGGTTGCATGGCCTACCATCAAAGCCACTTTGGAATCTTGGCCTGTGCTCAAGAAAAATCATTCCTTGGGCTCCATTTGGGTGTGCAGTCATTTCCTCCTTATCTAGCATATCTGGAGGGAAAGAAATTTACTTCTTTTAAGAAGCTTCATAGAGAGTTTAAAATCAGTTATCCAGAAGCTAGAAGTTTCCATTTCTGAAAATGTCAATGCCGGTGTCGGAATATTCCTAACTTTTCCAATTGGGATGCTGCAATCAGAAATTCCTAGCCAGTAATTAAGCTTCCTTCTCCCAGTTCTCTTAGTCATCCATGTTTTTAGACGCATAAAAAAGTAATTAGATTGCAAGTCGGATGGCTTCCAGTCCCTCATTTGTATAAATTGAATTTTGATGGGGCCTCCAAAGGGAACCCTGGTCTTTCGGGGGTGGGGTGTCTTCTTCGAAATGAGTTAGGTAAGTTGATTTACGCAAGCTCCTTCCACCTGTCAAATGGAACCTGTAATCAAGCTGAAGCACATGCACTTCTCTCTAGTATCAAATTAGCAGTGCAAAATGACATATCTCATCTCCTCATTGAAGGGGATTCAATGGTCATCATTCAAGCCATTAAAAAGGTAATACCCCAAACTGGACACTCGATTACTTCATATCCAATGCTAATCCATTGGTTATCCAAATTGGAATCATGGGAAATCCAACACACTTACCGAGAAGGTAATAAAGTGGCGTATTTTCTCACCAACTTTGGTGTATCTAAAATCTCCTTATCCTCAAATTATTTATAGATATTTTCTCAAAATTCATCCCGGTGGTTATAGTACCAACATCCAATCTCAGAAACCACTAAAGTGATTTTCCATTAAAGGAAGTAGCAAGGATTCTGACCATAATGTTGTCTTCTGTAATATTATGTACTATGCAAATACTAGCCACATCAAGAATATGTTCCATAGGAGTAATATGAGTTTCCCCTATGTAAAAGGGTATTTTTTTGAGTTTTGTAGCATGTATAGGATTGTGTTGAGCCAATTGGATAGGAATACTTGCATTAAAAGGAGGGAAAGTTTGGTTCCTTGCAAGGGTTTCCATAACGATGAGAGGTTGATTGTTCCTAGGTTGAGGAAACCATCCGTAAGGGGGGGTCAAATGACGTCTGCTGAGGATGATGCTACAACAAGAGATGTTAAAATGCTTCTTTTCCTTCTTTGGAAGGGACAAGGATAACTCAATATGTCAATAATTACCTTGCATTGAAGAAGATATTGTCTGAATTCTTCGCATAAGTTAACACATTCATACTTGAAGTCCATAGATATGGAGTCGTTAGGTACTTTGGTTCATACAAGTATGAAGAGAAGTACCAACTTTGGTCACATCGGGCATGCCAAAAAATGTTTTCATGTGGATCATGAACCTGTTGAATCTTTGAGCGATCCCATGAAATATTGGAACATCCCCAAGGTGTCGAACCCTGTTACCTTAGGATGAACCTCTATAGAAGGTCGAATTCCTTTAAAACTTGGTGCACTTGATTTAGGATCAATGTGCAAGGCTACAACACTTGAAAATAAACTAATCTACTATATTCTTGGGATAAGAGTGAGAGAAATTTAAAAACTAATAACATAAAAAAGGGGTGATGCACCAAGTATAAGCTGAATAGAAAGATCCACTTAATGGCACAATTAATATCCTAAACAACATATGGCATGCAAATTTCTTGTAATCTTTTCAATCAATGATCTTCAATGGAAAAATATTGTTTTGAATATTATTAAAAGGCTCAAATTTGTTTTCAAACTCTTCTAAGATTGAAGAGTAATCCATAAAAGATCTAAAAGTCATCCATATAACATAATGCATACCACTATTTATAGACTAAGTAGGTTGAGCCATTACAACTTCACCCTTAAATAATTAATTACTAAAAATAGAGTGCATTAATGTTTTAGGGAACAAACTCCCATAAAAATAGAAAAATAAGTTACAGGTTTAACCAAGTCAACCCTACAACTTTGACTAATTGAGCTTGGGAGCTATCCATTAATGGTCATCGGGCTTATCTTGGGCGGCAACAATCTCTCCTTGTTCAGGTTCTTCTTCACCCTTTTCCCACATAGCCATTTTGTGCTTGTATTCAATGAAATGATTGATAATTCCTTGGACCTCCTCTTCCTCTAGTCTACATATGTAACGGTTCACCACATCCTTGTCTCAACTTCCCTAACAACTCGCTAGTAATCTTTTCAACTTTCTCACAACCTTCTTCAGCTGACTTAAATTTTTTTGATATGAAACTAATTTGAAAATGGAATCAATATTGAAGGTCTTCATCACATCATCATCTTCTTTGACCAAAATTTTGAAACTCACTATAATTTGATCAACGGGAAGGACATCAATAGTCTCATTAATGAAATTACAGTGGATATTATCAAATTCTTCTAAAATGTCATTTAATCCATCCATTACTTCAACCTATTTTTCATCCAATTTCTTTATTAGATCCTGCAACACCTATGTTCTAAACTCCATGGATTTTGAAACTCAAATAACTTGGAGGCATCATCAATCACACCCTCTTGAAGGAGAAGATCTGAATTAACATCTCTAATTTCTCTCCAAGTATTCAAATTAAGATCCAAATTATTATTATCCTCAGAGAGGATTTCATCTAATTTCATGATGGAAGCTCTTTCAAAGCATATAAATCATTGTATAATTCTACACCATTTTAATCAGTGGACTAGCTTCATGAAGCATACATTCCATCCAACCACAAGCCGACCTTCCTTTCTGACCTATTTTCTCCACTATGTGGTAGGACATATCATCAAAGCTTGAGGAAATGGAAAGAGTGGTTGTAGTTTGTATTGGCCTTGTAACTTTAGTAAGAAGAGAAGTGAGTTGCTCAACTTTCCCTTTCAACTAATCTTTGGTTGCCTTGTCTTTATCGTATTTTTCAAACAAATTACCAATAGCTACCTACACATCTTACTTAGCTCCTTCATGAGTAGCTTTTCCTAATGCAAATTTAGATATTTGGTAATCCACCAATGTGATGGTTTCTTTTGTCTTTCCTTTGGTGGGGTAGTTATTTCCATGAATATTTCCCTAGATTAGTCTACTAATAGATTGGATACAACTCTTGGCCTCTTGGCTTGTCTTTTGGGAGTCATCAAAAACACTTAAATTAATTACATCAATAATGGGCACCTTTTTATTCTTCTTGGGAGTCTTTTTGTGCAGCCATTCGGGTTTGGCGAAGATGATGTAGATGTTATCAATGACACTATTATAGTATAACTTGGGGTACTAGACACTACAATGAAAATGGTGGCACTTATGGAGAGTGGAAGTGACGTAGTGATAATGGAGGGCGTAATGGTCAAAATGGCCTCAGGAGAAGATGAAATCAAAGTGGAAATGGAAGTTGAAGTAGGAAGGATTTGTTGATGAAGTAAAGTGGAAAACAGAGATCCTATCATTTCTCTTGATGAGAGTGTAGGGAGAGAAGAAAATACTTGAGCCATGGAAGGAGAAGGAAAGGAAGAAATGGAAGATGATAATGGAGGGAGTGGGTTCAAAGGTGGTGAAGATGGTAGGGAAGGAGGGAGAGAAAGTGACAATACCTGAGACACGAATGGAGAAGTACTTAAATCAACCACTTCAGAAACTTGTAATTTAGGAGATACAACCTTGGTAGTGGAAGCCTTTGTAGAAGATGAACCTCCTACAACAAATGAAATTTTCCATGGATTTATAATGGCCTTGTGGGTTGACCTTTTACTCCTTGAAGATGTAAGGTGACATGTTGTTGACTAGGCTTGAAATGTTCCTATAGGTTGATCTGACACTTTGGGTGTGATTCCCAAAGTTTCCAAAAGAAGTTGTACATTCTCTTTAAAATGGGCCCCACCCTTTCTTTTGTATTGTTACATTCTTCCTCATACCAATCAATCCAAGGAAGAGGCTAGTTGGTAATATTATCCCTTTTGTAGGCAGGATCAAGTGTCTCTTCATCATCCTCTAACCCTTCATGAATATCTGTAATGAAAAATTGTACTACCTCACTCAAAGTTAATATTTCAAACTCTCTCTGCCTTAGGATAATTTCATCTCGACAATAAATACAAATATCTTCTAATTGAGGAACATGCGTCTTGGCTTTCCCTATTTCACTTGAACTTACCCCATTATTCAAAGTTTGTTCTCCTTCCACATTCTTGGCTTTATAGATGTTGACACAAGTATATCTCCCTATTGAAATGGGAAATTAGACACCTACCTTATGTCACTTGTTTTTGATTTTGTGATAATCCAACAACTAGCGAACTAGCTCTAGTAATATCCACTTGTCACTTGAACATATTGGTAACTTATTTGGGGCACCTAAGAGTCACAGTACCCTGATATAAGTGAATGTCATAAATTAGAGATAAATTCCTCCCCATTCTCATACTTCTCTAAAAGCCTCATCTGATATCCTTTGATTATATAAGTCCTTATCAAAATAATACAAAATAATAGAAAAGAAAGTTTCATTTACTATTCGAAAATGTGTAATTCCTTCTTCCATGGTGAGTTGAGGATAGAACTCATAAATATAGAAGGTTCTCCTAACCCCTTTTGGATTTAAACTGTATAATCTCTCATTACAGCTGCTACATAGGCGAGAAAAGACGTCATGAAAAAGTTATTTGATGTCATTACATCTCTTAATTAGAAACATATTGAACTACTTATATGTTCACCCCACCGGATAAACTCCTTGTTTTTCTTAATAGTGGCTATGTAAAGAAATATCCATTCTTGAAATTATCTTGTGAAGCAAGACTAGAAACCCTACTCAACAAAACAATGATATCATTAACTTTTTGAATGAAATATTAACGGGGAATTGACTTAGCAATTTTGGTTTTGGTACTTTTATCCTTAGCTAAGTAGCTCTTAAACATGAACTTTGTGTAAACTTCATATTCTTTATCCCAATGTTCAATTGCAGACTCTGGGGAAATTGTAGCATATTCTTCCACATCAGAATCCTAAACAGATCTTTGAAAAAATAACTTTCCAATCTAATCACGACATTACCATAATCATCCCTTATGGTTTTGGTGACTTTGTTAAAGTGTGAATCTACAGCTAGGATAAATTATGGACACTGCATGGATGCGATAAAATTAGTAGTGAGAGGAAGACAACTATTGTAAATAGCTTACTTATAAGGCTTATTATTAGGATATTTTACGCTCTCCCAGAATTCAACCATATCTATGTGCCCAAGATCAGTATCCCCAATATTTCTAACATCTAAAGATAGATAGGTGGGAGGAGATACTCCCAAATAATTATACTTCATATTATCTTTTCCTTTTGAGGAATAAGCAGACATTGATTTGGAACTCAAATGAAATTGGAAGAAACTTGTGAAAACCTCTCAGACCTTCGAAAAACCAAAATTTGGAAGTCTCAAGTGTGTGAAATATCCGAACACCGAAATTGCTGAGTGTTTAAAAATAAAACCACTAAATTTTGAAATCCCTTGATGTCTACAAAACCCGAAAGCTCCCACCTCTAAAATCTGAAATCTAACAAACTTCAAAGTGAAAGATTTTGAAATTTGAATTCTTGTATCCCCTAAACTTAAAAATGAAAAAGGTCCGAAACTCGATTTCTTACACTTCCGAAATAATGAAAAAGAGACTTCTAAAGTTCCTAAGGCGAGACTTCCAAAGTTCATATATATGAAACTTCAAAACCTCTAGATTTTTACTTATGAATTGGATGGATGTCAAAAAAATCCAAGTTTCATAGTTTTTAAGATAAACTCCAAAAAAATTAAACACGTAGAATGAAAACCTCATCAATGCTCGAAATGTGGAGAAAAATAAGCGCATGCGAGATACAAACCATATTTCCCATGCCAAGAAGAATTGAGAATGAGGAAGACACAATGGAAAAATCCATGATTGAGATAACAATATGATGAAACAATAGAGAAAAGAAACCAAAAGGAAAAAAGGAGAAAGTAGAAAAACAAAACCCCAAATGTCTAACCCAATCCAAGAAAATGAACAAAAGCACAAAAATTACCTTAAAAATATGCCTTGTAAGTACACTAGGGTTTTAGTAAAAAATCGGTGTGTCGAGTAAATTATCGGTGAAAATGATGGGTGAAAATTGGGATTTATATAGGTAGGCCAAAACATTAATGCTCCAAGCCGACACATGAAAAGTAGTTGAAAAATTAATCTTTGTTAATTTTTCCGTGCAATCGTATTCTATCTTGCGACAACTTACCAAAGTCTGAAACTTGAAAAGCGAAGTTCGAAATTTTGGAACTTCAAAATTTTGGACTTCGGGACTTTTGGCTCAAAATTCCCTTCGAAACCACGAATCTGAAGTTCCAAAATTTTGGAACTTTAGACTTTGGAATTCGGGACTTCTTTGAAGTATTTCAACAAGAAAATCTTTAGATATCTACGAAACTAAGAACCTCTGAAGTTCAAATTTCCAACTTCGGGGTTCGAGAACATTTATGATATTTTGAGGTCAAACATAACTAGAAACCTAAAATTCAATTTGTATTGATAAGGAAAAATTTATAAGGAAAAAAATTTGGAAAAAAGGGTGAAGAATTTGTAAAAATAAATAAAATTCCCTTCCAATAAGGGTAACTTGCAAGGTTAACGAGGTTGATCAATCTTTGGAATCCCTTAGATTCCATAAGGAGTATCCATCCTTTGAGGGTATGGTCTACTTTATACAAAATGTAGATGGCAAAAATAATGTATGATAGCCGTCCTTGAGGATTGGTCTATTTTTATTTTTGACTTTATGCTTTTGATTGATTTTTTTACATAAACGACTATCCTTGAGGATCAGTCATTTTTGATAACTTTGATTTTTGATTTAAGCATCCATGAATTTTGATTTTACGTGGGGAAATTTGGGACTAGTTAAGTAGACCACTTAAGAGGGGATGAAGAGTGTACAAGAGACACCCTTAACCCTTTCTATGTTTCTAAAAGGTTAATAAGAGGGTGATTGATGTAATGATTATGGAGTTCTCACTTTGAAGGGAGAACTTATCCATAAGGAATATGCTATGAGTAGAGCCGTGGTGCCCATATTTAAGGTCACATCTAGGAAGTGACAAAAGACCACATAATTCCAAATCATCACAATGATATATAGAAGGGGCTGAGATGGAGGAATGATCTAAAGACATGACTAAGGGCACATTGGTAAATGTGCTAACAATAGAATGGTCACAAGTGCAATGCGTTAAGCGGTTCCACTTCTAGTTTACCATCAAGGGAAGCCAAATGATAGGATCCCAACCCATACTTGTGCATAATAATGTATGGTCGATCCAGTTAG
This sequence comes from Taxus wallichiana var. yunnanensis, assembly GCA_018340775.1. Classification (NCBI taxonomy): domain Eukaryota; kingdom Viridiplantae; phylum Streptophyta; class Pinopsida; order Cupressales; family Taxaceae; genus Taxus; species Taxus wallichiana. The sequence continues at coordinate 842,233,483 of CM031239.1, forward strand.
GGGAAAAATTTCCACATTGGATCCTTTCTAGAGTAGTGTCATTTTGATAAATTTATGATTCCACCAATGTTAACGTCATGTCGGGAACATGGGATGAGATGAACAAGTGAAAATAAGAGAAAGCGTTGCCTATTAGGGAAGCAAATGATATGTGTTTAAGATGAATAAATGGCCCCCTAGAGGGACAAGATAAATCAGGATTAGATGAGATGATTTAAATAAAGATTATGAAACAAGCACGACAATGGCGGAGTTTTAGATAAAGCCATGGTGCTTCAGTAGGGAAGCACATATATGGCCATAAAGGTGGTCGTAGGAAGAGGGGATGAAAGTAAAATCGTAAGAACTGATTCAAACAATACATGACAATGTCGATGCGGAAAGAAACTAATATGTGAATAGACAAGTCCTATAAAGAAGTTCATCAATGTGGGGATGAGAAAATGACGCTAAAGGATAAAAATGGGGGAAGATTCCCCGGTGAAAAAAGGATGCGAGATAGGGTAGTGGATGTGCAAGGATATGGATGTCAGGAAGATGGTTTATCAAGGTGAATAATATCAATGAACAAGGGAGGACCCTTGACAAGAGGGGTGATAGGAGATGATGTAGATGGGTGAAGATACCCATGAAGCTAATTAGATGGAGATGCGAAAAGGGATCATATGTGTTATGGATGAAGTAATAGATGGAGAAGGGGACTCATCGAGGAGGTCCTCTCACTCAATAAGATCATGGAAAATAGTTTGAAGGGCCTTACAATGTTTGGTGTCATGGCTCGGAGTGCGATGATAAACACATATGCAATAGGGATCAAACCATGAGGGCTTCAGATGGTTCAGGTCAAAGGCCCTGATAGGTGGGATTGTGATGGTAGAAGTCGAAGTAAATGTTAGAGGACCTCTGCATATGATTTGATGTGGGCACCAGGGAAAGTTTTGTAAGATGGTGTGGATGGAAATGGTGAAGGTGGATTGGGTCAAGGTCTAGGTGGTCTAAAATAAGACACAATGGTGGATGATTTAGGCACGGATATTGGATAATTGGAGGTATTTTTGATGGGTGGCTGGCCCAAGGATGGAATCAAACTATTTAGATTTGGATTGGTTGATTAGTCATGATGGAGGAGGAGTTCTGAAATAGAGGGATGTGGCACGAGGATGGAAGATGTATATTTGGTCTTGATAAGAGGGATTTTGATATTTTTATGAGGATGCTCAAGGGATCCCTATAGCGGGACACCCGGGGTTTTGGTTTTGGATTGTTGAGGAATGTCCTTGGCAAGGATAACAATGATTTTGAAAGGTGGATTAGAAGGTGATCCATAGGGATCCAAAATGACTCTACTTCATCATATCAGTCAGAATGAAGAAGGAAAATAAATACACGAAGGTTCTGTATTTATAGTAACAGGACTTCCACTCTGTGTAGAGGGACGGTTATAGAACCACCACTTAACCAGGGGCAAGCTGTCTTGAGACCACCAGTCTACATTGGGTGGCGGTCCTAGCTCTTTCAGAAAGAAAATAAAAATATTAAATGAACAACCCCAAAATTTTACAGAGTTTTACGTGTGTTTTCTCCTCCATGACCTTCTCCATTCTCCAATGCACGGGAGGACAAGAGAAAGGCTACAATTACATGTTTGTATAAGAGAATAAGATCATTGAATCATGAAAGTAAGTGAGCAAGAAGTTCTTAGTGATGGAATTGTGTTTTGTAGGAGAAAGGAGTGTTGAGACAGAGAAAACAAGTAATTGGGAGGAAGTGTGAGATATTATCTACTTCTCTTTCATATTTATTGTAATTTTTGTACTTATTATTTGAATTGGCCAATAAAAGTGGGAAGAAATATCAATTGCACTTCTCGATTGGTTTTCCTCCTTTGGAGGTTTCTAGGATAGAAAGTGTTGGTGTTTGTAAGTTTTATTATTTCCTTTCCTTCGATTGTTGATTCTAAGTACAAGAAAAATTCATTCACTAGCTATCTTTATCATTTTCTAATAGAAAGTAGAACAACAATGTTTAATTTTTGATTATGTGGATAATTCCAAAGTTGAAGAGTTTACAGATCATTTTGGTATCAGAGCTAACAAGTATCTAGGACTTGGTATTCGTTCTTGGATTTGTATGATGTGCGAGATCTAAAGGTAAAGAGGATTTAACTTGTAATCCAGAAATTTCTACAAGGAGTAGAAAGCAGAGAATTTGAGGAAATATGGAGGAAGATAACTTAGTCCATAGAATTGAGATGCTAGAGACCAATATGGATAGGATGTTTAGAAGGAAATAAGAACTTGCAGATTTGCGAGAAGACAATTTTTGTCAAGCGGGACTCCATGGACTCGGTGATTCGAGGCTTAGTTGAAAAGTTTGGCATAGGTAAGAGCCACCATGAGGAAGATTATGGAGAAGAACATGAAGAAGAGAATTCAAACACAAGAGAAAATGTAAAATCTGATCATACTCCTTTTAAAGTTGAGACAAAAGTTGAGATTAAAAGCTTTGAAGGACAAGTAGATGCAGAGTTGCTTGATAAATGGCTAAAATAGTTAGAAGTCTACTTTAGCATCCATAATGTCACTGAGGCACAAAGGATCACCTTTGCACATCTCAAAATGGAGGGACACACTCTGGTTTGGTGGGAAACCCATCTAACCACTTTTTAAAAGAAGAAGCATCCTATTGTTAAATCTTGGCAAGAATTTAAAGAATTACTTAGAGCTAAGTTCTATCCTATTGGCCAAAAGACTGACCAAATGATTAATTAGAAGTATTTTAGATAAGGTAGTGGTCAAAGTGTGCGGGACTATACTACGAGTTTCGAGAGGCGAGCCATGTTACTAAACATGGACTTGGAGGATGATGATATTCTGACTAAGTACTTGGGAGGACTTCACACTCACCTTGAAGAAAATTCATCTCCACAAAGCCCAAAGATCTCAATGAGGTGTGTGTGTAGGCATACTACATAGATGATGAAAAGAAGCAAGGAGAAGTAGAGCCAAGGGAAAAGCAGTCAAAAAATCAGCAAGAAAAAGAGTATGGGAAAACAAGTAACAAGGGTAAGTGGAAAGGGAAAGGTAAACAAGCTGCCACTACTTTAAATACTTGTAAATATCTCAAGAATTTTTTCAAAAGCTGTGATATCAATGGTCATACCGACACTACATGTTGAAATTTTCATGTAGAGTTACATCCGAAGAAAGAACCAAGGACTCAAAGAAGTCCATGACAGTTGTAAAAATAGAAGGGGAGGTAGTAATTGAAGATGAATTTGATGTAGATGAAAGGCTTGGATACACGACCACCAACATGGACAGCCAGGAAGAGGAGATGAGTAGACTATTCTAGATCTAGATAACTAATACTTTGGTTGATACCTGTTCTCGAGTCTAACATGTTTTATGAAGCGTTGTAAAGAAGCTTGGTCTTGAGACTTACAAGCATCCACACCCTTATCCTTTGGGTTGGGTGAAGAAGGGTGTTAAAATTCAGGTAACAAGAAGATGTAAGGTCAAGTTTGGGATAAATTCCCATTATATTGATGTTTTGGAAGTTGACGTTATTCCACTTGATGATTTTGATGATGTATTCGGGAGTCCTTACTTGTATATTAGGGATTCTATATTTATGATAAGGGAAAACTGGTACAGATGGGTCAAGGATGGGATCATCTACAACATCTGGGCACACCAACATAATACACAGGTTATTATGGTGAGTGCTAACAAATAAAAATGACTTATTCAGGAAAATCATAATCAATTTTGTTAAAGGGTAAACAATATGGGGTAGAAGTTTCAGAGATTTCTAACAAGGGAAAGCATGATTTGGATAATATTATTCAATCTTTTTAGGAAGTATTTCAGGCTCCTAGTGGGTTACCACCAAAATGGGAAGTACAACATGAGATTCAACTATTGTTAGAGTCCCCTCTACCAAACATCGGGTTGTATAGGCAATCCTTGCTTGAGAGTACTAAAGTAAAGAAACAACTCCAAGAACTACTAAACGAAAGGGTGATACGTCTGAGCACCTCACCATGTGGTTCACCTATTGTAATGGTGCCAAAGAAGGATGGTTCTTGGAGAATGTGCATCGACTACCGTGCTTTGAAAAAGATCACCATAAAGAAAAAATATCCACTTCCCCACATAGATGATCTCTTGGACCAACTTCAGCATGCCAAATTTTTCATGAAGTTGGATCTCAAGTCTAGGTTATCACCAATTCAAAATGAAGGAGGAGGATATATGGAAGACTACCTTCAAGATAAAACAGGGTTTGTACGAATTGTTAGTAGTTACTTTTGGGTTATGCAATGCACTCGCTACATTTATGAGATTGATGAATGATGTATTGCAAGATTTCATTGATTCATGTGTCATTGTATATCTAGATGATATATTTATTTTTAGTGCCAAATGGGAAGAACATCTAACTCATTTATATAAATTCTTGCAATTTCTCAAGGAGAAACAACTACTTTATAATAAGAAGAAATTTGAAATTGCCAAATAGTCACTTGTCTATCTTGGGCATGTGGTTGGAGGAGGAGAGCTACGAGTGGATCCAAAGAAGGTGGAAGCCATCACTAATTGGCCAACACCAACAAGAGCCATAAAGACTAGGAGTTTTGTGGGAGTAGTATAGTACATGTGGAAGTTCATTATGGGCTTCTCCATGATTGCAACACCTCTACACACAATGGCCGCAAATACTAATGGTTTTGACTAGAGTAAGAAACAAGACAAATACTTTAAGTTATTGAAATACAAGATTAGTCATGCTCTAGTAATTTCTCTTCCTAATTTTCAGTATCCTTTTGAAGTAGAGACAAATGCCAGTGATTACGTTATGGGTGCAGTGTTACTTCAAAAAGGTAAACCCGTATGCTATCATTCTGAAACTTTCACTCCAGAAGTTAAAGGATATTTAGTATATGATAAGGAAATGTATGCATTAGTTTAGACAATTAAAAAATGGAAACATTATTTATTGGGTAAAGAAACTATTGTACACACTGACCACAAACCTCTCTAGTATTTACAAGCACAGTCTAAATTGTAGTAGGCAAGGCACTACAAATGGATGGGGTTCCTTCAGCTGTTCCATTTGATGATCAAATACAATAAGGGTAGTACAAACTTGGTGGCAGACATGTTGTATAGGCCACCCAAATAGGAGTTCTCCTATTTGGGCACTATCTCTCAGACTGAGCCCTTCACGAAGGAAGCTTACGAAGATTCATATGCCCAGGATAGAGACTTTGGGGTGACATTTCAGCAGTTGTAGTCCCAAGGTGCTAAAAGGATAGGGATTGAAGATTTTTATCTCAAGGACGGGCTACTCTACCGATGAGGGAAGATTTGTGTGCCTAAAGAAGAAATAATTCTATTGATTAGGGAAGTGCATACCTCGAAAATGGCGGGGAGATTTCGGTGTTGGTAAGACCCCAGCCCACTTGCAAAGGTATGTGTATTATCCCAATATATAAGAAGAAATATCAAAATTTATACGTTTATGTAAACTTTGTTGTACCAACAAGTCTAAGACTAGGAAGGAGCGTTTGTATATGCCTTTTTCAAGTACCTAATCATTCGTGGGAGGATATTTCTATGGATTTTTATGAGGATTACCTATGTCTAAACATGGCCATGAATATCTCTATGCTATTATTGATAGATTTAATAAGATGTGTATTCTTATGGCATGTAAAAAGATAATAAAAGAACATGAGGTAGAAGATATTTTTTTACTAATGTATGGGTGCATTTTGGTTTTCCAAAGTCTATTATTTCTAACAGGGATTCCAAGTTCTTGGGGAAGTTTTGAACTACTTTTTGGGACAACATGGATACCAGGTTACAGAGGAGCATAACTTTCCATTCACAGATAGATGGACAAATGAAGGTGGTGAAAAGGACTTTGGTACAATTGATCAAAGGGTATAATAACAAATACCCAAGGACTTGAGATTATTCCTTAGCCTAAATTCAACATTCATATAACCAAAGTAAATACACACATCCACTATGAACTCACCATTTGAAGCATGCTTGGGATATTTACCTACAAATCTCTGGATACTGATGTAGTTGGGTAGCAAGATGAGAAGGAGACACAAGACACTGATGGTGGCTAGAGTAAATAGATTCATTAAGAGGATTTGGAAAATCCATCTCAAATTCAAAGAACAACTAGATAAATCTCAAGCCAAGTATAAAGCTAGGGACAATCAACATAGGAGGGAACATAAGCTTCATGTTGGAGATAGAGTTTGGATTTACTTGAGCAAGGAGAAACTACAAGGTCAAGCACATAAACTCAAGCCACTACGATATGGGACCTTCACCATATTGGATCAAGTTGGAGAAAATGCCTTTCGAATTGATTTACTATCATTTATGAGGATGTAATTAGTAGTAAACTATGAGAACTTGCACCTATATGATCCATCCATGCTAGATGAAGATGAAGGACTACAGTTTCAACCTTCCATTGAGGATGGTGTCTTAGACTCACGAGGTGAATTAGAGGAGGTTGTAGTGTTGCAGAAGAAGGTCAAAGAGACTAGGAGAGGTACGCAAGAGTCTTGGCAGATTGGACTGAAATGAAAGACACCAAGACAGGCCCAGTGGTACTTAAAGGAGCAAGTGATGGAATTATTTCCTCATCTACTCCCCACTAAGATTTTGTGGGACCAAAAGCCTCCTAAGCAAGGGAGGTGTGATCCATAGGGATCCAAAATGAATCTACTTCATTAGATCAATCAACATGAAGAAGGAAAATAAATACACAGAGGTTCTATCTTTATAGTAATGGGATTGTTGCTATGTATGCAGTGGTGGTTACAAACTCGCGCGCATGACTGGGGTGGCGATCCTGAGACTTCCGGTCTTGGATCTTTCGGATAGAAAATAAAAATATAAAATGAATAACCACTTTGAATTTAAAAGGTTTTCCATGTCTCTTATTTTCCACGACCTTTCCCATTCTCCAGTGCATGGGAGGACATGATAAAGGCTATAAATACATGTTTGTAGAAGAGAATAAGATCATCGAAGCATGAAAGCAAGTGAGCAATAATTTCTTAGTGCTGGAATTGTGTTTTGTAGAAGAAAGGAGTGTTGAGACAAAGAAAACAAGTAATTGGGAGGAAGTGTGATATATTATCTACTTATCTTTCATACTTATTGTAATTTATGTACTTATTGTTTAATTGGCCAATAAAAGTGGGAATAACGAGCAATTTCCCTTTCTAATTGGTTTTTCCTCCTTTGGAGGTTTCAGGATAAAACTTGTTGGATTTTGTAAGTTTATATTCTTTCCTTTCCTGCGATTGTTGATTCTAAGCACAAGAAAAATTCATTCACTAGTTATATTTGTCATTTTCTAATAGAAAGTAGAATAACAACATTTAATTTGTGATTCTATGGATAATTCTAAAGTTGAAGAGTTTACAAATTAGAAGGTGATGTAGTGGTAGATGTCGGGAGTAATGTTTGCATAATTTGTTCCGAGAGAGGATGGGAATTGGTTCAATGTGGGAACGTCTAGTCATGTGGATGAGATGGGAGGATCACCTATGGTAGCTGCAAGTTTAAGTGCTCTCCAATATTGCTCAAATGATGTAGGTGGTGTAGAAGAAAAAGGATATAATGGGGATGTGGTCACAATAGTCAATGTGGTAGGTGTGGGAAGAAGCATAGAAAGAGGAACCGGTATAGAATCTAAGGATGGTACGATAGGTAAAGGTAAAAGAGATGTGGATGGGGGAACAAGGTCAATCTTTGTGGATTAAGTAGATTCAGTTGTGGAATCAATAGCAGGAGTGGATGTGAATATAGGAATAAAAAGTGGTGTTTGGATCATGTGGTAAATAATTTCCACATGAGATGGCATAGATGACATATGGGTTAGGGTAGAGATGGAAGAGGGATGAGTGTCAACTATGTTTATTTTGGGTGTCTCAAGAGGCATATAGGTGGATTGAGGAGATGTGATGGGTGTGATAACAATTGTGAATGATGGAATGGAAGATGTTTGTATACTAGGTGTGGATGGGGGAGACGAGGTAAGTAGGGTAGTCATAAGCAAGGAGATAGGTGGTAGAGATGTCATGGTCAGTACAATGTCAAGTGATATGGGCATGGGTAGAGAAATATGTGATAATGATGTCAATGTAAGTGTAGTGATAGGTGTGGATGTAGAGGCAGGTATGGATAAGGCTAATGCATATGTGGTAAGAGTAGGACTGGATGTGGATGTAAGAGAAGTGGTAGAAGTAAGGGAGGTAGATAGGGTAACTATGGATATGGTGGACATAGGAATAATGTTCGAAGGGGCCAAGGGCACAATATCTAGGATGGGAATAGATGAGGAAGTGGGGAAAATAGATGTGGAAGAAGATGTCGATATATGTTGTTGATTGAGAATGGGTTAAATTGATGTGATGTAGAAGGTGAAGATGAACTCGCTAGTGGGGGATTAGGAAATGGAAATAGTAAAATGTCATGTGATGAAGATGTGATTACTTGGGGGATGTAGGAGCACCTTTGTGATAAGTAAGATCATGGTAACATGATGAGGATGGGGTAAGGACGAGAAGGTCTAATATAGAAGGCTCATAAAGGATGTCCCTAGGTGAGACAGGTATGCCGGATGGAAGGCAAATGTCATAAGGTGAAACAGGATCTACTAATTAATATCTATGGAGGAGGAAGGCTGTGGATGGGGTCCTCGTGGGGAATATCCATAAATGAAGTGGTTATGGTGATGTCGGATGACCCAGGAAGGGCATGTGGTAATGATGACAAAGATAGTCGAGGTAGTAACAAGAATGGTGTTAGGTGATGGGGATAAAATAGGGGCTACTAGTTTGATGCGATCGAGAAGAAGAGGGCCTATGATAGAGATAATCATAAATAGGACTAGAAGGAGGTCTAGAACAAACCAAGGTTTTGGATGGGGCCATGGTGGACTACGAAAATTGCTTGAGGAATCATTTGGTTCCATTATTAAATAGTCAAGACAAGCAAACCATTCCTTTTATGTTTGTATTAAGAATGTAAAAAAGGAAAGGGATATGGATAACAAAGGACCTAGGAGAAGGTGGGTGTGTTTGGTTTTAGGTTTGTTGTGGATAGGGAATGTATGATGCGATTTCCATTTGGGTGATCAAATCCCAATCAGTATATTGGGAAAGGGAGTTTTTTGGTGTATTAATTGATTCGTGAGGTTTTGGTTGTGTGTGATAAATATGAGATGCAAAATATTGAACCCCTAATTAGACTATGTGAGCATGCATGATGCAAAAAGAAGGGTTTTTAAGCCAAAAAAGTGTTATTTTCGATGAGAACATAGACAAGAAGGGGAAGTACAATGCAAAAGGATCAAATAGGGAAAAGAGGAATACCTAGATAGTGCTTTTCCTATTTATCTACACTTTTGAGTGATGAGCAATCCAAGCCATGAACACAAAATCGAACAAGAAATAAAGTGAAGCCTCACATTTGAAGTGTTAGTACAAAAAAGAAGAATATATAAAATAAAAAGACCACTTAAAGGGGACCCTCTAGGCGTGCCAATAATTTTGTGTAAATTTCTCATTCAGTATGAAGTTAATGCACAAGCTACTAAAGAAACTAGCAACTTAGACATGACAGAGAGTTTATGTTACCTTAGATGTGAGACATGTGCTAGATGGTGAGTTTCACTACTGACTTGATATAGTTGTAAAAGCTGGAACAAGGATGGATTAGATAGACATATGTGGGGGTTTCCTAACATTGCAGTTCCAAGAAGTGATTAGCTTCCTTTAATGGATGTCAAGCCCCATTTTTTTAGAAAAAGTGATTAGAAGGAAAAGAATATAGAAACAGGAATATCTTGAATCTTAAAAGATGACAGAAATTGCTCTAAAGGCTAATTAGATGACAATAACTGTAAATTGATTTTTACCTAGCCTAGGTCGAAAGTGACCTAGATTATGGAGTGTTAGGTTGACGGTGACACGGGAGGGTAGATCGGGATTTGTAGGATGAATATTGTAATGCCGCTAAAACAACCCACTTGAGACCTAAGAACAACCTAGGATTAATTAGGAAAATTATGGAATAATTTTTTTGATTAAAAGAATCTACAATAGGGTTACAAGACAACATTTGTCACTAATGAGTTTTGGAACAATTCTAATCCACTAGAGCATAATTTTCTTTTATTAACAATTGTTAGAGGTTATAAGGTCCAAAATTTAAGGTTAGAAGATTCAATTAGGTTCGAGAAGGTAATTCCTTACCATACCCACTCTCTAACAGATTAAAGGTTCAACTTGATTTTTCTCAAACTTAATGCCTTAAAAATTTCCCTAAATCATTCCCATTGGATAGGAAATTTTCTCACCTTTCTATTTACATAAATAAGTCCTCCTAACTCTTCATATTTTTTTTGAGTTATGGGCTGGCGGACCTTGGGGTGAAAATTTCCCCAAGAGCAGGCATGCAGGCCCAGGGGTGAAAATTTTCCCCAAGGGTGGGTCGGTGGGCCATGGGGAGACCTTTGGTTTTTTTCCTATGTGGGAAAAAAACATCTTTGTGCCCACACACCCACGTGTCTGCATGTCCACTAGGGACATGTGGCACCTCCAAAGTTAGTGCAGGAAGAGAGGGGCAACGAGGGACATTTAGAAAAATATTCCTGTGCGGGGTGAAAGCCAACTTTGCACCCCCACTCCCACAAGTCTACAAGGGACATGTGTCAGCTCCTAAGCAAACGTGGGGAAGGCAGCACAGTAGGGAGAAAATTAATTTAATGCCTTGAAGAGCTAAGAGGGTAGCATTCACCCGTGCCTTCCCCGGCATCTCGCAATGCCATGTGGCGGCTCCTGATTGGCTGCGGGCCGTCAGGCGGTGGGGAATACTTGGAAAACTTTCCCAAAGTTTTCCAAAATGTAAAAGGAAAAAGGGACCCACTCCTCCGCCGATGCCTCATGATGCCATGTGGCATCACCTAATTGGTTGCCCGACAGGGAGGTGGGGAAAATTTGGAAAATTTTCCCAAAAGTTTATAGGAGTGCTAAGCAAAGAAAGGGGGAGTGCCCTCGCCAACACATCATGGTGCCATGTGGCAGCCTTTGATTGGCTGCGGGTAAGTAGGAAAAATTAGGAAAATTTTCCCAAAATTTTTCTGAAGTTCTAAGGGAAAAATTTGGGCCCTCAGGCCCACCAAGGAAATTTTTTCCCATTTTTTTTTATGCCAAGTGAAGAAAAACTTCATAAGGCCATAAATTTTGATAAAGCAAGCAGATTTTGTGAAAAAAATGAATTTATGGAAAGCTTCGACATCCTCTTTACTCGGGGATCATTAATTTCATATTTTGATATAGTTTAAGGGGTCAATTTCAAGAAAATAACCTGCAAGCTTTTACGGTGCAAGTGGTAAATTTTAACTTGTTCAATTTGTGCTTGTCCCTCTCTCAACATGTCAAATATACATGGAAAATTGTTCTTAAGTGTATTTGAGAGAGATTTCAAAATTCAATTTGTCTGATTGATTTTCAATTTGAACATTTACATTTCTTGGAAGACAAGACAACCGCTATGAAATGATTTGAGCCCAATTTTGCTAAGTTTTATAAGAAATTCCTTAAGTGTTAATGTCTAGATGAATTCGATTGGATCTTATTATTCCCAAATTAATGTTTCATTTGTTATTTCTTTGTTGCAGATTTAGTCTGTGCATTTGGGATTAAATAATTGTCAATTTGAAAATGCAAGACAAAGATCAAATTTTAAAAGGTCTATTTGCCATTTTCTTCTTCCAAGCATTATAATGTGTTCCAATCCTAATCCAATACATTTAATTGATTCAAACCAACTATTCAAAACTAAGATACATCTCTGATTTCTAATTTTCACATATTTCAAAAAAAGAGTTACGCATTTTCCTTCATACGCATTTACTTCTTTCAAAAAGAGATTTCAATTCACATTTAGATGTTCAATATTAAAACAACAACGCAAATTGAGAAAGGTAATGCAATCCTTTATTGATTCCAAAATATATCTTTGTAACATCCTTCTTTTATTCTTTCCAAAAATCATATATTATATACAGAACAAAATAATACATTTTCTTCTCACATGTTTCACTTTTCCACTTTCCAAATAGGGATTTCATAGTTCATGTTAAACACAGATTTCCAATGGAAATAATATCATGTGAACAATATAAAACCACTTCCATTAATTAAATGAAACTCCTACAACCTCCTTTCCATTTGATTTCAAAATACAACATACAAAATACATTTCATTCTTTCCAAAATAGAATACAGAGTATAACTCTCTTACATTTCAAATTTCAACTTTCATTGTCAATACAAAGTATCTTTCCATTATAATGAATACACAGATCATCCACTTCAAGTGGGAAAGGGGCTATAATAAGATTTCATTTCACAAGGGACTGTCACAAAACTGTCTTTATCTCAGCTCCAGAATAGTAACATGTAGATTTCTCATTCTTCTAATTTGATCACAACAAGAGTAGGGGAAAGGCAATGCTCTCCACCCAACCAAGACATATAATGAAGAGGAGAATCCGTCCTTATTCATTGGCCCTTGAGCCCCAACCATAATGCAATAAAATATGTGATCTAACTCATGGCAACAATAAGCTTCCATAAACACACAAGCAACACTTTCTCAATAAAGAGACAGGTCAAAATAGAATGTAGTTTTTACAACTACATTATAACATGACAAACAATATTAAGGCTTCATTAAGCAATCCAAAGGAGAAAGAAACTATGGGGATGCTGCTTGAGCCTCCCAAAGGAAATGGGTATCACCACCTAAGAAACAACCACCAAAATAAATATATATATTGTTTCAAATCCTTGACATGCCCTCATGCCTCCTCAAAGTACCCCTTATTCCTCGCATTTCCTTATGCCTCCCCAACTTCTTATGACACCCCATAAAAGTAAAGAAATGCAAGATATTTCTTTATAAGGTGGAACCTAAATCCCAACTCCCTCCACCCTTATACCTCCATAAAACACACTTGTATCGCCCATAAAATAACCCCATAGTCTTCTCCTACACCATTCCTAGGCCATCTACCCAACAGCCCACAAACATGCCAAAACATTCATAAAAGAAGATCATTTCAAGAGTCAAGCTCCTACCTCTCCATGATGGAGTTGTTCCAAGTTCAAAAATAGCAAGCTTTATCCCAATGCAAGCAATCCAAAACAGCCAAGCACAAGCATGCAACAATATTTTCAAAAAAACTTCTTCAAAGCAAGAGCTCCCAAAATAACAAGGAATTCACCTAAGAATAAAGTCTCCAAAATGAAGCAACCCCAAAACAAGGCAAGCCATTCGAATTTTATAGAAGAGGGAAGGGAAGAGGATGAGGTAGATCCACATAGGATGTCATATCACACATCTTCAACCCCAACCCCAAAAGTCAACTTCATTCTCCAAAGAATAATAAATAGGTGGGTGAATAATATGACATATTACTTACACACTCAAATCCAACCCACACCCCAAAAGACTAAAATCAATTATGTAAGAAAAGTGCAATTAAAACCTACAATCTACCTACTCAAAAAGCATTATAAAAGTCTAATCTCAACTCCCCAACCGTATGTATGGTTGGTAATTAAATTTAAGAGGTATGGGACAAGTTTAACTTGTCCCAAAAGCCTCTAAAAAAACCTCAAGGAAAAATTTGAATTTCCAAGAGGGTGGAGTGTTTCACACTCAAAAGTTAACTTACACATAACTTACACATCTCTTACAACACTTCAATTCAAGGCCAACAACTCTATTAATTACTTTCTTATGACATATTTTAATTAATTAACTTAACAACATGATTACTCACAATATTACACAACATTTAATAATTAATGATAGGGGTAAAAGAAACAAAAATAAACACATACAAACATAAAAAAAGGGACCAAAATAAAAGAAATACATAAAACCCCTTGGTCACAATTAAAGGTGATCCCCCATGGGAATCCCTAACACACACAAACATGCACAAACAAATACTAGTTGCCATGGTGACCTTGTTGAATTCATCTAGAATTTCAATGTGGTTGGTCTCCAATCCCCCGATGTTTGTTGTGACATTTTAACCTATAAAACACAAATACCTCCTTCGGCCTCGTGGCCATATCAGAACATCTAAAATAATACAAATATAATTACCAAAATCATCTAGATATATGAATCACAACAACATCAAAGCAATCTAGCAATATCATTTGCAATTTTACTCAATAATTATATCATCATCCAATAATTTCCATTTCTAGGTCTACTCACAATATCCAAATATCACAAGTCCACACAACATCCATAATATAACCATGTCAAATAATATACCATCATCAATATCCAAAATTCCTCTAATAATCATCATGCATCATAACTGAATCAAGCCAACAATAATCCATGATCTACATCTATCATCATACTATAATAAGGTCCATAATCATGTCTATAATATAATCAACAGTATCATGATTAGTAACAAAAGGTGTCAAAGGAAAGTGGGCACTACATCCCCCTCCCCTTAGACTCGAATTCCTCCTGGAAGTCATTAGAACAAATGTAGAAAATGAACTCATAGAAAGAAGCATCCTCCCATGTAGTTGTAGTATCATCATATCTATCCCACTGCACTCGGACCTGATCAACCTCTCTTCCTTGAAGGCCCAGGGTCCTACGATCTAGGATGTGAATGGGCTCCACCATCACACCCCCGATCCCGTACTTGTAATGATGTCCAATCTAACAAATGAGAAGGATCGTAACATATCTCCTTAGAATGAAACATGAAACACATCATGTATGCGAGACAAGATAGGTGGTAATGCTAGATAGTAGGCCAAAGGGCTCGATACGCTCCAAGATCTCAAAAGGACCCACAAATCTAGGAGCTAACTTAGAACCTTTTCCATAATGGATATGGCTCTTATGTGGCATGACATGAAGGAACACCTTCATGCCCACATCAAAACTATGGTCCATCCTATGTTGATTTACATCCTTCTTCTACCTCTCCCTGAGCCTCCTGCAGTCTTTGTCGATCAAAATCACCCTCTGCTCCATGCCCCTGCAACAAGGATGGTCAAGAGAAACACTTTGTCCTCTAACTGTCTCAATTAAGAGGTGTCCTGCACTCTCTCGCCATACAAATCTGAAAAGGAGCCATGCCTACGAGAACTCTAAAAATTATTATCCTAGAGAACTCCACCAAGTACAGTACATGTACTCCTCCCATCTGTTGACTGCTTATCCATCACATACATCCTGAGCATGTCCTCTAAAATCTGATTCACTGCTCCATCTATCTCGGGGTGATATCTTTGTGCTGAAATTGATCTTCATCCCGAGGGCATGCTATACAAGTAGTCCATAAATGGGAAGTATACAAAGGATCATGGTCACTAATGATCTTCCATAGAATCCCGTGCAACTTGATAATCTCATCCAAATATACCCGTGCCACTACATTAGCGGTATAAGTTGTCTTCACCGAGAGAAAAGTGAGCCACTATTGTTAATTTTTCAATCGCGACTATGATGGCGTCGTGATGATATCTCGACATCGGTAGCCCAACAATGAAGTCCATGGAAATGGTGTCCCATTTCCACTTCGGTATAACATGAGGAAAGAGAAGGCTAGCTGGATGTTGATGCTCACCTTAACTTTTCGGCACTTTAAATAACGTGACATGAAGCTCTGGGCCACATCTCTACGAAGTCCTCTCCGGTGATACAACTATCTCAAAGTGGCATGTATCTTCTTCACCATGGGATGGGTTGAATAGGGTGCATGATGTGCCAAGATGTCCTGCCTCAAGCCTCCATCTCGGGAACATAAATCGGCCTTTGTGCTTGAGAAGACCATTTGTCTCTATAGAAAAGTCACCATGAACTTCCCTCGAGGGGTCTCGAGACTCGATATCTGCTCAAAATGCAATGTAGAAATTTGTCAAGGGAAGCCTTTGAAGAATCCTTCTCCATAAATCCGTGCTCACTGAGGTGGTCATAGCCACATGTCTCGTCTCTACTGAGAGCATCTACCACCACATTCTACTTTCCCTTCACATGCTCTATCTCCATATCATACTCACAAAGCAACTCCATCCAACGCCACTGATGAGCATTGAGATTAGGCTACATGAAGAGGTGGCGAAGACTCAAGTGATCTATCCTGAGTGTGAATCTCTAACCAAGCAGAAAGTGCCTCCATTGAACTAAAGCATGCACAAATTCTGCAAGCTCGATATCATGAGTTAGATAATTAAGCTCATAATATTTGAGTTTACAAGACTCAAAAGCCACTACTCTACCCTCCTACATCAACATACCTCCAAGCCCTACTAAAGAAGCATCCATGTAAATGAAAAACTCACCCTGTGGATGGCACTGTGAGAATAGGTGTTGTAGTGAGACATTCCTTCAGTGTATTGAAGGCCTACTCGCACCTGTCTGACCAAACAAAATTCTTCCCTTTCCTTTGAAGGGAAGTGATGAGGTGAGAAATCCAAGAGAAGTCCTAAACAAATCTCCGGTAGTAACCTGCTAACCCCATGAAGCTGTGTACCTCAGTCATAGTAGTGGGTGCTGGCCAATCCATAATAGCTCAAATCTTGGAAGGATCAATGGTGATACCTTCCTCATAAATGATATGACCCAAATACTGTACCTCCGTAAAAAATAATGCACACTTCTCTAAGTTATCATAAAGTTACTGCTCTCGGAGGCACTGAAGAACCTGACAAAGGTGCCCCTCATGCTCCTCACGCATACGTGAGTAAATTAAAATTTCATCAAGGAATATGAGCATGAAAGCGATCTAAGAAGGTCCTAAATACCCCATTCATCAAACTCATAAACACTGTAGGGGCATTCATCAAACCAAAAGGTACCACTATGAACTCATAGTGGCCATATCTCATATGGAAGGTGGTCTTATGAATGTCCACCTCTCGAAATCCTCAGCTGATGGTAACTTGACTTAAGGTATATCTTAGAGAAAGTTGTGGCTCCCTTCATCTGATCAAACAAATCATCAATGCATGGAAGGGGATAATGATTCTTGATCATTACCTTATCTAGTGGCGGTAATCAATACACAACCGCAAGGATCCATCCTTCTTCTTTACAAAGATCATCATCAGTGCACCCTAAGGGGATACACTAGGAAGATAAGGCCTTTCTCCAAAAGGCCCTCAAGCTATAACTTGAGCTCACAAGAACTCTGGTGTGGTCATCCGATAAGGTGCTCATGAGATAGGTTCTACTCTAGAAACCAAATCTATGTGAAAATCAATCTCACATGGGGGTGGTAGCCCCAGTAGCTCCCTTGGAAAGACATCTGCAAACTCTCTCAAAAGGGGGTGATCATCTAGCGATGGTCCACTAGATCCATCCCTACGATCCGTCACTAAATGTAACATCATACAACTAATAACCCCATCGCACACACTTTGCTTAAGTGCATATGAGAGATGGTGTGAATAGAAATGGGTCTCTTGACCCCTGAAATCACCGACTAAACTCCCAAATCATCTGCACAAGATATGATCTTATGGTAACAATCCATCCTGGCCCTATGTGAGACAACCAATCCATACCCAAGATGACTCCATATGAGCCCAAAGGAAGGATACGAGAGATCCGAGGTAGTGGTGAAAGGTCCCAAATCTACCACACACTCCTTAACAAAGGATTCTATAGAGATCTTGGCTCCGAAGCCATCTCAACATCCCAACTATGACCCTACCTAACTACCACCAGATTGCATCACTCTACTAAAGATGGTGTAATAAAATAATCAGAAGAACTAGAATCAAATAGAATGGAGGTAGGAATACCACCAATGTTACCTGCAGTCTCAATAATTGTACTCTAGTGCTGTGTGGTAGTTCTTGACTGCTGCATACATCCTATGACTACGCCCCATATCATCAACAGTAGGCTCTAAGATCTATGTATTACCCTTGTTATTAGGGTTTTGTGGGTATCTCCAAAATATCCATTAACACCACAACCAAAACAACCGCTTGATCATCTCCCCTATGTAGTAGGTCTAGCTAGTACTTTGGAGGTCTATGGTGTGGATCCTGATGATCCAGTTGTAGTCTGAGGTCTCTATTGGTGAGCTCCTATTGAGTGAGCTCTTTGGGCACCCTGTGTCCAAATGGGACCCCTATGAGGAGGCCACATACTCTGACCTCTTTATGCATCAAATCTCTGCATGGAGGTCTATAAGGTGGGTGGGACTGCTACTGCTGTAGTCTAAAATATGATTATGTTAAACCCTATCCACCATGAGGAAGTGGTACTAACCCCCTTGATCTGCTATCCTACATCTATTGTATGCATCTCCGGACTTGGTCTCTAGCATGATGAGTCTTTCCCTGAGTCTCCTCTATAATATAGGCCTTCTCGATGGCCTCTGCTAATGTCTGTGGAAAATGGATCTGCACTACTCCTCCAATGTCTAGGTCAAGCCCCAAATGAACCTGTGGATCTGTACCTACTCATCCTGCATGTAACCAATATATTGGAGTAGATCTAGAAATCTACTCTCATACTCAGCCACTATAAGATATGCTTGTCGGAGGTCATGGAACTCATCTATCCACTATTGTATGAACCTCCATGAAAAATATCTACTTTGAAAATGCTCCTCAAAGAGCTCCCAAGTAACTGTCTCAGAATCAACATGGAGCTTCTGCTCCTCTATTCGCCATAGACACCAGTTCCATTCTTGAGTAGATGGATTGAAACACGAGCTTTCATGTTGCGAGAATAAGGACAGGGATTTAAGCATCCACTCAAGTTCACCAACTAGGACTCTTCCTGAAATCCACCTATGTCACCAAAATAATGTGATGGCTAAAGCTTCAGGATCTCCCTGATGTGATTTGCAGCTATGGTCTGATGGCCTCTAGGCATCTCTATATGCTCATCCCTAAGCCTAGGGCTTCAAGACCTCTCTCTATGTCTTGAAACTTGGTCACCCTATTCCCTTTGTGGTGACTTAGCTCTGGTTGAATCTGCATGGGATTTCTCTCCTCCATGCTCCTCACTGGGTTGAGGAGATACATGACCCTCAATGGAAGGGACTCTATCATGTCTGGCTGCATGTCCTCCTACTGATCCTCCGCGTAAAGAAACATTAACATCCTGAAGATTCTGCAAAATGCGGGGTAATATGGTCTGCTACAACATGATCTGGTGGTGGTAAGTCTAGGTCTATGTGAAAGACCCCTCATCTTGTCTGTGCCTCCTGCATAGACCAAGGCAAGAGTTAGTTCATCTTTCTAAGTTTTATTCAGTTTCCATGTTTACTAAAATATGTAATTTCTAAACTAAGTTTCTTTCTAGATTTAAAAGTGTGTGAGGTTTAAGGCTCATGTCTCAATTTTTCTAGTGTGCCCAATGGCCAAAGATTTTGAACCACTACTATGATACCAAGTGTAAGCTGTTAGAGTAGGTATTTATCTTAGCTCATGTTCACATAGGTACTTTATTTACCTTTATTGTATTTATCCTTACCCACCTATGTGTGTGGATATTTCTTTTATCTTATTTAGATATTAGGAGATATTATCTAGTTGTGAGGTATAGTTATTTCCTTGATCTATGGTATTGAATAGATCCTTGATGTCTAGTTCTCTCCTAAATCTATGGTCTTGACTAGTTTACGTAATGACTAGTTATTTCCTTGATTTATGGCTTGATATACGACCTTGATTGGTTTAAAATCCTTAGCCCTTGGTCATATGGTATGGTCATATGAGGGCTTAAAGCTTGTGATTCCTACTAGTAGGTGCTTAACTTCAGCCCCCTTTAATTTTTTTGTGTGGTGAAGGAAACAACAATTTATTTGTTTTAATGGCAACTAAAATAAATAACCTGAGCAAAATATTAGAAAGCTTGTATTTTTGATCGGTAACTCGGTTTTGAGTGCCTTTTTTTTGCAAAAGTGCTTGTTTTTTCGTCTTTGTTTCCATCGAGTTATTTATTTTGAGACTTGAACTATAATTATAAAGTGCCAAATATGGAGGAGTGTTGTAATCAATTGTGGATGCAATTTTGGCTGAGCCCGACGTCCTAAATTTTTGGGAGTTATAGTTTGTACCTATCATGGATTCTAAGAATGATATGCTTTTCTCTAAAGTATGTGGACTTCAAGAGGATATTGTAAAATTTGTGGAAGAAAATAGATTGCTCAAGAAGCAAAATTCTCTTCTACAATCACTCATTCATAATAAGGATACAATAATACACTCCTTGCAGAACAAACTTGCTAGCCTACAACATCACCATCATATTGTGGACAACCACAACCATGCTTCTATTCCACTTGCAACTATTTCTCCTGAACCCACTGACATTGATCTGTCAGTCTTTGAGTCTATTCCTGCTCTTGATGCTCATACACCTATGAAGCTTATTACTGCATGCTCTTCCACATCTGTGCCTATTACAAGTACCACATGTTGTGTATCCTACTTTTGCTCAGCTGCATGGCTTTTTTAAGAAGCATACCACTGCATTCAGTTCTTGCATGCTCCGTTCTATGGATCATACTAGTAGAGTCATTAAGAGACATTCATAGGGTATTATTTCCTCTATTCCACATATTAAGTGGAATTCTCATCATGACATTGGTTTTCGAGTAGATACTTCATTGGGATCACACATTGTGAGCTCCTTTTTTTTCACTCGAATATTTCGAGGATCATGAGAAACACATGAGTTCTACACCTTCACTCAAGATTGAGAAACCTAAGATTTTAGCTATCAGACATGATCAACTTGACACACATTCTGATGTTCTTTTACATGCACCCATTGTGCATTTTGCACCAAGTCATATGCAGGAATCTTCTTCATCCATCCATGTTGATTTAGGGTGGATATCTAATCACTCATGGAGGTGACATAAGCATTCGTTGAGAGGACTCTACAAGCATGGCTCCTCCACCATTCGGCCTCTTACTCCACTTTCTATACCTTATGCATTGTGATGCTTCTTGTTTTGAGCATTTTTCTTTAGCAGGTGTAGTGTATCTCTCTTGTTTGTTGAGAGATTTTGTATCTATATTTTTGACACTTTTGGCATGTTGATAGTCTCTCTTATGGGGGAGCTATTCTGGTGGAGCCTAGTGTTAGTTTGTCAGTGTTTGAGTAGTTGTTTTGACAACTCATACAGATTTGTAGTGCCACTCCACCCATTTAGCAGTATGGGAGGGTGTGGTGTTGATCCTACTTCTTTGGGTTTTGTGTCCTTTCCTTGTTACCTTGGCTTTTCTTGGATCATGACACTCTGAATTTTGTGTCCTTGCCTTGTTGCTTTGGTTATTGTTCTTGGATCGTGGCACACCTATTTGTAGCACTTGATCGAATTATGTTTGGTGTTTTTACACTTTTGACATCACTCTGTTGACAATCTCCTTGTATGGAGCTATTCTGGTGGAGCCCAGTGTCAGTTGTTTTTGAGTTTTGTGTTTGAGCAGTGGATTCGAGACCACGGTGCATGCCAAACTTCTTGATATTGTACAATTTTTTTGAGCTGAGCTTCTTGGGATGCCTTGGAGCGGGTCTTTACTCTCTTTACTTTGTTGTTACTAGTTTTGGGTACCTTGCGGTGTCCCTTTTTTCCCAGTTATTGTACATGAGTACCTCATCAGGCCTAGTTTCCAGGACTCATATTATGGACATGCCACATCTATTTTGGCCCCTAGCTTCACTTGAGGGGGTGTTAGAGTAGGTATTTACCTTAGCTCATGTTCACCTAGGTATTTTATTTACCTTTATTGTATTTATCCTTACCCACTTATGTGTGTGGATATTTCTTTTATCTTATTTAGATATTAGGAGATATTATCTAGTTGTTAGGTATAGTTATTTCCTTGATCTATGGTATTGACTAGATCCTTGATGTCTAGTTCTCTCCTAAATCTATGGTCTTGACTAGTTCTTTGATGACTAGTTATTTCCTTGATTTATGGCTTGATCTATGACCTTGATTGGTTCTTAGATTGTTATTCCTTGCCTATTTAAGAAAGACCCATTCTCAATGTATTACATTGAGTTCCATTATAATATATGATATTGTTACTCATTTGTTTGCAAAGGTTTTATGTAAAGCTATTATGGTGAATTACTTTCATCTTATTGATCATGGTGTTTGATTAGCATCTGTGTTCTTGGCTTGGTACGATCTGGTTATTGTTCCTTTCAAGTAACACTTGCTAAACCAACCCACTTGATACCCAAGAACAACCTAGGATTAAATAGGAAAATTATGGAATAATTTCTTTTTGATTAAAATAATCTACAATAGGGTTCTGAAGACAATATTTGTCACTAACAGGTTCCAGAATAATTCTAATCCACTAGAGCATAATTTTCTTTTATTAACAATTGTTAGAGGTCATAAGGTCCAAAATTTAAGGTTAGAAGATTCAATTAGGTTCGAGAGGGTAATTCCTCACCATACCCACTCTCTAACAAGCTTAAAGGTTCAACTTGATTTTCTCAAACTTAACATGTTAAAAATTTCCCTAAATCATTCCCATTGGATAGGAAATTTTGTCACCTTTCAATTGATATAAATAATTCCTCCTAACTCATATTTTTTGAGTTATGGGTGTGGTCTTGGGAGAAAATTTTCCCCAAAAAGCGGGCTGCGGGCTCGGGGGTGAAAATTTGCCCCAAGGGCGGGAGTCAGGTCGTGGGGAGACCTTTGGAAATTTTCCCATGCAAGAAAAAAAATTTTGTGCCCACACACCCGTGTGTCTGCATGTCCACTAGGAACATGTGGCACCTCCCAAGTCAGTGCAGGGAGAGTGGGGTGGTGGGGGACATTTAAAAAAATCTTCCCACGCAGGGCGAAAGCCACCTTTGTGTCCACACTCCCACAAGTCTGCAAGGGACATGTGGCATCTCCTAAGCCAACATGGGGAAGGAGGCATGATGGGGAGAAAATTAATTTATTTCCCCAAAGGGCTAAGAGGTTAGCATTCACTCGCGCCTCCGCCAACACCTCGCAATGCCAAGTGGCGGCTCCTAATTGGTTGTGGGCCGTCGGGTGGAGGGGAATACTTGGAAAAATTTCTCAAAGTTTTCTAAAACCTAAAAATGAAAAAAGGGACCCACTCCTCCACTGATTTCTTGTGATCCCATGTGGCATCACCTGATTGGTTGTGGCCCAACGGGGAGGTGGGGAAAATTTCAAAAATTTTCCCAAAATTTTTTGGGAGCACTAAGCAAAAAAAGGGGTCCGCCCCTCCACCGACACCTCATGGTGCCATATGGAAGCCTTTGATTGGCTATGGGTCGGTGGGAAAAATTAGGAAAATTTTCCCAAAAATTTCTGAAGTTCTAAGGGAAAAATTTGGGCCCGCGAGCTGCCAAGGAAATATTTCCTAATTTTATTTTTTTTGACACCAAGTGAAGGAAAAACTTCAGAAGGCCAAATTTTTTGATTGAGGGCTCAATTTTGGGAAAAAAGGACTTTATGGAAATATCTTGACGTCCTCTTTACTCAAGGATCATTAATTTCATATTTTGATAAAGTTTAAGGGGTCAATTTCAAGAAAATAACCTGTCAAGCTTTTATAGTGCAAACTGGTAAATTTTAACTTGTTAAATTTGTTCAATTTGTTCTTGTCCCTCTCTCAACATGTTAAATAGACATGGAAAATTGTTCTTAGATGTATTTGAGAGAGATTTCAAAATTCAATTTGTCTGATTGATTTGTAATTTGAACATTTACATTTCTTGACAGATGAGGGCGCAAAAGCAGTTTGAGCATGATTTTGCTAAGTTTTATAAGAATTTCCTTAAGTGTTAATGCCTAGATGAGTTAGATTGGATCTTATTATGCCCAAATTAATGTTTCATTTGTTATTTCTTTGTTGCAAATTTAGTCTGTAAATGCGTTTGGGATTAAATAAATGTCAATTTGAAAATTTAAGACATAGATCAAATTTTAAAAGGTCTATTTGCCATTTTCTTCTTCCAAGAATTATAATGTGTTCCAATCCTAATCCAATACATTTAATTGATTCAAACCAACTATTCAAAACCAAGATACATCTCTGATTTCCAATTTTCACATATTTCAAAGACAGAGTTCTGCATTTTCCTTCATACGCATTTACTTCTTTCAAACAGAGATTTCAATTCACATTTAGATGTTCAATCTTAAAACAAAAACAAAAATTGAGAAAGGTAATGCAATCCTTTATTGATTCCAAAATATATCTTTGTAACATCCTTCTTTTATTCTTTCCAAAAATCATATATTATATACAGAACAAAATAATACATTTTCTTCTCACGTGTTTCACTTTTCCACTTTCCAATGAGGATTTCATAATTCATGTTAAACACAGATTTCAATGGAAATAATATAATGTGAACAATATAAAACCACTTCCATTAATTCAAATGAAACTCTTACAACCTCCTTTCGATTTGATTTCAAAATACAACATACAAAAAACATTTTATTCTTTCCAAAATAGAATACAGAGTATAACTCTCTTACATTTCAAATTTCAACTTTCATTGTCAATACAAAGTATCTTTCCATTATAATGAATACACAGGTCATCCACCTCAAGTGAGAAAGGGGCTACAATAATATTTCATTTCACAAGGGACTATCAAAACTGTCTTTATCTCAGCTCCAGAACAACAACATGCAGATTTCTCATTCTTCCAATTTGATCACAACAAGAGTAGGGGAAAGGCAATGCTCTCCACCCAACCAAGACATCTAATGAAGAGAAGAATCCATCCTTCTTCATTGGCCCCGAGCCCTAACCACAATGCAATAAAAGATGTGATCCAACTCATTGCAACAACATGCTTCCACAAACACACAAGTAACACATTCTCAATAAAGACACAATCCAAAATAGAATGTAATTTTTACAACTACATTAAAACATGAAAAACAATATTAAGGATTCATTAAGTAATCCAAAGGAGAAAGAAACTATGGGGGATGCTGCTTATGCCTCCCAAAGGGAAATGGGTATCACCACCTGAGAACAAACCACCAAAATAAATATATATATCATTTCAAATCCCTGACATGCCCTTATGCCTCCCCAAGTTCCCCTTATTCCTTGCATTTCCTTATGCCTCCCCAACCTCTTATGGCACTTGATAATGAGTAAATAAATGCAAGCTATTTCTTTGTAAGGTGGAACCAAAATCCCAACTCCCTCCACCCTTATACCTACCTACAAACACTTGTGCCTCCCAAAAACTAACCCCATAGTCATCTCCTACACCATTCCTAGGCCATCTACCCAAAAACCCACAAACATGCCAAAGCATTCACACAATAACATTTACATTCATAAAAGAAGATAATTTCAAGAGTCAAGCTCCTACCTCTCCATGATGGAGTTTTTCCAAGTTCAAAAACAGAAAGCTTTATCCCAATGCAAGCAATCCAAAATAGCCAAGCACAAACATGCAAAAATCTTTCTAAAAAAACTTCTTCAAAGCAAGAGCTCCTAAAAAGCGAGAAGAATTCACCCAAGAATAAAGTCTCCAAAATGAAGCAACCCCAAAACAAGGCAAGCCATTTGAATTTAATAGAAGAGGGAAGGAAAAATGATGAGGCAGATCCACGTAGAATGTCATATCACACATCTTCAACCCCAACCCCAAAAGTCAACTTCATTCTCTAAAGCATAATAAATAGGTGGGTGAATAATATGACATGATTACTTACACACTCAAATCCAACCCACACCCCAAAGGACTGAAATAAATTATGTAAGAAAAGTGCAATTAAAACCTACAATCTACCTACTCAAAAATCATTATAAAAGTATAATCTCAACTCCCTAACCATAGGTATGGTTGGTAATTAAATTTAAGATGTATGGGACAAGTTTAACTTGTCCCACAAGCCTCAAAAATAGCCTCCAAGGAAATATTCGAATTTCCAAGAGGGTGGAGTGTTTCACACTCAAAAGTTAACTTATACATCACTTACACATCTCTTACAACACTTCAATTCAAGGCCAACAACTCTATTAATTTCTTTCTTATGACATATTTTAATTAATTAACTTAACAACATGATTACTCACAATATTTACACACCGTTTGATAATTAATGAAAGGGGTAAAAGAATAAAAAAATAAACATATGTAAACATAAACAAAAGGAGCCAAAAGAAGAGAAATACATAAAACCCCTTGGTGACAATTAAAGGTGATCCCCCCATGGGAATCCCTAACACACACAAACATGCACAAACAAATACTAGTTGTCATGGTGACCTTGTTGAATTCATCTAGAATTCCAATGTGGTTGGTCTCCAATCCCCCAATGTTTTTGTGACATTTTAACCTACAAAACACAAATACCTCCTTCAGCCTCATGGCCATATCAGAACATCCAAAATAATACAAATATAATTACCAGAATCATTTAGATATATGAATCACAACAATATCAAATTAATCTAGCAATATTGTTTGCAATTTTACTCAATAATTATATCATCATCCAATAATTTTCATTTCTAGGTCTACTCACAATATCCAAATATCACAAGTCCTCATAACATCCATAATATAAAAATGTCAAACACTATACCATCATCAATATCCAAAATGCCTCTAATAATCATCATGCATCATAACTAAATCAAGCCAACAATAATCCATGATCTACATCTATCATCATACTATAATAAGGTCCATAATCATGTCTATAATATAATCAGCAATATCATGATTAGTAACAAAAGGTGTCAAAGGAAAGTGGCACTACAAATATGTAGAACTAAAAAGTGCAATGTCAACTAGAGGATGGTAGAAGCATGTGTATGCTATGAGTAGTCTGCAAGAAGGGACCAGGGGAAAATAACTCTAAGAAATGGTTGAAAACAATAGTAGAAGAAGTTTGTTTAACAAACTAGGCTGGTTCAATGGTGATATGTTTGGGCGATGATGATCACCTTTGGGTTGATGGAGATCGATTGGGTCCGCGGTGATCGTATCAAAATTGGATAAAGTTGAGGATGAATGGATGAGAAAGACAACCTACAAGAAAAAATACTAAAGGGAGAAGGTTCTTTGGAAAAGTTTTGAGTGGTGTTATTATGGTGCGATCCTACAAGAGATTAGATACGAGAAATACCAGATAATATGATAAAATTTGAATAAAGAAACATAGTGATAATGATAAACCTCATGACAGATGATCATGAGTGATGCAAGCATGCTGAAAATATGTCTAGAAGATTTGTGGATGTCTCATAACTTCTCAAGCACGAGGAAGGATGCTCAGGCTGAGAGAAAGCTTGAGAATTACATGCATTTGATGTTGAATAGAAGGAAATCAATTAGTTTTAAAGGGTTCGATGGTGACTAAGGTGGGTCACTTTACCAATTGTGGGGAAAGTTTCCCCACTAGGCATGATCTTACTCGCTTTTGACAAGATTTTTGTGTTTCTAAAGATTGGGTGAGTGTTTTACAGCATTTAGGCAAGCAAGAGATGAGATAAGGGCGTTAGGGAAAAAATGATGGGAGAAAAGATTAGAAAAACAAAGGGATGAATTTAGGATAAAAGCATCCTAAATGGAAAGATGAAGGGTATTAATTAATATGAATTAATTAATTAATAGAAATAAGGATTAATGTGGATAAGATAATTGGGCATGTAAGATATTAAAATGATTAATTAATTAATGTCACTTAATTAATTAATGAGGATTAGATGGGAATTTAATTAAAGATATGATGATTAAATAAATATATGCATGCAAGCGATGAGGCTATAGATACCAAATTTAGGTGTCTACGGTAGTGAAAGATCATATAACCAAGCAATACGTAAATTCCCTAAATGCGATCGATTAACTCTTCTATTTTATATTATATCTATATTTTGTCTAACAAAATATAGATATAATATAATTTTCTTAGAGTCTTATTAGACTTTTTATGATTATTGTTATCAAATTTCCTCCACCGCCCACTAAAATTAGATAACAAGCAAATTCCTGTTGGTTAATCAAGATAGCTCTGAGAGTCTCAAACTAATGTGAGATGAGTCAATCCTTTGGCATTTTTGTAAGGACTTGGCAAAATCATGGTGAAAAAATGAAGAAAGCTGACTCGACAAGTCAAAACCGAGCCAGGATGAATCAGTAAGGAAAAGTAGAAGAGTTGCGGAAGGCACCACATGTCAGCTCGATGCAATTCCAAAAAGTGAGAGGGAAGAAGGAGATCTCAAAACCCCACGGGACTTCCACATGGAGTCAATAAAGAGGGTCCCACCAAGGAAAGGATCCTTGTATTAATCTATAATGAGTCCCATTAAAAACTCAAAGGGAAAGAAAAAGGAGCCGCGGAAGGTGCCATGTGTCATCTCGGTGCACTTTCAAAAGGTGCAAGAAAAGTGGAGACTCTAGAGTTGCGTTTGGCTTCCACGTGGAGCTCAACACAGATAGACTCGAACCCAAAGCAGGTCACAAAAGATTGGCGGTAGGTCAATTCAATGTAGGATTAATCATGAAACCCACCAGGAATTTTAAATGCTCGAGATCTTTTAAAAAGATTACGAGAGCCCACGTAAAGCGCGTGACCCCGAAGTTCAAATGAGCATAACTTTTGACTCCAGAACTTTGATTTTCACAAAATTGGACTTTTCAAAAAGCTCTTGACATCCTTTACACCACTAAAAAAGTATTTTTGTATTTTTAGTAAGGGTAGGTGGGTAAAAATAAAAGAAACATCTCCATTTCCAATAAAGCGAAAATGAGTCCGATTAAAGAGACAATTAGAAAGTGGTTTGGGGAATGCATTTAATAAGCACGGTCATCATTATTTCACTACTCCAAGTCATGGGACAGAAGGAGGAGTATTTTAAAATCAAGGTGCCATTGATTACACTCATTTATTACATCTTACGAGGTGGTTGAAAAGCAATTTCAAGATTTCACCCTTATCTCTTTGTGATTATATATTGACTGGGTCTCAAAGCAAGGAGAGATATAGAGAAGAAAAAAGTTAGTCGGTTTTCTTCTTTGTCTCAATACCTCTTTTGTAAAATGCATGGGCTGAAGCTCTAGCCTTCTTCTTTGGTTTTGTGATAGCAATCTTGCCTCTTTTCTATTATAATACTGCACAAATTTTGGAGTAATATTATATGCCATGTGGTGCATTTTGTCCACCCTTCGCATATCTTTGTTGTCTCTGATCACCTTTATTTTCACATAGAAAATGTGCATCTCTTAATGTTATTACTATCTTTAAATTTGTGCTTAAGTAGTATGAGGTAGTGTTCTGTGTGATCTTCTTTGGTCTATGATGCATTTCATCCACCCTTTTTCAATTATTCACCATTTCCCTTCTCGGGCAAATCGTGGTCCCGATTGATCTCTTCGCAGGATCGTTTAGCGCATCACCTTTGTTTATTTATGTTTCTCTTTTAGTTCTCACCCCTATATCCCCCTGTAGAGAAGATTCAATTTCTTTAAAATCTAGAGGTCTCCTTAGGGTGCATGTCCCACTAACCTAAGGATTCCCATGACTACGATGACTCTATCCACCAAGGATAATCATCAAAAATTTCTGGCATGCACAGTAGGATGGTTCAAAGCATACTATCATTTCATTTCATCAAGTTGGTGTTTTATTTATGATATTCAACCTTTAGAGGCACATACAAAACACATCTAGTGACTTCGTCTGGTCCAAACGGCCCATTCTAAAAATTTACAGACCTTTCTTTCATCCATCTCCATTCATATTTCTTTCCACATCTCCCATTTGCCTTTTTTTCTATGAAGTTTTACAACCATGGATTCATTCCCACAATGAAATTCACAATTTCAACAGTACATTAAGCCTCTAATGAGCTTCCAAACTCTTGTAAAACAACACTATGACTAGATTCAGAACCACTATGCTTACCCATATGAGCTATGCCAAAACCAGTCTAGCTATGGAACCTATCAAGAACATGGGTATGCATATGATGACAACAATCAAATGGAGGATCTTGATCTACTGGAGAAGATCCAAATAATGGAGGTTGGTATGGTTCAAACTCGGGCTACGACACAAATGAAGGCATCCAAGATTGGTTGTAGGGCACCTTGTCCATGGGAAGGCCCTTTTCCAAGACACTATAGCCCACAGGAAAATCTTGATTTCTTGGATGAAATGTTTCCCTAACTTACACAATGGATCGAGGGTATTGAAACATATGAGCGAAGTACGAGACAACCTTATCAATGGGTAGGTCAATCACCAGCTCTTTTTTCTTCTTTCTCTCCTTCTCAAGCTTTACCATTTCATCCTCATCGTATTCAAGCCCATTATATGCTACTCCAAATGTTGAGTTCCCTCTCCATCTCCTAGCCTTTCATCCCACCCCATTTCTTCTACTCCCTTTCCTTCCAAAAAATCATCCCCTTAAAACAAAAATTTCCACTTCCTTCTCCACCAAAAATGGTTATAAAACCTATTGTAACCCAACCCAACCCTCCTCTTGCTGTCTCAATTTTATCTTGGGAAGAAATTAGTACTGAAACTAGTGAAGAAAAACCCAAAGGAGAGTCCAGTCAAGAAGAAATAGCTGAAGATTGGAAAATATGGGCTCATAGTTTCGGGATTCATAAGATCCCCTTGTTGGTTAAACCTAAGAAAGAGGTGGCCCCAAGCCCACGAGGAGAGGAACATAGGCAAACAAAAGAGGAAAATATCTCTAAAGTGCAAGATGTTTCAATGGAATGCAGTGACCCTCATTGTCCTACATGCCTAGAGCTTACTGCACTATTGGAAGGTTACATTGAGCCACCACAATCATCATCATCAGTTGTAACCAACCATGGAGAACTTCATGCTTGTGGAGGAGAACAAATCAGATTCTAGACCCTTGAATGAGGAAGAAATCATAGGGAGCTTCTTTCTTTCTTTTAATGATACATTTTTAGATTCTTCTTCTATCACATCTTTATAGGAATCTGATTTTGTGGAGGAGTTTGATCTCTCAAAATTTATGTTTGAGGAGGAAGAAGAAGATGATGACAACAAGATCAAATCAGTCATCATGGAAAGGGTAGTTTTGGAAGAAGTAGAATTGTTTGTAGAGGAGAAGCAACATTCAGATCAGCCTACAAGCAAGCACCTTCTTCCAGAAAGTCTGCAAAATATCCCCATTCATGAGGATGAGCTTCAAAGGAATGGGAAAATCAAAAGGATCAACCCATTGGTTCCTAAGGCCCCATGCCCAATCAAATATCTAGCAGCATGGGAGCCAATGGAGAAGCCAATGTTGGTCATGCTCACTTCAGAGCATGAGGATGATCTTCAATACACCAAGGATCAGCTATAACACCTCCAACCAAAAGATGAACATCTTGAGGAGGTATTCTTTTTGTTTGTTGATATCTTGGGTAGAAGAGTGGAAGGTATCTTTCCACTTTTTTATAGGCCATAACCATTGTTAAATTAATTACATGGCCACACTTTTTAAATAAGGGAAGCTATTTCTCCTACCACTGTTGCAAGATTTGTTTAACTTTTCTTTGTTTTAGTGAGATTAGGATTAGAAATAGATTTGCTTTCAGCAGAATAAGTTCTTATGTACACTCTGCATGACTCATTTAGGGCATGTATGATTTGTCTCTTTGTATATAGATTTTTTCGTATTGCCCAGGAAGTACGTGCACCAGGCCCTTTAGTATTTTTAGTAGTGAAATCCTCAGTTGCCTATGATAGTTGCAAACTTCAAGACAAATGTAGAGTAAGTAAAAGCAGCTACAGAAGGAAGCAACGACACTTCAAAAAACTTTGGAATTAAGTTTCAGATCAACTCATGATGATGATGTAGACTCCATGCCTAATAAATAGTTGTAGGTAGATGGTTCATTCCACTTAGCAGGCTAATGGTCCCCTGTGAGTTGCCAGAACTATTATCAAATTTCCTCCACCACCCACTGAAATTAGATAACAAGAAAATTCTTGTTGGTTAATCAATATATCTCTGAGAGTCTCAGACTAATGTGAGCCAAGTCAATCCTTCGACATTTTTGTAAGGAATTAGAAAAATAATGGTGAAAAAATGATTAAAGATGACTTGGAAAGTCAAAACTGAGCTAGGGACAAGTCAGCAAGGAAAAGTAGAAGAGTCATAGAAGGCACCATGTGTCATCTTGACACAATTCTAAAAAGTGAGAGGGAATAAGAAGATCTCAAAACCCCATGGGACTTCCACGTGGAGTCAATAATGAGGGGCCCACCAAGGAAAGGATCCTCATATTAATCTACAACGAGTCCCATTAAAAACTCAAAGGAAAGAAAATGGATGTGCGAAAGGTTCCACGTGTCACCTCGAACACTTTTAAAAGGTGAAAGAAAAGTGGAGACTCTAGAGTTTCATTTGGCTTCCACATGGAGCTCAGCATGGATAGACTCGAACCCAAAGCAAGTCACAAAAGATTGGCGGTAGGTAAATTCAATGTAGGATTAATCATGAAACCCACCAAGAATTTTAAATGCTTAGATCTTTTAAAAATATTATGAGATTTCATGTAAAACGTGCGACCCCGAAGTTCAAATGAGTATAACGTTTGACTCAGAACTCATATTTTCACAAAATTGGACTTTTTAGAAAGATCTCAACATCCTCTATGCCAAAAAAAAGGATTTTTGTATTTTTAGTAAGGGTAGGTGGGTAAAAATAAAAGAAACATCTCCAGCTCAATAAACCAAAAAATGAGCTCGATTGAAGAGACAATTGGAAAGTGGTTGGGGAATGCATTTAATGAGCATGGCCATCATTATTTCACTACTATAGGTCATGGGATAGAAGGAGGAGTCTTTTACAAGCAAGGTGCCATTGATTGCACTCATTTATTACATCTTACAGGTGGTTGAAAAGAAATTTTAGGATTTCACCCTTATCTCTTTGTGATTATATATATTGACTGGGTCACAAAGCAAGGAGAGATATAGAAAAGAAAAAGAGTCAGTCGGTTTTCTTCTCTATATCAATCCCTCTTCTGTAAAAGGTAGGGGCTTGGAGCTCTAGCCTTCTTCCTAGGTTTTGTAATAGCAATCTTGCCTCTTTTCTATTGTAATACTGTGCACAATTTTTAGAGTAATATTATATGCCTTGTGGTGCATTTTTTCCACCCTTCACATATCTTTTTGTCTTTGATCGCCTTTATTTTCATATAGAAACTGTGCATCTCTTAATGTTGTTACTATCTTTGAATTTGTGCTTGAGTAGTTTGAGGTAGTGTTCTATGTGATCTTGTCATTCTATGGTGCATTTCATCCACCCTTTTCAGTTATTCTTTGTTTCCTTCTCGGGAAGTCATGGTCCGATTGATCTCTTAATGAGCTCGTTTGGTACATCACCTTTTTTCATTTATGTTTCTTATTTAGTTATCCCCCTATCTCCCCTTGCAAAGAAGATCCAACTTCTTTAAAATCTTGAGGTCTCTTTAGGGAACATGTCCCACTAACCTAAGGACTCCTAGGACTCGAAAATTCTATCCGAGGAGAATCGTCGATAATTACCATTATACATTAATTGTTATAAATATTCACAACCCAAAATGAACATATTTAACTTAGGTTAACACAAATACCAATGAGGCTTTAAAGGAAAACTTATATATATTAAATATGTTGCATTTGATTTTAAAAATAAGAAATCAAAGTAAAATAATCAAATAGTCTAGAGGCCCCGTAATGAAAATAATCCATTTGGAAACATACAAAGTAACAATTATAGTGAAAATTATACAATTAGAGTTTGGATATAATAAAAAAATAAAAAAATTGTGCTAAAGATGTTTTAGATAGGCCTTGACCTTATCACTAACCATAATTATGTCCTTGTTAGGAATTTTCATATACTCAACTATAGAGAAATACAAGAGTGTAGATGAGCTCATAAGTAATTCTAGTTTAGAATTGTTTATAGTGATTTTTTCGAATTTGGAGAAAGTATATCTAGCCAATCAATATTCAAAATGAGTGAAAGAGGGGAGGGGGTAAGAAGAATAAGTATGGTTGTTTTTGGTTGAATAATTGGGAAATAGATTAAGCGGTGAGGAATAAAGAGTAGACCATAGATGAGAGAAGGAAGGAAATGTAAGGAAATATGTGGAATAGTTTCAAAAGTGGGGTAAAAATGGAATTTTCCTATAGAAAGGTCAAACTTGAATAATGTGTGAGAAATAAGCAAATCCATATGGAGAATACACAATCTAATAATTGACATTTGGATTTGGAAGGGGAATTCCAAATATTACAAGCCATGTAATGCAAATGAGAGTTGAGGAATGAATTTTTCCATTTTACATTAAGAGATTTTCCAATAAAATGGAGGTTTTATGATTTGATACAAATTTCTTGGTGTGAGAGGTTATAACCAGTTAGTTTTTGTGATAATCTTTTCTTGAGGATGTAGGATTAGAAGTAATCTTAAGAAAGAAATTTCAAAGGAATAAGTTGAATGAGTAAAATATAATTCCATTGGAGGCTAGAAAAATCCCAATTATATGGTGAAAAAAATGCCAAGGATGTCAAGTGTAAGTTATTATATCTCATATATCCTTGACTAAAATAACACTGTCTTTGTAATATGTGATATATAATACTAATCTCTTAGGCATATTGTTATAACACTTACAGTTGGCTTCACTACTATGTCGATTCCCTTTTCGATCATTTCTTCCCTTGAATCATATGATATGGGTCTAGGTTTCCCTTGGCTATGTGATCTCAAGGTTATACCACATATATTGCATCAATATGTCAAGTTTATGCAAAATCAAAAAGCTTTTATGTTCAAGGGTATCCCATATGAGGGCGTAATACGTAACTTCCTTACTCAGAAAGTAATGAATGTGTAGACACTCAACTTTGACACCTATGTTTTTGACATTGCTCTCTTGCTCAAACAACTATAGTCTACCCATTCTCATTTGGTACATCCCCATGTCTCTTGTCTAGCTTTCTTGATGCTACACACTCACTTTTCAACAGTTTTAAGAAGTGAATGTGTGAAACACAATAATAAACTCCAATTTTAATCTTTCAAACTTCACATTGTATATTGTTACTCTTAGGTAAAAACGTCCGGTAGGGGTAGGAACGTATGTATAGTCTTGACCCTAGTGTATGGTATTGATCTAGTTTACTTCTTCTCGTTAACCTTTCTAACTTAAATCACCTTCAGAAGCATATATAAACAAGTGAAACTCACCTCATTTGAAATAGGAAGCACTTTTATGGACTCTTATTGCAAAAGCTAGCAAAAAGGCACCCAAATCTCCCTACACTCTGAAAATACCTTTGTACATTCATTAGGGAAACACTATCTATAGGTCTAAAGCTTCCCACTAGGTCTAGGGAACTGATTCCCACATTTGCAAGCACTCAAATTCACCCACTCAAGTAGATTGGAAAGAGAGAAACTCAAGTCAAGCATTGTCAAATAAAGGATGTCAAATTTGATTTCACTATAACTAGATATCACATTCTAGGTAGAGAATGACATGTGGTTTGAGGCCTCTTTGGAGTAGTGTTGACATTGGTAGTGCACATGGGTGACCACAACCCAACTAATGTTTGTTTTATAGGACTTCATCTATGGTTAGGGTTTTGAAGGATTGAGAAGAGTATTCAAAAACTCTCGTAGTGTGATAAAAAATGAATGATGGATAGTGACAAAGGGAATTAGAAAAAATAAAAACCTAGAAAGTCACAGACCACAATTTTGAGCTAGTGTAAAACTAAACAAATAAGTCAAAACTATATAAACATTCCTTCCCCTATTATATGGTCATGTCCCGAAGAGATTCTCAAGTCACAGTTCTAGTTCTAAAGGATTTTCAGGTCTAGATACCCTTGTTTCAACATTCAAATCACCTAGATCAGTCCAGAATCACCTATAATCAAGTAAGTTCACTTAATCCCATGTATTTGAGAGTTTTTATTGTATCATGTACATTTGATGCAAGTATTAATTTGTTATTATGATATTGAATGGTTATTTTTGGAAGTTAATTAGTCATAATAACCCCTATAGCTCCTCTTTCATTCTTTGTTTGATTATAGTTGTAAAACCATAGTCAAAATTGAAAAGGGTAAAAATATTTGGCAAATCGACTCTTGAATACAACATTGCATCTCAACCCTTTAAACCCTTGGAGTTTCTATTTCTTGTTGTTTTCATACTCATCTCTTTTCTATCATCATGTCAAATCTTAGGGATCATTATCAATATCTATGTATTTTTCCCACTTCTTCTAATTCCCATCTCACCGCCACTCGTTCTTGTACCCAAATACCTAATGATCTATTTAATAATATTATTTTGACTATAAATGTTGATCATGCCCAAGGTGATGCTTCCAATACTCATTTCGAAAATCATACACAGGACCTTACTAATGATGATGCCAAATAATTTACCCACCTTTTTACAATATAATACCCAACAATAATATCTTATTATATATTACACAAGAGGAACTTAAAATTCTCCATCATCAAGATTAGAAAAATCTATGGTGCCCACATTCTCGGGGAAACTAACATTACAATGCACAATGTTTTTATGCCTATTCTTGTGGACACTATTGTTACTACACCTCACATCTCTAATGGTTCACATGCCTATTCATCTAGCACACAAGCTCTTGAAACCCTTATTCACACATTACAAGCTCAAATCTTACAATTACAACAAGGTATGTCCACTTCTCTTCATGTTATGGAATCGACCAAATTCTAACATAATACACTAGCTCATAAGGTGGCCAATTAATATTTTCCTTTTTTTTTTGGTTACACCTAAGTTTCTTATCTATGATGGTAAAGGTGATCTGTTGAACATCTTAAATCATCTCATGTGAATTGCATTGATTATGCCTCTTATGACATATTTCTTACTAAGTTATTCACTAGGAGTCTTAAATAATTTGTATTACAATGGTTCGTGATTTTGTAGACACTAAAATTTGGCAATTTATCCTTTGACATAGTTGGTCTTGACATTGCACACTTGCATGTACAAATACACCCTCCTCACTCTTTCTTAGCACACCTTGATAGATATTTGTGTAATTTTTTATCTTTTCATGCCATTGTATCATGAGTTCTTGAATTTTTATAGCATATAATGCATCTAAATACATCTATCCTTTGACCTAGAAAGTTAAATTGTGATTTTTCTCTCTAAGTTAAAATCACCGGTTTGGGTTGGTTTGTCCAAATCTATAACCTAGCCCTCTTGTACAATTTTGGACCAACATGTTTTTGTCCCAAAATTTTAATTCCATCATCTTCATATGGACTAATATTCCATCTTGGCTAGCCTTTTATGATATGCCATCAAAAACCTATATAAGCAAGTCAATCATACCTCATTTTAGGTCCTCTTACTTTATGTTACTCGCTCATGTTAAAGAAAGCACTAAAGGAACTTATTGCTCCCTAAATAACAAAGTATCTAACAAAAATCCATTAGGAAATACCCTATACAAGTATGAAGTATCCTCTCATGTTTCTTAGTCTCAATATTCTCTCCACAAGCAAGTAAAGTAACTCTTCCCAAGTATTTGAGAAAGTGTGAAAGTCAAGCCGGGCATTGCCAAAGCATGTTTTGTCAAATTCTAATTGCACTATGGTAAATATTAAATGTTAGGATAATTATGTTTAGTTTGAGACCTCTTTAAAGTAGTGACGATCTCACCGATGCATAGAGGTTCCCACAACCCATGTAAATTTTTTTCAAGAACTCCATCATGCATTATTGATTAACTAAAATTAAACTAAACTATAAGAAAGTATAATAATAGTTAATCTAATATAGGAGGAATAAAATGTTGTAAACTATGCTAAAATAATATGGAATGATTTTAAATTATTATATCAAATGAAATAAAACCCTAACTATGTAAAGATGCAAAAGGAAAGGACTTAGTTGATTGTTGGGAGATGAGTTGTCACAGTCCGATTATATATCTGCAGGAGTAGAAAAGATCACTCAGGGGTCCCGCAGAGGTCATATATGGAATATTTAAGTAGATTGTGGCACCTCGAGGCACCCTGGGGCACCCTAGTCTCTGTAAAATCTCAAAATATGATCTTAGCAATGTCACAAGATGCTCTAAAATACTTCTTGCATGTCACATTGGATCTTTCAAACTGAGCCAAGTATATGAGATAATGTAAGATGAAGGAATGACTTGCAAAATACAAGGAAGTATCAAAACCCTAAAAATAAAAGATGCAAAATGAATGGGTCGGACTGACCTCAGCTGCCACAACAGTGGGCTTACTAAATTAAGCGTTGCACTACATTTTGGACCCAAATGTAGTTCTTGTGTGTGTGTGCATGTCGTGCCCTAGGTGCTCTTGTGTCAGTCACACTTTGTGAAGTAGTGAGTAATAATAACTATAGAAAATGTAATAGCATGTGTGGATGAAATAGAATAAAATCCATCCCCCTATGTTGTGTGTGTTGATGCAAATCTCCTAGCCTTGATGCATGACACTATGTGGATGTAAGTGATGTAATGGATGCAAATCTAGATGGAGTGATAGTAGTATGTGATGCTAGGACCCTCATTATGGTCTCATAACTTTATATTTATAGGGTTCTCTTGCTCTAATTTTGTAATTAACCCCGACATGGCTGACTAGGAAAAATATAAGGATGAAAAATGGATAGAAGAGGCCCAAAAAGAGGCAGGAAAGTAGAACATGGACCAGGTCACCCCAGGTGGGACCAGGGCACCCCATTACATGCCTGAGCACCCCGGTTTAGGCTAAAATGATGGGATAATAACAAAATAGGTGGGCATGTATAGGAAAATATGTGGGAATGATGAAATAAAAGATAAAAATAAGATGGCCAAAAGGTGGGATTAATTATTACTTTATTCACTTGAGAACCCTCTAAATAGTAGTATAAGAATAGGCTAAATAATTCCTAAAGTGCATGATTTTGTGTCTATAACTATGAGGGTTTGAGTGTTTCGAAGAGTTACAAATCCATTTCGAAGGAGAGTGAAGAATACTAAAACATAATGGCAATCAATTCTAGGTAGGAGAGGCACACAAAAATTTGAAGTAGAATTTAATTTAATGAAATCTTAAATATTTATTAGAGGACTAAAATCAAATGAATACAACAATAACAAATAAGATCTAGCATGCAAAGTACAAGAGTGTATACAAGATAGGAAAATGAGAATGCCTTATGATGGGTCGTTGTGGGTTCCAATTATTTAACCAACCAAATTTTAGTTGATTTCATTTTTAACCAAGGATGTGCATAATGCGGTGTACAAAGAAGGAAAGGAGTATATAACTAGTAATTGTGGTTTTGTTTTTAGGGGGTTGTTCCTTTTGAGTCACATGTTTATTTATCTATTTATTAAATATAATTTTTTTCTTGTATTTGAAAATAAACAATAAATTTTACTCTATTTGGAAATAAACTTCTAATCTACTCAAATCATCATACATAAAAGGAATGCACTTTGAAAAATGAAACTATTCTAAAAAAGTGTGCAGGAAAGGAAATACTTAGAAAGGAAATTTCCAAGAATTGAAAATACAGTGTAAGCAATATATAATGAGAAATAAATTCTTGTCTAGATACTATAATACTGAAATTAATTATTACTAATCATACTCATAATTCAACACTGTGAGAAAATAGGAATCATAAATTCCTTGGTTAAGTGGGCCCTTGCTCTTCCTTGGATTGGTTTGTTAACATAAAATTTTAAAACAATGTGTCTTATTGGTCTGTGAGTTTCTTAAAAGTTAAACTTTCAACAAACTTTTTCACATACGTCTATCTCTATTTTCTATTACACACACTCTCCTTCTGAATTTTTCAAGACCACAATTTTATAGCACACCCCTCCAACGCATGCCCAAGAATCTTGGCAGATGGATGTGAGAGAAGTTTTAGAAGTTTTTCACAACTCATAAAAAGGTGTTGGGAACTAGGATCCATGTTTTTAGCTTTTATTAAATTCTTTAATTGATCCTCATAGTGGCAGAGACTGTGTCAACTTGGATTATGACAATAAGGATGGGTAGTTATCATGAATTCATTACCCTGCACTCATTGCGACACATCTCCCCAAGGAAATTAATCAGAAAAAACCATGATCATTAGTCCACACTATTCAACAAGGATAAAATGCATTATTTCCTACTTGTACCAAATCTATTCCAACCATCCCATGCATTAATCAATGTATTTCCAAGCAAAAAATTATGATTTATGATATAATGGGTCAATTAATGGACTCGTCATCTCCCTTACAATTTACCTTTTGTGATTCCTCTTGTAAACTATTGATGCATTAATATTTTCTCAAATCTATGGGCCATGTTGAATTTTTGTACTTGATCGAATATTTTTTGAAGTGGTAGCCTTGAATCCTATATGCTCATAGATTGATTTTTCCCATTCTCTAAAATGTTCCTCATGTTGTGGTGAAGTGTTTTTCCATGATGTCATGGGACTAAGAACCAAAGGTGGTCTAGTCCTCATCCCCATCCATTCATCATTTTCCTCTTTCTCTAGATCCTGAATGTTTTTCACATTTATTCTTGCTTTCCTCATGCTCAATGAGATATTATGTGGAGAAATTACCTCTCTCCTCTTCAATAGAAGGTTTAGAGTTTCCCATCTCACATTGAATGCAGCAAGAGCTTCCCTAAAATGTGATCCAATATAACATATGAAAATTTTAAGGCATTCCTCCATAATATATGGTTGTATGCTTAGAAACTCATGTTGGTACTAGTAAGCTATGAAGTTTCTTCTCATTCGACCTGCATTGGCATCTTGAGGCCTTATGAAGAAATCAACCATCCTTGCCTTATTCATGAAGTCATTAGTGCTTTGATGTTATAAAATTTGATTATATAGCAAGGATTGGAAAGCTCTTAGCTAAAATTATCCCACATATAGATTGAGAAAGAAATCTGGCACATTGGGAACAACCATGTTACACAAAAATAGTTCACAGAGAAGGTTTTGGTGTTGCTTAGCACAGTTCTTGTAGGCATCCATAAAAATTTTTCATCATCAACCTCATGAGGAAGACCATGACACAATCTAGTGAGCTGCCAAAAATAGAATTGTTCTTGAAGAAATAGACTATAAACTGAAGTTGGCTTTCTATGGGCTAGAAGTTTCTAGACTAGCTAAAAAATAATGCCTATCTTAGACTCTAACTTTATTTTTGATTCATGATTGGACTCAAATTTTTCTTTTAACATCTTATTTTCATCAAGAAGTTGCTTATTTTCTTCACAAATTTTGGTCCAGTCATTAGTTAAGTTAGTCCAAGCTTGTAGCCCAATATGTTTTTACTTTCTTAAATCTACAACTTCTAGACTCAACTCGAAATGCTCTTTTCTTTTTAGTATTTTGAGAATTTTCCTGTTGAAGTTCATTTTTCAAAGAAGAGTCAACTTCTTCCATACCTTTTAATTTCATCTTCAGTAGTTCAATCTCTTGTTGTTGCTCTTTGATGGTGGCTTCAGCTCTTGATAACATAATTACATGTTGAAGTTCTCTTTCTCTTCCTATGTTCCCTCATTTCCCTCATATAGAGAGGAAGGGATGGCCTTTTCCTAAAAAACAATAGGTTCCTTTCCTTTCATAATATAGAAACTATGTTTAGAATAATAGGGTCCTCCTTCGTGTTCTCTATACTTATCTTGTGCCATTTACGGAGCTTTGAGAGTAGGAATTTATATTTTGGAGCTTCACCTTCTGATTTCAAAGTTGGTTCTTTAATTTTAGGATCTTCCATGTTTATTTTTGGAGATTAGTTATCTATTTCATGAGCTTTCTCCTTTGTTTATGGAGATGAAGATCTAGGTTCCAAAGATTTAGGTGTTTTAGTGTGGGCCAATTATTCCAATATTTGAGTGGCTCTTTCATCGGTTAGAACATGTTTTATTTTTATTTTTACATAGGTTTAAGAAGATACCTCTTCCCTAGTTATTTTCCTTGAGATGATGGGGTTGGAACCCTTATTTTCCTTTGATATGAATTATTTTCTACTCAAAACTTAGGTGTGGTTCCTCATTTTTAATTTTTAAAGCTCGGATGTAACCTTCGGATTTGAAGAGGTGTGTGAGGACCTTCCTTTGATTTTTATAGATTTTTCACATAAAGGATTTCCATTCCTTCTCCCCTTATGGATTCTTTAAGAAATGATGTTTACAAATTAACTGGATTAGACCATGGTACTTTAGTGAGGATTTTCCCTGAGTGTATTTTGTGGTCATGGTGCAGATGAAATCAAACAAAAATATGGAAGATTAACTTTGAGCTCTGGCTTATTTTTCCCTTGCTTCAAGTGAATTAGAAGTTTCATTGCATCCCCTCCTAATACAGAGTGTTTCCCATCACAAGTGAAATATTTGATAATCCAGGAAGCAACAAATTTCCATGGCTTAGGAAGGCTTTCCCTCTTTATCCCCTTCGGATTCCCTGGGGGTTAAGTATTATTTCAGGTAATGGCTCATCATCCTCATTGAATTTAGTCTTTTTACTTCCAACATGTAGCTATGTGCACTAGCACCTCATCGTAACAAGTCTAGAAGCTCACTTGAAGCGCTCAAATCCACCAAGTCCCTCCTTTATTATTCTTAACAAGATGTTAGAATTTATGTTTATCATATCCATAATCATTCATAACCAAAAAACCATTCATGCACATACAAGCATCATATCATTCATACTATTCATGCAAGATCTAAATACCCATGATCAAACACAATAATCTATGTAATTCACAATCATTTACCCATTACAAATCACCATCATAACATAGAGTTGATTACAATAATATCTAGTACATCCATGCACCTTTGGATCATGCGTACAGAACACCAAATCATAAAGAAAGATCATTCAAGAACCGTAGACCCCATACTTTCTCTTAAAAGCTAGCACTACCAATATATATACTTAGCAGGGACTTGCCCTTAACTTCTCACATGCACATTCCTAATAATAGGCGTGCGTAAAATAGTCTACATTTTTTCCTACAACATGTGTTAATAATAGATTAACCTAAATATACATCAGATCTACTTGATTTAATCCTATTATTAGCTATGATCCAATCATGGTCTTTATCTTTCTCTGCATTTGCTTTTTCCAATTTTAGCTCCTTTGTGTGTGTCCCAAGCCATCCTAATTTTTATATTTTTAAACCTTTCTTGAATCGATGTATCCTATAATCGACTATGAATAACCCGGGTGCACTGCACATCATCACTCGGCTGGTGAGCTCTCATCCTAAGCGTACAAAGGCACTAGGTCCCTCTTTATGGTTGCTTATTTAGAATGTTAGCATGATGGTGCATATAGGTATTTAGATTTATAACCAATAGTAAATAGTCCACATTGCATAAACAAGATCTATATGTTAGAATTTATATAAGATGAACTAAACAATGACTATAATAAGATTTACCATGCAAGAACTAGATTCAGTCATGTTCAACACCATTATCTAGCCAATATGAATAATTGTATCAAAAACTATAAAATGCATAAGCTTCTTACATTACATAAGTGTCTTCATGATTCATGTGTGTGAAAAAACTAGTAGTATAACTCTACAATAAATCACACACTCTTAACCATGTAAATCAATACATATATATATATATATATATATATACATATATATATATATATATATATATATATATATATATATATATATATATATATATATATATATAAGGGTGGGGACTTATCCTTCATTGCCCATGCACTTTCCCTAAAATAGGTCACGTGCTAATTATAGACATGTGTATTT
The DNA here is from genome assembly GCA_018340775.1 of Taxus wallichiana var. yunnanensis. Classification (NCBI taxonomy): domain Eukaryota; kingdom Viridiplantae; phylum Streptophyta; class Pinopsida; order Cupressales; family Taxaceae; genus Taxus; species Taxus wallichiana. Next base: position 842,277,435 of record CM031239.1, read on the forward strand.
ATAAAACATGAAAATATTATAAAAATATACTTCCTATAAATAAATTAGAGAATAAATCCTATTATTAGACTAAACCATGCATGGTGCTCGGTTGGTACTTGTTCCCAAAATACTATTTCATGTGTTGAAAGCCTTCTTGTCTTTGTGTTCCCAAGACGCTAACTCCAAAAATAGCCTTACCAATGAAATGGCTAACTCCTAATCTTGGGTGCTTCAGCCATACTTTGTAGTGCCACATGCTCTTTTAGTGACCTACATTCGCGCACCCAACACTTAGCCTCTTTTTTTCATCTAGCATTACCCTAGACTAAAATAGATTTCCACCCCGATAATGGTTAATCACCTTGTCTATCCAAAGAATATAGGATAAGAATAATGAATGAAGAATGAATAATATGCTAAGTCCTTTATTTTGTGCCCTCTTCTTCATCGGTATAATAAATTTGGGATATTCACTTTGGATTTCACCTTCAAACTCATACCAGTCCTTTAGTGTTGCATTTGTTTTATCAGGGATGTCTACAACTATACCATCTAACTCATCTAGAGTCATGTTTCCATCCTCACTCTTCAAAATTCTAAGGATGTTAGCCATACTTGATACCATTCCTTCCATGACATCCATATTTGCAGAAATGAGCTTTTTGATGCTCTTTATTCGGTCCATGTGTTATTTCCTTGTAGCATCTAACACGTCATGCTTCATTTCCACCAGGGTAACCTATTCTGTGTACCTGATTGTTTCATCCTTTGCTTTCGTAGAACTTCATTTTCCTCTTCTTTTGTTCTTTCCTAAACTAAGTTATCAAGCATTGTACACATGGCCAACACCAAATTTTCCTTCTTCATTTCATCCCTTAAGGCTTGCAAAATAGCCTCATAGCTAGATATCTTCCTTGAAATTGAAGCCTTGACCTTAGATGCTTCTTTTGTAGCATCCTTTGGTTTAGGGAGGTATATTGGTTTGTCCTCTAAAAGAAAACAAAATTTTATACAGAGGTAATGCAGTTCGAATTGAACTCCTCTAACACCTTCTCATGAAAATTAGGCCTTTTCTATAATCTACTCTGCCATCTTTTTAACATTTTGTGCCTCAAAGAATTGTATTATCCTGTTCTAGGTGAGTCATTTGATTTCTTTGTCCTTATCTTTCTTATCTTCCGGGAGAGATCGTAATGTTATTTCCTTATCAATATTCCAATGTGCACTACTTTAGTGGACACTTTAACCAATGCATTACTCACCTATTCATCAGAAAATTATGTGGGTTTGATGGTCATATGACATGTATGTGGCACCTTCCTCATCTTCTTTGAGTTATATACCTCCTCACAAACATCAAAGTTAGGATCATCCATGTGAGTCTGCATGCTCCATGATAATTGCTTGCGATTGTGCATATTGGGCATCTCTGGGTCCATCCAATCACATCCATATATTTTTATATTTGGTAGGGTTCTCTAGAAGTGGGCATGAATGATTTTTTCTTGGTCATATAAGTAGTCTAACTTTTGAGTTCCCACCTTTGCATCTTCGCCTCCATACCGACATGGTTATTCCCCACGTCTTCTTGAAAATGGGTTCCTTCTCTTTGTGGTTCTTCATCTCTTGTGTCATGTTGTTCTTCTCCTCCTGGATTCTAGCTTACTTCCCCCTCTTTCTCTTCTCATTCAAGCGCGGGAATTCTAGGACTTCGTATCCCCACCGGTGTTGTTTTCCCCTTCACCTGAGTGTTACTCATGGGTACTCATACTATCGTCAATAGTTTCATATATGAACGTTCCCCAATATCTTCATCCTCCTGCATCTCAACATAGGGGTGTCCTCCTTCTCCTACATGCTTTGCTAAGGGGACTCTTCCTCCTCACTATCCTTTACAGAACATATTTTCTATGTTTTCTCCTTTCTTCTTCCTCATTCTTCACAGGAGTTACGCGCGGTGATCTTCTTACCGGCTGCGAAGTCCTTGTGTCAGTGTCTCTAGATGTGCACCTTTTCCACATAACTCTCCTTATATGAACCATTCTAGTATTATCTTCATGTTCCTCCTGCTCATAACGTTCTCTAACCTAGTAGGTTTTATATTTTCCTAAGTAAGGGGTGTTGTTGAAACTTGCCTTGAGGTTCCTATTGTCTACCCCTTCTTTGGAGGTCCTAGGAGTGTCATATTCATGCCCTTTACCACCTTTTCATCCTTGAACCTTGGCCGATTAAATGGTTTCCACATAGGCCTCTTTCCCGGCCATACATAAGTCTTGCGTAGAATGTGGATATTTGTGTCTACTTTGTCCATGTCAAACTGGAGCTTACACGTGTCATGGAACTTGTTCACTAACTCCTTGAAATATCTAGTAGTAAAAGAAAAGGAAAACTTACACCATGGACTCTTACCACCTAAGTGCATATGGAAGCACTCAAATATGAAGTGTAGGTATAATGTAAACTTAGTTTCTCCATTCATTACTTTAGGTAGCTCGTGTGGAATACACCATTCTCCTTCAAACACCCTACACATCCTCCTGAAGCACTTTCCCAAGCGCTCCTTATACATGCTAGAAATAGTTCCGCATAGAGTGTATTTGGAAAATTTCTTCATTGGGGATTTATTCTCCAATGGAAACTCCTAAATGTTTCTCCTCATCCGTCGGGTATGCCAATTTCATTAAATACAATCAATAATAAGATGGCACCCAAGTTATTTTCTCACCTTTATCTTCCTGGATGCACACCTCATTTACCAATATTTCGCAATGTACCCCATAATGTTGTAGTATGTCTTGTTTACCATCTTATGTGCTATATGTAACAGTGCATATTCACCTCATTCCACCATTCAGTGGCACCCAACTTGCTTCCTATCAAGCATGTTGCTAACCTTAGTGGCCATGTCTATAATGTTGGTTACTTTAAAGGCTTGGCCCCCCTTCTTATACTTGATGTATGGTGGTTGTTGCATCAATACCCTCATCATCAGATAAATTGTCATGATCTTCGAGATCGAGTTCTGCAACCCTATCACCTTTCTAATCAGCTTGGTGGTGATCCTCATTCTCCTTCTTGCAAAGTAGAAAAATTCCTCATGCATGTGTGACATGAGCCACTGGTACAATTTCTTAGGCTTCCCAAAATAGGGAAACTCCAAGATTTGCATGACCCCCACACTTTCGAGTAACCTCTTCATGGAGGTGTCTAAAACTCTAGTGTCATCTACTAAACATTAGTTAGTTTTCCTGTAAACCTCTACAAAGAACATCCTTTAGGAACTTCTCAATTCAGTGGTTAATGTTAAAAACCCTACATTGTGTTATTTTTGTCTCCCATGGCCACCCCTCGATCACCTCTTCTAGGTAAAGAATTTCTACCAGCCATTCCTCTGTTGGGTCATCAACTTCCTTCTCCATAACTAGAGCCTTTCATGGTGCCATTGTTCCTTCTAATCCACAAGTGCGGTGAAACCCTAGCTGTTGTAGACCCAAATCATGCCTAAACCCCTTTGTTGTGCACCCACACCACCACTTGAGTCCTTTTGTGCCTAGATGCTCAATCAATGTGCTTCGAATCTTGTTAGGTATAATCAATCTATAGAATGCTCCTCATCTTCATCTCTTCTTTGCACTTCACAATTTTCTTTGAACTCACAAGGTAACAAATGATGTTGAAAATGTTGGCTTTTATCACAAGTTTCAAAAATCCCCTTCCTTAATTGCTCCACCTACCACCATACACAACATTAATTCCCTTTGAGTGTGTTTCACGCCTCTTTGTCCTGCGCCCCAATCTCTAATGCCTCAAACTTTTATGCCTTAGTCATAATTTTACGGCTCACTAACTACTTCTTCATCACAGATCTCCTCTCCCCACACCTCCTTATGCTGAAGTATTTATCCAATGTGACCCAAACATACATAGTCTCAAATGTTGCAGCCTCTTTGAGTTATACTAAATGCTCGGTGCTTTGAACGTGTTTTTTTAACTTTGAGCACTTTCTCCTGAATTTTTCATTAATTTTGAAAGCATGTTCCCTTTATGGTCACCCACGAGTTTATTTCTTTTATGTAATAGACTAAACTTATTTATCCAACCCACACTAAGGGCATGTGTAGTTCTCTATACATAAAAACACTTTAGATTACAACAAGCTTCCGGTGTACAAGCATGTTTATTACACATAACACTGAACTAAATTGAAAAAACATAGCGACAATGAAGGAAACACATCTAAAGGAAATACATTAAGGGAAATATAATCTAAATGGAAATACTACCTTATTACAAACACCAAGAATAATTATTTATAGTAGGGCTTCAACCTACTCCCGTTGAAGTAATTGGGAAATTATGTTCCATCAAGTGCCTCTAGTTGGCAAGCGCTTGAGTCAATTATATGAGTGATAACATACGGTCCCAACCAATGCACCTTAAGCTTTCTGGGTGGCACAGAAACTTTGAATCATAAATAAGTACCATCTTCCCAACCTCAAGCTTCTTGTCCCTGATGTGCCTGTCATGCCATGCCTTTTTCCTAGATTTTTCTTGCTTCTGACTCCATTGTGTTATTGCACTCATCTCATCATGTTGTATTAGCTTGTCAATTCATTATTCCAATGATTTATCATTAGCTAGTCCTCCTTTGCACACAATACACAAAGAAGGTAACATGAATTCCATGGGTAGAACTGCCTATTCACCAAACACCAACTGAAAGGTTGTTTCCTTATTCAATCATTTATAGGTTATTCTATATTCCCAAAGCACAACAAAAACTTTATCATCCCAGTCTTTCCTTCCAACATCACAAATTTTTGTCAATGTTTAGCTCAATATCTTGTTGAAATCCTCAGCAATCCCATTTGTTTGAGGGTGATAAGGTGTTGTCTTACGGTGTGAAACCATAAATTTATCCAATAATATCCTAACGGTCTCATTAAGGCAATGAGTGCCTCTATCACTTGTTAAACTTAAAGGACATATATACCTGGTAAGAATATTTTCCCACAAGAACCTTGTTGTTGTTGTTGTATAATCCTTTGTAGGTTCTTCTTCCACCCATCTTGTAAGATAATATGTATAAGTGATGATGTAGTGTGATTATGTTTTACACGCGGTTGGAGAAATATGACCCACAAAGTCAATTTCCCATTTCTCAAAAGGTTCTGCACTAGCAATAGTCCTCAAAGGCATTTCATCTCTCTTCCTAGGTTTTCTAAGGCATTGACAATGATCACACACCTTATAGTAGTCTTTGGAATCCTTGTACAAGGTCTCCCACCATAAACCATCTAGTAGAATCTTGTGTGTGGTGGTGTCACATGTATAGTGTCCACATGTGCACATCTTTCGCCACAAGCCTCCTTCATGATTTTCATTCACTCATACTCTAGTACACACTAGCGGAATACTTCATCTCATCCTAGTTTGTATAAGTCACCACTAATCAATATGAAAGGTGCAACACAAATTGTAAGTTGTTTCTTTTATAAGGCCTTCATTCCTTTGGGTGACATACTTGTCGTAAAAAGACAATAATTTCCTCTAATTCTGAGGGTGCACAGTTTAACCTATATAAGCGTGCATATGGAATTGTATCTTCAATATTTTTCATGTTCTCTCTTGATTGAATCCTTCACAAATGATCTAGACCAGAATTACTTTTACCTATATTTACCACCACTGTAAATTCAAACTCTTGGAATAAGAGAACCCATCAGCATATGTGCCCCTATAAGATGGGCTTGTTCACCAAGTATCTCAATTCCATGTGATATGTATAGAAAACAAAAGGTGTTACTAGCAAGTAGTGTCATAACTTATGCAACGCGTGGATCATTAACAAAGCCTCACACTTTTTAGTTGTATAATTTTGTTCTACATGAGTCAACATTCTGATCGAAAAGAAAATAGGATGATCTACAATAACTTATCTAGGTTGTGATAGAACTACACCAATGGCCATGCGAGGCATCCACATTTAAGTGAAAAGGTATATTCCATGAAGTAAAAATTAGAATAGGTGCAATAGTATTCCTTTTCTTTAGTGCTTTGAATGTGTGTTATTCTCGTTTCCCCAATAGAACTTTCATTTACCCTTTAATAAATCATCTAAGGGCATGAAAATCTTAGAATATCCTTTGATAAACTTCTGTAATACCCGTATGGCCCAAGAATCTACATACTTCACTCGACTAGTAGGATCCTCTAAGCCTAAGATGACTACAACCTTAGTTGGATCTACCAACAAACCCTCCTTATAGATGATATGCCCTAGCAGAGTTCTAAAAGGTGTAGCAAATATGCACTTCCTGATATTTAAAGAGATGCTTAACTGTTTGCACCTCTCAAACATTAACCTCAAATTGTCACAATGATCCTTAATAAGCCCGTACATAGTCCAATCATCCAAGTAAACCTGCAAGAATTTATGAATAAAATCTTGGAATGTTTGAACAATAATGTGTAAAAATAATGCAGGCTCATTCTTCAATCCAAAGTGCATCATTTTGTATGCAAAAATTCCCCATTCATTTATGAAATTTGTCTTCTCTTGATCTTCTTTAGAAATATTTACTTTATGATACCCAGAGCATCCATCTGTGAAAGACTAAATTTTGATCCCTGCAACACCTTCCAATATTTATTCAGTGAATGGTGTAGGGAAAGGATCAATCACACATGCAACATTCAGCTCCATGTAGTCCACACAAATCTTGATTCTTCCATATTTATTTATGTTGATTACCATAGGGCTAACCCACTTTGATTCCTCTATGGGCTCAATGATGTCAAAGTTCAACATTTTTTCAATTTATTCTTTAACTTTTATGCGTAGGTTAGGGTTCATCTTGTAAGGTCTCTTCCTAACCAGGCGTGCACCTTCCTTTAACTTAATTTTCATCTTACCCAAATATTCATGCACTCCTTTCAACTCATGGTAACACTTAGGAAACAAGTCCTGGAAATCGTGTAGCAACTCAATTATCTTAGCCACTTCAAATTCAGACCAAGTAATCTCCAATTATGGCCTCCTTAGGTTCAACATCCATTCCAATGTTTAATTTCTTCATCTTCATGGGTTCATGGTAGGCACATTCCTTTTCATCCACATTGTCTAAGACCTCGTGAGTACCCTCCAAATGATCTATGTCCAAATTTTCCACTTCTTCATCATCTACCATGTAGACCATCATTCCTTTCTCTTTCTCTACGAAAGTGCACTCAAGTCAGTTCTACATCTGTCTCATCTACTTCATCAAAACGTGCTTCTAGGTCTGACTCACCAAATAAATCTTGAATGATTTCTTTAGCCTTTGCACTATCTCCCATAGTCAAGCGCTTCATAACCTATAATGCCTCTTTCACCGGAGGTTTAGTGGAGAAGTAGTTAAAAGTATGGATCATACATGCAGTCAAGTCTTGCCAATTTCCAGTCTCTATGCAACTCCACATAAACATACCAAGTGCACGCAGCCTCACAAGGTGAAATAAATTTTGTGCACCCACAAAAAAGGTGGTCAAACTTCTTACCCCTCTTTCTAGATTCTCTCACACTATTGAACATGGTGTCAAATAAGATTATTACCATGATATGCATATATTTACGTAGGTGTATTACTTCTAAGAAACCTTGTTGATAGGGTAACTCTCACCTCTCTCCATTCTATGAGATTATCCTATGAACCATCCACTAGCACACTGATGTCCCGTGCATGGTATAGACTAACATGTTCCTTATGTCCACCTGATCCTTCCAATGTACTTCCATGGCTCACATGAATACCTTAGGGTTTCATTTGCTAGTGTATCAGGGTATCGTGTTGTTTCCTAATCGCCTAACAATGCACGAACTACTTATGCACACAACTACGCTTCTTACCTCATGCCCAGCCATCTCACAAGTGTCATGTGCCTAATTATCACAAACAATACTTGTAGTATCAATGATGGACTGTGTATCATCCCACTGGAGAATTCCTTCCTTAAATGGTTCAAGCACTTCCAGATCTCGAATGGTGTGCACATAATTTTTTTCAGGTCTTCTTCACTTAAGGGCTTAACATAAGGTGAAAATTTCCCATCTTTCAAAGGGATATCAACTCATTCTTTCTTTTTCTCAAAACTAATATATCCCTTATTGAACCATAGATTAGTATTATTTGCATAGCACCAAGGGTGCCCAAGTAAAGCTGGGAAGTTGTCCACTTCTATAAGCACTAAGACCTCAAAGTCCCCAGTGAACTTGGCCCCCTGTATAGTAATGGAAGCATCCTTCAATACTCAATTGGCGTGGACTTAGTACAATTTTCCATATACAATACATTGGAAGATGGTTGTAATGGAGGTATGCCCATCTAAACCCATGCATATAAAGTAAGCACATTCACTTTTGCACCTATGTCAATCAAAATATTTCTCAAAATCCATCCATCTACAACAACATTTAGAGTAATCTCCTTGTCATAATCCAAGCTATGAGGAGGGAGATTAGCATGCAAAATCTATTTTCCATTCTCAATACCCGGAGTGGAGTGTTTCCTTTAACCAACTCCTAGTAATGGAATAATGTTCTCCTAACACAACATCTTACATACTTCCTTTAGATCATCAACATCTAACTAGAAATTCTCAGTTGCCTTCTTATGTTCTAACTTTCGTGATTGTTCCTTTAAACATTGTATTTCTCCTACATATTTCTGAGTACCTCCATGGTTTCTTGATAAATATCCTTCTGATGTGTAGGATCTAAATATTTTTCATGTAAAACCTCCTCTTTAGTAATGGTAGGCTTCTATTGTAATGTTTCTCTTACACACTGAGCCTCAGCACATGTAGTAATCTTCACAAGTACTACCTCAGGATCTAGTGCTAAATTCGGCATCCATTGGTTTTCCATCGTGCGTTGTATTCTAACCATTCTACGCACCCTTATTCTCCTATTTATTTTTCTTTCTCAAATGTTCATATAAGTCTAGGCACTCTTCATAGTTATGATTCTTTCCACAAAAAGAAAAAGTAACATTCTAAGGACACTCGCGCCTGTAATGGTCAAGAGATTTGCATGTATAAATTGTTCCATGAGGTAACTCACCTCTTCCATTGCCACAGCTCATCTTCTAAATTCACCATGATATCCTTAACCTCTACCATGGCCTCCCTCAAATCACCCTTAATTATGATTGTAGTGCCCTTGAGATTGATCATGAACATGTTACTCACTTTTATCCTTAGAGTTATTCACAACTCTAGTCTGTCATACACCAATATCAATAGCATCATGAATCTGATCAATCAACCTGCAATATTCAGTATTGTGAGTTGTGGACTAGAAAATCTTACAATAACAAGACATGTTCTTCCTTATTATGCATTGCAATAATGGGTAGCACTTTACATCATGGTCTAAATGACATATCTCACATTCTAGTAATAAGGATCACACCAATATGTGAGGACAACTATCTATAGTATGTCCTTCTACTTCATAATCTGGGCACCAAATTCTAGTGTGTGTCACATGTTTTGTATTGGCTGATAGTTTCTCCAAATGTTTTACCATTGACATAATCTAAGTGTCCAAGAATGGGCTCACTCCATTATCTATGCTCCCAACTACCTCAATGCACAAAGTTCCTTTAAGTGCCTCGTGTGGGTCTGTATAATTCTTATGTGATAGCGCCCTCCTAAAAGGCATGATCAGGCCTTCGACGAACCACCTTTGTGCATGGTAACTTATATGGATATATTATGATAGTTTAAACAAGAGTGTTTTGAAACAAGAATCATATTCCTAGACATTCTCAGTAGTTCCATGCTTGATATCCTTGAGTTTACTTATACTTTTCTGCTTGAACTCATGGATAGAACATTCTTTAATGAAAGTATCCCATAACACTGTATAATCCACACAAGTCGATCGTGGTCAAACTTTTTGTACTAACTATGCACGTGTTCTGTAACATAGTTAAAAATTGATTGTCCTTGTGCTCTAAAGTTGTAATTCCTTTTGTGTTCCACAGTATCTCACACATGTGGACATGCTTAGTAGCATATTCTATTCCCCTATACTCTAGGAGATGAAGTGACATCTCCATGTAAATATTTTAGGGTTGATGAGGACCATGCCCACCCTAGATCCAGAACCTCTTGTGTTACCTCCGCCTCTAGATCTGCCGAATCCCAAGCCACATATTCCATTTGATCCTCCTAGTGTAACAATAATTAGACCAGAGGGTGTATTTCCTTATATCCCAATAGTAGTGCTAAAATGAACTCCTATAGTCTGTGAAGTTATGCTACTCCTAGATTTGATTCCAAAGTTCTACGCACCTATGTTATGTGTTGATGACGTGCCTAAAAAGGTTCCTCTAACCAGACCTCTAAATAAAAATGAAGACATCTTCTTGGCCATAAATGTATTTGCTTTATCGATTTACTCATGATCCCGCTTGATAAGTAAACTTTACCTCTTGCTACTTAACTACCCAAACTATCTTGTTGACTATGGTGGTTGTCTTAGAAGCTGGAAAATGAAGCATAAGGGCTAGGTTTCTAGGTATATCCCGATGTGCCCTCATGGCCCATGTTGTCTCTATTGACACACTCTCATAAGAGGCTGATGAGGGATCCACGTAATGATTTCCGTAATGGGGATTTCCATATGTTACGGCTCCACGTTCTCTACGTGAGCTCTAAATCCTTCATGAGCCATCTCTCTCCATAATACCATCCATTTTACAACCTCATGATGCTTCTCTAAATCCCTCCCACATGCCTCATTGAACTTAATCCATCTTTCTTCTCTTTTCCTCTCTGCCACTAGGTCTACCATCCTTCACCACACTTACTCCTACCCCTACACATGGTGGGGTTTAGCTAGCCATCAAATTCTCTTCCAAATTTAGGGTTACCATCAAGATCTTGATTGCTAGTAGAATTATGTGTAAATATGATCCCCTGGGATAACGTAAAAATTGAAACTCAACTACCTCCAGACAAGAGTAAGTGGAAATTGAGTACTCCAAAATATAGCTATTCAAAACACCATAGAACCAAGTATCCATAGCGCGTGTCCAAATTAGATCAACATCATAGAGAGCTTGAAATTATTCTTACATCTAGACAAGTGTGCAAAACCTCCAATTCCTTTTAGACTCGTAAGTAAACAACCACTCATATAGCTCTATGGGAAAGATAGCAAAAAGATTTCATATAAGCACTCATACATATTCTGCTCAACCCATGCGTGTGCATCAAACTCAAATCTAATGTTGAATCTCCAAGCGTATTCTTCTTCTGAATCTATTATCCATTCCTCAACAATTACTAAGGTTGATCGGTATGTATTCATCATGCAACATCCTAAAAACAACTAAAAAATAGGTCTCGACAATGGAACCAATGATGCAGCCTAGAATCCACTGTGAATAACCCAGGCACATTGGCACATCACCCAAAGTATGTAAAGGAACCAGGTCCCTCTTTATGGTTGCTTATTCATAATGTTAGCATGATGTTGCATATAGGTATTCAAATTTATAACCAATAGTAAAAGTCCACATTGCATAAACCATATCTAGATCTTAGAATTTATATAAGATGAACTAAACAATTACTATAATAAGATCTACCATGCAAGAACTAGATTCAGTCATGTTCAACACCATTATCTAGCCAATATGAACCATTGTATTAAATATTGTAAAATGTAGAAGCTTCTTATATTACATAAGTATCTCCATGAGTCATGCGTGTGATAAAACCAGTAGCATAACTCTACAATAATTCACACACTCTTGACCATATAAATCAATACATATATATAGGGTGGGGACTTTCCCTTCACCACCCATGCACTTTCCCCAAAATAGGTCACATGTTAATAATAGCCATGCATCTTTACAAAACATGCAAGTATTCTAACAATAGACTTTTTATAGATAAATTAGAGAAGAAATCCTATTATTATACTAAACCATGCATGGTGATTGGCTAATGCTTGTTCCCAAAATACCATTACATGCACTGCAAGTATTCCTTTCTTTGTGTGCCCAGCACGCTAACTCCAAAAATAGCCTTACCAATAGAAATGGTTAACTCCTGATCCTTTAGCCATATTGTAGCATCGTGTGCTCTTCTAACACCCTACATTTGTGTGCCCAACACTTAGCCCATTTTTTCCATCCAATGGATACCTCTCCAACTATGATTTACTATTTTTATTTGAGTCCTGGAAAATCAGCTAAGTCCCAATTCTCATATGCCCATGCATGAACCTTCTCACGTTTATTCTTCTTATATGCACTTACCCCTTCATACACCCTCTTGTGTGCAGTCCCCTAACCTCTTGGCATGGCTAAGACTTATCCATTTTCTCCTCTCAACAATGAAGAGTTGAAAGAGGTCATTAATAGAAAAATGATTTAATACCTTAATTCTGAAGTCAAGGATACCACTTATGACACTTATAACAAGTATTGTTGACTTAAATTTTCATTCCTTTAACCCTTGTATGACATTTTTAAAAATTTGAAACAAATTCTTCAACCAATTCAAGGTCATACCATTAAAATTTTCTAAGAAAATTTACCCAACTTACTTCTTAGAAGATTTCTGCAACTACATCATTTTGGAGGAGCAATGACAATGAATCAAGCTCTGGTTTCTTCTTTTGTCCCATCCTATAGAAGCCAATAGAGAGAAACATTTGGAATAGAGTGAATATTGTATAGAACAATAACCAATTCTCTTTGTAGAGTTTATTTGTTCAACTGTCTCTTCCATCAATAAGGTGATGAGTTATTAATTCTAAGTGTGATGGAGTGGTGACACATTTTAGTGACACTGGAGTTACTACAACATGCTTGAAATAATTATTCATGATGTTACTACCTTGAGTCATGTGTGCCAATCATTATGCTTAATTGATTTGTCATCATACCATTATTACTTAGAATTACTTCCATTCTTTTTGCTCATTTATAATGCATCTTACCTTCTTGAATATGTCTTCCTCCGATTTTTTGTTCTCCAACCCTACATAACCACCTTTTTTAGTGTGAATGTTAGGAATTTCATCATACCCACCTTAATTATTTACATGTTGTTATTTTGAGTTATCGTATATATATATATATATATATATATATATATATGAATATATATATATATATATACACACACACACACACACACACACACACACATTCATATACATTCATCATACATTTCAATTTTCTCCCTTTATTGGAGATCTAAGCTCATTTGCATGCCAAAGCGAGAAGAATCACATTCTTCCATGAAATTAAATTCAACACATGATTGAATTTATTTTGTAAACTCCTCTTTGCCTTGAGGCTTTTGATACTGTAGACACAAAATCATCCACTTGGGTACATTTCCAAGTCCTAATCACATACTATCATTCATATGATTCCTAAGTGAGAAAACTAATAATTGACAGATTGTCTTTGGCCTCTTTTTTGTGTTTCTCATTTTCTATTTGGTCCTGCACACCCTACATCCCATTCAAGATTTTATTGATTTATCTTTTACGATTCCAGACACCAACACCCAGCCAAGATAGGAGTGCTCAGGTGCCCTTGTCCCCTTATACCACCTCTTACTATTTCTTACCTTATGCACTTCTTTGGGTCTCTTTTATCTTTTGGGCATCTTTTTCACATATGGATTGGCCTTCTAGTTGTCAATTATGAAATTAAAACAAGGATGTGTTAAAAATCAAGGACCAAACACTAAGCATTACTAGCATCACCTAAGCTTGCATCCAAAAGGCACATAAATCAATCTAAAACATCCATCTAGCATCTATTCAAGGGACAAGGGATGCAAAACTCTGCATACACAACAAAGGAAGGGGAATTTCATTATATCCCATCAACACATTCTACTACATCACTACATTTAGCTACATCCCGCTATCAAGTACAACTTACACAAGGGAATCCTAGGGCACAATTTATTTACACACTCATAAGAATTACATGGAGTCTAAGATGTAGTGCTTTGCTCGGTCATAAGTTCACTCTCAATGTGACCGTTGGGGTCGATCGACTCCCCATATTGTATCTTTCTTTTTAGGTTTGATGTGGTTTATGGGATTATGCAAGTGAACTTATATTTTACAAGTTACAGGTACCTTTGGTGATCATTGTGTGATTATTAGGTGATCAATAGGAAGTAATAATGAAGATCTTATGATTCTACAAAAATTAGGTTTTGAGAATTTATGTAGTCACAGTGCACCTAGAAGCGAGTCTTCAACACCCATGAACCCTTTTCTGTCATGGGAGCCCATGTCCGGCCTCATTCATGCAATCCGAGAATTTATCGTGAGTAGTAACACCACCTTGCCCAGTTTATTCATCACTTTTCCCAGTCTAGATCAGTTTTGGATCAAGTGTAAATTAGCTAAGTCCTCTTTCCTTCTTCTTTTCTTAGGGTTTTAAATATTACATCTTATATTTCTTATGTCATTTCAACATTTATACATCATTTGGTTCAGTAGTGACTCGAAATATTTATATTTAATTCAAATTAAATTAAAAAATCAAATATAACCTCGTCTATATCCATTCACAAGTAGTGTTATTTTGTCTCCATCAATGGGTAGTAATCTAACTAATCTATTATCATAGATTCTTTGCACTTGATAGGGTCCTAACCACCTTGCTCTCAACTTTCCTTTGAACTGTTGGTACTTTGATTCAAACAAAAGGGCCCAATCTCCTTCTTTAAACCTCCTAGTCTCTATGTGAGAGTCGTGCCAAATTTTTTGTTGATGTTGGATAAGGGTAAACTCTTGTTGGGCTTCCATCCTCATCTCATCTAACTCATTCAACTAGATAATTATATATTTATGATATGTATCAATCTCAATTCCTATTTGTAATGTTTTCCTCAAGGTCTATACTTCAAATTTGATAGGGAATAGTGGTTTCTTCCCATACACAAGTTCATATGGAGAAAACCTAGTGGTATTTTTTCATATTGTATTTCAAGCCCAAACTACCTCGAGGTAGCCTTGTACCTAATATTTTATGGTTGCATTCACAAATTTTGTCAAGATATTTTCTAGTTCTCTATTTGTAACTTTAACTTGTCCATTATCCTAAGGATCATATGGTGATGACTTTCGGTGCTTAATATGATAGAGTCCTAAAAAGGCTTCAATTATATTAGACATGCATTGAGGTCCATTTTTAGACATTATGGATCAAGGTACTCCAAAACTCTACATGATTCCATGGTACAAGAAATCAGCTACAACTTCTTCATTCACATAAGGAAGGGCTTGAACCTCTGCCCATTTGATAACATAATCAGTGCACACCAACATGTAATATTTTCCATAAGATGGGGGGTCTATTGGTCCAACGAAATCAATTCCCCATTTCTCAAAAGGTCCTAAAACTAGTTGAGGATTAAGAGGAATTTTAGTGGACAAGGTAGGCTTCCCCATCCTTTGGCATGCATCACATTCCAGATGTATTTTTTGACATTCTTGTGTAGTGAAGGCCAATACTATCTAACTCTAAGGATCTTGTGAATGTTCCTCTTAACTGAATAATTTCCTCCACTTGGTTCATCATGGAAATCTCTAATAATTTTGTACCCTCATCTTCTCTAACACACCCTTGGAAAACCATATTAGGAGGTCACAATTAAATAAAATTCCATTACACCATGTTTAAGTGACATTGTTTCTAACCAATATTTTCCTTTCTTTACTTCTAAAATAAAGTGGAAACTTCCTTATGGTTAGATAGTTGGAAATATCAACAAATGATAGTAAGTGTATTGAAATTACAAACAAGTGTTCATCCGGAAAGTGGCCCTCAATAGGTTCTTCTCCACCTACAATATTAAATTGTACCCCCTACAACATTGTGGCTATATGATTGGTTTAACATCATCGATGTAAATGTGGTGAGTACAGATGTCAGGGTGGATTCCTCTCATATCAGTATAATCCCAGGAAAATTCCATGGAATGGTCTCTTAATATATTAATAAGCTCAATTTCTTGATCACCATTTAGATTTATGCCAATGTTCAATTATTTCCCGACTAAATAGATATTTTATTAGTTTTGAGATATTTTTTCTTGCTTATTTTCATTGACCATAGAATATAAAGGAAAAAAATGGGGTTGCAACATGTGAAATATTCTCAAGTTTTTAATAGACATGACTCTAGATAGAGGACAGTGAAAAACATTTGACATCTGGTTTTCATGACAAGCGTATGGTTCAGAAGGAGCATAGTTATATATTTTAATATTAACTTCTTCTAAAGCCTTACTATCCTTTTCGTAGCCATAATGGTTCTTTCTAGAGCCATATTAGACTTTTCATCAAAACTCTTGTATGTTTCTTTAATTTTAGTCACATGGTTTTTTACTACAATCATTGCTAAATAAGAAGGGCTCATACGGTCGTGATCTGGGCCATCATCCACATATGTTCATAATTTTCAAAGTATGGCTAAGCAAGAGGGTAAAGTGAAATGTTATTTGCTTTAGATCCATTAGAGATAGTCATATTTCCAGACCTACAATCAATAAATGCAACAACAAAGTAGCAAGCCAAGGTCTTCCCAAAATGATTGGATAGCTAGATTTCTGATTTTTGGGTTACAAGATCATGAAATCTACTGGATATTCCCATGATTAAACTTGAACCATTACATCTCCTATGACTCCCTCTGGTACAACAATGGATTGGTATACCATTTTGAGCACAATTTTAGTTCATTACAATACTAACAAGTATAGTCGATTCATCATATCTATTGTCATTACATTAATAAAAAATCTAAATCTACTAAAACATTAGATATGGTTCAACCATATAAAGTGATATAAATGAATGGAATCCTTGGATCCTCATATTTAGGTAAGAGAAAATTTCCTAACAATAAATCAACTAATTTTCCATCAACCTAAACTATTTTGTGATACGATTTCTTTCTTTCTATTGTCTTGATGCGAGAGGCCTTTAATCACTTGATTGAGTTCTAAAATATCCTTAATTGATCTTAAGAGTGGAATTTCAATATTTAATTTTTGTAATTCCTATATCAATGTAAATTCTTCCTTGGTAGATGTTTCCTTTCATCTTTCAGAAATGGGGTTGTGTGATTATTCTTTTCCTCATATTTTTATTAGTTTGATTTTGAACAATAGGTTCTTCCTCCATTTTTCTTCAGGTATCTCTGATATAATCATTAGGGGTTGTTCAATGTCTTTTAGATCTTAATTATAGGTTATTGATGGAATTTACTTGCATCATCCCTTCTTGTCCATTTCCATTAATTGAGGTTGTTAGTTGATTTTTTAGATTTAGGACAAGTTGGTCTGGAAATTACATCGAGTTACTTGTCCTCCATGTGGTTTTAATTTTGGTGTGGAATCAAATCTGTTGTGTAGGAAACTTTTTTGGTTGATTGATTTTTTTTTACCTTGAGAGAATTTTTGAGTTTGCCATGGCTATGGACTAGCTTAAGGCGTCATCCAATTTTTTTATTGAATTGAGGCATCCATGATTGTTGATTTAGGAAATCCATACAATTATGTTGTGTCTAATCATGTTTCACCCAAGTAGATGGATGAGTCTTGTTTGGCCACTGCATCATCCAAGGATTTGGAGGTATTGAAGCAGGTCTTGGAGGGAAGGAATTTTGATTGTTTTTCATGTGGACATAGTTTTTATCTACTATTAGTTGAGTAGTTTTTAAATCCTTATTTAAAAATATGAAGAAATGTACAATGATTATATTCATGTTCATTGACATCAAAAATTAAGCACATGTTTGTGTGATCTAAAGGAAAATCCTTTAAGGGATGCATTTTCCTACACCTACGACAATACATGTTCAAAGGTTCTTTGATAACATTGATTTTGGATTTCAATCCATCCAATGTAGAGGTAATTTGTGTCATGATATTATTTTTCATGTTGGAGATTTATTCCATGAGCTAAAAAGTATCATAGGAGTGTTTCAAAAAAATCTTGCTACTTCTCCTTATTCTAGAGTAACTCCTGCATAACTTAGAAATTTGTTAGAGGGTGAGCTTGTTAACATCACCTCTTCCCATCATATTAAGAGACTCTCTTACTTCTTCATCAATTCCCTTAATAAAGACTATTTTACTTAGTTCTTCATTGAGCTCATATCCACTTCTTCTATGGACAAAAAAATATTTCTAAATAGTATTCCAAATTTTCATCTTCTTTTTATCTGATTTGAAATAATTCCTCCTTCATATCCCTTCCCCTACAATAATCCTGGTATTTGTCTAGAAAAATAGTTTCCATTTCCTCCCAAGAGTGGATGGAGTTAGGTTCTAACCCCATAAACCACCTCATGGAAGAATATTTGAGAGTGGAAGGAAAGAGATTGATCTTTTGATTGTCAATTTTATAGTCATATGTTTGGCATAATATTTTGAAATTAAAAAAGAATTGATCTACGTATTTTTCGACATTCCTCTAAAGGTCAAACAAATAGATGGAGAATTTTTTTTCATAGGGGTATTTTCATCTTCATCTATTAGAATTGGATAATTGAAAGTGCGTCTCATGGGTCTATTCCCTTAGGGAAGGGCTTCTTCTCAATTACTCATATCTGTGAAGAGATTGTGTAATACACGAGTTTCAAGTTCAACTTCAGTCTCAATTTCTATCTCGTGGGTGTTGTTATTGGATTCTTCTAAGGGATCTTCACTTGATGTTACCAGTTGAGATATTTTACGTATGTATCTTCCCTTAGAGTCCTAAATCATGTACATCAATTTTTATCCATAAAACAGAGGCTAAGATCATTATTAATTTTATACTCTTTACTTGAGTGGCACACATCCCTAACAATGGTGCTAAATATGATGGTTCATTGTGGGTTCCAATCATTTAACCAACCAATTTGTAATTGATGTCATTTTTAACCAAGGATGTGCCCAAGGTATTAAATAGAGAAGGAAAGGATCATATAGCAAGTAAGTGTGGTTTTTTTGTTTTTGGGGGTTGTTTTTTTAATTCACTTATTTATTTATCCATCCATTAAAATAAAAACTTATACTCTATTTTGAAATATAAAACTTCTAATCTACTAAAATCATCATACAGAAAAGGAATGCACTTTGTAAAATGAAATTATTCTAAATAAAACATGTAGGTAAGGAAATACCTAGAAAGGAAAGTTGTAATAATTTATAATATTGTTGAAAGAGAAGTATAATGAAATAATGCTTCTCTAGATATTGTAATACTAAAATTAATTGTTACTAATCATTCTTAGAATTCAACACTGTAAAAAAATAGGAATCATAAATACCAACACAACAAGCCAATTCCTTGGTCGAGTGGGCCCTTACCTGTTTGGAATTATGTTTGTGTAGTTTTCATTGATGTAAAATTTAATTGATGAAAAAGGGAGTTTAGGTTGCTTAGGTGTCTCCATGAGGTGTCATTCATGAGTTAAGTTGAAGTTTGATTGGTAGTGTCTATTTTTTTTATCTTCACATGGTATCTAGGCATGTTCTTGGTGCACTATCAAGCTAGTATGTGATGTGTATGTTCTCCATAGGTTATATGAGGTCTTCATGAGGTCAAGATATTAGAAACTAGAACATTGAGAGGGGGTTAAATCAATGTTCAATTCACGTTTTTAAAACCAAGTAAATCAATTACTTAATTGAAAATCAATTCAAAAAGAGGCATCCATTCACACATACACAGGAAACAAGTATTTTTAAGTGGGAAACCTAAATTGGGAGAAAACCCATTGAACCAATGCACTTTATGGCAAAAGGTTAAAATGCTTTGTTGATCTACAACTCAACTCGAGGCTACAACTTGGTGAAGGAAGAAACATCTTATTGGATGATTTAGTTAGCTACCACTTACCTTCTGCAAGCTTCCACCTGCAAGGAAGAAAAACCTCCTAATACAACCGAGCTTCAACTCAAATTAAACAAACAAAATGTGATCACTTATAACAACTTGTACGAATTATTATATTTCTATTTTTCATTACAAGTGTTGGCATGTGATTTTCTTGAATGAGGTGTGTTTCCTTGATTGTTGAAAATCATTCTTGTTATGGGTAAATCATTTTTGCTCTTGGATTCATTTGACTGAAATGATATGGCTTGCAAGAATCCATTTTCCACTTCTTATAGGTGAGTTGCAAACTTATCTCTTTTACTGACTCATCCTTGGATCAATTTTAGTGATCCAAGGAATGTTTTAAATATCCTTAATGGACTGAATGGTAAATTGACATTCATAAGCTTGAGAGACATAGCGGACTGAAATTTTGTACTTTACAAATTCTTTGGTCTTGTATGAACGTGTCTTCATTCGGTTGTATGTTTATGCTTGGGTCTTTGGGATTGATCTCTTTAGGACATTAATGATGTAAACGAAATGCAGTCTGCTTCATGACTAAGAAGGGAATCAGAATCCTAAAACTAAAGGATTATCCTAACGGTAACCTAAACTAGGTAAAAGCACCTACTTCCTAGCTATGTCTACTTATTTTGGTTTCAATCTAACCTAAGCTTCTTATTCTATTTTGTTAAGATGACATCCTAACCTAAGTCTGTTGTGCTAAATGAATAAGGAAAGATTACTAAAGTAAAGTCAAGGCTATATTAACCTAATGCCTAAAACTAATGGTTGTGTATTTGATCTAACCTAAGGTGGAAATTACCTATGGAAAATTTTTAAGACCTAAGGTAACTATTGTTAAACTAACCTAAGTTTTGGGAAATCTATCCTAAATTATTAAAAGGGAACCTAAGGGTCACATGTGTCGGAGGAATGACAAAGACCTGGAAGGAATACATGTGCATCAAATAGTTGCACTTCACCAAAGTGTAGGAGTTGCGAGATTAAAGCAAGAAAGATTTGTAAAGCAATGTGCATGCATATGAGAGCTCAAGATTCAAAAATGGAGTGGAATGGAATGCCTTGGCTTGGCTTAGGCTTGTCATAGATCAAAGGAGGTGAGTAAAAATAGGGGAGTGAATGTGTAACTCCCATGTAAGAGAATATTCCTCCATAATGGAGAAGAGGAGTTACTTTCCCAAATGGGAATGTAACTCCTATGACACACTTACACATGAAAAATTCTTTAAGAGAATTTGTCATAACTAAGATGACACCTAGATCCATGTCCACCTAAGTGAGATGACTCACCGATGAGGTGGAATAACACTAAATAAGTGAAGAAAAATACCACCTACACCAACACCCCCTTCATCGTGACTTAGGATGAGGCGGCAAGTCAGAAATGAGAAATGGGTCTTGCACAAATCCTGATGAGGTACCCACGTACAAGAAATTCTCGAAAGGTGGAGTAAAAGGAGAAAACCTAGTGGGAAAAACTCCCCAAAAGAGAGACAAATCCACTCTCTAATCTAAGAAAATTCCAAGGATGGGTCTCGGCCATAGATGAGACTGTAAAGGTACCCATGTACAAAGAGGTAATCTCTCAAAATGAAGAAGAAGAGAGAAGAAGAGGGAGACAAGAGGAATGCAAAAGATGCCATGGATGGATTTAAACGCTACAGCTCTATGAGGTCTCCTAGAATAATGTCGATGATGAGATCCTCTACCTCTAGACTGAAGAAGAGCCATCCACACTAAACTATGTGCCTACCCTTAAGAAGGACAAAAATGATGTGCTGGAATTCTACCCACTCCGTGAAGGAAACTAACCGCATCAGCACAAAGAACTCTGAGTCTAGTCCACGAAAGTGTGACATAGGTCTAGCAAGTGAGTGCAAAGGAACCAAAGGTAATGTCATGAGTGTAGAACTATCAGAGTGTGAAGAGTGAACACCCGCAGAAAGGATGTCCAAGTGATGTGAAGGTAATAGAACCCCCACAACAGAAAAGGGATCCACAAGTAAGGGTGGATCAATGAAGGTCTCTAGAAAAGTGGAAGTGGTAAGAGTCCCAGAAGGGGAACTCCCAACAATGGAGATGATGAAATCCTTTGAAATACTGTAGATGGATGAGGAACTTGTAGTACATCACAAGTGTACTCTGTGAAAAGATGACTAAGGTCAGGTAGATACTCATCCTAATGAGGGGGCTCAATAAATAGAAGAGTGATGTTAGATAGGTATGAGTCATCCAATGAAGGTAGAGGAGTGAAAGGGGCCTCACATACTGGAAGTGGAAAGGAGGCGGCTATGATGACCGTATTAGACCGAATAGTAGGCTCGCTTGATATTTGATGAGATGTGGGATGTGTCAACACTCTCTGGAATAGTGAGAGGAGGAGAAGAGTCCTTTGTAGTACTCTCGACATCAAAACTGGGTGCATAATCCTCATCATCAGAAGTAGAACCAAGTGATTATGTGTTAGTGGAACTGTCATCACACGAAGAAGAAGAGGAGACCACTAGATCAACAACAACACTATGTGAAGGGTCTCCATAAAGGGACTGAAGAATGCTCCAGACATAGTGGGGAGGATCTAAGTCTGCCATGTGAAACCAGAGAGATCTAGAGACATGCATCATCAAGTGACCAAAAACATGGTCGCAAGTGTCAAGGAAGTCCTCTAGATGATGATGATTAGTGGGTGTAGGAACTGGCCCAAGTAAGAAGGGTGAAAGACCCTCATAAGCGAAGTAATGTTCCATGGAAGCACGCCAAGCTGAATAGTTCTCTATCCCAGTGAGAAGTGGCAGAGGCTGTAAGGAAATCCTATGATGTTCAAGTTTGGAAATAGCACCCTCCATGATGTGGAAGCAAGAAGTGTAAGGTGCATGAAAGCAAGACGTCAGACTTGGCCGATAATGTGTCTGCATGTAAAAACCCAAGAGTACTAGTGAACCCCCTAGAATGTGGCACTTTATAAAGTAGTTTGTTTACAAAACTGACAATGTCATCACGTAATGTGTGAAAAATCATGCAAATTTGACTAAAGAAGTGCTCAAAACCGAGCAATGAGTCAAAAGTTATAGCAAGAAAATGATTCCTGTAACTGATGGAAAATGCCAATAAGCTTGCAAACTGATTTAAAAAGTGCCCTGAAATGGGTGCAAAGGGTGTCGTGTGGGTACTCGTTGGAAATGGCATCAAATTTTAGGTAGGGTTTATTTTGCTTGCAAGGGGGATTAGCCTCCTGCCAACCCCGAGACCTCACCCTCCGTCTTCGACACACGAATGAAGGACATAATTACAAGCAAGTAAAGCCCTAAATTATTTCAATGCCATAATGAATGTTTTTAACCTTAAAAATTAAAAATGGGATTGTTTTAACCTCCAAACAATGTCTAAAAGGGATATTGGACATTGAGTTGTTGGAACGTGGCTGATCCGAGTGGTTAAATGTCGAGCTACGTGCATGAGTTGGTATAACGGCCCGACTTAAGAGTGGAACCGCTAGGAGATTACAATGTAGGTTGTTGGGACTATCACCGGTCCACATGGCTAGAAAAACTATCAACACATGAGGTAAACCAATGAGACTATAGAGAGGTCATGGAGTTGTCCACGTGCTTTGTAACCACCAAACAATCGAGTAAAATTTCCATGTGTGCAAAGTGCACACATGAGCGAGATCCAAGTGCCTGGGGGAAGTGAGTGTTTGGCGGTGGTGTGAGGCCATGTGCAGGAGGCTCAAATAAGATAGAGAGAACACACATTTGTGTAACGGTCGAACTGAGATTCCACCACTGGGAGGCTCGAAGCAGAGTTGGTGGCCATGCATAATTATTCATGGGTTCAAATGTAAACCAAAGACACAAACTCAATGCAGAGCCAAGGATGGAAGCAACCAGTCCATGCCGAGAAACTTAGTCCATGCTAGGGAAAAAGGAGATGTAAGCATTTAACCAAGATCAAACCAAGGACGAGTGCAGCAAGAGCCCACAACCAAACAAGGTCCGATAAAATGTAGAGATGATGCAATCAAGCTAATGACCGTGCAAGACTCGAGTTGTGTAAATAGAGTGTGGAGAGGTCAAAGTGATGTAGCAAAACACAAGCTAACCAAGGCCAAGTTTTTAGAAAACACCACACAGACGAAGAGACACCAGCAATACATCGAATGAAGATCAAGCATGAGGCACCAGAATGAACTGTGCATGAGTTGAGGGCAACAACCAAGGTGTAGAATAGTAGTAGAACATGATAACTAGTGCAATATGACCACTCACGGGTAAAATGAGTTGAGACTCGAAAACTTGAACTTTTGAACCTAACCACATAGAAAACTAGCAAGGAGCACAAAACAAACCACTAAAAATAACCATAAGAATCTCGAAATATGCAAGTAGAGCACATGCAAAAGAGAGCTTGCACAAGTAGCTACATGGTGGAGCAACAATGGCAAGTAGTGTGATTCCAGTCCCCGAGCTCTGATACCATGTCAGAGGAATGACGAAGACCTGGAAGGAATACACATGCATCGAATAGTTGCACTTCACCAAAGTGTAGGAGTTGCGAGATTAAAGCAAGCAAGCTTTGTAAAGCAATGTGCATGCATATGAGAGCTCAAGATTCAAAAAATGGAGTGGAATGGAATGCCTTGGCTTGGCTTAGGCTTTTCATAGATCAAAGGAGGTGAGTACAAATAGGGGAGTGAATGTGTAACTCCCATGTAAGAGAATATTCCTCCATAATGGAGAAGAGGAGTTACTTTCCCAAATGGGAATGTAACTCCTATGACACACTTACACATATGACAGATTCTGTAAGAGAATTTGTCATAACTAAGATGACACCTAGATCCATGTCCACCTAAGTGAGATGACTCACCCAGTGAGGTGGAATAACACTAAATAAGTGAAGAAAAATACCACCTACACCAACAACATGGTACTATGGCGATGGTTCCAATGGCATTTAATTGATTTGATTGGGTTAAATGAATGGAGGTACAACCAGTTTTGGAAAAGGATAGTTATCTTTAATGGAGGCATACATGGAGGCTTCACTAAAGATGGAAATGCATGTTAAATAAAAAATGGCATTCGCCGCTTTGGGACGCATGTGCAAGGAGAGATAAGTGGGAGATTTGGGAGTAATGACATTAATGGACCTTGGTTTTTGGAAACAAGGAGATGGATTTGTGGGAGGTTGTTTGGTCTTGCATGTCTCACAAGTATTTCTCTACATGGAGCTATTTGCTTCTTTGAACCAGCAGTTTGACTTCTACTTTGTGGCTATTTTTGGTTTCTCTGGTCTATTTTTTATCAAAGGAATGTATATGAGGCATTGGAAGAAAATTTGTTTGGTTGTTGATCTTTCGTGGAGAAGAAAAAGAGTTGGAATCTCAGCTGGAAGTCTCCTTCGAATTGGTAGAAGCACTATCAGGCATGATAGGCTCTACCCATTAATATTTCTTTCTTTCTTCTAAATGATTCATTAAAACAATTCTGCTCTCATGAGATAAATGTTTGCATGATTTTTCTAGTTAATTACTTTCATGTTTTTATGAATCTCTGTGGTTTTTGGGATGTAAATCCATTGCAAAGTAATGTTAGCTTTTGGAAACTTTCTCTATGCAATTTTAATGGTGATATGCATGCAAAAATTGTATTTGAAGCTCTGTATTTCGATCTAAACATGTGTTTGAGGATGATGTTGTTCTAAACTAGCATTCATTGCCTTGTGTTTTGTCCTGAAATTTTATTTGGAGCCTTGAGTTTTGTTTAAAATTATATTAGAGCTTCGTGTTTTGTTCTGAGCTTGTATTGGAGCCTTGTGTTGTTCTAAATTTTTTTCAAAGCTTTGTGTTTGACACTGTACTCGTATTCTATACTTGCGTGTTCTGAACTTGTAGTCGAATCAATGTGTTTGGTCTGTACTTGTATTCTGAGCTGGAGTTTTACTTGTATTCAAGGATTTGAAATGCTTGAACTCATTTATGGACTGTCTGCTTGAAAGAGACTTGAGAGATTAGTTTTGGTTTGAGTTGATTGGGTAATCTCTTTTGAGATCTTCTCCTTGTAGCTTCTTGTTGGAATGGTTGTGGTACTTCTATTTTTGGAGATTGTACCACCTTCTTTGAACTTGTAAGGGCATGCGAATATGGAGGATAAACTTCTCTCCTTTGCTCTGAGAAAACCCGCGTCTTGTGGAAAGCTTGACTGTTTTATCTGAAGGATTATTAGACTGGAAATTGTATCTTGTTGTGGGTTTGGTTTGATATAAAGTTTGTTTGAGTAGTCATTAATAGTTTTGAGGTTTATGGAAATGCAGTATGCATTCTCCTTCTTGTGATCAATGTTTGAAACAAATACCTTCCTTGTCACAATATTTTTAAATGGAACTTGGGAGTCTTTTTGTGATTCTGTTTCAGTCACGTTAGTGGTAATATGGGGTCATTACTTGACTTAAACATTTATTGGGTTTTCTTACTCTCTTTAGATCTTTTTAATTGATTTCTGGGTTTTATTAAAAAGATGAATTGAATACCTTAGTGCACTAAATTTTGTATGGAAGGATACATTATCTCGTTGTTCATATTGTTTTGTATTATTGTTCTTATTTGGATCGCGAACTACTTACTCTTTTGTATTGAGCTGTTGAAGCCTTGTAATGGGATTTCAGGTCTTTTGAGTTCATGAGTACTTCTGAACTTATTTAGATTTTATTGTTTTGGTTTTCTATTCCTTGTGGGATTCATTGAATGAATCTCAAGGTATTTTAAAGAGAAAGGAATATGTTCTCTTGGGGATAGTATACTATTTTTGGGACTGTACTATGTACTTTGTTTTGAGAATTGAATTCAAACTTGTGTTTAATGAATGGGAATATAAACCACTTGGTAAAGATTTTTAAGGGAAACTAGAAGTGTGCTTTCTTCTAAGCTGTGTGTTTGGTTTTGTGTTCTCTCTTGGGAACTAGTTAAATAACTTCTAAGTTTGAAATAGAAATGGAAATTCATTTGATAGTATAAATGAAATGAATTATTGATTGGACCTTTTCTAATTGAGATCCTTTTATTTGTTGTTTGGATAAGTTCATTTGATTGAACTTCTCGTATTTTGATTCTCTTCTGAGATGGAAATTTCTTTGTGGATTGTTTGGTCTACTTTGTACAAGTCATTTGTTGTAATGGTGTAGAAAGAGAGTAGCTGAGTCGGTTCTATTGAATAGAGAATGTAAACTTGTTTTGACCGACTGTCATGCCTGACTGAGTCATACTTCTTTTGGATTTGGTATTGGAAGGTTTACTCTTTTACACCCTATCTTTTATGAATCCTCTTTTGGATGGACACGGGAAGAGATTAATTTTGTGTGAGTCTAGCTTGGGTTGTGGAACATCTGGTTTCAGATCTTTGAATTATATCTTCTAACATGTGGAAGTTAGTTTAGACTTGCAGGAGGACTGTTTTGACTCTCTACCCCTACTTGGATTGATTTGGGATTCTTGTTAGATGTTGTTCCTTTAATGTTGAATCCTTATATTGTTATCTTTGAACTGAGGTAGTTTTGTGTGTTATGAACCTATTTCAGAGGATTAGTGAATGGTGGATAGTATGTATTGATTCTTCTTCTTTTGTTTATGTGGAAAGATGAATCATCCTAATATGAGCTATGTTGTAAATAACTTCTTTTGCTACTTAGTGAATATAAATGTGTATTCTATTCTTGTAGAATTATGAAACAATTAGATGACAAGACCTTTTATTTGTTTAAAAGTAATTGATAGGATCAATTAAACTTTATGTTATAATGTAGATGTTGTGGATCATACTATGCTCATTTCTTAAAAGTGAATTTAGAATCTTTAATTGTACTTCTTTTATGGCTGTTATTACTTATGTTTATTTGTATGCCATATTAATTGTTTCACTAAAGCAGAGTTGTTTTAATGGAACAATTAGTGGAATGCACTTCACTTTAAAGCTTAGTGCTTATCATGCCTGGCCTCATTGAACGACCGTGCTAGCAATTTTTGTAGATAGACATCATAAGTGATAAAAGAAGGCAAAAAAATTATGATGCATTGGATTATTTAATTTTGGATCTTATGTAAAGAGTTTCAAATCATTCTTGAGTTGTATTGGAAAATAAAAGTGATGTTATTTTAAGATCTTAATTCTGATTGACATGCAGAATGTCTGAAATGCATAGTCTTGTAAATGTATATTTATCATCATGAATTGAAAGGTTTTGAGTTGGACTCCAATTTTTGGTGTGAATTCTTTTGTACTTGTATGACGGAATTAGTAGTGATATCTTGGTGGTATTCTTTATATCTAGTTGTGTACTTTTAATTTTATCGATTAATAAGTTAGATAAAGGGGATAATACATTTCCCCCTTATTATAAGGAAACTTGTTAAATTATAAAGATGTCATTCTTTATTTACACAACTATAGTTAATAATGAAATATGCATTAGGCATACAATTAAACTATATGAGTAACGAATGATAAAAGGTTATGTTAATCCTAACATCTAACCATGTAGAGGAAGACTCTTCCTCTCTCAAAGAATGAAAGATAAAAGGAATAGTGGTTATGATCTTTAATCTTTATACTTCATTTATGAAGTAAACACTAGCTAAATCTAGGTGGATGACACACTTGATTTGGATAGCTAGGTTGCATTAAGAATTAAACGTTTGATGTTTGTTGTCCTATTTTTGGGATAACTACTTGTTATGCCATGTTAATGAACATTAATGCAAACATGAATTAATGAAGTTCTCCATATCTAATTAGGATAATTATGGATAAAGAACTTAATGAATGATTGGAATTAGGGTTAGGTATGGTTGCTACAATCTGAATCTTAATCCAATATTAATTATGAATTAATGACCACTAAGGGGGTATGTACATCTTGATGAATTAGTTCTAATAGATGTTGGCACACACCAACTGCAGGACTGTACCCTCAAGAAGTCTTGGGACTTCTTGAGGATACAGTGTTGTAATTGACATGTGGCAACACCCTTCCATATTTTTTCATCTAGATCCATGGACATTTGGACTTGAACTTAGTTTCTCTCTAGGTCAAGTTAGTAGCATGTTTAGGATAGGTAGTAGCTTCCAATGACTCAGGGTACCTTGGCACATTTGGTTGACTTAGGTCAGCCGAGTATGCCCATATACCCTAAGTCATCGTGAGCATCTTCCTATAATAAATTATGTTGCTAACGGGCTAGGGTCAAACCTTGGGCAAGTGGACTGATGGTAGTCAGTAAAGACCATTCTAGATAATAATAGAGTGGGGTGAAGGACGTATTCCAAAATGATGAGTATGTCGTCTAGGAATAGTAACATGAACAGTATGTTGAAAATCTTTGGCCAAAGTATCACAAGCTACTAGTTGCATTGTCTTATGTCACCTAGTTTAAAGCAATGTGATGTTAGATGAATATTGGTAACAAATATTCAGATAGGTTCTTTAAACAGATCACTCAGTACTTGGAATAGGGTAGGAAACCAAGTATACATAGTATACATAAAGTATTCTATACTTTAAGTCAACATGAGAGATCGATCGGTAATCGAGTCATGGAATTAGAGATCGTAGTATCTTGAGTCATTACAGCTACATATGGTTATCTATTATGAGATTGATTGGCATGGAATGTGTGTTCTAAATGATGTTTTATTTAGAATAGATAACATTATGTTTCAAAAAAATTTTCCCTTGTTTCTAAAGTCTTAAAATGGGAATGTTACATCACTCTTTAATTTGATGCTTTGAACATTTGATGATGATTTTAAATCATTAAACCTTCTTTCATTCTATCAATAATTTAATTGTGCTCCTGTCACTATGTTTGATGATGCATTCACTTTTCCTATAATCCCTGAAATTCATTGTTATTTATTTTTTGAATCAATTTTATATGCTTGATAAGACTCTTTCTTGCAATGTTCTTCTATCTTTTGGCATATGCAAAGTTTTAGCTAGTTCATAACAAGACTTAGCACTTCTCTATTTTTCCCTAATTTCCTTCATACTTCTTACCAATTTCACTCAATTTATTTTCCACTTTGCCACTACTATGTCTATAAAAACAATTCACACAAGATTTTATATCTAGTTTTCACTCACACTTCATATCTTTCTAATGTATCTTCGCAGTACACTTTTCTTTTCAAGTATCTATTCCTTCTCTATTTTTCACACCGCATATTTGTCTACATAGCTTATTTTACAACATCACAACTAATACCCCTCAAAATTTCATTATTAAATGTTTATATTCATACCTCAAGTTTCACACTCTAATTCTTCTGATGTTTCACTTCCTTGTACAAGAATTTTGAGTTCATACTAATCCTCTTTCTTGATTGAGAAAATTTTCCTATTCTCACAACCTTTTCAACTTACTATTCAAACCTATACCTTGATTTATTTTCAAGAAACTCTTTGTCTTCCTTCACAACATTTTCACCTTCTTACATGGGTTATTACTCCTTAAGTTTAACTCTTCTTGAGATCAAAAACAATTTTTAACTTCTTTACTCATTTTCAAACTTCTTAGAGCCAAAGATTCTTCAAATTCTAATCATGACTGTTCATCTCCTAGACTTTGTCTTATCTAGCTCAAGCCAAGAGTGAGGAATTTTCAAGTAGGTAACTGATGAAGGACCCTTCACATTCTTTCATGGAACAAACAAGACTTCATGAGACAAGGATTAGGTGCCTTTTGAGTTTTGAGATTTCACCAATAGAAGAACTTACCATTTCAACTCTACCATGTTCCAATACTTCAAAAATTGATGTTTCTTGAGCATGCTATCTAACTATGCTCTTCACCCTTGAAGACCATTTGAATCAATAACACTTGAACTACTTACAAGGAGGAAAATATATATTATATCGCAACCCGAGACAACAATTCATAGAAATGAGCATGATCTACGTCACAGTCTCTAGTTAATTGATGAAAGTTTTTGCATTTTGATCCTCTCAGGCTTGTTTAAGAAAGATTTTTCTTTTAAAACATTTGTTTTCACTTGTACCATCATGAGTCATCAAGATGAAGACATTTAGTTGTACCCAACACTTTATTTTTGACATAGAGCAATGTTTCATAGCCACACACATTTGTTAGCCTCATTGTAACTCTAACTTGAATTATTAGAGATTTTTTAGGCTCTAAACACCTTCTCCAAC
Organism: Taxus wallichiana var. yunnanensis; assembly: GCA_018340775.1. Classification (NCBI taxonomy): domain Eukaryota; kingdom Viridiplantae; phylum Streptophyta; class Pinopsida; order Cupressales; family Taxaceae; genus Taxus; species Taxus wallichiana. Next base: position 842,308,561 of record CM031239.1, read on the forward strand.
TATGCTCTAGTCTTCCAAAATCTTGAGACATCAAAAATAATGATTAAAATTTCTTAGTAAAACGAGAAACATGAAGACAATCACCTTTTCATAGTCATGGATGGGTTTTGAAGAACACAGTCATCGAATTCTCTCCCATTTATCCATGAAATATTTTGAAACTTGTTACAATAGATGCGTATACCCTAGATAGATATTTGGTTCAAATTTTAGAGTTTTTCACAAGTTAAAATGAGAGAATCGAGCAAAAAGGTCTTGTGGAAACCCTAAATTAGGGTATGACCACTGTTATAGCCTGAGAGCCTTAAAAATGATTTCTTCGTCATTTTTAGATGAAAGACAATGATTATTGTTTCTTAAGCTTCATGGAATCATTATTCAAATTCTACAGACATGATACAATCTTGAAACATCGTTAAATTCTCCCAAAATTGAGATCTTCAGTGTATAGTTTGGCAAGAAGAGAAAGGTATTTGACTGTGAAGAAATACCAACTCTATCTCACCCATTTTGAGGAATTATTAATGATTTTGGAGCATTTTTGTACATTCTTGGAAATTTTAAGGACACTTGAAGAAGAATAGATCATCCCAAAGCAATAGCTTCATAGGGAGGCTTTAGCAACTTCTTGAGATACCTCTTCAGGACAACATAGAGAGTATGACTTCATACTCAAACCTTCACTTGGTAGCAACTTTAGATGAAAAAATACCTTGGAAAATACCTCTATAGAATATTTGAGCACTTAAAACATGACCAAATACCAAAACCATTCAACCATACCTTGAAGCTCAAAGCACATGCTAGAATGATGAAGAAACACCTCTAAAAAATGCTCATATCTTTTAAATACACCTCCTTTTGAAAAACCACTTTTTACACATGATTTATAGGAAAATTTACTCCAAAAATTCCTTATATTATTTATCCAAAGGATTCTCCATAATTTTTGACCCTTAAGAAGCCAGACTGCTCCAAATGCACTTCTCAAAAAGGCAATTTTAGTAAATCTTGAATAACTCAAAAATTCCTCTACAGAATATGATGAAATTTGACATGGAGCATTACAAGACACCCCTATACACCTTCCATATGGTTATTATCCCTAGGTTTTCATGTGAATCTCTACTCAATCTCATTTTCCTTTGAGAACACAACTAGTTCTCAAGACCACTTCTTTGTGCAATATGAGTTTTGACTCAGAAGATGAACTAAGCCTTGAAATTGCTCAAACACACTGTAAAAACCTTACCAAATATTTTCCCATGCTTCTGTAACCATTTCATACCCTTTCCTATCATTCTATTCTTGTAGAAGCACCTTGAAACCACCTTGTGACACTGAGACATGCTTGAAGCTACTGGATATCATCCTGAACCACTGAGCACTATTGAATTCCATTTGATATGCATGTTCTTACACTCTCCCTTTTCCATCAATGACAATAACCACAAATGCAATAGGGTGCAACAAAATCATGGTCAATATGATATGTAAAAGGTTTTAATGTGTCTTTAAGAGGTCAACATTGTCAGTTCATGAAGAGTATGTGTTAAGTCAAGTCATTCTAGGCCTAAACCTAGACCTAGTTCAAGTAGTATGGTATAGTGGCATGAATTATGGAGAAAGGAAGTCTGATATGAGTTTAGATCATATCTTAGTTGCTAAGTGCATGTTGAAGGTCCTTTTGAAGCAAAACTATGAAGAAAAAGATAGAAAGGTAAGATAAGTCTTAGTGTCCGGAGAGTTTCAAAAGTTTCATATATTGGATGAGACTTGGAAATATTGGAGGAGGTTTTTATGGTGTTTTAGGAAAAAATTTAGGTTAATGAAGTGAAGAAATTTCAAGAAAAATCATTTTTGGCTCTACTGAGTTCTTAAGAGTGCAAAAACCAACTCGATGGGTGAAGTTCATTTGCTCACCCACATGTGTGAGATTTTCATGGGACCCTAAAGATTTCAAGTGTGTTTTTGAATGGAGTTAATATCATTTTTCAAAAATAATAAATCATTTTGGACATCGAGCTTTATGAACAAGAATTAACAAGCATAGGTGGTCTAAAACCCTATTTAAACCCTAGTTCTAAAGAAATAGAGGAAAGATGAATTGTTTGTACTCAAAATGGATTATGTAAGTTGTTATTATTACTTAATTTTTATATGATTCTTCAAGGCTTGTGATGATGGTGGTTTCATGTTCCAAGTGTTATAGAAAAACCCTTACTTTGTGGTGATTTACAGTTTTAGGTTTGAAATGGAAGTTTCATGAAGCAAAGTGAGTTGTTCCAGAAATATTGGGAGGTGTTCTATATTTCCATGGAAATTTTCAGATATATTTCGTTGAGGAAATTTAAGATACATGCCTCCAAAGGTACCCTACCACTTTTGGCCTTAAGGGCTAAAACCTAGTCATGAAGGTTTGAGATGAGTCTTGATGTTTTGCATGGTGTGGCTGAGTTAGATGATCATGGAAAGATTGTAAAGGTATGAAATTTTGTGTTTGAGATATTATAATGGTCTGATGAGGTTTTTTTATTTTGCACTATAAACGAGTGGGGAAAAACATCGGGTGAACCTCTTCACCCTCCCAATAGTTAGATATAGGAGTTATCAATCACAAAACAACTCTAGAAAAATACTTTACTACAAAAATCAACCTAAATAGAACCACTCCATATAGATAGGAACTATGGGCACTAGTTCTTCACATGGGCACTCTTGTGCTAGGGTAAAAATATTTACATAATAGTTTTATGTAGTTCCACTGATCTACTATCTTCTATGAGACGAAAAAAAGTGAATGGAGCCAAAAAAGGAAGCTGAAACTTATATGTGTATATGGTATATGGATTCATGTAGAGGGATTAGGGATTACACATAGTATTTACCAAGGCACAAGCAAAACAATTGGAACATGCTAGCATACAAGTGTTAGCAATAAATAAACAATACACTCAAAAATAACAACGAGTATAAGAATATAGGAATTTTTTTTTAAAAAGGACACATTAAAGAGCTTGTTGGATATGTCGGACACCACTCAAGATGTCACAAGATAATCAAATTCATCACACCTTTTACAAATAAGGAAACAAGTAAACATAGGGCATAGCTCACAAACAATAGTAAACAAGATATAAGTAAAGAAGAAAACCATGATTGGAAGGAGTCCTGCAAGGAAAATGATACACATGAAGCACTTATTAACATGTTAGGAAAGATAAATAGTATGCCACAATGTAATATCTAAATATAGGAATGAAAATGTGAAATATTGCAATGATAGAACCTGATAGTAAGTGGGAAAATGGTATATGCCCCTAGGAGCCTCAGTGGGATTGGTAATGGATAGGGCCAAGCATCATACATTGTGTAACAACCTATAAGTGACTTGTATTCACCTCAAGATACCATGTGAATGTGCATGTGTGTATAAAAATTATAAAGCATACTATGAACCATAGTAACATGATAAGAAAAGGTGTAACATATAGTATTATAAGGAATCAAGAGTACATCCAATCAAGATATAAGAAAACATGTTTTTGGAGTATTAATTATAAAAATGTGAAAGAGCATAAATAGAAGGGAGGAATAAGGATGCCTTGGTGTTTGTATGCAAAGTGAGGTTCATGTAGGTAAGGATGACCTCAAATGTCAAGTATGGACCAGAACAAGAGTGCATCATCAGGTGGTGTGGGGGAATTAGGATGCCCCAAATGTGAATGCCAAAAGGATCTATGTGAGATTTTATCTATGGGAAGCCTCTAAGGTATGGTGACAATCAAGAGCCTAGCACAATAGATCAATGATAGATATTTTAGCTGAGGTATTTTTTAATTGCTACATGATGTAATAGATTTTGGATGGTGTAACAAGTTGCATAAGTGGTGTGCTAATAGGAGAAGGAATGTAGGTAGGAAGTTGTAATGATGCCTTATTGTGGTCAGTGGTTACAACATTGCAGAGGGGCTGCAAAATCACTTGTGTAATGAGGTGGATGTTCCATAGTAATAAGGTTATATTCAGATCTTATGATGTCTAATGAATAAACATGGGTAGGGATGAAGGTAGAAGAATTAGCCATGATCTCATAAGAAGAAGAGAAAGGGAAATACATACGGGGCATGGAAATAGTTTTGGAGTTCATCAAATGATTTAATGTAATTTAAATCTATATAAGTAATCGTTCGATAAGACAATATAAAGATATTTAAGTAAGATCTAGCTAAAGAAGTATAATTAAGAGTGAAATATATGAGATAAAAATGACTCATCTTCTAATTGTAGGTCCGGGCTGATGAACAAACCTGGAAAGGTAGATTCTTGACTATGTAAGCTCTTTTTCTAATTTTGGAATGTGATGATCTCATGGATAAAAGCACCCAAAATAGGACAGGGTCTCACAGGCACTAACATCTGTTTCGGGCACTAATATCTATGGAATAGATTTGGTCTTGGTTCTTTCTATATTACTTCTTGTAACCTTTTGTTCACTATAAGTCATGCCAGTTCATTGCACTTTTATTTTTGCCACACTGTATATGTAAAATAAACCCTAACTACTTGCACAATACTCAAGTACACATTAGATGAAAATATAATGCATATGATTGAATTATACTGACCTTGATGATTACCTTAATGTAATTTCCATAAAGTGTTGCACTACATTTTAGACTCAATGTAGTTCGTTTGTGTGTGTGTGTGTGTGTGTCAATGTGTGTGTGTGTGTGTGTGTGTGTGTGTGTGTGTGTGTGTGTGTGTGTGTGTGTGTGTGTGTGTGTGTGTGTGTGTGTGTGTGTGTGTGTGTGTGATTGGAATAGTTTCCCTTGAGCTAGGATTCCCTAGTGTTAGTCACACAAAGAATAGTGGGCTATAACTACTTTTTGATAATGTAAAATGAGTGGTATGGAATACAAAGTAAACCCTCCTATGCGGTGAAGTATACGAGTCCCAAAATGTCATCCTTGTAAGAGTGAAGGATGAATACTTGGAAGGAATACACGTGCATCGAATAGTTGCACTTCACCAAGAAGGAGTTACAAGATAAAGAAAGAAAACTTTTAAGAAGCAATGTGCATGCATGAGAGCTCAAGATTCAAAAAATGGAGTGGAATGGAATGCCTTGACATGCCCTTGGCTTACCATAGATCAAAAGAGGTGGTGTACATATAGGGGAGTGAATGTGTAACTCCCATGTAAGAGAAGATTCCTCCATAATGGAGAAGAGGAGTTACTTTCCCAAATGGGAATGTAACTCCTATGACACACTTACACATATGATAGATTCTATAAGAGAATCTATCATAACTAAGATGACACCTAGATCCATGTCCACCTAAGTGAGATGACTCACCCGGTGAGGTGGAATAACACTAAATAAGTGAAGAAAAATACCACCTACACCAACACCCCCCCTTCATCATAACTTAGGATGAGGCGGCAAGTCAAAAGAGAAATGGGTCCCGGCACAAAGCCTGATGAGGTACCCATGTACAAGAAACTCTCAAAAAGTGGAGTAAAAGGAGAAAACCCAGTGGAAAAACTCCCCAAAAGAGAGACAAGTCCACTCTCTAATCTAAGAAAGATGCCAAAGATGGGTCCTAGCCATAGACGAGCTTGTAAAGGTACCCATGTACAAAGAGACAATCTCTCGTAAAGAAGAAGAAGAGAGAAGAAGAAGGAGATGAGAGGAATGCAGAAGATGCCATGGATGGATCTAAACTCTACAGCTATATGAGGTCTCCCAGAAGAATTTCAATGACGAGATTCTCTACCTCTGGACTGAAGAAGAGCCACTCGCACCGAACTATGTGCCTACCCTTAGGAAGGATAGAAATGATGTGTTGGAAGTCTGCCCACTATGTGAATGAAACTAAAGGTAGTAGCATAAAGACCTTTGAGTATGGTCTACGAAAGTGTGACATAGGTCTAGCAAGTGAGTGCAAAGGGACCGAAGGAAATGTCACGAGTGCAGAACTGCAGAGTGTGAAGAGTGAACACCCGTAGAAAGGATGTCCAAGTGATGTGAAGGTAACATAACCCCCACAATAGAAAAGGGATCCACAAGCAAGGGTGGATCAATGAAGGTCTCGAGAAAGTGGAAGTGGTAAGAGTCCCAGAAGGGGCACTCCTAATAATGGAGATAATGAACTCCTCTGAAATGCCCGTAGATGGATGAAAAACCTGTAGTACATCACAAGTTTACTCTACAAAAAGATGACCAAGGTTAGGTAGATACTCATCCCAATGAGGGGGCTCAACAAATAGAAGAGGGATGTCAGATAGGTATGAGTCATCCAATGAAGGTAGAGGAGTGAAAGGGGACTCACAAATTGAAGGTGGAAAAGAGGTGGGTGTGATGACTGTATGAGACTAAATAGGAGAATGATCGATATTTGATGAGATGGGAGGGGTGACAACACTCTCCAAAATAGTTTGAGAAGGAGGAGAAGAGTCCTCTATAGTACTCTCAACATCGAACTCCTCATCATCAAGCGTAACCAAACAAGTCGTGTTAGTAGAAACTGTCATCACATGAAGAAATAGAGGAGACAACTGAATTAGTAGCAACAACAATGGCGGTAGTATGTGAAGGGTCTCCATAGAGGGACTGAAGAATGCTCTAGACATGGTGGGGAGGATCTGAGTCTGCCACATGAAACCAAAGATATCTAGAGACATGCATCATCATGTGACCAAAAACATGGTCACAAGTGTCAAGAAAGTCCTCTAGATGACGATGATCAGTGGGTGTAGGAATTGGCCCAAGTAAGAAGGGTGAAAGACCCTCATAGGTGAAGTAGCTGTTCCATGGAAGCACGCCATGCTGAATAATTCCCTCTCCTGGTGAGAAGTGCCGAGGTCAGAAAGCAATTCTATGAAACTCAAGTATAGAAAGAGCACCCTCCATGATGCAAAATCAAGAAGTGCAAGGTGCACGAAAGCAAGAGTTAGACTCAGCCGATAATGCGTCTCGTGTGTAAAAACCCAAGAGTACTAGTGAACCCCCCGAATGTGGCACTTTATAAATTAGTGTGTTTACAAAAATAACAATGTCATCACGTAATGTGTGAAAAATCATGTAACTTTGACTAAAGAAGTGCTCAAAAATGAGTAGCAAGTCAAAAGTTATAGTAAAAATATAATTCCCGCAATTAATGGAAAATCCCAATGAACTTTACAAACTGATTAACAAAGTGCCCAAAATGGGTGCAAATGGTTTTGTGTGGGTACTCATTGGAAATGGCATCAAATTTTAGGCAGGGTTTGTTTTTCTTGCGAGGGGGAATTAGCCTTCTACCAACCTGGACCTCGCCCTCCATCTTCAACACATGAATGAAGGACATGATACCAAAGAAAAATAAAGCCTTAAAATATTTTACAATGCCATAATAAATGTTTTGCCTCAAAACATTAAAAACTAGGGATTGTTTTAACCTCTAAACAATGTCTAAAAGGGAGACCCAAGCTTATTTAAAGCCAAAATGAATGTTTTTTTTTACTTTAAAACAAAAGGACTATGCTAAGTTGGCCATCACCCAACTCAATGTGTGAGGAGGAGTGTGTCATGGGCTAACACATCAAGATCCATGTGTAAACCACCCGGTCAAATAGGTTATGTTGAGCAATGAATAACCACGTAGTTTGAAGGATACCACCAGAGAGTTGGAGGTGTGAACCATTGAGTAGAGCTAAGTCGATAGGGGTCTAATGCCACATGTTGACTGTGATAAATGTCACAGTAACTGTCATTTAAATATTCCTTGAAGCATTGTAATGGCCAAGTTTACTCATGAGCTACTGAACAGAGAAGAAGGCCACATGAGTCAGAGCCATGTGCCGTGGAACATAAGAAACCACGAAGTTAGACACAAAGGTCATCGAGGTGGATGATAATGGCGAGCAGTATCTAAAATGGTTCGAGTAGTATCTCAAGTATGCCACGAGTTGTCTAGTTAGAGGTCGAGCTCACCCGGTGCTTCGTAGATAATGACTGAGCAGGATGATAGGTAGGCTGGCTATGCAACAATGTTAGGGCTAATCTGGTTCATGAGGGTTGCAGAAGAGATTTCCATGAGTGGTGGAAAAACAAGCACGCAGGTCGCTGAGAGCATGGACACAAAGTGAGCTACTAAACGAGCTACCAATGGATTGTATGGTGAGATGTTAGAGTGGATCTTCACCCTTTCAACAATTTTAACACAATAAACTTGTAGTCCTCCTTTTTAAACCACAATCTCCTTTCCCCTGATCACACGTAAAACCAACAAGAAACACACAAAACAAACCACTGAAAAATAGAATCTCAAAATATGCAAGTAAAGCACATTTAAAAGAGAGCTTGCACAAACAGCTACACGGTGGAGCAACAATGGTGAACAATGTGATTCCATTCCCCAAGCTCTGATACCATGTAAGAGTGAAGGATGAAGACCTGGAAGGAATACACGTGCATCAAATAGTTGCACTTCACTAAGAAGGAGTTTCAAGATAAAGCAAGAAAACTTTTAAGAAGCAATTTTTATGCATGAGAGCTCAAGATTTGAAAATTGGAGTGGAATGGAATGCCTTGAAAAGCCCTTGGCTTCACATAGATCAAAAGAGGAGGTGTACATATAGGGGAGTGAATGTGTAACTCCCATGTAAGAGAAGATTCCTCCATAATGGAGAAGAGGAATTACTTTCCCAAATGGAAATGTAACTTCTATGACACACTTACACATATGACAGATTCTGTAAGAGAATATATCATAACTAAGATGACACCTAGATCCATGTCCACCTAAGTGAGATGACTCACCCGGTGAGGTGGAATAACACTAAATAAGTGAAGAAAATACCACCTACACCAAAATTCCTTCATGTAGTAGATAGAAAATATTATCTCCATGTAGATGTATAATCCTCTTAAATGCTTTCCCCTAATGAGTTTAAATAAGACATGTATGTGTATATATATATATATATATATATATATGATTCCTTCTCTTAAGTTTCATCATTAACAAGTGAATGAATGACCTAGTGTAGTAAAAAGACATGAAAGATGTAACATCTGAAAATTTAGAAAAGGGGAGGAGGATAAAATTGGCTGACGGGACATTAACACCTAGGCGCTCATGTACCTAATGGGCTCTTTTGTACAAATCACCAAAAATATTAAATATTGGAATCAAAGTTGAATAGGATGTCGACTAGTGTGCAAAATAATGTGGTGTAAATCCAAAAAGACAAGTAACAAAGATAAGAAGGATAAAATTAATATCAAAAAAATAAGTGTTATTAATGAATAATTATCTTGCTTAGGAATCATGCATATAAATGAAATATTTAGAGGTGTAGACACCAAATTTGGGTCAAATTCTCGTAACCCCGTCAATTAAATAAATTCATACTATATCCACTCATGTCCCTAGTGCACACATGTTAATTAATTTCATTGTAATAATCAAATTAATTAATTACCTCACCCATCCACCTATAGCCACTCACCTATCCACCTCACTCAAAGACCCTTTCACAGTCTATTAATTAACTAGGACTAATTCTATACCGATCCTAACCAACTAAGACTTAGTCTAAACCTAGCATTAACTACCACTGCCTCTCCTAGAAGAACACATACTTGTCTAGGTGGACTCTATCACTTGAGACATGGATTAAGGATATCAATCACACCAAAGATAGCAAAGATCAGGATATTGTTCGAAAACCTAGACTTATCGGCATTAACCGATGTCGGTCACCACCTAACTATCATCGGTTATGTTATATACAACTTGGTAACATTTTACCTAGGTTGTTCATTTAGTTATTGAAGACTTATTATATTAAAGCGTGAATCTTCAAGACCTCCTACATCTAGATGAAAATCACACACAACCACAAGTGAAAGAAAATCATCTTGTTCTCCTTCTAGAGCATTGGAATACTCACGGGAGCACACAAGTTGTCTTGTCATGAAACCGAACTAGCTACCACCTCACCAATCAATCACCAACCTTCATCTAGCCACGAGATCTTCATAGCAACAAGTAAGTAATGTGATCTTAATCATTTGTGCTTCCTTTATTGCAGATCTCTTTTCTTCCTTCAGTACTTTTAGTTTCTACTGTTATCTAGATATCTCCATCTTCTCACCAATCCACCAACCCAGACTAGTTCAAGCCCTTTCACCCTTTGTGACTTCTCCTTTGGTATTCTAGAGTCTTATCGGTTATATTATGAACCTAACCATGCCCTCCTCACTATATGTGCAATCACAGAGAATCCCAAAATCCATTTTTATTAAGTTATTGCCAATTTTCCCCACGGACGTCAGTTTACCCTACCACTGTCATCGGTTTAGTCCCTATACTGGCATCGGTCACCAAAATGATATCAATCTTTGTTTCATTTCACATTCTCATACCAGCAAGCTTCCAACTCACCCAAAATCACCCTAGACCTCAACCAAATAGCTCCATACCCTTACTAGACCTTTAATAGACATGTCTGACCTAAACAACCCCCGATTCTAAGTAGATTTAGTGTTATTTTAATATCTAACCTAAAATATAGTGTATTTTGTATATGTAAAACCTAAATAAATACATTGCAATAGGACCTATCTATTTCAATTTCTTATTCACATTTAATTGTATTAAATGAAGATTGACATCCATTTAAGGAAGCATCACACTTCCCAGATCTAGCCTTGTTAGGTAGTCCTCTGACTCTTGCTATTTAATATTATTTGGTGGTCTTGTTGTGTTTCTTATACAGGTTGTTCCTCCTAGCCAAAGGGAATCTCTTCATGATCAGCTTGGATCAAAAATTTAGTAATGTGCGCATTCAACCTTTGACCTACATATCAGATGTATTCCTCCTAACCTATTTCCTATTCTGTTTTAACCAAATCAAATCAAAAATTAGGTGAAACATCTTGGCATGCCGGTGGGACCCATTTGGGTTATTTTGCATTGTTCATTCCTAGGTGAATCATTGTGTGTCTATTTCCTTTTGAAAGAGTTCACATTAAAATTTCTCCCTTGGAACATTCTTTTTCTTCTATTGGTCTCAGTGACACTCATATTTTGGACTAAAAGAGCACTTCTTTCTATTTTGTATTGCATTAGTGAAAGACATACTCTTGCCTATTCATCATTGCTCTCATCGAATTTCATTGTGGATTTGGGTCTAAAATCTTTGCATATCATTTCTGTGTGTTGCATTTGTAGCTCATTTAAAAATTGTGGGCAACCTATATGCTGGAATTCATGACCAGCTGATGGTTGATGAATTGAACTGTAGCTCACACTTTGCACCCTTATTTCTCTATACCAAACAACTAAAAATAAATTACTCATTTTCTTGAACATCTTTCTGGAAGAAGTTGTCAACGATCACATGATCAGAGGATTGACAATGGGATCCAAACTAGTTTCTTTGTCTAGTTATCATCTTAGAGAAGGATCCCCCACACTAAAACATACCTGAAACTATCCATAGTTATCATCTTTTGTAGGGCACCTTTTTCAAACTAAAAAACTCTACTATATTCACAAATCAATCCAAAATGGCATAAGCCATAACATAAAATCTACCACAAAGGATTTCATGTTTGATAGCTTTCAACTTGATTTTTGTTTTTAGGCGCGAGTTCATTTTCTCCATTCTTTTTTTTTTTCCTTCACACTCCATAATCAAAGTTGGTGTATTACGACTCTTCCTAAGTGTGTTAGGGTTAATCATTTCCATACTCAGTTTCTGAGTTGGTCTTTTACTTGATCTAAATAACCAAATTCATTTTTTCCATCTTTTCACAAATTTCACAATAACCGGCATCGATCCAACAACCATCATCAACTCTCTCATCGATCGTCATCGATTTCTCGATTGTTGTTGGTTTCTTGTTGTTTTGGTCATTTTAACCAAAGTAACATTCACCACATTGTTGTTCTTTTTGGGATTTCCTCAATTACATCACCATATCTCTGTGTCTCTAAAATCACTTTCAAAGTCCAGATTTACTCCATTTTCATCATTTGTTGCCAAATTTGCAAGTCCTTTTATTTTCCATAGTGACCGGTATTAGTCCTCTAACCGGCATCGGTTACCTCTGTCACTGACATCGGTTACTCAACCATCATCGATCTCTGTGTTTTAATCTTTCAATTAAAACAATGATCGATTATCACCTTCGGAACCATTTTTCTACATTCCTTCCTTGTTTTTGTGTCATCAATGAAGCTCAGAATACCTATTTTATTGTCAGTCACATGGTTTTGACTTGTAAACAAGATAACGCTCTCATGTTTCATGTTAGCCATCACCACTCCCACCTAGCCCATTCCCCCTTCAATCTCATCACCTATGGACCCTAATAAAGCTCTTGCCATACCCACTGGTGATGAGGAGTTTGCAAGACTCCTTGATCACAACCCCACTACTCTGTAGTACTATCTTGCTCATTCATCTACCCATGATTCATCAAGCCACTTGTATATAGCATGCATGTTTCCATTCCTCCTACCCTCGCACCCACTTCTACATCAAATACTACTAGCTAGGCCTTACCCTCTTCTACCTTAGCACCTATGGTGTCCTAACTTCACCCTACATCATCAATATTTATTTCACCTCTGGTATCTATCACACCTTTGACATCAGTCACTCCTATGATGTCAACCATGCCTTTATCAACTACCTTGAGTGTAGGTCTATCCACACCCACCACCTCTCATATACATATTGCATCTTAGCCACCAATGATGTCAGAAACCCATACTCCCTTACAAAACATTTTCCTCTCCATCCCGTAGTCTCTTCCTCTGATTGTTATGAGGTTCATTACATCCACTCCACCTACCTACTCTTATCACCAATAGCCCCTATTTCATTTATCACTTATTCAAGATACTTGTTATCTACATCTATTCTAGCCTACCTTCCTCCCTCACAATTTTCATACTCAGCACCACCACATACTAGGATGCTACCCATGTAATACCTTTATCATTTACCCCCTTATACTGCAGGGGTTATCCAGTCATCACAACCAACCAATGATCTTATCAAAATGATGATGGAAAAGATGCAAACATTGGAACCATCTGTCTCGACTCACGTAACTCTCGACATACGATGAGATTTTTAATGATCCCATTCACTTATCTATAATAATTCATCCATACCCTCGTAATGGTAAATTCCTAAATTCAACCGATTTAATAGCAAAGAAGATCCACAATAGCACTTGTGGTCTTTTAAATATGGGTGTTATCTGATCACTCATGATGACACTTTTCTCTTGCAAACATTCCCAATGTCCTTGACAGACCTATTTTAGATTGGTATAGTGCTCTACCTAGGCACTCCATTTTCTCATTCAATCAAGTAGCTCAAGATTTCCTAGACCATTTTTCTATCAACATTTTCAAGAAGTTCACCATGACCGACTTGTATACGACACGCAATATGAAGACAAATCTATCGTAGATTTTGTCACTCATTGGTGGAGCCTGATTAACCATCTCACATTCCAACTGCCTCAAACTAAGTTAATAGAGTTGTTCACTAGGGCTTATGCTACACACATCTCACCAACTCTCCAAGTTTAAACCTTCTACACGTTTAACAAGGCATTCACCATGTCCGGATACTTGAAATTCATGCCATTGAAGAGAAGAAGATATAATTACATAAATATAACATTGCGTTTAAATAAAATGATGCTCTTCGTCTTCCAAACCGCAAAACCATTACTCTAAAGTAAAAGGATCTACTATTGTGGTAGTTTTGAAATTTAGTGCATCTCACCCATCCAACCAATCTAAGCCTTCTTTAAATCTTTCTCATGTTCATGATTTTTAGTTCAAGCGGGAGCAACAAAAATATACTCCCATAAAAGAACCCTACTCTTCGATTTTAGAAAAACTTCTAAAAGATGGAGCAGTTACTCTTCCACCCATCAAACCACATACTATTTTTGACCCCTCTTGTCCTATGCTGCATGGTACAAATAAAATTATTATTGCAACTATCATCACGTTAAAGGTCATAACGACGGTAATTGTATAAATTTCAAAAATATCATCCAAGAAATGTTAGATAATGGAGATCTCATTGTGGATAATCCTAATGCACCAGCTAATAATAACCTTTACATATTCAAGAATTTTTCCCAAATCACACCCCATCATCTAACCAAATCGGTGAAACCTTGACCAATGACAATAACGTTAGGGAAGTTCATGTTTTTTTGACATCATACCAGCTCTTCCTACTTAATTTCCTCATAATCCATCTATTGAGGAGATTGTTGAACAAGGTCCTTCATCTACAGAGGGACTTATTTCATATACTCCTTTACCCATAGAGGAGTCTCCCTTATCTCCCCCTTCACCCATGAAGGAGTCTTCCATATACGTCGATGTAGTTTCCCCACTCACCTCTCAATCTGATGAACAACCCGCAATACTTACTCTTCTACCCACAAGAGATTCATGTTTACCTTCTTCTTTCCAAAAGATGAACCTACCTCATTCAAATTTTCATCTCCCATACCCATAGGGGATCCATTAGTAGCATCCCTTCCTATTGGTGACAATTATCTAATGGCTTTCAAGTATCCTATTGATTTTCTCTCAGCTTGTTTACCCATAGATTGAAGCCAACCAATTCCATGTCTTACAAAAATTATTTATAGGGATTACCACCAAACCAACATCATCCCCCTATAGTGGTTTTGTTCTCACGTTTAGCCAACCTCTTGGATTATGTTGAAAATTCCATGCTTTTCCTTTCTCAACTCATATGTAAATGTTGTCTTCTAATACTTCCATTATCTATCCAAAAAAATTTAGACAACCAAACCCACCATGCACATGTCAATTGTAGCGACCCCTTCTTCATCACCCTCGCCCACACCTAAACCATTACCAACAACCAAACTTTTTCCTATGCCTAAAATATTACTGTACTTATACCTTTCTCCACATCTAGACCCATTACCACATTAGGAGTCATGCCGACATCAATTCTAGTCCATCCTCTTGTCAAACTAGATTTAGCCATGTCCTCACAAGTTGTCACAAAGACTATTCCCCACCCAAGAAGAAGACCCAACTATTTAGGTCGTATACACCAGCTTTTTCCACTACCCTTTTGTCACCTTCACCACTTCCATCTATCCTAGGACCCCACCCATCAACCTTGGTCAAGTAGCCTCCTACCTAAGGTAAACAAAAAATAGAGCAGCCCACCTCCATGTCACGATCCTCTGTTCCACCCAAATTACCTACATAACTTATGCCTTCATCTTCACCTACATCCTTTTTACCTCTTATACATACACCACTTCTAATATCCTCATCATTACATATTCCATTCTCTTCTCTTCAATAGTACCTTCTTTGCACCTCCATTATCGCCATGGCTAGCCCATCCCCTTCTAAAATCTACCTTCCTTTTACATCATGCACTTCTTCTTCACCTTAACTCAAGAAGGTACAACCAAAGCCCAAGAACCCACTACCCTCCAAAGAGGTAGTTAAACCTACACCACCTTCAACAACTAGTTTGCCTGCTACATCTTTCCCTAAGAAGGTGCAATCTAAACCTAAAAATATACTATCTACCAAAAAGGTGGTCAAACTTAATCAACCTTTGATTCCACCTCCAGTGGAACCTCTCCAAAAAAATTCACCCACACTTCCATCTAGACCCACACTTACTTCACATTGTGATCCATTGGTGGGGTCTTATGCAAACATCCTAGCTAACCTTTTGGAAACCTCTGTCATCACATTACCACCACTTAGACCTTATGACCCACTCAAACCTAAACCAAAAGGGTTTGATGATACAAAAATTTGTGCTTACCATCATGTGCTAGGGCATGATGTGGAAAATTGTAAGGCTCTTAAGACTATTCTTCTCTAACTATGTCCTCCCGAAGAAATCTTTGATGATGATGATCTTTTAAATGAGGACCCTATTCCATCTATACCTATCACCACACATCCTTTTCCCATACCTATTCAATGACCTTCATCTCCCCCTCCAAAACCCTTTTATCCTCCAACATTTGAGATCAATATGGTCTGCATAAGAGAGCTAGCCAAACCTCTACTAAAATGCTAATGTGTTGCATTGTTTTCATAAAACTAGTATATGCCCTCACCATATTTTTACCTGTCCTTGTGCTACACCTATCATGACTCACTTGATCCTTCACCACAAATTAATATGGTTCAAATTTCCACTCAAGCCCAAAAGGACAAAGGAAAGGAGAAAACAACCAGCTCATCCGCCACTCTTTTACCCAATATTCCATCTACACTTGCACCAAAAATCACCATCCATGGACCCACATACCCTATTTTTGATGGGGTTTCCCATCATACAATGCTCAAACAATTACACTAGTCTCCTCTCAAAATGTCTTTGTACGACCTTGTCCAAACCTCTGAGTCTCATTAACAGATACTCATTAAGGTTCTACAATCTATTGAGGTTCTACCTAATGACCCTACTCTGTTACATCCATTATCACTCCTCATCATGTGGCCTCTCTCACCACTTCATCCCCTTCCACTACACTCGCTAGCACTCATCAAGTAGCCATTCTCATTTTTTCTGACAACAAGATTGTACCTCTCCAATCAGATGATCTTGATCCCATCCAATTTATTTCCATCTACATTTATAATATACACATTTTACACTCTATAATTGATGGTGGTTTTAGTATCAACATCATTTCCTCCCATGCATATAACCAAATGTGCATTCCTACCAATTACATTCATAATAACCTAATTATGTTGCATTCATTCAACGATGCCATAACTTCCACCCTTGGGACCATCATTCTCCACATTCATGTATGCCCCTGTACCATTCCTGAATTATTCTTCCTTAGAGGGGGAATTCCATTACAACATGTTGCTTAGCCAACCTTGGATCCACACCATGGTTTTTGTTCCTTCAACCTTACATTGTTTTTTAAAATTCAAACATGAAGGACACAACTATACCATTCTATCTAACCTTTCACCATTCAATACCTGTAACATGTTGTATCGACCCAATGATATCCTTATACTAATTAAGGAATCTACCACTCGCTACCACTTCTTCTTCAGCCACTACCTCATCCACCAATGCTATCACTACCTCTTCCACAACTAACTCCTCTATTCCCACTGCTGCCACAACTTCTATAGCTGACCCATCAACCAACCCATCTACTTCTCAAACAACTAATGCTTCTTCTTCCCGGTGACCAAAGTGATTTATCCATTCTAGCTACCCACATTCCCACTACTGATCCTTTAGAAGGTGTTTTTCAATGCATCACTCTGGGGGAGTACCACCTTTATAATATTGACACATTCCTTACTCCTCAAGAGTATGGTAACCTTCACCAACATCCCCGCTTATGATCACCACATAGGTGAGGTTTTCCCCTATGGTCCTCCCCACCTTCGTACCAACTTAACATATGGGGACTTGATGCTTCTACCTACTCACCCGAGCCACCTTCCCAAACTAGAATATTTTCCTCGATCTTTAATCTCTCACCAACCACCGCTTTTCCTACACTTTCCTCTATGAATGTGCTTATAAGGGATTTGGCTTCAACTTCTATGAACAAGGTCGTCATACTGTAATTCCTTGCACCACTTGTAAGCATAAAGACCACAGTGGTATTGGATTTTCCAAACCACCTCCCAAGAAGGCTCAAGTTGAACTCATTGAGGATGATAAACATTCCCCACCCCATTCACCAACTTCACCACCTTCACCTACAGAGTCTATGGATCTAGAATCCATTCCTCTTAACTTTTTTCATAAACACCATTTCCTAGGACCTCTAACTTATCAACAAGATGGTGAGGCTCCCTCTTCTCTTCCCTTCATGTATCTGACATGATTAATGATGATACACCTTCTATTAATGTCATTTAATGTCAGGATGATGAGTCTATTCTCACCTACCTTGGTGAAAAATATTATTATATTCATCGGTCATTAACTTCTAAGATGCAAACCATGTTGAATGAATCAACCATCAAAATCAGTATTCACACTCAGGACGACTCGCACATTCTAAAAATAGGCCAATCTTTAGATGATATTGTATAAGAAGATTTCACTTTTTTCCTCTGGGATCATAGCAATTATTTTGCTTAGTCCTATGTTGATATGCTCGGTATTGACCCAAACATTGTGGTCCACAATAACGTAACCATTCCTAATGCCAAACCCATGAAATGAAGATGTGAAAAATATATCCATGCATTTCCCTTCTTGTAAAAGAAGAACTCCAATGCCTTATTTCAGTTTCCTTCATCTTACTAATTGATTATCCCCAATGGATCTCTAACATCATTCTTATCACAAAAGTAACATGGGAACTCTACATTTTCATGGATTTTCATGACCTTAACTTATCTTTCCCCAAAGATGAATTTCCTCTACCTAGTATTGACCAACTAGTTGACCTCACCACTGGCCATTAAATATTATCACTCATGGATTGTTTCTTTGGCCTTAAAAATGTTGGTGCTACATATCACCGGGATATGACTTATATCTTTCATGACATTATGTATTGCATATTGGAAGATTACATTGATGATCTTCTTGCCAAATCCAAACATTTGGTTGAACACCTTATAATCCTTAAGGTCATCTTTGATTGTCTCATCAAATATTATGTTCACCTTTAGCCTAAGAAGTGTGTCTTCATTGTTCTCTATGGAAAGCTCCTTGGTTTTATTGTTTCTTTGTGTGGAATTGAAGTTGATCTTGTTGGTACCCAAATTTGTTCTCCTTTTTAGTCTGAGCAGCATCAAAGATATGGCATGAAGCTTAAATACAGATAGATCATGATGTATGTCATTTTGTAGCTGGGGATGTGATCTAACTAGAACTTAGATTTGTGGAGAGATGGATAGCACTCAAATAGGACTTGATCTTATCCTAACTGTTTTAGGTTGTGCCTTTCAACCAAGGTAAGAGGACCTATTTTGTAACCCTCAAATGGTGAAGGAGATGAATATATCCCTCAATTTGTGTAAATAGTATGAAAAGGGCCTTGGGAAAATATGATCAACACTCCAAATATGACTTTCACAAGTTGTCACTTCCAGATTATGGAGATACTTTCAATGCAAGGCAAGGGTTACTAAAGACATTTTGAAATCCTGATCTATTCTACATACTTTAGCAAATGGATTTTGATCTTCTATGGGTATACAGGTCAAAACAAGGGTAGTATGGGGTAGGATTAGTTGTTTAGAATGATTTTTGGTGGGATATTGACAAGACAAACTTGACTATGCCAGATCTTTGACAACCTCTACAACATTTGAACAACTATCAAATAAAATGCTTCAAAACAGTTAGGATGTTCTTTCAACTAGAAGAGATACACAAATGGAGGCCCAAGTTTGCACTCTTCACACAATATTTGAGACCTCAACACAAAATCTTGAGTTAAAGGACTCAATTAAACATCAAAATCTCTAATCAAATCATGCCTAAGGTACCCCAAAGGCTTACAAGCAATATTTGTCAACAAATGAAGGTGAAGTGATTTTAAACTACTTATTTTCAATGCTAGATGAAAGCTCTTCTGACAAATAAAATTTAAAATGCCACTAAACTATCAATAAGGATGAGATTTGTGTGATTCCTAAAGATTTCAATGCAAGATTGCAACAAGACCAAGTAGAAGTGTTTGCAAACATTTAAAAATGATAACAGACATCATATTGCCCAAAATAACATAGATTAATTCAAAAGCTTGTTAGATTCATTAGTAGGGGAGAGTTTTAGGAACAATCTTAGAGCTGTGTGATGGTTATACACTTGTAACCAACTCAACATGAATGAAGATCTAACACAAAAGACATTAACCAGGTTTTTTGGAGGGTTTCTCAGAAGATGAGCTTCTCTCAAAATTTTCTCGTGATTTTCAATTTCTCAACCCTTTGCATGTCTCAAAACATGCATTATATATCTCTCTATTACATTTGATCCTTCTTTCCCAAGAAAAGAATATGCAAGCATCAAGTTTGTTACAAAATTCCATCATGATTCGCAGATAGGGATGTTTAACATATTTGCAACAAAAGTTTCCAGGTGTTTCGAAAAAAGGTGAATCATTGAAAAATTTGCATCATTATCCATTGTGGAGGCACATTTTTCATCTTCAAAGCATGCATACCCCCTTCCTTTCATTATTTCATCCTTATCCCTCCAAAATTTGACTCTGTAACTTTTGGATTTGATATTTCACATTTTTGGACGGGTTAGGGCAAAAATTTATTCCAAAAACATCTCTGATCTTCAAATTGATCCTCAAAACCAATTACATTGGTCCTTGCAGGCACAAATGACATGAATTTGCCAAAAATTTGATCAAAATCGATGTAAAAAACACATTTCCACACTTCTGGTGCAAAAATAGCGGTGAAACTAAAAATGCATAGTTATTGTTGATCTTCCTTTATCCCTTCAATCTAGGCCCTCCACGTGTCACAATGTGATTGGAAATGGGTTTGGGATCACTTTTTGACATTTTAACATTTTTGAAAAAATGTAAAAATTTGACATTTTCTCTCCCCCTCCGCCCTTGAGATTTGGCTGACATGTGTCCCAAGGTGGGTCCCATCAGAATCACGGCTCAATTCTACACATTTCCACCTTTTTTGGAAAAAGGAATTTTTTTCACAATTATCTCCCAGACTGCACCTCTACTTCTATCCTTGACACGTGGTGATAGTTGCTTTGCTATGGGGCCATAACTCCCTTTTTTGCTTCGTACTTCACAAAATTTCAAAGTTTTCAAAACTCATCGGTAGCCTACACTCCCCTCTGCCATTTCTTTTGACACGTGTCTCCCTCTAATTCATTACGGAGCCATGCTTCAAATTATCACTTTAACTCATTTTTCCAAAAAGGCAACATTTCCCTTTTTCTCGGCAGCCCACACTCCCTTTCCCCCGATCCTATCATGTGTCCTCTCCGATTATCCGAGCATGACCCATGCAGCCTTTTTCACAAAATTTTTCCCTTTTACCAAAAAGAAAAAAATTCTAAGTCCTCCACCAGCCTTCCATCCCACTTTTGATGAAAACATGACATGTGCCCACCTCTGATTCACTAAGGGCCTACACTTTGAAGCCACCACGTGTTACATTCTATTTTGTTGCGAGCCTATGCTCTGAAGTCACCATGTGTTCCGTTCTGATTCGTTGTGGTCCTTAGGAATTTTATTTATACTTTAACTCATTTTTCCAAAATGCCTTAAGGCACAAAAAGACCTGTCCATCCGCCTTCACTCTGCTTGCGACACGTGTACCTCCTCTGGGGCCTGTGAAGTTACAGGGGCAACTTGCACTTTTTCCAAAACACAAAAAATGTTAAGTTTTTCGAGCAGACCCACTGAACCTTGTCTAATCACAAATGGCCATGTAGGAGAAGTGTTTGAGCTAAAATTTGACGGGAAAAGGATGCCCGTATGACCGTCAAAAATGCAAAAATTACCAATGATGCCCTAGAATGCCAAAGATGAATTTGATGGGAAAATGATGCCCGTTTGACCGCCAAACACAAAAAATGCCAGGGATGCCCAAAATCAATTTTTTCCTCATGGGTGAAGAATTTTTCGATCAAAAGACAAATGGAAAGTGTTTTTAGGAAATTTATGACCATGGCAAGGGATTTTGAGGGAAAATAAGTATAAAATGAAAAATATTGAGCTCCAAAGGCCAGGAAAACATGGGAAAAATGGTAGAGGCATTTGAACGAGAAAAATTAGGGCAAGGTAATGAGTTTGCAAACAATCCAATGCACAATAATGGAACTACAACTTCACATCATTGATTTCATGAGGAAAAAAATTTCAGAGCACAAAGAGCAAAGGGGAAACATGGAAAAATGGCAGAGGATCAAAATGGGCACCAACATCGGCTCCTGCTCGAGGATGGGCACTCCCAGTGAGTGCCACAAGAACAAAAGTAGACCAAGTGCCAAAATAATCCATTGGGAAAATGGATTCATGAGCCAAATCCACCAAAAACTAGCTAAGAAACCGACAAAAAAGGCTACCACACACCAAGGCAAACCACGAACCAGACAAAACACCAAAAACAGAGCAAAAGCCAAACACTATACACTATACAAGTTGGTAAGAAAACCTTGATTCAAAGAAAAAAATCAAGGGGAAACCCCAAATGTCCTCCATGCTGGATATGACCATGCCAAGAGGTTCTGATATGTTTTTAGCAACTGGAAATATACCTCTTTTTCTTCTTTGTTTAATTTGTAAACCATCCAGTTTCTTTGAAGCTCCTCCATTGTGTTCAGGTCAAACCTTTTAACATTTTTCAAGGCTGAATCAAGGACCAAATTTCCAGAAAAATAGCATACTTAGGAGATATGTTTTCAACAACTTCATACTCCCTGAAATCCACAAAACTCACAAAGTGATCAGTACTAGCATCTACCTGCAAAAATTCATAAGATGTATTGTTTGGGTCTTCAATAAGGTACATCATCTTTTTCTCTCCATATAACTTTACTAAGTTTCCTTTAATGGGGATAGTGGCATAAGACATGTCCATTTGGACACTCCCACCAACACTTGTAGCCCATTTCCTTGATAATAACATACCCCATTTGGCAGGGCAATCAACAATCACAACATCCAATTTTAAATTCCTCCCAGGATAAGATGCAAGTTGCACCACCAGATATTTGACACACCCAACAACTAGCACTTCTCTTGAGTCCATGGCAGTACACTTTCCATAGGCTATTGTCACTTTGATTCCCAATTCATTCATGACCTCCAAAGGCATGACATTACATGATGCCCTGAGTCAAACATACAGTTATGTAACAGCTTGTCTTTGATAACCAAGGTAGTGAAAAATGGATCCATGTTCAGCTGAGATTTAACCAAAGAAGTTCCTAAGTAAACCTCAGGTGGTTCCCCCAACTCTTCCAACACTTGTGGCTGTTCCAATTCTGCAATGGTAATAGGAATCCCAACCTTATTTCCAACTCTGCCTTGGGTACTCTCTTCCTCTCTAAATCCTAAATATTCAAAATCCCTCTTCTTGTGCTCAGGAATCCTAAGCAACTCAACAATTGGGACAAGAATCTTGATCTGACTCAAGACTTGGGCAATATCATATGGAGCATTCTTGGGTAAAGAAGCACTAGGGGAAAGATTGGCAAATTCATCAAATGGTATGGAATTCTTTTCAGTTTGGGCATGAGAAGGATCATAAGTTTTTCTTGGGGGAATAGGGCCTTTACCAGGTGTATTTTTCTTTGGAGTTTCTTTAGTAAGCAATGGAAATTTTGACTTGGCTTGTTGCCCCTTGGCAGCTTTACTTCTGGTATTGTGCTCCTTCTCTTAGGCAACTACAACATTCATAAGCATTTCTTATCCTCCTCTAAAGAGACCCCTCCATCATATTTCTTAATCATCAACACCCTCAAGTATTCAAAATCATTATTGAGCAGCTCAAAGACTTGTACATTATTAATTTATAAAATGTGAGAAGGAGGAAGAAGATGTACCCATTGGATACAATCCCAAAAAATAGTAACAATCCTAAAACTTATGACATCCATTGAAGTTGCTCCCATTGATGAACTTGTAGGGATCTCCATCATGAAAGCATCATCATCAATTTCATCATCAACTTCCTCTTCAATTTTTGATTTGTTCCACATGGAGGATGGGTCAGAAAACCCTGTCACACCAGTCAATCTGATTTGCATCATCAATAACAACCACCTTAGTAGTTAGGGGATCAGGTAACACTTTATTTTCCTTGGCCTAAGATTGCCTATTTCCAAATCCAATAGGCCCTTTACCTTTGTCATCAAATATCTGATCACCCCTAGGATGATTGGAAAATCTGTCATGGTTTTGTGCTTTTTGTTGACCTTGTGAAGTCTGTCAATTCCTTTCTCTACCAGCTAACTTTTATGAGATTTCTTTGATAGCCCCTGCCAAAGTTTTCACCACTTCCTCCAAGTCTACACTCTTTCTTGCTTGAGGCTTGTCAGGGTTTATCAATTTTACACCATCTCTCTTGAGAGGTTTCCCAATTGCTTTGATATTGTTTTCAATCTGCAGTGCCATGGTGAAGGCCTACCTCAAATTAGTAGGGTTCTTGTCTCTTAGGTAATAGGTTTCCTTCTTATCAAATGCATCTACATATTTTATCAAGCATGACTAATCACATGGTCTCAAATTAACAGTAGCCTTCTCAAATTTTTGTTAAACCTTGTGTTGAAGTCATGAACTGATTCATTGGGGTTCTTCTTGATATTTTCAAATTTAGACAAGAGAAATCTAGGATCAGTCTTGTCACCATATTGCAATCTAAATGTATTATTCATTTCAGTCCATGAATCAATACAATTATCAAGCAGAGCCTTGTACCAATCCCTTGCATCCTCTTCTAGTGTATGAATGAACAATTTAATATACACATCTTCATGCTCAATCTCAAAGTCCTCCATCATGTTAACAAAAAGTTTTAGGTGCTGATCACTTGTTATGGCATTATTCCCTTGGAAATTTGGTAATCTACTTCTAACATCCTGAGGCACAACATTAGGATAACCAACCATTCATCTAAAGTTTATAGGAACAAAGGTGTTAACAACAAATGGAGGTCTAGGCTGAGCCATATTATTTTGAGGTGGTAATCTTGGAGGAGAAATAGAATGATGAGGAATGAGAGGTATTTGGGGCTCAAGAATGTGGTTCACAAGATTGGTATTCTCTAGGTGTTGATTTTCTTGGAAAGTTTTATTTGAATTGAAGCACACAGTGCTATTTGAAAAAGGAACTCACCAGATACGTAGAAGGACCTTCACTAGTTGAGGTAAACAAGTTATAGACACTAAAATTAGGTCACACTCCCCTTTGGTCCCTTGAAAAATAAGCACCCTTCATCACATTCACCTAGCCATGGCCCCCTTCACCTCACTAATATTAATTTAATTAATTTAATTAAATTAATTCATTATCCTCACCATATTTATTATTTAAATATCTTAATTTAAATAATATCCACACATACACTTCACCTAGACACTTCATTAAGCCAACTCACCCTAAGACCTATTCTTAGTAAGTTTCCATAACTAACTAAGACTTACCAAAACCCTAAAAATCAATGCCTACATTCTCTCTAACCACATTCCCACATGCTTACAAGAAGCTTCCAGTTTAATCCACGAGTTAACAACACGAGATCCGAGAAAATCAAGAGGATCTCCTACTTTAGTAAACCCCGAATTCCCACCTTGACCGATGCCGGTTAGCCTTAACCACCGTCGTTAGCCCGAACTACCATTGGTTACCCTTTTAACCCCCAAAACAACCTTATTTTCAAGGTTGACAAAGATTGGAAAAATTTGGCAAACATTGAGATCTTCCTAAGAGATATCGCATCTTCTGAGATCGAATTGCAGCGAGAACACAAATGTAAGGAAGAAGATCAAGTATTTTCTCCTACACAGCCACCCCAGCAATGATGTGATCTAACCAAGTAAAGAGGAATGCACATGCAACCCATGCAGAAGCTCTCCTACAATTGGTGATCACTTGCAACCTTCAACCTCTTACCAGCACCCCCATCCCTCACTCACAGGTGTCCAGGACCAGAATCCAAGTAAGTAAAACATTCTACTTCTCTGGTTCACTTCATTTTGTCATTATATTATCACCTATTGTTTACCTAGCCACCCATTTACCTCCTTCAACATTCCCCCTCCATATACCCATTAAAACCTTGCCAAATCCCTCCCAAATCACCCAATACCTCATCTCGACCAACCAAAATCCTTTGTACAATCACAAAGGAGACCCCAAGCCCATTCTGTGGCATCCCCAGAACTCCACAGTAACCGGCACCAGTTACGCCTAACCACCGTTGGTCACCCTTAACCAGCATTGGTTACTATATGTGCTCATACAACCTAGAATAGGGATCTATCCACCTAATTTTACATCCCCTTAATCACTTGTGACCTACCTGAGACTTTTGTCAGACCTACAGAGACCCAGAACCAACTATTTGACCTTCAGATCCTATTCTAACCTAGCCTATTAGATTAGATATTTATTATTGTGTTTTAAGTGAGATACCTAAATCATTTCAAATTACAATAGGATTTACTTCATTTCCCACATTAAATTATTTAAAACAATGGACTGACAACCGTTAAGGAAGTATCACACTTCCTAGATCTAGCACACACTAGGAAGTTCACTGCACATATTGTTTAACTCTTTTTGGTTATCTTTCTTTCATTACAGGTAGTTCCTCCTAGCCAAAAGGAAGCTCTCATGATCAGTGTGGATTCAGAATTCATACACGTGCAACAACCCATCAACTAACATTAAAATAGGTATTCCTCCTATGCTTGTTACCCTATCTGTTTTGTCAATACTTCAAATAAACGTCAAAGAATCAGGTGAAACATTTTGGCATGCCCGATGGGACCCATTTGGGGTTCCTTACATTTTATTCAGTCCTAGGAAAAGTTTTGTGTTTGTTTCCCTTCTGAAAAGCATACACATTGATTTTCATCCTTGGTAACCTATCTTTTCTTTCTATTTGCTCTAAAAGAAATATTTCTCTTGGTGTAATTAAAAAGAACCATTTCTTCATGTTTTCTACATTATAGTGAAAGAGCATCCCTCTTAATCTTCATATTTTTGTGTCATCCAACTTCACACTTCAATTTGGGCTTTAAAATAAGTGCATTGCATTCTGATTTATCACATTAGCTCACATTAATTGTGGGCAACCTATACGTTGGAAGTCATGACTAGATGATGGTTGAAAAATGAACCGTAGAAAGCACTTTCTTTCTCTTTCTCTCTCTTTGAGTCTTACCAAACCTCACAAAAATTGAAAATACACACATTCTTAAACAACATCTTACCTAGAATAAGTTGTAGGTGATCACACAATAATGGCACGGTGAGCACCCGACTCATTTGCTCTATCAAGTCATACTTCAGAGCGAGGTCCGCCCCCACCATAACATAACTGAAACCTCACCTTTTAGATCTCCTTCTTCATAGGAAGCCATCCTCACAAAAAAACTCTATTTCATCAGTTCATGTGTTAGTCCTTAAATAGCATAAGCTCAATAAACATAATAGAAAAGGCACTCCTAGGATCACATTTTTCTTAATGTTTCTGCTTGACTTGTGTTTTGAGGTGAAAGAGCACGTTCTTCATTTTTTTTCTTGTTCATCCTTACATGCTCCTCATCATAGCGGGTGTATTACGGCTTCACCTAAGTGTGCCTAGACCATATTATCATCATTCTCAAAATTTTGGGTCTGATTCCACATTAGATTTTAATTCACAACCACTATTCTTTCATTACTGTTTCAATTTAATAGTAACCATCATCGGTTATACCCAAACGACGTTGGTTCAAGGTCCTTTTGTTAACCTACCGAAATGGACATTTTTATTCATCTTCTTCATCTTTTTACAATCCTTGTCACTTCCATCATTCCCATTGACATTGTAAAACTCATCAGATTTGGCATACCTGTTAGATTTGACCTCCTACCTTGTTTTTCACTCACTATCCATTTTCTATAGTGACCGACAGCGGTTACCCCTAACCGACATCGATTTTTCCTAACCGGCATCGATTATCCTGTTTCATTTCCCAACCCACATTTGGTACCTAATACACTTTTTACCGTTGGATTCACATATTCCTGCTGATTTTCTATGTCATTTACAGAGAAGAGGCTCTACTTGATCAGTACTGGTTCAAATGGTACTGACCCAAAAACAAGCAAGCAAACTCATATTTCACGTCGAGTTGTCAACCACTCCCACCTAGTCCTTCACTACCTTCCCTTTTATCACCATCCATGGATCCCATCCAACCTATCACTATCGCTACCGGAGATGAGGAGTTCGCATGACTCCTTGACCAAAACCCTGCCACTTTGCGGCT
The DNA here is from genome assembly GCA_018340775.1 of Taxus wallichiana var. yunnanensis. Lineage (NCBI taxonomy): Eukaryota > Viridiplantae > Streptophyta > Pinopsida > Cupressales > Taxaceae > Taxus > Taxus wallichiana. Next base: position 842,336,593 of record CM031239.1, read on the forward strand.
TTACCTTTCCCATTCATCTACTTGAGATACCTCAGGTCAGTTGATATACGACATGCCCATATCTATCCCCCTGACTCTCACTCCCACTCCTGCATCAGACCCATCTGGCTCTATGTTTCCCGCATCTACCTTACCCCCATTCATTTCATAGCTAGGTCATATACCTGTTATGACCGCCGTGTCTGCCACCTCTGTGGCACCTACCACATCCACCATACCCTCGAAAACTACCCACAACGCAACCTCATCTACCCCTAATGTCTCACACATACCCGTAGCTATACTGCCACCTCCTGTGTTGATGACCCCTACCCCTTTTCGAGAATGTGGTCCTTTCCATTCCACAACCATTAGCCCCATTACCACTAGGGTTACCATGACCCTTCCACCTCCATATACATACTATCACCCGCCTCCCATTTCATCTATTATTCCCTTCGTGTACATACCCCTATTTCACTACCTTCTTCTCAATCAACCAACATGGCGGTACCATACACCTGGAGTGCCACCCTCTTTATATGCCCAAACCAACCCCTCACACTACGGGAGGCCCCCAATCATCACCCAACACCGATGACATAATAAAATTGATGTTGGACAAGATGTAGACATTGGAGGCATCGGTTTCGACTCCCATAACACTCTCGCCTATGATGAGATTTGCAACGAACCCATCCACCCATCCATTTCTATCTCGCCCATATCCGATGCATTGGGAAATGCCTAAATTCAATTGTTTTAATAGCAAAGAAGACCCGCAACAGCATTTACAGTTGTTCCAACATGGGTGTTATTTGATCTCTCATGATGATGCCTTGCTCTTGAGAACCTTTCCCATGTCTCCGATGGACCTACATTACATTGGTATAGTGGGTTACCTAGACACTCTATATTCTCATTCAATTAGGTAGCCCAAGCCTTCTTAGATCATTTCTTTATCAATATTTGTTATCCCGTGAAATTGGCAAGGGTAATTTTATGGGTAACCATACCAAAAAATTTTGTTCGGTCCTCGTCGGGGACCCTCCACGCTCGAAATGTTGCAAAAACCCTTTTCCAAGAAATCGGTTTTCGAACTTAGCCTTTTTAGGTCTTTTTGTCGGGCGCACCTAATGTCTATGCAACATAGAGTAAGCATGCGCCCCCTTCAAATCCTTTGGCACATGGTTTGAAGTTATTTCCAAAGCGCACTTATTTCCATGTTGACAACACTTTTGGTGCGCCAAGGGCACACATAACTTCATGTTAACATGTGTTTTGATGCGCCAAAGGGCGCAAGCTTTCCCGTGTCGACAGGCATTTTGATGCGCCACTTCAAAAAGTGGTTGGCACATTTATTACAACTTTTCCTATATATAGGCGCATCCGCCCTGTCACTTTCACCAGTCAGAAAACACGTGATTATTCTTTTCCTCTCGCACTGTCACAAGACACTGTCATTCTCGTATCGCGTCGTGGACCCAGTTTCACCTCTCACATTATATATATTTCTGGTAAGTGGTCCTTATTGCTCTTGTGTTTTGTGTTTTGGTTATTGGCTGTTTGTTTATGGGGTTGGATAAAATAGATCTGTGAAACCATGAAACCTCCCTTTGCTGTTTTTGCTGTCCTCCCCCATGCACTTCTCCCTCTTTCCAGATCTGCTGGTAAAGAGGGCTCTGCCTTTGAAAAAATTGCTAGGTTCTCTTTGTTTTAGCCCGTTCATCATCCAAGGGACCCTGCAGAAGAGACTTTAACACATGTAACCCCTCCAGAGGAAGAACAAAGACTTAAAAATTGATAGACTACTTTTTTCCTCTTTGGCGCAGTCACCACCTTTGCAACACGAAGTACAGTCACGCCAACAACGCATCCACCATGCCTATTGCATAAAAAACAGTTGCGCCCTCAAAGCACACTTTCCTTGCTTGTTACACCTGCTAACCCTGTGCCCTCTTGGCACACCAAACTCATATGTAACATTGAAAAAACTTGCGCCATTGGCACACCTTGCATCCATGCAACACCAACCTTATTTGCGCCAAGTACAAAACTGTTAATGGTGTAGGCGCATCCCTTATTACAGAAACATCATGTCATGTAGACCTTCCATGCACCGTGCCAAGTTCCCCTGTGGCGCACGAAAAAATGATGTTACACGCATTAAACCTGCGCCTTTGGCGCATCTTGTACCCATGTAACATGAAAAATATCAGCGCCCGTTATAAAATGCATATATATGGTGTAGGCACACTTCCGCTTGCAACACCAAAAATGTCATCTGCAGTGTCCATGCACCGCACACTTTGGCACCGATTTATCCCGCAGACACCCCTTTTCTGTGTGCCATACTATTTAACCCTGCAACCTACGGTGATTCATGCGCCTGCGCCCGAGGCCTTAAAATTACTAACTCTTCCTTCTGACAACGCTTTAATGGAAGATCAAACAACTAATATGACTTTCCTACGTTGGGTTTCACTTCTTCTTCTTGCAGATCAGCAACTGAGTTCAGGACTACATATGTCAACATCAAGAAAGAGACCTACCAAGTGTAAGGGCAAAGCCAAGCTCACAGAGGAAGAAATGAAGTACAAATATCAGAGGGTCAGGATGCCTGAATCCCAGGCAGAGTGTGACCTAGACATAAGAGACTCAGAACTTGGTCACATTGATATGGAGGATTTCTAGGCTAGAACCAGAAGGGTCACAGGAAGTTCGTGGATGGACAAACTGATAGGTAGTGGACTGCATTTTGCTGGAGGGATCCCAGTTAGTGTTGTGAACAATGAGTTCATGATGGTAGTATCCCGCTACTACAACAAAGACACAAGATGCATCCAGAATGAGAAGGGTGAGGTCATGATCAACCTCACTGCCCGACACTTCGAAATAATGCTCGGCATCCCTCACCACCGGCACTTTGTGGCCGTAAGCCAGGAAGATTACACCAAGGCTTGGGAAGATAATGAGGATCAGTGTATGCAGTTGATGAATGAGGTATACCTGAAAAACAAGAAGGTGGTGACCAGATGGCCACAAGTCATTCATCGCAGCGATTTCTCAGAGGAACTCAGTGATACAATCACATTCCTAAGTAGAGTATTTGGGCTTCCTGATGCCCACTACTTTCACAAATGGATGCTTAGATACCTGGAGATAATGAACAAAAATCTGCCAAATCAATGCTTCGAGTGGGCAGAGATCATAAGCAAAGCACCATATCTCGAGCAGCTCCAACAACTTACCACAACAGGGAGGTTCTACATGAACTCCTACGTAGTTTATCTTTGCGGCCTTAGAAAGAGATTATCCGGCCTTAATGCGGTGCGGGCTTTGGCTCCAAGTCAAAATATATGAATACTATCCATAAATAAAGATGGAAAATAGTATCCCCGGTTACTAAAGATTAACGATGCCTTATTCTACGGCATCGCGTCTACCTTTGAGGCCAAACATGACTCACGGTCGCACGACCAAGAGCATTGTTGCAGCTAAAGAGAAATGGGGAGACTTGTTCACACAATTCCCCACCTTTACCTATCTAAGGGCAGCCAAATTCTTGGGGAACCAACCAAATTTTGAGATACACCAGCCCCAAGTTGATCCTGTTGGAGTTGTCAAGACAACTTATAACCTACCACGAGAAGTGCCTAAAGAGAAAGAAGGGTGGAACTCCTTTCCCCCTCACAGTGGGCAGGTATACTTGTCTCTCTCACCACAAAGCATGGGATATGTTTGCAGAACTGGAGCTACTAAATTTAAAGCACAACTTCTCGGCAAGGCCCACTTTCAACCCAAGGAATTACCTACCCAGAGCCAAACTTGATCCAATCCACGTTCCACAGATCGAGGATATTTATATCAACCTATATCATGAGGTCGAGCTCAGGAGGAAAGACCATTCCCGCTTGGCCTTGGCTGAAATCATCCAGTACGGCGTGGCCATCGTCCCAAAAGGTTATCAAACTACTGATCAAGAAGTTGATCAAGTATATCTTGACACGGGTGGGGATGACTGGCCTTTCGCTATAATTGACAGAACCAAAGCACCTCAAACAATAGAGGAAAGGGTCAAAGAAAATCTACAAAGAAAAGAGCACTAGTGCAGGATGAATGGTCTCATCTACCTCGGAGTTGATTTCACCACTTCTCCATTGGGAAACACACCTTCCAGGTCAAAATAGCTGCCAAAGAGCAAAGGGAAAGACAAAGAGGGTGAGTCAAGCTCCACCCAAGAGGAAGCTCCTGAAAGTCCTCCTTTCACTTCACAAGAATGGGTTGTAATCCCAGAAATCCTGGAGAAAGAAGCAGCGGAAGATGTTCCGATAGGCACATCCACTCAGGATGTTGCCACTACTGTAACCATTGAGGTCCCTTCTATCCCTTCTCCCTCTCCTCCTTCCCCTCCTCAGGTGACCCAAGTGACCATTCCTTTGGTTGTATCCTCTCCCCCGTCTTCTGCTATTCCCCCTTCCTCATCGTCCATCTTCTCTTCTCTCGCGGAGCTGTCCCCCACCATTTCTTCCCTCATCTCTCATCTCCCTTCCTTTCCCATGTCTACCTCCCCTGCAGTACCTCTTCCTCCCATGAGCACTTCCTCGGCCTCCCTCTCAATACCACCTCCAAGAGTCTCCGTACGATGGAAAAGTGACATGCGAGGATGATAATCGCAAGTGACCTTCCCCCGCACAAAATTGGTGAACACGACGTGAAACAAACAAAATTAGTGAAGCTGACGTGAACTTCCTACTTTCTAGTTCGAGTCATAGTATCACGTGTTCTTCCAAGTTTAGTATAATTTTCATCTTCTCCACCTCATTGGCTTTCACCTTCGCTCCTTCCCATTATTCTACGGGTATTCATATACCCCGAATATGTCGGGATTCGATGCATATGGTAGACCCCTCTTGGGTCTTGAGGCATACTACGCCCAACATAATAGACAATCATCACCCTCGCTCTCAGGGTGGGGCGACAACTATTCAACTAGTCGGGGTTGTCAACTCAAACTCCAAGGATCGATATAGCTCACCCTTCCAAACAGAGGAGTTGGAACAACTCACTCAAACGCAACAAACAAAGCCTCGTGCTCAAAAATATGACGTTCACCTGGAGAATGGTTCATCTCCTCAGTACTACTTAGACCAAAAATTAGTAGAAAATCGACTCATACCAAGGTTTAGACAATGAATATTCGATACGTTATGCCAGAACGACCAACGTTCTCGAGGTATGTATCCCACCGTAGGAGGTTTACAACCACAACCCAAGGTCTCTTTTCAAGAAAATACCTCTATGCCACCGCATATAGGAAATACTCTCGAAGAGAAACTTGACAAGATAGTGATCGGTTCATAGCGAGGATATCACATGCCTATACAAAACCATGGTATACAACAAATGCCACCAAGGTAGAATATCGTAACTTCACCAAATGAATTCATTTCAACTCTAATAGAAAAGGCTAGAGGGTTAGAACTTGCCAAGCAAGTCGAAATTCACATTTCATGCAAGCATGGAGTTCTAATCCTCCACACCAACCTAGCCAAGTGGATCTCCTCACAGGAGTAGGCACGTTAGGCATGACTCCATAGTATTCACAACAAATGCCAACTAGACCCACCATCTCTAGCACTATTCCTCCTGATCTAGTACAGAACAATCCATTCTTGGATAGTACCCCGTCATACTTAAACATATACTCCAAATCACCACAAGGGGATATGTTCTCCTCTCCCGGAATTTTTTTCAAACACAGGGGATTCCTTATGCCCCTGCCAATGCATACGCTGCATCTTATCAACAATCCATCCCACCACCACTCCCTCAACAAGCGCCATCAATGGTCAAAACATATGCGATAGGGACTTACTCAGAATATTTGAAAGAACCCTTGGATTTCACCATACGAAGCGTCATGCTTCCAAGACCTCTTCCTGATTTTCCCAAATACAAAGGAGAGGGAGATCCAAATGCGCATATCAAAGCTTACACTACAGCCATTCAAGAACTACTCCCATGGGATGGGGTTATTGCTAAAATATTCCCAAAAACCTTGGAAGGCATCGCTCTTGATTGGTATTATAGAATACCTGAGGATTCCATCCATTCATTCAAACAACTCATTTCAGAGTTCATCAAGGCCTTTGACATGAACAAACTATTAAGGATAGGAATCAGGGAATTCTTGCACATTAAACAAGAACACAATGAATCTGTTGCACATTTCATCCAGAGGTGGTGTACAGTTCTTTATTCTTCGGCAAGTGCTCCAAATATGGATCAGATGGAACTATGTGATTTATTCCTTTATTCTCTTAGGAGAGAGGTGAAGGAAGAAGTTCAGAAGTTCCCACTAAGAACTTACAATGAAGTACTTGAGAGTGCTCTTGAATAGATCAAGCAACGATAGATAGTGGTTGTAAGACATATGGAACAAATGGAAAATTAATCAATCCTAATTAAAACACTATGACCTATCCTAATCTTTGGGAATACCGATCAAGGACCCAAGATACTTAATGAAAAGCGTGGGGTTACAACAGATGGAGTCACTGATCAAGTCAAAGGACCAAATGTTGTGAACACCCCGACACCTACTAATAATCAACGCAATATAACTTCACTCTAGCGATCAATACGGTGGATTCTAATCATCCTCCACAATAGAAAATCCAGTCACAAGGCCTTGCTCGGGGCCCAGATGGATATCAAAACCAAAGCCAAAGGACACAACCTCAAAATTTCAACTATAACAACCAACAGCCCAATCAGAACTTTGGGCCACAACAGGATTCAAACCAACGACCACAAAACTATAATCCCAATCTATATTGTGGTTTCCACAAAATCAGGGGTCATGATACTAGGAATTTCCATGATGCAACAAATTCTTACAAAGCATCTACCGAAGAGCAAAAACAACTCTTTGTAGATATGTTTCGGAAAATCCTACACCGCCACTTGGTATGGGATCGGTTTCCACTCAAAATGCACCTCTCGGGATCTTCAACAATCCTCTCCCAAATCATTCTAACAATAACAGGTTAGATCCAAATGGGACAAACAAAGGTGTCATAATAAGAAATAACAATCAAGATGCCTCAACTCCTGACAACTCTCGAATTTCTCCTAACCTAGGTTCAAACGGTAATACAAAAATCTTAGGATTAGTTGAGTTAGAGGTTGAGTGTGAAATTAATGCAACAACTCGAGACAAAGGACTATGTTTCACAACCCCTACCCAATATTTTTTGTGCACGAGATGAAGTTCCTACAATAGCAAGACCAGTAGGATCCTATGATTTAATATCAGATTTGAACAAGACCTTTTCTCACATTTCATTCCTAGATTTGTTGAAAAATTCACCCACGCATCACTTTGCGTTGCTCAATGAATTAGGTCTTGGTCATCTAATCAACGTTACGCCACCACCCGAAATGCAAGTAAACCATGTAGACTTTGACGTCTACCCTCCAGGGTAGGAAGATAGGGATACTGAGTTTGTATTTAACATAAGCAAGATGCCAACAGACACTGAAATTTCACGTAGAGGTGATCCACCCTTGCACTTGCAGGTTTGGATTTACAACAACTACGTCAAGCGTGCAATGATTGACGATGGGGCAGCAGTTAACATAGTCCCCTTAAATTTTCTTCAAAAGCTAGGGTATGGAAAAACCAATTGCTCTACAACTCGAAATACACTAAGGGGCTATGATAGTCTTAAAGCCACCTCGGTTGGAACTATAATATTACCGGTCACCTTAGGACCAAAAACAATCCTCACTGAATTTTATATTATAGATCAGGAAACCAACTATAATATGATTCTTGGTCATCCATGGATACATCATAGGAAGGCAATCCCTTCCATGTTATTCCAAGAAGTAAGGTTTTTACACCTAGGAAAGGTCTTCATCACTAAAGGGGATCCTAAACCCTTTGATATATACTTAGAAAACCTCAAGAAAAAGAAAGGAGTCCATATAGAGCATGAATTTCCCATGAATCAATTAAACAAACCACCTCCAACAAAAAGTTAGTCCTGGTCACCCCAGACATTCCAAAGGTTGAATTTGTTGACCCAAAAATATACGAGGTGGCAAAGACAAATAAAAGTAAGTCAATTTATGTGGAAACAATCTCCACTAAAACCACAGCAGGAATTATGAAACTCTTGGAGAATGACGAGCCGATCTTTCTCCCATTCAAACCTCAGGGAATGGGTAGTCTTCCCAGTATAGCATCTCTTCCCTCCGAAGACCTAAATCTAGACATGAACATGATAGAATTAACAAACAAAGAAGGGCAATTTAAAATTGAAATGATGCCTATCAAAACCATCTCTAGGCACTGCCCTATCCTAAAGCCTAGTTTTGACCCATGCGCGTCTGAAGCTAAGTTTTCCCTATCCATGGGGCAAGACCTCATCATTAACACAATGCTCGATATAAGAGAAAAGGTCCAGCAACATAGTCATGCTCACCCACATGCCATCTCTCAAAAACATGACAAAGAGGCATGCAAACGCCTCTTTCAGAAAAATATTTTTAATAATGGGACATATACACCTCTGGGAAAGGGTTGTAAGTTCAAACCCAGAATGGTAGGCCCTCGTCAAGAGAGAGAAAAATTTGAGGATAATGGTTCTCTGCTGTGTACTTCTAGGGGTGAAGAATTCGATATTCATCAACTTTCTTCACCTTAGACATCATGACATATAGTTCCACCTGCATTTTCATATGTACATGGTTACAGTTGCATTACATATTCATTTAGATAGGTTCATTTTGTTCACTCGTTTCATAAATATTGTAGTCCAGGAACTTACTCTTAAGTAATATGTTACAAATTTCTGAAGATATTGGAAAAATTATTCAAATCACATCTCTTCAAACATCATCAAGTACTTTCAAATCTTCTCATCAAGTTCGACAGACAAACATTGACGGAAACCATACCAAGACCTGCATACTTGGCTTCGCTCTTTCTGTCTACTAGGTGAAGTTTTCCTTGCCTACGGTCTGTTCTAGAAGCTTCTTGGTGTCACATCTATCCCTCTTAAAATCTCTTGGAATGAAAGGATATCCCAAAGTCATAGATCAGAAATGTCAAAATCAAGTGAAATCAAAAGTGCCAAGTAAACAAAATATTTTATTTTACACACTTCTTTGCCCCATCAACCTTCGGTGATAAGCCCACATATCTTACTGTTGATGTGAGGTTGGGAAAGGAAAGAAGTGCCCTTACTCGTTTGTATGTTGCCTTTGGTGACAAAACCATGCTTCTTACTAGTTGCATGAGGCAGGGTGTGGGGGGTCCAGTCACACAAACTAACAAATCTTGGTATGCTAAAAACATAAGTCAAATTCGTTAAGAGAAGGCAAATATCCAAACATCCAAATTCCAAAGAGATCAAATCCTCAAAACCAGATTTTATCAACCAAAGGTTGCCATTTATGAATCTAAGTCTAAATAAACTGAAAAAGTAAGTGGTCCTTTAAGCTTGGTAGTAGTTCCGAGTAGGGTGGGTGTGTAGGTCCAAATTTGGTTCTTGTTCTTGTTTTGTCTGTCTCTCATCATTCCACTCAAATCAAACTCATACAACTTGTGCCCTTCCCAATTCTTGGTGTTGAGCCCTTGCATCTTACTAGTTGCATGGATTTGGGATTAGGGGCAAGTTCATCTCTTTATCGCTATATATTCATCACGTTTTGCCAACATAAGAAGAAATCACGAGACATTGTCTAAAGAGGCCAAAAGTTCAAAACTACAACATGTTCGTCATCACATATCAGCATTGCAAAAGCAAATAAAGTAAAAACATTATGTTTAACATTTGTTATCACTTGTCATCCATTACACACATTCTGAAAAGCATATGAAAATCGGGAATTCTAAACATCTAAGAGTACACACATGAATCAAATCAAGCCAACCCTATACAACGAATAACCGAGCCAAAAAGTGATATATGTACATATCACGGTGTGTCATAGCTTTTTACGATGTCATCGCACACTAGGTGCGGTCAAAATGCTTGCAATAAGCACAAAATACCAAAACAACGTACATGCCTCACAAAATGGAGACTAAGAAATAAAGGAACTCTACCTATCCGCCCTTTTGAGGCCCATTATGACTACTCTAGTTACAAATTTCTTAGGATTTCTTCTCAAAAGCATTCAAAAATAGCAAAAAGCTAAGCCTAACGCAAAATACCATTCCCAAGCTCATTCCAATTCAATCATACTCAAAAATGAAAAGAGTGATCACCGTGGACCCAAAGCTCAAAAATTACCAAATCGATACGCACAAATGAATAGGAAAATGAACTCATTTTGTAAATTTATGAAATTCTAACGTCGGGTTCACCACTTTTGTACGATGGAAAAGTGACATGCGACGATGATAATCAGCAAGTGACCTTCCCCGTACCCGACCTCTCGAGGTCGTGCCGAGACAGCCGGTGGTTTGTAATGCGGGTGACTTAGATGAAGCCACAGCCGAGATTATGCCCAATTTTCTATGATAGAAAAGCTACAAGTGAGGATGAGAATCGGCAAGCAACTTTCCTATGGGTAACCATGGGAGGATCAGTGACTAAGATCTGGTAGTGTGATCTCCTGGTAGATGAAAAGACAAAGGGGATATTTAGAGGCTATAAGCGGGTAGCATAAATTCCTTAGTGGTTTACCCTCCTAACTAGAATTTCGGTGTTAATCTAGTTATGAAGTCTCCGAATTAACTAAAACTAAAATAACAATTTATACTACTCTGCTGAAAGGGAAAATAATCTAAACAGAATATACAATTGAAACATTATAATTACAAGCAATAATTAAACTACTTTTATACTAAAACTAAACAAGTGAGATAACCCAGTGTGGTTATTCACCTGTGCAGATGTGTGAATCTAAATAAAAGACAACCAATTAAATTAATTGAAAACCTTCAATCCTACCTCAGAAGTGAGGAACAAATCATATTTTCTCATAAGCTATCATTCCCCACAGCTTCCCTGGAAATATTGAGAGCAAGATTAACTGAAATAAAATGATTCGCTACTTTATTTGATAATAACTTTGACGATTTAAACACGGAGTTTACTTGAGTAGAGGCAAATCCAATTTTGTTCTAGCTTGTCCCCTCGAGTGATCTCTTCATTCTTGCATGTTCACGTGAATCTAGAAAGAGTAGGAGTATAAAAAGCATCGCAAGAGAAGGCCTTTGGGATGGTAGTCACTTTGAAGTAAAAATGGCACGAAGCACAAGTAGGAGAGGGATAGGGCAAGTGAACTAGCTTGGCATATGAGATTCCTAAGCAGGTCATTATAGCAATGATGGAAAAATGATAAACAATGTACTCAAAAAATGAATAATAGCAGCTTCATAGAAATACAACTAAGTACAAGTAGGAGAGGGATGGCACAAGAGAACAGAGCTTGGCCTATATGATTCCTAGCAGGATCGTTGTCGGTGTACAAAGTGAGGCATAACTAAATATTCAGAATTCTAATCCATGCTAAAGATAAAATGATTCATAAAATAAATCTAGGACTGAGTATTGAAGACTGAAGCTCAAGAATGAAGACTCCAAACCAAAGAACCAAGACCATTTACTTGTAAACAAGCTACATATTTATAGCATTTGTAATGACTAGAAGGCAAGTTCAAATTGAACTCTCCCACCATTAAACAAAGATAAATTATTGTTCAGTGGCTAAAACATAAATACAAGCTTTAGTGGTAGAGAAATGCGGGTGAAAATTGAATTTTCACACTTGAAGCGATCGTCGAGCATTCTCGGAAAGCGCGTATAGGACCGCCGCCCCGCATGTGGTGATGATTATAGGACCACTGCCCTGGCCTGGGTGACGGTTCTAGGACCGCCGCCTTGGCTAGGTGACGGTTATAGGACCGCTGCCCTGGTAGGGAGGCGGTCCTGTAACTAACAACAAAAAACAAGGAAAAAGAGAGAAAAGGTTAGGACAAAACATGTAGAGGCTAGACAAGGATTTTTGGGATGCAAATGTATACTCAACGAGATTTCTGGATTCCGAACACCTTGTGAAGAGATCTTAATCATCATTGGGGTTTCGTAACCAATTTTTATCATACAATACATACAATTTTGGGTACGTATACGGTCTCCACGCATTTTCCTTCTACTCTGCACTGCTCCCTTTACTATTTCTGGTCCCTCTCCCATAAGTCTAGCATGGATCTCTCATCACCTAAGCCAACAAAAGAGGAAAGTTCCCATCACACCGATGGACTTCTCCATCATCCCATCAAAGGGGACCAAGAAGCAAAATCCTTTAACCCGCTTCTCTCAGTGTGTCAAGAGAGAGAGAGTAATGGAGATAGCATACCCTAATCCTTTAAAGGATAAAAAGGATCTGTCTTCGACAGTTACACAAGTTGACCCAAGTCACAATGGGGACATCTTCGAAAAGCCTTCAAGGAGAGGCCCTATCTGCAGTTGACGCCCTTTGCAAGAAGCTCCAGGAAGCAAAGGAAGAGAAAAGGCTGTTAAAGGAGAAAAATAAACATCTTCTCCACGCCTTGCAGAAAATGGGCAGTGCGCCTCCTACAACTGCCGCCGAAGCTCCTGAGCCTTTGAGCCAGGACAAGATTAATGAATATGCCAAAATCGGTGAGCAGGGCATGGCAGTTTCCACCTGGAGGAGCCAAATCCTCAAAGAAAGTGAGGGAGTGATCGCTAAGTTCACCGAATTATATCAGCATATCAATCGGGTGAACAGAGAGCTCCAGGCGATAGCAGGACCCATCTCCGAAGAGCTGGACCATGCCAAGATGCAAGCATGAGACCTTTCAGAAAATGCTCGACTATTCAGTCAAAGATCTGGTCAAGTTCGGTGTCTTTGGACACCCCAGAGCCCTCAACAAAATCCTTTCTACTCTGGATTATCAGGTTGATCAGCTGGAGTTTGTCCTGGAGAAGATTGATAAGATAAAGGAGGAAGCCCTAGATGTAATGCATCAAATGGAGCAGATTGTCCTGAGAATGTCTCCAGGTTTGCTCACTCCCTTTTGCCTTAAGAAAGGTAGAGGAAACTATTTGGATCTTCAAGGAGATCATTTCATAAGGGCTGGGACCAGAGGTCACTTTCGACACCGAATCCATCAACAACCTACTAACTTTTCGTGACTTCATCGGGTACCTGATAGAGGTAGAAAATGATTATTCCAAACTCCCAGAAAAGCTCACGGACGAGCGGGAGACTTGCGAAGCTATCAGTGATCGACACAAGGATCCTTCCCAGGATCAACTTCAACCCATGATCAGCAAGTTCATGGAGTACCGTGCCCAGTTCCACATCTCGTCGCCTGAGCAGCAACAAAAGCAGGATACTCCCTTTCAGCCACGGGACGACGATGAATAGTTTTCTTCTTCCCGACTTTCTCCTTGTAATTATCTAAAGTGTGTTGACATAAACGATGACATCATCCATGTTGCACCATGGGATGATGTCATCCACAAAGTTGTCAAAAAGTCAACAAATGACTTTAGAATCTCTTGTAAGATATTTTTGTAATTTAGTTGTTGGTTTGCTTTTGTCTTCTTTTCTTTTCTCCTTCAATATATACTTGAATACTTGTTGTATTCAAGGAGGTGGATATCTTTTAGATGAAAAATAGAAGTGAGGAGAAAAGGCTTTATACTTTTTGTAACAAAAGAAAACATTAATACAAATATTAAGACTTTGTGTTGAATATGTGTGTTATGTGCATCCGATCTTTCTTATGTCAGATCTGCGCGTTTATTTTGTTAGATCTATTTCTAATTTTTTTGTCATTTGTCCATCAAGTATTGCTTTGTTTGTCTATGAAAGTAGGTTCGCTCACTGTTTACTACCAACCCAAAACATAGACCCTCTGACCTTTCTACTTTGGAATTCATTTCTTTTCTCCCTTTAGATACATCTTCTTTCCTTTCTTTCCTTCATTCCTTTCTTTTCTTCATCGTGAATAGAACTAATCTACTGGGATGAGATCCCAAACCCCCGAAGGTAGAATATTGTGAGACTTGCACAAGATTCCTGTTGGTAGAATAGCAATAAACCAGTTTCACTTTGCTGACTCAAAGAGGGGCTATGCCCTGCACACTGTTGGCTCGTCTATCCATAGATCTCGATCTCATGATAGATTTTCAAACCAATAGTTTTTGGTGACTCACTGGGGATCAAATAGATCTATCAGATCTATGATGGTGGTGTGTTTAAAAAATCAGTGAAAATCAAAAAATCACTACCTGTTTGCAAATTTTAACTTTTGTTCAAAACCCAAAATTTTTGCAAAAGTGATCCAAACTGAAAATTTTCTTCAGGGATCCATAGATCGGGCCTAGTAGGAGATCTTTAGTTCGCTGAGTTTTTATAAAAATCTGTATTTTTCGTAGATCTGAGTTTTTGACAGTTTACCAAAATTTTCAAACTCTTCAAAAAGTCAACTCTAGATCCAAAAATCAGCTTACTAAGCTTTACCATTGTTTTATCCTCGTTGTTCTTTGTCATTAAACCACAATCGGTTTTCAAAAGAGGGATAAAATTTAAATATTTAGAAAAGTACATGCTGCTGGTTTTTGTCAGAAAAATCAGAAAATCAGCAAGTACAACCAAAAAGAGTTTTAAATCTGATCCACAATATTGCAGATCTGGAAGGTACACTGGCAGGTGAACCATTTACTCATAGCAGGAGAGCTTGCGGAGAAGTCAATCTTATCTTTGACCTGCTTCAAAGGCACAACTTCAGTATAACACCGGCTCGCTTCTCGTCACTAAGTTCAGCTGACCGGTCATCCAGGAGTGTCTCACCTCCACGAAGGAAGCATCTCTCATCAGGAACGTCTACATCACTTTGCAGTGCTTCGTTGCTCAATGGAACCACACTTCCAACTCACATCCTCTTTCCAGCTTTTCAAATGGCGGTGCCATGGGGAAATGCTATGGGCCCTTTGGCATTACCACATCCTGTTCACGCACTTCCACATGGAAACCGAAAGAATTTTCCCAAATTTGATGGGAGCGGAAACCAAAGCATAGATTCACACATATCTGCATTCATCATGTCATGCAGCATCCTAGATGTGACCTATGAAGATGTGTCAGGTTGCCTCTTCTTAGAAACTTTGTAAGGGCCCGCAATGGAATGGTTTCAGCATTTGCCGGTTGGATCTATTACTAGTTGGGCCACCTTGCGGGATGCTTTTGAAGACAGGTATAAGCCTTCTGAAGACGCATTCGTGTTACTTTCCAAGATCACTCACCTAAAGAAGGAGGCCAATGAAACTATGCGTGATTTTATCACCAGGTTCAATGCATTAATCAACCGTGTGCCTGTTGCCATGCTTCCAACACCGGAAAATCAAAAGTATTTCTTCATAAATGCTATGAGCTCGAAAGTAAGTTTCTTACTTCAGTAGAACAAGTATTTACCTTGCCTCTTGCCAGTGCTGCCATTCGGATATAGGACAACTTGCTAATATCTGGCGAATTGAAATGAGAGTCATCTAAGTTCAAAGCTGCAAATCCTTCTCGAGCCACTTAAATCGATCCGGCATTTGAAGATGGCAAATGAATTGCTCGCATTAAAGAAGCGATTAGCCCAAGCTTCCCCAATTCCTCATCTCGGGATATTCCACGAAGAACTTTTACTCCCAACAAGATCCCGTAGGCGCATCGCTACAACAGCTCCGCGGTTAGCGCTGAGGCTCCTCCGGTCAACGCTTTGGATGAAATCAAAGAAGAGGAACAAAATTACGAAGAACCTTCATCTCAAGACGAAGATGATCAAGATTTTGGTGAACCGATCGGTGACTCTACTATCGTATATGGAATTTGATGAGGAAGAATCTAACGAAGAAGAGGGTACCCAAGGATATATGTAAGCAGATAATCATATGTTGTTTTTACGCCATGAGGAAAAGAAGCAGAGGTCACTGCCAATGTGTAGAAAGAGAAGGCTATGTATTCCATGCCCCCAACTATTGCTAAAAGAGGTAATCCTCTTCCTGCTCAACCCCCTGTTAAGTCTTTTACAAAGAAATCTTTTCCTCCCATCTCTCCTCCAAATCAGCCTTCTTCTATTTCCATGAAGACCAAGTAACTTTACCCTACCATCGCGAAATGAAGGACTCATTCCTCCATCACACAACCCTTGGCCGCATTTGACATAATTGACCATGCTAAAAAGACCAAGATTCAAATGTCTGAAGCCGAGTACCTTCAGTCAAACCCCGAATAGCTTGTAAGGTTGACTGAATACATCCAAAGTCAGGCTGTCATGACTAATCAGGTTTCCCCAAAAGGAATCCTTTCCACCCCTCCTTCATCCCGCATAAATGTTGCCTCAACTTCAGCATCAGGTAAGATAGAACCTTTCTACCTCTCCCTCCTAATCAATGGCCACAAACTAAGCAACTGCATAATTGATTCTGGAGCTTCCGATAATGTCATGCTGGAAAAATTCACCCATGCTCTGGGCCTCACCCTTACCAAGCCTTTCGGTAGATGTTATTCCTTGGAAACCAAACAGGTTCCGCTGATCGGTCAAATCAAGGACACTCAGTTCGCATTTGCGGCGTTCCCAGAGAAAAGAGTAAAGATGACCGTCCTTGTTGCCGATATTCCGCAGCATATGGAATTCTACTAGGAAGGAGCTTTTGCGGTGAAGTTGGTGGGGAGATTCGTATGGACAGTCCAAGGCTAGAATCCCGTCAAAGGTGTAATGCAAACCTTGGAGCCTGAATCGCAAAAGAAGTACCTGGTTACTAACTCCGATGACCCCAAAGCCCAAATTCTCTTCAAATCATCAGGGATGGGAAACTATTTCTTGTCTACCAAGTCTGACAAGGGGGATGTCCTCGTCCAAGCAGAGGATCTTAACAAGAGCTAGACTTTGCAGTTCGACGGCAGTTGCGCGACTAGTGGGTGTGGCGCTGGTGCCGTGCTTATATCTCCCGAAGAGGAGATTATTCCTCTCTCTTTCAAGTTGCAGTTTTTCAACACGAATAATACTGCTGAGTATGAATCCCTACTACTTGGCATGCAAGCCACGAAGGAAAGAGGGATCAAAAATCTTAAGGTACAAGGTGATGCATAGCTGGTCATAAATCAAGTTAAGAGGATATACCAAGTGAAGAATGAAAGGCTCAGACATTACCGCAACACGGTGTGGGATAACATCGAGGAGTTTGATGCTTTTTCAATAAAATCCATCCCAAGAGCTTAGAATGACATGGCCGATTCATTGGCCATTTCAACATCCCTCATGCTCCCTCACCCCGGGTTTGAAAGCATGCACAAATATACCGTTGAGGTTGTTTTTGCCAAGCGTCTTTGGACAATTCTCAAGATTGGCAAGTATTCAACAATGACAACCAACTCATTGCCTTTCTAGAAAAGGTGAATTTTTTTAGTAAACTTCATTTTGAAGGATCCACTTTGCATGCCGTGAATCTATTACGGATCAAGACAAAGAATCAAAAGGGAACGATGGCATATGTCAGCTCAAAGGAAATAAAATCCTAAAAGGCCTGGTCTCCCTAGAGCGGTTGTTCGATAGGCATGATCACTTTGTTAAAAAGAAGAGGCGAGATGATCCTATTTCCTCCCCAGAAACCGAACCGGTCAATTTAGGTTCGGTAGAACATCTGCAGTTTGTGAACATTGGAAAATGTTGCACACTTGAAGAGAAGCGGAAGTTTTTCAAACTGCTGAAGAAATACATGGATGTATTGGCATGGTCCTATGCCGATCTAAAGTCTTTCAAGCCAAAGGATGTCCAACATGATATCCCATTGAAAGAAGACGTCAAACCTTTTCGCCAGAAGCAGAGACATTATAATCCTAAAATCTCATGTACTATCTAGGCTGAAATTCGAGAAAATGCTAGACGCATGGATTATTTTTCCTATCCATCACAAGTGCACTGGTTGCAAACATTATGTTAAGGCACAAGAAGAATGGCGAGATACGCATATGTGTAGATTTTCGCAACTCTGAATCAGTGTCCCTGAAGGACAACTACCCACTTCCCATAATGGACTAGGTCTTAAGTAAGAATCGGATCGTAAATGTTGTCCATGCTTGATGGTTTCTCGGGCTACAATCAGATTGAAGTCTCACCTGAACACCAATTTAAAACAACATTCACTACTCCTTGGGGTACGTTTGCTTACAGCAGGATGTCGTTTGGCCTGACCAATGTTGGCGCTACTTTCCAGAGTGATGGACTTTACATTTAAAGGTATGATGGGGAAGGTCATCATAGTCTACTTAGATATCTCCAAATAACAAAATAATCATTTTGATCATTTGGAGCAAGTATTGATTAGATGCCGAGAGCACTGGATCTCCCTGAATCCGAAAAAGTCCGTTTTCGGAGTCACAGAAGGAAAATTGCTAGGACATGTTGTTAGCAAAGAAGGGACAAAGATAGATACCGAAAGAGTTAAGGCTATTCAGATCCTTACTTTACCCACAAGCAAGACCGGCGTTCACTCTTTTTTCAGAAAGGTGAACTTTCTCAGGTGCTTTGTTCCTGATTTTGCTGAAAAGACTCATCATATATTAGACATGATGAAAGGATTTCCAAATTTCGATGGAGAAAAGAAGGGAAGAAGTCATTTGAGGAAATAAAAGCCTCTGTTACTCACATGCCAGTCCTGGTATGCCCCAATTTCTCCAAGGATTTTATCATGTATAGCTATGCATCTAAGCATACTGTGTCTGCCATCTTGATGTAAAAGAATTCTGAGGATGTTGAATCCCCAATTGTGTTCATGAGCTGTCCCCTCAAGCCTCACGAATTAAAAATGTCCCAGTTGGAAAAGCATTCCTTCACCATTGTCAAAGCAGTCAAGAATTTCAGGTATTACACTTCAAACTCTCATATACAGGTGGTGCTTTGGTCCTCGACACGACAATCAAGTCAATTTTAACTCAACAGGAGTTAGGAAGCCTGCGGGGGAATTAGATTGCGAAAGTCTAGGAGTATGATCTAGATATAAAACCAACTAAGTTGGTAAGAGGTAAGGGCCTATGTTAGCTTATGGCTAAAACAAATATTCAGAAGACCCTGAAGAAAAGGATGATTACACCAATGGAGCGCAAAGCGGCCTGGAGAAAACCGATTCACCACCGATGGTCCTATTTGTTACAAACAAAGTGACGAATGGTATTCTGATATTGCTTTCTTTCTCACCTATGGTGAGTTCCCATCCCATCCGACTACAAACTAGAAGCACTCTATAAAGCTTAGAGCAGCTAGATATATCATCTGGGATGAAGGTTTATACAAACTCGAGAATAGATGGCATCTTCTTGCGATGTGTTGACAAACCATAGCAAGTGAAGTTACTTGAGAGTTTTCATAATTTGGCCTATGGGGGCCATTTCTCCTCCTTCCTGATGGCACACAATATCATCCAGGCTAGGTACTATTGGCTAACACTTTTCCAAGATGCAGCCACCTGGGTAGCAAAGTGTGAACCTTGCCAGCAGTTTGTCGGTAAGCCCAAATTGGCCACTTTTCCCCTCAAGCCGGTCATTGTCGACGAACCATTCAAGCAGTGGGGAATTCATTTTATTGGTGCACTCAATCCCCAATCGAGTGCCGGACATAGTTATGTCCTGACGGCAATAGATTATTTCACAAAATGGGTAGAAGCCATACCTGTCAAACATGCCACTTCCGAGGTTGTTTGTAGTTTCATCAAAGAAAATATCATTGTCAGGTTTGGCGTTCCAAACAAGATTGTTGCTGATAATACGCTTCCAACTTCTCCTCACGAGAGGTTGTTGGTTTTTGCTATGAATACGGAATAGCTCTAGCTCACACCTCAGATTATTACCCTCAAGGAAATGGTCAGGCAGAATCCAGTAATAAAAACTTAGTAACCATCATACAAAAGCTAGTAGATGAGAATCAACGAATGTGGCACAAATCATTATACGACGCTTTGTGGGCAGACCGCATCACTCCCAAGAGGTCTCTCGGCATGTCACCTTTTCAAGTGTTATATGGCACCGATGCCAAGCTTCCCATTTCTACTGAACTCCCTGCTCTACGCTTGGCACGAGCAATCGAAGATGAGACTTTCCAAAATTATCTTGAGAAGAGGATCATGTATCTAGCAGAGCTCAAAGAAAAGAGAGTAAGAGTGGTCGACAGGATCACCAAGCATCAGAATCAGGTAAAAATATTGTTTGATAAAAAAGCTAAGCAAAGAAATTTCCAGGTGGGAGATCTCGTCCTTTTGTGGGACAAACGAAGAGAGCCAAAGGGCATGCACGGAAAATTTGATTCCCTATGGAGGGGACCTTTCAAGATCAAACAACTCAATGGAGAGAACAACTTCTATCTCTCGTATCCAGATGGAACTAGACTCCCACTTCCCTATAGCGGGTAGCATCTGAAAATCTTTAGGAAGTAGAGCTTGCTCTCTTCTTTGTACAGTTACTTCAGTTGTGTGTTTGTTTTTGTCGTGTGTTTGCTTTTGTTGGTTGTGTGTTTCCCTTTTCGTCGCCCTTATTTTTGACTCTATTACCCAATGGATAGGCACATGTGGATCTAGGATTCTCTACCCCTGATTTCCATTCAGAGATAGTCCCTAGAAAGAGCCAGCTGTTATCCCGTGAAATTGGCAAGTGTAATTTTATGGGTAACCATACAAAAATTTTGTTACGATCCTCATCGGGGACCCTCCGCATTGAACGTTGCAAAAATCCTTTTCCGGGAAATCGGTTTTCTGAACTTAGCCTTTTTGGGTCTTTTTGGTTTGGCGCACCTAATGTTTATACAACATAGAGTAAGCATGTGCCCCCTTTAAATCCTTTGGCACACGGTTTGAAGTGTCGACACACATTTTGGTGTGCCTCACCATGTTACGCCTTTCTTACATGCACCAAGGCGCATGTGCCTTCGTGTCAACAATACTTTTGTTGCGCCACGTTTTGGTGCACCAAAGGCGCACTTATTTCCATGTTGACAAGCACTTTTGGTGCGCCAAGGGTGCACATAACTTTGTGTTAACATGTGTTTTGATGTGCCAAAGGGTGCAAGATTTCCGTGTCGACAGGTGTTTTGATGCGCCACTTCAAAAAGTGGTTGGCACATTTATTACAACTTTGCCTATATATAGGCACATCCGCCTTGTCACTTTCACCAGTCAGAAAACACGTGATTATTCTTTTCCCTCTGCACCTGTCAGCATGCCTGTCATTCTCGTATCGCGTCGTGGACCCAGTTTCACCTCTCACATTATATATATTTCTGGTAAGTGGTCCTTATTACTCTTGTGTTTTATGTTTTGGTTATTGGCTTTTGTTTATCCGGTTGGATAAAATAGATCTATAAAACCATGAAACCTCCCTTTGATGTTTTTGTTGTCCTCCCCATGCACTTCTCCCTCTTTCCAGATATGTTGGTAAAGAGGGCTCTACCTTTGAAAAAATCACTACGTTCTCTTTGATTAGCCTGTTCATCATCCAAGGACCCTACGAAGAGAATTTAACACATGTAACCCCTCCAGAGGAAGAACAAAGACTTAAAAATTGATAGACTACTTTTTTCCTCTTTGCGTGCATTGCCACCTTTGCAACACAAAATACAGTAGCGCCAATGGCGCATCCACCATACTTGTTGCATAAAAAATAGTTGCACCCTCAAAGCACACTTTCCTTGCTTGTTACACCCGCTAATCCTGTGCACCCTCTTGGGGCACCAAACTCATATGCAACATTGAAAAAAATTGTGCCATTGGCACACCTTGCATCCATGCAACACCAACCTTATTTGCGCCAAGTACAAAACTGTTAACGGCACAGGCGCATCCCTTATTACAGAAACATCATGTCATGCAGACCTTCCATGTGCCATGCCAAGTTCCCTTGTGGCGCATGAAAAATGATGTTACACATATTAAACCTGCGCCCTTTGGCGCATCCTGTACCCGTGTAACATGAAAAATATCAGCGCTCATTATAAAATGCATATATATGGCTCAGGCGCACTTCTACTTGCAACAACAAAAATGTCTTCTGCAGCGTACATGAGCCCTACGCCCTTTGGTGCTGATTTATCCCTTGCATCACCCCTTTTCTGTGTGCCATACTATTTAACCCTGCAACCTATAGTATTCATGTGCCCTGCACCCTGAGGCCTTAAAATTGCTAACTCTTCCTTCTGTCAACGCTTTAATGGAAGATCAAACACTAATATGACTTTCCTACATTGGGTTTAACTTCTTCTTCTTGCAGATCAACAACTGAGTTTAGGAATACATATGTCAACATCAAGAAAGAGACCTACCAAGTCTAAGGGCAAAGCCAAGCTCATAGAGGAAGAAATGAAGTACAAATATCAGAGGGTCAGGATGCCCGAATCCCAGGCAGAGTGTGACCTGGACATAAGAGACTCAGAACTTGGTCACATTGATATGGAGGATTTCTGGGCCAGAACCAGAAGGGTCACAGGAAGTCCGTGGATGGACAAACTGGTAGGCAGTGGACTGCATTTTGCTGGAGGGATCCCAGTTAGTGTTGTGAACAATGAGTTCATGATGGTAGTAGCCCGCTGCTACAACAAAGACACAAGATGCATCCAGAATGAGAAGGGCGAGGTCGTGATCAACCTCACTACCCGACACTTTGAAATAATGCTCAGCATCCCTCACCACCGGCACTTTGTGGCCGTAAGCCAGGAAGATTGCACCAAGGCTTGGGAAGATAATGAGGATCAGTGTATGCAGTTGATGAATGAGGTATACCTGAAAAAAAAGAAGGTGGTGACCAGATGGCCACAAGTCATTCATCGCAGTGATTTCTTAGAGGAACTCAGTGATACAATCATGTTCCTGAGAAAAGTATTTGGGCTTCCTGATGCCCACTACTTTCACAAATGGATGCTTAGATACCTAGAGACAATGAACAAAAATCTGCTAGATCAACGCTTCGAGTGGGTGGAGATCATAAGCAGCACCATATTTGAGCAGCTCCAACAACTTACCACAATAGGGAGGTTCTACATGAACTCCTACATAGTTTATGCTGCGGCCTCAAAAAGAGATTATCCAACCTTAATGCAGTGCGGGGTTTGGCCCCAAGTCAAAATATATGAATACTATCTAGAACTAAAGCTAGAAAATAGTATCCCCCAGTTTACAAAGATTAACGATGCCTTCTTCTACGGCATCGTCTACCTTTTGAGGCCAAACATGACTCACGGTCGTACGACCAAGAGCATTGTTGCAGCTACAGAGAAATGGGGAGCCTTGTTCACACAATTCCCCACCTTTACCTATCTAAGGGCAGCCAACTTCTTGGGGGAACCAACCAAATTACCGAGATACGCCGGCCCCAAGTTGATCCTGTTGGAGTTGTCAAGACAACTTATAACCTACCATGAGAAGTGCCTAAAGAGAAAGAAGGGTGGAACTCCTTTCCCCCTCACAGTGGGCAGGTATACTTGTCTCTCTCACCACAAAGCACGGGATATGTTTGCAGAACTGGAGCTGCTAAATTTAAAGCACAACTTCCCGGCAAGGCCCACTTTCGACCCAAGGAATTTCCTGCCCAGAGCCAAACTCGATCCGATCCATGTTCCACAGATCGAGGATATTTATATCGACCTATATCATGAGGTCGAGCTCAGGAGGAAAGACCATTCCCGCTTGGCCTTGGCTGAAATCATCTAGTACGGCGTGGCCATCGTCCCAAAAGGTTATCAAACTGTTGATCAAGTATATCTTGACACGGGTGGGGATGACTAGCCTTTCACTATAATTGACAGAACCAAAGCGCCTCAGACAATAGAGGAAAGGGTCAAAGAAACTCTGTGAAGAACAGAGCACTGGTGCAGGATGAATGGTCTCATCTACCTCGGATTTGATTTCACCACTTCTCCATTGGGCAACGCACCTTCCAGGTCAAAATAGCTACCAAAGAGCAAAGGGAAAGACAAAGAGGGTGAGTCAAGCTCCACCCAAGAGGAAGCTCCTGAAAGTCCTCCTTCGCTTCACAAGAACGGGTTGTAATCCTAGAAAGCCTGGAGAAAGAAGCAGCGGAAGATGTTCCGATAGGCACATCCACTCAGGATGTTGCCACTACTATAACCATTGAGGTCCCTTCTATCCCTTCTCCCTCTCCTCCTTCCCCTCCTCAGGTGACCCAAGCGACCATTCCTTTGGTCGTATCCTCTCCCCCGTCTTCTGTTGTTCCCCATTCCTCATCGTCCATCTTCTCTTCTCTTGTGGAGCTGTCCCCCACCATTTCTTCCCTCATCTCTCAGCTCCCTTCCTTTCCCATGTCTACCTCCCCTGTAGTACCTCTTCCTCCCATGAGCACTTCCTCGGCCTCCTCTCAATTCCGCCTCCAAGTGTCTCTATACGATGGAAAAGTGACATGTGAGGATGATAATCGACAAGTGACCTTCCTGTACAAAATTGGTGAACCCGACGTGAAACAAACAAAATTAGTGAAGCTGACATGAACTTCCTACTTTCTAGTTCGGAGTCATAGGATCACATGTTCTTCCAAGTTTAGTACACTTTTCATCTTCTCCGCCTCATTGGCTTTCACCTTCGCTCCTTCCCATTATTCTTCGGGTATTCATATACCCCCGAATATGTCGGGATTCGATGCATATGGTAGACCCCTCTTGGGTCTTGAGGCATACTACGCCCAATGAATAGACAATCATCACCCTCGCTCTCAGTGTGGGGCGACAACTATTCAACTAGTCAGTTGTCAACACAAACTCCAAGGATCAGATATAGCTCGCCCTTCCAAACAGAGGAGTTGGAACAACTCGCTCAAATGCAACAAACAGAGCCTTCAGGCTCGAACAATATGACGTTCATCGGAGAATCTGGTTCATCTCCTCAGATGCTACTTAGACCACAAATTAGTAGACAATCGGACTCATACCAAGGTTTAGATGATGAATATTCGGTACATTATGCCAAGAATGACCAACATTTTCGAGGTATGTATCCACCTGTAGGAGGTTTACAACCACAACTCGAGGTCTCTTTTCAAGAAAATACCTCTATGCCACTGCATATAGGAAATACTCTCAAAGAAACTGGCAAGATAGCGCGATCAGTTCATAACAGGATATCACATGCCTATACAAAACCATGGTATACAACAAATGCCACTAAGGTAGAATATCGTAACTTCACCAAATGAAGTCATTTCAACTCTAATAGAAAAGGTTAGAGGGTTAGAACTTTCTCAAGCAAGTCAAAATTCACAATTCATGCAAGCAGGGAGTTCCAATCCTCCACACCATCCTAACCAAGTGGATCTCCTCACAACAAAGTAGGCACGTTAGGCGTGACTCCGCAGTATTCACAACAAATGCCAACTAGACCCACCATCTCTAGCACTGTTCCTCCCGGTCTAGTACAGAACAATCCATTCCTGGATAGTACCCCGTCATACTTAAACATATACTCCAAATCACCACAAGGGGATATGTTCTCCTCTCCTGGCATTTTTTCTCAAACACAGGGGCTTCCTTATGCCCCTGCCAATGCATACACTGTGCCATATCAACAACCCATCCCACCACCGCTCCCTCAATAGGCGCCATCAATGGTCGAAACATATGCGATAGGGACTTACTTAGAATATTTGAAAGAACCCTTGGATTTAACCATACGAAGCATCATGCTTCCAAGACCTCTTCCTGATTTTCCCAAATATAAAGGAGAGGGAGATCCAAATGTGCATATCAAAGCTTACGCTACAGCCATTCGAGAACTACTGCAATGGGATGGGATTGTTGCTAAAATATTCCCAAAAACCTTGGAAGGCATCCTCTCGATTGGTATTATAGAATACCTGAGGCTTCCATCCATTCATTCAAACAACTCATTTTAGAGTTCATCAAGGCCTTTGACATGAACAAACTATTAAGGACAAGAATCGGGAATTCTTGCACATTAAACAAGAACACAATGAATCTGTCACCCATTTCATCCAGAGGTGGTGTACAGTTCTTTATTCTTCGGCAAGTGCTCCAAATATGGATCAGATGGAACTATGTGATTTATTCCTTCATTCTCTCAGCAGAGAGGTGAAGGAAGAAGTCCAGAAGTTCCCACTAAGAACTTACGATGAAGTACTTGAGAGCGCTCTTCGAATAGATCAAGTAGCGATAGATAGTGGTCATAGGACATATGGAACAAATGGAAAATTAATCAATCCTAATAAAAAAACTATGACCTATCCTAATGCTGGGAATACCGATCAAGGACCCAAGATCCTTAATGAAAACCGTGGGGTTACAATAGATGGAGTCACTGATCAAGTCAAAGGACCAAATGTTGTGAACACCCCGACACCTGCTAATAATCAATGCAATAATAACTTCACTCTAGCGATCAATACGGTGGATTCTAATCATCCTCCACAATAGAAAATCTAGTCATAAGGCCTTGCTCAAGGCCCAGATGGATATCAAAACCAAAGCCAAAGGCCACAACCTCAAAATTTCAACTATAACAACCAACAGCCCAATCAAAACTTTGGGCCACAACAGGATTCAAACCGACGACCACGGAACTATAATCCCAATCTATATTGTGGTTTCCACAAAATCATGGGTCATGATACTAGGACTTGCCATGACTACAAAAATTTTATAACGCCATCTCGAAGAGAAAAACAACTCTTTGTAGATATGTTTCTGGGAAATCCTACACTGCCACTTGGTATGGGATCAGTTTCCACTCAAAATGCACCTCTCAGGATCTTCAACGATCCTCTCCCAAATCATTCTAACAATAACAGGTTAGATCCAAATGGGAATAACAAAGGTGTCATAATAAGAAATAACAATCAAGATGCCTCAACTCCTGACAACTCTCAAATTGCTCCTACCCTAGGTTCAAACGGTAATAAAAAATCTTAGGATTAGTTGAGTTAGAGGTTGGGTGTGAAATTAAAGCAACAACTCAGACAAAGGACTATGTTTCACAACCCCTATTTGATATTTTTGGCACACAAGATGAAGTTCTATAATAGCAAGACCAAGTAGGATCCTATGATTTAATATCAGATTTGAACAAGACCTTTTCTCACATTTCATTCCTAGATTTGCTGAAAAATTCACCCATGCATCGCTTTGCATTGCTCAAAGAATTAGGTCTTGGTCATCTAATCAACGTTATGCCACCTTCGAAACACAATTAAACCATGTAGACTTTGACATCTACCCTCCGGGCTGGAAGATAGGGATACTGAGTTTGTATTTAACATAAGCAAGATGCCAACAGACACTGAAATTTCACGTAGAGGTGATCCACCCTTGCACTTGTAGGTTTGGATTTACAACAACTACATCAAGCGTGCAATGATTGAAAATGGGGCAGCAGTTAACATAGTCCCCTTCACTTTTATTCAAAATCTAGGGTATGGAGAAACCAATTGCTCCACAACTCGAAATACACTAAGGGGCTACGATAGTCTTAAAGCCACCTCGGTTGGAACTATAATATTACCGATCACCTTAGGACCAAAAACAATCCTCACTGAATTTTATATTATAGATCGGGAAACCAACTATAATATGATTCTTGGTTATCCATGGATACATCACATGAAGGCAATCCCTTCCACGTTATTCCAAGAAGTAAGGTTTTTACACCTAGGAAAGGTCTTCATCGCTAAAGGGGATCCTAAACCATTTGATATATACTTAGAAAACCTCAAGAAAAAGAAAGGAGTCCATATAGAGCATGAACTTCCCATGAATAAATTAAACAAACCACCTCCAACAAAAATTTAGTCCTGGTCACCCCAGACATTCCAAAGGTTGAATTTGTTGACCCAAAAATATACGAGGTGGCAAAGACAAATAAAAGTAAGTCAATTTCTGTGGAAATAGTCTCCACTAAAACCACAGCAGGAATTATGAAACTCTTGGAGAATGATGAGCCGATCTTTCTCCCATTCAAACCTCATGGAATGGGTAGGCTTCCCAGTATAGCATCTCTTCCCTCCAAAGACCTAAATCTAGACATGAACATGATAGAATTAACAAACGAAGAAGGGCAATTTAAAATTGAAATGATGCCTATCAAAACCATCTCTAGGCACTGCCCTATTCTAAAGCCTAGTTTCGACCCATGCGCGTCTGAAGCTAAGTTTTCCCTATCCATGGGGTAAGACCTCATCATTAACACAATGCTCAATATAAGAGAAAAGGTCGAGCAACATAGTCATGCTCACCCACATGCCATCTCTCAAAACATGACAAAGAGACACAATGCCTCTTTCAGAAAAATGTTTTTAATAATGGGACATATACACCTCTAGGAAAGGGTTGT
The DNA here is from genome assembly GCA_018340775.1 of Taxus wallichiana var. yunnanensis. NCBI lineage: Eukaryota > Viridiplantae > Streptophyta > Pinopsida > Cupressales > Taxaceae > Taxus > Taxus wallichiana. The sequence goes on from CM031239.1 coordinate 842,364,945, forward strand.
AAGTTCAAACTCGAATGGTAGGCCCTCACAAGAGAATGAAAAATTTGAGGATAATGGTTCTCCCATGTGTACTCTAAGGGTGAAGAATTCGATATTGACAACTTTCTTCACCTTAGACATCATGACATATAGTTCCACCTGCATTTTCATATGTACATGGTTACTGATTGCATTACATATTCATTTAGATAGGTTCATTTTTTCCACTCGTTTCATAAATATTGTAGTCCAGGAACTTACTCTTAAGTAATATGTTACAAATTTCTAAAGATATTGGAAAAATTATTCAAATCACATCTCTTCAAACATCATCAAGTACTTTCAAATCTTCTCATCAAGTTCGACAGACAAACATTGACGAAAACCATACCAAGACCTGCATACTTGGCTTCACTCTTTCTGTCTACTAGGTGAAGTTGTCCTTGCCTACGGTCTGTTCTAGAAGCTTCTTGGTGTCACATCTATCCCTCTTAAAATCTCTTGGAATGAAAGGATATCCCAAAGTCATAGATCAGAAATGTCAAAATCAAATGAAATCAAAAGTGCCAAGCAAACAAAATATTTTATTTTACACACTTCTTTGCCCCATCAACCTTCGGTGATAAGCCCACATCTCTTACTGGTGATGTGAGGTTGGGAAAGTAAAGAAGTGTACATGATCTTGCCTTTGGTGACAAACCCATGTTTCTTACTAGTTGGTGAGGGGGTGTGGGGGTCCATCACACAAACTAACAAATCTTGTATGCTAAAAACATAAGTCAAATTCTGTTAAGAGAAGGAAAATATCCAAACATCCAAATTCCAAAGAGATCAAATCCTCAAAACCAGATTTGTCAACCGAGGTTTCCATTTATGAATCTAAGTCTAGATAAACTTAAAAGTAAGTGGTGTTTTAAGCTTGGTAGTAGTTCGAGTAGGGTGGGTGTGTAGGTCCAAATTTGGTTCTTGTTCTTGTTTTGTCTATCTCTCATCATTCCACTCAAATTAAACTCATACAACTTGTGCCCTTCCGAAATTCTTGGTGTTGAGCCCTCGCATCTTTCTATTTGCGTGGATTTGGGATTGGGGCAAGTTCATCTCTTTATTGCTATACATTCATCACATTTTCCAACATAAGAAGAAATCACAGACATTGTCTAAAGAGGCCAAAAGTTCAAAACTACAACATGTTCGTCATCACATATCAGCATTGCAAAAGCAAATAAAGTAAAAACATTCTGTTTAACATTTGTTATCACTTGTCATCCATTGCACACATTCTGAAAAGCATATGAAAATTGGGAATTCTAAACATCTAAGAGTACACACATGAATCAAATCAAGCCAACTCTATACAACGAATAACCAAGCCAAAAAGAGATATATGTACATATCACGGTGTGTCATAGCTTTTTACGATGTCATCGCACACTAGGTGCGGTCAAAACGCTTGCAATAAGCACAAAATACCAAAACAGCGTACATGCCTCACAAAGTGGGGAATAAGAAATAAATAAACTCGCCTTTCCCCCCTTTTGAGGCCCATTATGACTACTCTAGTTACAAATTTCTTAGGAGTTCTTCTCAAAAGCATTCAAAAATAGCAAAAAGCTAAGCCTAATGAAAAATACCATTCCCAAGCTCATTCCAATTCAATCATACTCAAAAATGAAAAGAGTGATCACCGTGGACCCAAAGCTCAAAAATTACCAAATCGATATGCACAAATGAATAGGAAAATGAACTTGTTTTGTATATTTATGAAATTCTAACGTCGGGTTCACCAATTTTGTATGATGGAAAAGTGACATGAGGGGATGATAATTAGCAAGTGACCTTCCCGTGCCGACCTCTCGAGGTCGTGCAGACAACAGCCGGTGGTTTGTAATGCGGGTGACTTAGATGAAGCCATAGCCGGGATTATGCCCAATTTTCTACGATAGAAAAGCTACAAGTGAGGATGAGAATCGGAAAGCAACTTTCCTATGGCTAACCATGGGAGGATCAGTGACTAAGATCTGGTAGTGTGATCTCCTGGTAGCTGAAAAGACAAAGGGGAGATTTAGAGGCTATAAGCAGGTAGCATAAATTCCTTAGTGGTTTATCCTCCTAACTAGAATTTCAGTGTTAATCTAGTTATGAAGTCTCCGAATTAACTTAAACTAAAATAACAATTTATACTACTGCTGAAAGGGAAACTAATCTAAACAGAATATACGATTGAAACATTATAATTACAAGCAACAATTAAACTACTTTTATACTAAAACTAAACAAGTGAGATAACCCGGTGTGGTTATTCACCTGTGCAGATGTGTGAATCTAAATAAAAGACAACCAATTAAATTAATTGAAAACCTTCAATCCTACCTCAGAAGTGAGGAACAAATCATAGTTTCTCAAAAACTATCATTCCCCACAGCTTCCCTGGCAATATTGAAAGCGAGCTTAACTGAAATAAAATGATTCGCTACTCTATTTGATAATAACTTTGACAATTTAAACCTGGAGTTTACTGAGCAGAGGCAAATCTAGTTTTGTTGTAGCTTGTCCCCTTAGAGTGATCTCTTCATTCTTGCATGTTCACATGAATCTAGAAAGAGTAGGAGTATAGTAGCATCAACAAGAGAAGGCACTGGGACGGTAGTCACTTTGAAGTAAAAATGACACGAACCACAAGTAGGAGAGGGATAGCGCAAGTGAACTGGCTTGGCCTATGCGATTCCTAGCAGGGTCGTTGCAGCAATGATGGAAAAATGATAAACAACAGGTACTCAAACAATGAATAATAGCAGCTTCAAAGAAATACAATGAAGTACAAGTAGGAGAGGGATGGCCCAAGAGAACAGAGATTGGCCTATATGATTCCTAGCAAGATCGTTGTCGGTGTACAGTGAGGCATAACTAAATATTCAGAATTCTAATCCATGCTAAAGATAAAATGATTCATAAAAAAATCTAGGACTGATTATTGAAGACCTGAAACTCAAAAATGAATACCGAGACAAAGAACCAAGACCATTTACTTGTAAACAAGCTACATATTTATAGCATTTGTAATGACTAGAAGGCAAGTTCAAATTGAACTCTACCACCATTAAACAAAGATAAATCATTGTTCAGGTGGCTAAAACATAAATACAAGCTTTAGTGGTTGAGAAATGTGGGTGAAAATTGAATTTTCATGCTTGACGCGATCATCGGAGCATTCTGGAAAGCGCGTACAGGACGCCGCCCTATGCGCAGGTGACGATTACAGGACCGCCGCCCTAGCCTAGGTGATGGTTACAGGACCGTCACCCTAGGCCGGGTGATGATTCTGAGACCGCCGCCCCTGGCAGGAGGGAGGCGGTCCATAACTAACAACAAAAATAAGGAAAAAGAGAGAAAAGGTTAGAACAAAACATGTAGAGGCTAGACAAGGATTTTTGGGAATCAAATGTATACTCAACAAGCTTTCTAGATTCTAAACACCTTGCAAAGAGATCTTAATCATCATTGGGGTTTCCGTAACCAATTTCTGACTGTACAATACATACAATTTTGGGTACGTATAGTCTCCACGCATTTTCCTTCTACTACTGCAGCTGCTCCCTTTACTATTTCTGGTCCCTCTCCCATAAGTCCAGCATGGATCTCTCAGCACCTGAGCCAACAAAAGAGGAAACTTCCCATCGCACCGATGGAGTTCTCCGTCATCCCATCAAAGGGGACCAAGAAGCAAAATCCTTTAACCCGCTTCTCTCATAGTGTGTCAGGAGAGAGAGTAATGGAGATAGCATACCCCAATCCTTTAAAGTATAAAAAGGATCTGTCTTCAACAGATTACACAGTGACCCAAGTCACAATGGGGACATCTTCGGAAAGGCTTCAAGAAGAGGCCCTATCTGCAGTTGACGCCCTTTGTAAGAAGCTCCAGGAAGTAAAGGAAGAGAAAATGCTGTTAAAGGAGCAAAATAAACATCTTCTCCATGCCTTGTAGAAAATGGGCAGTGCGCCTCCTACAACTGCCGCCAAAGCTTCTGAGTGTTTGAGCCAGGACAAGATTAATGAATATGCAAAAATTGGCGAGCAGGGCATGGCAGTTTCTGCCTGGAGGAGCCAAATCCTCAAAGAAAGTGAGGGAGTGATCGCTAAGTTCACCAAATTATGTCAGCATATCAATCGGGTGAATAGAGAGCTCCAGGCGATAGCAGGACCCATCTCCGAAGAGCTGGACCACGCCAAGATGCAGCATGAGACCTTTTAGAAAATGCTCGACTGTTCAGTCGAAGATCTGGTCAAGTTCGGTGTCTTTGGACACCCCAGAGCCCTCAACAAAATCCTTTCTACTCTGGATTATCGGGTTGATCAGCTAGAGTTTGTCTTGGAGAAGATTGATAAGATAAAGGAGGAAGCCCTGGATGCAATGCATCAAATGGAGCAGATTTTCTTGAGAATGTCTCCAGGTTTGCTCACTCCTTCTTTCACCTTAAGAAAGGTAGAGGAAACTATTCAGATCTTCAAGGAGATCGTTTCACAAGGGCTGGGACCAGAGGTCACTTTCGATGCCGAATCCATCAACAACCTGCTGGCTTGTCGTGACTTCATTGGGTACCTGATAGAGGCAGAAAATGATTATTCCAAACTCCCAGAAAATCTCACAGATGAGCGGGAGACTTGCGAAGCTATCAGTGATCGACACAAGGATCCTTCCCAGGATCAACTTCAACCCATGATCAGCAAGTTCATGGAGTACGTACCAGTTCCACATCTCGTCGCCTGAGCAGCAGCAAAAGCAGGATACTCCCTTTCAGCCACGAGACGACGATGAATAGTTTTCTTCTTCCCGACTTTCTCCTTGTAATTATCTAAAGTGTGTTGACATAAACAATGACATCACCCATGTTGCACCATGGGATGATGTCATCCACAAAGTTGTCAAAAAGTCAACAAATGACTTTAGAATCTCTTGTAAGATATTTTTGTAATTTAGTTGTTGGTTTGCTTTTGTCTTCTTTTCTTCTCTCCTTCTATATATACTTGAATACTTGTTGTATTCAAGGAGGTGGATATCTTTTAGATGAAAAATAGAAGTGAGGAGAAAAGGCTTTGTACTTTTTGTAACAGAAGAAAACATTAATACAAATATTAAGACTTTGTGTTGAATATGTGTGTTATGTGCATCTGATCTTTCTTATGTCAGATCTGTGTGTCTATTCGTTTAGATCTATTTCTACTTTTTTTTGTCATTTGTCCATCAGTATTGCTTTACTTTGTCTATGCATGTAGGTTCGGCTCTGTTTACTACCAACCCAAAACATAGACCCTCTGACCTTTCTACTTTGGAATTCATTTCTTTTCTCCCTTCAGATCTATCTTCTTTCCTTTCTTTCCTTCATTCCTTTCTGTTCTTCGTCGGAACTAATCTACTGGGATGAGATCCCAAACCCCCTAAAGGCAGAATATTGTGAGACTTGCACAAAATTCCTGCTGGTAGAATAGCAATAAACTAGTTTCACTTTGCTGACTCAAAGAGGGGCTATGCCCTACACACTATTGGCTTGTCTATCCATAGATCTACTCTCACGACAGATTTTCAAATGAATAGTTTTGGCGACATTGGGGATCGAATGGGATCGAACAGATCTATGATGGTGGTGTGTTTAAAAAATCAGTGAAAATCGAAAAAATCACTACCTGTTTGCAAATTTTAACTTTTGTTCAAAACCCAAATTTTTGCAAAAGTGATCCAAACTGAAAATTTTCTTCAGGGATCCATAGATCGGGCCTAGTAGGAGATCTTTAGTTCACTGAGTTTTTTATAAAAATCTATATTTTTCCGTAGATCTACGTTTTTGACAGTTTACCAAAATTTTCAAACTCTTCAAAAAGTCAACTCTAGATCTAAAAATCAGCTTATTAAGCTTTACCATTATTTTATCCTCGTTGTTCTTTGTCATTAAACTGCAATCGGTTTTCAAAAGAAGGATAAAATTTAAATATTTAGAAAAGTACATGCTGCTAGTTTTTGTCAGAAAAATCAGAAAATCAGCAAGTATAACCAAAAAGAGTTTTAAATCTGATCCACAATATTGTAGATCTGGAAGGTACACTAGCGGGTGAACCATTTACTTGTAGCAGGAGAGCTCGCAGAGAAGTCGATCTTACCTTTGACCTGCTTCAAAGGCACAACTTCAGTATAACACCGGCTCGCTTCTCATCACTAAGTTCAAGTTGACCGGTCATCCAGAGTGTCTCACCTCCATGAAGGAAGCGTCTCTCATCAGGAACATCTACATCACTTTACAGCACTCTGTTGCTCAGTGGAACCGCACTTCCAGCTCGCGTCCTCTTTCCAGCTTTTCAAATGGCGGTGCCATGGGGAAATGCTATGGGCCCTTTGGCATTACCACATCCTGTTCATGCACTTCCACATGGAAACCGAAAGAATTTTCCCAAATTTGATGGGAGTGGAAACCAAAGCATAGATTCACACATATCTACATTCATCATGTCATGCAGCATCCTGGATGTGACCCATGAAGATGTGTCAGTTCACCTCTTCTTAGAAACTTTGCAAGGGCCCGCAGCGGAATGGTTTCAGCATTTGCCGGCCGGATCTATTACTAGTTGGGCCACCTTGCGGGATGCTTTTGAAGATAGGTATAAGCCTTCTGAAGACGCGTTCGCGTTACTATCAAAGATCACTCACCTAAAGAAGGAGGCCAATGAAACTATGCGTGATTTTATCGCCAGGTTCAATGCATTAATCAACCGTGTGCCTGTTGCCATGCTTCCAACACCGGAAAATCAAAAGTGTTTCTTCGTAAATGCTATGAGCTTGAAAGTAAGTTTCTTACTCCTGTAGGAACAAGTAGCTACCTTGCCTCTTGCCCAAGGCACGCCATTCAGATAGAGGACAACTTGCTAATATCTGGCGAATTGAAACGAGAGTCATCCAAGTTCAAAGCTACAAATCCTTCTCAGGCCACTTCATCTAATCCAGCATTTCAAAAGATGGCAAATGACTTACTCGCATTAAAGAAGTAGTTAGCCCAAGCTTCCCCCAGTTCCTCATACTGGGATATTCCACGAAGAACTTTTACTCCCAACAGCATCCCGCATAGGCCGCGTCTACCTGCAACTGCTCCGCGGTTGGCGCTTGAGGCTCCTCCGGTCAACGCTTTGGCCAAAATCGAAGAAGAGGAACAAAATTACGAAGAACCTTCGTCTCAAGGCGAAGATGATCAAGATGTCGGTGAACCAACTAGCGACTCTACTATCGGGTATATGGAATTTGATGAGGAAGAATCTGACGAAGAAGAGGGTACCCAAGGATATGTAAGTGGATAATCATATGCTATTTTTACCCGCTCGTAAGGAAAAGAAGTAGAGTTCGCTGCCAATGTGTAGAAAGAGAAGGTTACATCTTCCACGCCCCCAACTATTGCTAAAAGAGGTAATCCTCTTCCTGCTCAACCCCCTGTTAAGTCTTTTACAAAGAAATCTTTTCCTCCCATCTCTCCTCCAAATCAGCCTTCTTCTATTTCCATGAAGACCAGTAACTTTACTCTACCATCGCGAAATGAAGGACTCATTCCTCCATCAACGCAACCCTTGGCCGTGTTTGACATAATTGACCACACTAAAAAGACCAAGATTCAAATGTCTGAAGCCGAGTACCTTCAGTCAAACCCGAAAAGCTTGTAAGGTTGACTGAATACATCCAAAGTTAGGCTATCATGACTAATCAGGTTTCCCCAAAAGGAATCCTTTCCACCCCTCCTTCATCCCACATAAATGTTGCCTCGACTTCTAAGCATCAGGCAAGATAGAACCTTTCTACCTCTCCCTCCTAATCAATGGCCACAAACTAAGAATCGCATAATTGATCTCGAGCTTCGATAATGTCATGCCAAAAAATTCACCCATGCTCTGGGCCTCACTTACCAAGCCTTTCGGCAGATGTTATTCCTTGGAAACCAAACAGTTCCACTAATCGGTGAAATCAAGGATGCTTAGTTCACATTTTCAACGCTTCCCAGAGAAAAGAGTAAAGATAACCATCCTTGTTACCGATATTTTGGCAGCGTATGGAATTCTACTAGGAAGGAGCTTTTGCAGTGAAGTTGGTGGGGAGATTCATATGGACTGGTCTAAGGCTAGAATCCCCGTCAAAGGTGTAATGTAAACCTTGGAGCCTGAATCGCAAAAGAAGTACCTAGTTACTAACTCCGATGACCCCAAAGCCCAAATTCTCTTCGAATCATCAGGGATGGGAAACTATTTCTTATCTACCGAGTCTAACAAGGGGGATGTCCTCGTCTAAGCAGAGGATCTTAACAAGATCTAGACTTTGCAGTTCGACGGCAGCTGCGCAACTAGTGGGTGTGGCGCTGGTGCCGTGCTTATATCTCCCGAAGAGGAGATTATTCCTCTCTCTTTCAAGTTACAATTTTTCAACATGAATAATACTGCTGAGTATGAATCCCTGCTGCTTGGCATGCAAGCCACGAAGGAAAGAGGGATCAAAAATCTTAAGGTACAAGGTGATGCAGAGATGGTCATAAATCAAGTTAAGAGGATATACCAAGTGAAGAATGAAAGGCTCAGACATTACCGCAATGTGGTGTGGGACAACATCGAGGAGTTTGATGCTTTTTCAATAAAAGCCATCCCAAGAGCTCAGAATGACATGGCCGATTCATTGGCCATTTCAGCATCCCTCATGCTCCCTCACCGTGTTTGAAAACAGACAAATATACCATTGAGGTGGTTTTCCGCCCAAGCTCGCGGACAATTCTCAAGTATTTGCAAGTCTTCAACAATGACAACCAACTCATTGCCTTTCTAGAAAAGGTGGAAAATTTTAGTGAACTTCATTTTGAAGGATCCACTTCTGCATGCCGTGAATCTATTACGGATCAAGACAAAGAATCAAAAGGGAACGATGGCATATGTCAACTCAAAGGAAATAAAATCCCAAAAGGCCTAGTCTCCCTAGAGCGGTTGTTCGACAGGCATGATCGCTTTGTTAAAAAGAAGAGGCGAGATGATCCTATTTCCTCCCCAGAAACCGAACCGGTCAATTTAGGTTCGGTAGAACATCCGCAGTTTGTGAACATTGGAAAATGTTGCACACCTGAAGAGAAGCGGAAGTTTGTCAAACTACTAAAGAAATACATGGATGTATTGGCATGGTCCTATGCCGATCTAAAGTCTTTCAAGCCAAAGGATGTCCAGCATGATATCCCATTGAAAGAAGACGTCAAACCTTTTCGCCAGAAGCAGAGACATTATAATCCTAAAATCTCAGGTACTATCCAGGCTGAAATTTAGAAAATGCTGGATGCACGGATTATTTTTCCTATCCATCATAGTACCTGGGTCACAAACATTGTGCCAGTGCACAAGAAGAATGGCGAGATACGCATATGTGTAGATTTTCGCAACCTGAATCAGGCGTCCTTGAAGGACAACTACCCACTTCCCATAATGGACCAGGTTCTGCAAGCAGTAACTAGATCAGAAATGTTGTCCATGCTTGATGGTTTCTCAGGCTACAATCAGATTGAAGTCTCACCTGAAGACCAATTTAAAATAGCATTCACTACTCCTTGGGGTATGTTTGCTTCACATGCAGGATACCGTTTGGCCCGACTAATGCGGCACTAATTTCTAGCAAGCGATGGACTTCTCGTTTAAAGGTATGATGGGGAAGGTCATCGTAGTCTACTTAGATGACTTAACTGTGTTCTCCAAACAACGAAATAATCATTCTAATCATTTGGAGCAAGTATTGATTAGATTCTGAGAGCTTAGGATCTCCCTGAATCCAAAAAAGTCCATTTTTGGAGTCACAGAAGGAAAATTGTTGGGAAATGTTGTTAGCAAAGAAGGGACAAAGATAGATACCGAAAGAGTTAAGGCTATTCAGAGCCTTACTTTACCCATAAGCAGGATTGGTGTTCATTCTTTTTTTGGAAAGGTGAACTTTATCAGTGCTTTGTTTCTGATTTTGCTAAAAAGACTCGTCATAAATTAGACATGATGAAAGGATCACCAAATTTTCGATGGAGCGAAGAAGGGAAGAAGTCATTTGAGGAAATAAAAGCCTCTGTTGCTCATGCGCCAGTCTTGTTATGCCCCGATTTCTCCAAGGATTTATCATGTATAGCTATGCATCTGAGCATACCGTGTCTGCCATCTTGATGCAAAAGAATTTCGAGGATGTTGAATACCCAATTACATTCATGAGCTCTCCTCAAACCTCACAAATTAAAAATGTCTCGGTTGGAAAAGAATGCCTTCGCCGTTGTCAAAGCAATCAAGAATTTCAGGTATTACATTTTAAACTATCATACGGTGGTGTTAGTCACGACATGGCAGATCAAGTCAATTTTAACTCAACAGAGTTAGGAAGCTCATGGGGAATTGGATTGCGAAAGTCCAGGAGTATGATCTAGATATAAAACCAACTAAGTTGGTAAGGGGTAAGGGCCTATGTCAGCTTATGGCTGAAAAAAAAGATTCAGAAGACCCTGAAGAAAAGGATGATTACACCAATGGAGTGCAAAGCCAGTTGGAGAAAACCGATTCACCACCGATGGTCCTATTTGTTGCAACCAGTGACGAATGGTATTCTGATATTGCTTTCTTTCTCACCTATGGTGAATGCCCATCCCATCTGACTACAAAGGAGAAGTGTGCTATAAAGCTCAGAGCAGCCAGATATATCATCTGGGATGACGGTTTATACAAACATGGAATAGATGGCATCTTCTTGCGATGTGTTGACAAACCACAGCAAGTGAAGTTACTTGAGAGTTTTCATAATTCGGCCTATGGGGGCCATTTCTCCTCCTCTCTGTGATGACAGCACACAAGATCATCTGGGCTAGGTACTATTGGCCGATGCTTTTCCAAGATGCAGCCACCTGGGTAGCAAAGTGTGAACCTTGCCAGCAGTTTGTCGGCAAGCCCAAATTGGCTGCTTTTCCCCTCAGGCCGGTCATTGTCGACGAACCATTCAAGCAGTGGGGAATTGATTTTATTGGTGCACTCAATCCCTAATCGAGTTCGGACATAGTTATGTCCTGACGGAAATAGATTATTTCACAAAATGGGTAGAAGCCATACCTGTCAAACATGCCACTTCCGAGGTTGTTTGTAGTTTCATCAAAGAAAATATCATTGTCAGGTTTGGTGTTCCAAACAAGATTGTTGCTGATAACGCTTCCAACTTCTCCTCACGAGAGGTTGTTGGTTTTTGCTATGAATACGGAATAGCTCTGGCTCACTCCTCAAATTATTACCCTCAAGGAAATGGTCAGGCAGAATCCAGTAATAAAAACTTAGTAACCATCATACGAAAGCTAGTAGATGAGAATCAATGAATGAGGCAAAAATCGTTATACGACGCTTTGTGGGCAGACCACATCACTCCCAAGAGGTCTCTCGGCATGTCATCTTTTCAAGTGTTATATGGCATCGATGCCGAGCTTCCCATTTCTGCTGAACTCCCTACTCTGCGCTTGGCACGAGCAATCGAAGATGAGACTTTCCAAAATTCTCTTAAGAAGAGGATCATGTATCTAGCAGAGCTCGAAGAAAAGAGAGTAAGAGTGGTCAATAGGATCACCGAGCATCAGAATCAGGTAAAAAGATTGTTCGATAAAAAAGCTAAGCAAAGAAATTTCCAGGTGGGAGATCTCGTCCTTTTGTGGGACAAACGAAGAGAGCCAAAGGGCATGCATGGAAAATTTGATTCCTTATGGAGGGGACCTTTCAAGATCAAATAGCTCAATGGAGAGAACAGCTTCTATCTCTCGTATCCAGATGGGATGGACTCCGCTTCCTTATAGCGGGAAGCATTTGAAAATCTTCAGGAAGTAGAGCTTGCTCTCTTCTTTGTACAGTTACTTCAGTTGTGTGTTTGTTTTTCTCATGTGTTTTCTTTTGTTGGTTATGTGTTTCCCTTTTCGGTCACCCTTGTTTTTGACTCTGTTGCCCAATGGATAGGCACATGTGGATCTGGGATTCTCTACCCCTGATTTCCGTTCAGAGATAGTCCCCAGAAAGAGCCAGATGTTATCCCGTGAAATTGGCAAGGGTAATTTTACGGGTAACCATACCAAAAAAAAATTTAGTCCCTCGTCAGGGACCCCTCCATGTTCAGAACGTTGCAAAAAACCCTTTTCTGGGAAATCTAGTTTTCCAAACTTAGCCTTTTTTGGGTCTTTTTGGTCGAGCACAATTAATTTCTATGCAACATAGAGTAAGCATGCGCCCCCTTTAAATCCTTTGGTGCACGATTTGAAGTGTTGACACACATTTTGGTGTGCCTCACCATGTTGCACCTTTCTTGCATGCATCAAGGTGCATGCACCTTCGTGTCAACAATACTTTTGTTGCGCCACATTTTGGTGCACCAAAGGCACACTTATTTCCATGTTGACAGCACTTTTGGTGCGCCAAGGGTGCACATAACTTCGTGTTAACATGTGTTTTGATGCACCAAAGGGCGCAAGCTTTCTGTGTCGACAGGCATTTTGATGCGCCACTTCAAAAAGTGGTTGGCACATTTATTACAACTTTGCCTATATATAGGTGCATCCACCTGTCACTTTCACCAGTCAGAAAACACGTGATTATTCTTTTCCCTCTGCACCTATCAAAGACGCCCTCGCTGTCGTTCTTGTACCACGTCGTGGACCCGGTTTCAACTCTCACATTATATATATTTCGGTAAGTGGTCCTTATTAATCTTGTGTTTTTTGTTTTAGTTATTGGTTGTTTGTTTATGGGGTTGGATAAAATAGATCTGTGAAACCATGAAACCTCCCTTTGCTGTTTTTGCTATCCTCCCCCATGCACTTCTCCCTCTTTCCAGATCTGCTGGTAAAGAGGGCTCTGCCTTTGAAAAAATTGCTAGGTTCTCTTTGTATTATCCTGTTCATCATCCAAGGAACCCTGCAGAAGAGACTTTAACACATGTAACCCCTCCAGAGGAAGAAAAAGACTTAAAAATTGATAGACTACTTTTTTCCTCTTTGGCGCAATCGCCACCTTTGCAACACGAAGTACAGTCGTGCCAACGGCGCATCCACCATGCTGTTGCATAAAAAATAGTTGTCAAAGTGCACTTTCCTTGCTTGTTACACCCGGTAACCCTATGCCCTCTTGGTGCACCAAACTCATATGCAACATTGAAAAAACTTGCGCCATTGGCGCACCTTACATCCATGCAACACCAACCTTATTTGCATCAAGTACATAATTATTAGCTAAGCGCAGTTGCATCCCTTATTACAACAACATCATGTCATGCAGACCTTCCATGCGCGCACCAAGTTCCCCTGTGGTGCAAAAATGATGTTACACGCATTAAACCTGCACCCTTTGGCGCATCTTGTACCCGTGTAACATGAAAAATATCAGCGCCTGTTATAAAATGCATATATATGGCACAGGCGCACTTCTGCTTGCAACAACAAAAATGTCATCTGCAGCGTCCATGCACCCTGCACCCTTTGGCACTGATTTATCCCTTACAGCACCCCTTTTCTGTGCGCCATACTATTTAACCCTATAACCTGCAGTATTCATGCGCCCTGCGCCCTGAGGCCTTAAAATTGCTAACTCTTCCTTCTGTCAACGCTTTAATGGAAGATCAAACAGCTAATATGAATTTCCTGCGTTGGGTTTCACTTCTTCTTCTTACAGATCAACAACTGAGTTCAGGACTACATATGTCAACATCAAGCAAGAGACCTACCAAGTCTAAGGGCAAAGCCAAGCTCACAGAGGAAGAAATGAAGTACAAATATCAGAGGGTCAGGATGCCCGAATCCCAGGCAGAGTGTGACCTGGACATAAGAGACTCGGAACTTGGTCACATTGATATGGAGGATTTGGGCCAGACCTGGAGAAGGGTCACAAGAAGTCCATGGATGGACAAACTTGTAGGTAGTGGACTGCATTTTGCTGGAGGGATCCCAGTTAGTGCTGTGAACAATGAGTTCATGATGGTAGTAGCCCGCTGCTACAACAAAGACACAAGATGCGTCTAGAATGAGAAGGGCGAGGTCGTGATCAACCTCACTACCCGACACTTGGAAATAATGCTAGGCATCCCTCACCACCGGCACTTTGTGAAGATTGCACCAAGGCTTGGGAAGATAATGAGGATCAGTGTATGCAGTTGATGAATGAGGTATACCTGAAAAACAAGAAGGTGGTGACTAGATGGCCACAAGTCATTCATCACAACGATTTCTCAGAGGAACTCAGTGATACAATCATGTTCCTGAGCGAGTATTTGGGCTTCCTGATGCCCACTACTTTCACAAATGGATGCTTAGATACTTGGAGACAATGAACAAAAATCTGCCAGATCAACGCTTCGAGTGGGCAGAGATCATAAGCAGCACCATATCTGAGTAGCTCCAACAACTTACCACAACGGGGAGGTTCTACATGAACTCCTATGTAGTTTATGTTGCGGCCTCAGAAAGAGATTATCCAGCCTTAATGCGGTGCGGGGTTTGGCCCCAAGTCAAAATATATGAATACTATCTAGAACTAAAGCTGGAAAATAGTATCCCCCAGTTTACAAAGATTAACGATGCCTTCTTCTACGGCATCGTCTACCTTTTGAGGCCAAACATGACTCACGGTCGTACGACCAAGAGCATTGTTGCAGCTACAGAGAAATGGGGAGCCTTGTTCACACAATTCCCCACCTTTACCTATCTAAGGGCAGTCAACTTCTTGGGGAACCAACCAAATTTCCGAGATACACCGGCCCCAAGTTGATCCTGTTGGAGTTGGCAAGACAGCTTATAACCTACCATGAGAAGTTCCTAAAGAGAAAGAAGGGTGGAACTCCTTTCCCCCTCATAGTGGGCAGCTATAGTTGTCTCTCTCACCAAAAAGCACGGGATATGTTTGCAGAACTGGAGCTGCTAAATTTAAAGCACAACTTCCCGGCAAGGCCCACTTTCAACCCAAGGAATTGCCTACCCAGAGCCAAACTCGATCCGATCCACGTTCCATAGATCGAGGATATTTATATCGACCTATATCATGAGGTTGAGCTTAGGAGGAAAGACCATTCCTGCTTGGCCTTGGCTGAAATCATCCAGTACGGCGTGGCCATCGTCCCAAAAGGTTATCAAACTGCTGATCAAGAAGTTGATCAAGTATATCTTGACATGGGTGGGGACGACTGGCCTTTCAGCTGTAATTGACAGAACCAAAGTGCCTCAGACAATAGAGGAAAGGGTCAAAGAAACTCTGTGAAGAACAGAGCACTGGTGCAGGATGAATGGTCTCATCTACCTCAGAGTTGATTTCACCACTTCTCTGTTGGGCAACGCACCTTCCAGGTCAAAACAGCTACCAAAGAGAAAAGGGAAAGACAAAGAGGGTGAGTCAAGCTCCACCCAAGAGGAAGCTCCTGAAAGTCCTCCTTCCACTTCACAAGAACGGGTTGTAATCCCGGAAAGCCTGGAGAAAGAAGCAACGGAAGATGTTCCGATAGGCACATCCACTCAGGATGTTGCCACTACTGTAACCATTGAGGTCCCTTCTATCCCTTCTCCCTCTCCTCCTTCCCCTCCTCAGGTGACCCAAGTGACCATTCCTTTGGTCATATCCTCTCCCCCATCTTCTGTTGTTCCCCCTTCCTCATCGTCCATCTTCTCTTCTCTCACGGAGCTATCCCCCACCATTTCTTCCCTCATCTCTCAGCTCCCTTCCTTTCCCATGTCTACCTCCCCTACAGTACCTCTTCCTCCCGTGAGCACTTCCTCGGCCTCCCTCTCAATGCTGCCTCCAAGTGTCTCTGCGTACGATGGAAAAGTGACATGTGAGGATGATAATCGGCAAGTGACCTTCCCGTACAAAAGTGGTGAACCCGACGTGAAACAAACAAAATTAGTGAAGCTGACGTGAACTTCCTACTTTCTAGTTCGGAGTCATAGGATCACGTGTTCTTCCAAGTTTAGTATACTTTTCATCTTCTCCACCTCATTGGCTTTCACCTTTGCTCCATCCCATTATTCTATGGGTATTCATATACCCCCGAATATGTTGGGATTTGATGCATACTTGCAGACCCCTCTTGGGTCTTGAGGCATACTACACCCAACAGAATAGACAATCATCACCCTCACTCTCAGTGTGGGGCAACAACTATTCAACTAGTCAGTTGTCAACACAAACTCCAAGGATCAGATATAGCTCGCCCTTCCAAATAGAGGAGTTGGAACAACTCGCTCAAACGCAACAAATAGAGCCTTCAGGCTCGAACAATATGACGTTCACCGGAGAATCTGGTTCATCTCCTCAGGTACTACTTAGACCACAAATTAGTAGAGAATCAGACTCATACCAAGGTTTAGATGATGAATATTCGAGCACGTTATGCCAGAACGACCAACGTTCTTGAGGTATGTATCCACCTGTAGGAGGTTTACAACCACAACCCGAGGTCTCTTTTCAAGAAAATACCTCTATGCCACTGCATATAGGAAATACTCTCGGAGAAACTTGGCAAGATAGCGATCAGTTCATAGCAGGATATCACATGCCTATACAAAACCATGGTATACAAAAAACACCACCAAGGCAGAATATCGTAACTTCACCAAATGAAGTCATTTCAACTCTAATAGAAAAGGTTAGAGGGTTAGAACTTGCCCAAGCAAGTCAAAATTCACAATTCATGCAAGCAGGGAGTTCCAATCCTCCACACCATCCTAGCCAAGTGGATCTCCTCACAGGAGTAGGCACGTTAGGCATGACTCCTCAGTATTCACAACAAATGCCAACTAGACCCACCATCTCTAGATCTTTGTTGCTCCCGGTCTAGTAGTGAGAACAATCCATTCCTGGATAGTACCCCGTCATACTTAAACATATACTCCAAATCACCACAAGGGGATATGTTCTCCTCTCCCGGCATTTTTTCTCAAACACAGGGGCTTCCTTATGCCCCTGCTAATGCATACGCTGCGCCATATCAACAACCCATCCCACCACCGCTCCCTCAACAGGCACCATCAATGGTCAAAACATATGCGATAGGGACTTACTCAGAATATTTGAAAGAACCCTTGGATTTCATCATACGAAGTGTCATGCTTCCAAGACCTCTTCAATATTTTCCCAAATACAAAGGAGAGGGAGATCCAAATGCACATATCAAAGCTTACGCTACTGACCATTCGATAACTACTCAATGGGATGGGGTTGTTCCTAAAATATTCCCAAAAACCTTGAAGGCATCCTCTTGATTGGTATTATAGAATACCGAGGCTTCCATCCATTTGTTCAAACAACTCATTTCGAGTTCATCAAGGCCTTTGACATGAACAAACTATTAAGGACAGAATCGGGAATTCTTGCACATTAAACAAGACCACAATGAATCTATTTCCCATTTCATCCGGAGAGGTGGCGTACGAGTTCTTTATTCTTGGCAAGTGCTCCAAATATGGATCAGATGGAACTATGTGATTTATTCCTTCATTCTCTCAGCAGAGAGGTGAAGGAAGAAGTCCATAAGTTCCCACTAAGAACTTATAATGAAGTACTTGAGAGCGCTCTTCGAATAGATCAAGCAAAGAATAGATAGTGGTCGTAAGACATATGGAACAAATGGAAAATTAATCAATCCTAATCAAAACACTATGACCTATCCTAATGCTTGGGAATACTAATCAAGGACCCAAGATCCTTAATGAAAACCATGGGGTTACAACAGATGGAGTCACCGATCAAGTCAAAGGACCAAATGTTGTTAATATCCGACACTCGCTAATAATCAACGCAATAATAACTTCACTCGAGCGATCAATACGGTGGATTCTAATCATCCTCCACAAAATTAAATATAGTCACAAGGCCTTGCTCGGGGCCCGAGATGGATATCGAAACCAAAGCCAAAGGCCACAACCTCGAAATTTCAACTATAACAACCAACAACCCAATCAGAACTTTGGGCCACAACAGGATTCAAACCGACGACCACGGAACTATAATCCCAATATATATTGTGGTTTCCACAAAATCATGGGTGATGGTACTAGGACTTTCCATGACTGTAACAAATTCCTACAACATCTACCAGAAGAGCAAAAACAACTCTTTGTAGATATGTTTCTAGAAAATCCTACACTGCCACTTGGTATGGGATCAGTTTCCACTCAAAATGCACCTCTCAAGATCTTCAACGATCCTCTCCCAAATCATTCTAATAATAACAGGTTAGATCCAAATGGGACAAACAAAGGTGTCATAATAAGAAATAACAATCAAGATGCCTCAACTCCTGACAACTCTCGAATTTCTCCTAACCTAGGTTCAAACGGTAATACAAAAATCTTAGGATTAGTTGAGTTGGAGGTTGAGTGTGAAATTAATGCAACAACTCAGACAAAGGACTATGTTTCACAACCCCTACCTGATATTTTCTGCACACGAGATGAAGTTCCTATAATAGCAAGACTAGTAGGATCCTATGATTTAATATCATATTTGAACAAGACCTTTTCTCACATTTCATTCCTAGATTTGCTGAAAAATTCACCCATGCATCGCTTTGCATTGCTCAAAGAATTAGGTCTTGGTCATCTAATCAATGTTACGCCACCTCCTGAATCACAAGTAAACCATGTAGACTTTGACATCTACCCTCCAGGGCAGGTAGATAGGGATACTGAGTTTGTATTTAACATAAGCAAGATGCCAACATACACCGAAATTTCACATAAAGGTGATCCACCCTTGCGGGTTTGGATTTACAACAACCACGTCAAGCATGCAATGATTGATGATGGGGTAGCGATTAACATAGTCCCCTTCACTTTTCTTCAAAATCTAGGGTATGGAGAAACCAATTGCTCCACAACTCGAAATACAATAAGGGGCCATGATAGTCTCAAAGCCACCTCGGTTGGAACTATAATATTCTTGGTCACCTTAGGACCAAAAACAATCCTCACTAAATTTTATATTATAGATCGGGAAACCAACTATAATATGATTCTTGGTGATCCATGGATACATCGCATAAAGGCAATCCCTTCCACGTTATTCCAAGAAGTAAGGTTTTTACACATAGGAAAGGTCTTCATCGCTAAAGGGGATCCTAAACCCTTTGATATATACCTAGAAAACCTCAAGAAAAATAAAGGAGTCCATACAGAGCATGAACTTCCCATGAATCAATTAAACAAACCACATCCAACAAAAAATTTAGTTCTGGTCACCCCAGACATTCCAAAGGTTGAATTTGTTGACCCAAAAATATACGAGGTGGCAAAGACAAATAAAAGTAAGTCAATTTCTGTGGAAACAGTCTCCACTAAAACCACAGCAGGAATTATGAAACTCTTGGAGAGTGACGAGCTGATCTTTCTCCCATTCAAACCTTAGGGAATGGGTAGTCTTCAAGATATAACATCTCTTCCCTCCGAAGACCTAAATCTAGACATGAACATGATAGAATTAACAAACGAAGAAGGGCAATTTAAAATTGAAACGATGCCTATCAAAACCATCTCTAGGCACTTTGCCCTATCCTAAAGCCTAGTTTCGACCCATGCGCGTCGAAGCTAAATGTTCCCTATCCATGGGGAAAGACCTCATCATTAACACAATGCTTGATATAAGAGAAAAGGTCGAGAAACATAGTCATGCTCACCTATAGGCCATCTCTCAAAAACATGACAAAGAGGCATGCGAACGCCTCTTTCAGAAAAATATTTTTAATAATGGGACATATACACCTCTAGGAAAGGGTTGTAAGTTCAAACCCAGAATGGTAGGCCCTCGTCAAGAGAATGAAAAATTTGAGGATAATGGTTCTCCGCTGTGTACTTCTAGGGGTGACGAATTCGATATTCGTCAAATTTCTTCACCTTAGACATCATGACATATAGTTCCACCTGCATTTTCATATGTACATGGTTACAGTTGCATTACATATTCATTTAGATAGGTTCATTTTTTTCACTCGTTTCATAAATATTGTAGTCCAGGAACTTACTCTTAAGTAATCTGTTACAAATTTCTGAAGATATTGGCAAAATTATTCAACTCACATCTCTTCAAACATCATCAAGTACTTTCAAATCTTCTCATCAAGTTCGACAGACAAACATTGACGGAAACCATACCAAGACCTGCATACTTGGCTTCGCTCTTTCTTTCTACTAGGTGAAGTTGTCCTTGCCTACGGTCTGTTCTAGAAGCTTCTTGGTGTCACATCTATCCCTCTTAAAATCTCTTGGAATGAAAGGATATCCCAAATTCATAGATCAGAAATGTCAAAATCAAGTAAAATCAAAAGTGCCAAGCAAACAAAATATTTTATTTTACCCACTTCTTTGCCCCATCAACCTTCGGTGATAAGCCCACATCTCTTACTAGTGATGTGAGGTTGGGAAAGGAAAGAAGTGCCCTTACTACGCCCGTATCTTGCCTTTGGTGACAAACCCATGCTTCTTACTAGTTGCATGAGGCAGGTGTGGGGGTCCAGATCCACAAAACTAACAAATCTTGGTATGCTAAAAACATAAATCAAATTTTGTTAAGAGAAGGAAAATATCCAAACATCCAAATTCCAAAGACATCAAATCCTCAAAACCAGATTTTGTCAACCAGTTGCCATTTATGAATCTAAGTCTAGATAAACTAAAAAGTAAGTGGCCTTTTAAGCTTGGTAGTAGTTTTGAGTAGGGTGCGTGTGTAGGTCCGAATTTGGTTCTTGTTCTTGTTTTTTCTATCTCTCATCATTCCACTCAAATTAAACTCATACAACTTGTGCCCTTCCCAATTCTTGGTGTTGAGCCCTCGCATCTTACTAGTTGCATGGATTTGGGATTGGGGCAATTTCATCTCTTTATCACTATACATTCATCATGTTTTGCCAACATAAGAAGAAATCACAAACATTGTCTAAAGAGGCCAAAAGTTCAAAACTACAACATGTTCGTCATCACATATCAGCATTGCAAAAGCAAATAAAGTAAAAACATTCTGTTTAACATTTGTTATCACTTGTCATCCATTGCACACATTCTGAAAAGCATATGAAAATTGGGAATTCTAAACATCTAAGAGTACACACATGAATCAAATCAAGCCAACTCTATACAACGAATAATGAGCCAAAAGTGATATATGTACATATCATGGTGTGTCATAGCTTTTTACGATGTCATCGCACACTAGGTGCCGTCAAAATGCTTGCAATAAGCACAAAATACCAAAACAGCATACATGCCTCACAAAGTGGGGACTAAGAAATAAAGGAGCTCTACCTTTTCCCCCTTTTGAGGCCCATTATGACTTCTCTAGTTACAAATTTCTTAGGAGTTCTTCTCAAAAGCATTCAAAAATAGCAAAAAGGTAAGCCTAACACAAAATACCATTCCCAAGCTCATTCCAATTCAATCATACTCAAAAATGAAAAGAGTGATCACCTTTGTGGACCCAAAGCTCAAAAATTACCAAATCGATACACACAAATGAATAGGAAAATGAACTCGTATTGTATATTTATGAAATTCTAACATTGGGTTCACCAATTTTGTACAATGGAAAAGTGACATGTGAGGATGATAATCGGAAAGTGACCTTCCCCATACCCGACCTCTCGAGGTCATGCCGAGACAGCCGGTGGTTTGTAATGCGGGTGACTTAGATGAAGCCACAGCCAGATTATGGCCAATTTTCTACGATAGAAAATCTACAAGTGAGGATGAGAATCGGAAAGAAACTTTCCTATGGCTAACCATGGGAGGATCAGTGACTAAGATCTAGTAGTGTGATCTCCTGGTAGCTGAAAAGACAAAGGGGATATTTAGAGGCTATAAGCACGTAGCATAAATTACTTAGTGGTTTATCCTCCTAACTAGAATTTCAGTGTTAATCTAGTTATACTACTACTTTGAAAGGGAAACTAATCTAAACAGAATATACGATTGAAACATTATAATTACAAGCAACAATTAAACTACTTTTATACTAAAACTAAACAAGCGAGATAACCCATTGTGGTTATTCACCTGTGCAGATGAGTGAATCTAAATAAAAGACATCCAATTAAATTAATTGAAAACCTTCAATCCTACCTCAGAAGTGAGGAACAAATCATAGTCTCTTAGAAACTATCATTCCCCACAACTTCCCTAGAAATATTGAGATTGAGCTTAACTAAAATAAAATGATTCGCGACTTTATTTGATAATAACTTTGACGATTTAAACACGGAGTTTACTTGAGAAGAGGTAAATCTAGTTTTGTTGTAGCTTGTCCCTCGAGTGATCTCTTCGTTCTTGCATGTTCACATGAATCCGAGAAAGAGTAGGAGTATAGGAACATCAGCAAGAGAAGGCACTTTGGGATGGTAGTCATTTTGAAGTAAAATGGCACGAAGCACAAGTAAGAGAGGGATAGCGTAAGTGAACTAGCTTGGCCTATGTGATTCCTAGCAGGTCATTGCAGCAATGATGGAAAAATGATAAACAAAAGGTACTCAAACAATGAATATTAGTAGCTTCGGAGAAATACAATGAAGTACAAGTAGGAGAGGGATGGCACAAGAGAACAAAGCTTGTCCTATACGATTCCTAGCGAGGATCGTTGTCGCATTTGCCCGAGTGAGGCATAACTAAATATTCAGAATTCTAATCCATGCTAAAGATAAAATGATTCATAAAATAAATCTAGGATGAGTATTGAAGACTGAAGCTCAAAAATGAAGACTCGGACAAAGAACCAAGACCATTTACTTGTAAACAAGCTACATATTTATAGCATTTGTAATGACTAGAAGGCAAGTTCAAATTTAACTCTCCCACCATTAAACAAAGATAAATCACTATTCAGGTGGCTAAAACATAAATACAAGCTTTAGTGGTTGAGAAATGTGGGTGAAAATTGAATTTTCATGCTTGACGCGATCGTCGAGCATTACGGAAAGTGCGTGACGGGACGCTTTGCCATGCGCTGGGTGACGACATGATTTCGCCCTAGCTTGGGTGATGGTTACAGGACCGCCACCCTAGCTAGGTGACGGTTATAGGACCACCGCCCTGGCAGGAGGCGGTCCTATAAATAAAACAAAAAACAAAGAAAAAGAGAGAAAATGTTAGGACAAAACATGTAGAGGCTAGACAAGGATTTTTGGGATGCAAATGTATACTCAACGAGCTTTCTGGATTCTGAACACCTTGCAAAGAGATCTTAATCATCATTGGGGTTTCCGTAACCAATTTCCAATTGTACAGTACATACAATTTTGGGTACGTACAGTCTCCACGCATTTTCCTTCTACTATTGCAGCTACTCCCTTTACTATTTCTGGTCCCTCTCCCATAAGTCCAGCATGGATCTCTCAGCACCTGAGCCAAAAAAAGAGGAAAGTTCCCATCGCACCGATGGACTTCTCCATCATCCCATCAAAGGGGACCAAGAAGCAAAATCCTTTAACCCGCTTCTCTCAGAGTGTGTCAGGAGAGAGAGTAATGGAGATAGCATACCCCAATCCTTTAAAGGATAAAAAGGATCTGTCTTCAACAGATTACACAGTGACCCAAGTCACAATGGGGACATCTTCGGAAAGCCTTCAAGGAGAGGCCCTATCTGCAGTTGATGCCCTTTGCAAGAAGCTCCAAGAAGCAAAGGAAGAGAAAACACTGTTAAAGGAGCAAAATAAACATCTTCTCCACGCCTTGCAGAAAATGGGCAGTGCACCTCCTACAACTGCCGCTGAAGCTCCTGAGCCTTTGAGCCAGGACAAGATTAATGAATATGCCAAAATCGGCGAGCAGGGCATGGCAGTTTCCGCCTGGAGGAGCCAAATCCTCAAAGAAAGTGAGGGATTGATCGCTAAGTTCACCAAATTATATCAGCATATCAATAAGGTGAATAGAGAGCTCCAGGTGATAGCAGGACCCATCTTCGAAGAGCTGGACCATGCCAAGATACAGCATGAGACCTTTCAGAAAATTCTCGACTGTTCATTCGAAGATCTAGTCAAGTTCGGCGTCTTTGGACACCCCAGATCCCTCAACAAAATCCTTTCTACTCTGGATTATCGGGTTGATCAGCTGGAGTTTGTCCTGGAGAAGATTGATAAGATAAATGAGGAATCCCTGGATGCAATGCATCAAATGGAGCAGATTGTCCTAAGAATGTCTCCAGGTTTGCTCACTCCTTCTTTCACCTTAAGAAAGGTAGAGGAAACTATTCCAATCTTCAAGGAGATCATTTCACAAGGGCTGGGATCAGAGGTCACTTTCGACGCTGAATCCATCAACAACCTGCTGGCTTGTTGTGACTTCATCGAGTACCTGATAGAGGAAGAAAATGATTATTCCAAACTCCCAGAAAATCTCACGGATGAGTGGGAGACTTGCGAAGCTATCAGTGATCGACACAAGGATCCTTCCCAAGATTAACTTCAACCCATGATCTACAAGTTCATGGAGTACCATGCCCAGTTCCACATCTCGTCGCCTGAGCAACAGCAAAAGCAGGATACTCCCTTTCAACCATGGGACGACAATGAATAGTTTTCTTCTTCCTGACTTTCTCCTTGTAATTATCTAAAGTGTGTTGACATAAACAATGGCATCATCCATGTTGCACCATGGGATGATGTCATCCAAAAAGTTGTCAAAAAGTCAACAAATGACTTTAGAATCTCTTGTAAGATATTTTTGTAATTTAGTTGTTGGTTTGCTTTTGTCTTCTTTTCTTCTCTCCTTCTATATATACTTGAATACTTGTTGTATTCAAGGAGGTGGATATCTTTTAGATGAAAAATAGAAGTGAGGAGAAAAGGCTTTGTACTTTTTGTAACAGAAGAAAACATTAATACAAATATTAAGACTTTGTGCTGAATATGTGTGTTATGTGCATCTGATCTTTCTTATGTCAGATCTGTGTGTTTATTCTGTTAGATCTATTTCTAATTTTTTTGTCATTTGTTCATTAGTATTGCTTTATTTGTCTATGCAAGTAGGTTCAGCTCTGTTTACTACCAACCCAAAACATAGACCCTCTGACCTTTCTACTTTGGAATTCATTTCTTTTCTCCCTTCAAATCCATCTTCTTTCCTTTCTTTCCTTCATTCCTTTCTATTCTTCATCGAAACTAATCTCTTGGGATGAGATCCCAAACCCCCTGAAGGCAGAATATTGTGAGACTTGCACAAGATTCCTGCTGGTAGAATAGCAATAAACCAGTTTCGCTTTGCTGACTCAAAGAGGGGCTATGCCCTACACACTGTTGGCTCATCTATCCATAGATCTGCTCTCACGACAGATTTTCAAACCAACAGTTTTTGGCGACTACTGGGATCGAACAGATCTATCAGATCTATGATGGTGGTGTGTTTAAAAATCAGTGAAAATTGAAAAAATCACTACCTGTTTGCAAATTTTAACTTTTGTTCAAAACCCAAAATTTTTGCAAAAGTGATCCAAACTGAAAATTTTCTTCAGGGATCCATAGATCGGGCCTAGTAGGAGATCTTTAGTTCGCTGAGTTTTTATAAAAATCTATATTTTTCCGTAGATCTGAGTTTTTGACAGTTTACCAAAATTTTCAAACTCTTCAAAAAGTCAACTCTAGATCCAAAAATCAGCTTACTAAGCTTTACCATTATTTTATCCTCGTTGTTCTTTGTCATTAAACCACAATCGGTTTTCAAAAGAGGGATAAAATTTAAATATTTAGAAAATTACGTGCTTTGCTGGTTTTTGTGGAAAATACGAAAATCAGCAAGTACAACCAAAAAGAGTTTTAAATCTGATCCACAATATTGCAGATCTGGAAGGTACACTGGTGGGTGAACCATTTACTCGTAGCAGGAGAGCTCGCAGAGAAGTCGATCTTACCTTTGACCTGCTTCAAAGGCACAACTTCAGTATAACACCGGCTCACTTCTCGTCACTAAGTTCAGCTGACCGGTCATCCAGGAGTGTCTCGCCTCCATGAAGGAAGTGTCTCTCATCAGGAACATCTACATCACTTTGCAGTGCTCTGTTGCTCAGTGGAACCGCACTTCCAGCTCGCGTCCTCTTTCCAACTTTTCAAATGGCGGTGCCATGGGGAATTGCTATGGGCCCTTTGGCATTACGACAACCTGTTCACGCACTTCCACATGGAAACCGAAATAATTTTCCCAAATTTGATGGGAGTGGAAACCAAAGCATGGATTCACACATATCTACATTCATCATGTCATGCAGCATCCTGGATGTGACCCATGAAGATGTGTCAGTTCACCTCTTCTTAGAAACTTTGCAAGGGCCCGCAGCGGAATGGTTTCAGCATTTTCCGGCCGGATCTATTACTAGTTGGGCCACCTTGCGAGATGCTTTTGAAGATAGGTATAAGCCTTCTGAAGACATGTTCACGTTACTATCCAAGATCACTCACCTAAAGAAGGAGTCCAATGAAAACTATGCGCGATTGTATCGCCAGGTTCAATGCATTAATCAACCGTGTGCCTGTTGCCATGCTTCCAACACCAGAAAATCAAAAGTGTTTCTTCGTAAATGCTATGAGCTCGAAAGTAAGTTTCTTACTCCTGCAGGAACAAGTAGCTACCTTGCCTCTTGCCCAGGCTGCTGCCATTTGGATAGAGGACAAATTACTAATATCTGGTGAATTGAAATGAGAGTCATCCAAGTTCAAAGCTACAAATCCTTCTCAGGCCACTTCGTCTGATCCGGCATTTTAGAAGATGGCAAATGACTTACTCGTATTAAAGAAGCAGTTAGCCCAAGCTTCCACCAATTCCTCGTACCGGGATATTCCACAAAGAAATTTTACTCCCAACAACATCCCGCATAGGCGCGTGCACTGTGAATTGCTCCATTGACGCTTGAGGCTCCTCCGGTCAATGCTTTGGCCGAAATAGAAGAAGAGGAACAAAATTACGAAGAACCTTCATCTCAAGGAAAATATGATCAAGATGTCGGTGAACCAACTAGCGACTCTACTATCGGGTATATGGAATTTGATGAGGAAGAATCTGACAAAGAAGAGGGTACCCAAGGATATGTAAGCGGACAATCATATGTTGTTTTTACCCACTCGCAAGGAAAAGAAGCAGAGGTCACTGCCAATGTGTAGAAAGAGAAGGCTGCGTCTTCCACACCCCCAACTATTGCTAAAAGAGGTAATCCTCTTCCTGCTCAACCCCCTGTTAAGTCTTTTACAAAGAAATCTTTTCCTCCCATATCTCCTCCAAATCAGCCTTCTTCTATTTCCATAAAGACCATTAACTTTACCCTACCATCGTGAAATGAGGGACTCATTCCTCCATCAATGCAATCCTTGGCCACATTTGACATAATTGACCACACTAAAAAGACCAAGATTCAAATGTCAAGCGAGTACCTTGATCAAACCCCGAATAGCTTGTAAGGTTGATTGAATACATCCAAAGTCAGTGTCATGACTAATCGAGTTTCCCAAAGGAATCCTTTCCACCCCTCCTTCATCCCACACAAATGTTGCCTCAACTTCAGCATCAGGCAAGATAGAACCTTTCTACCTCTCCCTCCTAATCAATGGCCACAAACTAAGCAAGCGCATATTGATGTGAGCCAAATGTCATGCCGGAAAAATTCACCCATGCTCACGGGCCTCACCCTTACCAAAGCCTTTCGGTGAGATGTTATTCCTTGAAACCAAGATCGGTCAAATCAAGGACGCTCAGTTCACATTTGTGGCATTCCCAGAGAAAAGAGTAAAGATGACCATCCTTGTTGCCGATATTCCGGCAGCGTATGGAATTCTACTAGGAAGGAGCTTTTGTAGTGAAGTTGGTGGGGAGATTCATATGGACTGGTCTAAGGCTAGAATCCCCGTCAAAGGTATAATGCAAACCTTGGAGCCTGAATCGCAAAAGAAGTACCTAGTTACTAACTCTGATGACCCCAAAGCCCAAATTCTCTTCGGATCATCAGGGATGGGAAACTATTTCTTGTCTACCGAGTCTGACAAGGGGGATGTCCTCGTCCAAGCAGAGGATCTTAACAAGATCTAGACTTGCGGTTTGAAGGCAACTACGCGACTAGTGGGTGTGGTTTGGTGCTTGCGTGCTTATATCTCTCGAAGAAAATATTATTCCTCTCTCTTTCAAGTTGCAGTTTTTCAACACGAATAATACTGCTGAGTATGAATCCCTACTGCTTTGCATGCAAGCCGTGAAGGAAAGAAGGATCAAAAATCTTAAGGTACAAGGTGATGCATAGCTGGTCGTAAATCAAGTTAAGAGGATATACCAAGTGAAGAATGAAAGGCTCAGACATTACCGCAACACGGTGTGGGATAGCATCGAGGAGTTTGATGCTTTTTCAATAAAATCCATCCCAAGAGCTCAGAATGACATGGTCGATTAATTGGCCATTTCAGCATCCCTCATGCTCCCTCACCCAGGTTTGAAAACAGACAAATATACCATTGAGGTGGTTTTCCGCCCAAGCGTGCTAGACAATTCTCAGCATTGGCAAGTATTCAACAATGACAACCAACTCATTGCCTTTCTAGAAAAGGTGAAATTTTTAGTGAACTTCATTTTGAAGGATCCACTTCTGCATGCCGTGAATCTGTTACGGATCAAGACAAAGAATCAAAAGGGAACGACGGCATATGTCAGCTCAAAGGAAATAAAATCCCAAAAGGCCTGGTCTCCCTAGAGTGGTTGTTCAATAGGCATGATCGCTTTGTTAAAAAGAAGAGGCGAGATGATCCTATTTCCTCCCCAGAAACTGAACCGGTCAATTTAGGTTCGGTAGAACATCCGTAGTTTGTGAACATTGGAAAATGTTACACACCTGAATAGAAGCGGAATTTTTCAAACTATGAAGAAATACATGGATGTATTGGCATGGTCCTATACCGATCTAAAGTATTTCAAGCCAAAGGACGCCCGGCATGATATCCCGTTGAAAGAAGACGTCAAACCTTTTTGCTGAAGCAGAGACATTATAATCCTAAAATCTCGGTACTATCCAAGCTGAAATTTAGAAAATGTTGGGACGCACGGATTATTTTCCTATCCATCATAGTACAGGTCACAAACATTGTGCCAAAGTGCACAAGAAGAATGGTGAGATACGCATATGTGTAGTTTTTGCAACCTAAATCGGGCGTCCCTGAAGGACAATTACCGCTTCCCATAATGGACCGGAGTTTCGCAAGCAATAGCTGGATCGAAGCTGTTGTCCATGCTTGATGGTTTCTTTGGCTATAATCAAATTGAAGTCTCACTGAATACCAATTTAAAATAGCATTCAATACTCCTTGGGGTATGTTTTCTTACAACAGGATGTCATTTGGCCTGACCAATACTAGCGCTACTTTCCAACAAGCAATGGACTTCGCGTTTAAAGGTATGATGGGGAAGGTCATTGTAGTCTACTTAGATGACTTAACTATGTTCTCCAAACAATGAAATAATCATTCGATCATTTGGAGCAAGTATTGATTAGATGAGAGCACGGGATCTCCTTGAATGAAAAAGTCCATTTTCGAGTCACAGAAGGAAAATTGCTAGGACATGTTGTTAGCAAAGAAGGGACAAAGATAGATACCGAAAGAGTTAAGGCTATTGAGCCTTACTTTACCCATAAAGCGGGACCGGCATTCACTCTTTTTTGAGAAAAGTGAACTTTCTCGAGGCACTTTGTTCTGATTTTGCTAAAAATACTCGTCATATATTAGACATGATGAAAGGATCGCCAAATTTCCGATGGAGCGAAGAAGGGAAGAAGTCATTTGAGGAAATAAAAGCTTCTGTTGCTCACACTCCAGTCCTGGTATTTCTCGATTTCTCCAAGGATTTTATCATGTATAGCTATGCATCTGAGCATACTGTATCTGCCATCTTGATGCAAAAGAATTCTGAGGATGTTGAATCCCCAATTGCGTTCATGAGCTCTCCCCTCAAGCCTCATGAATTAAAAATGTCTCAGTTGGAAAAGCATGCCTTCACCATTGTCAAAGCAGTCAAGAATTTCAGGTATTACATTTTAAACTCTCATACAGTGGTGCTGGTCCCTGACATGGCAGTCAAGTCAATTTTAACTCAACAGGAGTTAGGAAGCCTGCGGGGGAATTGGATTGCGAAATTCCAAGAGTATGATCTAGATATAAAACCAACCAAGTTGGTAAGGGGTAAGGGCCTATGTCAGCTTATGGCTGAAAACAAAGATTCAGAAGACCCTGAAGAAAAGGATGATTACACCAATGGAGCGCAAAGCCAGCTGGAGAAAACCGATTCACCACCGATGGTCCTATTTGTCGCAACCAGCGACGAATGGTATTTCGATATTGCTTTCTTTCTCACCTATGGTGAATGCCCATCCCATCTGACTACAAAGGAGAAGTGCTATAAAGCTCAGAGCAGCCAGATATATCATCTGGGATGACAATTTATACAAACGCGGAATAGATGGCATCTTCTTGCGATGTGTTGACAAACCACATCAAGTGAAGTTACTTGAGAGTTTTCATAATTCAGCCTGTAGGGGCCATTTCTCCTCCTCGTGACGGCACACAAGATCATTCGGGCTAGGTACTATTGGCCAACACTTTTCCAAGATACGCACCAGGGGTAACAAAGTGTGAACCTTGCCAGCAGTTTGTCGGCAAGCCCAAATTGGCCACTTTTCCCCTCAAGCCGTTCATTGTCGACGAACCATTCAAGAAGTGGGGAATTGATTTTATTCATGCACTCAATCCCTAATCGAGTTGCGGACATAGTTATGTCTCGACGCGAAACAAATTATTTCACAAAATGGGTAGAAGCCATACACTGTCAAACATGCCACTCCAGGGTTGTTTGTAGTTTCATCAAAGAAAATATCATTGTCAGGTTTGGTGTTCCAAACAAGATTGTTGCTTTGATAATGCTTCCAACTTCTCCTCACAAGAGTTTGTTGGTTTTTTCTACGAATACAAAATAGCTGCAGTTCACGCCTTGGATTATTACCCTCAAGGAAATGGTCAGGTAGAATCCAGTAATAAAAATTAGTAACCATCATACGAAAGCTAGTAGATGAGAATCAACGAATGTGGCAAAAATCATTATACGACGCTTTGTGGGCGAGATCGCATCACTCCCAAGAGGTCTCTTGGCATGTCTCCTTTTCAAGTGTTATATGGCATCGATGTCGAGCTTCCCATTTCTGCTTTGAACTCCCTGCTCTACGCTTGACACGAGCAATCGAAGATGAGACTTTCCAAAATTCTCTTGAGAAGAGGATCATGTATCTAGCAGAGCTCGAAGAAAAGAGAGTAAGAGTGGTTGACAGGATCACCAAGCATCAGAATCAAGTAAAAATATTGTTTGATAAAAAGGCTAAGCAAAGAAATTTCTAGGTCAGAGATCTCGTCCTTTTGTGGGACAAACGAAGAGAGCCAAAGGGAATGCATGGAAAATTTGATTCCCTATGGAGGGGACCTTTCAAGATCAAACAGCTCAATGGAGAGAATAGCTTCTATCTCTCGTATCTAGATGGAACTGGACTCCCACTTCCCTATAGCGGGCAGCATCTGAAAATCTTCAGGAAGTAGAGCTTGCTCTCTTCTTTGTACAGTTTACTTCAGTTGTGTGTTTGTTTTTGTCATGTGTTTGCTTTTGTTGGTTGTGTGTTTCCCTTTTTGGTCACCCTTGTTTTTGACTCTGTTGCCCAATGGATAGGCACATGTGGATCTGGGATTCTCTACCCCTAATTTCCATTCAGAGATAGTCCCCAGAAAGAGCCAGCTATTATCCTGTGAAATTGGCAAGGGTAATTTTACGGGTAACCATACCAAAATTTTGTTCTGGTCCCTCGTCAGGGACCCCTCCGCGTTCGGAACATTGCAAAAACCCTTTTCCGGGAAATCTGGTTTTCCGAACTTAGCCTTTTTTGGGTCTTTTTGGTGGGCGCACCTAATGTCTATGCAACATAGAGTAAGCATGCGCCCCCTTTAAATCCTTTGGCGCATGGTTTGAAGTGTCGACACACATTTTGGTGTGCCTCACCATGTTGTGCCTTTCTTGCATGCACCAAGGCGCATGCGCCTTCATGTCAACAATACTTTTGTTGCGCCACGTTTTGGTGCACCAAAGGCGCACTTATCTCCATGTTGTGACACTTTTGGTATGCAAGGGTGTACATAACTTCGTGTTAACATGTGTTTTGATGTGCCAAGGGCGCAAGATTTCCCGTGTCGACGGGTGTTTTGATGCGCCACTTCAAAAAGTGGTTGGCACATTTATTACAACTTTGCCTATATATAGGCGCATCCACCCTGTCACTTTCACCAGTCAGAAAACACGTGATTATTCTTTTCCCTCTGCACCTGTCAGCATGCCTGTCATTCTCGTATCACGTCGTGGACCCAGTTTCACCTCTCACATTATATATATTTACAGTAGCTGGTCCTTATTACTCTTGTGTTTTATGTTTTGGTTATTGGCTATTTGTTTATGGGGTTGGATAAAACAGATCTGTGAAACCATGAAACCTCCCTTTGCTGTTTTTGCTGTCCTCCCCCATGCACTTCTCCCTCTTTCCAGATCTGTTGGTAAAGAGGGCTCTGCCTTTGAAAAAATCGCTAGGTTCTCTTTGTTTTAGCCCGTTCATCATCCAAGGGACCCTGCAGAAGAGACTTTAACACATGTAACCCCTCCAGAGGAAGAACAAAGACTTAAAAATTGATAGACTACTTTTTTCCTCTTTGGCGCAGTCGCCACCTTTGCAACATGAAGTACAGTCACGCCAACGGCGCATCCACCATGCCTGTTGCATAAAAAACAGTTGCGCCCTCAAAGCGCACTTTCCTTGCTTGTTACACCCGCTAACCCTGCACCCTCTTGGCACACCAAACTCGTATGCAACATTGAAAAAACTTGTGCCATTGGCGCACCTTGCATCCATGCAACACCAACCTTATTTGCGCCAAGTACAAAACTGTTAACGGCGCAGGTGCATCCCTTATTACAGCAACATCATGTCATGCAGACCTTCCATGCGCCACGCCAAGTTCCCCTATGGCGCAGGAGAAAATGATGTTACATTCATTAAACCTGCGCCCTTTGGCGCATCTTGTACCCGTGTAACATGAAAAATATCAGCGCCTGTTATAAAATGCATATATATGGCACAGGCGTACTTCTGCTTGCAACAACAAAAATGTCATCTGCAGCGTCCATGCACCCTACACCCTTTGGCGCTGATTTATCCCTTGCAGCACCCCTTTTCTGTGTGCCATACTATTTAACCCTGTAACCTGCAGTATTCATGCGCCTGCGCCCTGAGGCCTTAAAATTGCTAACTCTTCCTTCTGTTAATGCTTTAATGGAAGATCAAACAGCTAATATGACTTTCCTGCATTGGGTTTCACTTCTTCTTCTTGTAGATCAACAACTGAGTTTAGGACTACATATGTCAACATCAAGCAAGAGACCTACAAGACTAAGGGCAAAGCCAAGCTCACGAGAGGAAGAAATGAAGTACAAATATCGAGAGGTTAGGATGCCCAGAATCCCAGGCAGAGTGTGACCTGGACATAAGAGACTCGGAACTTGGTCACATTGATATGGAGGATTTCTGGGCCAGAACCAGAAGGGTCACAGGAAGTCCATGGATGGACAAACTGGTAGGCAATGGACTACACTTTCTTTGGAGGGATCCCGGTTAGTCTTTGTGAACAATGAGTTCATGATGGTAATAGCCCGCTACAACAAAGACACAAGATGCATCCAAAATGAGAAGGGCAAGGTCGTGATCAACCTCACTACGACACTTCGAAATAATGCTCGACATCCCTCACCACCGGCACTTTGTGGCCATAAGCCAGGAAGATTGCACCAAGGCTTGGGAAGATAATGAGGATCAATGTATGTAGTTGATAAATGAGGTATACTGAAAAATAAGAAGGTGGTGACCAAATGGCCACAAGTCATTCATCTTCTGCGATTTCTCGGAGGAACTCGGTGATCTGATCATGTTCTGAGCGAGTATTTGGGCTTCACGATGCCCACTACTTTCACAAATGGATACTTAGATACGGAGACAATGAAGAAAAATCTGCCGGATCAACGCTTCGAGTGGGCAGAGATCATAAGCGACACCATATCTGAGCAGCTCCAATAACTTACCACAACAGGGAGGTTCTACATGAACTCCTATGTAGTTTATGCTACGGCCTCAGAAAGAGATTATCCAGCCTTAATGTGGTGCGAGGTTTGGCCCCAAGTCAAAATATATGAATACTATCTAGAACTAAAGCTGGAAAATAGTATCCCCAGTTTACAAAGATTAACGATGCCTTCTTCTATGGCATCGTCTACCTTTTGAGGCCAAACATGACTCACGGTCATATGACCAAGAGCATTGTTGCAGCTACAGAGAAATGGGGAGCCTTGTTCACACAATTCCCCACCTTTACCTATCTAAGGGCAGCCAACTTCTTGGGGGAACCAACCAAATTGCCGAGATACACCAGCCCCAAGTTGATCCTGTTAGAGCTGTCAAGATAGCTTATAACCTACCACAAGAAGTGCCTAAAGAGAAAGAAGGGTGGAACTCCTTTCCCCCTCACAGTGGGCAGGTATACTTGTCTCTCTCACCACAAAGCACGGGATATGTTTGCAGAACTGGAGCTGCTAAATTTAAAGCACAACTTCCCGGAAAGGCCCACTTTCGACCCAAGGAATTGCCTGCCCAGAGCCAAACTCGATCCGATCCACATTCCAAAGATCGAGGATATTTATATCGACTTATATCATGAGGTCGAGCTTAGGAGGAAAGACCATTCCCGCTTGGCCTTGGCTGAAATCATCCAGTACGGCATGGCCATCATCCCAAAAGGTTATCAAACTGCTGATCAAGAAGTTGATCAAGTATATCTTGACACGGGTGGGGATGACTGGCCTTTCGTTGTAATTGACAGAACCAAAGCACCTCAGACAATAGAGGAAAGGGTCAAAGAAACTCTGCGAAGAATAGAGCACTGGTGCAGGATGAATGGTCTCATCTACCTCGGAGTTGATTTCACCACTTCTTCATTGGGCAACGCACCTTCCAGGTCAAAACAACTTCCAAAGAGAAAAGGGAAAGACAAAGAGGGTGAGTCAAGCTCCACCTAAGAGGAAGCTCCTGAAATTCCTCCTTCCGCTTCACAAGAATGGGTTGTAATCCCAGAAAGCCTGGAGAAAGAAGCAGTGGAAGATGTTCCGATAGGCACATCCACTCAGGATGTTGCCACTATTGTAACCATTGAGGTCCCTTCTATCCCTTCTCCCTCTCCTCCTTCCCCTCCTCAGGTGACCCAAGCGACCATTCCTTTGGTCGTATCCTCTCCCCCATCTTCTGTTGTTCCCCCTTCCTCATCATCCATCTTCTCTTCTCTCACGGAGCTGTCCCCCACCATTTCTTCCCTCATCTCTCAGCTCCCTTCCTTTCCCATGTCCACCTCCCCTGCAGTACTTCTTCCTCCCATGAGCACTTCCTCGGCCTCCCTCTCAATGCCACCTCTAAGCTGTCTCTCGTATGATGGAAAAGTGACATGCGAGGATGATAATCGGTAAGTGGCCTTCCCGTACAAAATTGGTGAACTCGACGTGAAACAAACAAAATTAGTGAAGTGCGCGTGAACTTCCTACTTTCTAGTTCGGAGTCATAGTATCACGTGTTCTTGCAAGTTTAGTATACTTTTCATCTTCTCGCCTCATTGTTTCACCTTCGCTCCTTCCCATTATTCTACGGGTATTCATATACCCCACGAATATGTCGGGATTCGATGCATATGGCAGACCCCTCTTGGGTCTTGAGGCATACTACGCCCAACAGAATAGACAATCATCACCCTCACTCTCAGTGTGGGGTGACAACTATTCAACTATTCGATTGTCAACACAAACTCCAAGGATCAGATATAGCTCACCCTTCCAAACAGAGGAGTTGAAACAACTCGCTCAAACACAACAAACAAATCCTTGAGCTCGAACAATATGAGCGTTCACCGGAGAATCAGTTCATCTCCTCAGTACTACTTAGACGATAAATTAGTAGACAATCGGACTCATACCAAGGTTTTAGGCATGAATATTTGGTAAGTTATGCTAGGAGCGACCAACGTTCTTAAGGTATGTATCACCTGTAGGAGGTTTACAACCACAACCCGAGGTCTCTTTTCTAGAAAATACCTCTATGCCACTTTGCATATAGGAAATACTCTCGGAGAAACTTGGCAAGTTTACTACCAGCCAAAAACGTAGACCCCTCGACCTTTCTACTTTGGAATTCATTTCTTTTCTCCCTTGAGATCCATCTTCTTTCCTTTCTTTCCTTCATTCCTTTCTATTCTTCGTCAGAACTAATCTATTGGGATGAGATCCCAAACCCCTAAAGGCGAGAATATTGTGAGACTTGCACAAGATTCCTCGGTAGAATAGAAATAAACCAGTTTCACTTTCTTTGACTCAAAGAGGGCTATGCCCTACACACTTTGTTGGCTCGTCTATCCATAGATCTTCTCTCACGATAGATTTTCAAACCAACAATATTGTCAAGAAGGTTACCATGACTGACCTATACTCCACGCATTAGTATGAGGACAAATCTATCGCAGATTTTGTCACTCACTGGCGTAGCTTGATCAATCAACTCACCTTCCAACTACCACAAATAGAACTCATTGAGCTCTTCACACGGACTTGTGCTAGACATATCTCACCGATCTTACAGGTCCAAACGTTCCGAACATTTAATGAAGCATTCACTATGGCATGAAAGTTAGAGATTCGGGCCATCGAAGAGAAGAAAATCTAGTTATGCAATAAGAATTCAGCATTCAAGTCGAATGATACCTCTTCTTCTTCCAAACCACAAACCAATTACTCAAAAGCTAAGGGCACCGCTAATGCAGTGGTACTCAAGGCTGGCCTAGCTCATCTGTCAAATTAGGCTACCCCCTCATCTAATCTCTCACCTATCTAGACTTTTCAATTTAGATGAGAGTAGCAGAAATACACCCCAATCGGGGAACCTTACTCTTCTATCTTAGAAAATCTTATCAAATCTAGGGCCATTACCCTTCCACCTATAAAACCACACACTAGTTTTGACCCTGCTCACCCCATGCCCACATGGTATAAAGAACATGACTTCTATAACTATCATCGAGTAAAGGGTCATAGTGACGGAAATTGCATCACTTTCAAAAATATTGTCCAAGAAATGCTCGAGAAAGGTGAGTTAACCATGGATAATCCTAATGCACCTGCCAACCAAAACCTACACATCTTCAAGAAACCATTTCCCAACCATGCCTCTTTATCTGATCAAACTGGTGAGACCTCAACTCATGATACTCATACCCGTGAGGTTCACGCTATTTTTACTGACGTACCTGTCACCTCCTAGTTACCCCATATTCCTTCCATAGAGGAAATCCTAGCCCAAAATCCTCCTTCTGCATTGGAATCCACCACACCTACTCCTCCACTCATGAGAGGAACACCTTTCATCTCCCTCATCACCTACGGAGGAGTCTTTTGCTAACATCGAGACCATTTCACCTTTGGCTTCTCCACTTAGAGAACTGGTACCCACAGCACCTCCTCCACTCACAGAGGAGCACCCATTACCTCCTCCACCCACTTTGAGGAGCACCCATCATCTCCTCTGCCTACCATAGACCCAGTGAGATACCTTTACCTCTTGGTGAGCATTCTCCATCAGCCTACCCAAAGTTCTGTAGACCTGCTTTCGGCTCTCCTACCCATAGAAGCTGAAGCTAGCTAATTTCTGTTTCTAAGACACATTTTACAGGGATTTCCATTAATTCCGCATCAACTCCACCCATAGACATTTCATTATCACATTTAGTCGATCACTTAGATTATGTCGATAGAGCCTTATTATGGGGGTGTCTTCTACGGTCTCAACATAGATGCAATTGTCACTTACTGATACTTCCACTATCTACCCAAAAGTATTTTGACCAATTGAACCAAACACAACCACCTCTATCACAACTCCTTCCATGACACCCATCATAACTTCACATACACCCTTACCCATAACCCAAACTACATTTAAACCCAAACCCACACCTATAACATTTGCCTCAACTAAACCTATTACCACCTTAGGGGTCACCCCAACCACTAGCCTTACTCATCCACCTATCAAACTAGATTTATTTACATCCTCCAAAGTCAACACCACACCTACTCGACACCCAAGAAAAAGCACCAAACCCATAGAACTCATACCCGGCTACACCAATCACACCTTCACCTATCCCATCTATCTTAAGACCTCAACTTCCCAACATGGTCAAGCAACCTCCACCCATCAATAAACCAAAAGCACAACAACCCATTCCTTCCTCACAAACCTCTAACCTACCCAGATGCCCAACATGACTTACACCCACACCTGTAGCATCGCTACCACCCATACCTCCAATACCTTCAGCAATTCCTTCACTACCCACTACACTTCAATCTCTATCCCTTACACCTCCTGCATGACCCGCATCCTCTACCTTCATAGCACCTCCATTATCCCCATGGGTAACTCGTCCTCTTCCCCATCTACCTTTCCTTCTCAACCTCATACAACCTTATCTCCTTTACCAAGAAGGTGCAACCCAAAAACAAAACTCCACTACCCCACAATAAGATAGTTAAAACAACTACACACCCTCCTACCACTTCATCCACCATACCCCTACCTAAACAAACACGGCCAGACACAAAAACAACACGACACCTAAAACCATAGCTTGATTTGCTCCTCCTCTTCCAAAGACCATTCCTCAACAATTAACCACACCTACACCTAAACCCATGTTCACTTCCCATTGTGATCCACTAGCAGGGTCCTATGCAAAAATTTTAACCAACCTCCTTGAGACTTTTGTCATCACATTACCACCACTCAAACCTTATGACCCCCTCAAACCTAAGCCAAAAGGGTTTGATGATACTAAAATTTTCACCTACCATCGTGTGCCAGGGCATGATGTGGAGAACTATAAGGCATTGAAAACCGTCCTGATCCAGTTATGTCCTCCGGAAGCCAACTTTGATGATGACGACCTTCTCAACAAGGACCCTGCTTCACCGACACCCACTCCCACACTGTCCACTCAACAACCACAAACTCCACCCTCACAGCTCCTAGAGCCACCCCCAAGATTTGAAATTAACATGGTTCACATCAGAGAACTTACCACGCCACCACCCAAATGTCATTGCACCTAACTCACCTCATAGGGTTTTCTCCTCTAGTAGGTTTTGCTTATCGTGTCATTATACCACTCACCCTACACCTTCTCCATTTTCTAAGTCCCCTCAAATCAACATGATTCATGTCACTACACATGCTTAGAAGGATAAGGGAAAAGAAAAGGCAAGCCCTGACAAACCAGCCAATCCTATAACCAACATACCATCTGCGCCCATACCTAAAATCACTATCCACGTCTCCATGTACCCCATTTCTAACGGCATCACACTGCGCACCATGCTCAAACAATTACACCAATATCCCCTCAATATGTCCTTATATAACCTCATTCAAACCTCGGAATCCCATCGTCAAGCTCTCATGGAGGTTCTTCAATATATTGAGGTTTTACCTAATGACCCTACACCCGTAGCCTCCATTATCACACCCCATCATGTAGCCTCTCTCACCAAATTACCACCTTCATCTTCGCCCCACCCTATTCACCAAGTAGCCTCCCTTAGCTTCTTAGAGGAAGAGATCGTGCCACACAAAAATGATGACCCGGACCTAGCCCTCTTCATCTCTATCCACATCGATGACATACGGGTATGCCGTGTGATGATTGATGGGGGCACTAGCATTAACATCATTTCATCCCATGCATTTTCTCAAATGCACATACTTGACAATTTCATGCATAAACATCATGTCATGTTGTGTTTATTCAATGACACTATCATCTCTACACTAGGCACCGTCATCCTCCACATTCGCATGGGCCCCTGCACTATTCTTGAACTATTCTACATCTTAGAGGAGAATTCCAATATAACTTTGTTGCTTGTGAGACCACTGGATTCATGTCATGGCTTGCGTTCCTTCCACTTTGCATCTTTGTGTAAAGTTTGAACATGAAGGACATACCTATACCATTCTAGTTGATCCATCACCTTTTAAAACATGCAACATGATTTCATGACCCAATGATGTGCTCATACCGTTAAAGCATCTACCTCTGCTGACCACCTCTGCTTTACCAGTACAATCGCTACCTCAACCACACATACCTCCTCCATTCCTACCACTACTGACAAACTCCCACTAACCCATCGACTTCCCAATCCATTAACTCTACCTTTGCATCACCCTCGACACTTCATCCATTCTAGCTACCTACAAACCAACCATTGATCCCTTGGAAGGTGTTTTCAACACCTCACTCTGGGGAATACCACCTATATAGTGTCAACACATTCCTTACTCCACAAGAGTACAGAAGCCTTCACCAACACCCTCGTTATGATCCTTTGTAAAGGAGAACGTCTCATGTATGGTCCCCTCACCTTCGTAATACTCTCACCTATGGGGGACTTGATACTACCACTTACACACCTGAACCACCATCACAAACTTGCCCATTTTCCATTGACTTCCAATCACTTACCAATTTCCATTTCACCACACCTTCTGCACCGATGTGCATGAAAGGGTTTTAGTTCTAGATTTTATGAGCAAGGCCGACATATTGTCATTCCATATACCACCTACAAACATAACAACCATAGTGGTATTAGCTTTCCTGAACCACCTACCAAATAGGCCTACATTGAAATCATTAAGGACACTAGCCCTTCTCCACCTTCTTCACCTGCTCCACCTTCATCACCACCCTCACCGACAGAGTCAATGGATCCTTAATCTATCCCTCCTAAAAAAAAATCATAAACACCATTTCCTTGGGGCCTCTAACTTACCAATGTGAGGCAAGGCCCCTTCCACTCTTCCCTTCTGTATCCTAAAATGATTGATGACAATACACCTTGATTAATGTCGTTGATGTCGGGATAATGACTCTATACTCACCTACCTTGGTAGAAGAATCATATATTCATCGGTCATTACCTTCTGAGATGCAAACCATGTTGAATGAATCGACTATCAAGATCAACATTCATACTCAAGATGACCCACACATCCTAAAGATCGGTAAATCTTTAGATGTTACTGAACATGAAGCCATCACTTCTTTCCTCAAAGACCATAACCACACTTTCACTTGGTCTTACGAAAACATGCCAGTATTGACTCCACCATAGTGGTCCACAATATCGTAACCATTCCCGATGCAAACCCATCAAACAAAATTTGTGACGAAAAATGCACCCTTGCATTTCCCTTCTCGTCAAAGAAGAACTTCAGCACATTCTTGCTATTTCCTTCATCTTACCCATTGATTATCCTCATTGGATTTATAACATTGTCCTTGTCACTAAGGTGACAGGGGGACTCCGTATTTACATGGAATTCCGTGACCTCAACCTACCATGT
Source organism: Taxus wallichiana var. yunnanensis (assembly GCA_018340775.1). Classification (NCBI taxonomy): domain Eukaryota; kingdom Viridiplantae; phylum Streptophyta; class Pinopsida; order Cupressales; family Taxaceae; genus Taxus; species Taxus wallichiana. The sequence continues at coordinate 842,406,510 of CM031239.1, forward strand.
CCAAAAGATGACTTTCCCTTACCTGGTATTGACCAATTGGTTGACCTTACCACTGGCCATGAGATTTTATCACTCATGGATGGTTTCTCGAGTTATAACCAAATCCTGCTTGCCCCAGAGGATCAACACAAAACCTCGTTCATCACCCCTTGGGGACCTTCTACTATTGAGTCATGCCTTTCATCACCCCTTGGGACCTTCTACTATTGAGTCATGCCTTTCAGCCTTAAAAATACTGGTGCTACATATTAATGGGCTATGACTTACATCTTCCATGACATCATGCATCACATATTGGAAGATTATGTGGATGATCTCTTGGCCAAATCTAAGCACCGCTCTGAACACCTTGTCGTCCTCAAAACCATTTTTGACTGCCTCATTAAATATTACTTCCGCCTTCAACCTAAGAGGTGTGTCTTCATGGTTTTCTTAGGAAAGCTCCTAGGATTTATCATTTCCCTACGGGGTATAGAAGTTGACCCTGCTAAAGTCAAGGCCATTCTAGAAATGCCTCCGCCCATTAACCTTAAACAACTCTGTAGCCTACAAGTTAAATTAAAGTCTATTCACCATTTCATTTCATAATTATCTGATCGATGTCAACCATTTCATCATTTTCTCAAGAAGGATGTCTCCTTTAAATGGGATGATGACTTCCACAAAGCTTTTGAGGCCCTAAAACAATACCTTCTCTGACCACCCACACTCATTCCACCTAAAAATGATCAACCTTTCTACCTATACATCTCAGCTACCGATCACTCGTTGGGAGCCATGTTCACTCATCACGATGAACAACATGGGGAGCGGTGGTTTATTACATAAGTCATACTCTTTTGGATTACAAAACCTGATACACCCATCCCAAAAACTTTTCTTAGCCTTAGTTTTCATTGCCACCAAACTTCACCATTACCTACTCAACCACAAAACCTATATTGTGACCAACACCAACCCCTTACACTTCATGTATGCCAAACCTTATCAAAATCAATGTGCCGCACACTGGCTTATGATTTTAGTTGACCTTGACCTCAAATTCATTCATAAATGGCCAGTCATCATCACCGATCAATTGGCCGATGCACCTATTTTCAGGGATCAACCCTCTAATTTTGACTTTCTGATGAGTCAATTCTACTACCCTTTCCTGGATGAGCCCCCTATCAAATGACACTCTTCTTTGATGGTTCAAAGTGTCAACATGGGGTGAGGCTGGTATTATCCTCTCTCTACTTGATGATGATCCCATGCCTTTGTCTTCAAAATTTATTTTGAATGCACAAACAATATCATTGAATACGAAGCACTCATATTAGGTCTCAAGCCGCATATACCCTAGGCGTCAAATCAATCAACATCCTTAGTGATTCTCAATTGGTCATTAACCAAGTCAATGGTATATACCAATTTCATAACGAGATACTTTAAACATCATGTAGATGTAATTTTGACAACCTTTGATCGTTACACCCTTCAAACCATCCCATGTTCAACCAACAAATTTCTGAGATACCATGGCCTCGCTTAGCTTCCCAAATACCGCTTCACCTACCGATTCTAAAATCTTTTCTTTGTATGATGAATCCAATCACCTTCTTATTTACCTCATGATGTTTACTCCATCGGAACCGTCACCTTTGACCTAATTGACCTTTGGTATAAAAATACTCTGACTACCTTTCTCTCTCCATCTTACCTCCTAATCTCACCCGTAACGGACAACACGCCTTCCTTAAAAAGGTATCTCATTATGTCATCTGGGGACTCCTCTATAAGCACGGCTTTGATGGTATTATCTTACGATGCCTCACAAGTTTTGAAACTTCCTTATACCATTAAGGAGGTTCATGACGGCATATGTGGAGCTCACTTTAGTGGCATTGTCGTTGCTAAGTGTATTCTTCTCTGGGCTATTACTTTCCAACCCTTAACTATGATTGTTGTGACTACATCAAAAGTTGTGTAAAATTCCAATAACATTCCAATCTTCATCATACACCCAGCCATGCCTTACAGGTTACCCGTGACCTTTGGCCCTTCTCTCAATGGGGTTTGGATCTTGTCGGAGAAATCAATCCCCATTCTTCCCAACACCATCAATGGATCATCATTGCTACTAAATACTATACAAAATGGGTGGAAGCCATACCACTCATCTCCATGAAAGTTGAGAAAATATGTGAGTTCATTAACCACCATATCATTTGTCACTTTGGTGTTCCTCATCACCTCATCACTGACAATGGAAAACAATTCAAAAACAAAACATTACAAAAACTTTGTGATGCCTTTGGCATTCAACTTAGTTTCTCATCACCCTATTACCCACAAACCAACAGCCAAGCCGAATCCACTAACAAAACCCTAAACAAGATTCTCATGAAAGTGGTCAACGATACTAGGAAGGATTGGCATACACACATTCCTTTTTCCCTGTGGGCATACCGCACTAGTATTCGTACTTCCACTGTGGCCACACCCTTTTCTCTGGTCTATGGTATAGAGGCAGTCCTACCTCTCGAAGTCTAGATTCCCTCACTCCGCATTTCTCTCCATGACATGCTCACTGATGATGACTTTTGTCAGGACCATTTAGCATAGTTAGAGTTACTAGATGAATGTCATCTTAATGCTCTAGATCACCTTCAAGTTTACCAAAAATGTATCAAACGTGCCTATGACAAACATGTCCATGAACGGACCTTTTAAGTCGGTGACCTTGTCATGAAAGAAAATCAACACGTAACCAAAGAAAAAAAAAGTAAACAGGGAAAATTTGCTTCTAATTGGCTTGGACCATACATCGTGACCCATACTTATGGATTAGGTTCTTATCATTTATCTTCACTCGATGGTAAACCCGAACTTGATCCCCTTAATGCCTTGCATCTTCGACCATTCTATTGTTGACTTGTCATCCTACCTCACCTTTTTCTCTTTCCATGCTCGTACCTTGAGCGCTATTCACTTCATACACCTCACCAATGATTAAACAAGAATCATGTGAGTACCTGTCACTTGTTATCTTCTCTTGAATATGTGTACCATGATGCTACACATAGCATGGTTCTCATGGATACTTTTCATCTACCTTTATATGAGATCCCATTATCATTCCACCTTTCCTTTTGAACAAGAGTCCTATCTTCCACCTTGGTCTTTTCATGACTTCAAATCCCTCACATGGGATATAACTCCTTGATTCAAACTTCCACTCAAAAGATGACTCCCTCAAAAGGACATCTTCCTCTCAATAATCGCTGCTATAAATAGACTACTCCCTCAAAGGACAGCTATGTAAATCTTAAAACAAAAAAAGAGCAACCAAAGCTTCCCGCATCGATCAACTTCACAAAGACCTCAAGGAGTTAAATTTTATTCATCCCATATAGACTTCCCGCATCGATCAGTCTATCTCAACTATAAGTCAAAACAACAAACCTTTTTAGTCATGGACTTACCCATTGTGACCTTGGATCTCTTGCCCAAAGAGCATGCTACCTCACACCATATAACAATTAACTACCTTTCACCCTTCTTACCATTCCCACTCCCATTTCCTACTGCCTCAAGGGACTTCTTGGAACTTAGACATTTGGTGATCATGTGACTACTTTTCACCATAGAACAATCAATCATGCAATGTCTTTAGGGTCTTACGTTCATCACCTCCTCCAAGGCATGATCTACTCGGTATGATCCTACCCAATCAGGTGGCTTTCTTTCCCCCTCTTATCTTTTAAACCGTCTTTGTTTACGTTTTGATTACCTTATACAAGACTTGGTCCTCAACGCTTACTTTTGGGGTAATCTTCTTCTTTTACCATAATCAACATCACCTACATCACTTTACCTATAATCCACCCACACCTAACAGATCTAAAACCCACACCATGCCTAAAACCTACTAACTCATTTTCATACCTCATCATATTCTTCCCTAGCTCATGGGAGAACTACATCGGCCTGAGGTCCCTTTCATTAGGACTATGTAGGTAGCACTCGAGGGCATGGGGCCCTTAGAGGTTAGCTCAGCCATTCTCTACCCTAAACAATTCATCTTCCATGTTCCTCACACCTCACTTAGTTTCCCTTTTTTATCCCAAATTGGAAATTAAACCAAACAAACAACAAGTTACTTCATATTTTAAATCCTTATCACAACATACATTTATTATGCCTAGCATTTCTTTATCATCACTATGCTTAGATTATACCACATCTCACATATGACCCATATTATCATTCATTGCATAAAATAATGAATCACAACTTCACCTACTTTCTAACTCAACCATGCCTATAACCTGACTCGATCCATGCCTAAACTGACCTAACTCGATCCATGCCATGCCTAACTTGATCTAACTCAATCCATGCCTATGACCTGACTTGATCCATGCCTAACTAACCTGACTCGATCCATGCCTAACCAACCTAACTTGATCTAGGCCTAAATCAACCTGACTCCATCATGCCTAACTCACCTACTTTCCATCCATATCAAAATAACAAATCAAAATCTCATCAACACATCAACAAATCAAAAATACCATGTATCTCATCATATAAATAAATCAATGTGTATCTCAAAAATACATGGCTATCTCATCGTGTCCATCATCTCAAAATCGTCGGCACGCAGGATGATACATAATACAAAATGTCATCAGCACACAAGCCGGTCTCATATATATAACAAAATAATGAAATAATACAAAATATCTTTGGCATACAGGCTGGTATATGCTCAAAATAGACAAAATATCTCATACATCCTCACTTTGTCATTGGAATGCAAGCCGGTATGTGATAAAAAATACAACTATCTCTCAGCACGCAGGCCAGTATAAATCAAAAAAAGACTATCATACATCAAAAACTAGGTGACCACATATTAGGCATCTCATCGGATGTCCTACATCTGTATCACCTTGCCCTCGCTCTCCGGGTCCCTACTAGTGCCTGAACTAGAATGACTCTCCATGCACTTGTAGCCTCTACCTGATTAGGCCTCAGAGCTCACTAACCTGCAGTGCTCTCCACACTATGAGTGTAGGATCTCGTCCTCTCACTGGACACTTGTTGTCTCACGTACTCAAAGCATATGATATAAAGTCTATTTCAGCTGCCATCAGTTGGTCCTGATAATATCTAGTCTCACCTAGGGCATCTTATAACCTAGATATAGGCACAATCTATGGTGGTCCCATAGGTCTCGGCCCCTATACCTGTCCTACGGGACCCTACCCCGCTCCTTCCTATGAACCGGGATCCGGACCGGTGTTTATGATGGTGATGCATGTGGTGGTGCCCCCTACCCCTGTGCTGTATTTGGGCTGTAAGGCCCCCAATGCCTAGGCTATGGCCAATGTGGCCAACTAGCCCGTAAACTGCCACCTAAGCCTGTAAGGCTGCCACCTGACCATCCCCTCCTCTCCATCTCCATCTCCTCCACCAGCCATCTAGGCCTACAAATTGGCCACCTATACCTATAGTAATGCTACCTCTATGTTTGAGCCCTCCACTATGTCGAAGTATACCCAACTAGGTAATGAGAGTAGCCACCTGCCCCTATAGGGCATCTCTTTGCACCATGATGGTGGCTAGATCCGGCGCGATGATCTGGGGTGGTATGGCTCGTAAGTGAGCCACTAACCACCTTGTCTGTGTACCCAATGTCATCTATCTTCCGATCCAATGGTTTCTCCTCCTGCCTTGTGGGCATTATAGGTTGTGGTAAAGGTAAGGGCCTCTCCACGTCGTCTCTCTGATACTGTGGGAAGGGTAGAGGTATGTCCTATACTAGCCGAACTGCCGCCAAACTCTGTCTACCGGGATCATCTCATACTCCCCGGCATGGCAACCCTGTATCCATCTCTCTAGTTGGAGCTCAGCTAGCTCCTCATGCATATGCCTATATGAGGGGAATCCCACATATGGCCTCCAGATAATGTCCACTCTGGAAAACCCCTCCAGTAACTACCGAAATAGGCCACATCATGTGTGGGCCTCTCAGATCACCACTCTCTAATAACCAACACCCATCTCCTATACCCCACCCACACAAATCTCATTGGGAATGCATCTACTTGGGGAATCCCTATAGGCCACACACAAACTATGTGCTCGTATACCCAGCAATGTAGTAAAAATGTACAGCACAGGCTGAACCTACGCAACCACCCATATGCCCACAACTCCTTGTACAACTACACCAAGAATCTTTGGTGCCCAGGACAAAGTGGTTGATCCACCATCATGTCGTGGAGTACCCATCGGTCGGTGATCGGGAAACAATCCACCCCTCGCATATGGCATTGCATAAGTAGCACACTTCCTCCATCAACAGAACCACTAGCCTCATCTCCTCCGGATGGGCTAGGTACATCTCTCTATAGCTCAAGCTAGTGATATGGAATCTCAGGTCGGCCATCCCCTTGCCAAAAATAGTCACAATCAGCTCCTCTGAGGCCTCGGAGGAGATGGAGTAGACCTATGCACCCAATATGGGTAGCCAAAGAATCTAGAACATGTCCTCCAGGGTGATAGTAATCTCACCTGTCAGTAGGTGGAATGTGTTGGTCATGAATCCCATCTATCAATGAGTGTGACCATCAAACTAGGCTACCGGACTACATATCGATAGTGATGAACCCAACTCAAGCCCATTGTCTCCACATGTTGCAGCTCCTCCAGGGTCGCTGCACCATGCATTGTCATGAGCAGGGGCAGAACCATGTCCGACATATGTAGTTGTTCTTTCCCTTGCATCCATACAAATAAAACATTAATCTCCATTTATCATATCCATATTTACCAATTATCATTTACCCAAAACCTATTTTCACCCTACCCATCTCAACCACCTAGCCCACATCACTTTTGGACCCTTATTCCCAATAACTTGACCGGTACTAGTTCGGTCACTTATTGATCGATGCCCCTGGTCACCACTTCACCCCTTAACATCGGTCCACTGTTTGGTGACCGATACATTGGTTTAGTTTCGACCAATGTCACCAAACTTGAGCGCGCGGTCACTGTCGTGGTAAAACCCATGATTTCCCAAAACCCCCTTTTCTAAAAAACCTCCCCTTACCCCTTTTACCCACCTACAAAGACCTACACTACCCCTAGACCTCCACCCACCCCACCTATCCCATTTATTTCCCTCCCCATTCCTCTTTTTACCCGTTATTCCCCCATTTCCAAATTTAACCCATTCCCACCCACAAAAACAAAACCCAACCAAAACTACAAAAATAATATACTAATCCTCTACTCTATCTAATCACATACACCTAGAGTAGGGTGCTTTACCTTCAATCGTCGTGCTACCGTCGTCTCGGTGGCACGTCTAGCCCACCACCGGTGGCCCACCCGATCCCTCTCTGGCCTCCACCATCACCAAATCGGTACCCGCAACCTCTACCCAATCAAATCCCTCAGCATTGATCCTATGGACCCACTTCTCACCAACCGATCACCCGTCGTTCACACTGCCAACTCAATGCTCCACTCCGTCTAGACACTTTTCTCTCTTTTCTCTCTTTTTCATTTTCTCAAATAGCTAAAAGACAAATGAATAACAAAAAATTTGGATTTTTTTTTATATAACCGACATTAGTTACCCTTGACCGGCATCGGTTGCATGCCCTACCCAACCGTGGTTGGTTGACCTCTACCGACGTTGGTTATCCTTGACCGGCATCAGTCACCCTCACCTACCCATTCCCCTAAATTTTACCCTTTTACCCTACCCCTACCTCCTTTTTTACCTCACCCAACCTTTACCCTGATCATTTACCCCACCCAACCTTTACCCAAACCATTTCCCTCACATTCCTAACCTCATCATTTACTACCTCCCTTTTTCCTCCTTTGGGGACTCGTTATTTTACCCCTACCTTAGCCTTACCCATCTTTGTGACCTAAATATTTGGACTTGGACCATTGCTCGTGACCTTTGATCTCATGTGTTCGCTATACCTTGTGGCATTGTTACATGTGTTGTTGACCTAATGACCTTACCTAGCCTATTTCCATGACCGTTTATCCTGACCCTACCTTTGGTGTACCGAGAACATACCTAAATGTTCTTGCACCTAACCTATGTCATGTTTCCTGACCATATCCTATACCTTGGATACCGGAATCACTTTAACCTCATTTGGATAAACCTATCGACCTTAGACGATGTAGAGTTTGACTACTCTTCAACCCAGTAGCGTGCTACAGTTTATACATGTGCATGCATTTGACTATTACTACCTTTGACCCTAACCCATTACCTAGCTTACCCGAGTAGACCTTGCTCCTCTTTCCCCATTACCCACCTTTCTTTTCATCACATTTACCTTTTATCAAACCACTCACCGATTCTACCTATTGCCTCGTCAGTTCCTAGTTTGAGGGGGATCACCTTCACCCACACATGGGGCAACCACATCTTCTTTTTTTGTTAGTGTCACTTACTAATACAAGCTACACAACAAAAAGGGGCAAAATGTAGACACTAAAATTAGGTCACACTCCCCTTTGGTCCCTCGACAAATAAGCACCCTTCATCACATTCACCTAGCCATGGCCCCCTTCACCTCACTAATATTAATTTAATTAATTAAATTAAATTAATTCATTATCCTCACATATTTATTATTTAAATATCTTAATTTAAATAATATCCACACATACACTTCACCTAGACACTTCATTGCCAACTCAACCTAAGACCTATTCTTAGTAAGTTGCCATAACTAACTAAGACTTACCAAAACCCTAAAAATCAATGCCTACATTCTCTCTAACCACATTCTCGCATGCTTACAAGAAGCTTCCAGTTTAATCCATGGGTTAATGACACGAGATCCGAGAAAATCAAGAGGATCTCCCTAGTTTAGTAAACCTAGGAAATCCCACCTTGACCGATGTCGGTTAGCCCTAACCGTCGCCGGTTAGCCAGAACTGCCATCGGTTACCCTTTTAACCCCCAAAACAACCTTATTTTCAAGGTTGGCAAAGATTGGAAAAAGTTGGCAAACATTGAGATCTTCCTGAGAGATATCGCATCTTCTGAGATCAAATTCAGTGAGAACACACATGCAAGGAAGGAGATCAAGTATTTTCTCCTACACAGCCACCCCAGAAATGATCTGATCTAACCAAGCAAAGAGGAATGCACATGCAGCCCATGCAGAAGCTCTCCTATGATTGGTGATCACCTGTAGCCTTCAACCTCTTACCAGCACCCCCATCCCTCACTCACAGGCATCCAGGACCAGAATCCAAGTAAGTAAAACATTCTACTTCTCTGGTTCACTTCATTTTGTCATTATATTATCACCTATTGTTTACCTAGCCACCCATTGACCTCCTTCAACATTCCCCCTCCATATACCCATTAAAACCTCACCAAATCCCTCCCAAATCACCCAATACCTCATCCGACCAACCAAAATCCTTTGTGCAATCACAAAGGAGACCCCAAACCCATTTTGTGGCATCCCCAGAACTCCACAATAATTGGCATTGGTTACGCCTAACCATCATCGGTCACCCTTAACCTGGCATCAGTTATTGTATGTGCTCATACAACCTAGAACAAGGATCTATCCACCTAATTTTACATCCCCTTAATCACTGTGACCTACCTGAGACTTTTGTCAGACCTATAGAGACCCAAAACCAACTATTTGACCTTCGGATCCTATTCTAACCTAGCCTGTTAGATTAGATCTTTCTTATTGTGTTTTAAGTGAGATACCTAAATCATTTCAAATTACAATAGGATTTACTTCATTTCCCACATTAAATTGTTTAAAATAGTGGACCATCTAGGAAGTATCACACTTCCTGGATCTAGCACATGCTAGGCAGTTCATTGCACATATTGCTTAACTCTTTCTAGTGGTATTGCTTTCATTACAGTAGTTCCTCCTAGCCAAAAGGAATCTCTCATGATTAGCTATGGATTTGGAAGTCACACACACGTAACAACCCATAAACAAGAATTAAAACAAGTATCCTCTTACACCCGTTACCTATCTCTGTTTCGCCAATACTTCAAAGAAACGTCTAAGAATCAGGTGAAACACAAGTTTATGAGAGGATTGCTTGAATCAGAATCACTGGAAGAAGAGTGATAATCCTCTACCAAAGGCTGATCTCTCTCACCAATGGAGATTCATTTGCTTGATGTCTGACCTTCAACAACCTTCCAAACTTTCCCTTCCTCTAAAACTCTCTTTCCCAATTCTTGAAATAACTTTCTACTTGGGTCCCTCCTGAAGAGAGATCTTCTTCCTTCCAATTTTGTAGAGATTAGCAACACAAAAATAAATGATAGAAAGCTAAGACACTGGTATTTATCAAGATCAAATCAGCATGGAGTCACCACTAAGGACTTTCACCCTAGTTGTGCAAATGCACTAAAATACTCTGTCAAATACCTATCAGCACTAAAAATCTTGCAAAAATTTATAGATCAGACCTTCCTTTTCTTGAATCTATCAACCACAAATGCAAATGAAGTGCAACTACTACTAGAAACTGATAAAATTGTAGGAAGAACTTATATCTTCACTTAATCCTTACAAATCTGATTATAAAATGATGCTTCAACAATGTACTTGCATGCATCATTTGTAAGAAACATTACCAAGGTTTGACATGTATCCAAATATCTCAAATATTTTCAATAACTCCCATATAATGACGGCACTAGTGTTAGTACCCAAATTTTCTCTTCGTTTGATCCGAGCAACATCAAAGATATGGCATGAACATTGAAGACAAATAGATCATGATGTATGTAAATTTGTAGTCGAGGATGTGATCTAAGCGGCACTCAAATTTGTGGAGAGATAAATAGCACTCAAATAGGACTTCATCTTGTCCTAAGCTGTTTTAGGTTGTGCCTTTCAACCAAGGTAAGAGGACCTATTTTGTAACCCTCAAATGGTGAAGGAAATGAAGATATCCCTCAATCCTCGTAAATAGTATGAAAAGGGCCTTGGGAAAATATGATCAACACTCCAAATCTGACTTTCATAAGATGTCACTTCTAGATTATGGAGATACTTTCAAAGCAAGGTAAGGGTTATTGAAGACATTTTGAAATCCTGATCTATTCTACATACTTTAGCAAATGGCTTTTGATCTTCTGTGGGTATACAGGTCAAAATAGGGGTAGTATGGGGTAGGATTAGTTGTTTAGAATGATTTTTGGTGGGATATTGACAAGACAAACTTGACTATGCCAGATCTTTGACAACCTCTACAACATTTGAACAACTATCAGATAAAATGCTTCAAAATAGTCAGGATGTTCTTTCAACCAGAAGAGATACACAAATGGAGGCCAGGTTTACACTCTTCACACAATCTTTGAGACCTCAACACAAAAGCTTGAGTTAAAGGACTCAATTAAACATCAAAATCTCTAATCAAATCATGCCTAAGGTACCCCCAAAGGCTTACAAGCAATATTTGTCAACAAATGAAGGTGAAGTGATTTTAAACTACTTATTTTCAATGCCAGATGAAAGATCTTCTAACAAATAAAATTACAAATGCCACTAAACTATCAATAAGGATGAGATTTGTGTGATTCCTAAATATTTCAATGTAAGATTGCAACAAGAACAAGGAAAATTGTTTGCAAACATTTAAACATGATAACAGACATCATATTACCCAAAATAACATAGATTAATTCAAAAGCTTGTTAGATTCATCAGCAGGGGAGAGTTTCAGGAACAATCTCAGAGCTGTGTGATGGCTATACACTTGTAACCAACTCAACATGAATGAAGATCTAACAGAAGACATTAACTAGGTTTTTGGAGGGTTTCTCAAAAGATGAGCTTCTCTCAAAATTTTCTCATGATTTTCAATTTCTTGACCCCTTACATGTCTCAAAACATGCATTATATATCTCTCTATTACATTTGATCCTTCTTTCCCAAGAAAATAATATGCCAAGCATCAAGTTTGTTACAAAATTCTATCATGATTCGCAAACATGGACATTTAACATATTTGCAACAAAAGTTTCTAGGTGTTTCGAAAAAAGGTGAATCATTGCAAAATTTGCATCATTATCCATTGTGGAGGCACGTTTTTCATCTTCAAAGCATGTAGACCCCCTTCCTTTCATTATTTCATCCTTATCCCTCCAAAATTTGACTCTGCAACTTTTGGATTTGATATTTCACGTTTTTGGACAGGTTAGGGCAAAAATTTATTCCAAAAAAATATTTGATCTTCAAATTGATCCTCAAAACCAATTGCATTGGTTCTTGTAAGCACAAATGACACAAATTATCCAAAAATTTGATCAAAATCGATGCAAAAAATGCATTTCTACACTTCCTAGAGCAAAAATGGCGCTATTTGAAAAATGCATAGAATTCTAGTTGATCTTCCTTTCTCCCTTCAATCTGGACACTCCACATGTCACAATGCGATTGGAAATGTGTTTGGGATCACTTTTTTGACATTTTAACATATTTGAAAAAAATGTAAAAATTTGACATTTTTCTCGCCCTTGAGATTTGGCATTGACATGTGTCCCAAGGTGGGTCCCATCAGAATCACGGCTCGATTCTACACATTTCCACCTTTTTTGGAAAAAAATAATTTTTTGAAAATTATCTCTATGGGCTTGCACCTCCACTTTTATCCCTAACACGTGGTGATCACCTGCTTCACTGGGGCCATAACTCCCTTTTTTGCTTCGTACTTCCTTCAAAAAATTTCAAATTTTCAAAACTCATCAGCGGCCCGCACTCCCCTCTGCCATTTCTTTTGACACATGTCTCCCTCTGATTCATTGTGGAGCCACACTTCAAATTATCACTTTAACTCATTTTTCCAAAAAGGTAATATTTCCCTTTTTTCTCCAAGTGACCCGCACTCCTTCCTTCTGATCTGCCATGTGTCTTCTCCTCATTGGCCCAATAGACCTACGACATTTTCACAACTTTTGCTCCTTTAGCCAAAAAGTAATTTTTTTCTAAGTCCTCCACAGCCTTCCATCCCGCTTTTGATGAAAACATGACACGTGTCCACCTCTGATTCACTGAGGGCCTATGCTTTGAAGCCGCCACGTGTTCCATTCTATTTCATTACGGGCCTGCACTCTGAAGCCGACACGTGTTCCATTCTGATTTGTTGTAGGACTTAGGAATTTTCTTTTTACTTTAACTCTTTTTCCAAAATTCCTTAAGGCACAAAATTACCCGCTCATCCACCTTCACTCTGCTTGCGACACGTGTACCTCCTCTGGGGCTTGCATGGAGCTGTGGGGGCAACTTGCACTTTTTCCAAAACACAAAAATGTTAAGCTTTTCAAGAAGACCCGCCGAACCTTGTCTAATCACAAATGGCCACATAGGAGAAGTGTTTGACCTAAAATTTGATGAGCAAAGGACGTCCATATGATCGTCAAAAACATAGAAATTACCAAGCGATGCCCTAGAATTCCAAAGATGAATTTGATGGGAAAATGATGCCCGTCTGATCAAAACACAGAAAATGTCAGGGATGCCCAAAATCAATTTTTTTCTCATGGGTGAAGAATTTTTCGATCAACATACAAATGGAAACTATTTTTAGGCAATTTATGACCATGGTAAGGGATTTTTAGGGCAAATAAGTATAAAATGAACAATTTTGAGCTCCAAAGGCCAAGAAAACATGGGAAAAATGGCAGAGGTATTTAAACGGGAAAAATTAGGGCAAGGCAATGAGTTTGCAAACAATCCAGTGCACAAGAATGGAGCTATAACTTCACATCATCGATTTCATGAGGAAAAAATGTTTCAAAGCACAAAGAGAAAATGGAAAACATGGAAAAACGGTAGAGGATCAAAATGGGCACCAAAATATCCCACTAATCAAGGCTATTCTTGAAATTATTCCACCTACTAACCTTCATCAAGTTTGTAGTTTGCAAGGAAATTTGAAATCTATTGTTTACTTTATTTCTCAGCTTTTTGACCGTTGCCATCCATTTCATCATCTTCTCAAAAAGGATGTCTCCTTTAAATGGGATGATGAATGCCATAAAGCCTTTGATGCCTTAAAACAATACCTCCTCCAACCACTTGTGCTCATTCCCCCTAAGGATGACTAACCATTTTACCTTTACATTTCTTCTATTGATCATTCCTTGGGTGTCATGTTTGCTCATCGTGATGAGAAACACAAGGAGCAAGTAGTTTATTATATAAGTCTCAAGCTTTTAGACTACAAAACTAGATATACTCATGTTGAAAAACTCTGCTTAGCCTTATTTTTGTCACCATTACCTACTCAACCACAAAACCTTTTTTGTCACCAATATTGACCCCTTACATTACATGTATGCTAAGCCTTACCAACATCAATGTGTTGCACATTGGCTCATGCTTCTTGCAGACCTAGATCTCGAATTCATCCATCAAAAATATGTCAAAGGACAACAATTTTTGACCAACTCATAGATGCACCTCTCTCGGAAACCAATCCTCTAACTTTGATTTCCCTGATGAATCCATCGCTACCCTCTCCTTAGATGATATCGCTTACTATATGACCTTATTTTTGATGGTTCCAAATGTCAGTGTGGGGGTGGTGCGAGTTATCCTCATTCCTCTTGATGGTGAGCCTATGCCATTATCTTTCAAACTATATTTTGATTGTACTAATAATATCACCAAATATGAAGCACTCGTGTTAGGTCTTCAAACCGTCATAGCCTTAGACATTAAATCAATTAATATCTTTGGTGACTCTCAACTGGTTGTGAACTAAGTTAATGGTATATACCAGTGTCGTAACAAGATACTTCAAAATTATAAGCATCATGTTGACATACTTTTGACTACCTTTGACCATTATGAACTTCAAACCACCCCACATTCCACTAATAAATTTGCAGATACCATGGCATGTCTTGCTTCTTAAATTCCCACCTCGTCCTCGAATTGAAAATCTTTGTCATCATAAAAGGTTGCAATCACCTTCTTATCTAATTTGAGACATCAACCTTGTAGGAAACATTGGGGTGACCCATGTGACCTTTCGCTAAGCAGATTCGATGACTACCTTTCCCTTTCCATTCTACCTCCATATCTTACTCATAATAGACAACGAGCCTTTCTCAAAAGTGTCTCTCGTTATGTCATCATGGGTGGTCTTCTCTATAAATGTGGTTTTGATGCTATCCTCTTATGATGCCTTACGAGTTCTGAAATTCCATACACCATCAAGGAAGTTCACAACAGGATTTGTGGGGGTCACTTCAGTGGCTTAGTTGTTGCTAAGTGCATCTTGTTCTGCCTATTACCAGCCAAACCTAAATCTTGATTGGTGTGACTATGTTAAGCATTGTGTGAAGTGTCAGCAACACACTAATCTTCATCACACCCCTAGTCACACCTTATAGGTCACACAAGACCTTTGGCCTTTCTCTCAATGGGGTTTAGATCTTGTCGGAGAGATCAACCCTCATTCTTCCCAATGTCATCAATGGATTATTACCGCTACCAAATATTACACTAAATGGGTGGAAGCTATACCTCTTATTTCTACAAAATTTGAGAAAATTTTTGAATTCATCAATCATCATATCATTTTTCGCTTTGGTGTTCCTCACTACCTCATCACTGATAACAGAAAACAATTCAAAAATAAAACCCTACGAGAAAATTTGTGATGCCTTCAACATTTAAATCATTTTTTCTTCACCTTATTATCCTCAAACAAATGGCCAAGCTGAATCAACCATTAAAACCTTATGAAATTGGTTGATGATATTGGTAAGGATTGGCACATGCACATTCCTTTTTCCTTATGGTCTTATCACACTAGTATTCATACCTCAACTGTTGCCACACCTTTTTCTTTGGTCTACGATACAAAATTTGTCTTATCACTCGATGTCCAAATTCCATCGCTTCATATCTCACTCAAATATATGCTTAACGATGTTGATTTTTTCCAAGACTGTTTAGCACAACTTGATTTATTAGATGAACACCATCTCAATGCTCTTGATCATCTCTAAATCTACCAAAAATGTATCAATCATTCCTATGATAAACATGTCTAAGAATGAACCTTCTAGGTCGGTGACCTCATCCTGAAGGAAAATAAACATGTAACAAAAGTAGAGAAAAGTAAACGGGAAAGTTTACTCCAAATTGGCTTGGACCCTATATCGTTACTCATGCCTATGAATTAGGTGTTTATTGTTTGTCTTCACTCAAAGGTAAAACCAATCTTGATCCCCTTAATGCCTTATATATTTGACCATTCTATTGTTTAATCAAGTCCTAGATCATCTTCTATATATTAAACACTTTTCCCTTGAGCACCATTCACCTTCCACTTACCTATTTTAAGGATCAACAACTATACAAGAATCATGTGATTTCTGTCACCTTTCATCCTTATTTCAATATGAGTACCATGGCTCTACTCATGCATGATTCTCATGGATACTTTTTGACCTTTTCAAGATGGAATCCCATGGTCGTTCATCACTTAAAATCTCTCTTTCATAGCTACCCCTGTGTGCTATGGTTTTTTCTTCATAAAATAAGCCTATACTTCTCTATAGTCTTGTCCATGACTTTTTTTAAAAATAATTCAAAAGTAATATACGGGATTTTCAAATTCAAAATCCTTGAGTCAAACTTATAGAAAAAGATGACTCCCTCAAAAATGACATCTAATCTTTCTATCTTGCTGCTATAAATAGATTGTTCCCTCAAAGGACAACTATACAAAGCTAGCCATACTGTACATAGTCTATCACAAAAAGAAGACTATTCCTACAAAAATAAAATAAAAATATTTTGAAGCTTCCCACATCGATCCTCAAGGAGATATTCTACTCATCCCACATAGACTTCCCACATCGATTAGTCTATAAAACAAGAGCAAAAGTCAAAGATAACTTTTTTGTCATGGACTCACCTATTTTGATCTTGGGTATCTTGCTAAAGAGGCATGTTGTCTCACACCAAGTTATGCTAAAACAACTTCTTTCACCTCACTGCCTTCCCTCTCTAATCTTCTTCCTACTCAAGGGACGTGCCACAAATGTGACATTTTGTGATCATGTGACCTTCTTCACCCTTAGAACAGTCAATCATGCAATGCCTTTAGGTTTTTATGTTCATAAGCCAATATTTGGTATGATAGACTTGTAATGGTTCTTATCAATTAGGTGGATCTTTTGTCTCCTCTTACCATTCACCTCTTTTCTTACTTATTGATCCTCCTACACATGACCAAACCTTTGACACCTACATTCTAGGAATTCCTCTTCCACCAAAATCACCCATATCTATTCACCATAACCAACAACCATGCCTATATGACCTAAAATTAACCATGCCTAAATGACCTAAACTCAAACATGCCTAAATGACCTAGACTCAATCATGCCTACAACCTACCAACCCATTCATCTATCCTCCTCTTATTCTTCCCTAGCTTATGGGAGAACTACATCATCTTGAGGCTCTTTTTGTTGGGGCTATATAGGTAGTACTTCAAGGGTATGGGGCCCTTAGAGGTTAGCTTGGCCACTTTTACCCCTAACCAATTTCCCCCACTTTTTATGTGCATATTCTACCCTAGTTAGTTTCTATTCACACAAAAACTTGGAAATTAATATATCACAACAAACATGCATTGTTTCATCACATTTACCATTTTACCACCATATCCATATTCTACCTAACTCATTTCACATTTTCCATGATATCAAATACTTGGAAATTTAAACCACAACATGCATATACATCATCATTTATTTCCCATAATACCAATAACTTGGAAACTAAATCAAATGAAAAACATATGACCAAACCATGCCTATACCTTAACTCCATCATGCCTAAATCACCTAAACTCCACCATGCCTATACCTGACTCCATCATGCCTACATGACCTTGACTCCATCATGCCTAAATCACCTAAACTCCACCATGCCTATACCTGACTCCATCATGCCTACATGACCTCGACTCAATCATGCCTAATTCAACTAGTTTCCATAATACACAATAACAATGGAAATTAAAAATGAGTACATCATCCATCCAGTCAACATCATCAACTATATAATGGGAGTGTCTATGTATCAATACATATATACATAGATATAAATAAATATCAATATCTCAAAAACTCTCATGTATAATCTCACGTCTTTGCACGTAGCTGGTATATATATCAAAAATCAAAATAATGGTACACTATCACATACAATGACCACTCACCCCCACCTGATGCCCTCCTCCTAGCCCTCTTCCAAGCCTAGTATTTAAGAGCTAGTAAACTCACCATGGCCCTATCTCTCGGGGTCACCAAACCCCTGTGCTACCAGAAATGTGATTCCTAGATCTAGTCCACTCACTGTAATCGCCTCTTTGGGCTCGATACTCAACATATGAAGGCACATCAATCCCTGTAGTGGCTAGATGGTCCTGATAATAGTGAGCCTCATTTAGGGCATCCCTAAACCTTGCCATGGATATGGTCTGGGGTGGTGCCATTGGTCTAACTACCCCTATGAACTCTTCCCGACCAAGAGTGTACCTTGTCCTAGTGTAGGTGCTTGTACTATGGGACCATATCCATGTGCTTGTACCAATACCTGTGTATAGCTACTTGGGCCTACAAGGCCACAACCTATGCCTATGTAGTGGCCAATTGGCCATGTAATCTAGAAACCTATGCCCATAAGGTAGCTACTACCCTTCATCTTGATCTCCACTATGTGCAGAGCACGTGCCGGGCTTGTAGGGCCATCACCTATGCCTACAAGGTAGTCACCTGTGCCTATGACACTATCATTTTCCTTAGAAACCTATAATATGTTCTTGTAGGGAAGCCACCTAACCTTGTAATGTATCCCTCTACACTATGAGTGTCAATAAATCAGGATGCCCTGGCCTTAGTAGTGTCACACCTAGCTATGTCACCCACCACGCCCATATCCATCGGTGATGCCTACATCATCAATCCATCTATCTAGTACCTACTCCTCCTACCCTATGGGAACACTTAGACATGGTGGAGACATGGGTCTCTCCATGTCATCTCTATGGTATTGTGGGAAAGGTGGGGGCACATCCTATCGCAATCCAAACTATCGTCTGACCCTATCCATAGGTATCATTTTGTGCTCCCCAACATGCCACCCCTATATCTATCTCAGTAGTTGAAGCTCCTCTAACTCCTTAGCCATGCTCTATATGATGGATAATCAACATATGGACTTCACATGATATCTACCACTTATAGGCCCTCCAATAGCCGCATATAGTATATAACATCATATGTGGCCCTAGCCCCTCTTGGTTCATCCCCGACTAGTACCCATCTCCTGAATCCTACTCTGTACAAACCACCTCTAAACCAATCTTGTCGGGGTAACCTACTAGATGTACACACACAATGTTCTCATACACCTAGTAGTGTAACAAGAATGTGCAACACATACCAAACCTCACCAACCTACCATAGGCCAATAGCTCCATATACGGATGAACCAAAAATCTCATGCCCAAGAAAAGTGTATTCTGTTATCCAAATTCACCCCCTAGGGTTAATTTGATAACATGCATTAGAATTCTCAAGTCTTAGGAAAATGGATGGATTCAGGGCAAAAATCATGTTTCTAGGGTCCCCTCAGAATTTTTTCTAACTCTCCTGTCCAGGTTGAAAAGAGCAAGTTCTGAGAAAAGGTGAAAAGGCTGCAAAAAACAAGCTTGGGCCAGAAAAAATTGTGAAAATTGGCTAAGTCCTAGTCCTCGCAAAGAGTCGGGACATGGGGGACGTCTAGGGGCGCGAATCGGCCGAAAGGCCGCCAGGCAGTTTGTAGGGCAAAGGAACATCCGGGCCGTTAGGATGCATGGGACGCGGAAAGCTGGTTCAGCCGAAGGAGAAGAAAATCGACTAATTGCTCTCGGACATTTGGAACAAAAGACGCGAAGGGCATGAACCGCCCGATTTGGCGGAAAAGGAGAACCTTCGCACTAAGCGGTTGGGACATCCGGGCCACAAGGACGCCGAAGGACGTGAAAAGGTGAAGCGGCTAAGAGCAAAGGAAGCCCATTTGAGTGGTTCGGAAGAATTTGTCCCAGACAGTCAGGGACAGTTGGAACAAATGGACGCGAAGGACGTGAACCGGCCGGTTCGGCCAAAACGGGGAACTTCAGCACTGGAGCAGTTGGGACAAAGGGACGCGTGGGACGTGGATAGCCGAAGGAGCCGAAAGCCAATCAAGCAACACCATGTGTCATCGGCTGAATGAGGGACAAGGAAGCCCATTTCAAGCGGATCGGGAGTTTTTTTTTGTCCCAAACAGCTTTGGGACATGCGGGACAAAGGGATGCGAAGGGCGTGAAAAGTCGGTAGACCCGCGGACCAATCAAATCACGACACGTGTCACAAGGGAGAAATTCCAAAAGTCAAAGGGCGAGGTTTCAAGCACTGACCCGAGCTAATAAAAAGAGGACATGTGTCCAATGAAGTAGGGAAGGAGAGAGAATTACGCATCCAATCAGCGCTTAACACGTGTCATCCAGTGGCAGAGTGCGGGAAAGATTTTTCAAAACACGTTTTCACCTATTTTGTGCCCTAAATCTTCGAGGATCAACATATCTTTCGATCCAGAGCTCGATTTGTGCGTTCTTTATATCAACGGAAATTTTATGAAATTCTCTACGTGATTCGGGGTTAATCTTGAATTTTGGTGTAGTCTAGAGAGAAAATTGAGAAACAACTCGATGCATGTTCATGGCCAGAAGGGACATTTCAGCGACCAGATTTAATGCAGAATGGGTCGCATTCTCCTATAATTTGGTCAAAGTGACAGGGTATGGGTTTGTAAGGTCCCCCATGCTGTTTTAATGCATCTGCAATTGAGGAGCGATGGGATCTCATATTTTTTTACGTTTTTTGTCCCCTGGGCTTGACCCTTGCACTGTAAAAGCCAGATTTGGCTCATTTCTAAGAGGAGGAACAATTTTTGACATAGCAACTTCTTCTTTCACCTCCAGCAGGTGGTTGATGCAAGAATCAGACCTCTCCAAAAGATTGTAATAGTTTTTACCTCTCTGAGGTTGTAATGCAGTGATTTGGGTACTGGAAATGATAATGCAAGCTTTGTGAATGGTTTTCAGTCCTTTGTTTGTATTATTTGCTTCATTTCAGATCCTAAGTTATATCTTATCAGTCTGGGTATGTTTCATGTTGAAAATCTCTTGTTTGTGTCTATTTTCTTGACAAAAATGTTTCACCACTCCTTTTGGTGCATCACCATCTTCAGTTAGTTTCAATTTTTGCATTTCTATCCCTGCCCTCTTGCAATTTAGAGTAGGATTAGGATCTGAACCTCTATAGTTTTACAAAATATAGATCTAAATCAGAGGAGTTTGAGGAACCAACCTCTAATCTGGAGATTCCTCTCTCAATTTCACAAGTCCCCACACTTGGAGAGAGGTTTCCATGTTGTGCAATCACACTAGATGCTAGAGTGATCAACCTAGAAGCCTGATCTGCATCCAGGGGTGTTGTGAGTCTGCAACAACAATTTTGGCACACCCGGTGGGAAGAGGTCTCATTTTTATTGCAGCAGGGTTGATGTGCATCTGCTGCAATTTTCTTTCTTAAAAAGAGCTATTATTTGCATATCTGGTGACTCCAAGGGGAAGAATCAACTAGTTCCAAGCTCAGGCTTGAAAACTCATGAGAAGAATCACCACAAGGTCAAGAGTTGGAGAAGAAGAAGTGTTGTTTGAATACCTGCAATTATCTCCAAGAAGAAGGAAAAGAGGAAGAAGGATTCAAAGGTCTCCATCTCCACCAAACAGAACTCTCTCAACTCCTCCACCTGACAGGCCTTTCATTCAGTCAACAAGGGTTTTAAGACCAATTAGAATGGCTCAAAACAACCCCTATGTCAACTTCACAGGAAGCAGCCCACTTGCTCTCAATGCACAACATCCAGTTCCTATTGCAACCTTGAAGAACATTCCCTACTTCACCGGAGAAAATCAGACTACTCTAGGTGATCATGTTAAAGATATTGCTAACCTTTGTGCAATCCATGAAATCAATGAAATGCAAGTGGCTGTCAAGTTACTGGCATCTTCATTCAAGGGTAAAGCATTGCAATGGTTTAGGAGCCTTGGAGCTGGTTCTATCACAAACTGGAATCAGCTGTGTATTGCACTTCACAAGCAATTTGGAGAGAAGGGAGACAACTTGTCTCTTTTGGAGCAGCTGACAACTATCAAGAGAGCTCCCAATGAGCAAATTGACCGATTTCAACTTCAGATTTCAAAAACTTGGGAGAGGATTCAAAGTATGGCAGGGCAAAGCCAACAGAGAAGGTGCTTTTCTATACCATCTCAAAGCTTTAAATTCCGATATTTCTATGTTGATTCAATCCATGGGAGGCATAACTATCCCTATGGCTTATAAGATTGCCATTAGAGCTAAAAATTGTTTAATCAAGTGGAAAACTTGCCCTAGACCTCCCATGCCATTGTTTCCAAGTTTAGAGAGCCCAAACACCATCAAGCACCTAATTTGGCTCCTTCTCCCACTCCTAGAAATCAAAGTTCAAATGAGGCTTCCACTTCATCTCAAGTGCTTCAAATGAGCTTCAAGAGGTCATGAAGCAATTGCAAACCTAGGCAATGAGCTGGTTACTCTCAAGAGACAAAGCAAGCTCAAAGTGCTAGACCGTATCGCCTCAAGCGCAATACTGTGCTAGGCCCCCATACCAACAAAATAGGTCACCAAATCAGCTGCAAATCAAAATCAAAGCCAAGTAAGGCCTCCCGCTAATAGACCATTTCAACCCTATAACCCCAATGTCGATATCGCTTCTAAAGCATTAGTGCCACCCAAAATAACATGGCCCAAGAATATGATTGGTGCTTTCCATGCAACGAGCCTCATAACCAATCCATGTGTTTCAATGGTGCTCTCAATCAAGCATTGATGGTGACAACTACTGGTGTGGAGGGTGAGGGCAGTCAAGGAAACAACCAACAACAAGAAACATTCCAACAAAGAATCAGCCCCAAATGACACCACATTAGTGAACTGGCAAGCAGAGGATTTCTGTGGCATGAATCAGGTAGTTTCTCAAGGTGTTGCAGCCAACACAAGGTCAAAAAGGAGGAATTTGGGTGAAGAACAGCTATTAGCCCCAGCCAATCCACAACCTTCTATGACTCCAGAAATGATTGGCAAGCAAAGTCCCATTTCAAATGCACAAGGGCAGCCAAGAACAGCCCCTAGGCCAACTCAAATGCCAGCTGTTGCTGCCCACGTGCAAGGGGTGAATGTGCAAACCAAGGGACAACAAAAGGATACTTCATCCCCATTCAAGATCATCAATGATGAAGAAGACTAACGCGTCAACATATCAATGTGGGAATCCCTATCCATCCAGCCAAAGAGATCTGCTGCAAGCTGCCATGAAGGATTGGCCAACTTCGAATCAGCAGGTTCAGATGCAAGACAAAGTGCTTACAAATGCTGCCCAGCCTGAAGGAAGTCATGGAGGACAACAAGGTAAGATGTTGAAGCCCCCTCCTTTCTATGTTTCATTGATCATTGGAAATCAGCTAGTACACAATTGCATGATTGATTCCGGGGCAAGTAGTTCTGTCATGCCCAAACAAATAGCTGATCAGCTAGGGCTCCAGTATGAAATAACATCCAAAGGGGTAGTGCAGCTTAGATGGGACAGCAATAGCAACAGTTGGAGTGATTAAAACTTGAGTCTTACCTTGCATGCATGTCCAAATGTTGTTGTCTTACAAGATGTATCAGTCATAGACCTTCCACCACTCTTTGCCCTATGTTTGTCAAGGGACTTCACAGCCAAGATTGGAGGGTATTTGTCTGCTGATTGGTCACACATGCTATTCAGAACAAGATATGGAACTAAGGCCACAATCAGATCCGAACCTATTGCAAACTTCCATATTGAGCCTTACACTCCAAGTCAGATTAATGCCAATTGCTCAGCATTTGATCAAGAAGATCACCCTAGCACTGATGAGGCTGACACCAAGATTGGAAGCATCCTAGATCTAACTCTTGATGAATGGGCAAACAAGATACATGCTTTTGATCCTTATCAAGAAGTAGAAGAATCTGCACTAGGAGTTTATTGTTTACATGAAGGGAATCAACCTCTCCCCAGCATCACCAAGCCAGATCATAAAGACAAGAATGAAGTATGGCAATTGTTCTTTGATGGGTCAAGGAGTAGACAAGGTGCAGGAGGAGGAGCTATGCTCATCTCACCACAAGGTATAAGGTATTACTCACCTTCCGTTTCCAGCTTTTCCTGCTCAAACAACGGCCTGAGTATGAAGCCTTAATTCATGGATCGCTTTGGGCAATGAAGAAAGGCATCAAGAATTTACAAGTATTTGGTGATAGTGAGCTGATCAGAAACCAAGTCAAAGGAAAAATGCTGCCAAAAATGATCTGTTGAAGAACTACAAAAATCGGGTATGGGATCTTATCAAGATCTTGAAGCTTTTAGCATCAATTCCATCCCAAGAAAAAGAATGAAGCCACTGACGATGACTTACAGCAATCGGGGCTGTGTTTGATGTTGTAGAAAGTATCAAAAGTGAAAACCTCAGCCTCATATCAAAGTGGTTGTGAGACCAGCTGTTCCGATAACAATACAAGTTGGCAAGTCTTCGAGAATGATCAAGCAAATTGTTAATTTCCTACAAGAAGAAGCCGAGTTCTCCGCCAGAATCAAGACAAGCCGCATCAGCAAAGATGGTGACCAAGTGGTGCAGCTGAGAACTAACAAATTACCAAAAGGCCTCATAACCTGGAGTCAATCTTCAACCCGAATGATCGGGCCCGGAAGGAGAAAGTGAACATTCAAGTAAAGGGTGAAGATTCAGAGCCTATTTTAGTGGAAGAAGGCAAAACATTGCAGATTGGCAAAGTAAGTACCTCACAAGAGAAATCTGATTTTGTTCAGCTTTGTCAAGAGTTCCTGACATCTTTTCTTGGACTTACAAAGATCTAAGAGGTTTCAACCCAAAGTTGGCACAACATACTATTGAACCGGATCCTAATCCAAGCCTCATGGGCAAAAAGCAAAGGCCAGTGAATCCCCATATTGAACCTCTCATGAGAAAAGAGTTAAGCAAGCTTATTGAGGCCAGTATCATCTTCCCCATCAAACACTCAAGTTGGGTCGCCAACTTAGTCCCAGTCAGAAAGAAGAATGGAGAGATCAGGTTGTGTGTCGACTTCAAAGATTTGAATAGAGCCTCTCTCAAGGATCATTATCCACTCCCTTCCATGGAGCAAATATGCGTGTCAGAGCTGGTTCGTAAAGGTTTTCACTACTTGATGGCTACTCGTGCTACAATCGATTATGGTGAGGGAGGAAGATCACCAAGATAGCTTCTTCACAACCAAATGGGGAACATATGCCTACAAGAAGATGCCATTTGGCCTATCAAATGCTGGAGCCACTTTCCAAAGGGCAATGGATATGGCATTCAAGGGGTTGATCAATAAAATAGTTTTGATATATCTTGATGACATCACTGTATTCTCCAAAAATGTAGTGGATCACCTTTTTCATCTGAGGCAGGTATTTCAGAGGTGTAGAAGATTTGGGGTATCATTAAATCCCAAAAAATGCATATTCCTGGCTCATGAAGGAAAGCTCCTTGGCCATATTGTCTCGAAAGAGGGACTGGCAATTGATCCAGAGAGAGTTGAAGCCATAAGAGCATTACCATTGCCAAGTCACAAGAAGGCTCTTCAAAGCTTCTTGGGAAGGATCAATTTTGTCCGCAGGTTTGTCCCAAATTTTGCAGCCCTTGTCAAGCCCATCACCAAAATGTTAAAGAAGAGCATGGCTTTTAAGTGGACAGCAGAAGGCAAGGAGAGTTTTGAAGCAATCAAAGAAGCTATCTCTCAAGCACCAACTCTCATCAACCCAGAATTCTCCAAGGATTTCATCCTCTATGCATTTGGAGGTGATGACACTATTTCTGCCATTCTAGTACAGCAGAACAAAGATAATGATGAGCAGCTGGTTGCCTTCTTCAGCCAGAGTCTAGATGACTATGAGGTGAGGTACTCTTTTATTGAGAAGCATGTGCTTGCAGTAATCAGAAGCTTGAAGAAATTCAAGCATTTAATCTCAAACAACAAGGTCCAGTTGCTGGTCTCACATGCTGGAGTTAAGGACTTCCTCCTCAACAAGGATTTGAATGAGAAAAGGGTAGGTTGGATCACCCGTGTCATGGAGTATGACATTGAGATCAAGATCACCAAGCTGGTAAGAGGGAAAGGATTGTGTGAGCAGCTGGTTTTGGGGAAGCAAAAAGAAGTATGCAACAAAGAAGAAACTGTTTTGATAGTCCAAGACAGCCATGAGCCGAGTGGCAGGCAAGAAGAAGACAATGCTGCCCCGACTCCTTGCTGGACCCAAGGTATTATGCACTTCCTAGGCACAGGCCTATGCCCTCTAGAGATGAACAAGACCCAAAGGAGACACTTCAGGTTGCAGGCTGTTCCGTATGCCATTGTTGATGGAGTTTTGTTCAAGAAAGATGTGAATGGAGTGCTATTGAGATGCATTAGCACAAATCAGATTCAAAGGGTGTTGGAAGAGTTTCATGGTGGACCAGCTGGTGGCCATTTTGCACCAAGAGTGACAGCTCTAAAAATCATGAAGGCTGGTTATTATTGGCCTAAAATCTTCAGTGATTGCTATGCATGGATCAAGAGGTGTAAGAATTGTGCATTCTTCATAGGAAAAGAGAGACTTGCTGCCCTCCCATTGCATCCAATCTAGTTGACCAACCATTCATGCAATGGGGTTTGGACTTCATCGGAGTCATTAATCCCATTTCAAGCCAAGGGCATAAATGGATTTTGACAGCCACAGACTACTTCACCAAATGGACAGAAGCAGTAGCACTCAAAGAGGCAAATGAGTCTAGCATCTTAGACTTTTATGAGGGAATAACAACCAGATTTGGTGTACCGCTACAATAATCTCTCGATAATGCATGGCATTCATTGGATCTAGGTGACCGAGTGGGCTGTCAAGAACGGTATTTACCTAAGCACTTCATCGAACTATTACCCTCGTGGTAATGGCCTGTGCCGAGTCTACAAACAAGAACTTGTTGAGGATCATTAGGAGGACTCTTGATGAGAATCAGAGGTCTTGGCATACCAAACTGAAATCAGCCTTATGGGCTGATAGGATAACTCCCAAAAGATCCACAGGTAACTCTCCATTTAGGCTTGTCTATGGAAGAGAGGCAATCTTGCCCATGTCACTTGAGTTGCCAACGTTGGAACTCATGAAGCAGCTGGAGTTGCTAGAGTTTGAGCCCATGGAGGTGAGGTATGCAGAGTTGATGGAGCTGCAAGAGATCAGAAACCAGGCATCCCAAGTAATGGAAAAGGATCAAGCTTTGATCAAGAAGACCTTTGATAGAAAGGCCAAGGATAGATCTTTTCAAGTTGGAGATCTAGTGTTGAAATGGGATGTGGACAGAGAAAAACCGGGAAGGCATTCAAAATTTGATGCCATTTGGAGTGGCCCATACATGGTCACAAAGTGCAAGAACAACAATGCTTTCCAATTGGCCTCATGGATGGTGAAGAACCGCAGATTCCACCAATGGAATCTATCTCAAGCGTTTCTTCAGAGGGAAGTTCACTACCTCGTAAATATTAGATTAGATTTTCTTTCCTCCAAGTGCTTGTGCACATTGTTTTTTTGTAGGTTAGTCTTGTTTTCCCTAAGTGCTTTGGCACACTTGCTGTCCATGGAGATGTTTAGCAGTCCTTACTTTCATCAGTGACATTCCATCTTCCTCCTTACACATTCTCGAGTCGGGCTTGAGGTTCTAAATGAATATTTGATGACTCCATGCCCAATGGACTCGCTTAAGGCAATCGGTATCTTCTACCTAGCAGTAGGTAACCCGCCGAAGTCACCAATATTTATCCAAATTCACCCCCTAGGGTTAATTTGATAACATGCATCGAATTCTCAAGTCCTAGGCAAATGGATGGATTCAGTGGCAAAAATCATGTTTCTAGGGTCCCCTTAGAATTTTTCTAACTCTCCCTGTCTAGGTTGAAAAGAGCAAGTTCTCGAGAAAAGGTGAAAAGGCTGCAAAAACAAGCTTGGGCCGTAAAAATTGTGAAAATTGGCTAAGTCCTAGTCCTCTCAGCAAAGCGGTCGAGACATGAGGGGACGCTCGGGCGCGAATCGACGAAAGGCCGCCAGCACTGGGCAGGCAAAGGAACATCCGGGCCGCCGACGATGCGTGGGACGCTGGAAAGCCAGTTCGGCCGAAGGAGAAGAAAATTGACTAACTACTTTGGGATAGTTGGAACAACAGACGCTGAAGGGCGCGAACCACCCGGTTCGGCCAAAAAGGAGAACTTTCGCACTAAGCAAGCTGGGACATCCGGGCTGCGAGGATGCGAAGGACGTGAAAAGGCGAAGCAGCCGAGAACAAAGGAAGCCCATTTCAGGTGGTTCAGAAGAATTTTTTCCAAACAAACGGGGACAGTTGGAACAAATGGACGCTGAAGGACGCGAACCGCCGGTTCACCAAACGGGAACTTCAAAGACTGGAGCAGCTGGGACAAAGGGACGCGTGGGACGCGGATAGCCAAGGAGCCGAAAGCCAATCAAGAAACGCCACGTGTCATCGGCCGAATGAGGGATAAGGAAGCCCATTTTGAGTGGATTGGGATTTTTGTCCCAAACAGCTTTGGGACATGTGGGACAGAGGGACGCAAAGGGCATGAAAAGCAAAAGCATGCACTCCACGGACCAATCAAATCACGACACGTGTCACAAGGGAGAAAGTCCAAAAGTCAAAGGGTGAGGTTTCAAGCACTGACCCAAGCCAATAAAAAGAGGACATGTGTCCAATGAAGTAGGGAAGGAGAGAGAATTACGCATCCAATCAGTGCTTGACATGTGTCATCTAGGTGGCAGAGGGAAAGATTTTCAAAACACGTTTTCACCTGTTTTGTGCCCTAAATCTTCAGATCGACATATCTTTCGATTTAGAGCTCAGATTTGCATGTTCTTTATATCAACGGAAAGCTTATGAAATTCTCTACGTGATTCTGGGGTTAATCTTGAATTTTGCTGTAGTCTGGAGAGAGAAAATTGAGAAATGACTCTGACACATGTTCATGGCCAGAAGTGACATTTCAGCGACCAGTTTTAATGCATAATGGGTCGCATTCTCCTGTAATTCGGTCAAAGTGATAGGGTATGGGTTTGTAAGGTCCCCCATGCCATTTTAATGCATCTGCAATCGAGGAGGGATGGGCTCTCATGTTTTTGTACGTTTTCTGTCCCCTGGGCTCGACCCTTGCACTGTAAAAGCCAGATTTGGCTCATTACCAATGGGGAACATTTTTTTGACATAGCAACTTCTTCTTTCACCTCCAGCAGGTGGTTGATGCAAGAATCAGACCTCTCCAAAAGATTGTAACAGTTTTTACCTCTCTGAGGTTGTAATGCAGTGATTTGGGTACTGGAAATGATAATGCAAGCTTTGTGAATGGTTTTCAGTCCTTTGTTTGTATTATTTGCTTGATTTCAGATCCTAAGTTATATCTTATCAGTCTGTGTATGTTTCATGTTGCAAATCTCTGGTTTGTGTCTATTTTCTTGATAGAAATGTTTCACCACTCCTTTTGGTGCATCACCATCTTTAGTTAGTTTCAATTTTTGCACTTCTACCCCTGTCTCCTTGCAAGTTAGAGTAGGATTAGGATCTGAACCTCTATAGTTTTGCAAGCATTAGATCTAAATCAGAGGAGTTTGAGGAACCAGCCTCTAATCTGGAGATTCCTCTCTCAGTTTCACAAGTCCCCACACTTGGAGAGAGGTTTCCATGTTGTGCAATCACACTGGATGCTAGAGTGATCAACCTAGAAGCCTGATCTGCATCCAGGGGTGTTGTGAGTCTACAACAATAGTATCCTCTCTCGATCATTTCGTAGCACCCCATCAATGCTCATGAAAATATCCCACCCTCAGAATCTGGGAGAGAAAAACAACCTATTGCCACCATCATCAGAATAGATAGCCTGGTCTCATGTGGATATGCCACATACATATCCCCATAACTCAAACTTGCATTGTGATAACTTAGCATGCCCATCACCTCACCAAATACCGCCACTATCGGCTCCACCAATGCCTCACTTGAAATCAAATACACTAGCTCCCCAACAATAGGAAGCCTTAGGATCATGTACACATCCTCCAAGGTGACGGTCATCTCACCAGTTGGTAGATGAAAGGTATTTGTCGTGGAGTCCCATCTATCGATGAGAGTGACCATCAAGCTAGGATCTCAACCTACACGCTTGAAGCACTGATAAAATGAAGTCCCACATCTGTTATGTGCTCCCACTCCTCAAGCTGTCACACTAGGCCACATCTATACTAATATAGATGGTACTTTATCTCTCATAGTCAGCTAATCTCTCACCTGCATCATCCAAAACAACATTGTCAAGTTGTGACCCTCTCAAATTACTTATTCCTTACAACCTCAACTAACCTCATACTTAGCCATTTATTTTACTAAATCATACCCGAAATCCATCCATCATACCTACCCTTTACCTATTTCACCTAAAAACCCTATTGTCTCCATTCGATACTTACCCAATATCCTAGATCATTTCACCTACATACCTATCACACATCAAGCAACATAGTTCCTTACCCTCTTCCACCTACATTAGCCTTCACCTACCCCTACCTCACCTATTTAACTTTCCCATCTAGCCCTTCTTTCACCTAGTCACTTTTTACAGTGACCGACATCGGTCATCTTGATCGGTAATCATCATCTTGACCAGTGTTGGTCACCCAGGATTCGACCAATGCTTTGGCAAAATCAAACTCGACATCACCACCGATGTTGATCACTATTTCGAGAGATGAAACCGAAACCCCTTTCCCCATTGTTAAAAATTAACAAAAAAAAACCTAAACACTTACACCAACCCACCCAAACATATCCTACATTCATCCCCAAACCTACTTCAGCTACATTTTCCCCTTCCCACCCCTCATTTCACTCATTTTCAACCATATTTTTAAACAACCAAAACTCCCCCAAATGCATTCATGTAAACCAACATTTTAAATTAAACAAGAGGTTTAGGAATGCCTCCTACCTCTACTTGGTTCCGTCTTTGTAGTGGTACCTCTGGTCTCTGTGTCGGTGGTCCTCCCACTCCCTCTCCCACCTCCATCATGCCAAAATCCAACCATACACCTCCCAACCAATCAAATAGCTCCAATCGATCTCGTGGACCCACATACTGAATTTCAATCACCCGCTAGTCACTCACCAACTCATCTAGAGACCTCGTACCATCGCTTTTCCACTTTCCACTTCTTCTCTATCATTTTCCAAAAATGGAAAAGTAACAAATGAATCCATAAAACATAGATTTTACCTTTTTTATCCCCAAATCGACATGACCAACATCGGTCACAACGTTCCTCGGCTGATCGACATTGGTTAAGATATAACTGGCATCGGTCACCCAACATAACCATTTGACCCACACTATGCCCACTTTGCCTCCAACTCATATTGCTCAAACAACCTTTCACCCTTACCCACACCTATTACAATTCACCCACACACCTATATTACCTATACATTTCATTAACTACATTTAGGGACATGTTATTTACCTCTGACTTAGACTTACTTGTCCCCTAACCTACATGACCTGACCTAAATCTCTAATTGGATGTTCAAATTTGTGTACTTGTTATAACTTGTGAGGTTGCTACCCATGTTATTCAAAGTTGTAATTACCTTACCTTGCCTAATGTCATGATGTTTATCCCAACCAAAACTTTGGTGCCATGGAACAACACCCAATACTAGTTCCTCCACCTTGCCTGGTTATGATTCAAGACCATGTCATATACCTTGGATACCTGAACCACTTCAACCTTGTTTGGATAACCCTATCGACCTTTGATGAAATAGAGTTTATAAGATCTTCAATTTGGTACCTTATCACAATCTATATGTGTGAGTGTGTTTGATTTCCATTACTTATTAGCCACCCAACCATTTCCCTTATCTACACCCCATCCACCCTTGTTTTTATTTGCCTCTATTTATCAAACCATTCACCAAATTCATTTCCTACCTCATTAGTTCTTGGTTTGAGGGGGATCACTTTCATCCATACTTGGGGAAACCTAATCTCTACTCATACCTAGGACACCGAATTCCTATTTTTGTCAGCATTGCTTACTAATAAAATCTAGCAACAAAAATGGGAAAATGTAGACACCAAATTTGGGTCACATTCCCTTAACCCCTATCAATTAAATAAATTCATATTATACCCACTCATGTCCCTAGTGCACACATGTTAATTAATTTCATTGCAATAATCAAATTAATTAATTACCTCACCCATCAATCTCACCTATAGCCAACTCGCCTATCCACCTCACTCAAAGACCCATTCACGATTTATTAATTAACTAGGACTAATTCTATACTAATCATAACCAACTAAGACTTAATCTAAACCTATCATTAACTCCCACTACCTCTCCTAGAATAACTCATACTTATCTAGGTGGAATTTATCACTTGAGACTTGGATTAAGGATATCAATCACACCAAAGATAGAAAATATCATGCTATTTTTGGAAAACCTAGACGTATCCACCTTAACCAATGATGGTTATTCTTCAACCAATTTGGATCACCTAACCACCATCGCCTACTTTATATATAACTTAACAACCTTATACCTAGGTTTTTCATTCAATTTTGGGGCCTTATTACATTCAAGTGCGAATCTTCAAGCCCTTCTACATCCAAATGAAAAACACACACAACCACAAGATACAAGACAAGCATCTAGTTCTCCTTCCAAGTGTTGGAATACTCACACGAGCACACAAGTTATACTATAGCAGCATTAAACCAGCTACCACCTCACCAATCAATCACCAACCTTCATCTAGCCATGAGATCTTCATAGCAACAAGTAAGTAACATAATCTTAATCATTTTTGCTTCCTTTATTATAGATCTCTTTTCTTCCTTCAAGATTTTCGGCTTGTACGCTTATCTGGATATCTCCATATTCTCACTAATCTACCAACCCAACCAATTCAAGCCCTTTCACCCTTTGTGACCTCTCCTTTGGTATTCCCGAGTCTTCTTAGTTATATTACAAACCTAACCACACCCTCCTCACTATCTGTGCAATCACAGAGAAACCAAAAATCCATTTTTATTAAGTTATTTCCAATTTCCCCTACCGACGTCGGTTTACCCTATCATCGTCGGTTTAGTCCCTATACCGCATCGGTCACCGTGCACCGATATCGTGTCTATGTCATTTCACATTCTCAAACCAACAAGCTTCCCACTCACCCAAAATCAACCTAGACCTCAACCAATTAGCCCCAAACCCTTACTGGACCTTTGACATACCTGTCTGACCTAAAAAAACCTTGGTTCTAAGTAGATTTAGTGTTATTTTAATATCTAGTCTAAAATCTAGTGTATTGTGTGTATGAGAAACCTAAATCATTACATTGCAATAGGACCTATTTATTTAAGTTTATTATTCACATTGAATTGTATTAAACAAAGGATTGACAACATTCGAGGAAGCATCATGCTTCCTAGATCTAGCTTTGATAGGCAGTCCTTTGACTCTTACTATTTAATACTATTTTGTGGTCTTGTTGAGTTTCTTATATAGGTTGTTCCTCCTAGCCAAAGGGAATCTCTTCATGATCAAATTTGATCAAAAATTTAGTAACGCGTGCATTCAACATTCGACCTATAGATATTCCTCCTAGCCTATTTCCTATTCCATTTTAACCAAATCAAATAAAAAAATTAGGTGAAACAAGAGGTTAGATGTACATAGTAAGTGCATGATTTAATGACTCCATATATGCATGATTCATAAGTAAGAGAACTACTCATTAACAACCCTTTAATTTTTTTAACAAGTATTTTTAACCTTTTCATCTTTATTGCTTGTTGTTTATGATTTCCAACTTACGATTTTGTATACTACCAACATCCTAGCCTATTCTAATTTCATGGTTTTTCCTTTTGGAAACCCCGTATAGAACCACCAATGAGGGATAGGAGTACCGGGTGCTTCCATCCCTCTATGCACTAATATCCTTTTTCTCTCTTTTGCCAATTTTTTGGATTTTACTGTTATTTACTTTTGCACCCTTGCAAAATTGACCAAATTGTAAAATCTAGAATTTGGTAGTGTAATGGAGTCTTAATGAAGAAATTGGAGATAAACAATTATTTTTCATGTTTGGGGAACTTTTATTTGTCTTGGGAACTTCTCTCCTTTTCTTGAGGCTTAAAAATATCCAAACACTTAGAAAATTTTTGAAATTTTGAGAAAAAAGTTAAAAACAATATATTGCTGGTTTTTTGAGCTTGGGTGGAATAGTTCCCAAGTTCCTTTAGTTCCCCCAATTTCCTAATTTGGCCACAAAACAAAGGAATTTGGAGAAATGTAGTGTTGTGTATAAATGCGGGTGGCAGACAAAACTATGGAACCAGTTCCCACAATTCATAGGTTCTTTGAATGAGCCATTGATCCACAAGATGAAGAAACAAGGTGAGGAGTGAAGGGGCAGAGTGTTGCGAGTGGGGAAGGATTTGGAATAACTAAATTCAGGTGGAAGATCAGCAGACATGTAACATTTTTAGAATGGCCAAGGTTCTCCGTGGGGATGTTCAAGCCATAAGGAAAAAATGGTTTGTTGTGGAGTTTGGAGTGGGTGGAGGAACCAAATGTAATTCGGTTGTTGATGACAATTCTACCCTTACAATCGGATCGATAGTACGGTGAGGTAAAACTAGATCAACCTCAAACATGATAAGGTTTCCAAGATACCCGCAGATGATGTTAATGGATGTTTGATTGTTGTGCTCCATGGAAGAATGGACCAAGCTCCTTTCCTATGAATAAATATGTAATCACATATGCTACACAAGATGGGATTAATAATATGGATAGGTGGGTTTCTGGAAAAGGCTAGTTCCCATAAGTCAAAGGAATTCCTTATATGGATGTCAACCCACTTTAAAACACTTAAGTTTATTTATGAAAATGAGATATAGCATATGATATATGAAATTATGTGATCAACTGTTCACAATTTATTTAGTTTATTACAGATATTCAGCTAATAATGATAACATGGAAAGAAATAAGTCTAGGGCTTAAAACCAGAATCCATATCAGTATCAAGATTTTCTGAGAAATTTGAACCCACAGAGCAAGCTAGGTCATCATCCTCAGAGAAGTAAAAATCAAGCTCCTCAATTTAGTCATCTAAGAAGAATTCTGAATACTCCTCCTCGGTGTCATACTCGACGTGTAAAAAAAGGGTTGAAATATGAAAAGTTGACTTCTCTTCCCAATTCCAATTTAGTTTTGTATCGAAACCTTCAGGGATGTCAAATCCGACCTCATGTTGATATTCAAACCAAGCTAGGTTGGCTTCAATACGCTACACTTCGTAATAGGCTTCCAAAACTCATCAGTGGCCTCACTGATCCTCTAAGTGGAATCAAATATGGTCTCTAATTTGTTGATAGAAGTTGTGTGGATAGCAAAAACTCTAGGTCATGCAGAAGATCATATTGTTCCCAATGAAGAGGATGTTAAATGATCAGTAGTGAGTTGATGTTGGTGATTGGGTGGTTAGGACCACCTATGGCCATCTAAAAAATCCATGCTTGATAGAATATTAGTAACACAAGGGAATAAAGCAATTGATAAGAAATTTTAAATGAAATCTGACTGCTAAAGGAATAGAAAACATAGGAAATGTAAATGATTCTAGAAACCTAGGTGAGTCCAGAATTGCAAGCGATTCTCGTAAGATTTTGACAAACTGATAAAATAAGAGATTTGATTGACTGATATGAAACTATGATCTTCTAAAGGAAAGAGTGAGATAAATAATGATCAGACAAGTATGTTTAAGATGAAAATGGAGTTAAAATATAGTGACAGACCTTGATTAATGATGATGTGTGAGAGGGTGATATAGATCATCACCGGATAATGAATTAGCTTTAGAATGCTCCAAGATGCTTGATGATCATGGACGTGCTTTGGCTAGATGCATAACGAAGTTGATAAGATTGAATGAAGCTTTGTAATGTTTTATAATCCTCTTAAATTCTCTCAAATGATCATGAATGGTCCTGAAGAGAGGCAGAGAAACTAATATATATATATATATAGAGAGAGAGAGAGAGAGATCATCTAAATCGTGGAATTTGGCGGCATTTTTGGTCATTTCATTTTGGGAGAGATATGAAGGGATAAACTTGCTAATTAGAACTTTGGTGTTATGGTATTTCAAGAGATTATGGTGTGACAACTTAGAGAGGTCAAGATGTGTAGTTTTATGGGTTAATTTTGGGATTAAGTTGGTTAGGATAGATGAGGAGTATTTTTGGTAGGTTCCTAGTTAAACTAGTCATAACTAGTGTGAAGTAGGGGCTTGTCATAGGGATGAGTGGGGTGAGGTTAGATGAGGATAGAGGTGGTTAGGATAGGTATAGGGATACATTTAGAAGGTTTCTTAGGTAACTTAGACTCAACTAGGGGGTTATGACAAGTTCACATGGTGAGGTGTAGGGGTGAAGTGGAATATGTGAATTAATTAATTAATTAATTAATTAGCCATGGGAGGGGGAATGTGACTTAGGAAATGTGAGGTGAGTGATTAATTAATTAATTTAAAGGGTGTAGGGGCAATGACCTAGGTTTAGGGATGTCATTTAAATGGTGTGATGGTGAGTTTAATTAAGTTAATTAAATGGATGACTTAGGTCATGGAATGGTGTAAAGATGTGGATGGATGAATTTATTCGATCATTTGTGTGGGAATGGGGTGTGTAGATTTTTGGTGTCTACACCAAGTAGCATGTAGAGATGTTACTTTGCCGGCAAAGCACGTACGAATGTTATCAGCCTGCGGTAGAAAGAAAAAAAAAAAGTTATAGGTCGATCCAACGAGCAAAGTGATGTGAAGACAAAGTGGCTAAGAGAAGTATGGATGCTACAAGTCAACATATCTAGAAATAAAGAACATAGTACATGTAGCTCAACAACCAGTTTTAATGAAGTATGGCACTCATTATTTCTTCGTGAACAAAGTACCATTGGGAAATGTATTTTTCAGATTGCACATACCTCTTTTCAAAGATTTAATGTATGTTATTAGTTTTTGGGCATAAAATTCGATTTCCCTCTCCTTTTTCCTTCTCTATAAATATGGAACTCACATATTGTAAAAATGATCCCTCTTTGTTGTAACGGAACCATGCAAACATGGTGTCTAACTTCCCATGAGTTTCAAACCTCTAATTTGATCTCTGTAATGTACTCTCACCTTCTTCCAAGAATGTAATTATATGTGCATATCTTAAGCAATAAAATTGGGATTTTGGAACATATGTCTGTCCTTTTCTCATTTTATTGCATCTTACCTCTATGTTCTTTTTTTGCATCTTATGTGTATTTCCTACTTTTAAGTTCCTTATTATTGTGTTGTTAATTTGTGGGAAAGGTGACTCTACATGGTTCTTTTCTATGGCATGTATTTCTACCCTCTCTCCCATGTTTTATCTCTTTAATTCTCCTTCTAGAGACAGATCAACCCCTTTTTCCGATGCTATCACCAACCTTTTAGCTTAGTATTTCCTTTTCGTGTGTCTTTCTAACCCTCTCTCTCTCCCCCTGGTCCCTTGGAATGTGTAGATTAGGATTAGTTAGATTTTCTTTCTGTTATAGGAGAAGTTTTAGTATTAGATTTAGGTAGAGGAATCCATACTTCTTCAGAGGTTTGTCTCAATAGCAAGGTCTCACGCTTAGATAAAATCCCATGTTATCCAAAAACATTGATTTTTCATTCACACATTCATGAAAAATCAGAGGGTGTTATTTTTTGGTGATAACAGATTTGGCACACCCTGTGGGACAATTTTGAAGAGATTTACAACTTCATTTCATCAATTTTGATGTGTTCTTGGTGATATTTCAGCCTTTAGAGGTAGTTCTAAGTGCATCCGGTGACTCCACTATTCCAATAACCCATTATCTAATTTATGACCTTTCCCTTGATTCTTTCATCCATTTCCTTTCTTTCCATCATTCCATTTTCCTCTTTCATGAAGTTGTACAATCATGGCTTCATTCCCTCATTGGAATCCCTATTTTTAAGAGCAATACTAGTTCCCTCCATTACCATATTTTCAAAATTCTCCTCCATATCAATTGTATGATCCCTATCTTGAAGAATGTATATATAATCCAATCCCCACTGACCCATATGGTTATTCTTCTAACCAAATTTTTTTCAAGAACATGGTTATGTAGGTGATGGTGGTGATTCCATGGAAGATGTTGATTTTCATAGGAATATTTAAGAAATGTAGGAAAACATGGTACAGATAAAGGCTACATATTCAATAAAGGCATGTAAAATTTATTTTAGGGTCCGTTGTCCCTATGCTAAACCAGTTCAACCCTTAACAAAAGTTGTGTTTCATGGCTGAAATGATGCCCCAAAGAGCATAGTGGGCTAAATCAATGGAGCATTATCAATCTAGATGTAGGGATCCCTATCAATGGGGAAATCATACACTAGCATCTTACAACCCTCCCATTCCTCCTCCCAAATTTACATCATCTCGGTTGGTTTTCCATGTTCTTAGTTTCCTTCTTACTCCTCTTGAGGATTTTACTTGTAATCTTCTCCCCTTCCTTCTCACCTTCGCTTCTCCACCCTCTTTTCTTCCAAATCATCGTCTCCTCCAGAGGCAAATGTTTCTCCTCCATTTTTGAGACATTTTTATCTCAACCTCTCCTCACTTTACAAAATCACTTGAATTACATACCATTATAGATAACAATAAAATACATGTTGAGGAATGAACTAATTTCGATAGTGTTGTTAAAAATTCATGTTGTTTTCATGGAACAATCTACTAGGGAAGACATTCCCAAGGAGCACATGAGGAGGAAATCAGAGATGAAGATTAGTTTTATTTTCAAGAAGAGGGAGAGAATCTCCAAAGTAAGAAATAGATTTTGGTGATTGTAGTGATCCACCAAAGACATATTCATATGTTGTAATTGATCAAAGGGAACTTCTTGTTAAGGAGAAGGAGAGGTTTGATTTATCAAACTTCTTATTTATTGAGGAGAATGTGATTCTATTGGAGGAAGATTCATTTGTAAAGTAGAGTTCAAATCATCTTGCGAACATCCGCCACCTTCATAAAAGTCTATAGGATGGCCCCATTCATGGGGTTAAGCTTCAAAATAATGGGTAGATCACAAGGATCATCCTGTTAGTTCCAAAGGCCCCATGCCCAATAAGATATATGGCTAATTTGGAGACAAAACAAAGTTGTAACCTATCATGCCAGCCGAGCATGGGGTGAGATTCAATGTGCCAACGGTTGGCTTTCATACCTCCAAAAACTAAGTGCAAGTCAGATTGAGGAGGTATTCATTCTCTTTCTACACTGATACTTTGAACAATATGATGGGAAACTAGTTTTTAAACAATTTTCCACTCTCATTAAAAGGCTATGTCCATTGCCAAATTAATTGTATGGTCACATTTTGTATAAAAAAGGTAGCTATTTTCTCCCTTCTCGTTGCAGGATTTGTTTAGCTCCTTTTATGTCTCGTTAGAGTAGGTTAGTGTAGGTTTGTTTTTAATAAAATAAGTGCTTCTGCACACTTTGCATGTTTCCACTTGGAACATGTATGATTTTTTGTGTTTACATATAGTTTTTACAGGATTTTGTTGTTGTTGCATAGTCCATTTTAGGAAGCAAGTTTCATTGGTAGAAGTGAGGTGTTTGGGGATGGGTTCAAGTGCACTCCACCGCCAAATCAACATGTGATTCAGAACTTTGCAATGCTTCATCCTTGCCAAGAAATCAGTGTTTTGGTCCATCTTTAAACAACTTTCCACTCTTGTTAGGGACTAAGATATTTAATTTCTTAAAACTTGGTAAAATATAATTTTGGGGTAGTTTTTAGAGTGCATTCATTTCTCCCAACAAATCTTTTTCCGACATGCAAGGTGTTCAAGATAGCATGCATTTGGGGTCAGTTGTTGTTGCTTAGTTTCTTCATGG
This sequence comes from Taxus wallichiana var. yunnanensis, assembly GCA_018340775.1. Lineage (NCBI taxonomy): Eukaryota > Viridiplantae > Streptophyta > Pinopsida > Cupressales > Taxaceae > Taxus > Taxus wallichiana. The sequence goes on from CM031239.1 coordinate 842,446,828, forward strand.
ATTTCTAGGAAACATGGTGAATTTTCAAATTCAAGACAATCTTCCACTCTCATAAATCTTAATTAAGAGAATTCTTATAATGAGATGATTAATTCAAGCATCTTTAGATCATCTCTAGGTTCGGGTAGTACTTCGTGATGGATTCGGGGGTGAGAAATTAAAGTTTCATATCAATTTTCAAAGTTATCAAAGTTGACTCCATGCCTAATGTATAATTCAAGGCAACTAATGTCTTTAATATAACAGGTAGATTACCTCATGAGTTGCTTAAATGTTATCCAATTTTGCATCCCTTGTAAAATTGGCCAACTTGTAGAATCTAGACTTTGGTAGTCGATGGAGTCTTGATGAAGAAACCGGAGAGGAACAAGTATTTTTCATGTTTGGGGCATTTGTATTTTCCTTATGACACTTCTCTCCTTTTATCAAGAATTCAAAAGATCCAAACACTTAGAAAAAAATTGGAAATTTTGAGAAAATGATCAAAATGGTGTATCATGGGTTTTTTTAGCCTGAATGGAGCAGTTCCCAAGTTCCTTTAGTTCACTCTATTTCCCAATTTGGCCGCAAAACAAAGGAATTTGGAGAATTTTAGTATTTTGTGGAAATGTGAGTGGCTAATAGAACTACAAAACCAGTTCTCACAAGATGTAGGTTCTCTATGTGATTCATTGATCTCGTAAGTCAAAGAAACAAGGCGAGGTGTGAAGGGGCAAAGTGTTGCGAAGCATGGAAGGATTTGAAAGAACTGAATTTTGATGAAAGAGTGGAAGATGGAATAGTTCTAGAATGGCCAAGGTTCTCAATGGGGTTGTTTGAGGTGCAAGGAAAAATGAGGTGTTGCAGAGTTTGGAGTGGGTGGAGGAACCAAATGTAATCTAGTAGCATGTGCAGAGATGCTCGGGCGATAAAGATGTACGATTGCTACCAGATGATAGCAAGAATAGAAATGATGGGTTGGGCTAATGAGAAAAGTGACACAAAGATAGTGGCCAACAGTAGTATGGATGCTACCAACCAACACTTAGGTTGATGCTATGCCAACACCCAAGAAGGAATGCTCTTGGTCGATATATCTAACATTAAAGAACATAGTACGGTATCTCAACAACCATTTTAAATGAGGTATAGCTCTCATTATTTCTTCTACAAATAAAGTACCATTGGGAAATGGATTTTCTAGGTTTCTCATACCTCTTTTTAGAGATTTAGTGCATGTTGTTGGTGATTGGGCACAAAATTTGAGCTCCCTTTCCTTTTTCCTTCTCTATAAATATGGAACTCGCATATTGTAAAAATGATCCCTCTTTATCAGTAACGACACCATGCCAAAGTGGTGGCCGAATTGTCATGATTTTTAAACCTCTAATTTGGTATATGTAATGTATTATTGCCTTCTTCCAGGAGTGTAATGGTCTGTGTATATCTCAAGCAATAAAATCGGGCTTTGTGGCACATATATTTTCCCTATTCTCATTTTATTGTATCTTGCCTATTTATTCTTTTTTCACGTTGTGTGTATTTCCTACTTGCAGGTTTCTTATTCTTGTGTTGTGAATGCATGGGAAAGGTGACTCTACATGGTTTTTATCTATGGCATTTCCATATGCCCTCTCTCCCATGTTTTCTCTTTTTCCTTCCCCTTGTGGAGAGTGATCAACCCCTTTTTCTAGTGCTATCACCACCCTTTTAGCTTAGGATTTCCTTTTCATGTATCTTTCTAACCATCTCTCTCTCCTTGGTCCTTGGAATGTGTAGATTAGGATTAGTTAGATTTGATTTTTTTATATGAGTAGTTTTAGCATTAGATTTAGGTAAAGGAAGTTAGACTTCTTCATATATTTGTCTCAACAGCAAGATCTAATACTTAGATACAATCCCATGTTACCCAAAAACATTGATTTCTCATTCACACATTCATGACAAATTATAGGTGTTGTTTTTGGTGATAATAGTTACTCCTTTCTTGTCTTATGTTATCACCCTTAGTCATCTTTTATGTTATTAATGATGAAATTTGAGTGAAGGAATCATATATATATACATGAATTATTTAACCTCATTAGGGGGGAAAGAATTTTCAAGAGGCACTTACTACCATAAGAAGTAAAGATTTATAATCTACTAATTCATCAAAGGATTGTACTATTCATTGCATAGGGGAGCTAGTATGAATTACATACCATAAATTTTGCATTAGGAAAAATTTGTTGTATCATGCTATTACTTTTTCCACTAACACTAGGGAATCATAGCTCAAGGGACACAATTTCAATCACACACCATAAGAACTACATGGAATTTGAAATGTAATGTAATGCATGGTGATAATCATATTGGGGTGATGTTGAGGTTAGTTTGATTCAAACATATGTAAATTTTATTCATCTAATGTGTAATTGAGTATTGTACATGTAGCTAGGGTTTATTTTATAGGTATAGGTGTAACAAATTAAAAGTGCAAAAACCTAACGTGACTTACAATGAACAAAAAGTGAAAAGAAGTGGCACGAAAAAACTATGATCATAACTATTCTTCTTCCTTCATGAGGTACATTAATACCTCTTTATTCTTCTTTATTTACCTTACATTCGGTGTTGGGTTGCATGCACCCAATACTCTATTTTCTCCTTTGGCACAATTGGGGATTGATCACCCCCAACCTTTCAACAAAGTTCAACAATAACACTCTAAATATTAAGTCTCCAACTATAAACAAGGAATAAGAAGCCTTTCCCTTCATCAAAATAAAAAAGTGTACTCTTTCCATGTTTCACATCTTTTTATTTCAATTTATGCAAGTTCAATATTCTATAGTTATTATTGGGTTATAGTTCAATTTCTACTGTGACTATTGACTACACTCTATGTTGTAGGTTTCATCATGGAACATGTCAACGCCAATACCTATAAACAAAGAAAACTCGAGTGAAGACAAAATGTATCTACACAATCAGGTATCTTTTCCTACACAATCAGGTTTCAATTTACCCTTTTGACACTACTTATAGCAATTGTGCTTCTTGGCTAAGACAAACACCTATATCCTATCTCTACTCAGTTCGTGTTCCCTTGTCTTTCCTAGTTTTATCATTTTCAAATGCCCAAGTGTTGAAAAAAATTGAATATTACCACACAAGTTTGATGTTAAAACTCTATGTCCTAGGATGCAAGTCTCATATTTTTTACATCCCTATCTAAAATAGCACAATTAGGTCGGGATGGATAGTATGGTCATGATGATCTATATGGTCTTGACCATTCTCTCGTTTTTGATACATTATCACTTATTGGGTCCTTTTATCCTCTTGGGTTGGCCTTTTCATAACATTTTACCTTTAAAATCCTATATAATAAAGTTAAACTTGCATCATCTTATACCCTAGAAATCATATGGAATTCTATTGAGACACTCACTTCCAATACTTACAAAAGGCACTCAAGGCTCCCTAATTCTTCCCAAAGTTGGTGCACATCCACTAAAGTAGCTACCACTACATTTTGAAACACTCAACTAGGTCAAGGAGTCTAACTTCCCTAGAATCCAAGCACATTAAGTTCTCATCTTAAAATATTAGCAATATCATAATCCAAATCAAGTTGTCAACTACTTACATTCATATATATATTACATGTTAGGTGGAGAATTACATGTGGTTTGATGCCTCTTGAGTAGTGCTAACGTAGGTGATGTATGGGGTGCACTTTAACCCAAAACTAAAATTTTAGTAGGGTCTTCTACCCATGATTATGGTTTTGGAGTGATTTAGTTAGTTACCGATGATATCAAGACTATCCATGATAACGAAGCACATTTCAAACCATTAAAGGACACAAAAATTTACAAGAAATCAATTTTAGGGTGTTCAAGACCATACAAAAGGGGAAGGAATGGATTATACATCCCGACTAGACCGTATGTTACACCAAGAGATTTCCATATCATAGTTTCAATAGTAAAGCCATAGGCTCTGCACTTCCAATTTTTCAATTTGTCTTCCCATTCTTCCTATAATGTCATGTATACCTATGTATCTTTCTCTCTTGTATATTTTGAGCCCATATTCATTTATTGAAATAATCAATATCTATTATAATCTTGTACAATTAATGTTGGAAGTTAATTTATTAGAATAGCTCATAGTCTCTAGACCTTACACTTATTTTTATTATTGTGTACTACATAACAAACCTAATTAATCTAAAAGGGTTTAAATAGTTTCAAATGCATGAAAATTATTTGCAAACATGTCTCCTTAGCACTACCTCAATTTATAAGTATTGAAGTTGTTAATGTAAGAATAACATGACAATGTTTGATGTATAATTCATGTGCCTTTAGTAATTATAATGCATTCATACATGTTGTACAATTAGGAAAACATTGATTTAGTAAAAATAAAAATAATTAAATATTATTTTCAAATTAACTACTATAGTAAATGGTGTACAAATGCTAATATATAGTGAAGACACAAGCAAGCAAGCATGTGAATGTGAAACCCTAAACAAGAGAGGGAGATAGAGAGAATTAGCTGATTTTGTAACATTCCCATTTTAAAGCTTTAGAAACAAGGGAATTTTTTTTTAAATAGCGTTCTCTATTCTAAATTATCATAATTTAGAACACACGTTTCAAGTTTTTAAATAATTTTATCTATTCTAAATGATCATGATTTAGAACACACATTCCATGCCAATAAATCTCATAATAGATAACCATATGTAGCTATAATGACTCGATGAACTACCAATCTCTCATTTCATGACTCGAAGTTTCATTAGTCTCTCATTTCATGACTCAGATTCTTACCGATCCTTCATGTTGACTCATTATATTGTATACTAATTATTCTTGGTTCTCTTACCCTTTTCGGGGTATTGAAGTGTTCCTTTTAAGAGGCCTATTTGAATATCTGTTACCAATAATCATCTAAAATCCTACTTCTTAAACTAGGTGATATAGGACAATGCAACCAACAGCTTGCAATACTTTGGCCAAATATTTTCACATGCCTTGCATGATCATATTCCTAGATGGCATACTCATCGATGGAATACATCCTTCACCCCCACTTCATCTGTTATCTAGAATGGTCTTCACTAACTCATGTCAGTCCTCTTGTCCAAGGCTTACCATAACCCAGACATTAGCAACATAAAAGGTATAGAGCATCACTCGTGGTGACTAAGGGTACATAGACATACTCAGTCGACCCAATTTGATTGTGTGTGTCTAGTTACCTTTAGTCATCATGAGTTTCCCCTATACGAAGGCATGTCCCTAACCTAACCTAAGGTAAAACTAAGGTCAAGTCCAAGTTTATGTAGATCTAGATGATCTAATTTGGAAGGGTGTTGTGATGTGTCAGCTGCAACATTGTGCCATTATGAAGACCCCGGTCTTCATGATGTCATAGTACTGTAGTTGGCATGTACCAACATCCTACAGAATCACCTCATCTAGAAGTACATATCCAGTTAAGAAGTTAAACACTTACTTATCTTCTTAATTAAGATTCAATTTCAAGTAACCCTATTGAATCCTTAATTTCTTTGTTCATTAAGGTTGCTAACCATTAATGATTGATAGTTACCATGTAGATAAATCTATGATCAATCCCTCTTCTCGAAGGTTTTTATTTCATTCCACAGTATCTTATCATAAGATTCAAGCTCATAACAGAATTAATATACCATAGTAAGATTATCTGACGTTTCTTAACCAAGTTTAAGCATGATTAATTTTAGATTCTGGTTCCTTGTTAATAGACTTTATTAAGATGAATTCTATTCATTATGTATGTATTTATTTCATTTCGATTGCCATATTCTGATTTGATTTAACCAGAGGGAGTATGTTTTCTCAAAAGGTATTAACAAATGCTTATCCCCTTAGAATAATTTCCTTTCTTTTATCTTTATATTCTTTTAGGGTTCATTGCTACCATTTACTTTATACAAGAATTATAAATAGATTTCCCTCTTATTTACGTCATCTAGTAAACCTTCATGATCTAGTTATGTTTCCATATATTTGTGCCAACTTAGAAGTTGCATTCGATAAAGGAATAAAATATCAATTACCTTCCTATCAATTTCATTTGAGTTCAACTGAAATGATTCAAAATAGATAGGTTCACGAGAGAGTAATGACAAGTTTACAAAATTTCCTTTACAGTAACCCAAAGTGAATAATACATCAAATAAAAACAACAATCAATCATTTTCCCATTCCTCAAGTAAATTATACATTTTACAAGTCTAAACATTCGGACTTCATTTCGCAATCTACATTGTTAAACTCAAACAAGAATACAACTTTTCCCTTTTTCAATTATATTACAATAAGAATAATAATTCCTCATAAAACATGTGGCCTTTAGGTAAACACAAGAGGCATCATAAAAGAGCATGTCTTCTTTTGTCACTAATAGAATCCATCTGTAAAAATTTCTAGCATGGGTCAGTTCATCGAACTAAGCATGATAAGCACTAAACGTTAAAATGATGTGCTTTCAACTAACTGTCTCATAAAAAGAACTTTGCTTTTATGAAACATTTAGCAATTCAGATAGATATCTCATAAAGGAATGAGGATCCTAACAAGAAGGTCAAAATAAGCAATCCATAATACATTATGTAAGTATCATGATTAAAGCAACACTCTTCAACCAATAATTTCACAAGAAGGATTACAACAGATAAGTGATAATACATCTCAATTACTTATCAAACTCATACTATAGATGCATGTAATTCTTTCTTGATTCAAACAAGTGTTTAAGAAGGGTACCACCATATAGTTCTGAAGTGAACTATTTTAAAGAAGCAATTAATCATAATCCACAAGACTAACATAACTCTTCATGCAATATCAGAAACCAAATTCATTCTATCAAAAAAATGGAATTAGGATGAACCAATTAATATTATACACAATAATTCCCTTCTTTCCAACATTGAATCAATATTAATCCAATTGTAATTTATCAATTTGAGGGAATAAGAAGTGTAGGATCCCGCCTAATTACCCATTGAGCCTCAACGTGGTTAATACAAAGGAAAGATAGCAACATCTGAAAAGTAAACAACTTAAGTCATCCTTTAGTGTTCAACAAACAACATGGTATTTAACAATTCAGAGAAGAGAAAGAACCACAAATGATTCTTACATTTGACAAAAATATTTATGCATACCTAGCTCAAAAATAGAGAGAAGATCCCAATAATCCATCCTATTAAAAGTTTAAACACATTCGACATCCCAAGAAGACTAGATTGATCCTTACCTAACAGCATCCAGATCCAACAACCACTACCACACAAACAACATAGTTGAAATTGAATCGATATAAGATAAACAACATAATCAAACAAGGTAGGGTTGAAGAGAGGGCTTCTCATCAAGTAAAGAGAACAGTCACACAAAGAGCATAAAACTGATACAAGTTTCCAAGGCAACAAGCTTAACAACTAATTCCTTAGCTTCATTTCAGTGAAGATAGCCTCGGTCCAGATGTTTCCTCATTTCCCAAATAGAGAGAAACCTACAAGGTATTCCTATGTACTCAAGAAAAATGAATACAAGCTACAGACCAAGCCATCCATGTACCCACTTAACATGAATCAAAGAAATAGTCCATACGTAAGAAAGAAAGGGCTCCATCCTAGATTCGAACAAGATGAAGGAAATTCAAAGGGAGGTTCAACCCCAAGTCGGTTCTCAAAATTGAACCCAAAAGAAGGAGAAGAGTAAAATCGAACCCTTCTAACTCATATACTTCAATTAACTAAAACAGAATTAATCCATTCTTTCAACAACCTCTACAGATGTACATCAAAAGATTATTCACAAACTAATTCATACATGGAGGAGAGAGAGAAACATCAATATCCTTACACAGTCCCAAGAGAAGAAGTTAAATCATAATTTACCAGATTTTGAGCAAGGAAGAATAAAACCAAATGAAATCCTCTCTTAACAGTTCCAAAAATTTCATAAATTCAAAACATATTAAGCTCAGAAGGTGTCAACATATCACTGTTGCTTTAAAACAAGTTTTAATCCACAAGAAAACAACGAATCAAGACCCATTTCAACATAACTTAACAATAGTGATAAAATTCAAAGCCACTTCATATTTTAACTGAAACATCAATTTTTCTTACCTTCTCCTAACAAAGGAAGATATTCCCAATCAAATTTTTAAACCAATCATTATTTTTCCTTAAACCATTTTAGCACAGGAGTTCAAAAGTCCACACAACTTAAGCAACTATTAGTGCAAATCCACAACACCCCCGGATGTTGATCAGATTTCTAGGTTGATCATACTAGCATCCAGTGTGATTGCACAACATTGAATCCTTTCTCCAAGTGTGGGACTTGCAAAAATGAGAAAGGAATCTCCAGAGAAGGCTGGTTCCTCTTCCTAAACTACCTGCCACAAGCTGTTCTAGTGTAGGCAAGCTAATCTAATCCTAATCTAACCTCCAAGGAGACAGGGAGAGAGAGAAAAGAGAAAAAAAAACAAAAGCCTACACTAAAACGGTGATACACCAGAGAAGGAAAATGTTGAACATCTATCAAAACTGCTATGAACACAACTCCAACCTTGCAATGAACATTTAAACATGCACAAATACCTGCAATGAAGAGAGGCAAGAAGAAAACAAGCAAAAACGAGCAAGGATGGACAGATGCATCACAAAACACGTTTTTTGTTGCTCTAAAAATTTACCTGAGAACATCATTTTAATGGTAAAAGGCAAAAATTCCATTATAGAGCAAGGGAGGAGGTTCAAACTCCATTTTCAACCCTGTGGAAGAAAAGAAAGGAGAGCAAAGCAGAAAAGATGAACAACCCTTTAAAAAATGAGCCAAATCTGGCTTTTACAGTGCAAGGGACGAGCCCAGGAGAGAGAAACGTGGGAAAACGTGGGAGCCATTCCTCATTGAATGAAGATGCATTAAAATAGCATGGGAATCCTTACATACCCATGCCCTGACATTTTTGGCCATGCTGGAGAAGAATGCGACCCATTTTGCATTAAAACTGGTTGTTGAAACATCATTTCTGGCCATTACCACGTGTCAGAGACGTTTCTTGATTTTCTCTCTCCAAACTGAACCAAAATGCAAAAATGACCACAAAATCATGTAGAGAATTTCACCAGATTTCCATTGATATAAAGAACGAAAAATCGAGCTCTGGATCGAAAGTTATGGCCATTTGAAGATTTAGGGCAAAAACAGGCCCAGAATGGATCGGCGGGCAAAAGTTTGAATTTTTACCCGTTTGGTCTTTGGAAGATTTTTCAAATTTTCCCCACGCTCTACCACTCCAAGTGCCACATGGCACGTTTCTATTGGGCACGGGCCCTTCGTGACTATTTTTCTTTTGTTTTTTTCCTTTGAAAATTTTCCTTAAAAAAAAATTTCGTTGGGCCGACGAGCTCATCCTTTGAAATTTTTCTTTCGAGCCCGCCCTTAAAATTTTTTGCCACTTGGACACGTGGCACTATTTTATTGGCTCGACCCTGAGGGGCGCAATTTTACCTTGCGTCAAACACTTAGCAATTTTTTCAACTTTCTTCCCCTTCTAACATGTGGCACGTTCTGATTCATCCGCGGGCCTCCTTGTTCTTTTGCGGCCTTTTCACCTTTTCGCGTCCCTCGCGTAATTTTGTCCCAACTATCTTGAATGAAAATCTCTTGCTTCGGCCGATTCGGGCTTCCTTGTTCCTATTTGTGGCTTTTCCACCTTTTCGCATCCCTCGCATACTTTTATCCCAACTATCCCGGATGAAAATCTCCTGTTTCGGCCGATTCGGGCTTCCTTGTTCCTGTTTGCGGCTTTTCCACCTTTTCACATCCCACGCATCCCTCGCGTACTTTTTTCCCAACTGTCCCGGATGAAAATCTCATGTTTTAGCTGATTCGGGCTTCCTTGTTCCTGTTTGTGGCTTTTCCACCTTTTCACGTCCCACGCGTCCCTCACGTACTTTTGTCCCAATTGTCCCACGGATTGTGCTGGGAAAAAAATCTCCGAACCGCCCGAAATGGGTCTGCAGCCGGAAATCGGGCTGATTCACGCCCCACGCGTACTTTGTGTCGCCACTGTCCCGAAACCACGCAAAACAAAAAACTTTGACAATTTTCCCTGCTCTCGGCCATTTCGGCTTTTCACGTCCCACGCGTCCCTCGCGTACTTTTGTCCCGGCTGTCCCAACTGTCCCACGGAACAAGACTTAGACGATTTTTCTTGCTTTCGGCCATTTCGGCTCCAAGCTTGGTACGACGAACCTCAGTACGACCCGAACTCTTCAGACCCAAAATGCTTCAAAACACTCCTGAAACCTTATTTTTTCCATTTTTTCCATTTTTTCCAACTCGTTGGGATTTCTTCTTGGATGGGAGAGTTAGAAAAAGGCCGAGGGGACCCCGAAAAACATGATTTTGGGCCTCGAATCAATCTTACTTGCTCGGGACTAAATAATTTGATGCATGTTATCAAAATTACCTTGAGGGGTGAATTTTGGATAACAATTTTGGTGACTCAGTGGGGTTATCTACCTGCCAGATGAAGAACGGCCAGCTGCTTGAAGCATCCATTGGGCATGGAGTCATGAGTTGTAGCCTGCAAACTGATCTGAACTTTGAAAACCTCCTCTGAGCCACTTGAATTCCACTGAACTTAGAGTTGTTCTCACCAAAATGCCACTTAAAATGAACTGTGCAAGAGCAAAACCAGCAGCACCAAAACTATGTACAAAACTAAAAATCATACATGCTCCAAATGGAACATGCAGAGTGTGCACAAGCACTTCTTTTACTAAAAGCAAACCTACCTACTCTATTCTAACTAGAAGCAAAGGTAAGCTAAACAAACCCTGCAACTGGTTGTGTAAAATAGCTTCCTTTCTTCAAAATTGGCAGCCATGCAAATGATTTGGAGCTGAGTGTGGCTGCTAGGATGGGTGGAAAATCAACAAGAAGCTAGTCTTCTACCCAAATCATCAAGGTGTCAGTTGAAGGCAAATTCAATACCTCTTTTAGTTGCTCTGCATTTGAATTGAAGAGGTATGACAGCTGATCCTTGGTTCTTTGCATATCATCCTCATGCTTAGAGGCAAGCATGACTGGTTGTGGCTTCTCCTTTAGCTCCAATGAAGCCAAATACCTGATTGGGCAAGGTATGGTCCTTTGATATACCCATTGTCACGATTTTCAACTCCAAGAATGGAGTCCTCTTGTAGACCCTCTTGAATGGATGGTGTGGAAGTAATGGTAGAACCCTTTTGCCCTTTCTCTTCTTCCAATGAAGAACATGAAAGATTAAAATCTTCCAATCTTAGTTCCAAAGAGCTGCTATAAGATGTGCGGGCTGCTGCAAATGAATGCTCTCCTCCATGATAGCAGGCTCTTGTGTTTGAACGTGGATGATGAAAGAGAGAATGGTGGCAACTCAACCGGTTCTTCTTCATCAAAACAATCCTCCAAATCGAGACAGGTAAACCGCCTCATTGTTTTCCTGTTGTAAATGTTCAACCTCTCCCATGGTGTTCTCTTGATCTCGCAACTTGATCACCATGGTTTCCTTCATCCTCCAACATTGAGTTTGAGAGATTAAACTCTTCTTCAAGCATTAGAACCCGAGAGAGATGAAGTAGAAAGAAGAAGCGAAGGTTCTTCTATAACCGCTTTGTGCTCAAAGCCTTTAGATCTACACTTTTCTCCCCATGACTGGAATGTGCTCCTCTTCTTTAGGATTTGGAGCAGCTTCTCCTTCCTCCAATGTTTGAAGACAATCTTTCTCTTGATAGAACTCTTCCTCTAGCACGAATTTCGTTAAGTCAAACTCTTTGATCTGCTACTCTAGAGGACAAGTTGGGATGTGAGGATCTTCTTCGAGAGATTTCTTCCTCCATGGCTGATTATGCAACTTGAATTGAATCAGAATTCTCTTCAAATAGAGTGCCAACATGGACACTACTTTCTGAGCAAACTGACTGCTGATCTACTTCTTCTTTTTTCTCTTCTCCTGCTGCACAAATTCAGTCTTAACCACCACCTGTTCTCCAACTCCAACCTCTTCTAAAGGCTTAACCATCAAGGGGATCTTTGTCATCCCAAATTTAAGAGCCCAACTCTTGAGACTTTGAATTTCTTCATCCTTGTTTGGCTTTTCTTTTTGCTGTTGTTTTCCTTGACTAGAATTCTGATTTTTATCCTCCCAACATGGATTTGGGAATGCAAGAGGAGAAGTGGATTGTAACTCAAATGGCTTGGCAATTTTTGTGGTGGTGGAGGAGGTAGAAACTCTTGTTTCTTTAGAGGAGGGGGTATTTTTGTTAGCTCTTGTGGAGGGGATGACTGTTTGGAAGGAAAAGGGACAAAAGAATTGAGATGAGGTGGAAGACTAGGGGTGGAGAAATGGATTCAACACTTAGGACAGTAGGTGGAGAGTTTAAAACTTGACACTGCTGAGATAAAACAGATTGGGAAAGAGGAAAAAGAAAGGCATGAGATGGCGTGCTTACCCATTGACAAGGTTGTTGAATACTCCTCTCATACACCTCTATTCCTTTAATCCACTTTGTAAGCAATGGCAGCATTGCAATCATGAAGTCAAGCTTCTCTTGAGGGCTGTAATGCCTTGGAAAAGGTCCCACCCATGGACAGGGTGCTCCACAACCGATTCCAAATGCTTTCATTTGTGCTTGAGCCTGGACTGCACCATGTTTACCTCCATCTTTTGGATTTTCTCCAACAGACCAGCATCTTGCATCTGATGGTCTTCATTATATGCATACTCTTTCTCTTGGAAAGCTCCATAGCCAAACTGATTTTGGCATTGCTGCTCATATGGGTATGTATGCTGATTTTGAATTTGTTCAAAATGCTGATTTGGAGGATTTAAAAAACATGTTGGAGGTGGGAAACATTGCTGCTATTGTAAATGTGAGTTCCATGATGGAAATGAAGTCATAATTACACAACTTCATGGAATGGAAAAGAATGAAAGGGATGGAAAGAAGGATGGATGGGAATGGATGAAAAATAGGTCTGCAACTTCAGAAATGGGTTGCTGATCAGATGGAGTCACCAGATGTGTTTGCAAGTGCCTCCAAAGGCTGAAATCTTCATAGGAACACACCAACCTGCAAAAGATGAAGTGGAAGACCTCTAAGGTCCCACCAGGCGTGCCAAAACTATTAGTGCAAATCCACAGCACCCCCGGATGTTGATCAGATTTCTAGGTTGATCATACTAGCATCCAGTGTGATTGCACAACATTGAATCCTTTCTCCAAGTGTGGGACTTGCAAAAATGAGAAAGGAATCTCCAGAGAAGGCTGGTTCCTCTTCCTAAACTACCTGCCACAAGCTGTTCTAGTGCAGGCAAGCTAATCTAATCCTAATCTAACCTCCAAGGAGACAGGAGAGAGAGAGAAAAAAACAAAAGCCTACACTAAAATGGTGATACACCAGAGAAGGAAAATGTTGAACATCTATCAAAACTACTATGAACACAGCTCCAACCTTACAATGAACATTTAAACATGCACAAATACCTGTAATGAAGAGAGGTAAGAAGAAAACAAGCAAAAACGAGCAAGGATGGACAGATGCATCACAAAACACGTTTTTTGTTGCTCCAGAAGTTTACACAGAACATCATTTTAATGGTAAAAGGCAAAAAACACCATTACAGAGTAGGGGAGGAGGTTCAAACTCCATTTTCAACCCTGGGGAAGAAAAGAAAGGAGAGCAGAGTAGAAAAGATGAACAACCCTTTTAAAAAAAGAGCCAAATCTGGGTTTTTAGTGCAAGGGACGAGCCCAGGAGAGAGAAATGTGGGAAAATGTGGGAGCCATTCCTCATTGAATGAAGATGCATTAAAATAGCATGGGTGTCCTTACAAACCCATGCCCTGACATCTTTTTCCGTGCTGGAGAAGAATGCAACCCATTTTGCATTAAAACTAGTTGTTGAAATGTCATTTCTGGCCATTACCACGTGCCAGAGATGTTTCTTGATTTTCTCTCTCCAAACTGAACCAAAATGCAAAAATGACCATGGAATCATGTAGATAATTTCACCAGCTTTCCATTTATATAAAGAACGTGAAAATCCGAGCTCTGGATCGAAAGTTATGGCCATTTGAAGATTTAGGGCAAAAACAGGCCCAGAACGGATCGGCAAAAGTTTGAATTTTTTACCCGTTTGGTCTTTGGAAGATTTTTTCAAATTTTCCCCACCCTCCGCCACTCTAGGTGCCATGTGGCACATTTCTATTGGGTGCGGGCCCTTCCTGACTATTTTTCTTTTGCTTTTTGCCTTTGGAAAATTTTCTAAAAATTTTCCACTGGGCCGACGAGCTCATCCTTTGAAAAAAATTTTGGCCTGCCCTTAAAATTTTTGCCACTTGGACACGTGGCACTATTTTATTGGCTCGGGCCTGAGGGGCACAATTTTACCTTGCACAAACACTTAGCAATTTTTTCAACTTTCTTCCCCTTCTGACACGTGGCACATTCTGATTCGTCTGCGGGCCTCCTTGTCTCTTTTGTGGCCTTTTCACCTTTTCGCGTCCCTCGCGTACTTTTGTCCCAACTATCCTGGATGAAAATCTCCTGTTTCAGCTGATTCGGGCTTCCTTGTTCCTATTTGTGGCTTTTCGCCTTTTTCACATCCCACGCGTACCTCATGTACTTTTGTCCCAACCGCCCCAGAGATGAAAATCTCCTGTTTCGGCCGATTGAGGCTTTTGTTCTCTGTTTGCGGCTTTTCCACCTTTTCACGTCCCATGCATCCCTCGCGTACTTTTGTCCCAACTGTCCGGATGAAAATCTCTTGTTTCGGCCGATTCGGGCTTCCTTGTTCTTGTTTGCGGCTTTTCCACCTTTTCACGTCCCACGCGTCCCTCACATACTTTTGTCCCAACTATCCTGCGGACTGTCTGGGACAAATATCTCCGACCCACCCGAAATGGACTGTCTGTCGGCAAATCAGCTGATTCGCATCCTGCGCGTGCTTTTTTCCCAGCTATCCCGAAACCGCGCGAAACAAAAAACTTTAACGATTTTCCCTGCTCTCGGCCATTTCAGCTTTTCACGTCCCATGCGTCCCTCACATACTTTTGTCCCGGCTGTCCCAACTATCCCGTGGAACAAGACTTAGATGATTTTTCTTGCTTTCGGCCATTTCGGCTCCAAGCTTGGTACGACGAACCTCATCACGACCGAACCCTTCTGACCCGAAATGCTTCAAAACACTCCCGCAACCTTATTTTTGCATTTTTCCACTTTTTCCAACTCGTTGGGATTTCTTCATAGATGGGAGAGTTAGAAAAGGCCGAGGGACCCCGAAAAACATGATTTTGGGCTTCGAGTCAATCTTACTTGCTCAGACTAAATAATTTAATGCATGTTATCAAAATTACCTTGAGGGGTGAATTTTGGATAACAGCAACCTTCTAGTTTCAAATAAATAAACATGATTTACTCAACATGCATCAAGAAAAATACCTATTTTGAATCTTTTCCAAACAATAAACTCAAGAAAAATATCTCAGCAAAAATACACCAAGGTATTTCCACAAAACCATTCATTTCTAAGAGCAGATTTATTTTAATGAAGACACTTAATAAAAAGTAGAACTATTTAACAAGAAGAGCCTATCATGCTTGATAAAATTTCTTGTTGATTTGCAGAAGATCTCCAGTTGAGATTCTCAAGAATCTCTTCTTTTCAACCAACATCAACAAGTCAAATCTCCTAACTTCCTCTACATTTCCACAAGTTTAGAAACAGCCCGAAGATACCCACGATTCCAATGGGTCGAAAAACAAGCTTGCTGGTTTGAAGAACCTAAACTCTCATGCAGAGCAAAAACTAGAAAGATCCAAATGACCAACAACTTTCTCCAATTCCTCCTGCCTAACTCCTAGGTAGTTTCCTCCACTGAGCCCAAGGCTATTGAATGTATTGAATGCATTGAATTCCATTTCCCCCTCTTTCCTTATGCCACCGCCACTTCAAATTTGGTGAAACAAAATTCAAGAACTCCATTCATTTTAAATTTAGCAATGATGTCAGCTAGGTGTCCCACCATCTTCTTATGCCTCCGCCAATCTTGGCAAATTTAAGATGTAAGGAATGAAATCAATTCACATTAATAACTTAGAAACCACCACCACCAACCTTCCATTTGTCAAGTGACCCTCAGGTCCCCTTTTCATCTTAGTAATAGTTTAGGTTACATTAGCATTGGTTAGGTTTTTCCACCTTAGTTCTTAGGTTAGTTCAAGACTCCTAGCCTTATAACATACCTCCTTAGGTTAGGTTATCACCTCTTAGATTAGAATTTATATAAGGTAGGAACCACAACCTAGTTTTTGGCATCAACCAAAATAGTTTAGTAATAGGTCCTAGGTAAGTATTATTACCTTAGGTCAAAAATCCAATAGGGAAACATTATAGTTTGGGTCAGATCCAAATAATAGCATGCATTCTGACCAAGGTTAAGGCATTTGCCTTATTAGCCCATAACAAATCCTTAATCTCCTCACATTGATCAGTGTTACAAAACATTAATAAAGGAGGTCCAAATTTATAGTTTGCAACATGATGCCAAGTAAGGACACCTGAAGCTAGGTCCTTCACAATTTATAACAAAATATTGCTTGGTTCCATAATATGTTTCATTTAGCATGTCAATTAACAAGATGAAAATAAAGAAGAACCGAAGCATACCTTGGATCAATGGAATTGATTCAAGGTGTGTTGTTAGCATATGGAAAATGTGAAACAACAATATAGATTTACAACCTATATTTCACATAGCATAATGGTTTCGCTTCCAAGTGAACAAAATTACAGCTAGCATGAATTCTGAACAATAATAACTTATCCATTGCAAACGTGATTTTCAACATCAAAAGAATACACCTTCCTAAGACAAATCACATGTCAACGTTTGTAATGTCAAAAGTGGAAGTCATCATAGTAATGGTCATGACCAAGATGTTATAGATTTTGGAGGAATGCGGAAGTGATCGGGCGAGATGAAATGTTGAAATAGACTATAAACAGTGTTGTCACTATAAACTAGAGGTTTTAAGATCTATAATCATGTGCAGTAAAAGACACCTAGAGAGGACAGGAGTGCGACGACACCGGTGTCTAGATCACGGGAACTAGTGTTTAGGAGATGCTACAAATTTGGATCCTTCTGGGACTAGACAAGCTTCATTGTTGATCTTTGTTTGTCACTCTAGATTTGATGTTTGATATGCAAATGTACATGTAACCTTCAAGAAATAATTTCACCTGTACATACCCAAAACCACATCAAACCTAAAAATGAAATTACATAATATAGATTCAGACTAACCTCAAGCAATCACCGAAGTGCAAACTCTATGTCCGAGCGTTGCACTACGTCTTAGACTCCATGTATTTCTTGTGTGTATGTGTAGAAATGATGCCCTAGGATGCCCTTTTGTAAGTTACACAGTGATAGAGGGTTAGATCTAGAATGTAGAAAATGTATAGAATGTGTGGGATGGAATAGAATAAAATTCCCTAGTATGTTGTGTATACTGTATGATGCATCCCTTTTCCCTGTATGAGTGATAGATTGATTCCTTTGATGATATTTGTGCCTTTTTATGTAAGATTAGGCGGTAGTATGTAATGCTTAGTGTTTGGAACCTTATTTTGAAAACATAAATGCATATTTATATGATTCCCTTGTTTTCATTTTGTAATTGACAATAGAAAGGCCAACCCAAAGTAGTAAAAATTAATTAAAAAGAAAAAGGGATCCAAAAGGATAAGAAAGAGATAAAGAGGTAAGGAAGTGCCCAAGAGGATAGGAATTCCCGGCACTAGTGGCTTGATTTCAAAAGGTGCTAGTGTCGATGCCATAGAAAGATAAAATAGTTAAATGCCGGTAAGAGTGCAAGATATATAAAGACAATAAAGGTGCGGAGAAGAAAAAGCTACAGGCTAGAGGGAGTTTTCAATTACTATTTTTCTTGCATAGGAATCATGTAAATTATAGCATGATTTTAGGACCTAAAAATGTACCCAAGTGTATAGATTTTGTGTCTACAAACATCTAAAGTACATTAATATCTTAAATATTTGATGAAATTATCTAGATTTGTATTAACCATATATCGTAAGGCTTCAATCAGTCTTATTTTCTAAATCATACACATTTAATAATATGGATTGATTCAATACTCTAACTTTTACACTTTAGGTGATACCATAAAATGCAATTCATAAAATGAAAATATTGGAACTCCTAAAATATCACAATGATGATTCTATATGAGAGAAATTTTAAGCAAATTCTAAAGACAAAAATTCAATTCCGCACTAAGATAAGTACAAAACAAATTAGTTTAAAATGATGAAAACAAATGTCAAACATATATAAGAACACATCTTCATAGAGTTCATTAAAGTGTCTTTAACATGGTAATCTCTCTATTGGAATTGTCACGACCTATAATTACATATGAAACTGAATTGAGTGTGGCTACCTCTTCCTCATATTCTCGGTGCGTTTTTTTATCATCCAAATTTGGATATTAAAATCTCAAATTAATAACATAAAACATTGACATGTAAAAATATGCAAGCCCTTTTGATAAGTAATTCTAGTTACTTTGGTTTCATCGCAAATTATGCAACCAACTTACAATATTAACCCACATTAATATATGTGTTGATGTAAACATTGACAACTATGAGTATTTATAAAATTAATAGTTCTACCTCCTTGTATTATGATGTGATTTTCCCTACAAGCAATTCTTCATCCACAATTATAAACAATAACATTCTATGGTATTTTTCTTTTATCAAACCCAAGAGTTTATAAATACATGCATATAGGAAACACTATAAGAACACATGTACTTTTCCACGTTGAAGTCTAAGGGGTAAAAATATGGAAAACCATGTCACCTTAATGAGAAAAAATATATATCTTAATTCACACTATCTAATATTTTTTAAATCTTGTGTTAAAAAGTACAGTAGAAGGAGATTAGAGGATAATGATAAATTAATACAAATTGATCGATAAATAACTCTTGAAAAATTTATCAATCAAAATGCAAGAATTATTTACTTAAATTAGGATTCTAGAGTTCAATTAGATTAGTGAAGGGTTGGTGAGTGGGAAATAAAAATTCAAACTCATAGCCCTTACTTGTTCACCCAAAAATCCTCTTTGTGGGATCATAGGTGATTTAATGAAATTTAAATCTTTATCAGAGGAATGAGATCAAATAGATAATATCATACATTCACAACATCTAACATGCAATGACAAACAAGTGTAAGTAATGTGAGGATGATAGTAATTCAGCTTATATTTGACTTTCTAGGATGATTCTGGGCTGAAATAGTGATAGAATAGGTTGATTTTGGATTATATATGCTTCATTTGGAAAACAAAGATCTACAAGTCTTCTGGATAGAAACACCCCGAGAAGAGGAAAAGACTACCTAGGTGTTCATGTCTATACTAAGCATTAGTGTCTTGGTTGTGAGTTTGGATTTAATCTTTTCAAGGTTTGATAATCTCACTTTCACTTCACTCTTTTTCAATTTGACTTCATTGTAGGGTTTCGCTATCACACTTATACCTACAAAACAAACCCTAGCTACTTGTATAAGGCTCAAATACACTAGATGGAATAAAATATGCATATGCTTGAGTCATATTGACCTTGATGGTCACCCTAATGTGAGTAGCATTGCACTACATTTTAGACTCAATGTAGTTCTAGTGTGTGCATGTTATGATTATGTCCCTTGAAGCTAGGTTGTCCTTGTGCCAATCACACCAATATATCAGGCTACAACTTCTTTTCCCCCAAGATGAATATGTGATGGAACTTAAAATTTTCCTTCTTATGCAATGAATGGTGTAGCTCAAATGCGGTCCTTTAATGTTGTTATTTTCCCAAGTAAAAGATAGGAATTAATAAACCAAATTACCTAGCCCCTTAGAATAGTAGGTGATTTAACAAAAATAAGCTAAGATGTAGATTACTTTGTTAAATTCTTATGTATGCTATAGTAAGAAAGATATGACATAAAATACATAAACAACTCATGGAAATAAGCAAAGGAAGTAAAACCCTAAGTGCAATAGAGAGTTAAATTACTTAGTTGATTTTTCAAATATCTTGGAAGTGTGCAAAGGTGGAATACTAGCAAAATGGAAGTACATGACCTCAAAATTGAACCTTAAAAGTGTAGGAGTGTAGGAGTAGGGACGGGGCACCTAGAGTAGTCTTTGGGGCACTGCGTGCTTAGATCTCTTCGTAGGTTCCGTGGTCTCGCGCATGAGGTCCAGAGATGAATTTTATAAGGTCATCGGATGATCTGAAACATCATTATTTGTCGTTATATGGTCACACTATGATCCTTGATGTCACTGATAACCTATAATAAAGATATCACCTGTAAGACCCTCACAAGAACATCAAATCCTAAAAAAGAAATATGCAAAATGAGGGTTTAGACTATCCTCAGTTGTCAAACAAGTGATCTTACAATTAATCATTACACTACATCTCATACCCAATGTAGTTCTATGTGTATGTGTGTGGAATCATGCCCTAGGTGGATCTTATGTGTGTCGCACTTGATAGTGAGAAAAGTAGCTAGATGTAAAAAGATGTAATAGATGTGTGCATGGAATAAAATGAACTTCCCTCCTATGTGTGTGATGCATAAAACCAACCCTTATCCCTTGTAATGGTGTTAGATGAATGAAAATATGCTCTTGAGTGCTTGTGAGATGCAACCTTAGGTGATAGTATAGATGCTTAGAGCTTGGTCCTTTAATTTGGTCACATAACTTTATATTTATATGCTTCTCTTGTTTAAATTTTATAATTGATCACTAAAAGGTCGACCCCTAAGAGATAGGGATTCCCAACAGCTAGAAAGGACCCAAAAAGGAGCAAGCAAAGTACAAAGAGGTCTAGGGAACCTAGAGGGGATGAGGGCATTTGAGCACCGGTGTCTTAGCCGGGCATTTGAGTTCGTGAGCCGTAAAGGTGAAGTATGAAGGGTCGATTGGGAAGTGAGGTCTGTAAGGCTAAGAGGGAGGCTAGAAAGGAAACTAAGAGGCCAAATATAATGATCAATTAGTACTTTTCTCCGTAAGAAGCATATGAATAGTAGTATGTGATTAGGACCTAGTAATGTACCCAAAGTGCATGATTTAGTGTCTACATTTTCCCCCACTTTATGTTGGTGAGAGAAATCTTGGTAACATAAAGTAGATAGAGATGTGTACCTGATAACCATGTAGATTGATGTAGAAGAGCATGTCGAGACAAGAAAAGTGTGGAGTGATAAAAAAGTGTGAAGTGTGGATGCTAAAGAAGAGGAAGTAAAAATAAAAGTGATGAATAATGACCCTAGGGTGAAAACACACGTGTACTGGTGATGGCATACCGTTATTGATTATGTGCTTGGAATGTGATGTTTATGTGTTAATGTTGAATACCGCTTCCCATAATGAAAACCCTGCAAAAGAAAAATGAACAAGTAGTCAATATATATATATATATATATATATATATATATATATATATATATATATGTATGTATGTATGTATATATATATGTATGTATGTGTGTATATGTGTGTGTGTGTGTGTGTGTGTGTGTGTGTGTGTGTGTGTGTGTGTGTGTGTGTGTGTGTGTATGTATGTATATGTAAAAATGTGTAAATAGTAGAAAAAGCAACATGTCCACCTAATCCGTGACGAGTAAAAGAGATAGAAAGGATCTTGAAGATGTTGATGAAGAGAAAAAAATTTGAGTGATCTCACTGCAAAACAAGTAGTGTGTAGGGAGAAAGGTCTAGTGTCATCTCCAGCCTTTGACTACTTCTCGAAGTAAAAACTCATTGTAGATGGTGTGTACAAGTTCGATCTAATGTGAACAAGTGTGATAAAATGTGATTGCTAAGTGTCAAGGACTACATGCCCTATGAAAATCCTATGTGACAATGCTAAAACCGTATTGAACTAAAAATCTGTATCTCGCCTTCGGTCTTTCCCAAGAAGGGATAGAAGTGCCTAGGTGCCCAAGTCTAATTCTAGATGCTAGTGTCTGTGCAAGCAAAGTAAGGATCCAAGTTTGATTTCGAGCCCTATTTGAGTTTGTAGACTATGTGGAAGTTGTTTTGTACTATACTAAATTGTGACTATAGATCGTTGAACTATGACTCGTAGTTGTTAAATGGGGTGATTAATTCACCTAATAGATTCCTTCTCTCATTTGGAGTGCATGTAGCATTGCTAGGAGGATGGGACCCAAAAGAGGACCCCTTGTTGAAGTTATACCAGTATGTAGGAGGGAATGTGCTTGGTAGAAACCAAGGAACATGCAAACAAAGTGGCTAGAAGACAAGTGTCAGTGCAAACAAGCATGCATATAGAAAATAGTGTAAGCTACTAAGAAAGAAGACAATGTGGACAAAGTGAAAATTAGGTTGCAAACATGGGACATCACTTGTGATTTCGCAAGATAATCAAGGCCACAATGGCCAAAATCATACTTTATGCACACTAGAAAAATCATAGGGAAAAGCCATCAAATAATGGCAAATAAGAGTAAGCAAACATCATATAACCATGGTGGCAAATAGGTCCTACAAGGAAAATGTTACACATGAAGTACCCATTAGCATGTTAGAAAGATATAAAGTATCTCAAAGCACGTATAAATTGATTTAATAATGTGTTATGTATAATGTTGAAACAAGATCACCTAAAATGTGTACAAATGTGGATTCCCCTAGGAGTCATTACGGGACTAGTATGAGGTATTGCGCCAAGCATTTGTGTTGCGTGCAATGATCTATGTTAAGTATGCAATCACAACTAGAAATAAATTAAATTCTTGTGTGTTTATGATAAAGATAATGACATACAAGATATATATCTAACATGTGGAATAAACTATGTATTTAAGCATAAATGAGTAATAACTATGTGTAAACAAGATATGTAGCATGTTATGGATGAGATGGAATGAAATGTAGTATGAATGTGATATAAAGTGTGCCCCGAGTATGGATGTATACATGAGTGAAATTAGGTTCATTTATACAAGACCCTCAACAATCAATAATGAACCGTATAGTAAGAGTGCGTCATTAGGAAATGGTTTGAATGATGTGTTGTATATAGAAAAAGTTGAGCAAGAGAGCGAAAAGTGTAGATTGTAGGCTAATGTTGTGTGATGTGGAAGATGTAGGGAGATATGAGTAAGACACTAGAATGATTGATGATGTAGCATAGAGTGTAGATCATAGAATGTGTGAATAAGAGGCTAAAAAGTATTGTTTGTGAAGCGCAGAGCGTAAATTGTAGAATAGTGTCGCATGATGGGATAGCTAGAAAGATTGATTGATTGTGAAGACTAAGTGTAGAATGATGTAAATGTTGGGAAGTGAGGTTCAATTCAAGTTGAGACCCTCAGCATTCGAGTATGAACCATAAGACTAGAGTGCATCGTTAGGTAGTGTGCATTGTAAAGGTTCGATCATGATGTGTAGAGTGTAGAATATAATAACATGATGCATGAGTAGAATATGCTAGAATGATGTAGATTTTAGGTGTGTAGTGTGTTGTTTGAGATTATGACACTAGAAAGATGTGTGTTGAATGGGCCAAGTGTGATGATGTGTAATGGGAAGCACAATATTTGTAGATTGTGTAAGATTGCAATGTGTAGAAAGTGAAAAGCACATATGATGTGTAGTATAAGTAAGAGGATGATGTCAAAGATGTTTAAAGTGTAAAATGTGTAGAATGCGTAGGTCTATAAATCACAAACTATGTATGATGTGTAATAGATGCAAGGAAATTATGTCGGAAGCGCACAATATGTATGATGTGTACAAAGAATAATATGTCCTAGATGTGAAATGTGTAGTGTGCGATGTTCATGTGTATAGTATTCCCTCAACAGTCAAGTGTGAACCTGAGCACAAGAGTGTGTCATAGGGTAATGATGATACTAATGTATCAAGATATGTATGTTGTATGTGAGATATTAGATATGAAATGATGAAAATATAAGATGCATGTTGATGTGAGAAGTAGGGGATAAATAGTGTGATGCCCCCAAGTGTGTAATAATGGATGTGTTATCTCGATGAAAGTGAAAGATGAGGGTCCTCTACCCAATGCTTAAGGAGATAAAGCCTTGTGACCATGCTCTAAGAGTAGTGGTATATGAGATAGATGTATGCAATGAAAAACAACTATAGTAATGAAAGATAAACAACATCAAGGGTTCGAATAGATAAGTATTTGAGGAAAAGTGTAGTCTCAGCTAGGTCTTCAAAGAGGCTATGTGTGGAACCGGTCTCAATTTCAGAATCTAAGTCCTCATCACTAGGTAATACATCAAAGACTATAGGCCTCTTCTCATATGTCTCATATCCTAGACCATATGTGTAAATATTAGACTTGATATTCATAGGTTCAAGAACACCATGCCCTTGTGGGCCAAGGCCTCTTCCTTTCTAGTTCATGTTTTTCATCATTTTATGGCCCTTGGTGTAATCAAGTGGATTCATAGCATTCTTCCATCTTGTCTTTGTATAGCCAAGAGTCATTAGAGATTGGAATGTGTTCATCTTCTAGATATCCATATCATCTCCAAAGAGTGTTTCCAAGATAGTAAGATGGAGGTTCTTGTAGATGAGGAGCATTAGGATGCCCATAGCTACAAGGTGATAATGGGAGTTTTCCAACAAGAAATACATTGTCAAGTGTGTACTTACCTAAGCCTTTATGAGAGAATGTAACTTCAGGTGACACTATAGATGTAGATGATTTAGACGAAGGCACGAAGCTTGAGGGCTCAATATTATATCAGGGTCAATACAGTTTGTAACAATAGGAGTTGCACTAGATCCAGTTGTGCTATCAACAGATGGACAATAATTTTCCTTTTTGTACCTTTCTTTGAAAAACCTACAGTATTCAAAGGGGTCAGTATCACCATGCAAGGTGAACTCTCTATCGTTATGTGGAAACTTTATGCATTGATGAAAGGTGGAAGGTACTTCGTGCATCACATGTATCTAAGGTATACCCAAAATAAGTTTATATGATGTTGTTTCTACATCAACTACATGACATACAAAGTGTCAAAGAGTTCCAGACCTACTTATATAGAAAGAGTGATGGTACCATGGGATCCGGCACTCAAGTATTATAATAACCATGAATGGTAATTATTTTAGCATCTAATTCATATTTTTATAACCAAGGTAGTGAAGTATTTTTATAGAACAGATGTTAAGAGCCACTCCATTTTCGATAAGAACTCTCTTGACTTTATGGTCTGTAACATAGGATTCAATGTACAAGGAGTTATTGTTAATCAGATTTGGGTTCAACATATCTTGAGGGCCAAAATATAGGATAAGAGTTTTAGGTGTAAGGTTTGCGATCATAGCCTGAAACTATTGAACATTGAGAGTATGAGGAACACGTGATTCATTTAGAGCATGAGTGAGAATATCTTGAAAGTTAGGTGACTCTTTTAATAGCTCCATTAGAGAAATATGCATTGACATGGTTGTTAATTGTTTGATGAAGTCATACTGACCGGAGTGGAAGATTTGGCATTATAATTTGACTTTTTATTTGAAGGAGTTATTGGTTTGGATGTTTGAGGTTCTATAGAAGACATAGAAGGTTGGGTTGCCGGAGGAACCCATATATTCTGTTAGTGTGTGGTCATAGCATTACTCGAAGGTTTGAATTTAATGGTTTCCATTGTAGATGGTACTTCCTCAATAAATGAGATAATTGAACTGAAATCAACGTTATTTGTAGAGGGACCTTTGTCAACATTTTTATTGTCACCACCATGTTTGGGAAATGGGTTTGAGAACACCTTGAGATTTTCGTTGGGTGTTTTATTTGGTGATGGTTATTTAATAGTGATATCTCCACTATCAATGAGGTCTTGGACAAAGTGACGTAAGTGAAAGCATTGATAAGTTGGGTGACAATGTGATGAAAATCATAATAATTATCATCTTTATACCAAGTAGGTTTGGGTTCTCCCTCAACCCAAGGTCTGGTGATAGGATAAGTAACCATGTTTATATTTATGATTTTTTGAAGGAAATTTGAGAGAGGTTCTCCCAAAGAAGTGAAACGATGCCGCTTAGAATTAGGAGAGGAGGAAAAATATTTGCTAGAAATAACAAGAGGTTGTTTACCTTTGTTTGGTCTAGTCTGAGTGTTTTGGACGTTGTGGACATTGCAATTGTCTGTAATACCATCATTGACTATATTACTATTGTGGCTAACATGTTTTTATTTGTCTTAGTGAGAGCTATTAGGATGATTACCATGTTTCCCATTATCTTTTGAATGAGGTTTAATAAAACCTTTTACGACAAGGGCTATTTCAATCTACAATCCTTTCTTAATAACTTCTTCAAAAGTATTAAGGAAATGCATTTGCATGTGAAATGATAGCTCACTATTGAGATTAGGTACAAATATGCTCACAAGTTGCTTCTCAGGCATGGAGCATGGGAAACAACTAGCAATCCCATGCCATCTTTGTAGGAATTGTGTAAAGGTTTCATTTGTTCATTGTTTGGCATTACACAAATCCATCATTGTAATTTTAGATTCTAGGTTGAATGAGAAATGTTTAACAAACTTCTCTGAGAGGTCCATGAAATTTTGTATAGAACCCTTGGGAAGGTGTAAAAACCAGTCCAAGGCTTGCCCACCTAGACTGCATGGAAAGAGACACATTAAGAAGACATCACTATAGGCCACCTCTTGACAAGCCATATAAAACTCCTTGATATGCTCTCTAGGATCATTCTTTCCTTGTATTTGTCAAATTTTGGCGTCTCAAAATATTTGGGAAAGGGATGTGCAAAATGTCCTTATCGAAGGGGTAAGGACACAATTCTTCAAAGTTGAATTGTTTGCATTGATGTTGCATACCTGAGATGGTGTCCTTCATCATTTTCCATTCTTGGGTAAATGGGGATTTGTTGTGTAAGAAATATAAGGAACCATCACTTGTAGATTTTTTGTTATCTTTGGTGTGTGTGGTATGACTCTTAAATGAAGCATCACTAGTTTTCTTTGGTGCCTCATTGTTATGGGATTCATTGGTGAATTTGGAATTTAAGATAGCAAGTTGTTTAGCCATGTCATTAATTTGATTCATGAGGGCTTGAGTGGGATCGGTGGTCGAATCAGTTGATTTTCCTTTGTTCCCTTCATCAGATTTATCTTTGTTTGATTCATCTCCTTTGGTGTTGTTCAAGGTGGACTTGTTTCAATCATCATTATTCATGTGACTAGGGCTTACCTCATCATCATTGTTTGTTGAAATGAAAGGTTCACCCTTGTTAGGTGGTGGTTTTCCAAGTAATTTTTGTAGACTAGCTTCGTCAAAATCAAAGGGTAATTTTTCTCCCATCTCAAGGAGATGAAGCAAAAATTGGTCTTTATTCATACGTAAAATATTTTCAACACGGGATTGTTCTTCGAGTGAGATTTCATTCTGATCATCCTCAGATTTTTGGTCATTGTCACTATCAAAATTTCCGAAGGATTTTGATGTCGTTCACCCCTCCTAAAAGGACTATAATTTGTATGTCATGTTCCCACAATTTTTTAAAAAGGGAGGGAAAAAAAGAGAGATGCAAAAGATAACTCAACCCGTGCAAAGTGAATGTGATGATGGATGAGAGGTGTGCAATTAAGTTTGATAATAAATTTTCCCTTAATAGAGTGAATGCTAAGATGGGTAAGAGGTTTGGAAGATATGATTGATGTAACCCTTAAAAATTTAATGTCAAGATGGAAGCGTGCAAAAGTGTCTAATGAACTCGACCCTTGACAAAGTGAATGCCAAGATGGAAGAGTGGTCTAATTTTATAAAGGTTATCATCCTCTAACAAAGTGAATGTTAGAATGGAGGATGGTTATAGTGAAAAAATTCCAAATTTACTCAACCTCTAATAATGTGAATGCTAGAGTGGAGGAGCGAGAATAGATTGATTACAATGCACACTACCACCTAGCAAAATTGAATGCTAAATGGTAAGAGGGTATGAAAAGGAATCAAATCATATGTGATATGCTCAACCCTTGATAAGAATCAGTTAATAAGGAAGATGCTAATGAAGGGATAAGACTCAAATATTGATAGCGTAAATTTTGGAAAAGAAGATATGATGAAGTGTCTAAAACACAACAAATATTTTGTCAAGTTAGAGATGTGAAGAAAGAAAATGTATATAGTTTAATGATGATGTTGTCAAACTAAAGGATGCAAGAAGAGAATGACAATAAGGTGTGATGAAATTGAGTTGTGACAAAGTGGAACACAACACTATTAAGATGTGAGTTGTAAGATGAAATTGCTTGAGCGAGGATGTGGATATCTACAACTCAAGACTTGATGTCAAAAATAAGATGAAAACTTAAACTTTGGGAAGGTTATCCAAATGTTTAAGTGTCGAATGGAATGGGAGATAAACTCAAAATGAGGTGAATATGAAAGATAGAAGAATTTGATAATCATGAAAGGGGAAGAATCAAATAAGTGAATGAGAACTCCAAATGAATGAAAGAAGATCAAATGGAGAATATAATGAGGATGAAAATATTGAAATAATGAAAAAGAAACGAAAGTTCCAAAAAGGGTAAAATTGATAGCAATAAGTGTCGTATTTCCATGGACCTATTTCAAAATGATGAGGCCATCTAAGAGTTACTCAGTATCGTGACCCTTTTCACTTATCGATCACAAGAATGGTTTCAATATAAACCTTGATGTTATTGCCTACTTCGGTGAAGAACTTACAATCTCTAGTCCTAAAGAAAAAGAAATTAAACATAGAAAAATAGAAATTATATCTCACATAGTGAAAACCTTTCTGAGGCATTATATGAGAAGCAAAAAATGAAAAAGAAAAAGAAAGAAAAGGATGCATCTCCTAGTGAAAACCTTTCAGAGGAACTAGAGAGAGGAGATTCGGATCTAGAAATATTCGACAATCTACACAAGCCTACAACATCATTTCAATATAATGACACTTTTAAGTTGTTGGTAGAAGAGACGATAACCATTAACATTGGAATTGAAGACCAACCAAAATTATTACAATTAGATTCCACTTTGTCGAAACTGAAATCAAAGCCTTCATAACACTTCTAATTGAGTTTCAAGATGTATTCACTTGGTCTTACAAAGATATGTCAGGCCTCGATCCTTCTCTTATGGTTCATCACCTTGTGGTGCACCTAGATGCCAAACCTATAAAGCAAAAACTATGTAAAATGCATCCCAAGGTCACATTGCTTGTTAAGGCTGAACTACAAAAATTATTGGATGCAGGATTTATACGGTGCATTGACTACTTAGAGTGGATATCTAATATGGTACTAGTTGCAAAGAAGACCCCAGAATCTATATTTGTATATATTTCCATGACATTAACAAGGCATGTCCTAAGGATGATTTCCTTTGCCTAATATTGACATGATTTTCAATTCTATTGTGGGCCATGAGATGTTATCCCTTATGGATGGCTTTTATAGGTATAACCAAATTCAAATTGTTGAAGAATACTAGCATAAAATAACTTTTACAACCCCATGGGGGAAAATTTGTTAAAAGGTCATGCCTTTTGGCCTTAAAACACTGGCGCACCTTATCAACATGTCATGATTGTTATTTTTCATGACATAATAGAGTATTATGTCAACGATATTCTTGCAAAATCAAAGAGTAGAGTGGATCATTCAACAGTTCTTAGGTGTATATTTGAGTAGTTAAGGGAATACAAGGTTTTCCTTAATCCAAAAAAATGTGTCTTTGGTGTCACTTTGGAAAAAAATTAGGATTCATTATCTCACAAAGAGGAATTAAAGTGGACCCTACCAAGGTCAAATCTATAATAGATATGCCACCTCCTCATAACCTTCGATAATTAAGGGGCCTATAAGGAAAAATATAGTCTATTCATCATTTCATCTCTCAATTGGTAGATAAGTGCCATCATTTCAACCAGCTGCTTAAAAAGTATGTCCAGTTCAAATGGACACAAGACTATCAAGATGCCTTTACAAAATTGAAATAATATCTAGCATCTCCGATGGTACTCATGATGCATAGACAAGATAAGCCTATGTTGTATAGATCTACAATATAACATGCCATTGGGGAATTATTGGCGTAACACAATGATAAGGGTCAGAACAAGCTATGTATTACTTGAGTAGAACTCTTCTTGAACATGAGACCAAGTACTCGCAAGTTGAAAAGGCTTATTTAGTGGTTACTTATACTTTCAGCAAGTTGTGACATTATCTCCTAAATCATACCACCAAGCTAATTTCACAGGTTAATCCTTTTAAGTACCTACTTTCGAGACCTGTCATCATAGGATGAATGTCTAGCTAGATTTCACTACTCAACGAATTTGACATTGAAATTGTAAATCAAAAACTATCAAATATCAAGCATGGCGAGATCAACTAGTCAGTACCATTACTGTGCTCACAACCATTAAATTTTGAATTTCTAGATGAAGACCTATTGTACATAGAAGCAACACCCTTATGGACATTATTCTTTGATGGATCTTGCAATATCCATGGTTCTGGAGCAAGAATCATCTTGTATACACCAAATGGAGACCTCATACCTAAATCTTATCGTATTAGTTTCCATTACACAAATAACATAATAGAGTATGAAGCGTTGATAGTAGGCTTAGGCTTTGACATCTCATGGCACCTGCAAGAATTGATAGTTCTTGGCTATTCTCTTCTCATTATTAATCAAGTTAATGGATAATATCAAGTAAAATATAAAAATATCTTACCTTATAAATGAATGGGATAGCCTTAGAGGGTATTTCTAGATTATCAATTTTTAACATGTTCCTCCTGTACAAAACAAAGAAACGGATGTCATGGTGACTATTTCTTCCCTTCTTTCATTCAACACTAATCAAACTCACAATGAGTTACTTGTTGAACATATTTTGATGTCCGCATATGAATTGTTGGAGTCCACCATGGTTTATGAGATTGTTGGTCTTGATCATCCTTGGTATCACGATATATATATACCTTCATTCAAACTAAATCCTATCCTCCTAGTTTTAATTCAGCTAATAAAAGAGCCTTAGCACAATGTGCTTTGCGCTACACCCTTCTTGCTGATACCTTGTATCAAAGAGGCTATGATGGGACTCTCTTAAGATGTCTCAATCTAGATGAAGCTAATCAAATTCTAGTGAAGTACATTTGGGTATTTTTAGTGCTCATACCAGTGGAATGGTCCTTGCAAATAATATCTTATGCATTGGATACTACTGGCCCATAATGGAGGAAGATGCATGCAACTTTGTGAAGAAATGTCAGGCTTTCCAAAAACACGGTAATCTCATTCATGCACCATCCCAAGCCTTACATCCCATTACTTCACCTTGGCCTTTTTCAAAATGGGGACTCAATTTAATTGGAAAAATAAATCCCACATCTTTTGATGGCCACACATTTATTATAACTACCACTGATTATTTCACCAAGTGGGTTGAGGCTATGCCTCTTACCAACATTACTAGGTGCAATATTTCTAAATTCATTTTCAACCATATTATTTTTTGTTTTGGCATCCCCGCTACTATTGTCACTGATAATGGTGGTTCTTTCAAAAACAAGGATCTCAAGGCCCTAGCTAAAAAATATAATATCCACCTAAAATGGGCTACACCCTACTATCCACAATGTAACGACCAATCAAAGCATCAAATAAGACTATCAAATCCATTCTAGAAAAAAACATTCAATAAACATGGACATAATTGGCATATGCAATTGTATCCCACCCTCTGGGCCTACCGCACTTCCTTCCGTACTCCTACAAGAGCTACTCCATTCTCCCTAGTATATGGCTCTAAAGCCATATTACCTATTGAATTTGAACTACCTTCACTTTATGTCTCCCTTCAACCTCATTCATGAAGAGGATTACCATGTTGCATGCCTTGCAGAGCTGGAATTACTAGACAAGAGATGGCTTCGTGCCTTAGACCATATGTAGGTATATCATAATAGACTACATTGTAATTATAATCACAAGATAAAACCTCAACAGTTTGAAATTGGTGATTTTTTCCTAAAGGAAAATCATAAGAACACAACTAAACCACGAGAAAAATAGGGAAAATTTGAGCCTAATTAGTTGGGTCCTTATGTTATAACTGCTAAATTTGGATCTAGTGCATACAAATTGTCTACCAAGGATGGAAAAGAGTTGAAGGAGCCTATGAATTCCATTCATCTGAATAATTTCTACTCCTAAGTATCCAAAGAGTAACCCTTGTACTGAGGGGATATCAGTGCATCCACCTGATTTTGTCATTTCACTTTGTTTCCCACTTGTAAATTATTTCCTCGCGTGTGTCACATTTTTTTCTTGTTAAGTTATAATGCCCATTGTCTACCACTATTGTTCACTTTTCATCATGCTTTTTTCAATTCCTTCATACGTAGTATGTTGGTTTTGACTTGGGAATTTCCTTTCCCTCTTCTTTAGCGTGTGGTTCAAAATTCCAAAAAGACCAAAAAAATTCAAAAACGTCTCACAAAACTTCAAAAACAATATAAAATTGTTCAAAATCCTAAAAACAATATAAAATTGTTCAGAAAATACAAAAAAAAACATACAAAATGTTTTGAAAATGCTTTCCAAAAAAAAACCTCACGACTATGTAATTTTGTTCACCATTTTATTCATTTGAGTGTTCCCATCATCTTTTCCAATCAATCAAGACACTCTTTGCAATGTAATTTTACATAGGGGCATACGATTCATGACATAATGGGTTGTCTTTAGCTTTCTCTTAGGGAAACTTGACATCTATATATTTTCGCTTACTTATTAGTATTTTTACATTGGTGTGTTTTTTTCTCACTAGCTTGTTTGTTTGTTTAAATTTTGTACATATGGAATTTTGTATTGTACATTCTTAGCTTACTCTCTTATGTTTGATAGTTAGAATAACTAATACTATGTGTATCTGGAATGCACTCATGGACCAATTGTAGGAAATTTATTTGCATCCTAGTTCATATATAACTTTGGTGTGGTTCCTTCATGTTCATATTGGGTTTATTTATATTGCTTATTATATATCTTTTTGTCACTTGCATGTGTTGTGTTTTCCTCCTAGTTTATTTAAGCCATGTAATGTATTCATTTTTTTGCATTTAGTATTTCAAAATTTGTAAAACTATATATATATATATATATATTGGAGTTTTACAAATTTTGAAATACAAATGCAAAAAAATGAATACATAATATGGCTTAAATAAACTAGAGGAAAAATATATATATATATATATATATATATATATATATATATATATATATATAAAATTCAAAAAAAAAAAAATTACAAAAATTTGAACAAACATTCACTTGTCACATAAATCCTACAATTGGAAAACCCTTAAAGTGAATCATTCAACATCTCAATACAATCTTGATAAATTTCATACATTTATCTATTACCCTAGTGATCGTGTCAATCTTACAACTATCACTTTCTTCCCTTTGCATGATATGCTAACTCTGTTTGGGGCAAGTCACAATTTTTTTTTCCTTCGCGATATAACTTCGCATGGGAAAATTTCAGCTACGATCATTTGCACAACGGATCCAAAAAGAGTTTCATAAGGAGTCGCTTTAACTCCGTTCTTCCAGTCTGATCTTGTTCCCACTTGGGATCATTTGTATCTACTTAATCATCATTGTGGCACGCATTAGGGTCAAATTTGATTATCTTCTTTTTCAAATTTTTGTTGCATTGTTGATATTTATTATTTTTGGACCACTAATAAGTAGTGTGATCACATCTTCGTTCCTTTATAACCCTAGTGTCAGCACCTACTTTGTATATTGGGTTTGTTTTCCTTTATATCCCTTCTTTGTTATGTGTGTTTGTTTACATGCATCTAGGTTAACCATCTTTATTTTTTCATTATCATGGTGACAACTCTATTGTGCAACAACAAAAATCAAGTTGTTCTAAAAACAATTACTCTCCAAATTATGCTCATGCTATGAGCACAGTCCTTTACCATCCTTGTTCCAATCCTTGTTTTTACTTCCTATCAAGTGGTTGGCTGCTGCCTTACTGCCTCATTCACCCACTTGAGGGGGCATTCCTCTACCATTTTTCTTGTTGGGGCATCCCAATGCTTCACAATTTTTCACTTGGTAATCTCAGATGCATCTACTATCTTTAAAGCAAGATTACTTTACAATATCACTTTAAAGAGGGGGAAAATGTAGACACCCCAAAATTACACTTTTGTTTCCACTTGTTCCCAATGTTATCCTAGTACACCCTGTTATTCACCCATTTGTGATTAATTGATTAAATTAATTAATTCATACACATTGTACCCCTTTGGATTAATTAAATTAATCCCATGTATCCTTAGTACCCCTTTAGCTAAGTTAATTATTATTTATTAATTAATTAATTAATTAAGTGTGTGCACATCCTAGTCAACTGCCACTTGATCAACATCCACCTAGACTCCACTTAGACTCCACTTGGAC
Source organism: Taxus wallichiana var. yunnanensis (assembly GCA_018340775.1). NCBI lineage: Eukaryota > Viridiplantae > Streptophyta > Pinopsida > Cupressales > Taxaceae > Taxus > Taxus wallichiana. The sequence continues at coordinate 842,481,548 of CM031239.1, forward strand.
TCCCTATCCTTATCCTAGTTAACTACACTTCTAGAATCCTAGAAAGGTGGGGGCAATTGAATTACATGTACAACCACCTTTCTGGATGCAACTTTTGCAATTAATTCATTTATTTCCCTTGGAACTACTGTAACTTCCTACAATGCTATTTTTAGCATATGCATTCACTCGTATGTAACCAACTTCAACTACTTTTTCCTCTATAAATTGTAGGCTTACCTTGCTTACAAATCCTCTTGAATCTAAAGTACAAAAACTATACTAAATTTCATTGTGTTCGTAGCAATTGCATTCAAAGTTTGGAGAACATTCAAGAGCATCCACATTCACTTGTAAGGTTCCATAGACAAGGTCTCTACAACCTTACTGAGGTTTGCATTGAAGAAAGTACAGTGAAGGTTTACATTATTAGTTTTTTATCTTTCATTACTCGTAGTAGTTTTTTCATTACATATAATAGACATTGTGTAGGTGAATGAAGCCTATATGTGTGCAACCAATGAGTATACTTTGGAGGCGGTGGAAACCTTTGTTTAACATAATGCATATAATGAAATTACTTGTATAAATATTATTATCACCAGCAATTAAACACCAAAGAACACAAGATTACAGATAAATGATCTCAATATGCAAGTAGAATAGCTTAGCAACTTTGAGGGGCAACCTCCAAACCATATAATAAGACTCAAATGCTCAATAAGATACTCAACTACTACCTACTAACCCCTATATATACTATTCCTATATTATGGCCATCACCAAAGCTGGCCCACTAATGATAATATAACATATATGAAAGAGATATATCATGATAAGAAGTTATGGTAGCCATAAATCAACCATATACATCTGATGTAAGATATATGATTAAGGATGTAACATGCCCCTCCCCTTCAAAGAAAAATTGTCTCCAATTTTGGGAAGCCCTGGATGCTACTACACAAACAATTAATCCTCTCATGATGCATCCTCAATAGTCATATTCTTCCACTTGATCAAGTACTTGGTAATGACTATGGTCCTCGGTTTTGGAAGCACCGACTACGTGGAAATGTGATGCCCAATAACTTTCTTCAAGTAAGAAACATGGAATATTGGATGTATTTTACTTCCTAGAGGGAGCTCCAGCTTATATGCCACACTACCAATTTTCTACAACACTTGGTAAGGACCATAGTATTTAGGATCAAGCTTATTGTCCTTCTTTTTAAAAAATATAACTACTTATATGGCTACAACCATACAAAAACAAAGTCACCCTCTTCAAAGTATCTCTCACTACGATGTTTATCACTGTTGCTTCATGAGGTTTTGTGCCCTTTCCGATTTTCTCTAATACTAGAGAGTACCTCGTAGTGGTGTTAAATGTGATCTTCAATTGCTCTCACCTTTGGTTTGAACTTTAAGTTAGATATGAATGATGGAGGATGGTACCGTAAAGTGACAAAAATAAAGACATTTTGGAGGAGATGTGAAATATAGTATTGTACCACCATTCGCAAGTAGAAACCATCGCACTAAATATTCTTGTTTATCTGAAGTAAAACATATAAGATATCCCTCTAAACATTTATTTACCACCTCAGTTTTCCCATCTAATTGAGGATGATAAGAGGAACTTTGGGTCAGTTGGGTACCCAAACAAGAGAACAAATTAGTCCAAAATTGCTTGTAAATATTGGATCATGATCACTTACTATAATTTTGGGTGTGCCATGGAGCTTTTGAACTGTGTCCATAAATGAGATGGAAATTGTACTAGCTATGAAAGGATGATCTAGGGCACAAAAAAATGAGCATACTTGGTAAGTCTATCCACCATGACCATGATGACACTTTTCCCTTCTAATTTAGGTAATCCTGTGATGAAATCCATTGATACCTCTTCCCATCTCTCACTAGGAATAGACAAAGGTTGGAGGAGACCTAGTGTCTTAATGGTCTCACCCTTATTTTGTTGACACACCAAACATTCTGCCACAAATTTTTGAACATCTCCTTTCAACCCCTCCCAAAATAAATCCTTCTTAACTCTATGATAATTTTTCAAGAACCCAGAATGGCCACCTAGTGGAGAAGAATGGAGCTCTGAAAGAACATGGTGTTTAAGTGTAGAGTTCTTACATAGATATAACATATATTTGTACCACAATGTATCCCCTTCCATATAAATTATTTTGATATGGATGGATCTACTGAAGATTCTGAATGAGAGTATGTGTTGTTGCATCTTTCTACCATTCTTCCCTTACTTGATCTACCCAATCTACCTTTAGTATAGAGATGGCACATAACAATGCTTTTGTGGACTCATCCCTCCTAGATAGAGCATCAATGACCACATTTTCCTTCCCTTTCTTATAAACAATCTCAAATTCATACCCCAACATATTAGTGACCCATTTTTGTTTTTCTTCTAAAGATAGTCATTACTCCAAGAAGTATTTCAAACTATCATGATCAGTTTTTACCTTAAAGTGTCTACCCATCAAGTATGGTCTCCATTGTTTGATTGCATGTAATATTGCCATCATTTCCTTCTCATAGGTGGGCTTCAACAAATTATTTCCTTTTAGTTGTTGGATCTCAAATGTTATGGTATGTCCTTCTTGCATAAGTACTGCTCTAATGCCATTTTCTAAAGCATCACATTCAACTACAAAGGTCTTGGATAAATCTGAGTTGTAAATATTTGAGTGGTGCACATTGCCACCTTCAAATTTTCAAATGCTCTAGAAGCTTCCTCATTCCACTAAAAGGAGTCTTTCTTCAATAATTTTGTAATTGGTGCTGCTATACTACTATAGTTTTTTACAAATCTGTGATAATACCCTCTGATACCTAAGAAAAATCTTAATTGCTTGAGGGTTCTTGGGTCTTCCCATTCCACCATGGCATGGATCTTGTGAGGTTCCACCTTAACACCTTCATGAGAAAAATATGGCCCAAGTATTCCACTTCTTGTACCCCAAAATAACACTTCAAAGGCTTGGCATATAGTTGATGTTTCTCTAAGACTTCTAAGACTATATTGACATGTTGTAAATGTTTCTCCCATGATTTTTATAGATGAGGATATCATCAAAAAATACTAAGACAAACTTCCTTAGGAATGGTCTAAATACTGAATTCATCAAACTCTGAAATGTGGAGGGTGCATTGGTAAGACCAAAAGGCATCACTAGGAATTCATAATGCCCTTGATGGGTTATAAAGTTTGTCTTATGAATATATTTTTCTTTACTCTAATTTGGTGATACCCAAAATGAAGATCTAGTTTTGTAAAATAAATTACACCATGCAACTCATCTAATAAATCATCAATGACAAGAATAGGAAACTTATCTTTGATAGTGTACTTGTTGAGTTCTCGTAGTCTGGACACATGTGCCATCTTCCATCCTTATAGTGCATCATCACCATTGGAGCAGAATAAGCACTCTAACTGTGATGAATGATACCCATTTCCAAAATTTCCTCCACCATCTTCTTGATCTCACTCTTTTACACATATGGGTATCTATAATGCTTGATGTTGGGGGGTTGGCTTCTTGGAATCAAATAAATGGCATGATCATGCTCTCTTTTAGGAGGAAATCCTCTAGGATCCTTGAATACAACTATATGTTGATCAATAACCTTCTGAATATCAGGATGCACTACCATTGTTGGAAATTGAACTTCCATGGAGAACAATCGTGCTACAAAACCTTCAGATCTATTTTTAGAATATTCTACATTTGGCGAGAACTCACCACCAAAGGACCTTTTTCCTGTAGTCCTCAAAGTTCAAACTCTTTACCCTCATAATGAAAGCGCATGAACAATTCCTGAAAATTTCTCTCTATGGTACCCAAATTTGTGAGCCATTAAACATCGAAGACAATATTAAATCTTCCCATGAGAATAGAAAACATTGTAGATTCCAATGTGTATTCACCCATCATAAGTCGATTTTATGGAATTTACCTAAACATTGGATTGTGCCACCATCTACAATCATTACTTGAAATTCAGGTGTTGGGTAGATGAAACAATTTAGTCTTGTTGTCAGCTTATGATTGATGAAATTATGTGTGCTCCCGAATCAATCAATATTGTCACCTTCTTCTTCTTAAGATAACCCACAACCTGAAGGGTTTGTGGAGTACTAATACCTGATAGAGCATGGCATGAAATAGTGGGTTGGGGATCTTCATATTCTTCCTCTAATTTTTCCACTTCCTCACTTGATGTTTCCTCATATTCTTCCTCATCACCAGTCCCTTCAATGTAGAACATTTTTTTCTCAGAACATTTATGATTTGGTCCATATTTTCTATCATAATTAAAACATAACCCTTTGGCTCTTTTTTCTTCAATTTGTTAAGGTGTCAGCCCTTAAATCGGACGAGGGTACGATGGAGGCAAGGTGCTACAATATTTTATGTTAGAGAAGGATTGCCTTCTACTGGAAATAAATTTTTCCTCTTCCCTACGCGCCATGATAATAGAATCAAAAACCTTGAGTGGATTAAACATGTGCACCTCATGCTCAATGTGGTCCTTAAGACCCCAAGAAATAGGTCATTCAAATACTCTTTTGTAATATCCTCCACATGTAAGGAAAGATTTTGGAATTGATGGACATACTCCTTAACTAAACTTGTTTATCGTAACTTTGCTAATTGGCTGAATTAATTCTTTGAAACACTAAAACTATAGTGTAATTAAAGCTCTTCAATGAAAATTGTCCATGTAACATTTATACCATTCTTCTACCTTTGAGCACATAACCAATGATACCAAACAAATTGGTCAGGTTCTAGGTATAAGGATGCCACGATTATTACGCACCCAATTTTGCACGTGCTACATTGATGAAAATGGTTAAAAGTCCCCTATGATGATTATTATCTTTTCCAATGGTGTTCAAGTATTATTTCCTCTTTAAAAATAATATTTTTATCCTAAAATACTTTTTTATGCATTTCCGATTTTCATTAGCTTTCCAGTTGTTTTTCCTTGGTTTTGGCCTTAAGTTATGAAACCATCGGTCTATTTTGGTGGCGATTACATAACCGCTAGTCTACCGGGTGGAGGTTGTGTAACTGTCGGCCTACCCTAAGCGGCGGTTGTGTAATCATCACCCTGTGCAAATCAAATATTCTATGCATTTTGATCGAGACTTCCTAGGCATGATTTGGACGTGTGTTAACTTCTTCCAACTCACCTTTTGCGCATGTTTCTTAGTCAAATTGGTTGTTTATAGGCTTGATAGATGTATACCAACTTCCTCTTCTTCCCTTGATGACTAATTATAGTTAACTTCCCCTTTTTTGTGATGTGGCATCCTTTGGCTTCCAAATGGCTTAGACCATTTCCCACCTATGTTCTATAAAAACTAGGCTTCTTCCCGAAGCATTGGTTGGAGATTTTTATCGTGATTTGCACCGTTATGTTGTTGTGATCTTGCTAGAAATTACATAACCAAACATTTTCTCTTGTGTTTTTCTTCTTCTACTTACATTACTACCAAATTTCCAATAAGCCACCATTGCTCCAACACCTTCTTCTTTTCTTCTTCTGTATTACCAACACAATAGTTTGGACTCGCATGAACATTGAAGTTGGAAAAGAAACTGAGGGGACACAAGAGTAAACCACAACCAGATTTGCCATAGTACTACAAATTCCAGGTTGGGGATGTACTTGGATTTCCTAAAGATTTCTTGAATTCTTTATTTAATCTATATGCACATTATTGACTAGAGTAGAAAATCATTTTAATTTAAATTGTTACAATAGTTAGATCATTACTATAGCTTCTATTTCTTTTGTAAAGCTTTTGGTGATAGATAGCTTCCCTGCCTATCCCTGTGGGTTTGTAAGGGAAGATTGTCTAGAGGAAATATTCTGCATTTTTTTAGGCAATTACAATCCATTTCAATTTACAACCTCCATTGAATCCTTCTTTACTTCTACCGGGGAAGTTGTAGGGGAAGAAAATCTTTTGAGAAGCTTTGATTTCTTCCCATGCCTTTGAGGCAAAATAAAGGATTTACATCCACAATTATAATTGGAAAAAGCTTTGTTTTATTTAGAGTAGATTAAATACATCCAGCACAGGGAAATAACTATATCTAGTTATTTTCTTGTTTAGATTTATTATAGAAGTAATTTAGTTAAATTAGAAGAAATTAGTTTATTTGTGTATTTCTTCTATTTTTCTAGAAAGTATAAAATACAAAAATATTAGATTAGATTAGTTAGTTTGCTTTTATTTGTTTTATTCCCTTTATTTAAATTAATGTTCTTTCAAGTAAGTAGATAAAATCAAATAATCAAACAATAGGGAACTTACGCTACCCATACTTAGCCTCTAATTTCCCTTTGACCAATTCAACTACTAGGAATTCACACTACCCGATCTTAGTCCCTGATTCTCCTATAGTTTCCCATCAAAGCACCCCTACAATAACCTTGGGAGGTCGAGTGCGCCTAAAGGTCACATGTTGATTTTTAGTCATACAGTTACCTTTTTTCCCAATCGGAATTTGATGGAAATAAAAGAAATTATCCATTTGGGTAATCCAATTGAGTGGATCCTTTCCATCAAATTTACACATTTCCACTTTTGGAATAATGCCCCGCCATTGGTGAGGAGATCCACCTAAATGAGTAAAGGATCCTCCTTGATTAGAGTGATTTGGACCTATGTGAGCATTCTAGAGGAACCCATATGACTGGAATTAGGAGTTGTGTTTGAAATAGCAAGCAATAACTCCTGCTTCATTGCATGAAAATCTGTCTAAAGTTCACCCCTAAGGCTACCTTTCAGATGAAGAAGCTCATTATTAAGGTCATCCTTACCATATTATTTACCCTTTCCTAAAGTTGGATGACCACCTCAGATACTCCCGAACCAGAAGACTCTAAATCCATATCTTCCTTATTTTGGGTCATTCCTGGAGTTGCTTGACCTTTCCCTTGGCCTCGGGTAGATCTATTAGTCATGATGTAGGGTTTGGGACTCGGGGTAGATAAAATAGGGAAAAATTTTAGGGTTTGGGGTTTCAAAAATTTATTAGGTGAATAGAGGAAATCATAAAAATAAACCCTAGCTAATTTTTAGAAAGGTTTCCAAAAATATAAGAAAATTGGAAAATTTCCAAAAATTGCACCCTATGGAGCTGAATTATGAAAAACATAAAACCATTATAAATTTTTCAAAACAAGTCAAAAAATATTGAAATTTGGAAAGGATATTACATAAACAAAAACAATTGAAGAAAAAATTCACTACCAATTTTGAGATATAACCGAACCTTCACAATTAGGTTTTATGCAATGCTTTGGACGAGATCAGCTCGATACCACTTGTAATGAAATTACTTGTATAAATATGACTATCACCAATAATTAAACACCAAAGAACATAAATATGCTAGTAGAATAGCTTAACCACTTCAAGGGGGAAACCTCCAAACCATACACTAAGACTCAAATGCTCAATAAGATACCCAAATACTACCTATTGACCCCCTATATATATTATTCCTACGATATTTCCATCACCAAATCCATCCCACTAATGATAATATAACATTTATGAAAGAGATACATCATTATAAGAAGTTATAATAGCCACAAGTCAGCTATATACATCTCGATGTAAGATATATGATTAAGGGTGTAACAACTTATTTGGGATGATGGACACCTATGTGAAGAAAAATGTGGAGGTGATGGACACCTATGTGAAATAAGATGTGGAGGTGAAGCATAAATATGAAAAGAAGTTGTGTGAATGGTGGACCTAGACTTGTGTGATGGACTAACAGACCTATGAGGACGAGTGTGTCACACATGAGTAGGAGAGCTAGGAGCAGATGGTGCTTTATGTTTCAAAGGTCCAGGGGACCTAGATGCTCTAGTAAGTGTGAGGGCCACCTCAAGAGGAGGTTGAGGCCATGGTGTGCATAGAGGGACACCTCGGATAGTGACAACCTAGTTGTTATGCATGAACTTAAGACACATATGAGGCATGGAAACAATTTCTTGAGCGACCATGACCCATGGAGAACCTAAAATCATGTCACAATTATGGATGTTTGGTGCCACAAGGAAAGGCACAAGCATGGTGAGAGGACTGATAGTGACTAGAAGCTTGACATAGCCATAAGATCTAGGCACTAGATATGAGATCTATGAGAGTGGATAGCCAATAGTGACAAGTAAGGAAATAGAACATGTATTTTGTTGAAATGATGGTGATCATAATCAGAGAATGCAATGATAGGTTGTGATGAATTAGTGTGAGCAACTAGAAAATCGAGAGGTCCCAATGAAGGAGGAGGGACAACATGATATGCATGATTATTCGAGGATTCGAAAACTTTATTTTCATGGTTTGGAAGAGGGTTGTTGAATATTTTAAGATTTTTATTTTCATTTACTGGTAGAGAATCGATGACTCAAGAAACTTGATTTTATTGTTGTCTATGAGATCTTGAATGCGATGGTGCAATTTGAAATAGAGATTAGTGGAATGTCCAATGCATTGGTGATAGTCACATCTGGAATTTTCATTGTAGTTGTGGCCCTTAGGGTGAGATGGATCCATAGTAAGTGGAGGAGGAAGTGTAATTAGGTTGTTGTCAATAAGTTTTGGTAATAAGATATGTGGAGCACATGTTAATTTTATAAACGTATGTCATTGAGGTTTCAATTGAATCTTCTCAAGAGGAGATACAATGTTAATTGTGACCTTTTCTTCATTGACCTTGGTAGATGGTTTGAAAGGATATTTTCTTGAAAACTTGTTAGAAGATGATGTAGTTGTATGTACCCAAAATTGTAGGGTCTTGTACCACACCGAGAACAATGTTACACATGCCCCAATGATGATACAAAGTCACCTCATAAGGTTTTCGGAATCCAGAAAGCTCACCAAGTGTATGTTAACATCCTAAGCACCTTTCTAAGATTTGTGTACTTTGCTTTATCCTCTACCTTTCTTTTTCTAGCTTTTTGACCTTCGGTGAGGAAACTGCCACCCTGCTAGGCGGTAGTCTCAGAACCGCCACCCCGCTCGTGGCGACGGTCCTTTACGCATTCTCTAGCATGTTCTTTTGATCACGACTTACATAATTTTTCAACATTTACTAGCTTTTCTCAACCGCCTTAGCTCGTATTAATGTTTTTATGTTCCCCTGGAATAGTATTTCTTCATTGTTTAATGGTAAAAGAGTTCTAATAGGAATCACCTTTGGGTGAATGTGAAATCTATAAATAGCCAGCTTGTTTTCAAGCAAATGGCCCTTCAACTTCTCATTTCTATTTTTTATTCTTTCAATTTCTTACTTAGAATTCATTTTTTTTTCATGTTTGCATCCATGCTAGTTTTTCCTTTGTTGTCGAAGCCATTTGATCTTCTTGCTTGATCTTGTTCATTGTTATTCATAGAAATTAGTTTAGAGCAGAGTAGTGTCATTTGTAGAATGAATTCATTAGATTTGTAGGTTGTGTTCTTCATGAAGGTAGATTCTAGAATCTCTCGGTACACTTATGTTGTATTCCCGCAATAAATCCCTCTAGGAATTACATACACCAAGCTCTGTCACTTGCATTGTCCCTCTCCTACTTGCATTATATTCGGTCTATATCCAAAGCTGTCATTGTTCAATTACATTCTTCTATTGATGCTAGCATATACACACTCTTATGGATTCACGTGAACACGAAGGAACGAGGAGATCATTCTGAGGGGACAAAGTCATACACTACTGGATTTGCAGAATTCTCGCAAATTCTATGTTTTATCTATCAACATTCTAGTTAAAACATATCAAATAAAGTAGTGAATTATTTCATTTCAGTTAAATTTCACTTTCGATATTGTTGGGGAAGATGTGGGGATTGATATTTTCTTAGGAACTATGATTCATTCCTCACTTCTGAGGTAGGATCAAGAGTCTTTTAATTAAGTTAATCAGCTATTTAGTTATTTAGGATAAACCCACAATCAGAAAGGCAAGTAGCTACACCGAGCTACCTTGCTTGTTTTAATTTTTTATTAGATTAGTTATCATTTTTTGAATATATTAGATTAATTGCTCTTTTAATTCTATCAAAAATACAAAAATAGAGGAATATATATATGTTGTAGATATATCTTGCATAATTAATTTATTTCATTTCAGTTAGGTTTATATTGATCTTGTATGACAATCACGGGACCTAGGGAGCCCAGGGAATACATTTTTGAGCCAATCATGCCTCAACCAAATATTTTTGTAGCATTAACTGACATAGACCAAAATCTCAAAATTCAGGTCTTCTGAACAACAACAGACCTACAAGAAATCAGCTAACTAAGAGGATTAAACATAGAAGACGACAAAGCACACACATTCTGGTCAAATCAGCCAAATTATAGATTGCCTTGATAGATATCCATATGACTGTAGAAGGACTTGAAAGAGAGCAAACATTCGGTTGTGATCCACTAGTCCCATAGCCAAACGTAGGAGACCTCCTTGTTGATATAGACACTAGCTTACATATCCAAGTTGCTAGAACACTTGTTAGGTACTTCGAGAAAATCGTGCAACTTCTAGTTCTAAACGTAGAGGCCGAAAAGGCATATGATTACTGGATACTTGGAATCAGGGATTGACTCTTCATATGACCATAGGAGGTCCATAGCAACCATGAACTTATGGTTGTGATCCACAGGTCCCACAACCCAATGGGCCTACAAATCAATCAAGTATTGACACCAGCTTGCGAACGCTAGTGTTTAGGTCCTCTCCACTTCCACTAGACATTATCACACAACTATCATTATTAAATGTAGCAGCTAATCAAGCTAAAGATTTCTAGACTAGACCATAGAATCGTCCATAAAGCACCAAAAGATCCACTACACATTTAGCCATTCCATTTTCATGACCTTGTCAGGAGATATATACGAAGCATCCATAGGTCATCTTCCACGTATCCCACAACCCATAGATCGGATCACGACAGAGCTCGATATTGATTGGAGCCTTCGAGCAGCTATCCTCACCAAACGATCTATCACACCAATTTAGGTTAGGAGGGCCTTCTTTACCTTAGATTCGCAGATCCCATTATTACGTGTTGAAGACATAAGATTACCTAACTAGTTTATCTACACCCCACGTATATTCCATCCCCACCGGTTGTCTCAGCATGACCTCGAGAGGTCGGGTGTGAGGAAGAGTTACTTGTAGATTCCCATGCTCGTTGGTCACTTTTCCATCGTACAAAATTGGTGAACCTAACGTGAAAGGAACAATTGCTTCACTTTCACACTCTTTTTTTTAGTTTTATCCACCTTCGCTTCTTCCCATTATTCTGCGGGTATTTATATACCCCCAAAATATGTCGGGATACGATGCATATGGCAGACCTCTCCTAGGTCTTGAAGCATACTATGATCAATTAAATAGACAACCATCACCCTCGCTCTCAGCATGGGGTGACAACTATTCAACTAACCAATTTTCAACACAAACTCCACCTCAAAGGACTAGATATAGTTCTTCTTTCCAAATAGAGGAGTTGGATCAGCTCACTCAAACACAACAACCAGAGCCTTCAGGCTCAAACAACATGACACTCACTGGAGAATCTGGTTCATCTCCTCAGGTGTTGCTTAGACCACAAATTAGTAGATAGTCAGATCCATATATGTTTTTAGATGACGAATACTTAGCACGTTATGCTAGGAGTGAACAACACTCTCAAAATATGTACCCACCTATAGGAGGTTTGCAAACACAACCCGAGGTCTCATTCCAAGAAAACACCCCCATTCCTCCACCTATAGGAAATGCCCTCGGTGAAACTTGGCAAGGCACCGATCAATTCATAGCAGGGTACCATATGCCTATACAACCTCAAGATATACAACAACCACCACTAAGGCAAAATATCGTGTCTTCACCAAACAAGGTCATCTCAGCCTTAGTTGAGAAGGTTAGAGGGTTGGAACTTGCTCAAGCAAATCAAAATTCATAGTTCATGCAAGCAGGAACTTCCAATCCTCCACATCATCCCAGCCAAGTAGACCTCCTCATAGGAATAGGCACGTTGGGCATGCCTCCTCAGTATTTACAACAAATGCCAACTAGAACCACATTTTCTAACACCACTCTAGTTGAGAATATAATACCTCCGGCTTAGTACAAAATAACCCATTCCTGAGCAATGCTCCTCCATACTTAAACATGTATTCCAAATCACCACATGGAGATATGTTCTCTTCTCCCAGCATGTTCGCTCAAACACAAGGATTTCCTTATGCCCCTACAAATACATATGCTACACCATATCAACAACCCATTCCACCTCCACCCCCTCAGCAAGCACCATCAATGGTCGAAACCTATGTGATAGGGACTTATTCAGAATATTTGAAAGAACCTTTAGACTTCACTATACGAAGCGTCATGCTTCCAAGACCTCTCCCGATCTACCCAAGTACATAGGGGAGGGAGACCCGAATGCACATATCAAGGCCTATGTCACAACCATTTGAGAACTGCTCCCTTGGGATGGAATTGTTGCTAAAATATTCCCCAAAAATTTAGAGGGCATCACCCTCAATTAGTATTATAGAATACCTAAAGCCTCAATACATTCATTTAAACAACTCGTTTTAGAGTTCATCAAGGCGTTAGACATGAAAAAATGTTGAGAACATGAATCAGGGAATTCTTGCATATTAAACAAGAACACAATGAATTTGTTGCTCATTTCATCCAAAGATGGCATACAGTCCTCTATTCTTCAGAAAGCACTCCAAATATGGATCAAATGAAACTATGCGATTTATTCCTTCATTCTCTCAATAGAGAGATAAAGGAAGAAGTCCAGAAGTTCCCACTAAGAACTTATGATGAAGTTCTTGAGAGCGTTCTCTCGAATAGATCAAGCTGCGATAGATAGCGGTCGCAAGACATATGGAACAAATAGGAGGTTAATCATCCCCAACCAAAAAACTATGACCTATCCTACTACCACAAATGCCAATCAAGGACATAAAATCCTTAACAAAAACCGTGGAGTGACAACATATGGAGTGACTAACCAAACTAAAAAGAAAACATTGTAAATGTTCCACCACCAATTAACAATCAACGAAACAACAATTTTACCCCAACAATCAACGCGGTGGATTTTAATCGTCCCCAATGACAACAACAACAACATCGGCAGATCCAAACAAAGGGTCCAAGTCAAAACTCAACTGGATATCAAAACCAAAATCAAAGGCAACAAATGCAAAACTTTAATCCTAATAATCAACAGTTTAATCAGGGTTTTGGACCACAACACATGCCAAACCAACAACCTAGGAGTTATAATCCCAACTCATATTGTGGTTTCCACAAAATTTGAGGCCATGACACTAGGACTTGCTGCGATTACAATAAGTTCATGCAACATTTTCCAGAAGAATAAAGAAAACTCTTCATAGATATGTTCTTAACAGATTATGTGACACCTATGCCAAATACTTTCACAGGGGCAGTTTCCCTCAAAACACACCTCTTAAGATCTTCAATGATCCACTTCCAAATCACAATAACAATAATAAATTCAATCCAAATGGGATGAACAAAGGTGGAATGATAGGAAATAACGATCATAAAGCCTCAACTTCACTAAATCCTGCCGCACCACAATTAGGAAATCAGCCACGAACCAATATAGTTTGTCTAGTGGAGTTAGATCTAAGCTACACATAGAAGCCATAACAAGAACACGAGAATATTCTTCTCAACCAAACCCAATCTATCCACTAGAGCTAGATAACATTAAGAAAACGTTGGTAAAACCCATGGGTGCTTATGATTTAATTAATTACTTAACAAAGACCTTCTCTCACATATCCTTTTTGGACTTGTTGAAAAACTCTCCTGCCCATAGGGCTGCTCTTTTAGAATCACTAGGTCTAGGTCATTTAATTAACATCACTCCACCTCCTGAAACACAAGTAAACCATATAGACTTCGATATCCACCCTCCAGGGCAGCCAGATAGGGATATCAAGTTTATATTCAACATAAACAAAATGCTAACAGATGCTAAAATTACACATAGAGGTGATCCGTCCTTGCATTTACAGGTGTGGGTTTATAATAATTACGTTAAATGTGCAATGGTTGATGATGGGGCAGCAGTTAACATTGTCCCCTTCTCTTTCCTTCAAAATCTAGGATATGGAGAAACAAACTGTTCCACAACAAGAAATACGCTAAGAGGTTATGATAGCCTTAAGGCTACTTTAATTGGGACTATAATATTACCGGTCACCTTAGGACCCAAGACAATCCTCGCCAAGTTTTATATCATAGATCGGGAAACCAACTATAATATGATCCTCGGTCGACCATAGATACATTGCATGAAAACAATCCCTTCTACGTTATTCCAGGAAATAAGATTCTTACACCTAGGAAAGATATTCGTAGCAAAAGGTGACCCAAAACCATTCGACATACACCTAGCAGACCTGAAGAAAAGACTAGGCATTCACTCTGAGTTTGAACTCCCAACAAACCAACTTAACAAACCAATCGACTCAAAATCGGAAGAAAAATTAATACCTACAATAGAACTAGAAATTACAAACCTAGTCAAGGGCATCCCAGCCCTCAAGGATGAAGCTAACATTGTAGAAACAATGTCATTAGGAACTACTGCAAAAATTATCAAATTACTGGAACAAGATCTACCAATTTTCCTACCATTTGATTCCACAGGTATGGGATGTACCCTAGGAGTTGGTTCTCTTCCAGTCAAAGGAACTTTGCATGGTAGAAGTAATCAAAATAGAAGAAACAGATGCAAAGAATGTCCCAGCATCCATTTTCCTAGTAAATATTGAACTCTCCACTTCGATGGAGCTAGATGTCGCTATGGAGTCGGGGCAGGTGTGATCTTTACTTCCCCTGAGGGAAAGATCCTACCTTTTTCTTTTAAGTTAAACTTTGAATGTACAAACAACGGCACTGAGTATGAAGCCCTCCTCCTTGGCCTCATCATAGCCAAAAGGATTGGTGTTAATGACATCAGAGTATTAGGAGACTCGTAATTAGTTGCAAACCAAGTCTCTGAAGTATATGAGACTAGAGTTGAGCACTTATAGCTCTATAAAATAGTGGTATTAGATCTAAGCAAAGATTCGACTTCATATCCATTGAGGCAATCCCATGAGAATAGAACCTTCTCGTAGATTCAATAGCAACCTCAACTTCACGTTTTACCCCAAGTAATGAGTTGGAAGATACAAGTTTCAAGGTATCACTTCGTACTGAACCATTGGTGAAGAAAATATCAACGAACCCTCTTCTAACACATGTAGCTGAGAATGAGTCTTCTATCTTACATCATGTTGACAGTGATAAAGTCACTCTCGAATATCTAAACGCCTATGCAGAGCTACACCTTGCTCACCGTATAGTTGATCTTTCCCTAATACCACACTCCTCTTCCTACTTTGGAAATCCCATTGTAGAGTCTCCTCCACAGAAGGATCTTGATATATATGAGATAGAAAATGGAGAAAGCTTGGAACTACCTCCAGCCCCACCTAAATTTGAAGAAGGTAACGCTTCTTTGATAGAAGAAACCATTGACATAAACATTGGAATAGAGGAAGAACCAAGAATTTTGAAGTTGGGATCCTTGTTAACTCTGGAAGAAATAGAAATACACACCCAAATCCTCAAAAAATATCAAAAGGATTTTGCATTTAATTATAAATAAATGACGGGTATCGCACCACAAGTTATGGTACATAATCTCATCACTAAACCAGATGCGAAGCCAATTAAATAGAAGTCAAGACCAATGAAGCCAAAAGTGGCTCTCGTGGTAAAATAGGAAGTAGTAAAACTTCTCCAAGTAGGATTCATCAAGCCCATTGACTATTCACAATGGGTGTCTAATATCATTCCCATCCTCAAAAAGAATGGGAAGATACGCATTTGTATAGATTTTTGGGATATTAACAAAGCTTTTCCCAAGGATGATTTCCCATTACCATCCATTGATGTTATCGTTGATGCAATGGCTGGATTTGAATTATTGTCCCTCATGGATGGGTTCTCGTGGTGCAATTAAATCAAAATATCTGAAAATATCAAGCCAAAACCACATTTATAACTCCTGGGAACTTATTATAATGTTATCATGCCATTTGGTCTTAAGAACGTCGGTGCTACGTATCAGTGGGAAATGACTTATATATTCCATGATCTTATCCATAAAATTGTGGAATCATATGTGGATGACTTGTTGGCCAAGGCCAAGAAATGTTGTGATCATTCGGAAGTGCTCCGTATCATCCTCTCATGACTAATTGAGTATGGTGTCACATTAAACCCAGAGAAGTGTGTGTTCGGTGTAACAGGAGGAAAACTTCTAGGATACATTATATCTTCACGAGGGATTGATGTTGATCTGGCCAAAATACGGGTTGTTCTTGAAATGATTCCACCTTCGGATGAGTCTAGAATCAGGTCATTTCTTGGGAAACTCGATGCAATCCAAAGGTTCATCCCAGATTTAAGCTTTTCCATTCATCCAATCAACAATTTACTCAAGAAATATTATAACGTCGATTGGACTGAAGATTGCAATAAGGCCTTCGAAGCAGTTAATCACTTCTTCTTGTCACCACCCACACTAATGCCTCCTAAGCCAGACCTCCCTTTGATCCTATACTCATGAGCCACTCATGTCTCATTGGCCTACATGTTGGCTCAAGAAGACGATGACAAACGAGAATGCGTGATCTATTTCATTAGCCGAACGTTGCTCGATTATGAAACACGTTACACACAGGAAGAGAGAGAATGCCTTGCCATAATTTTTGCAACAAAATGTTTGAGACATTACATGTTAAACTAGGAAACAAGGGTCATTGTAAAGATAGACCATTTACGAACATTTCTCACACAAGGATCTTTATCTAAAAAGGCTAGCCATTTCATAACCCTAATGGGAGAATTTGAGTTAACATTCGTAAACCAAAAATCCATTCATGGAAAATCATTGCAACTAGTTGGTGACAATCTACTATATGGAGGTGAGCTAGTAGACCTAAAATTTCCCTATGAATGTGTATACTTTCTCAAAACCAGACCCCCATTTCTACATGTCCCCTAGTATATTGATATCATCAATTTTATCATGGACCATACATACCCGAGAAAGTGCCACGTCCACAACAAATAAGGTGGTTACGCATTATTACCACTAAATATGTTGTTTTATACCAAGTACTCTATAATAGATCCTTTGATGGCATGCTTCTAAGATGTGTCGACATAGAAGAATCCAAGAGGATTCTTCATGAATCTTCTTGTTATCCAAATTCAGTGGGTTGATTTGATAACATACATTAGAATTCTCAAGTCGCTGCAAATGGATTGATTCGGGGAAAAAATCATGTTTCTAAGGTTCCCTCAGATATTTTTCTAACTCCCCTGGCCGAAGAAGGAAAGAGAAAGCTCTGAGAAAATGTGAAAAAGTTACGAGAAAATAAGCTTGGGATAGAAAAAATTGTGAAAATCGGCTAAGTCCTAGTCCTCGCAACAGTCGGGACATTTGGGACGTTGTGGGCGTGAATCGGCCGAAAGGTCGTAAAGCAGGGTCCGCAGGCGAAGGAACATCTCGGGCCGCGAGGACGCGAAGGACGCGAAAAGGCGAAGCGGCTTAATTTTAGAAAAGGAAGCCCATTTGGAGAAGAATTTGTCCCACAGGACAGATCGGGGACAGTTGGGACAAATGGATGCGAAAAGGACGCAAACCGACTGCCGGCCGAAATTGGGAACTTCAGTGAAGTGGGACAAGTTGGGACAAAGGGACGTGTGGGACGCGGATAGCTGAAGGAGCCGAAAGCCAATCAAGCAATGCCACGTGTCATCGGCCGAATGAGGGACAAGGAAGCCAATTTAGGGTGGATCAGGAATTTTTGTCCCAAACAGTTTGGGACATCCGGGACATGGAGACGCGAAGGTGCGAAAAGCGGCGGACCCACGGACCAATCAAATCACGACATGTGTCACAAGGGAGAAAGTCCAAAAGTCAAAGGGTGAGGTTTCAAACGACCCGAGAAAATAAAAATAAGACACGTGTCCAATGAAGGGGAAAGAGAGAGAATTATGCATCAATCAGCGCTTGACATGTGTCATCCAGTGGTAGTAAGCGAGAAAGATTTTCAAAACACGTTTTCACCTGTTTGTACCCTAAATCTTTAGATCGACATATCTTTCGATCCGAGCTCGGATTTGCATGTTCTTTATATCAACGGAAAGCTTATGAAATTATCTACGTGATTCTAGGGTTAATATTGAACTTTGGTGTAGTCTAGAAAGAGAAAATTGAGAAACAGATCTGACGCGTGTTCATGGCCAGAAGTGACATTTCAACGACCAGATTTAATGCAGAATGGGTCACATTCTCCTGTAATTCAGTCAAAATGATAGGGTATGGGTTTATAAGGTCCCTCATGCTTTTTTAATGCATCTACAGTTGAGGAGGAATGGGCTCTCATGTTTTTGTATGTTTGTCTCTGGGCTTGACCCTTGACCTTTGTAAAAGCGATTTGGCTCATTACCAATGGGGATCATTTTTTTGACATAGCAACTTCTTCTTTCACCTCCAGTAGGTGGTTGATGCAAGAATCAGACCTCTCCAAAATATTGTAATAGTTTTTACCTCTCTGAGGTTGTAATGCAGTGATTTGGGTACTGGAAATGATAATGCAAGCTTTGTGAATGGTTTTCAGTCCTTTGTTTGTATTATTTGCTTCATTTCAGATCCTAAGTTATATCTTATCAGTCTGTGTATGTTTCATGTTACAAATCTCTGGTTTGTGTCTATTTTCTTGACAGAAATGTTTCACCACTCCTTTTGGTGCATCACCATCTTTAGTTAGTTTCAATTTCTTGCACTTCTACCCCTGTCTCCTTGCAAGTTAGAGTAGGATTAGGATCTGAACCTCTGTAGTTGTGTAAGCATTAGATCTAAATCAGAGGAGTTTGAGGAACCAACCTCTAATCTAGAGATTCCTCTCTCAGTTTCACAAGTCCCACGCTTGGAGAGAGGTTTCCATGTTGTGCAATCACACTAGATGCTAGAGTGATCAACCTAGAAGCCTGATCTGCATCCAGGGGTGCTGTGAGTCTGCAACAACAGTTTTGGCACACCCGGTGGGACCTAGAGGTCTCATTTTTATTACAGCAGGGTTGATGTGCATCTGCTACATTTTTCTTGCTTAAAAAGAGCTATTATTTGCATATCTGGCGACTCCAGGGGAAGAATCGATTGGTTCCAAGTGCAGGCCTGAAAACTCATGAGAAGAATCACCACAAGGTCAAGAGTTGGAGAAGAAGAAGTGTTGTTTGAATACCTGTAATTATCTCCAAGAAGAAGGCAAAGAGGAAGAAGGATTCAAAGGTCTCCATCTCCACCAAACAGAACTCTCTCAACTCCTCCACCTGACAGGCCTTTCATTTAGTCAACAAGGGTTTTAAGACCAATTAGAATGGCTCAGAACAACCCCTACGTCAACTTCACAGGCAGCAGCCCACTTGCTCTCAATGCACAACATCCAGTTCTATTACAGCTTTGAAGAACATTCCCTACTTCACTAGACAAAATCAGACTACTCCGGTGATCATGTTAAAGATATTGCTAACCTTTGTGTAATTCATGAAATTAATGAAATGCAAGTGGCTGTCAAGTTACTGGCATCTTCATTCAAGGGTAAAGCATTACAATGGTTTAGGAGCCTTGGAGCTGGTTCTATCACAACTGGAATCATTTGTGTATTGCACTTCACGAGCAATTTGGAGAGAAGGGAAACAACTTGTCTCTTTTGGAGCAGATGACAACTATCAGAGAGAGCCCCAACGAGCGGTGGTCGACTTCAACTTCAGATTTCAAAGATCTTGGGATAGGATTCCAGTGGCGATCAAAGCCAATAGCGAGAAGGTGATTTTCTATATTACCTTAAAGCTTTGAATTCTGATATTTCTATGTTAATTCAATCTATGGGAGGCACAACCTTACCTACTACTTATAGCATTGCCATTAGAGCCGAAAACTGTCTTATTCAAGCTAGTGGCTGGCTCCTAGGCCTCCCATGCCCTTGTATCCAAACTTAGAAAATCCAAGCACTAGTCAAGCACCCACTTTGGCTTTTGTTCCCACCCCTAGAAATCAAAGTTCAAGTGAAACTTCTACTTCATCCTCTAGTGCTTCAAATGAACTCCAAGAGGTCATGAAACAGTTACAAAACCTAGGTAATGAGCTAGTTACTCTCAAGAGGTGCAAGCCCAAGGTTTGAGACCTTCTTATCAACCCCAAGCTCGGCCTAATAGACATCCATACCAACCACAAAGACCACCTAATCCACTGCAAATATGAATCAAACAAGGCCTCCTGCCAATAGACCATTCAGCCCTATAATCCAAATGCCATATCTACCTCTAAGGCATTAGTGCCAACACAGAACAACATTGCTCAGGAATATGATTGGTGTTTTCCATGCAATGAGCCTCATAACCAATCCATGTGCTTCAATGGTGCTCTCAATCAAGCATTGATGGTGACAACTACTGGTGTGGAGGGTGAGGGAAGTCAAGGAAATAGCCAACAACAAGAAACATTCCAACAACAATCAGCCCCAAATGACACCACATTGGTGAACTGGCAAGCAGAAGATTTCTGTGGCATGAATCAAGTAGTTTCTCAAAGTGTTGCAGCCAACACAAGGTCAAAGAGGAGAAATTTGGGTGAAGAACAGCCATTAGCCCCAGCCAATCCACAACCTTCCATGGCTCCACAAATGATTGGCAAGCAAAGTCTAGTTTCAAATGCACAAGGGCAGCCAAGAACAACCCCTAGGCCAACTCAAATACCAGCTGTTGCTGCCCACATGCAAGGAGAAAACGTGCAAACCAAGGGATGAGAGAGATCCTTCATCACCATTCAAGTATCATTTATCGGATGAATAAGACAAACGTCAACATATCAATGTGGGAATCCCTATCTATCCCAGGCCAAAAGAGATGCTGTTGCATGCAACTGCCATGAAGGATTGGCCAACTTCGAATCGGTGAGTTCGGATGCAAGACAAAGTGCTTATAAATGTTGCCCACTGGAGGAAGTCATGGAGGACAACAAGGTAAAATGTTGAAGCCCCCTCCTTTTATGTTTCATTAATCATTGGAAATCAGCTAGTACATAATTACATGATAGACTCCGGGGCAATTAGCTCAGTAATGCCTAAACAGATAGCTGATCAGCTAGGGCTCCAGTATGAAATAACATCTAAAGGGGTAGTGCGGCTAGATGGGACAACAATAGCAGAGTTGGAGTGATTAGAAATTTGAGTCTTACCTTACACGCATGTCCAAATGTTGTTGTCTTACAAGATGTATCAATCATAGACCTTCCACCACTCTTTTCCCTTTGCTTGTCAAGGGACTTCACAGCCAAGATTGGGGGGTATTTGTCCGCTGATTGGTCACACATGCTATTTCAGAACAAGATATGGAACTAAGGCCACAATCAGATCCGAACCTATTGCAAAATTCCATATTGAGCCTTACACTCCAAGTCGATTAATGCCAATTGCTCAGCATTTGATCAAGAAGATCATCCTAGCAGCGATGAGGTGACACCAAGGTTGGAAGTATCCCGGATCTAACTCTTGACAAATGGGCAAACAAGATACATGCTTTTGATCCCTATCAAGAAGTAGAAGAATGCACTAGGAGTTTATTGTTTACATGAAGGAATCAACCTCTCCCCTAGCATCACCAAGCCGAATCACAAAGACAAGAATGAAGTATGGCAATTTTTCTTTGATGGGTCAAGGAGTAGACAAGGTGCAGGAGGAGGAGCTATGCTCATTTCACCACAAGGTATAAAGTATTACTTAGCCTTCCATTTTCAGTTTTCTTGCTCAAACAACACTGCTGAGTATGAAGCCTTAATTCATGGACTGCACTGGGCAATGAAGAAAGGCATCAGGAATTTACAAGTATTTGGTGATAGTGAGCTAATTGTAAACCAAGTCAAAGGAAAAAATGCTGCCAAAAATGATCTGTTGAAGAACTACAAAAATTTGTGTATGGGATCTTATTGAAGATTTTGAAGCTTTTAGCATCAATTCCATCCCAAGAAAAAAGAATGAAGCCACTGACAGGCTAGCAGCAATTGGGGCTGCGTTTGATGTTGTAGAAAGTATCAAAAGTGAGAAATCTCAGCCTCATATCAAATTGGTTGTGAGACCAGTTGTTCTGGATAACAATACAAGTTGGCAAGTCTTCGAGAATGATCAAGCAAATTGTTAATTTCCTACAAGAAGAAGCTGAGTTCTCCACCAGGAATCAAGACAAGCTGCATCAACAAGTATGGTGACCAAGTGGTGCAGTGAGAACTAACAAATTACCCAAAGGCCTCATAACCTTGGAGTCAATCTTCAACCCGAATGATCAATTCCGGAAGGAGAAAGCAAACATGCAAGTAAAGGGTGAAGATTTGAGCCTATTTTGGTGGAAGAAGGCAAAACATTGCAGATTGGCAAAGTAAGTACCTCACAAGAGAAATCTGATTTTGTTCAGCTTTGTCAAGAATTCCCAGATGTCTTTGCTTGGACTTACAAAGATCTAAGAGGTTTTGACCCAAAGTTGGCACAACATACTATTGAGTGGATCAGGAATCAAGCTGTCGAGCAAAAGCAAAGGCCAGTGAATCCCCATATTGAACCTCTCATGAGAAAAGAGTTAAGCAAGCTTATTGAGGCTAGTATCATCTTCCCCATCAAACACTCAAGTTGGGTCACCAACTTAGTCCCAGTCAGAAAGAAGAATGGAGAGATCAGGTTGTGTGTCGACTTCAAAGATTTGAATAGAGCCTCTCTCAAGGATCATTATCCACTCCCTTCCATGGAGCAAATATTGCAGGTTGTAGCTGGTTTAGAAAGGTTTTCACTACTTGATGGCTACTCAGGCTACAATCAGATTATGGTGAGGGAGGAAGATCAATTCAAGACAGCCTTCACAACCAAATGGGAAACATATGCCTACAAGAAGATGCCATTTGGCCTATCAAATCTTTGGAGCCACTTTCCAAAGGGCAATGGATATGGCATTCAAGGGTTGATCAATAAAATGGTTTTGATATATCTTGATGACATCACTTGTGTATTCTCCAAAAATGCAAAGTGGATCACATTTTTCATCTAAGGCAAGGTATTTCGGAGGTGTAGAAGATTTGGGGTATCATTGAATCCCAAAAATGCATATTCTGGCTCATGAGGGGAAACTTCTAGTCCATATTGTCTCGAAAGAGGGATTGGCAATTGATCAGAGAGAGTTGAAGCCATAAGAGCACTACCATTACCAAGTCACAAGAAGGCTCTTCAAAGCTTCTTGGGAAGGATCAATTTTGTCACGTAGGTTTGTCCCAGATTTTGCAGCCCTTGTCAAGCCCTATCACCAAAATGTTAAAGAAGAGCATGGCTTTTAAGTGGACAGCGAGAAGGCAAAGAGTTTTGAAGAAATCAAAGAAGCTATCTCTCAAGCACAACTCTCACTCTCATCAACCTGGACTTCTCCAAGGATTTCATCCTCTATGCATTTGGAGGTGATGACACTATTCTACGCCATTCTAGTACAATGAGAATAAAGATAATGATGAGCAGTCGGTTGCCTTCTTGACCAAAGCCTAGATGACTATGAGGTGAGGTACTCTTTTATTGAGAAGCATGTGCTTGCAGTAATCGAAGCTTGAAGAAATTCAAGCATTTAATCTCAAACAACAAGGTCTAGTTGCTGGTCTCACATCTTTGGAGTTAAGGACTTCCTCCTCAACAAGGATTTGAATGAGAAAAGGGCGAGGTTGGATCACCGTGTCATGGAATATGACATTGAGATCAAGGTCACCAAGCTAGTAAGAGGAAAGGGCTGTGTGAGCAAGCTGGTTTTGGGAAGCAAAAAGAAGTATGCAACAAAGAAGAGGTTGTTTTGATAGTCCAAGACAGCCATGAGCCAAGTGGCGAGGCAAGAAGAAGACAATGCTGCCCCGACTCCTTGCTGGACCCAAGGTATTATGCACTTCCTAAGTACGAGGCCAAGTGCCCCGAGAGATGAACAAGACCCAAAGGAGACACTTCAGGTTGCGGGATGTTCCGTATGCCATTGTTGATGGAGTTTTGTTCAAGAAAGATGTGAATGGAGTCTTCTTTGAGATGCATTAGCACAAATCAGATTCAAAGGGTGTTGGAAGAGTTTCATGTTGGACCAGTGGTGGCCATTTTGCACCAAGAGTGACACTCTAAAAATCATGAAGGCTGGTTATTCTTGGCCTAAAATCTTCAGTGATTGCTATGCATGGATCAAGAGGTGTAAGAATTGTGCATTCTTCACAGGAAAAGAGAGACTTGCTGCCCTTCCATTGCATCCAATCTCAGTTGACCAGCCATTCATGCAATGGGGTTTGGACTTCATTGGAGTCATTAATCCCAATTCAAGCCAAGG
Organism: Taxus wallichiana var. yunnanensis; assembly: GCA_018340775.1. NCBI lineage: Eukaryota > Viridiplantae > Streptophyta > Pinopsida > Cupressales > Taxaceae > Taxus > Taxus wallichiana. Next base: position 842,506,129 of record CM031239.1, read on the forward strand.
GCACAAATGGATTTTGTGACCACGACTACTTCACCAAATGGACATGTAAGTAGCACTCAAAGAGGCGAATGAGTCTAGCATCTTAGACTTTTATGAGGGGATAACAACCAGATTTGGTGTACCTGCCACAATAATCTCTGATAATGCATTGGCATTCATTGGATCCAGGGTGACTGAGTGGGCTGTCAAGAATGGTATTTACCTAAGCACTTCATCGAACTATTACCCTCAGGGTAATGGCCAGGCTGAGTCTACAAACAAGAACTTGTTGAGGATCATTAGGAGGACCCTTGATGAGAATCAGAGGTCTTGGCATACCAAACTGAAATCAGCCCTATGGGCTGATAGGATAACTCCCAAAAGATCCACGGGTAACTCTCCATTTAGGCTTTTCTATGGAAGAGAGGCAATCTTTCCCATGTCACTTGAGTTGCCAACGTTGGAACTCATGAAGCAGCTAGAGTTGCTTGAATTTGAGCCCATGGAGGTGAGGTATGGAAAGTTGATGGAGCTATAAGAGATCAGAAATCAAGCATCCCAAGCAATGGAAAAAGATCAAGCTTTGATCAAGAAGACCTTTATAGAAAGGCCAAGGATAGATCTTTTCAAGTTGGAGATCTAGTGTTGAAATGGGATGTGGACAGAGCAAAACCGAGAAGGCATTCAAAATTTGATGCCATTTGGAGTGGCCCATACGTGGTCACAAAGTGCAAGAACAGCAATGCTTTCCAATTAGCCTCACTGGAGGGTGAAGAACTGCAGATTCCAGTCAATGGAATCTATCTCAAGCGTTGCTTCTAGAGGGAAGTTCACTACCTCTGTAAATATTAGATTAGATTTTCTTTCCTCCAAGTGCTTGTGCACATTGTTTTGTTGTAGGTTAGTTTTGTTTTCCCTAAGTGCTTTGGCACAACTTGCTGTCCATGAAGATGTTAAGCAGTCCTTGCTTTCATCAGGTGACATTCCATCTTCCTCCTTGCACATTCTGAGTCAGTTAGGGTTCTGAACAGAATATTTGATGACTCCATGCCCAATGGATCGCTTGTGCAACCTGGTATCTTCTACCTAGTAGGTGTATCCCACGAGTCACCAAATTGTTATCCAAATTCACCCCGGGGTTGATTTGATAACATACATTAGAATTCTCAAGTCCCAGGCAAATGGATTGATTCGGGGAAAAATCATGTTTCTAGGGTCCCCTCAGATTTTTTCTAACTCCCCTGGCCGAAGAAGGAAAGAGAAAGCTCTGAGAAAATGTGAAAAGTTACAGAAAATAAGCTTGGGCCAGAAAAAATTGTGAAAATCGGCTAAGTCCTAGTCCTCGCAAGCAGTCGGGACATTTGGGACGTCGGGGCGTGAATCGGCCGAAAGGCTGCCAGGCAGTCCGCAGGGCGAAGGAACATCGGGCCATTTGGGCCGCGAGGGGACGAAGGACGTGAAAAGGTGAAGCATCCGAGAGCAAAGGAAGCCCATTTCAGGTGGTTCGGAAGAATTTGTCCCCGGAGACGGTTAGGACAAATGGACGCGAAGGAGGCGTGAACCGGCCGGCAGGTGCGGCGAAGCAGGAACTTCAAAGACTTTGGGGACAGTTGGGACAAAGGGACACGTGGGACGCGGATAGCCGAAGGATCCGAAAGCCAATCAAGCAATGCCACATGTCATCGGCCAAATGAGGGACAAGGAAGCCCATTTCGGGTGGATCGGGAGTTTTGTCCCAAACAGTTTGGGACATCCGGGACATGGAGACGCGAAGGGCGAAAAGCAGCGAGACGCATGACCAATCAAATCATGACACGTGTCACAGAGGAGAAAGTCCAAAAGTCAAAGGGTGAGGTTTCAAGCACTGACCCAAGAAAATAAAAAGAAGACACGTGTCGAATGAAGTAGGGAAAGAGAGAGAATTATGCATCCAATCAGCGCTTGACACGTGTCATCCAGGTGGCAGAGCGCGGGAAAGATTTTCAAAACACATTTTCACCTGTTTTGTGCCCTAAATCTTCAGATCGACATATCTTTCGATCTAGAGCTCAGATTTTCACGTTCTTTATATCAACGAAAAGCTTATGAAATTCTCTATGTGATTTTGGGGTTAATCTTGAATTTTGGTGTAGTCTAGAGAGAGAAAATTGAGAAACAGATCTGACACGTGTTCATGGCCAGAAGTGACATTTCAGCGACCAGATTTAATGCAGAATGGGTCGCATTCTCCTGTAATTCGGTTAAAATGATAGGGTATGGGTTTGTAAGGTCCCCCATGTTGTTTTAATGCATCTGTAGTTGAGGAGGGATGGGCTATCATGTTTTTGTATGTTTATCTCCAGGCTCGACCCTTGCACTTTTGTAAAAGCGATTTGGCTCATTACCAATGGGGAACATTTTTTTGACATAGCAAACTTCTTCTTTCACCTCCAGCAAGTGATTGATGCAAGAATCAAACCTCTCCAAAAGATTGTAACAGTTTTTACCTCTCTGAGGTTGTAATGCAGTGATTTGGCACTGGAAATGATAATGCAAGCTTTGTGAATGGTTTTCATCCTTTGTTTGTATTATTTGCTTCATTTCAAATCCTAAGTTATATCTTATCAGTCTGTGTATGTTTCATGTTACAAATCTCTGGTTTGTGTCTATTTGCTTGACAAAAATGTTTCACCACTCCTTTTGGTGCATCACCATCTTTAGTTAGTTTCAATTTCTTGCACTTCTACCCCTGTCTCCTTGCAAGTTAGAGTAGGATTAGGATCTGAACCTCTGTAGTTGTGCAAGCATTAGATCTAAATCAGAGGAGTTTGAGGAACCAGCCTCTAATCTGGAGATTCCTCTCTCAGTTTCACAAGTCCCACACTTGGAGAGAGGTTTCCATGTTGTGCAATCACACTGGATGCTAGAGTGATCAACCTAGAAGCACGATCGCATCCGGGGTGCTTTGTGAGTCAGTAACAACACTTACAAAGTGGGATATGTGGGGGCCACTTCGATGGTCACACCACCACTCGTAGAATACATTGAATGGGCTATTTTTTTCCACTCTCGAACATGATGTAATGGAATTTATACGTAAGTGCCACAAATGCCAAGAATTCTCTCACGAGATTCACATGCCAGCACAATCCCTGCAACCAATAGCAACTTTGTGGCCCTTCTCCACGTGGGGTCTAGACTTGATAGGGAAATTATCTCCCTCATCAATCGATGGCCATAATTTTATAATCACAGCCATGGAATATTTTACCAAATGGGTGGAGGCCATGCCTCTCACCACCGTAGCAAGTTCGGTGATTACCAAATTCATTTTGAACCAAATTATCTGTAGGTATGGTGTCCCACAAGTCATTATCTCAGATAATGGCACGTCATTTAAGAATGATGAGGTTCGTGAGTTATGTAGCAAGTTCAAGATAAACCATCACACAACCTCTCTTTACTACCCTCAAGCCAATGGGCAAGTCAAGCGATAAACAAAGCGTTGAAATCTATTCTCCTCAAAGCGATCAAGGAGAACAAATGAGATTGGCATTTAAAACTATATCCGGCCTTATGGGCCCACCGAACCTCAATAAGAACACCAATAGGAGAAAATCCTTTCTCGTTGTTATTCGAGCAGAATCATTTCTCTCACTTAAGGTTGAAATACCCAGTCTCTGCATCTCATTACAAGGGATTCTAGATGAAGAAGCTTACAGGGAGGCATGCCTCTCTCAACTAGAAATCCTTGATGAGGCCAGGGTAAATGCCGAATAATGGCATAGAGCCTATGTTGACCGAGATGTGCCGGTAGTATAACAAAAATTCTATGAGCGAGAAATATATGAAGGAGATCTAGTTCTAAGACTAGACAGCCAGATTGATAAGAAAACCGGCGAAGGAAGAAAGTTCGGCCCAAATGGTTGGGCCCATACCGAGTCATGAAGGACTATGGAAATGGTGCATATCTCTTGTGCACACTAGAAGGTGAGGAATTTGGTGAAACTGTCAATTCCTTGCACCTTAAGCGGTTTTACACATAAAACATCAAAGTCATTACTAGTACATTATAGCTACCTACATTGCATTAGTATTTTAGCTACTTCATTTTGTCCATTTCATAAAAATGATAGTCCAGGAGCTTACTCTTAAAACAATCTGTTACAAATTTCTGAGGATATTGGAAAAGATATTCATATCACATCTCTTCAAACATCATCAAATATTTTCAAATCTTCTCATCAATTTCGATAGACAAACATTGACGGAAACCATACCAAGACCTGCATACTTGGCTTTTCTCTTTCTTTCTACTAGGTGAAGCTGTCCTTGCCCACAATCTATTCGGAAGCTTCTTGGTGTCACATATATCCCTCTTAAAATCTCTTGGAATGAAAGGATATCCCAAATTCATAGATCGAAATGTAAAAATCAAATGAAATCAAAAGCACCAAGCAAACAAAATATTTTATTTTACACACTTTTCCCCATCAACTTTCGGTGATAATCCCACATCTCTTCTTGGTGATGTGAGGTTTGGAAAGGAAAGAAGTGCCCTTACTTGCCTATATCTTTCCTTTAGTGAAAAACCCATGCTTCTTACTAGTGGCATGAGGCGGGGTGTGGGGGTCTAGTCACACAAACTAACAAATCTTGGTATGCTAAAAACACAAGTCAAATTCTATTAAGAGAAAGCAAATATCCAAACATCCAAATTCCAAAGAGATCAAATCCTTAAAACCAGATTTTGTCAACGAGGTTGCCATTTATGAATCTAAGTCTAGATAAACTGAAAAGTATGTGGCCTTCTAAGCTTGGTAGTAGTTTTGAGTAGGGTGGGTTTGTAGGTCCAAATTCAGTTCTTGTTCTTGGTTTGTCTATCTCTCATCATTCCATTCAATCAAACTCATACAACTTGTGCCCTTCCTAATTCTTGGTCTTGAGCCCTCACATCTTACTAGTTGTGTGGATTTGGGATTCGGGGGCAAGTTCATCTCTTTATCACTATGCATTCATCACATTTTTCCAATATAAGAAGGAATTATAAACATTGCCTAAAGATTTCAAAAGTTCAAGTACTACCGTATGTTAGTATCATCTCATATCAACACCGCAAAAACATATAGAGTAAAACATTCTATTTACTATCATTTGTTGTCCATTACATACATTCTGGAAACATGAAAAGAAAATATTCTAAAACATCTAAAAACACATTTAGAAAATGAGTCACAAAATTCAAGATACCAAGAGTCTAGATCCAAAGAGATATATATATATACAAATCAGGTTTTGTATACAATGCCATCATGCACTAGGCATGGTCAAAACGCTCAATGAGCCCGGAAAGTACAAAAATACTCGTATAAAAAACCTAACAAGGTCACTAAAAAAATAGCCAAGTGGCCTCTCAATCCCTATGGGATCCCTCAGAAGGTGCACGATCACATCTAGGACTCTGGCTACGTCGGCACTCTGAGTGCACTAAGGGCTCGTGGTCCCGAATAGTATCTGTAGTCTCGCTATGAGAATGGTTCCTCCTCATCAGGCGCTCTATAGTCCTATACCCATCTACCTCGGCATGGAGGGAAGTCATGATCTTAGCCGCATGCCAAACATGGGAAAAAACATTGGTATGCCTATCAGCTGCTGAAGGCTCCCCTGCATCCATGGATAGCTCAAGCACAAGTCTTCTCTCGTGGGGAGTAACAGGTGTCAGTACATACCCGACGAATCAAGTCTCACCACTCATCAATAGTCTCTGCAAGCAAAGGAAAAAACTAATTAGAAAATAATCAAAAGGTGAAACCAAGGATGAACAAAAAGAGAGATAGCAACTAAGGTAATTCTAGCTATAAAAATATCAAAAGAAGAGTGATAACTCACTCAGATCTCTGGGCCTCCAAGAAGGATCTTTGGGATCCGTGCCTACCACAGATGTCACCACCGTGGTGTCCCCTCCTACATCTGGGGAAACATGGCGTCCTACCATGGATTCATCCTCTCTACCTAGGTCCTAAGAAAGTAACTCCTCTAAGACTAGAGTCACCCTCTCCACACTCTACTCTTCCCTCTCAGCTTGTAGGATCTCCTGAGTGTCATGCCACTCGGGATCACTATCCTCTTCCCCACCTAACTCACTGATCTCCATGTCCTCGGTCTCCTCCTCTATCTCTCCCTCTATGAACTCCTTAGACTTGGATTCTATATCAATGGGATCATCACTGCTATGGGCAGGACTAGCGGTAATCTGAAGTAAAGGTGCCTGAGGAGCACCGGCTCTCTCTCAAGTGCGTACCACCCTCCTAGCTGCAATAGGGATTCCATGAGTAACAACAGTCCAACCCGGCCTCTAGGACCTCCCCTAGCCTCCCGAATTGATCGAACACTTTGGAACCATTAGGGGAAGCATATCAATATAAGCAAGGTGAACTGCGAGGCACTCGATCAAAGGGGTGTATCTCTACCTTCCCATCCTATCCATGAGCTGCCCCTGTAATAGAGTAGGAAACCATGGTGCGTACCTCCTCACCCCATAACTCTGTCATGGCCTAATAAGGTGTGGCCTCCATATCTCAGTGGTCAATAAAGCCACCGGCGATGCAAAGTGCCTTGAGCATCATCATCCTTGTCCATCTAGCTACCCTGTGCCCCAAGATCTGTTGCTGTATGTGCCTCCCATAAGGGATAATGCGCTCATAGACCCATCTCATAACTAAGGTCGGATGGCTCAATGATTTTCCCTATAATCGAACCACCCTGTATAAGTCATGATAGGTGGTCCCAAGTATATCAGCTCCCCAGGCATAAATCTGACCATGTGCCTCAATCTGTGTGATGATGGGGGCCCAACAGTAGAGAAAAGTATCCCCTCCCTTGTCCCCGATCAATCTCGAAGCAAGGATGCCCATAATGGCCTGACAAATCAGAGGGATGGGCAAGCCAGGAATAGAATGGACCTTCACCCCCTTCTTTGAACTAGTGGAGACAACTGTGTCTCCCATATAGGTGGCCCACTGAGTCACCTAAGCTCTGGATATTGCTGTATCAAATGAAAGTCTCCTCCCAATAATCGGGACTCCCAAAATGTGGTAGACATCCTCTAGGGTGATGGTCCACTCACCCCTAATACCTGGAAATTGGAAGGTGTTCCGATTTACATCCTAATAAGAAAATAAATCACGAGTATGTGACTGGTAGGTGCAATGTAGGGGACCCGTGCGATCCTCAATATACCGCCCTCAGAGAGTATCTGCTCGGCTGAGAGAGTGCATCTAACACTTTGGAAGCCAATCACACTCCTACTCTCGGCTCCATCTAATGTACTCTTCCTTCTTCTACAAAACACCCAAAACATGCAAAAAGAAGCAAGTTAGTGTCAAGATTGCATTGGAAAAATCATTAAAGCAAGTAGGAGCACTAAAAATGCAAAAATAAATTGAAAATAGTGTTGTTTTAACACTCTATAGAGGACCGCCGCCCTGAGTAGGGCAGCGGTTCCATAACCACCACCTTGAAAGGTAGTGGTCTCGTAACCACCGCCCTGCTCAAGGCAGCGGTCCTGTCCCACGACTACAAACGGGTTGCATGCTCTAAAAATGCTCAAAAACACAAAAATTGACCATTTTAGCTAAAACGAAAAGCCTACCCATTAGGCATCCCCCTAAGAGACACATTTAAAACTAACATTTCTAAAAATAACCCCCCCACAACAAATATTTCATCATTTTAACATTTTGGGTGTAAAAATGTTAAATCGAGAAGAACTAACCTGAGATCTCACAAGTCAAGGTTCTACTCGCGAAGGCATGATCACTATCTCGATACGAACGTTTCGACTATACTCTCATCGAAAACCATCACCATGGGTCCCAGAGCTCAAAAACTATCAAATCGACACGCACAAATGAATAGGAAAATAATCCCATTTTATATATATATGGTGTTTTGACTCATTTTGAATGCCCCTTTCGCAGGTTTAGAGCGCCGACGGAGGTAAGTTCTTATCCCCGTGCAAATGGTAAGTCCTCATTTCATACTAATTTAGTATTTATTTTTCAATTTATTTTATCTATCTACACTTGAGTCCTCTTTCCATTTTGCAGGTAGCAGAAATTGGATGGCGACATTTTGACACACGGGCGTGTCAAGTATAATTTCTAGCTTCCCATTTTGGGACTGCCATACTCGAGACCCACCATTTTATGCCTCTTCATGGTTAAAATGCTTCTCTAAGGGGGCAATATGTACATACCCAAAATTGTAGGGTACTGTACCACCGGAATGATGTTACACATGCCCCAATGATGATACAGGTCACCTTGCAAGGTGTTCGGAATCCAAGAAAGCTCACCAAGTGTATGTTAGCATCCCAAGCACCTTGTCTAAGCTTTGTGTACTTCGCTTTATCCTCTGCCTTTCTTTTTCTAGCTTTTTGACCTTCAATGATGAAAGCGCCTGTAGGGATGGCAGTCTTGTAACCACCACCCTGCTCAAGGTGGTGGTCCTTTACACATTCTCCAGCACATTCTTTTGATCACGACTTGCATAATTTTTCAACATCTACCAAATTTTCTCAACCGCCTTAGCTCATATTAATGTTTTATGTTCCATGGAATAGTGTTTCTTCATTGTTTAATGGTAAAAGAGTTCTAATAGGAATCACCTTTGGGTGAATGTGAAATCTATAAATAGCCAACTTGTTTTCAAGCAAATGGGCCCTCAACTTCTCATTTCCATTGTTTAGTCTTTCAATTTCTTTCTTAGAATTCATTTTGTTTTCATGTTTGCATCCATGCTAGTTTTTCCTTTACTGTTAGAAGTCATTCGATCTTCTTGCTTGATCTTGTTCATTCCTGTTCATACAAATTATTTTAGAGCAGAGTAGTGTCATTTGTAGATTGAATCCATTAGAGTTACGAGGTTGTGTTCTTCACAAAAGGTAGATTCTAGAATCTCTCGGTACACTTGTGTTGAGATCCGTAATAAATCCCGCTAGGAATTGCATATGCCAATCTCTGTCACTTGTGTTGTCCCTCTCCTACTCACATTATATTTGGTCTATATCCAAAGCTGTAATTGTTTAAATACCTTCTTTTGTTGATGCTAGCATATACACGCTCTTACGGATTCACATGAACATGAAGGAGCGAGTAGATCATTCCGAGGGGAAAAGTCATACACTACTGGATTCGCCACATTTCTGCAAATTCAAAGTTTTATCTATCAAAGTTCTAGTTAAAACATATCAAATGTAGTGAATTATTTCATTTCGTTAAATTTCACTTTTGATATTGCCAGGGAAGCTATGGGATTGATAGCTTCTCAAAAACTATGATTCATTCCTCACTTATGAGGTAGGATTGAGATTCTTTTAATTAAGTTAATCAGTTATTTAGTTATTTAGGATAAACTCACATTTGCACAGAAAGCAGCTACAGAGCTACCTTGCTTGTTTTAATTTTGTTATTAGATTAGTTGTCATTTTTTGAATATATTAGATTAATTGCTCTTTTAATTCTATTAAAAATTCTATCAAAAATACAAAAATAGAGGAATATATATATATATATATATATATATATATATATATATATATATATATATATATATATATATATATATATATATATATATGTTGTAGATATATCTTGCATAATTAGTTTATTTCGTTTCAGTTAGGTTTATATTGATCTTGTATGACAATCACGGGACCTAGGGAGCCCAAGGAATACATTTTTGAGCCAATCGTGCCTCAACCAAATCTTGTTGTAGCATTAACTGACATAGACCAAAATCTCAGAATTCAGGTCTTCCGAACAACAACAAACCTACAAGAAATCAGCACATAGCTAAGAGTATTAAACATAGAAGACGAAAAAGCACACACATTCTGGTCAAATCAGCCAAATTATAGACTGCCTTGATAGATATCCATATGAATGTAGAAGGACCTAAAAGAGAGCAAACATTCGGTTGTGATCCACTAGTCCCATAACCAGATGCAAGATACCTCCTTGTTGATATAGACACTAGCTTACGTATCCAAGTTGCCAGAACACCTGTTAGGTACTTCGAGAAAATCATGCAACTTCTAGTTCTAAATGTAGAGGCAAAAAGGCATATGATTACTGGATACTCGGAATCAAGGATTGACTCTTCATATGACCATAGGAGGTCCATGCAACCATGAACTTATGGTTATGATCCATAAGTCCCATAACCCAACGGGCCTACAAATCAATCAAGTATTGACACCAACTTGCAAACGTTGGTGTTTAGGTCCTCTCCACTTCCACCAGACATTATCACACAACTATCATTATTAAACATAGCAGTTAATCAAGCTAAAGATTTCTTGACTAGACCAGAGAATCGTCCATAAAGCACCAAAAGATCCACTACACATTTAGCCATTCCATTTTCATGACCTTTTCAAGAGATATATATGAAGCATCCATAGGTCATCTTCCACATATCCCACAACCCATAGATCAGATCATGGCAGAGCTTGATATTGATTGGAGCCTTCGAGCAGCTATCCTCGCCGAACGATCTATCACACCGATTCAGGTTAGGAGGGCCTTCTTTGCCTTAGATTCACAAATCCCATTATTGCATGTTGAAGACATAAGATTACCTAACTAGTTTATCTGCACCCCACGTATATTCCATCCCCACCGGTTGTCTCGACATGACCTCAAGAGGTCGGGTGTGAGGAAGAGTTACTTGTAGATTCCCATGCTTGCTGGTCACTTTTCCATCGTACAGTAGCTTGATCTTGATACTTGATTTTACCCATAGTGAGAAACTTACTTTCACGAAGCTTAAAAGTGTGACAAAGGTGATCAAAGGAAGGAGAAGTTTCAAATATGATACTATCATGTAATGATGGTAAGAGAATCTTAATGAATAGATCTTGTAATTTCGAGTCAGAAAGCACATTAGTGATCCTAGGTTGTTCTTATAACGTAATACATAGTACACTAGGTTCTCATAGATCATTTCTTTACTTGTGCTAGTTGTGCATATGATATATTTGAACTAATGTTGATGGAGAAATGAGCAAGGAAAGCATCAACTAAATGCATGAAAGATGTTACCAAATGAATATGTAGATCATAAAACGAATGCATAACGTAGTCTTAGAGACTCTAAGGAAATATATTTGCTAATAGAGTGTGATCATTCGCATAGTCTAAACATGCCACATGAAATACATGAAGATGCTCTTGAGGATCACCATGACCATTGAAATTTAGGAGCTTAGGAACTACAAAGTTTTGAGGAAGTGCATATGTGGAAATGATAGGTGCAAAAGGAGTATGAAGAAGCAAAGTGGAATCAAGAGATGGAGAGGCATGAGAAGTAGCTTGTTGGAGTTGATGGATTTGAACTTGAAGATCTTGATAAAGAGAATCTAAATCTTGAGTGCCATAAGAGGTAACTTGTCATGTATGTGAAGTGAGAGGTGGAGTGAAATGGTTTTGTACACACCAAATTTGGGTCACACTCCCCTTAGTCCCCTTTAATTAATTAGCATAACGTATTCACCTAACCATTACCCCTTACCCTACATTCATATTAATTTAATTACTTACAATTGAATTAATGTTCATCCTCACATTATTAATTAACTTAATTACTTTAATTAATTTAATTTACACCTCACCTAGACACCTCACCATGGACCTATTCCTAGCCTATTAATTAACGAAGATTGGGTCTCTACTTATCTTAAACAATGGGGACTCTTTCAAACCCTAAAATTAAATTCCTATTCCCTCTCCAACAACACTCCCACTTATCTAAGCATCAACCCTCACTTGAGACCCAGATTAGTAATCAAATCACACTAAACATAGTAAAGATCAAGATATTTTTGGTAACTTTGAATAATTCACCCTAACCGATGCCGGTTTATCCTCGACCAACGTCGGTCACCTAAACCACCATCAGTTTCTTTATATTAAATTTTACAACTCTTTACACGGGTTGTTCATTTAGTTATTGGAGCCTTATTACATTCAAGATCAAATATTCAAATCCCTCCTACATCCAAACGATGAACACACATAACCACAGTGCAAGATAAGCACCCGCTTCTCCTTCCAAAGAATTGGAATACTCACGGGAGCACATAGTTTGTATTTTCATGGCACTAGACTAAAGCACCTCCTCTCTGATCAACCATAAACCATTTCAACTCATAGGATCTGCAAAGTACCAAGTAATTACTATGATTTTAATCATTTTTGCTTATCCCATTGTAGATCCTTTACTTCTTTCAATATTTTATTTCTTATGTTACCCGTACATCACCTTTTTCCCACCAATTCATTATTCAACCACCCCAAGCCTTTTGGCCCTTCTAATCCTCCTTCTTAGCATTCCTAAGTCTTCTTATCCATATTACAACCAAAACCACACTACCCTCACTCTTTTTCAATCACAAAGAGCTTAAAAACTTATTTTTAATAGTTTATTACCTATTGCCTCTACCGACTTCAATTCCATAACTATCGTTGGTTTCATCCCCATACCAAAGATCGGTGACCCAACCGATCTCTTGGTCTCTATGTCATTTTATATTCTCAGACCAGCAAGCTTCCTACTCACCCAAAACCAACCCAGACCTTAACCAATCAGCCCTGACCTTACCAAACCTTTATGAGATCTACCCGACTGAAAAAACCCTGGTTCTCGTTAGATTTAGTGTTATTTTGATATCTAGCATAAAATATAGTGTATTATGTGTATGAGAAACCTAAATCATTACATTGCAATAGGACCTATTTGTTTTCATTTCTTATTCACATTAAATTGTTATTAAATAGTGAATTGATAGCCTCTTGAGGAAACACCACACTTTCTCGGATCTAGCATACACTAGGCAATCCATTGTTATATGTTATTTAATACTCTTTTTTGGTCTTGATTTACATCTACAGTAGTTCTTCACAAAAAATTAGTTCTCTATGATCAACTTAGATAATGTTAACAACGTTTCTACCTTCCACCTTTGCCTCACGGGTATTCCTCTTAACCATTTACCTTCTATATGTTTCATCCTAGAAAGCGTAAAACTTATTAGACAAGATGCATACATTAGAAGCATCATCTCGGCTCACGTAACTCTCTAACATATGATGAGATTTGCAATGAGCCCATTCACCCATCCATTCCAATTCATCCATACCCTACCCATTGGGAAATGCCTAAATTCAACTAATTCAATAGCAAAGAAGACCCACAACAACACTTGCGGTCTTTTAAACATGTGTGTTATCTAATTGCTCATGATGACACTTTGCTCTTATGGACATTCCCAATGTCCTTGATGAGACCAGCTTTAGATTGGTATATTTCTCTACCTAGAACTTCATCTTTTCATTTAATCAGGTAGCTCAGGATTTTCTAGACCACTTTTCTATTAAAATTGTCAAGAATGTCACCATGATTGACTTGTATGCGACATGAAAATATGAAGATGAATATATCACAAATTTTGTTGCTCATTAGCGGAGCCTAATCAACCAACTCACATTCCAACTGCCTCAAACCGAGTTAATAGAGTTGTTCACTAAAGCTTGTGTTAGACACATCTCACCAACTCTCTAAGTTCAAACCTTCTACATGTTTGACGAGGCATTCACCATGGCCTAGAAACTTGAAATCCGTGTCATTGAAGAGAAGAAGATATAATTATGTAACAAGAACGTTGCATTTAAATCAAATGATACCTCTTCTTCTTCCAAACCACAAAATAATTATTCTAAAGCAAAAGGATTTGCCAACGTAGTAGTTTTGAAAGTCGGCCCATCTCATCCATCCAACCAATCAAAACCTTCTTCCAACCTTTCTCATGTTCAGGATTTTTAGTTCAAGTAGGAACAATGAAAATATAATCCCATAAGAGAACCCTACTCTTCAGTTTTAGAAAAACTTCTAAAATCTAGAGAAATCACTCTTCCACCCATCAAACCACATACTAGTTTTGACCCTTCTTGTCCTGTGCCTACATGGTACAAATAAAATGATTACTGCAACTATCATCACATTAGAGGTCATAGCGATGATAATTATATAACTTTAAAAAACATCATCCAAGAAATGTTAGATAATGGAGATATCGTCTTGGATAACCCTAATGCATCGATTAATCAAAACCTTCACATCTTCAAGAAGTTGTTCCCAAATCACACCCCATCATCTAACCAAACTGGAAAAAATTTGACGATGATAGTAATATTTTTAAGTTCATTCTATTTTGACATCATACTAGCTCCTTCTACTCAATTTCCTCCCATTCCATCTATCAAGGAGATTCTTGCACAAGCTCCTTCATCCACGAAGGGACCTATTTCATCTGCTCCTCTACCCATGGAGGATTCCCCCTTATCTTCTCCTCCACCCATAGAGGAGTCCACCATATCTTCTCGATGTAGTTTCCCCACTCACCTCTCAACCTAATGAACAACCCACAATACTTACTCTTCTACCCACGGGAGAGTCATGCTTACCTTCTTCTTCACCAAAAGAAGAACCTACCTCATCCAACCTACCTTCTCCCTACTTACAGGGGGTCCATTAGTAGCTTCCTTCTTATTAGTGACAATTCTTCACTGGCTTTCAAGGATCCTGTTGAAGCGCTCTTGTCTCTTCTACCCACAGATTCTAAATCCAACCATTTCTTTGTCTCACAAACATTATTTACAAGGATTACTATCAAATCAACATCATTCCCCTATATCAATGTCATTTTCATGTTTGGCCGACCGCTTAGATTATGTTGACAATTCCATGCTTTGGGGATGCCCTTCGATCGCCTATCTCAACTCAAATGCGGATGTCCACCGACACTTCCATGATCTATCCAAAGGTGTTTCAGACAACCAAACCCACCATGCCCATGCCTGCTGCTGCAGCTACCCCTTCTTTATCACCTTCACCCACAACTAAACCTTTACCATCAAATGAACTTTTCCTATGCCTAAAACCTTACTCCGTACTTATATCTTCCTTCATGTCCAGACCCATTAGCACATTAGGATTCATGTTGACATCAAGTGTAACATTTAAATTTTAAGACTTTAGAAACAACGGAAAAAAATTTACATAATGTTCTCTATTCTAAATTACATAATTTAGAACACACATTCCAAGTCAAACTATCTCATAACAGAATACCATATATAGTTATAATTCTCATAACACAATACCATATGCAGTTGTAATGACTCAGTGAAACACCGATCTCTCATTTCATGACTTGGTATTAAACCAATCTCTAATATTACTAAGTAATGTGTATACAACGTATACTTGGTTCCTTAATCTTTTGAGGGTACCCAAGTGTTATGCTTAAGAGGCCTATCTGAATATCTATTACCTATATTCATTTGAAATCTTGTTTCTTAAACTAGGTGACATAGGACAACGCAACCAGCAGTTTGCGATATTTTGGCCAAATATTTTAAACATGTTTATCATGTTTACATTCCTATACTGAATACTTGTCAAACAGAATAATTCCTTCACCACACTTGTTATGTTATCTAGAGTGGTCTTCACTAACTTCTGTCAGTCCCACTTGATTCAAATTTTAACCCTAGACAAGGTTAGCAACATGCCCTAGTGTGGAGGACTACTCACAATGGTGACTAAGGGTACATAGACATACTCAATCGACTTACGTCGATTGGGTGTGTCTAGTTATCCTAAGTCAACATGAGTTGACCCGACACTAGATCATGTCCTTATCTCGCATAGGGTAAATCGTGATCCATTCATGCACTTATGTTAGTCAAGTTGAACAAACTATGTGGGGTGTTGAGACATGTCAACTACATCATAGTATCCTCATAATGACTCCTTTCATTATGAAGGTACTATGCTGTAGTTGGTGTGTGTCAACATCCAACTAAGTTTCCTCATCTTGACGAACATACCTTAGATTGAAAGTTTAATTTCTCATTAATCACTTCATTACAAATTAATTACAGCTACGCCATATTGATTCAACTAGGTCCTTTAACCTATAAGGTTACAAGATGAAACTACGTTTGATGTAGAGATATGCAGATTAAATTTGCTTCCTAACCCATTTAATTACATGTTTATGTTTATTATACAACAAACAACTTGAATCATGTTTTTACATAATAGATCTTGCATTTATGAAAGTGTTAATTAATTTCTTACTTATTTTAGCCCTAACTTAAATAAGTTCTATGTAACCCTTTTATTTTAGACTTTATGGAAATAAAGTATAATTTTCTTTTATTTCCCTTCCTAGAATTCCTAATTTTGATTAAGGAAGTCTGCTTAAGGAAGAACACTTTCAATTATTTACTTACAATATAATTATGATACTTTTAACAATATCTTAAGTTATGTCTATGATTCATTTTATGGAAAGTATCTTTCTCCCTATATTATGGGATAATGTCCATTTATAAACAAATTGCACATTATTAATTATTATCAAGGTTTAATACACATACATCCATATAATTCAAATACAGTCATTTTTGTAATGGTGAGTATACGTATAAGAATGTCAACTTTATAAGTTACATCTCTACTTGAGAAAATAATACAACTAACAACTTAGATTCCTACCCCAACCATTCCATATTATTTAAGTATATTAATTTCCCTCCTTCATTAGGATAATACATATCAATTCATCCCAATTCATGTCAAGAAAGTATTACAAATAATTATTATTTAGAAATCATCACATATTTTATTCATCAAGGAG
Organism: Taxus wallichiana var. yunnanensis; assembly: GCA_018340775.1. Taxonomy (NCBI): domain Eukaryota; kingdom Viridiplantae; phylum Streptophyta; class Pinopsida; order Cupressales; family Taxaceae; genus Taxus; species Taxus wallichiana. The sequence goes on from CM031239.1 coordinate 842,522,855, forward strand.
TGATACATTTATTGAATCCAAAAGTGTTTCAGAGATTACAAAGTATTAATACATCAATACAAAACTAAATCTTATTACAACTTTCTTTTCCATCAAGTACATCTAAAGTAATGAAGCCACATATCATCAATCAAGTATGCAATTTCTTTAGTAAAACATATGTAACTTCTTATATGTCTTTCTCCTTTCATCTTTTACGAAATCCATCTGCAAAATTGTTAGCACGGGTCAGTTCATTGAACTGAGCATGATAAGCACTATATCATTAAAATTATGTTCTTTTAACTAATTGTTTCATAAAAATAACTTTTTTGTTTATGAAACAGTTCAAAAAACACAACCAAAACTAACAAAAACCTTAACCAAAAAGAATACAATCTAAGAAGAAGAGAAAGATATGTTTTAAAGTTTCTAATCAAGTAAGGATTAGTTAATCATCCTATCAACCCTATCTTTTCATCAATAGACTCTTTTCAACATGCTAGAAATAAAACAACTAGTGTTAAAGAAAGGGAAATTCATGTTTCCTCCTAACTTTACCTTATCATTCAATTTCCAGATTAAGGTGCCTCATTTACCAGCTCTATCTTTTGAGAAGTAATTCTAGATATACAAATCTACCTTTTAGAATTTGTATACAGTTTTACCATTTCAAGTAAACACCCAATCGATACATGAAGAAATAACAGCTAGTCACAAAATTATATTTCCATCTAAATCACAACTGAAGTAGGCTCAACAAGATTCTAAGTTAGATTGATTAAAGTTTCATTTCAGTGTTCCAAATAAGGAATACATAATCAATTAAATCAACAAGCTAACTCATGGAAGAAATACTCTAAAAGACCTGAGTGGGTTCATTTCCAGTCCAACTCAAGGATCAGTCATAATTTACACCTTGCAGTCCTAATAACTTGCACACTTAAAGAATTCCTAAATCCAAAAAGAACAAGGTGCCAATCAGAGTCACTCAAGTTTCTACCAACCACTAACAAGTCCAAAAAGGGAAGAATGACAAAAATTTCATAACCAAACTAAAACAATCTCATTCCTTATCCTATGCTAGAGTTCACTCTCAAGATTGCTTACAAGGATAACGTGTGATTACATTCTAGAATGAAGAAAGAGACTTCAACTCGTATCCTCAAGAGATTCTTTAACAATACTAGTCTAATGATAACAAAGTATCCTATGAATTCTAGCCATTATATCAGTTACGAAGAAGGAAATAGTTAAACATTGAACAGATTCATTTTCCCAACCCCATGTTGGAACAACTCAAGAAGAGAAAACGGTAAATTGACAAACCTTCCTTTAAACAAAAACAAAGGAGAAATAAGGAAAATAAGGAGGGAGCCTCAAACTTTTCTTCATTCACAATGGTTCAGTCATCCTATGCCAACGTGGTCAAATCAAAAGGAACAGACCACTTCAGGAGAAGATCAAGGCCAAAACTCAATGTTTAGAAAGATCAACGAGCTCATCTTTGAAATACCATGAAATCAAGTTTGGTTAATCACCATGATCCAAGAAAAGAATGGTAAACCAAAACATACTATGAGTAAAATAGTCTGCCCTTCCTCTACAAAATTAAGAACCCCATTCACTTATTCAACCAAATAATACAGATTTGTTTCCATAACATGGAATCTTAGTGAAAGGAATGGTAAGAGAGTACACACAAATCTAGTTCAAGTTTGACCTTCAAAGAACTAAAAATTTCAAACCAGAAAGAGAGAAAGAACAATCAAACCACTTCCTTTCACAAAATTTTGACAACAGACAACGATTTAGGGAGAACTTCCCAAAATCCAAAAAGATCTGAAACCAAGCTCAAAAAGGGCCAAAATGGTTTCCAGATTTAAATACGAAGTGGGTAATTCCTCAATTAACCTACCATTTTAAAGCAAGTCAAAATAGACTAGAAATTCCCACTTGTCATTACCCAACAACCAGACCCATTCAAAAACATGTTATACTTTCAAATGATGGTGTATTGTCTACATAAGGAGTCCTTCAAGGTTTCATTTATCGACATTAGAAAGAAGACATGCAACTCATAACATAAGTTTTTCCTTAAAAATGAAAAAAATGATGGTCTTCAAAGTCTACAACAGAAGTATTCAAATGCAAAAACTAGAACAACAAGGTCCCAAACAATAATTTTGATATCAACAAGTTTCATATATCTAAATATTTCCTCAGTGATAATGAGGTAAAGCTGTTCAAGAAAGAATCTTCAGATTCTACAAAACCCAAACACATACAATGCAATAATACCCAGTAGTCAAAAGATTTCTTGATTGATAAAAACTATTTTTGAGCCACTTCTCTAATGACTTGAGCAAAAGCAAAAATTACCCAGAAGTATGAAATGATACACCCATATTTCACTTCCAACTAATAAACCAAAATCGATAAAGCATCCAAGAAAACAAATCAAACACCATTGAAGCCCAGAATATGCAATCACATAGTAACAAGAATATTTCTTAAAGAGCAAAGTTGTTTTTATGAACATTTAAGTAAAATCATAAAACTTAATGGATAGGGCCTATCATGCCTGATAGAGCTCTGGTCTTCTCTTTTTTATAGAAAATCTCCAATCGAGCTTCAATTCTTTCCCTCAAAATGCCAACAACTCTTAAAACCTTCTTCTTCTCTTTCTTATAGTTTTCACAGTGCTAACTTCTTCATTCAAATGCCATGCAAGGCAAGGGTATTCATGCAAGAATTCAAACTGAAGCACAAAAACCACATGCAGAGCTCAAGCTTGAAAGACCAAATGACCAAAACAAAACCAAAACCCCTCTTTCTTCTTCCTAGGTAGTTTTCACCATTTTCAAAATATTAAATGCAAAATAGGACTATCAGTCCTTCCACTTCTCCGCCACCACCACCTCTATGTTTGGAAATGGCTAAGTTCAAATTTGCATGCAACTAAAACTTGGTGGAGATTCCAACTCATTCCCCCAACTTTCCTCATGCCTTCGCCAAATTTGGCAATTCAAAAGAGATAAGACCATATTAATTTCCTCATAAATTTCTAGGATTTGATGCCACCAACCTCCCCTCTCTATGTCATCCCATAGGCCCCTTTTAGGTTAGCCAAACATTAGGTTAGGTTCAACATTATTTTAGGAACTAACATAGGTCCTTAGGTCTAAGTCTTTAGTCTTAGGTCCCTTTTTAACATCCCATACTAACAAAAGAACTTAGTAACTTAGGTTAGGTTACACTTTTAGGATAAAGTTCCTAATTTAAGGAACATAGTTTAATTAGGTTCCATGTTCATAGTAAAAATTGCATCTCACTTTAACCAAAAAGAAGAACCATATTAATACCTGAATTCAAATACGAAGCAGAGAGCCTTGGAGATCATATCATTCATGACCAAAAGGTAAATAAATTAGAAGCATACCTTGGATCAATGAAATTGATCCAAGGTAATGTTGTTCTGCATCCCAATGAATTTTTAAAACTGAAACTCAATTTCTCATTCCCAAGTAGTGAATTATTTTGCATAAAAAGAGAAGAATTGCTTCATTTTGTATCCAAAGCATAAACATGGTAGAATTTTACCTATTTCAACAGATAACATATAGCCTACTGTAAACATGATTCCATAGATCATAAGAGTACACCGTCTTAAGACAAGAATCACATGTCAACGTTTGCACCTTCCAAATAGAATTCATCATAGATATCAGCCATGTTAGAGGTGTTACATCAAGTCTACTCCATCCTCCTATCAAACTGGATTTAGCCACATCCTCACAAGCCATCACAAAGACTATTCCCCCACCTAAGAGGAAGACCCAACCTCTTAGGCCACATACACTGTCTTCACCCATTATCCTTATGTCACCTTCACCACTTCCATCTATCATAGGTCCCCACCTATCAACCTTGGTCAAGTAGCCTCCTACCCAAGGTAAACCAAAAACACAACAGCCCACCTCCTCGTCACGATCCTCTGTTACACCCAAATTACCTACACATCTTATGCCTTTGCCATCACCTACATCATTTCTACCTCATATACCTACACCACTTCTTGTATCCTCATCATTACCCATGCCATTCCCTTCTCCTCAACCAGTCCCTTCCACATTGCCTCTTACCACAGCCTTCACCACACCTCCATTATCACCTTGGCTAACTCATCCCCTTCCACCATCTACCTTCCCTTCTACATCACACACTCCTTCTTCACCTTTACCCAAAAATGTGCAACCAAATCCCAAAACCCCACTACCGTCTAAAGGTGTAGTTAAACCTATATCACCTTCAAAAACTAGTTCACCTATTATACCTTTACCCAAAAAGGTACAACCCAAACCTAAAAGCTGTACTATCTACCAAATAATTAGTAAAACTTACTCAACCTCTAATTCCACCTCCAGTAACACCTCTCCCACCAAATTCACCCACACTTCCATCCAAACCCACACTTACTTCACATTGTGATCCATTGGTAGGGTCATACGTAAAAATCTTAGCTAATCTTTTGGAAACCTCCATCATCACATTGCCACCTCTTACACCTTACGACCCACTCAAACCTAAACCATAAGGATTTGATGATACAAAAATTTGCACTTATCATCGTGTGTTAAGGCATGATGTGGAAAATTATAAGGCTCTTAAGACTATTCTTCTCTAACTATGTCCTCTCGAAGAAAACTTTGACGATGATGATCTTTTAGACGTGGACCATATCCACCTACACCTATCACCACACTGACCTCATCCCTTACTTATTCAGCAACACTCATCTCCACCTCCAAAACCCTTTTATCCTCCTCCAACATTTGAGATCAATATGGTCTACATCAAAGATGTATCCAAACCTCCACCAAAATGCCAATGCGCCACATTACTTTCACAAAACCATTATATTCCCTCACAATATTTTTCTCATTCTTTATTTACACCTTTCATGACTCACTTCTCCTTCACCACAAATAAATGTGGTTCAAGGTGTTACTCGAGCGAAGGAAAAAGGAAAGGAGAAAACAACTAGCTCATCTGCTACTCCTTTACCCAACATTCCATCTGCACCTACACCCAAAATCACCATCCATGGACCCACATACCCTTTTCTCTCTAACACGGTTGCCCATTATACAATGCTTAAACAATTACATTATTATCCTCTCAAAATTTCTTTTTATGACCTCATCCTAACCTCTAAATCTCATCATTAGGCCCTCATTAAGGTCCTACAATCTATTGAGGTTCTACCTAATGACCCTACGCCTATTACATTTATTATCAGTCCTCACCACATTGCCTCTCTCACCACTTCACCCCCTTCCTCTCCTCTTTCTACAACTCATCAAGTAGCTTGTTGGGCCCCTAAAATATTGACTAAGTATAAAAATACACATGGGCACACAATAAGAAAGTTTGTAAGGTAGGGCTCTATGAGGGTTTTAGAAGGACCATGTTATGTGCCAACAGAACAAGGTTTTAGGACTTAGCCATATTCAACGTATCGGGAAGGACATGATAAAATCATAACCCACCTACACATGATGAATGGATAAGGTGCCATCCTAGTGACAGGTTGGCCTAGGAAGGAATATGCCCTATGTTGAAAGCTTCAAGAAGACCATCATGGCAAGTAGTGGAGAGCTCAATGCCTGGAGGAGCATACTCCCATGGAGGACCACATCTGGACACTTGGTGATATATCTGAAGCCTTAGAAAGGTGGTTTGGCAGTTCAAAGGGCCTATTAATATAAGTGCCCACAGAGGAATAAAGGGAGAAATCAATAGAGAGCGAGAGCTCTCGCAGAAATGCCACGAGGAGTTATATTGGTTTGGATAGATAAAATATAGGAGAAGGATGCATCAAGGGGCTTGGGATTGTAAATTTTCTTTTTGAGCGCTAAGGAATGTAGATCTAGTTATCATGTATGACTTCGCTTTTCCATATTGTAATGTTCTGTAATGAATCTAATGGATGTAATGAGGTTACCAACTTATTTGAATATGATCATTAATGATTATGGTACATCCTCATATCTTCATAGTTCTATTTCATGGATATTTATGAAATGAGTATGAATCCTTATGCATTTTTCTTTCTATTTGATTTCAGTCCTATTTTTTAAAGTATCTTTCTGTTTGGAATGATTGCATTGGTCTAGAAGCCGTTTTGAGCTCTATGATGGTTACATGTCTTGTTTCCACTCACTCTTTTTAAATTCCTATCATATATGATGTTTCCCACTAAACTCACATAAAGGAGAGACTCGGTGCCGTGCGTGCCTCGGGTGAGCACCTAGCACCCACTGGGTGATAGGCGATGCACATGGGGTTCCCTTATTCTTGGGTGGGTGTAAAAATGAATACATCTTGGTTCTATTGTTGGGACCCTCTTTTCGAGTTGTAGTGGGAAATAGCATACATCATGATCGGTGCAATAAGTGATGATAGAGCATTTAACCTTGGAAAGGGTTGACTCATGGTTTAAGAGCATAGAGGATGAATTTGCTTAGAGATTTAGCACTAGACCTGAGTTTGATGCACGTAGATGGGTAGAAGACAACCTCTACCATTATTTGTATGAAACTTTTACATTTACTTCCTAGTAGAGCCATATGAATGGCTCTCGGCATATGCATCTAGATCAAGCTAGTATTATAGATCACATGCATGGACCCAAGAAGAGTGCCGGAGGATATAAGATGTAGATATGACGTGGACTTGTGATGTGGATCATTGGTGGAAAGGAGGCCGACTAGCTACACCGAAATATGCTATTTCCACATATTTTTGTCTAAACATTGTTGAGTTTGAGTTTTCGTGGGAGCCAGGAGGATCATTTCTACGTGTTATCTTGCTAGAAATGAGGATCTTGTTTATTACCTTGAGTTTAGAGGCATTTCGATGGTGGCTAAACCATTCTTAACACTAAGCGAGGAAGCTAGGGTGGAGGATGATGACAGATATCATGACTGAGAAAGAAAGGGAGGAGAGACGGCTTAAGTATAGTGAATCATGTGAAAAGGAGATTTTTAGACAATGCGAGGTTGCAAGTGTGATGGATATATGGAGGCAAATGTTGTGGGAAGGATTTGAGGTTCACGCAGAGGATGTGGAACCTGAGCAATCTGTGTTACCCCATCTTGGCAAGAACATAAGAGAGACCCCTTCATCTTCTGATGAGAGTTTGTCATGTGGAGAGAGAAGAGTCGTTAGCGTGTATCTGAACCCACCTAGTGACCAAACCCTGGTGCTTGGTTTTTTAGATCAAGGGAAGAATATTGTTAACCCAACTAGTATCAATGGAAGTGACTGATCGTACCAGGAGATATAATTTCTCATTTGGGACTTCTATGGTTGCACATACCATTCCAGTGTTTGGAGGAATTTTCAAGCGAGTGTGGATACACAAGCTTTTGGTCTCACATATGGGAGCTATGTGGGGTACACTATTGGTAGTGGGACATTATCACAGACCATTGGCACGTAGTTCAATGGAACTTTAGGGACCCTAGGCATGACCACTTCAGGCCCATTCGGGTCGTAGAAGGATCCGGAGGTGGAACCAATGGGACTGGGGGAACAAGACTTGGTGGATCTGGTGGATCGGTGGGTCGGGAGGCAGAGGACCCTGGTGGATCTAGTGGATCCGATGGTGGGGGAAACATCAAGGGAAACCAAGGCTCTAGATTGGGAGCACAAGGAATCTAACCACCCCCTCCCCCAAGTGTTTTTTGAGATTTCTTTTTACTTATGAGACTACAAGTGTATTGAAGATCTTTGTGAGCATTTTCACAAGTGTGAGTTGATATGGCACACAAAGGGGATCACAACCCTGGAATGAAAGGCTAGTTAGTTTACAACAATGTTGTAAGGCACGCGTATAGTAGGTACATTAAGTATGACCCACATCAGATGGTGGTTAATTACACTACATTAAAAATTCCTTCCTAGCAGAATTCCACATCCCTAAGTTTGAATAGAAAAGCATCAACGCCTTAAGGAGATTTAGCAAGGAATGGCGAGAGAGTGTGCAGGAGTATGAAGTACAGGTTAAGACTCACCTCTCAAATTTATCCTATGACATTCACCCCTCATAGCATGCTCAATGGTTTGTTGGAGGGTTGATAACACCATTTAGAACGGCATTATCCCATAATACTTCCACTGGCCCGCATAAGGCATTAGAAGTTGCCTGCATCTTTGAAGTTGTTGGGAGCATTGACACTGGTGTAAGTCAGTTTCTAGAAGCTCAAATCACTACTATGGCTAATCAGTTGGAAAATTTATATGCAAACTCAGCTCATGAGACTCGTAGTGGAATGTGGTGTACAAATTGTGAAGTAGAGGGGCATGTCAAGCATAGTTGTCCTCGAAAGATAGTACGTGTCATAGTAATAGACTGTGAAATTTTTCATGGGGACCATGATGCGAGTAGATGTCCCTTTCTACCTTACGTAATTCGGAAGAATGTATCTTGCTACTATAAGATCTTCACCTCTACGATCCATGATACCAAGGATTTTCAGCTTATCGATCATATCCATGAGGCCATTAACCATGGTGTGCGTCAGACCATCATTTCCAATAGTTCTAAGGGTGATGATTTCCGTTATGAGGAGAACACATGTGGAGGTGTGCATGAAAGGGGATTCCGTGGTCATGGTAACTATGGAGGAAGAAGTGAGTTCCCATGTGGAACTGTTTTAATTGTGGATCTACAGACCACTACAAGCATGAGTGCCCAAACTTATTGCAGTTCTCATGGTGTGGGAAGAAGCACAAGTATGAGGAGTGCCTTGAGTTGTTTGAGCACATGATTCAGCAACACCAGAAAGAAAAGGGTGTTGTAATGGTAAGCATTAAGAATGTTGGCCCACAATGGATGCCACGGGTGACACGTGATGTAGGATTGGAACTGTTATGGTAAAAACAAGAGTAGAGGTCGTGCACGGAAAGGAAATGCCAAGGTAGAAGAACCTGGTTTCAAGGGAAGAATTGGTACATGGGAAGTACCTAGACCCTATGCATCGAAGGATGTATATCAAGAAACCATGGATAGCATTTAGAGTTTATAAGGATAAACCCGGTGTCTAAAGGATCGAGTCAGGAGGGAGGAGAACATAATGAAGGTTGAGGCACTAAAGGATGACCTAGATGAGGTCAAGGAAATATGTAAACTTCTAAGGCAAGAGAATATTATTCCCTTGCTAGGAGCATTGTTGAGAGAGAAGGTACCACACACAGGAGAAGAGTGCGAGAGGAAGGTATTGCATGCAAACCTTCCTCCTCACAGCCTTGACTATGATAAAGAGATCACGTTAAATGCAATCATGGATGGATGGCTCCTTAGTAATATCCTCATTGACATAGGTGCAGAGGTCAATGTTCTCACATTGGATGCATGGCATCAAATGGGAAGACCTACATTACAGCCATCTTTGAATGTGTTGTATATGGAAAACAAAACGAAGGCAATGTCCATCGGTGTCTTAAAGGATGCAGCTATCACCATTCAAGGGACTAATTTTATTGGGGACTTTGAAGTCTTGGTACTCACCAAGGTAGACAATTTCCCAGCATTACTTGGGTGCTCATGGTGCTATAAGAACAATGTGGATCTTGGTTCAACAAGGGATGCATAAGCTTTGAAAATGAGGAGGAACGGGTCATCATACCCCTAGCTGATGAAAAATCAACACCCTATACTAAACCTTTAGGAAAAAGGTCCTGGATAGAATATATATGTTCTCAATCGGGGATCCAGAGGTAATCCATCCCATGAGAAGGAGTTCTCTAGTTTTAGGATGCCCGGTCCTAAGTGACACCACTCATATAGCATGCAACAATTGGGTGTATGGGACCTATGAGTTAATCGGATGACATTTGAGAGGATCGGTGACAAAGGTGATAAAGGTGCGTACAATCCAAAGTGCCTAGGAGGAAAGAAGCTACCTAAGTATTCAGGAGGAGCCTTCCCTGAGATCTTTTTGTAGGAGATGGAAGCTCAGTGGAAGAAGGAGAATGAACGAAGAGGGATGTTAAGTTATGTCCTACTCAAACATTATTGTCATTGGTGGGCGACACATCGGGATAACCTCTTGGAATGGTGTGAGGTGATAATTTCCTTCTCCATAAGGTTTTACAGGAGCAACACACCCACGGCTATAAAAGACTACCATGGTAAAGAGATCGCTTCCTTCCATATCCAAGCATGTGAGATAGCCTAGATGGGAAGCACAGAAGCATTGTCACCTTCATTATGGGTTCACAAGTTATATTCTACCCTATAAGGTTGTGTGTGTGCATGGTACATTCATGTTGAGACACGTCATTAGACAGGGAATTGGCAAGATTTAGCGGTTGATCTCATTCAAACATTCAAATATCAGTACAAAACCCTTGGTGGATAAGGTGTTCTAGATTATCAAGTTCCTTACCATTGGGTATAGTTCCATGGCGCAAGAGATAGGCTCACTGGACTTGCTTAGATGAACTTGGCTTGGATGTGCACTTTGAGGAAGAAGAAACAAAAGAGATACGCTTTGAGCATGTGTGTATAGAGAAAGAAAAAGGAAATATGGTTTATATAATTGATGGGGAAGATGCGAAAACTTAGACATCAACCATTGGTAGGGATGCACGAGGTGTTAGATAGTTCTGATGAATGGGAACATGCCTATCATGAACCTTTAAAGACAAAGAAGGTTAACATTGGCTCAAGAGTAGAACCCAAGGAGGCAATCATTGGAGACTATTGGTCGGAGAAAGAAGTCTCTAAGATCATTGATCTTTTATGAGAGTTTGAGGATTTATTCCGTGCGGGTATCATGAACTAAAAGGTGTTCACCATTCCTTGGGGGAAATGAGAATTAAGTTAAAGGAGGGTGCATGCCTAGTCTAGAAGAGACCATACCGAATGAATCCTAACATGTGCGTGAAGGTCAAGGAAGAAATAGACAAGATGATAGCGTCGGGCATCATTGAAGTTGTTGAAGAGTCAGAGTGGATAAGTCCAATGGTAATTAGCATCAAGAAGGATAGAAGGATAAGGATCTATGTTGATTACATGGACCTAAATGTAGTGTGTATCATTGATCCTTTCCCAACCCCATTTACTGAAGAAATTTTAGAGGGAGTGGCAGGACATGAGGTCTACTCTTTCACAGATGGATTCTCGAGCTATCACCAGTGAGGATCGCGAAGGAGGACCAGAGGAAGATGAATTTTACCACTGAGTGGGGAATTTTTTCCTATACATTCATGCCTTTTAGATTAAAGAATGCACCTATTGTGTTCTCACACATTGTGGTACAAGCTTTCCAGGACTTCATCCATAAATTTCTTCAAGTCTACCTAAATGATTGGACAGTATATGGGCTAGTGAAGGACCATTGAGCCAACTTAAGGTTAATGTTTGAAAGGTGTCGGTAGTTGAGGATATCCCTTAATATTAATAAATCTATCTTTTCTACCTCATTTGGAACATTATTGGGACACATCATATGTAAGTAAGGCCTACTCGTAGATCTGCAAAATTTGTAGTAATTATGGGATTAAAGGAGCCTACTAGCCAAAGCGTAGTGCATGAATTTCTTGGGCATACAAGGTACTACAAGAATTTCATCAAGGGATATGCCAAGATTGCCACACCTTTAGAAGAGTTTCTTAAGCATAAAAGTGCCTTTCATTGGGGAGAGGTGCAGCAGAAGGCATTTGACACTTTAAAGGATAGGCTTGTCACTATGCCCATACTACTGATTCCCCTCTTGGGATAAGCCCTTCCATGTTCATGTTGATGCCTCAGGGACCACCATTAGAGTAGTACTTGCATAGCTTGGTGAAGGGATTATTGATCATCCTTTGTGCTTTGCAAGTAGGAAGTTAACACCAACGGAGCATAATTATACTACAACTGAGCGCGAGGCATTGTCAATGATCTACGCACTTCACAAGTTTAGACAATATTTGCTAGCAACTCCATTTATATTTTACATTGACCATATGGCATTGAAATATTTGGTGAACAAGCCTGTTGTACAAGGGCGCATATATCAGTGGGTACTATTGTTCCAAGAATATGAGTTCACACTAGTTGTCAAAATAGGAAAAAGTAATTCTAGACCTAATCATTTGTCTAGAATTGATTCAGGGGAGGACATGTAAAGCATTGAGGATACCATGTCAAATGCACAACTATTTAGGTTGCAGCATGCACCCTCAGACTTAGAAGATATTGTAGTATTTCTCAAGATAGGTGTAGCACCGGAAGGGATGAAGGCATTGGATAAAAAGTGGTTAGCTATACGCTCCGTGCCCTACATGTTGATTAGTGGGGATTTATACAAACTAGGACGTGATGATATTTTACGTTGGTGTGTGCTAGAACATGAGCACCTAGCCATAATAGAAGAAGTGCATGGAGGTAGTGCAGGTGGACACTATGCAGGTGATGCCACTACATGCAAGATATTAATGGTCGATTATGGTGGGAGACCCTATATCAAGACTACAAGGAATATTACAAGGCGTGTGACCATTTTCAGTGCATTGGCAAACTAGGGTGAAGAGATGAAATGCCTTTGCACCCTATTCCTAGTGCTGAGCCATTCAAAAAGTGGGCTATAGACTTCGTAGGCCCTATTGCACCAATCATGCATAGGACTAGATCATGGTATATAATCACTTACACAAATTACTTGACAAGGTGGGAAGAAGTAGCACCTACTAAGGATTGTACAATAATTCTTGTGTAGCAAGGCTCCTATGGTAGAACATTACTACAAGGTATGGATGCCCTTTGAGGTACAAAGTTTTGAATGAGACAAGTAATGATTCTATTAGTAGATTTCATGGTGGCTCATCACAAGACTACACCTTACCATCCACAAGAAAATGGAACCATGGAGGTGTTTAACAAAATACTTAGTCACATATTGACTAAGATCTATGATGTTGGTAGACAGGATTTGGATGACAAAGTATCTACCATTCTTTGGGAATATAGGAAAACCTACAAGAGGTTGAATAAGGCCAGACCATTCCAATTGGTGTTTGGCATAGAGGTTGTCCTACCACTTGAATTCATGTTGCCCTCTCTGTGTATAGCACATGCAGTATGATTAGATTATGAACAAGCGTTGGAAGAAAGAATTAACAAGTTAATGTAATTAGACGAAAGATGATCACTAGCCGGTGGAGCAGTGACAACTTCAAAACCAAAACAAAAGGCATGGCATGATCATCACATTAAGAACAAGAAGTTTGAGGTTGGGCGAGATGGTCTTACTATATGATTCAAAGCTTCATGTACCATCCGGGAAGTTAAAATTCCATTGCTTGGGGCCCTACATCATCTTGTACATCCTTTATTCGAGTGTGTACCGATTCAAGCACCTTTGGATGGGACAATATTGTCAAGACACTTCAATGGAAGTAGGCTGAAGCCCAACTATAAATAAGCCTTCTTGGTGTTTGTAATAAAGCAGTATTGCCAATTAGTTTAGGATTTCCCTTAATGCATTTTCTTTTCTTTTGTTTCCCTTTATCGCTTTTTTTTTTTTGTGTTGCACCTTGGGTGCCAGTAACCTCATTACTTTTTCAAAGGTTGTGAATGCGTAGAGGACCATGCATCATTTTAGTGTGGGGTAGAATAATGTAGAGGAAAGTGCAAAGTGTGAAGAACTAGGAAGGATTGCATTGAAAATCCCGGTTGGATGGCCCTAGGAAAGGAAGGGCATGGAAGGAAAGGTGAAGAAGGATGGTTGGTGTCAGGGTAAGGCTACATTGTGGATCCACGTACAAGAGAGGAAGAAGTGAAAAAGAAAACATGAGGTAGGCAAGAGTAAAAATCATGACATTACCTTTGGCGGTAATGCGCATGTAAGATTCTCTGTCAAGATGGATTGGTTTGCATACTAGAAGGTTGGGGGATTGTCCATGCAAGGATTGGGCATGTGAGTTAAAGTGCTAAAGTCAAGTTTTGTTGAAAAAGCTGCATTAAGTGTTGAAGTATGGTGGTAGGTAAGGTAGCATTTAATGATAAAAGTAGGAAAAACTATAAATAGAAGGTTGGACACTTCATTATTTACATTGTGAATATGAAGGAAGAGATTTTGTGAACTAGGGTTTCTAGAGTTGATCCATGTGAAGAAAAATTGGAGAAATTTAACCGTGAGCGACTAGTTTGGATACAGTAAACCGGAGGATGGAATTAGTTCATGGGTGTAGAGAGAGTTGTGGAGAAGCACCGTCTTGTGAAGGGGATATTCCGGCAAGGGTTTGACAGAGATAGGGCACGTGTTAAAAGATAGTTTCTTCACAAGTTTGAGTTATAAGCTTGGAAAGGGTAGAGAAGCAAAGCAAGTGAAGTAGAAGTGCAAAGATAACCTAAATAATGACACCCAAGAAACCAGCAGTAACACCTTAAAAGGGCAAAGGCAAGGGAAAGGGTAAATAATAAGAAACCACTGCAAGTACTAATGAAGAATGGTATGTAGAAATGCAAGTACCCAGATGGGGTTTTGCTTGGAAAGGAGTGGGAGTCCCATTTAAGAAACATGACAGTAAGCAATTATAACCATCGCATAAACACAATTGAAAAGGAAATGGCACTAGAGTTAGTGCACCCAACAAACAAGAGGACACCAGAAGGGTTACCCATTTATAGCGACAAAGTAAAAGTGAAGTTGGAGAAGGTGGGATTATTGCAACTCTATGAGTTGCCCTACTTTGGGAAGCTGAGCGCCTCTATCAGTGGCTGATGTCACGTGTACATGAAGATCACTTTCACTTCACGGGCGCAAGATGCACATAACCCCTCAGCTGATTTCAAAATTCATAGGTCTCATTTGTGAAGGAGAAATTATAGAGGATGACCTATGGGACAAGGAATCCATTAAAGAAAAATCTGTGCTTTGCATATGCATACAAGAAGGGGTCAAGGTACTTTGATATTATGGATATCCAAGACCAGTGATGAGAATGGTCACGCACTTGGTAACCAAACTTAATTACCAAGAGAGGTGGATGCAAGTGAACAAATCATGGCTCAATGTTTTCAAAAGGATATCAGAGTGTACCATCTACAACTTGTTTGTGTACATCGGGGAAAATCATTAGTAGCGTTTAGGAGTGTGACAAGATACTTTTCGGCAATGTTCTCTTACTTATTGTATTTTTAGAGATCAGAATGCCAGATGGGGTAGATAAGTTCATTTGGGAGTACCCAAAGGAAGACCCAAAGAGATTCAAAAAATACACTTGCAATAGCATGACGACTGTTCACAAGGTGCGTCTTAAGAAATGGTATACATTCTTGAGGAATGCATTCGGGGCATAATGGAGGATCCCAAAGCAATTGCCAAAGCTCACAGAGGGAGAAGTTGAATTCACAATATACCAACATACGCATTCGCAAATTTAAGTTAGTGGATGAAAGCATAAGCCCATAGTGTAAACTTCCATTTTCCTTCACCACTCAGTACTTCCAGGTAGGGGTAAACAAATTCAAGGAGTCAAGAAGCTGAATTTTGACCTTAGAAGTATGGATCGAGACCACATGGAGATGCGCAGGATGTTGGTCTACCCCAACAAGCGTGCATACATGGAAAATTATGTATTGCATGAAGTTAAGATGATGAAACCCCTAACTCTACCTATTGCAGGGAGGTCCACGTGTGTGTATACCTTCACATAAGGCCCATGTTTGAGAAGGGAACTTATCTTGAGAATTAGATAGCTATACCTAAAGACCTAACAGGTAGAAAGAAGACCACACCCAAGAAAAAGTACGAGAAGAGATAAAGAAAAAGGCACCAAGTGTCCAAGATACTCAAATGGTGGGTGCCCAGGAACAAGTACTTACATGCACAGGAAGAGATCCCCGAGTCGGAGAGGAGGTGCCAGAGCAAGGAAATCTTATCACAGAGGAGGAAGAAGAGAAATTAGAATCTCCTATACTTGAATCCCTAGTTAGGAAGAAAAAGAGGATGATGGAGGAAGTGACTCGAGAAACAAATAACTTGGAGAAATACATGGGTGAGAGGGATGATGATGAAGAAGATGAACTTGAAGGAGACCAAGAACCACTTGTTTTCGGTTTGCACGATTTGGAAGAAGAAGATGAAGAGGATAAGAACGACTATAAATTTTTGCGAAGGAAGGACAACCAAGAGGAGGAGGGTGCCCAAGACATGGGAGGAGAGGTTTAGGTTAGCGCGAAGGGTTTAGAGGACTCCAAACCTCACACAGGAGTAGATAAACAAGGCAAGCTAGAAAGAGAAGCAATGAAAATCATTGAAGCCTTGATAGAACAAGAGTTGGAGCACAACACTGAAATAGTGATGAATGAAGATAAGGAAGGAAGCATAGGAAAAGACCACGGCAGCACGGAGGCCCCAGTCTAATAGTAACTATTCCTAAGGGCACACGCATAGGTGGAAAGTGCATGGAGATGAAAATGTCGATAATGAGCTACATTGATGATCCAAGCAAGGTGTTGCACAAATGCTTCCAAAGCACGATCTCCTAATAGAACAACTCTTGGAAATGAATTTGTTTGATGAAGAGGGTGCATACCCTTAGACAAGAAAAATTCTTTCATGGTAAATTAAGTCCCACATCGAAAAGCAGGAGTTTGAGATAAGCCAAGGGGAACTAATGAAGTTGCCTGAGTCAAAAGGAGATAACCCCTTGGTGAGCACTCAATAACTTTTGGATGAACAAGTCTGCAATGCATTGAATAAGGTCTTAGTTGAACTAGAAGCTAGGTTATTTGGAAGGAATGATAGGGTAAAATTTCTAGAGGCGAGCTAGAAAAGAGGGAAGAAGAGCTAGAAGAGAGGACCAAGAACTTGAAGCAGGAGGAACTAATTAGCACGCAGCTAAAGCGTGAACTAAGGGAAGAAAAGGCAAGGGTGCGTGAGGTATATAAGAAGGTAGAATCCATCACAAATGCCATTATTTTGAAGCATCTAGACCTAGCACCACCCACGCAAAAGTATGGATCTTCCCTTGAGTGCCTTGAAGACTTAACATGCATCCTCACCATGGAAAGGAAACCTTTGGCCTTAGAATCCATGGAAGAAGTAGTAGTGTGCCTGGAGAAGGAGGACAAATTAAAGGTTATAGAAATCATTTCCGAGTATAGTAAGGTGCTTGCTGATGTAAAAATTTCTACCCATACTTGTTGATTCCACGCACGATAATTGCGTAGATAGAGATAAAGTGGCGAGTATTCTGGTCACCACTCACGAGGTAGAGCTCAAGGAATTCCAAGAGAAGAACAAAGGAAACAGAGCAGAGCGGGAGAGGATCCTAGCTGAGGTCAAGAAGAATTTAGAAGCTATTGAAACCTTACGAGGTTCAATTAAAAGCCCCGGTGAAGGAGTTATACCCACATATTACAAGAAGGATGGATGTGCTTGAGGACGTGGGCAAGGAATTGGAAGGAATGGTTGAAACATTGAACACTTGAGGAAATGGACTGGGTTTTGAGGAGGTAAGTGCCTAGTCGGTGACCTCTGCTAGAGAGCACAAAATGAAGTCAATTCCTAGAATAAGTTAGAGGCCGACTTGTGGAAATATTTTCCTATCTTGTTGCAATAATGACAACACTTCCCCATTCTTTCATTTTTCCCAATTCTTCATTCCCTTATTCTTTTTCCAAGATGTTAAGTCTATTGTAATTCTTTCTTTGAAAAAGTGTTTCGAGAGGCGAGAGAACAGGTAAAGTATGGGGTGATGTTGGGCCCCTAAAATATTGACTAAGTACACAAGGTGCATGGGCATGCAAGGCCTAAGTTGAAGGGTGGGAGTAAGAAGAAAGCACACAAGGAAGGGTTCTAGGAGGGTCTTAGAAGGACCATGTTAAGTGTTGGTAATACAAGGTCTCAGGACTTAGCCATATCTAGTGTATCGGGCAAGACACGAGAAAAGTGTAACCCACTGTGCATGATGAATGGATAAGGTGTCGGCACGGGTGACGAGGTTGGCCTAGGAAGGAATATGCCTTGCGTTGGAAGCTTCTAGAAGACCATCATGGAAAGGAGTGGAGAGCTCAGGCCTAGAGGAGCATGCTCCCATGGAGGACCACATCTGGACACTTGGCGATGGATCTAAAGCCTTAGAAAGGTGGTTTGGCAGTTCAAGGGCCTATAAATACAAGCGCCCATAGAGGAATAAAGGGAGAGATCAATAGAGAGTGGAGCTCTACAGAAATGCCACCGTGAGGAGTTGTATTGGGTTAGGTAGATAAAATATAGGAGAAGGATGCATCAAGGGGCTTGGGATTGTAAATTTTCTTTTTGAGAGCTAAGGAATGTAGATCTAGTTATGATGTATGACTTCGGTTTGCCATACTGTGATGTTCTGTAATGAATCTAATGGATGTAATGAGGTTACCAACTTATTTGAATATGATCATTAATGATTCTGGTCCATCCTCATATCTTCATAGTTCTATTTCATGTATGTTTATGAAATGAGTATGAATCCTTATGCATTTTCCTTTTTGTTTGATTTCAGTCCTATTCTGTTAAAGTATCTTTCTGGTTGGAATGACTGCATTGGTCTAGAAGCTGTTTTGAGCTCTATGATGATTACATGTCTCTTTTCCACTCACTCTCTTTAAATTCCTATCATAGATGATGTTTCCCACTAAACTCACATAAAGGAGAGACTCGGCAGCCTGCATGTGTCTCGGGTGAGCGCTCAGCGCCCTCTTTGGGTGATAGTCCGATGCGCATGGGATTCCTTTGTTCTTTGGTGGGTGTAAAAATGACTACATAGGCACTCTTAGTTTATCTAATGATGAGATTGTACCTCTCTAATCAGATGATCCTAATCCCACCCTATTTATTTCTATCTACATTGATAATATATGTGTTTGATGCATTATGATTGATGGAGGTGCTAGTATCAACATCATTTCCTCCCATGCGTACAACCAAATGTGCATCCCTGCCAATTGCATGCATAATAACCTAGTTATGTTGCATTCATTTAATGATTTCATGACTTCCACCCTCGGCACAATCATTCTCCACATTCTCCTGGGCCCCATGCCACTCCCAAATTATTTTGTCTTAGAGGGGGAATTCTAGTATAACCTGCTACTTGGCCGACCATGGATTCAAGTCATGTGTTTTATTCCTTCAACCTTACACCATTTTTTAAAATTTGAACATGAAGGGTAGAACTATACCATTACATCCAACCCTTCACCATTCAATACCTATAATATGTTCTATCAACCCAATGATGTCCTTATACTAATTAAGGCATCTACCACCACTACCACTTCTTCTTCAGTCATTACATCATCCACCACTTCTATCGTTATATCTTCCACAACTAATTCCTATTTTCCCTTTGGTATCGTAGCTTCTACTGACTGACCCATCAGCCAACCCATCTACTTCTCAAACATCTAATGCTTCTTCTTCCCCATCTATCTAGTGATTCATCCATTCCCTGCTACCCACATACCAACTATTGATCCCTTAGAAGGTATTTTTCAACACCTCACTCTGGGGGAGTACCACCTTTATAACATTAACACATTCCTTACTCCTCAAGAGTATGGTAACCTTCACCAACATCCCCGATATGATCACCACGTAGGAAAAAATTTCCCCTACAATCCTCCCCACCTTCACACCAACTTAATGTATGGGGGACTTGATGCTTCTACCTACTCACTCGAGCCACCTTCCCAAAATCGACCATTTTCATCTGACCTTCAATCTCTCACCAACTGTCACTTCGCCCACACCTTCCTCCATCGTTGTGCTTGGAAGGGATTTGGCTTTGGTTTCTATGAACAAGGTCACCATAATGTCATTCCTTGGACCATTTGTAAGCATAAAGACTACAGTAGTATTTGATTTGTCAAGCCACCTTCCAAGAAGGCCCGATTTAAACTCATTAAACACGATAAACATTCCACACCCCATTCACCTACCTCACCAACTTCACCTAAAGAGTTTATGGATCCAAAATCAATTCCTTCTAACTTTTTTTTTTGTGAACACCATTTCCTGGGACCTCTAACTTATCAAAGTGCAATGGTGAGGCTCCCTCTTCTCTTCCCTTCTTGTATCCTAATATGATCGATGACAATACGCCTTCTATTAATGTTGTTCAATGTTAGGATGATGAGTGTATTCTCACCTACCTTTGTGTAAAATATTCTTATATTCATCGGTCATTACCTTCTAAAAATCAAACAATGTTGAATGAATTGGCCATCAAAATCAACATTCACACTCAGGATGAACCGTAAATTCTAAAAATAGGCCAATCTTTAGATGTTGTTGAATAAGAAGCTTTCACTTCTTTCCTCTAGGATCATAGCAATGCTTTTTCTTGGTCCTATGCTGATATTGACCCAAAAATTATGGTCCATAATATCATAACCATTCCTGATGCCAAACCCGTGAAACAAAAGCTACAAAAATGCATCCTCACATTTCCCTTCTTGTCAAATAAGAACTCCAACACCTCCTTTCTGTTTCCTTCATTCTACCCATTGATTATCCCCAATGGATCTCTAACATTGTTCTTGTCACAAAAGTGACAGGGGGCTCCATATTTGCATAAATTTTTGTGACCTTAACTTGGCTTGCCCCAAAGACGACTTTCCTCTACCTAGTATTGACCAACTAGTTGATCTCACCGTCGGCCATGAGATGTTATCACTCATGGATGGTTTCTCAGGTTATAACCAAATATTACTCACCCCGGAAGATCAACACAAAACCACCTTCATCACTCCTTGGGGACCTTCTGCTATCATGTCATGCCCTTAAGCCTTAAAAACACTACTGCTACATATCAACGGGTTATGACTTATATCTTTCACGACATCATACATAGCATATTGGAAGATTATGTTGACAATATTCTTTCCAAATCAAAACATCAGGCTGAACACCTTGTAGTCCTTAAGGTTGTCTTTAATCATCTCATCAAATACTGCATTCACCTTTAACCTAAGAAGTGTGTCTTTGCTGTTCTCTCCAGTAAGATCCTTGGTTTTATCATTTCTTTGTGTGGCATTGAAGTTGATCCTACTAAAATAAAGGCCATTCTCAAGATGCCTCCACTTAATAACCTTCGTCAACTTCATAGTTTGTAAGGCAAGTTGTAATCTATTCATCAATTTATTTCTCATCTTTCTAACTACTACCATCCATTTCATCATCTTCTCAAAAAGGATGTCTCCTTCAAATGGGATGATTAATGCCACAAATCCTTCGACACCTTAAAACAATACCTCCTCCAACCACCTATGCTCATTCCACCTAAGGATGACCAACCATTTTACCTTTACATTTCTACCACTGATCATTCCCTGGGTGTCATGCTCACTCATTGTGATGAGCAACATAGGGAGCAAGCAGGTTTATTATATAAGTCATACACTTTTAGACTATGAGTAGATATACTCACGTTGAAAAAAATTTCCTATCCTTAGTCTTTTTCACCACTAAACTTCGCCATTACCTACTCAACCACAAAACCTTCGTTGTCACCAATACTTACCCCTTACATTATATGTACGCTAAGCCTTACCAACATCAACGTGTTGCACGTTGGCTCATGCTTCTTACAGACCTAGATCTCGAATTCATCCATCAAAATTCTATCAAAGGAAAAACCATTGTTGACCAACTCGCAGATGCACCTCTCTCCGGAAATCAATCTTCTAACTTTGACTTCCCTGATGAATCCATTGCTACCCTCTCCCTGGATGATACCGTTTACCATATGACCTTATTTTTCGATGGTTCCAAATTTCAGCATGGGGCTGGTGCAAGAGTTATCATCATTCCTCTTGATGGTGAGCATATGCCATTATCTTTCAAACTATATTTTTATTGTACTAAAAATATCGCCGAATATGAAGCACTCGTGTTAGGTCTTCAAACCACCATAGCCTTAGATGTTAAATCAATTAATATCTTTGACAACTCTCAACTGGTTGTGAACCAAGTTAATGGTATATACCAGTGTTGTAACGAGATACTTTAAAAGTATAAGCATCATGTTGACATGATTTTGACTACCTTTGACCATTATAAACTTCAAACCCTCCCGTGTTGCACTAATAAATTTGTGAACACCATGGTCTATCTCACTTCTCAAATACCATCTTCACCCTCCGAATCAAAAATATTCATCATAGTATAAATGTTGCAACCACCTTCTTATCCATTCCGAGATTTTAACTTTGTAGGAAATATTGAAACTAACTCAAGTGACCTTTGGTATAAGTAGTTTCTTTGACTACCTTTCCCTTTCAATTCTACCTCCAGATCTTACTCGTAATGGACAACGAGCCTTCCTCAAAAGTATCTCTCACTATGTCATCATGGGTGGTATTCTCTATAAACATGGCTTTGACGGTATCCTCTTATGATGCCTTACAAGTTTTGAAATCCCATACACCATCAACGAAGTTCACGATGGGATTTATGAAGGTCATTTCAGTGGCTTCATTGTCACGAACCCATCCTTCACCTCATCTATTCGCCAACCTTAAATCGAGACTATTGTGACTATATCAAATGTTATGTAACATCCTCATTTTTATATATTAGAACAAGTAAAAAAATTTTGATAAATGCTTCTGGTTCTAAATACATAATTTAGATCTCACCAATCAAAACAACCATTTTTATAATGAGATAACCATATCACTGTAATGACTCGGAGTACCTCCAATCTATTCATTCCATGACTCGGTAATCTACCGATCTATTCATGTGTATTAAGAGTTGGCGTTTTCACTTTAACACAATACTCTTGCAGTTCTCTTCCCTAATTTGGGATTCGAATGCTCTGTTTAAGGAACCTATCTCGAATAATTGTTACCATTATTCATTGGCATCTCATCCCTTAGACTAGGTGACTTAGGAAAACGCAATCAGCAGACTTGCGATACTTTGGCCAAAGATTTGAAACATATCGCTTATGTCTCGTATTCCTTAACGGCATACTCGTCCAACGGAATACGTCCTTCACCCCATTCCTATGTTATATAGAATGTCTTATACCGACTGTCGAGTCCCTCCTATCCCAAGTTATTCACTCGGAAACGGATTAGTAAGGTGATAACGTTATATGGATGCCCACGAGGACTAGGGATACGATGACATACTAGGTCAACCCTAGTTAAACCAGGTGTCAAGATACCCCGAGTCTCCTAGGCAGCCTTATAACGTGACCACATTCCTAATCGGTCCCAGAGTAACTTGTTCAAGTTTAAGGTGTAAATCTTAATGATCAATGCAAAGGGTGTCATCATAAGTCACCTACATTGTTGTATCTTCGAGAAGATCCTAATCTTCTCAAAGGTACAACCCTACAGTTGACTTGTGCCGTCAACCTTTAAATCCACCTCGAAAAGATCTACTTATTAAAAAGTGTTACATACATTGAGTTAAATTATACCATAAGACGCTCCCTTTAAGGGTAGTCTTTCCCAATCCCTGGGTTCCTCACCTTAGAATGACCTTTCTTAATAAAACCCAATACACAAGAGAAGTTATTAAGACTAGAGGTCCCATCAAGGAGTTCATAGAATATACATAATTCTAAATCAACGAAATTGGAGAATTACTCCCATCCTTCACATGAGATTGCTAACCAAACCCTTTTTAGGTTTATATCAGTTCTCATAACTGAATTTATATCTTACTTATTAGTATCAAGATATAATGATTAAGAATCCAATTAAACATTGTCCTGGCTTAATCAAGACTAGGAATTAATAATTTAATTCAGCTTGTTTAGCGTCCTGCTTAGGTTTATTTTTACCCTAGCTTCCAGAAAGACAGTGATCTAAATTTCAATTTAGCTTTAGATAGAACATACTAGAACTGCTAAACAATCATAAGTATTCAGTCACATATTCTTGCAAGCTTACATTGATAATCACAAAAGTCTCCAAATTATACAATAATAACAAGCTCTCAAGATCATTTGAACCGAAGAAGGTCAAACTATCAAGATAAGAATACAAACACATAAGTAACAAATATCTCTCTTTATTCCCTTCAGGCTAATCAAATACATTTTATGCTTTTAGCATACTTGATACAATTATTTCAACAGAAAAAGAACATCTTTCCTCATATAGTACATTTAGAGAATCAAGTTGTAATTCATTATAAAAACCAAATTAAACTCGAACATCCTATCAGATCTGCGTGCTTTTACCACTTACGGAAACCATCTGCAAAAATTGTCAACATGGGTCAGTTCGATGAACTAAGCATGATAAGCACTAACTCTTAAAACAATTGCAATCCACCAACTGTTTTCATTAAACACCCTGTTTAAATGAAATCACTTCACCAAACAAGTAAACATATTTCAAACTATGCTCTTGAAATACAACAAACTATACACGCGTAACTCACATTATAGTCACTAAATAGTCCTAGATACCTTTCAAATATTTCATCAAAACGTTAGTGACCAAGAAGACAAATGCATCTAAACAAATATCCATCGAATCCCAAGGACAGCAACATCGATTTAACTAATATATTCAACATATAAATGAATATCATAACCTTTCATGATTCCATCAAAGCATGTTAGAACAATTCCAAAAGTTAGATAAAAATTACATCAACATATACTTTACAACAAAAGAGAAATAAAATGAATCATACATATTTCCCTCAGAACAAGCTCATGACTGTACCGTCTCTCCAAGAGCAAAGCATTCACCTTAAACACATGAGAATAAATCGGGACGAGGCCACCGGAAGCATCACGGTTTGGTTAATATTTAAATTAAACAATATCCCGTAGCTTACTAGCTTAGCACACAGACTCTCGCGCCAAGGCAAGTGATGAGTATTCTATCCTAAATAGACTCCACATAACCTTCCATATTATTATAGGAACGAGAAAATAGCTAGCACAATTGCTTGTCAAGGCACAATCTGTTAACTCTTTATCTCACCAAGCACAAGACAAGAAAACCTCAACAACAAAGATGTAATCACGCACAAACATGACAACAATCCCTCTCTCGCAACATACGGCTCATTCTAATCCCTACTAACACCTGTAAGGCTTTAGATCCAAGGTCGAAATCAAAAGAACTTTCTTTTATCGCAATCAACAAGAAACTCATTATCATTAAAGCAAATGATGTTTCCCTATGACTATGTAGAGATATTCATACGAAATCCACGCAACATGCACAAACCTCATTTAATCGGAATTATTCAGAAAGGAAACATAACATACCGTATTCACATCTCGAACTCATTCGAGGTTGAAAAGTATGGTATTCACGACCCACTTCTACAGAGGCCAAGATACATGATATCTATATATAAATTAAGGAACCCAACAGAGCAAAAATAATAAGTGTTCATAATCAAGCTTATAGAAGCGTAAACACACGGTTACCTATCAAGGATTTCAACCGAATCCAAACAACAAAGATACGATAAAGATTCTACGTAAACCGATGTACAAGCTAAATATAAGTTAAGGATTCCAACCTTGCCAACAATGGTAAATATTCACAATCAGGCTTATACAGAAGCAAAATACTAGTTTCATAACAAGGAATCCAACTGAGCCTCTACAACAATATTCGCTCAAGCTTACACAGATAGGAAACATAAAAAGTACACCAACTGAGTCTGTACCAAAGTTTCATTGCTAAACAAAGGTATTCATTACAAGATAACAGAAGTCGTAATACCAGTTACCCCTCCAGGACTCCGACAGAATCAAACTACCAGTATTCACATACATGGCTTCTACAGTAGTCCTTAATATACGTACCATTCCATGGACTCCACAGAGTCATTTTGTATATAAATAAATATATTGCAAACTATCAATGGGTTGAATCCCATAATCGCAACACAAGGGGGGAAAACAACTTCTACAAGGTCGCATTGAAATACTGTAAACACAGCAAGTTATCCACTCACAAATAACTTTAAGTATCATAGCGAAACCCAACAAGATTCAGTAACCACCACCTCTAATAACCATGACAGAACTTACAAAGAAGTCGAATTATACTGAACATTCAAACAAAAATCCAACAGTATCCTTTCCGACAAGTATCAACAACAAGTATCAACTGTAGCCTAAACCCAACAAGGAAACAATTCATGGGCTCTCAAAGAGCAGGTTTAGTATACCTTCTTGCATGCATTTCACAAACTTTATCCGGAATGCAAAACACAACGAGATAGTGCAACAGTTCGAAACACAATACACACCCATCAAGGGTTAAATTGAAAAATCGAACCAGCAAGAAGATACAGTAATAAAATCACACAAAGCTACCATAAAAACCATCTCGAACCCAAAAATCATCTCGAACAAAGTTGTTCTAATGAAATCATTTGAAAGAGAGCAATATTTTTAAAGGTTAGGGCCTAACATGCCTGGTTATTTGCTTAAAAATCTGAAGAAGACCATTGAAAGAGCTCGAGCCTTCTCCTCTTTTTCCAAGTTAGATTCACCAACAAAAATTTGTTATTTCCATGACTTATAAATTTTCCTTACTAGAGAAAAGAGTGAGTTACACTCATATTTTCCATGCAACTCCAAGAAGACTGGTGCGAAGAACCAGTGATCAGACAGAGGGAAAACTGGAGCGCATGAAAAACCAAACAAACTACTAGTTTTCCATTTTGCATGCCTTCCCGTGAAACCCGAGCTCGAAGACCGAGCTCATTAATTGCATTTACTCCAAATTTCCCACTCAATCTCCATTGCCACCGACCGCCATAGTTGGCGATGGACAAATGAAATTCAAAGACCATATCTAACTTTGGCGACCTCTGCCACGTTGGCTCTTGCTAGCCATTTAAACTTCTACCAAATTACTTGTCCTCCATGCTTATCCCTCCATTTAATGCCATAGAAACTGCCGCCCATGGCTCGCACCCTTCCATAGGTCCCCTTTCTTCCTTGTTCATTAGTTAGGTTAGTAACATAGGTTAGGATTTAAGATGCTACTTAGTCTAACCTCCATAAAGACAAAGTTACTAACTTAGAACATTTAGATTATAGCTTAGGCCTAGGTTAGATTAACACTAATCTAACCCATAGATCATAGTTTAGTTTTAGGTTACTAACCTTAATAAATCCAGTTTAGGTCTAACATTTCAAATGCTCAGAAAAAGAACCTACAACATACATTCACGAACAGGATTCACTCCTGCACTGCCAATAGGCTAGTGAATTAAATGTATCTGAATTATTACCTGGTCCACGATCAAGACCTTCCTGATATTACGATATCGGGAACCAATTCATTTAACACGATCAGCCTGAGTTAGACTCCGAAGCTTTATTCAACGCATTCGAGACCTCGCAACCTCGCGAAAGGTCTATAATTTTAGTTCATCCCGAATAAACTTAAAGCATTACTTGTATCAATGCCACCGATCTAAGGTTGGGTCTTATAGATGGATAACTCCATAATTCATTCCGAGATCGATTAAAATCAGGTGTAAAATGAAAGAATTAAAAGAGTCTAATTATATTCGACTACCAAAGATCTACAATTCCAAAGAAGATACAGTCCATATCAAGCATGACTTCTCAATTAAAGGAACACATCCTTTTTACAAAAGAAATCACATATCAACACTTGTATGCTCGGGAGGAAGTAACAACAGTTCAGTGGTGTTACATGTTATGTGAATTGTCAACAACATGCTAATCTTCATCACACCCCTAGTCATTCCTTATAGGTCACATGAGACCTTTGGCCTTTCTCTCAATGGGGTTTGGATCTTGTCAGAGAGATTAACCCTCATTCTTCCCAACATTATCAATGGATTATTACCGCTATCAAATATTACACTAAATGGGTGGAATCTATACCTCTCATTTCTACAAAAGCTGATAAAATTTGTGAATTCATCAACCATCACATCATTTGTCACTTTGGTGTTCCTCACCGCCTCATCACTGATAATGAAAACAATTCAAAAAAAAACCCTATGGAAACTTTGTGACGCCTTTGGCATTCAACTTAGTTTTTCTTCACCTTATTATCCTCAAACAAATGGCCAAGTTGAATCAACTAACAAAACCCTAAACAAAATTATTATGAAAGTGGTTGATGATATTGGTAAGGATTGGCACATGCACATTCCTTTCGCCTTATGGGCTTATCACACTAGTATTCACACCTCAACTATTGCCACACCTTTCTCTTTGGTCTACAATACAGAGGTTGTCTTGCCTCTTGAAGTCCAAATTCCATCTCTTCGTATCTCACTCAATGATGATGGTTTTTCCAAGACCATTTGACACAACTTGAGTTATTAGATGAACATCATCTAAATGCTCTTGATCACCTTCAAATCTACCAAAAATGTATCAAACGTGCCTACGATAAACATGTCCAAGAACGAACCTTCAAGGTTGGTGACCTCATCCTAAAGGAAAATCAACATGTAACAAAAGTGGAGAAAAGTAAACGGGGCAAGTTTTCTCCTAATTGGCTTGGACCCTACATTGTCACTCATACTTATGGATCGAGTGCTTATCGTTTATCCTCTCTTGATGGTAAACCTGAACTTGAGCCCCTCAATGCCTTGCATATTTGACCATTCTACTGTTGAATCAAGTACTATATCACCTTTTTTATTACACACTCATCCCTTGAGTACCCATTCCTTTCATCTACCTCTTTTAAGAACCAATGACTAAACAAGAGTCTTGTGATTATCCATCACCTTTTGGCCTTATCTTTAATAGGAATATCACATCTCTACTCCTTACATGATTCACATGGATAATTTTTGTTCTTTTAAGAATGGAATCCCATGGTCATTCATCACTTAAACCCTCTCTTTCATAGTTAACCTTTACGTGTTATGGGTTTTCCTTAATAAAAGAAGCCTATACTCCTTTATAGTCTTGTCCATGACCTAAAAGTCCAAAAAGTTTAAAAGTAATATATGGGATTTTTAAATTCATTTCCTTTAGTCAAACTTCTGAAAAATAGATGACTCCCTCGAAAAGGACATCTATCTTTCTATCTTGTTGATATAAATTGGTTGTTCCTCGAAGGACAACTATAAAAATCTAGCCATATTATACATAGTCTATCCAAAAATAAGACTATTTCTAAAAATAAAAATAAAATATTCAAGCTTCACAAAGACCTCAAGGGGTCATTCTATTCATCCCACATAGAATTCCCACATTGATCAATCTATCAAACAAAAGAAAAAGAAAATACAAAAATCAAGAGAAGTACAACTTTTTCACATGGACTTGCCTATTTCGGTTTTGGGTATCTTGTAGAAACAGCATGTTGTCTCACAACAAGGTTACACTAAATAGTCCATTTTACCTCATATTCCTTTCTTTCTTATCTTCTACCTACTCAAGGGATGTGCCACAAATGTGACATTTCATGATCATGTAACTTCCTTCACCCTTAGAATAGTTAATCATGTATTGCCTTTAGGGGTTTAAGTTCATCAACCCATCCTCGTATGCTCGTTATGGTCCTTGCCACTTCTGAAGCATTCCACCTCTTTTACCGTTCGTCTCTTTTCTTACTTATTAATTTTTCTACGCAGGAATAGACCTTCGACACCTACATTTTGTGATTTCTTCTCCTTCAACCATTCCTATTCAACTAAACTCAACCATGCTTAAAACCTACCAACCCATTCATCATCCCCATCATATTCTTCCCTAGATTATGGGAGAACTACATCAGCCTAAGGCCCCTTTTCATCGGGGCTATGTAGGAAGAACTCCTAAAGCATGGGGCCTTTGGAGGATAGCTCGACCAATTTTACCCCTAACCAATTTTCCCCCTTTACATTCACATTCAAACCCAATTAGTTTCCATTTATACAATAACTTGGAAATTAATATATCACAAAAACATACATTGTTTCATCATACCTACCCTTTTATAACCTCAACCCTATCACACCTACATTATTTAACATTTCCATGATATCAATTACTTGGAAATTTAAACATAACCTACATCCAACACATTATTCCATTAAAATCAGTAACTTGGAAATTTTTTTTTACTGAAATCATACCTATACCTAACTCGATCATGTATATACCTCACTCAACCATGCCTGCAACTAACTCCATCATGCCTATACCTAACTCAACCATACATACATCTAACTCAACCATGCCTACATGATCTAGACTCAACCATGCCTGACTCACCTAGTTTCCATAATAATGAAAAACAATGGAAATGAAAACCAATACATCATCAGTCCAATAATCATCATCAACTATATAAAAGGGAATGTTTGTGTATCGATACATATGTACACAAGGATACACAAAAGGAGCTTATTTAATATCATTCACATTTTATTCTGATCCATAATGGCTTCTTCACATCTTTCTCCCCTGAACCTTTTCGTTGCAAACCCTATAATTGGTGATGCAGCGGTTTCAGAGTGCGGTGGCAAGGGTGGATCTCCTTCTACTTCCATTATGGGCGGCAATGGATCTGGTGTGGTCGGCATCGTTGCTAGTGGTAGCCCTTCCCCTTTGCCTCCTCTTTAACCAAGAATCTTCCATGATGGTGGTATGGTCATTCCTACGGGGAAACAGACATATGCTTCTACTTTTGCTTTGATCTCTAGGCCCTTTTCTACTGCTAAAACTACTCCCACGGTCTCCCTTGGGGATTCAGTGCTAGAAGCTGAGGAATTTTTTTCCTCCAATGGTCTAATCTATCATTTTAATGGTCTCTAGCCTGGTCTTCCACTCCTTCATTCTTGGATCACATCGAACTGGTGCCCCCTCATTTCTGGTAGGATTGATATTTACCCTTGTGCAAGGGGTTTTTTATTGTGGCCTTTAGCTCTAACGATGCTAGAGATGTAGTTATTTCTAAGCTCTGGGAACTGCAGAATCATCATTTGCTGATGAAACCCTGGTTCCCAACGTTTAATCCACTTTCAGCCTCTTTCAATGTTAAGCCAGTCTAGATCCATTTGCCCCATCTACCTTTGTAGTTTTGGGGAAATGACAGTTTAGTTGCTATTGGTGATGCTTTGGGTACTTTTTTATCCATTGATTCCAATACGGATACCTTCTCTCATACCACCTACGTGAGGATTTTGGTGGATCTGGATACTTTGGTTGATCTTCTGGCTTCTATTGATCTCAAAGTGTGAGATAGGGTTTGGTCTCAACCACTCAATTATGAAGGACTGCCCTTTAGATGCAGAAAATGTTTTAACATTGGGCACCTAGCTGTTGCTTGTCACATGGTCAAGTAGAAATCTAAAATCGATAAGGTCTCTTGGTGGAAGGATGCCCACCAAAATATTTTAGTTGTTGAGGAGGAAACTATGTCTGCTGCTGATACACAAGTCAGTGAAGACAGGGTTTCTAGTCCAACCCCATCGGTTGATCCTTCAGTTGTTGGAGTTTTTAAGATGGATCATGAGCTGACATTGATTCCAGCTGCAGTTACGGAATGTGCTAAAACTAGTTTCACTACTGAAAAATCCATTGACGGTGTCTTGGATTCCTCAATTTTTCGACTTCCAACTCCCTCAGATGAAAACACATATCCTAATAGGAGTGAAGAATGGACAGTCGTTAAATGTAAAAAGAATACCTTTTCTATGCATCTAAGATCCCATGTTAGGGACTCTTCTAGATAATCTGGTTGTAGTTTGTGCTTTGGGGGCTTATGCTTGTTGTGTTCTGCTCGTGGGCTTCTTCTTTTCTCCTTCTTTCCCCCTTTGTTGTTGGGGTTTTCCTCTCTGTTATGCTTAAATGTTTTATTCAGCCTTGAGGGCCTGTTGTACCAGGATGTGGGTCCTACCAAAACCCTCAAATTTTACCATTTTCCAAAAAGCATATGCACACAAGGATAAATCATCAAATTGTCTCAAAACTCTCATATACAATCTCGCAATCTTGGCACACAAAAAGTATATATATCAAAATCACAATGCAATCTCATAAATATCTCATCCCCATCTGAGGCCCTCCTCTCCACTCTCACCTATCTCCTCCTCTCACCCTTTCAACCACCACCGCCAAAGCATTTCTTCACCCTCTACTAGTCCCTGTCCACCCACCATCTCCTCCTCCTTGCACTCGTTGGGCCTAATCATGAGATCCAAGTAACCTCACACGACGACCACTCTGTCTCTAAAGCCGATGACCCCTATGCTACCTAAGTTGTGAGTCCTAGATTTGGTCCTCTCACCGGCAGCATATTGGGCTATGTGCTCGCAGTGTATGATGAAACATCAATACCTATTATGGTTAGATGATCCTGGTAATAATGAGCCTCATTCAAGGAATCCATGAACCTAACCATAAATACATTCTGGGGTGTTGTTATCAACCTAGCTGTAATTTGTGAACTCTACCCCACTAATAGAGGCTCTTGTCCTCTTGCACTGTACTATGGGACCCTATCCCAGTGCCTATGTTGGTACTTGTGCATCTACCTGGGCCTGTAGGGCCAAAACCTTTGCACGATCGGTTGCCATCTCGACCCTATAAACCAATGACATGTGTCTGTAACATTGTTACCTATGCACCATCCCCTATGGGTTCTATGTAGGAGCCTATGCCTAGGATGTTGCTAGTTGACCCTGTAACATTGTCACTTATCCTGTTATGGTGGCTACATGTGCCTCGCAATGTTGTCAACTACACCCCTAAAGAAATAAACCTACCTCGTAATGTATCTCTCTTAACTATAACTATAGCCAAGTCTGGCTGACCTAGCTGGGGTGGTAATGTCTGTAGCTGGGCTACCCACCATTTTTTGTACCCATCTGTTATACCAATGTCATTTATCCTCATGTCTACCGCTTGTTCCTCCTACCCTACAAGATCTCGGTTGGATGTGGCAGAGATTGTGGTCGCTCAACATCATCTCTTCTTGATCGAGGCAATGGTAGAGGCACATCTTGTTGTAGTCTAAACTAGCATCAAACTCTATCCACCATAATCATCTTATGCTCACTAGCATGCCTTCCCTATATCCATATGATCAAATGTATGCCCTAACTCATGTACCATTCCTCTGCAAGCAGGAAAACCAACATAGCATTGTCATACTATATCCATCGCATACAGACTCTCCAACTATCATTTATAGTAATTCATGTCATTTTGTGCCTCCACTCATGGATTTCCACCTACTGTCACCCATCTCCTGTAGCCTACTCTCATCCCACCCTGATACCACTCTACTATCGACAGTCCCTGTGGGTGCACAATCACTATGTGCTCATATGCCCACAGTAGGAATGTACAACAAATTTCATATCATCACATCCTCTAATAAGCCCACAGCTCCCTATATAGCTACACTAGATATGCAAGTGCCCATGCAAAACAAACTCACTCCTTAACCATATCCTACAAAACCCCATCAGTGCTTGGGAAAATTGACCACCCCTCTAAGTCAGCAAGTGTGTAGCACCCAATGGCCTCCATCAACAAAGATTACTACAAATGAATCTCATGCGGATGCGCAACATACATAGCTCCATACACAAGGTTGGCACTATGCTCAGTCAAGTCACCTACTACCTCCCCAAACACTACAACCATCGAATCAATTTTCGTAGCTAACGCAACTGATCGATATATAGGCTCTCCCACAATTGGTAGCTACATACTTACGTATACATCCTCTAGCATGATAGTCATCTCACCGGTGGGTAGATGGAAGGTATTGGTCATTACATCCCATCTATCAATGAGAGCAACCATAAGACTATGATCTCACCTGATATGCCTATATCACCTGATGTCGATCAGTCCAACATCTCGCATATGATTCCACTCATCCTCTATGATGTTGGGTCACATCCACACCAATAATGGTGGTACCCTATCCCACATCATCAACTGGTGATGTTCCTGCATCCATACCACTCAAAAATGTCAAGTACTTACCTACTTTACTCATTTCATCACCCCTACCTACCCCCATCCCACACCCACATTTCTCTACCTACCTATTCATTTCCTAACTATTTCACTAACCTATCATCCATTTTATCTAGCCTAAACAAGTCCCCATGTTCTATTTCATCACCATCCTTCCTTTACTATTTGACCTAATTTTCACCTAAACACACACCTATCCTTTCCTACATCAACCCCCTACCTCTCTTTTATCTTTGTTTACCCCATTACCTACTTACTGTAGTCATTATTTTACCCTCAATGCTTCTTTTTAACCCCAAGCACACCAGCCTATCATCTAGCATATGTTGGGTGCTCACCGAGGTGGGCGCAGTGCCAAACCCTCCTTTATGTGAGCTTTGCAAGAGATTTCTGCCATTAATGGAGGATTATTTATAGAAACAAAAGTACATTCATCTACTTTAAAAGGAAGAAGATATAACTAATAGATCTACACATTAATGCATCACAAAAGCTAATAAACATTGTAAGAAGTACAAGAAACTATATATGAGTCATGATAAGCCAAATAACATGAGGGTTTACACCCATAAGCAAGTTGTACATAATAGATCCATGTATATTGATTTAACAGAGTTCTAGTAGCCATATTACATTCAAAAGGGTCATCTTAGACCATATTCATCAAATGAAAAAGACTCAACTCCTACAAACCTATCTAATCAAAGATCCTAACTATGTTTTTCCCCATTATATCCCTTATTATAGATCCCAGTACCCATACATATGTTTAATGGTATCCTTTACAACCCTCTAGCACTAAGTACTCTAAACCCTAGTGCCATGAACTCCAAACCCTTAGTATTTCCTAACATTTCTACAGACTTCGTTACTCTCCTTCTCTTTCTCTGCTCCCCTTTGCACTTTGCACCCATATATCTCTCTATCTCTATTCTTTGCACCAAGCACTCCTTTAAATAGGACCATCATCCACCACCATGAATTATCTCCTAAGCATATCACATGCCAAGTGTCAATGTGGTCCTCCATCGGGAGAATGCTTATTCTCTTTGTAAACCTTCCACTAACTATAATGATGCCTCTGGGAATATTCTATGCATGGAATATCCTTTTCTTGACCTCCAAGGTTCCAAGCTAGCACCTTATCCACTTATCATGCCTAGTTGGGTCCTCACATTTTTCCTTAAGTGACTCCATGATGCTAAATATGGCTAAGTCCTTTAAACCCTTGTTCTACCTCCCGCGCATGCCCTAGTTTCACTTAAACCCTTCTTAAACCCCTTTTTCCTACATGTTTTTCCATGATCACCCTTATATTTATTGATCTTGTGTACGTGCGCCTCTTGGTACTTAGCCAATATTTTAGGGTCCAACATCACCCCACACTATGCATGTTCTTCGTCCTCGAAACATTCTGCTTCCTCAAAGAATAAAGAATAGAGGTATTAAAACAATTAAAGAATGGAAGAATAGAAGAATATGCTATTGTTGCATGAGTGGGAACTCCTTCATGGATGCCTCAATCTTCTCCCAAGCATCTACTTCTCCTTGTGCCTACTAAAGTAGGTCACCCACTAATGTGCTTACTTCATCAAAACTAAGTTCCTTGCTCTTAGCTTTCAGCATATCTACAATGCTTTCCAGTTTCTTGCT
Source organism: Taxus wallichiana var. yunnanensis (assembly GCA_018340775.1). Lineage (NCBI taxonomy): Eukaryota > Viridiplantae > Streptophyta > Pinopsida > Cupressales > Taxaceae > Taxus > Taxus wallichiana. Next base: position 842,558,453 of record CM031239.1, read on the forward strand.
AAGATCACCTAGTGCATCCATCCTGCGAGTGACTTAGGGGTATAGTTCCTTTAGCTTATTCTTAATCAAACCCCGCAAGGTTTCGATTACTTCCAACTTCTTCTCAACTTCGGCTAGGATCTTGTCATGCTCTACCCTATTACCTTTGTGCTTTTCCTAAAATTCTTTTAGATCTCGCCTCATGTGTAGCAACCAATATGTTTGTTACCCTATCTCTGTTGGCACAGTTGTCATACATGGCTTGACCATCATGTCTTGTTTTCTTTACTATGGTAAGGAACTCAGAGTACTAAATCACCTGTCTCCCCAATCTTCTACTTTTCTTCCTCCTTCTACCGTGCCACCACCTCCTCTGCTGACTCTAATGCGAGTGGTCACCTTTCTATGGTGAGGATGTGGGTTAAGTCTTCCAAGCAGTTCATGGTTGACTCGTATTTCTGCTAAGGCAGGGCCAGGTCTAGGTACTTTAAGATAATGGCATATGAAATGGCCTCAATCTTCTTATGGACTTCATGAATCTTTTCCTTTTCATCCCTTAGCTTGTGCCTTAACTATGCACTAATCAATTCCTTATGTTTTATTTCTTTATCCCACTCATTGATCTCCACATTATTTTTCTCAAGCTCTTCCTCCAAGACCCTTATTTTGTCATTTATGTCGAAGATTCTTTCCTTCACCTCCATTGATGCTTTGTTGAGTGTGTTGCAAACTTGCTCATCGAGATAGTTATTTGGAATTTACCAAAGGGTTTACTCCCTTAGCATCTGGTATCTTTATCAATGCATCTCGATAACCTCAAAATTAGGTTCATCAACATGGGACTCAAAAGCCCAAGACAACATTTTTTGTGTGCGTGGGTATGCACCTTCTTCATTAAAAGAAGACCAAGCAAGGATTTGGTTTGTGGGTATGGTACATTGGAAGCACGCGCATGCGTACCTTGTTTGTATCATTAATATAAGTCATTTCTTGTTCCTACGTCACTATTATGCCCTTTCCACCTATGTGCACTGCCTTAGGGAATCTTACTACCAAGTTGGGGTCTCCACCCATGCTTCCATACTCCTTTCCCACACTCATGGTTTCCTCATATTCCTTCAACTCTTCTTCAGACTTCACTCGACTTCATGCTCCACCAAATTTTGGATAATTCATGTCACTTCCCTCTCTATAGTATTATCCATATGCTCCTTGGTCGGGGTTAGGGTCTTCTGATCCTTCATGTTTACTTCCTCCTTCCCCCTTTGTCATGAGTGCCTTCCTCATTCTCATCCTTCTCTTCATTTCCTTCTTCATCTGACTCATGTACATCGTACACAGGATGATTCTGATCCTCATCGCACTATTCATCATCTTCATCACCCTTATTTTCCTCTATGCTTTTTGTTTCATCCGAGTCAAACCCTTTTGTCACCCTCTGCTTCTTCCTTACTGGTGATTCCAATTCAAGGGACTTCTCTTTTTCTTCTTTCTCGGGTGACTCTCCCCTTACCAGTGACTCTTCCTTCTACGGTGACTCTTCCTTCTATGGTGACTCTTCCTTTTGTGGTGACTCTTTTCTCATGGGAGACCTCTTCCAATGGACGTAAGTACTTATGCCCATGCCTGACTCTTGTGCCCCTACTATATGTATTGTCTCGCATGCTTAGAACCTTTTTCTCAGAGCCTCTCCTCTATCTCTTTTCTTTGCACAGTATTTTTCACACGGTGGGGTCCTCAAGAATGGAGACATCATCTTCAACATAAGTGCCCTTTTCATACTTAGGCCTTATGTGCAAATACACCCTCGTTGTTATCCTCCCTACAACAGGTAATGTTACTAGTTTCAACATGTGTACACGTCATGGAGACATACTTCTCCACATAGGCACACTTCTTGGGGTATATTAATTTCTGTGTAGCTTACGATAGTCTTGATCTACTACACTTAGATAAAATTTGAGTTTCTTCACCTCTTTGAATTGATTAACCTTGGCCTAGAAGTACTACATTGTGAAGGAGAAATGAAATTTACACCAAGGACTCTTGTTGTCATCTACCAAAGTAAATTTGTCAATACAAAAATGTTGGTATACGGAAAACTCAACCTCTCCTTTTACTAATGAGGTTAATTGCTCGAGTTATTCTCCATTCAGCCCCAAATGTGTCGTGCATCCACTTATACCACTTTTCCAAGCATGCCTTATGAGCGACCGTCATGGCGTCACAAGTATCTTGCTCAAACCTCTTGGTAGAGGAGGGGTTCTCATCCTGGGTATTCCTAAACAAACTTATCCGCCTATCGGTCACATTATTAAACATGATCTTCTCTCTATCGCACGTGGCATTTATAATCTCCTCTGTAATAAAAGTTGAGAGGTTATACATGGATCCCTTCGAGATATTTTGGCACACATTCAACCAGGCCTTGTTGATCTATGTCCATCTCTCTTGCCCATTCAGATTTTTAACCAAGCATGCAGCCATCCTCATCACCAAGTCAGTAATTACAGAAATGTCGAAGTAGCGCGAACCCTTCTTGTAGTCATAAGCCTCAACAATCTTTTTAATGGCTTCCTTGTCTTCCAAATCATCGTCTAATGAATATCCTTCATAGATAAGGCCGGTGAACTTAGAAATTAGTTGGGGGGTTATGTGTATCCTCGACCTATGAAATAGAAGTGGTCTTCATTCACGCACGACATCAACCATTGGTATAGTCACTCAAAGCTTGCTTGAAATAGGGAAACTCGCACAACCGTAATAACTCATCCTTCTCCATTTTTACCTTTACCTCATTATCATAGATGGGCATTCCATCTGGTGTCCTCTTCTCTATAGGGAAAACCAGTTCTAGTATCATTTCATTTTCTATGGTACTCATTCGATGGTTGTAATCAATAACGGCCATCTTCCTGAAGTGAGACACCTATTCTTTACCAAGTAATACATCATTTGGGTACTACATTTTTGTGTACCATTCTTCTTTGAAACTGGTATAAACAATTTGTTTTCCCTTGCCCTTCTTTGGTGAAACATTTGCTACTTTCCTTACTGCAATTCCTTCATCGGGTCCTTAAAAATTCTTTCTCTCCCGGTCCTATCTCTCGATCAAATTTTCAGCTCCACTCCTTTGCAAAAATTCCTTCAAACCCCATGCCTTAGTTATGCAACCCTAACCTGGAAAACCCCTTTTCCACAATATGGCGTAACACCCATGGGATTCTTCCACACAACCTTTTCCACTTACACCCATGTACTTCTTTCCACTCTGGTTTGCTGATCAAACTAGTTATGCATGTAAATCTTCACAACTCTTCTCAAACTTTCTTCACAAGGATGCCCTAGTTTGTGAGAGCTCTTTGATAACTTAAAACGTAAGATAGAAAATAATGCACCTGCACGACGGAAAAGTAACATGCAAGTGTGGGAATCTACAAGTAACTCTTCCTCACACCCAACCTCTCGAGGTCGTGCCGAGACAGCCGGTGGGGATGGAATATGTATGGGATGCAGACAAACTAGTTAGGCAATCTAATGTCTTCAATACGCACTAGCGGAACTTGTGAATCTAAGGAAAAGAAGGCCCTCCTAACCTGAACTGGTGTGATAGATCGATCGGCAAGGATGACTGCTCGAAGGCTCCAATCAATATCGAGCTCTGGCGTGATTCGATCTATGGGTTGTGGAATACGTGGAAAATGACCTGGGATAGTTTCGTGTATGTCTCCGGATAAGGTCATATGGTGGATGGTAAATATAGTTGACTCTATGGATGATTCTCTGGCCTAGTCCAGAACTCTCTAGCTTTGTTAGTTGTTGTATCTAGTAAGGATAACTGTTTGATGATGATAGGTGGAAGTGGAGTGGATCTGAATACTAGTGTGCGTAGGCCAATGTCTATGTCTGATTGACTTACGGATTTGTTGGGTTGCGGGATTTGTGGATCACAACCGTAGACTCTTGGTTGTTGCGGTCCTGCTATGGTCATGCGTAGAGTTAGTTCCTAATCCCTAACACCCAGTAATTGTATGCTTTCTCAGCCTCTATATTCAAAACTAATAGTTGCGCGATCTTCTCAGAGTGCCTCATAGGCGTTCTTGCAACCTGAATTCTTAGGCTGGTATCTATGTCTGTGAGAATGTCTCCTGCGTCTGGCTGTGGGACCAAAGGATCACAACCAAAGGTTTTTTCTCTTTCAAGCCCTTCTACAGTCATATGAATGTTGCCTAGGGTAATCTGTAGTTCGGTTGATTTGACCAAAACATGTGCGCTCGGTCGTCTTCTATGTTTAGCCCGCTCAACTGGGAATTGATTTGTTGCAAGCTTACCATTGTTTGGAAGACTTGGATCCTAAGATTTTGATCTATATCAGTTATTGTTGTGATGAGATTGGGCTGAGGCATGATTGGCTCGAATACGTATTCCCTGGGCTCTCTAGGTCCCGTAATTGTCATGCAAAAAGCAACAATGTAAAATGAACTACAGTAAAATGAAATTTAACTATGTGAAATATATCTATAGCATATATGATTCCCCTATTTTTGTGTTTTCTGATGAACTTTATGAATTTAAGAAAGCAAATTTATTTAAAATATCTAGAATTGATAAACTAAAATAACAACTTAAAACAAACAAAATAACCGAGTGTAGCTATTTATCCGTGTAATTTTTAGATCTATTCTAAATAATGAAATAACTTATCTAATCTATTTGTAAGACTCTCGATCCTACCCTTAAGTGAGGAGTGAATCATAGTTTCTCGAAACTATCAATCCCCATAGCTTCCTGGCTATTTCGAGAGTAGAATTAATCTGAAATAAAGTGATTGGCTACTTTATTTGATATATTTCTAACTAGAACTTTGAAAGCTAGAAACGGATTCTCAGCAGAACAAAGTGGTGAATCCGATGGTGTGTGTGATCTTGTCCCCTCGGTGTGATCTCCTCGTTCCTTCGTGTTCACGTAGATCTAGAAAAGCATGTAATGTTAGCATCAATAGAAGTAGATATTGGGATAAAGGTAGCTCGAATACTGATCGAATACAATGCGAGTAGGAGAGGGATAGCGCAAGAGTACAGATCTTGGCTTATGTAATTCCTAGCGGGATCTATTGAGTCATGCAACATAAAGCATCCAGAACTCGAACTATCCTGTTTGAAGAACAAAACCTGTGAACTTTAATGGCTTCCTAAGCTATTCTACTCCAATGGATTGGATAAAAAATAAGCAAGTGGTGCTTGCACAAGATGGATATGTGGCTTACTAACAATAAAACAATGCTAACTAAGCATGCAATGAAAGAAACTAAGAATTCTAAGCAAGATGAAAACTAAATTTATTGCAAAGAGAAATCAAAGGAAAATTTGAGGGGCCATTTGCTTAAGCACAAGCCATCTATTTATAGCATTTGCATTTACCCAAGGTAAAAGCCAAATAGAACTCTTAAACTATAAACAATGGCAAAACACTATTCCAGGGAACTAGAATCATAAATGCAAGCTTATGGCGGTGAAAGAAAGCTGGTAAAACGTTGAAATTATGTGAGTCATGTTAAAAGAGCTTTCCGGAAAATACATAAGGACTCGCGCCCCGAGCAGGCGGGCGGCGATTCACAGACCGCCACCTTATTCGGGTAGTAGCGGTCACGAGACCGCCGCTTGAGCGTGCAGGGGTGGCGGTTTCGTTATCAAGAGAAAAAGGCCAAGAAAAGAGAGGAAAATGGAAAAACAAAGCACGCGGGGGCTATGCGGGGCATGCGGGATGTTAATGCACACTTGGAGATATTTTCCGGATCCCGAACACCTTGCGAGGAGACCTGTATCATCATTGGGGCACCTGTCACGTTGTTTCGGTAGTATAGTACCTTACAATTTTGGGTACGCATGTAACCCCCAATCTTCTATTTATAACTTTTTTCTCTTCTCTACAATAAATGTCATGCCACCTACCAACATACTTTCACAATAAAGGCTGATTTTTTCCAACTCCAATTTTCACTACTTTTCCTCCGCGCTCAATCCTACACGAACACTTTTGCAACCTTCTGACGTGCAACTACCTCGACCATATAATTCTTCACACTTTCTCCCACACTCAATTCAATTCGTCCTCTATGTCTTAGACCAATTTCTTTCTAATTTCTACCTCATATTTCCCAAGCACTTTTTACCCTTGTACATGGTTTCTCAAAGCCTTTTGACACCATCCTTCCCTTATGTTCACCTTTTCCACACGTAATCTTCCAATCCACGTGTTTTTTATTTTTCAACCTAGGCCATCCATAACCATAGCTTCCAAAGCACTTGTCATATCACTCCACCCCACACAAAAATGGATGTGTGGTCCTCTACATATAGAAAACTTTTGAAAATAAAAAGTGGCTACCAATGCACAAACACGCACAAAACAAAGCAACAAGAAAGGGAAACACAAAGAAAGGAAACTACATCAAAGTAAAACCTAGGCTAACTGAAAATACTGCCTTATTTACAAACACAAATAAGACTTATTTATAGTAGGGCTTTAGCCTACTCCCATTGAAATGATCTAGAAACCGTGTTCCATCTAGTGCTTATAACTAGCAAGTGCCTGAATCAAGTATATAGGATACAATGTACGGGCACATCTAATGGACTTTAAATTTCCTATGATGGCACAAAAATTTGGAATCATACAAGAGAACCATCTGCCAAACCTTAAACTATTTGTTCTTGATGTGTCTATCATGTCATGCCTTCTCGTTTGGATTTTCTCTTTTCTTACTCCATCTAGCAATAACCCACCTCTCATCCAATTGTATCAACTTATCAATCCTACCCTCGAGTGTTTGTTCATCATTTAACCATCCCTGCGTGTGTTATACACAGTGATGGTAACATGAATTCAACAGGTAACATAGCTTCTGTGTTAAACACCAATTGAAAAGGTGTGGCCTTGTTCAGTCTCTTATAAGTAGTCCGATATGACCATAACACAATAGAAACTTTATCATCCCAATCCTTTCTTCCCACATCACAAATCTTGGTTAACATGTGATTCAGAATTTTGTTAAACGCCTCAAGCAGTCCTAGTAGCTTATGGGTGATAAGGGGTAGTATTGTGATGGGCTACCATGAATTCTACCAATAAGATTCTAACTATCTCATTTAAGAAATGAGTACCCCTATCACTTGTTAAGCTCAGTGGGCATCCATATCTACTGATTATATTTTCCCACAAGAACCTAGTTGTTATTACCACTATGTAATACCTTGTAAGTGTCACTTCTGCCCACCTTGTAAGATAATTTGTGCATGTAATGATATAGTGCGAACATGTCCTTCACACGGGTGGAGAAATAGGGCCTACAAAGTCAATTTCCCACTTCTCAAATGGTTCTACACTAGTAATCAATATTAATGGCATTTCATCTCTTTTCCCTGGTTTACCAAGGTGCTGGCAGTGATCATAGGCCTTGCAATACTCAATATAATCTTTATAAACCATTTCCCACCAAAATTCTGCGGAAGGATCTTGCGCTTGCACGGTTGCATTCCCTACATAGTGTCCTCATGCAATTCCACCATGTGTTTCCTCCATGATTGTAGCACACTCATGCTCTAACACACACCGATGCAAAACCTCATCATGGCCTAGCTTGTATAAGTATCCACTAATTAGCATGTAGGGCACGATGCATATGGCTGCTTCCTTTCCAAAATCATCATTCCCTCCGATACCACACCCATTTTGAGAAACACTGCAATATCTTCTAGGTCAGAGGGTGCACATTGTAATTTAAACAGTTGTGCATATAACATTGTATCCTTGATGCTCTACGTGCCCTCCCTAAGTTGATCCTTGATAAATGGTCAGGTCCTAGGTTACTCTTACCTGGTTTTACAATAACTTTAAACTCATACTCTTGAAATAGTAGGACCCACCGGCATATGTGCCCTTTTAGAATGGGCTTGTTTTAAGTACTTGATGCCATGTGGCCCATGTAGAATATAAAGGGTGTTTAATAGATACTTCCTAAATTTTTGTAGCGTTTAGATCATTAACAATGCCTCATGATCAGTAGTAGTATAGTTTTGTTCTACTGAGGTTAGCTTCCTACTAGCAAATCACAAATGGTGGTCAACAATTCCCTCTTCAAGTTGTGTTAATATTGCTCCAATCTCCATCCCTGAAGTATCAACATGTACATGGAATGGCTTATCCCAAGAGGTAAATCGTAATATGGATGCGGTAATAAGCCTATTCTTCAATGTGTCAAATGTCATATGTTGCGCATCTCCCCAATGAAATGTACTTTTGTGCTTCAAAGAACTTTCCCAAGGGCGTAACGATTTTTGCATACCCCTTAATAAATTTTTATAATACCCTATATATTTGTAGGATCCCCCAATCCCACAATAAAGGCAAATTTTGCAGGATCCACCAACAATCCTTCCTTAAATATGATATGTCTCGAAAGGGTTCCAAATGGGGTGGTGAAAACACATTTCTTATTGTTGAGGAATATACTCAATCTGTCAACATCTCTCAAACATCAACCTAAAATTGTCATAATGGTCCTCACTAATTCATATACTATGCAGTCATTTAGGTAAACTTGTAGAAACTTATGGATGAAATCCTAAAATGCTTGAACCACAATGTGTGAAAACATAGCAAGCGCATTCTACAGTCCAAAAGGCATGACCATCTAGGCAAAACTTCCCCATTCAGTGGAAAAAAATTCTTTTCTTGGTCCTCCTTTACAATTCTAACCTGATGATATCCCGAGAATCCATCTATTAAATAATAGATCTCGCGCCCGACTACTCCTTCCAAGATCTCCTTAATGAAGGGGGTTGTAAAAGAAAAGGGTCAATGACACATACCCCATTCAAATCCTTATAATCAATGCAAATTCTTATCTTTCCATCCTTCTTAATGTTGATGAACATTATATTTATCCATTTTGATTCTTTAACATCCTTAATGATGCCTGATGCATGTTAGAGTAGGTATTTACCTTGTAACACCCTGAACTGTTGTTACTTTCTCCTTTGCATTCAAGTGTTGATATGTGATTTTCCCATATGAGGATATGTTCTTTTGGTTTTAGGAAGTCATGCTTGATTTGGTTATGTCTTTTCTGCTCTTAAGATCTTTGATTGAACTGGAATATGCTTGGATTCTTTTTCTTTCATTCCTCACATATGAGTGCAATCTGATTTCTGGGAGATTGTAGACTTATCTATCTCTATGACTCATCCTTGGATCAATTGCATTGATCCAAGGAATGTTTTAATTATATTCGGGATGAACAATTATGTATTGACATTTTCATGAATTATTAAGTTTGACTGAACTTAGAATATATAAGTTCTTTTAAACCTCCTTCATATGAAAATATTTCCGTAGTGGAAAGTTTTGTTGGATTCCGGAAATTAATCTGGCAGGTCATTGCAATCGGAATTTGGTTTCAGTCATTTTGGCATCGGAAAGAACCTGGACCTTAAGCCAGGTAAGATATGTGAGTTTCCCATCTAAAGCTATTTTATTTGATGCAAATCCAGAATCTGATCTGGGAACGTTGTATTCTATTTGAATTCTGAATGATGATTTTAGCCTATCTAAGTGGACCTAAGCTAGAATCTGAAAGGTTATTAGTTTTTAAATCTAAACTATAACCTATTGTTGCAAAGGTTAGTTAATCTAACCTAGTCCTAAACTATGTACTTGATATTACCTAAGGGTTATCTAAACCTAATACTAAGGTGAGTGACTAATGTTATATCCTAAGGTGTTAAAATTAAATTTACCTATGATCTAACCTAAGTCACTAACCTATCCTAAACTAGTGCTATGAAAAGGAACCTAAGGGGTCACAAGTTTTGGGTGGTGGTTTCTATGGAATTTAAGGCAGGGATAAGGTTGAGAGGACAGGGAGTACTACCAAGGTTAGTGGAGGTTAATTTGGTAAGTGGGGGCTTATGTGGCAGCATCTCTAAAAATGGAAACTCTTGTTTATATTAATATGGAGCTTGCCAACTTTGGCGGGCGGTGGCAATGGAAAATAGGTGGGAGAAATGAATTTAATGCAATTAAATTGCATGGGTCCTCGAGCCTGGACCACTTTGAGAGACATGCAAAGGGAATTTTGTTTGGTTGTTTCATTTTTTATGCTTTCTGTTTTTCACTCTGCATGAGCACTGGTTTTTCGAACCAGCAGTTTACTCTTCGTTGCATGGCAATTTTGAAAGTTTCAAACCTACTTCTGTGTCGTGGGGAATATATAAGGCATGGAGGAAGCAATATTTTGTTGTTTAATCTTTCATGGAAAAGAAGAGAAAGGGTGAGCTCATCCAGAGGTCTTCTTCGACTTTTAAGCGACACTATCAGGCATGATAGGCCCTAACTGTTAAAATATTTCTTTCCTTTAAATGTTTTCATTAAAAGAACTCTGTTCTGATGATATATGTGCATTTTTGCTTGGTGGTAACAATGATTTGTGGGTTTTGTGTAAACTTGGGTTCTGGGTTGAACGTGGAAATTTTGGGTTCTGAAGGAAACTTGTTTTCATTGTTCTTTTGTTCCTTTGCTGTGGATTAAACTTGGAGTTCTTTATCCGGTTGGAACTATCGCATTACCTTTCTTCGTTGTGTATTTGTAACTAAGTAAACTGTACCAGACTCCGTAGGGTTTTCTTGGTGATGAAATTGGTGAATGTGTTCGATTTCTTATGATCCTTATTGTTGTTAACGACCTGGTTGTATTCAGTCGATCTGGGTTTTTTTGTGAACAGTTGTGTTTTCATACCCATTTGGGTAAACAACTAGTGACTATTGTAAGCTCTTATCTGACTGATTTATTAGATTAAAAACTTGTTCCATGGAAGGAAACGTTTTAAAAGACTACGTGTTTTTAATACTATGGTAATCTCTTATTGCTTTGCTATGAATGGAGTAATAGATTGTTTGCTTCGCCATGAGAAACTCTGACTGTAACAAGTTCATGTTCAAGGAAATTGGTAAATGATTTCGTGGATGGGTTGTTGGTATACTCTGTAAAACTTGACTGTTACAGGTTGCGTGTTTTGGAATTATTGAATGATTTAAATCTGTATCTCCTCTTGTGAAGGGGTTTGATTGCTTTTTAAATTCGTAGGTACTACGAGTAATACAATTTATGGTTTAGTTGTTTATTTTTAAGGTAACCATGAATGTTAGCAATACGAGTTTATACTAAAAGATTAGTCATTGAATGGATTTCATGTTCTTCTTGTGAATTCTTGGTTGATCTTGGAAAAGTTGTAATAAGAAATTGTGTTTATCAATTTTGGGTTTTAAACATACTTAGAAATTGACATTAGAGTTGAAATGGGTTGAAGCATATGGAAGACCTATTTTTAATTTGACTGTTATTATATATTTATTATAATGGTTTGAACATTTCGACCTTGGGTGTTTTTGAAAATAGGATTTGAATACATTTATAAATACTGAATATTCAATCTTGTTTAGTGTATTATAATGAAATGGCACTGGATGATGAATCGGTCCAGCTAGATTAGTATTGGATTACTATGTAATCAAGGGAAAACATTAAGTTAACCTAACTTGATTTTAATCTCGAATGGTTCGAGCATATGAAGGAAAGTAGCCTGTTTCCTTTGGATCGGGTTTATATCGAGTTCGATAGGTTGTAATGTTTTATGTTAAATGTTGATATTGGTTTCATTGGATGTATAGTGGTAGATCCTGTAGGGATCTAAGGGTAATTCTATATGGTGGCTCTACCTGAACCGAACTGTTGAATGTACTTAAGTGCTAGAAATAGATTCTTCTTCCTTGATTAGATTTATTAAATGGTTATTATTTCTTGGAAATTGGATTTAGTTCTAAAACTTGGTTACAACAGTGTTTTGGTCATCTTTGTTTTATCTCTGAGTTGAAAAGGAAGGTTGGGAAGGGGCTTTAAAAGAAAGAAAGTTATATTGATCTCTTCTTGAATGTTAATATACTCTTTCTTAGAATTATTTAAGGAACTCAATCAGTAAAGTTATGGGATGGCAAATTATTACATTAAGATGAAAGAAACATTAGGATTAGGGATCCTAATCTGGAAGACTCCTTTCATTTTACAACAGTGTTAAGATCTTGTTTTAAACTTACTGTTTGTTATTTTATTTGCAAAGTAATTCAGTATTTATTGCCTTGCATACTTGTCATGGATTGAAAATCAAGTATAATAAGATGAAGGACAGATTGGCAGGTGAACTTGCAAGTGGCAAGTAATCCATTCCTTCTGTTTAAATTACTTTTGTATGAACCTGTTGGGATGAATACTTCAAGTGGTTTAGTGTTAAATAAAAGGTGATCAAATCATGATATACATTGTTTCAGCTTTTTCGAGATGATTAGGTGCATAATAAACAAGATGTTCCTTCTTACTTTCTTGCAAGAAATGAGATGAATCATCTCGAAATAGATTAAGTTGAAATTACATCTGTAACTTAAGTTATGATATGAAGTTGTATTATAATTGGTAGGAAGAAAACTCAGAGTGTATTATGATTTGGGATTGTGAAGGTAATTGTTGGAATCAATTATACTTTAAATTTAGGACAAGTAAAATAGAATATTCTTTCTGTCCATTTTGTTTTAACAGTGTACTAGGACTCTTTATATTGACTTCACTTTAAGTTAGAAAGTATGAAGTAATTGATGTCATTATAACAGGGTTGTTTAATTGAAACAATTAGTGGAATGTAATTGTTTTAAGGATTAGTGCTTATCATGCTCAGTTCATTGAACTGACCCATGCTAGCAATTTTTGCAGATGGTCTTCGTAAGTGGTAAAGGAAGACAAAATCTGATATGATGCATTGATTGTTCTAAATTGGTTCTTATGAAGAATTCTGATTTGATTTCTAAACTATATTGTGAAAAGAAAAGTTACCTCTTTGTTTGAAGGCTATTGTCTTAAAGTATGCCCAAAGTGCATAAGTTGTAATTGTATGGGTTTGGAAATGAATGAAATAGTGAGAAATTACCTATGTGGAATGTGTAACTTATCTTGTTGGGATGATCTTCTTATTATCTATATGAATGAGTGTGCATTCTTATTGTTTTATACAATGGAATATAGATGAATTTCTTAAGTAAGCCATAGCTAATTATGTGGCTGAATACTACATTCTTGATTAGTGATTCTTTATAACTTATGATTGTGATTAAAAACGTAAATAAGATCACTGCATTTATAGGGAACATTGAGAGTGGGTTATGCCCTAAAATGTAACTATAAGAAGAAGAGGACTTTCCTCTCTTGTAATGCACTAATTATAAAAGGAATATATGGTTATAAATCACTAAGACTTAACAGTATTAAGTCTGATATGTCTCAGCCTATTAGGTTGATACATTTCCTTCGTTGGATAAGTTATTTTTAAATAATGAAACTTAAATTGTTGTTGTCCTATTTTTTGGATAAAAGGTTGTTAGGTCCCAACCGACAACCAGGAAGCAATCTTAAGTTAATTAAGACCCTTTTGTAAAGCTGAACCCTAATTACAAAAAGGTAACTTAAAGAGTGTTGGACTCGGGGTTAGGGAAGGCTGCCAAAATATGTAGTTCTGTAACCCAAATATAACTTAACGTAAGTAAATTCTTGGAGGTATGTACATATTTTGAGGTCATGTTCCGTAGGATGTTGACACACATCAATTGCAAAGTTGTACCTTCGAGAAGATTAGGATCTTCTCGAGGATACAACAATGCTAGATGACATGTGGCAACACCCTTCTGCATTGATTGTTAAGATTTACACACCTGGAACTTGATCAAGATTTCTCTGGGACTGGTTAGGACCATAATCAGGTTATGAGGAAGCCCTTTGAGACTCAGGGTACCTTGGCACACGGGGTTAACTTCGGTTGACCCAGTATGCCAATTTACCCTTAGTCTTTAAGAGCTTTTCATATCATGGACTATGATGTTAATCCGAACTAGAGTGAAACCTTGGGACAAGGGGACTGACAGAAGTCAGTATAAGACGTTCTATATAACAATAGAGTGGGGTGAAGGATGTATTCCGGATTGACGAGTATGCCGTCAAGGAATAAGTAATACGAATAGTATGTTATAAATATTTGGCCAAAGTATCACAAGTTGTTGATTGTGTTGTCCTATGTCACCTAGTCTAAGGATCGTGATGCCGATGAATATTGGTAACAATTATTCAGATAGGTTCCTTGGGTAGATCACTCAGAACCCAGAATAGGGTAAGAGAACCATGAATATGAAGTATTTAGTAGAAAACTCCAAGCTCAATGTTACACATGAATAGATCGGTAGTTCACCGAGTCATGGAATGAATAGATCGGTGGTACACCGAGTCATTACAGCTGCATATGGTTATCTATTATAAGAATGATTGTTATGAGATGTGTGCTCTAAATTATGTATTTAGAACAGAGAACATTAATCATGCAAAAAAATTCCTTGTTTCTAAAGTATTAAAATGGGAATGTTACATACCTTAGCTCATGTTCACCTAGGTACTTTATTTACCTTTATTGTATTTATCCTCACCCACTTATGTGTGTGGATATTTCTTTTATCTTATTTAGATATTAGGAGATATTATCTAGTTGTTAGGTATAGTTCTTTCCTTGATCTATGGTATTGACTAGTTCTTTCCTTGATCTATGGTATTGACTAGATCCTTGATGTCTAGTTCTCTCCTAAATCTATGGTCTTGACTAGTTCTTTGATGACTAGTTATTTCCTTGATTTATGGCTTGATCTACGACCTTGACTGGTTCTTAGATTGTTATTCCTTACCTATTTAAGCAAGGCCCATTCTCAATGTATTGCATTGAGTTCCATAATAATATATGATATTTCTGCTCATTTGTTTACAAAGGTTTTATGTAAAGCTATTCTGGAAAATTACTTTCTTCTTATTGATCGTGGTGTTTGATTAGCATCTATGTTATTAGCTTTATATGATCTGGTTATCGTTCCTTTTAATGCAATCATCTTTTCAATATCCTTCTTGACTTTGACTCACAAATTTAGATTCATTCGATAAGGTCTCTTCTAAATTGGGTGTGCACCTTCCTTTAACTTTATCTTCATTTCTCCCAAGGAGTGATGAACTCCTTTAATCTTATGGTACTTGCGCGAGAAAAAAATCCTGAAATTCGTGCAACACATCGATGATCTTTGAAACCTCCTTTTCTATCCACTAATCTCTAATGGTATCCTCCTTAGATTACGCTTTGTGAACCAAGGTTAACCTTGTTGGTTTTTAGGGGTTCATGGTAGGTGTGCATTTGCTCATCAACACTATCCATAACCTCACATGTACCCATAGTATGGTTAACATCCAATTTCTCCACTTCTTCACCATCAATCACATAGACCAACTTCCCTTTCTCTTTTTCCATGCAAGCGTGCTTGAGTTGTATTTCCTATAGCTCTCCCTCATCGAAGTACACATCCAAGTCAAGCTCTCCCAAAATTCCAGTATTCTATCCTCCACCATGGCACTATCTCCCATAGTTAGGTGTTTAACAACCTGTAGCACCTTATTCACCAATGGTTTAGTACTTCGGTACTTCAAAGCTTGAAGGAGATCAGTTGTCAACTCTTGTCAGTTTCCTATCGATGGTGCATCTCGAGTGAATGTACCATGTGAATGCATAGCCTTGTAAGGTGCAATAAAACTTATGCACCCATAAATATGGAGGTAATGCTTTTGCGCCTTCAATCTAGGCCTTTTCACATGCTTTGATGTGAAACGAGTCGGAGTTCCTTCCATGATAGTATTATATAACAAAGAGGTGCGCTTCAAAGAAACCTAATGAGAGAATGTGATCCTTACCTCACGTCACTCTAGAAGGTTATCATGATTGTTTAGCCACTAACGTGTTGCAATCCCAAGTAAAGTATATCTAAGCATCCTTCTCCTTTCAATCTCACATCTCCATTGGGTCTCCATTGCTCGTAGGAAAACATCGTGGTCGGATCCACAAAGATAACTTGTTAACTTCTTTCCTCCCGGGAACCTGATTAATCTTTCCTTTGTTACTCTTATCACGTGAGCCTCTTAATCGCTTTTGACTAACGCATATGTCTCGTCTACCCAATTTTCACATGCCACACTAGTTGCATCACTTATAGATTGAACATCTTCCCACTAAATAACATCATCTTTTGTTTGTTGCATGACCTTAAGGTCCCCGATAATACGCATATAAATTATGTCTAGGTCTTCTTCTCCAAAGGGGCCAGCATAGGGTGTTGACTTCCTATCCGTCAAAGTAATGATAACATGTTCCTCTTTGTTCTCAAAACTTATATACCACTTATTGAAACATAATCCAAAGATTGTTCTTATAGCACCAACAAGCACCCAAGTAATGTTGGAAATTTTTCCACCTTAACAAGCACTAAGAATTCAAAGTATTCAGTGAATTTCACCCCTTGGATGGTGATAACAAGACATGCTTTAGAACACCAATGAGTATTTCCTTTGTCTTATTAGCCATATACAACACATTTGAAGATGGTTGTATTGGGAGACTTCCCATTTGATTTCGGGCATCTAGGATGACAACATTAACTTCCGATCCCATGTCAATCAGAATATTACTTAGGAGTCATCCATCAACAATTGCATTCAAGGTAATCTCTTTATCATAGTCAAGGTTGTGAGGAGGAAGGTTAGCATGCAAGACCTACCTCTCGCACTCTCCTCCAAAGTGCTTGGTACTTTACCTCTCAACCATTCTCCTAATAGAGGAATGATATTCTCTTGGTACAACATCTTACACACCTCTTTGACATCATCTATATCTTACTTGAGGGACCTCAAGTGCTCTTCTTCTACTCCAACTTCCTGGATTTCTCTTTTAGACATTGGATTTCCCCTTAAAGACTTTTGATTATGTCCATGGTCTCTTAATAGACTTCCTTCTAATGCGTAGGGTCTAGATACTTCTCATGTACCACTTCTTCTCTTATAATCAGTGGCCTTTTCTTTGGTATCTCCCTAGTGCGTGCACCCTCATCTCACATCACCACTAGTATAGGTTCTAACTTTGACTTACATGCCATTCTAGGCATCCATTATTGATCATCACACTTTATGCTCACCATCCTAGCACACTTAACCTTCCACTTCTTTTGGCTCATGTGTTCAAATAATTATGGGCACTCCTCATACTTTTACTTCTTTCCACACTAAAATCACTATAGAAAATCAGGAATTTGTGCTTATAGTGTTCCATAGACCCTCAGTTGTAGCAAGTTCCATGTGGGAACTCACTTCTTCCACCTCAGCAGTTGCCACGACCTCTAAATCCTCTACGAATGCCTCTTCCATGATTCCCTCAATCTGTGTGCCCTTCGTAATGATGGCCCTTATCCTTCCAACTACTTGCAATACTATTCTGGAACACACCAATATCAATGGCATCATGTATTTGGTTAATCAATGTATAATCCTTGGTGTCATGAGTAATGGAGGTGAAAATTTTACAATAGCAAAATACATTCTTACAGATCACACACTGCAATAGCAGACACCTACTTACATCATGATTTTCGTGGCAAATCTCACAGTCTACCATCATCATGTGTACCGATCTCTGAGGAAAATTTTCCTTTGTATTCCCTTCTACCTCACAATTCATACACCATAACCCACTGCGAGTCTCATGAGATGAGTTCGTAAATAATTTCTCCAGATGTTTTTCCATTGCAACAATTTGGGCTTCTAGGAATGGACTAACTCCTATATCAACACTTCCTATTACCTCAAAGCACATAAGGTAGCCTCCAAGGCCTCATGTGGATCTATGAAAGTCTTCTGTGAAAGCACCCTCTTGAATGGTGTGATCATTCCTCTGACAAACCACTTGAGCATGTTGCGAAGGGTGAATGTCATAAGATAACTTGGATATGAGAGTCTTGAAATGTGCATCATACTCCCGTACACTCTCTGCCATTCCTTGTTGAATATCCTTCAACACGTTGATGTTTTTCTATTCAAACTCAGGTATGTGGAACTCTACCAAAAAGGCATTACACAAAGACAATGTAATCCACCCTTTGTTTGGTGTGGGTCATACTTCTGTACCAGTTATGTGTGCATCCTTGCAACGTGGTTGCAAAATGACTTGCTTTTCACTTGGGTAGTGATTCCCTTTGTGTGCCATAGTAACTCACACTTGTGTACATGTTCCATAACATCCTCAACACCCTTGTAATCAAGTAAGTGGAGTGACATCTCATAAAACACATGTTGATGGTGTTGTGGACCTTTTTACTAGATCCAGGACCTTTATTCCCTCTAATGTTACCTCCACCACCGGACTCCACTAGATCCACTTATGTCAACTCCTCCAAATCCACCAGATCCCCCTCCTGCCGTAGTAAGCAAGGGACCTAACATAGTTACACCCCGTGAACCCACCATTGTGCTAAACTATGTGCCGATAGTCTGTGATACTAAACCACTCCCGCATGATGTTTCCCGCACCACTCCTAGACTCAATACTCAAACCTTTTGATCCCACACCTTTCCCAAATGTTGTTTCAGAAAAAATACTCCCCAAACATAGGGAATGACTATGCAACCATAGATGTACCAAATGAAAAATTGTACCTCTCAGGTTTTCTTGACTACGAATACCGATACCAACTAGATTATCAAAGCTTATCTCAGGACTAGAAAACTAAGCACAAGGGTCTAGTCACCATGTGGGTTAAGATGCACACCTATGACTCTTCTCCTTTCTTCATATGATGATCTATCTCATGAGGATGAGGGGGTTTCTCTTCCGCATTTTCCAAGATGGGGTAGCTCAGACTACTCAGGTTCCACGTCCTCTGCGTGAACCTCAAATCCTTCTTACAACGTCTGCATCCATAAATCCATCACTCTTATATCTTCACATTGTCTTACCAACTCCCTCTTCGAGCTTCATTATACTTGATCCACATCTCCTCTCTCTCCATTTCTACCGTAAGGTCCGCCATCCTTCTACCATGCTAGCTTTCGCGCCCGCGCCTATCAAGATTTTAGCTAGCCATGGGAAAGGATTCCAAACTTAAAGTAATGACCAGGATCTTGATAGCCAATGGAATAACACACAAGAATGATCCTCTAGGCTCCTCAAGAACTCAAACTCAGAAATCTCCAGGTAAGAATACGTAGAAATAGTGTATTCCAAGGTATAACTAGTTAGCACTCTACTCCACCAGTGATCAACAAAGCATGGGTCCATGTTAGATCGGCCTCATGCAACTGCTTATATTCCTCCTAGTTCCAAACATGAGGTATATAGTATCAACTCATCCTTAATGCATATGTTGATAGCCATTCATAAAACTCTATTGGGAAACACCAGAAGAATGTCTCATAGAGTTCATGATACAAGTTATCCTCCACCCATTTCGTGCATCAAACTCGGATCAATACTAAACCTTTGAGAAAACTCATCCTCCATATTTTTAAGACAGGTCTCGATGTTTTCCAAGGTCAAGTGCTCCATCATTACACATTTCTCTCACAATAGCTTCAAAAGAGGTCCCAACAATGGAACCAAGATGTAGTCATTATTTTACCCTTAATAATTCTTTCTAACCCCAAGCGCATCGGCCTATCATCTAGCATACACTGGGTGCTCACCCGAGGTGCACACAGGCACCGAGCCCCTCCTTTATGTGAGATTTTTAAGAGAGTTATGCCATTAATGGAGGATTATTTGCAGAAACAGAAGTACATTCATCTACTTTAAAAAGGTAGAAGATATAACTAATAGATCTACACATTAATGCATCACAAAAGCTAATAAACATTGTAAGAAGTACAAGAAACCAGATCTAAGTCATGATAAGCCAAATAACATGAGGGTTTACACCCATAAGCAAGTTGTACAAAATAGATCCATGTATATTGATTTAACAAAGTTTTGGTAGCCATATTACATTCAAAAGGGTCATCTCAGACCATATTCATCAAATGACAGAGACTCAACTCCTACAAACCTATCTGATCAGAGATCCTAACTATGATTTTCCCCATTATATCCCTTGTTACAGATCCTAGTACCCATACATATGTTTAATGGTATCCCTTACAACCCTCTAGCACTAAGTACTCTAAACCCTAGCACCATGAACTCCAAACCCTTAGAATTTCCTAACATTTCTGCAGCACTTTGTTACTCTCCTTCTCTTTCTTTACTCCCCTTTGCACTTTACACCTGTATATCTCTCTATCTTTTTCTTTACACTAAGCACTCCTTTAAATAGGACCATTGTCCATCGCCATAAATTCTCTCCGAGTAGATCACATGCTAAGTGTCGATGTGGTCCTCCATTGGTGAATGCTTATCCTCTTTGCAAACCTTCCACTAACTGTAATGATGCCTCTAGGAATATTCCCTACATGGAATATCCTTTTCTTGACCTCCAAGGTTCCAAGCTGGCACCTTATCCACTTATCACACCTAGTCGGGTCCTCACATTTTTCCTCAAGTGACTCCATGATGCCAAATATGGCTAAGTCCTTTAAACCCTTGTTTTACCTCCCTGCATGTGCCTTGGTTTCACTTAAACCCTTCTTAAACCCCTTTTTCTTGTGTAATTTTCCCTGAGCACCCTTCTATTTATTGGTCATGTGCGAGCATGCCTCTTGGCACTTAGCCAATATTTTAGGTCCAACACTTACATACCCTACCATTTCATCTTCCCACCTCACCTAACTCTTTCTCCTTCTAATTTTTACCTTTTTTTGGGCCTGGTCACTTTTCATAGTCACCATCACCGGTCACCCTGACTGCAGTACCAGTCACCCATTCTACCCACCAATGCTAGCATAACCAGTGGCATTGACCATTGGTGGCCCGGCATCAGTTACTAGTTCATCTCCAAAGCCAAACCCCCATGCCCCAACTTTTCAAAAACTTAAAATACACCCTATAATCTACCCAAATCCTACCCCAACCCTACCCATATTCATTTTCCAACCTAGTTACTCTACATTGCTCCCTCCCAGTACCCAATTTTATCCATTTTTACCCAAAATTCAAATTTCAAATTAAAACCCCATTTCTTCATTTTTACCTTACATTTTACACAAAAACAAACAATATGGATTGAATCCTACCTCAACATGGCATCGCATCCTCGGTGGCACTTTCTCTAAACCCGGTGGCTCTCAGCCCCTTCTCCTACCTCTATCATGCCGAATCAAATTGTCGACCTCCAACTAATCACAACGATCTAATCGATCTCATGGGTCCACTCACAAACACTCCAAATATGCCTTGATTGTAACTCTATTAATTTCACCACTTAAAACCTCCTAACTCCTCTTTGCTTTTTGTTTTCCACAAATAGCAAAAGAAAAAATGGATCCGTAAAACGTATATTTTACCTTTTTATCCCAAATACAACTTGACCGACATTGGTTTATCTTGACCGGTATCAGTCACATGCCTTAGTGCTCTGTGGTTGGTTTACCTTGACCATGGTTGGTTCTCCTCAATTGGTATTCGTTATCCTGTTTGAACCTAATATACTTTGTTGTTGCAAATCAGAAAGACCCCACAGATGTTGATCGATTTCTAGTTTGATCTTTTAGACATCCAACAGTGTGATTGCACAACATTGAATCCTTTCCCCAAGTGTGGGACTTGCAAAATGAGAAAGGAATCTCCAGTTTAGAGGTTAGTTCCTCAACTCCTCTGATCAGCTAGTTCACTTGTATAATTGCAGAGGTTTAAACTCCTAAATCTACTCTAAATTCCAAGGAGACAGAGATAGAGAATGCAAAAAAGAAAGAACTAATGCTAAAAGGTGATGCACCAAAGGAGTTGAGACACTGATGCTACATGAAATACACACACAAAGCACAAAACTTGCACAAATGCTCAAAATGTAATGAAAGATCAAGAAAGCAATGATAGATATATGAAAGGATTGAGGGATTTTAATCACAAAACATATATCAACATTTGAGATCAATACATACATTACATTGATCTAGAGGCAAGAAAAGGTGCTGCATTACATGGAAAGGTAAAATTTCTTCACAAATTCTACCAAGGAGGAAGAAAAGGAAGTTCGCAGAGCTGAAAAAGTGTCTCCCTTGCAAAATTAACTCATTAAAGCTTTTACGGTCTGCAAACCTGCGACCCCGGGAGAGAGAAACGTGGGAAAATGTGCAAGGGGTTCAACCATTGACCAAAATGCCATCAAAATAGAATGGGTGACCTAAAAGACCCATTCCCTAACATTTTTAACCATGCTGGGAGAAAATGCGAGCCATTCTTCATTAAAATCGGTGGTTGAAATGTCATTTCTGTTCATGACCACGTGCCAGAAGTGTTTTTTCATTTTCTCTCTCCAAATTCAACCAAAATGAAAAATTGACCCCATAATCTTGTAGATAATTTTACCAGCTTTCCATTGATATAAAGAACGTGAAAAACTGAGCTCTGGATCGAAAGATATGGCGATTTGAAGTTTTAGGGCAAAACAGGGCCAAATCGGGTCGGTGGGCAAAACAGGGCCAAGTCTTTGGACACGTGGCACGTCCTGATTGGCTGCGGGCCTTCTAGGGGAAAATTTCCCACAAAAACTCCGCTGAGCCATAACTTCAAAAATACATGGAGTTAGGAGGAAAACTTTACCTTTCTGGAAAGCTGAGAAAGAGCTCTATCCAATGGTGTCATTTCCAGAAGGTTTTGAGTGCCTGAAAAGCAAAATTTTGTGACTGAGGCACAAGAGAGGGAAGAATGAGAGGAGTTAGCCACAAAATCAGTAGGGGGCACATTCTGGATAACAATTTTGGTGACTCAGAGGGGTCATCTACCTGCTGGATGAAGTTACCAGTTGCCTGAAGCAATCCATTGGGCATGGAGTCATGAGTTATAGCCTGTAAACTGATCTGAACTTTGAAAACCTCCTCTCTGAGCCACTTGGAAACCCACTGAAATGGACTGTGCAAGAGCAAAACCAGCACCACAAAAACTATGTACAAAACTAAAGGTCATACATGCTCCAAAATGGAACATGCAGAGTGTGCACAAGCACTTCTTTTACTGAAAGCAAACCTACCTACTCTACCCTAATGGAAACAAAAGTGGGCTAAACAAACCCTGCAACTGGTTGGGAGAAATAGCTTCCCTTTCTCAAAAGTTGCAACCATGCAACTGATTTGGCATTGAACATGGCTGATTGGATGAATGGAAAATCAACAAGAAGCTGGTCTTCCACCCAAATCATCAAGGTATCAGCTGAAGGCAAATTCCATACCTCTTTTAGTTGTTCTGCATTTGGATTGGAGAGGTATGACAGCTGATCCTTGGTTCCTTATAGCTCATCCTCATGCTTAGAAGCAAGCATGACTAGTTGTGACTTCTCCTTTGACTCCAATGAAGTCAAATACCTTATTGGGCAAGGTATGATCCGTTTGATATGCCCATAGCTCTAATTTTCAACTCCAAAAATGGAGTCTTCTTGTAGACCTTCATGAATGGATGATGTGGAAGCAATGGTAGAACCTTTCTGCCCTTTCTCTTCTTCCAATGAAGAACATGAAAGATTAAAATCTTCCAATCTTAGTTCCAAAGAGCTGCTATAAGATGCAGGCTGCTGCAAATGAATGCTCTCCTTCATGACAACAGGCTCAAGTATTTGGGACGTGGAAGATGAAAGAGAGAATGGTGGAAACTCAACCGGTTCTTCTTCATCAAAATAGTCCTCCAAATCTGACAGATACACTACCTCATTGTTGTCCTGATGCAAATGCTCAACTTCCTCCATAGTGTCCTCTTGATCTGTAACTTGATCATCATGGTTTCTTTCATCCTCCAACATTGAGTTTGAGAGATCAAACTCTTCTTCAGCACTAGAACACGAGAGGGATGAAGTAGAAAGAAGAACTGAAGGTTCTCCTGTAGCCTGCCTTGTGTTCAAAGCCCTTGGATCTGCACTTTTCTTCTTCACAGCTAGAATGTGCTCCTCTTCTTTCGCATTTGGAGCAGCTTCTCCCTCCTCTACTACTTGAAGGCAATCTTGCTCTTGATAGAACTCTTCTTCTAGCATGAAGTTTGTCAAGTCAAACTCTTCAATCTACTGCTCTAGAGGACAAGTTGGGACTGCAAGATCTTCTTCTGAGCTTTCTTCCTCCATGGCTGATTGTGCAACTTGAATTGAATCGGCATTCCCTTCAAATAGAGTGCCAACATGGACACTACTTTCTGAGCAAACTAACTACTGGTCTGCTTCTTCTTTTTGCTCTTCTTCTGCTGTCACAAAATCAGTCCTAACCACTACTTGTTCTCCAACTCCAACCTCTTCTGAAGGCTTAACCATCAAGGGGATCTTTTTCATCCCAAATTTAAGAGCCCAACTCTTCAGACTTTGAATTTCTTCATCTTTGTTTGGCTTCTCTTTTTGCTGTTGTTTTCCTTGATTGGCATTCTGATTTTTATCCTCCCAACATGGATTTGGGAATGCAAGAGGAGAAGTGGATTGTAACTCAATTGATTTTGCAATTTTTTGTGGTGGTGGAGGAGGTAGGAACTCTTGTTTCTTTGGAGGGAATGGCTGTTTGGAAGGGAAAAGGATAGAAGAATTGAGATGGGGTGGAAGACTAGGGAATGGGGAAATGGATTCAACTCCTGGGGCAGCATTGACTGGATTTAGAATTTGAAATTCCAAATGAGATGATGCTGCTTGAGTAATGGGAAGAGAAAAACCAGATGATGGTGTAGAACTTACCCATTGACAAGGTTGTTCAACACCAAGTGTATAGGCCTCTATTTCTGTTGTCCATTGTGCAAGTTGGGGCAGCATCTTCATCATAAAGTCCAGCTTCTCCTGAGGGCTGAAGTGTCTTGGAAAAGGGCCTCCCCATGGACAAGGAGTCCTGCAACTAATTTTGAAAGCCTTCATTTGAGCTGCTGCTCTTGATTGCACCATCTTTGCCTCCATCTTTTGGATTTTTTCCACAAAATCTGCATCTTCCATTTGATTGTCTTCATTGCATGTGTACCCTTGTTCTTGATGTGCTTCACAACCAAACTGACTTTGGCACTGCTGCTCATATGGGTAGATATGCTGATTTTGAATTTGATCAAAATGCTGATTTGGAGGATTTGTAAAACATGTTGGAGGTGTGATATACTACTGTTGTAAATGTGAATTCCATGATGGAAATGAAGTCATGATTGCACAACTTCATGGAATGGAAAAGAATGAAAATGATGGAAAGAAGAATGGATGGAAATGAATGGAAAACAGGTCTGCAACTTAGAGAATGAGTTGTTTACCAGATGGAGTCACCAGATGTGCTTTTGAAAGTGCCTCCAAAAGGCTGAATCTTTAACAGGAACACACCAACCTGTCAAAGATAAATTGGAAGACCTCTAAGGTCCCACCCAGCGTGCCAAAATTGTTGTTGCAAATCAGCAGCACCCCCTGGATGTTGATCAGATTTCTAGTTTGATCTTTTAGACATCCAGTGTGATTGCACAACATTGAATCCTTTCCCCAAGTGTGGGACTTGCAAAATGAGAAAGGAATCTCCAGTTTAGAGGTTGGTTCCTTAACTCCTCTGATCAACTAGTTCACTTGTATAATTGCAGAGGTTTAAACTCCTAAATCTACTCTAAATTCCAAGGAGACAGAGATAGAGAATGCAAAAAGAAAGAACTAATGCTAAAAGGTGATGCACCAAAGGAGTTGGAGACACGATGCTGCATGAAATACACACACAAGAAACAAAACATGCACAAATGCTCAAAATGTAATGAAATATCAAGAAAGCAATGATAGATATATGAAAGGATTGAGGTATTTTAATCACGAACATATATCAACATTTCGAGATCCAATACAAGTACATTAAAGTGATCCGAGAGGCAAGAAAAGGTGCTGAATTACATGGAAAGGTAAAATTTCTTCACAAATTCTACCAAGGAGGAAAAAAAGGAAGTTCAGAGCTGAAAAAGTGTCTCCCTTGCAAAATTAACTCATTCGGCTTTTCAGGCAAACCACAACCCCAGGAGAGAGAAACATGGGAAAATGTGCAAAGGGTTCAACCATTGACCAAAATGCCATCAAAATAGAATGGGTGACCTGACAGACCCATTCCCTAACATTTTCAACCATGCTGGGAGAAAATGCGAGCCATTCTTCATTAAAATCGGTGGTTGAAATGTCATTTCTGTTCATGACCACGTGCCAGAATTCTTTTTTATTTTCTATCTCTAAAGTCAACTAAAATGCAAAATTGACCCCATAATCTTGTAGATAATTTCACCATCTTTCCATTGATATAAAGAACGTGAAAAACTGAGCTCTGGATTGAAAGATATGGTGATTTGAAGTTTTAGGGCAAAACAAGGCCAAATCAGGTCGGTGGGCAAAACAGGGCCAAGTCTTTGGACACGTGGCACGTCCTGATTGGCTACGGGCCTTCTAGGGGAAAATTTCCCACAAAAACTCCACCGAGCCATAACTTCAAAAATACATGGAGTTAGGAGGAAAACTTTACCTTTCTGGAAAGCTGAGAAAGATATATATCCAATGGTGTCATTTCCAGAAGGTTTTGAGTGCCTGAAAAGAAAAATTTTGTGACTGAGGCACAAGAGAGGGAAGAATGAGAGGAGTTAGCCACAAAATCAATAGGGGGCACATTCTAGATAACAATTTTGGTGACTCGGAGGGTCATCCGCCTACTAGATGAAGTTACCAGTTGCTTGAAGCAATCCATTGGGCATGGAGTCATGAGTTATAGCTCGTAAACTGATCTCGAACTTTGAAAACCTCCTCTCGAGCCACTTGAAACCCACTAAAATGGACTACGCAAGAGAAAACCAGCACCACAAAAACTATGTACAAAACTAAAGGTCATACATGCTCCAAAATGGAACATGCAGAGTGTGCACAAGCACTTCTTTTACCTAAAAGCAAACCTACCTACTCTACCCTAATGGATTAGTAGCCTCTCTAGGAAGCACCACGCTTCATGGATCTAGCATACGCTAGGCATTCCACTATCATATACTATTTAATACTCTTTTGTGGTCTTGCTTTGCATCTACATGTAGTCCTTCCTAGAAAAAAAAGGAGTTGTCTACCATCATCTTGGATAACATCAAAAACATGTGCATTCTACCTTCCACCTTCACCTCACATGTATTCCTCAATCATTTTCCTTATATTTTTTTGTCCTAAAATCATAAAACTTATTGGTGAAACAAGTTTGTAGGAGTAGGAATGGAGGTGGGCATGATGTAAGTAGTTTGAACAGAGGAGTAGAAATAGGAATGGAGGTAGCAATGGTAGTAGTTCAAGCAAGCTCAGTGAAAGTAGTGGCTTCCTCACAAGAAGTGTATAAAAGTAGATCTAGATCATGCGGATGCTCAATGATATGCTCTTGAAGATCACAAAGATGGTTGTGATTGAAGGGACCATCATATGTAGTCATGATAGAGGTTGGGTCATAAGGGATGGGTTCACTAAATGATTTGATAAAAATAAGCTAAGGTGAGATTACTTTGTTAAATTGTTATGTTTGCTACAACAAGCAAGATATGACAGTAAAGTATAGAAATGACTCAAGAAAATAAGAAAAAGAAGTAAAACCCTAAGTGCAATAGAGGGTTATATTACTTAATTGATTTTACAAATATCCTAGTAGTGTGTGAAGGTGGAAGACTGGTAGAATGGTAGTACAAGACCTTAAAACTAAACCTAGAAAAGTGCAAGAGTACAAGAGGAGCAAGGATCGGAATGTCTGGATTTGGTACCAGGTGCACGGGCACTAGGATCCCTTCTAGGGGCTAGGGTCTACGTAGGAGGTCCAAAGATGAATTTTATAGGGTTTTGGATGATCCAAAACCCTCATTATTTATCGTTAGATGATCACACTATGATCGTCGATGTCATTGATAACCTGTGATAAAGAGATCACCTCAAAACCCTCACAAGAACATCAAATCCTAAAAAATAAAGATGCAAAATGATGGTTGAAACTGTTCTCAAATGTCAAATATGTGATCTTACGATTGAGTGTTGCACTACATCTTAGACCTAGTGTAGTTCTATATGTATGTGTGCATAATTATGGTGTCGCACTTAATAGTGAGCAAAGTAGCTAGATGTAAAAACATGTAATAGATGTGTGCATGGAATAAAATGAACTTCCCTCCTATGTGTTTGATGCAAAAACTATCCCTTGTCCCTTGTAATGGTGCTAGATGAATGCAAATATGCTCTCAAGTTCTTGTGAGACACAACCTTAGGTGATAGTATAGATGCTTAGAGCTTGGTCCTTCAATTTAGTCGAGATAAATTTATATTTATATGCTTATCTTGTTCAAATTTTGTAATTGATCACTAAAATTTTGACCCCTAAGAGATAAGGATTCCCAATGGCTAGAAATGACCCAAAAAGGAGAGGGAAAAGTATAAAGAGGTCTAGGACACCCAAAGGGGATGAGGGTTCCTAGGCACCTGGCATCTTGGCTAGGCGCTTATGTTCGAGCTAGAAAAGGTGAAGTATGAACGGTAAGACTAGGCGATGAGGTATGTAAGGCCAAGAGGGAGACTAGAAAGGAAACTAAGATGTAAATTATAATGATCAATTAATAATTTTCTCCCGTAAGAATCATATGAATAGTATTATGTGACTAGCGCTAGTAATGTACCCAGAGTGTGTTATTTAGTGTCTACAAGTAAGCCATGTATAGATATGATTCCCTTTCTTGAATTTCATCATTAAAAACTAAAAATCCGGCCTAAAGTGATGATAAAAGTTTTAGAAAATATAATAGTTGATGTCACATTTTAAAACATAAGAGAAGAGGGAAAGAGGAAATAAGCACCCAAAGGGGTGGTAACACCTAAGAGCTCATGTCCCTATTAGGTGTTAGTGTCTCGAAAGGCTCCAAAGGTAAAACAAAATACACGGCCTGGGTGACATGTCATGCAATGTCCAAAAGTAAAGGGATAGTTCCAGAAAAGCAAAGGATAGAAGTATAAAAAGATAAATCAATGTAAATGCAAATCAAAACAAGTGTTGTTAATGTCTAGTTTTCTTGCTTAGGAATCATGCATATAATGACATACTATAGGTGTGATGTAATATTACTAAGTGCATGATTTTGTGTCTACATTTACCCCCACTATATGTTTGTGAATGAATATTCAAGAAGATAAGGTAGATATAAATAACTTACCTTGTGGAGAGCCGAATGAGGTTGTAATCGATAGTGTGTTGAATGAAGATCATTAGATGTGTATCGTGGAATCTAAGGGGGGATAAGAACCCTAAGGTTGACCTGTGTACATAGTGGAAATGATGTATGTGCTTGTAACTCAAATATTTCCTTTGCCTAAGCATCTTGTGCTTGAGATTTCTCCTTGTTCCATTTGTGTTGCCTTTGTTGGGATAAATATGGACTTGTAAAAGAAGAATAGTGTATTCAATGTTTATGGTATACGAAATTGAACTTTAACATAGAGAAATCAACATAGACATGTGTATGAAAAATAAGCAAGTCGGGGATAGAATACGTATGAATGTCATGAACGAAGAGATATAATTTTTCATGTGTGTTTTTTTCCTTGGAGATGGTTGGAAGAGTCAAGAGTGATCAATTCCTAAACTAGTTTGAATATACTGAGGATTTAGGCATCTTGTCTTTATACTAAGGATTTAGACATCCTATCGCTAAGGGAAGAGTATTGGGAGAGTTGTAGGATTTTCCCTCCATCCATTGACACTTCCCCATGGATAAGTGCCACTACAGATGGTCACAAACCCAATAAAAACTAGCCACATATGACACATTATTCCAAGCATATCATTGTCCTACATATGCCCTAGGTGTCACTCCTTATTTGATACCAATAGAAAAAAATGTAAATTGAGAAAGAAGAGTACTTAGTTCCCTCCCGCAAAGTATGAAACTCGTCATTAATTTTGTTCCTATTTTATTGCATAAGTAACCTATAATTGACTATTTTTGCTCGATTTTGATAAAACTTATCATTGAGAAGTTGTTCAACTTACAAAGTACTTATTTTTCCCCAGGGACAGAACTACCCAGTAGGACATTAGTTCCCATCATTCTTATCTATTTTGGGTGCTTTTGTCCCCTGCACTTCTTTTGGCCCAAGTATGATTCTAAACCATTTTTATTAGCTATTACTTGGTCATATTTTGTTGTGTACTAGAATATGTCTAGTTTCTAGATTGTTGAGAGGGTGAAATAATCACCAAATGATTTCCCCACTTGTTTTGGGTAAGTGATATAAACCAATGTAAGTGCAACTTAAATGAGGAAAGTTGAAACCGATGTGCACATTTGAATAAGGAATCGTGACAGATGAAAAGGAAATGTGCATGATAATAACCATGGCACATGTAAAATAATGGGAATAAGCTAGAAAAAAGTGTTAGTGAAAAGCAAGCATGACATAATGTAATAGAAACTAGTCAAAACACAAGTAATACAACAAGAGATCAATATAATAGATGGTATCAAACACAGGACACCACTCAGATTTCATAAGACACTCGAAGGCCTTCAAGGCCATACAAGCAAATAGCAATCAAACCTAGGAAAAACCAAAAATAATAACAAACAAGAAACAATCATAGAAGACAAGCAAATAATATAACATGATTGGAAGTAGGCCTACAAGACAAATGTTACACACAAAACACCCATTAGCATGTTAAAAAATTGATACTATGTCACAATGTATATAGCTGAAAATAGGAATGAAAGTAGTAGATACTTGTTGGCGAGAAAAATTTTGGGTGGAAAATTTTGTGGATTTCTTGTCAACAATCTAGGAATCAAAGCCCCTCTACTTAATAGGTGCAGCTTCGTATTTACATGCATGAGAAAAGGTGGATTTTCCCGGTGGTCTTGCAGGTGGGGATCCAACAGGACACTCTATTGTCCCCGAGGAAAAGCTAGCAATCACTTTCTAGAGAATACTTTGTCTTGAGAGAGGGAAAGGGAGTGAGAATATGAGGTAGGAGAACTAATGTTGCGGGTAGAAAATCAGATTCCTACACACACTAGTTAGAAATTTCAACACATGCATTTATGAGAAGAAACAACCAAAACATCCATGCTATTGGCTAGAGGAAACCATGCATACAAATATGCACACATTCATATGCCTTGGAAAATAGAAAATTATTCCTTAATTAGCATTTCAATTAAAGTTGTACATAGTGTGGGAATGGAGGAAAAATAGTGAGGGGGAAATGGAAGAAAATGGCTATCTCCTTTGTTCTCTCTAAGTACAATGCACTCTTGAGTTTACAAAATCAATCACCAACCCTTTGAAATGGGAATGGCTTTACAATTTATAGGAAGAGAAAAGACTCTTCATATACCCCCAATGACTCTTCATATGTCTCGACATGACTTAAGACTCTTCGCCTTCTTAGGAAAACATTAAGTCCCTTTTTATAACATAAAGGTGACTTATTACATTAGGAACATTAAGACATATGAAAAAGTGCAACCCCAACGCAAAATTAGAACATTGAGGAGAGAGAGAAAGTTGGGGAGAGAAGAGAGAGAGAGAGAGAGTAGAAAGAAGGAAGAATGATGTTGACGACAAAATATTTTGCCTTCAATAAAGCCCACTAATCCTTCTAGATGACTCGATGGAATGCTCCAATGTGATGAACTTTGAATCTCTAAACTCCATGCACCCTAAGAAAATCCTTCAACTCGGCTCACGGATGCTTTGGATTGAGTGTTTAAAAATGTTGTTGAATGTTTCTACCAATGACCATGAACACAACTCATGAAGATTCCTTTAGAAGAGATAGGAACTCAAAACTGACCCTACCAAGTTGAATGAATTGTTCTGCCGATGACCGCAACTTCCACCCTGCGTATGATATACCTGTGACCCAAACCATGTAGTGAGTGTCAAAAGAAATTTTCGAGTTCCTAGGATGGATCTCAAATGCCCTGTGAGAAATTCCCATGGATGATCCCGAATGATGATCCCCTTATATTCCATTGTGCCAAAACTACCCTCTGAGTGTAACTTACCATTAATAGCAAGTGCCCAAATGGAAGACTTACTATTTTTGGTAAGAGGTGATTTTTGCCTCTTCTTGACCATCCTAATGTGATGAACTCCCTCATTCACTCTTGTGCACACTGCCTTCGCCTCGACCACTTCTTGGGGTGAATTACTATTTTTAGTAAGCACCCATATAGGGGCTTACTATTTTTAAGCAAGTGTTCATTTTCATTGTTTTCTACTGTGGACAATCATTCTAGCTTCCTCGGTTATTTGTAGTGCACACCGCCTTTGCCACAACCATTTTTATGATGACTTTCCAAAATACCAAGTCTCAGATAGGAAAATTTACTATTTTTAGAAAGTGTATTTCTAGTGCTTAGTTTGCAATGGAACATATTTTTTGGACTCATCTTTTTGCTGCAGTCACATCCTCTAAATTTCAATTGATTTCACCCACTAGAATGCTTGGAAATAAAATTTAAAATTTTCATCTAGCAGCTTCGAACTGGAGAGTCATCATGGCGGTTATTAATGGAGCTCGAAATTTACAGGTCTAGTTTTTGCCTCCGATCATGATGAAATTAACTCCATTGTGATAGTGTTTCTCATTTGGATTCTCGAGTGTAAGTTTTTAGCTCATTTTTATTGTTGAATTGAAGGGAAATTTGACGAATGTGAGCTAGGGCACAAAATGGGTTTTTTTTTGGAACAAATGATTCAAGGCACCATTCGACCTCCCATTTTTTTCATCTTGATCATCTTGAAAAATGAGAAAGTCTTACAAAATACGGAAAATTTTTATATGATATTGACTTAAAAATAATCAATGAATTGAATTTTTATGGTTTGGAGCTCAAATTATGACTACATAACTTTCAAATGCCACTTTTTTATCGGGATCACCAATTGTGCGTCGGAAGAATGAGTTGCCTAGGGAAGTGTATGATGTTTCACGAGGTATCATTTTTTCCAAAATTTAGGGCATGGAAAATACCTTCCATATGTACCTTTTTGGGCTCTTGAATATTTATAAAGCTCCCATAATCCTTTCTTAAATCTCAAGCACTCCTTCGTGGTGTATGCTCCTTTAGGCCTCGAAAACCCACTTTTACTGAATCGACTCCAAAAAGGCTCTATTGAATTGATCCTAATGCCTTTAAACCCTTTAGAACATTTCAATCCTCCTTCTTTTTGATGAATTTCCATTTTTATCCACTTTATATTTTTAGTATGCCTCGCCATGGACACATGTTATTTTTAGTAAGTGCAATTGTGGGTGTCAAAACAAGTCTTGAAATTTTGGGTTTTATTTTGGGGTTCCACACTCCAAATTTTGGGTAATTTCTTCTTCGAACAAGTGGGAAAATGATATTTTCATCGGTGGGGGAAGAATAATGATAAAAAACATAGCCCTCCATATCCCTAAAAATAGGGACTTCATGGCGTGAAAACTAGTTTACGCAAAACTAGATTTTTCAATGATCATTCCCTCCAATTTTCACGCGATTTCACCCATTGGAACCTTGAGAAGTGAAGAGGTAGATTGTTTAATTTTTCACTAATTTTATTCATGTTATAGGTTATAATACTAATAAAAAATACATCCCTCCATATCCCTAAAAATAGGTACTTTATGGCGCGAAAACTAGTTTACACGAAACTAGATTTTTCAACGATCATTCCCTCCAATTTTCACACAATTTCACCCACTGGAACCTTGAGAAGTGAAGAGGTAGCTCACTTCCTTTTTCACTATTTTTCTTCATGGTATACATTAATGGATTCTTCAATCTTCATATATCACAGAGGTGGTGATGGAGGAGAATGAAGTTATTTGCAGTTGAGAATGAGAGGGAGGCTAGGAAAAAGCATTTGGGAGTTGACTTTTGGGCGCATGAGGAACCAAAAGGCTTAAGTGGGCTGGGGTAATTTTTTTCCCCTATGTCCCTTTTCTAAAGGGATGAAAGGGACATCAATTTCCACTTTTTGCCTCATCATGACACTTGGCGATCATCCGTGCAGGGAGAGGGAAGGCTCAAACTTAGCTCTTGGGGGCTTAACTGGCAAAGGAGGTCATATTAGTGTTCTGGGGCTAAAAAGGGTTGGAAAAATTTTCATGTACCTTTTCTAAAGGGATGAAAGGGACATCAAAATTCACCAGGCTCCTAGAGATGACATGTGTCCACTTCAAAAATTGGCTAAGTATGAGAACTTGAGAGTGAACTTGTGAAGGTCGTATCTGGAGTTCCCGATGGAGTTTCAAGGTGAAATTTTATATGAATTTGAATTAAAATGGTCTTAAAAATCCAATTTTGGTGGTCTCAGATATTTATTACTCCATTTATTCCTTGAAATAGTATTTTTGTTCTGGCTCCATGACTGAGCATGATAAAAAATGGATATAGACCTATTGCACCTAGGAGTTGTGAATAATATGATTATTCCATATTGTGGATCTCTGAATTCCCTTTCCAAAAATGTATTTTTAGCTCCTAACTCCTTCTAGAGCTCCCAAAATCACTTCCCAAAGCTCAGTAGCTTTTTGGCCCTATGCACTGCCTAGGCCTAAAACCCTGTTTCTGATGAATCTACCCCAAAACTTCCAAATATTCCCGAATCTTCCAATATAATTTCCTTGATGTTATTAGACCTTTATTTCATCTCCATGTTTAATTTTCCTTCTTCGTTCCACTCCAGGGGGTTACACTAGTCCTGGGAAGGCCAGTGGTAGCCCTTCCCAAAACTGCCCAAAATTGGCATTCTTCAAGAACTCCTAAAATCACCTAGGGGATTGACTTGAATTTCCTAATTCACCTAGGGACTATATTTACATCCATTGGAGGTTCATTATACTATTTTGGTAAGGCTTGATTCGAGGATGGGTAGACTTGGGGGTCTTAAAGGTAAAATTTGAAAATTTTGACACAGGGGTATCATTGTCATGCTTGAAAATTGGAAATTTTCTTGTTGCACATTTACATGAAAACAATACTATAATTATAAAACCTGAATATAGATAAGTAGGGAAGGTAGATTCCCTTGAGAGCCTTAGTGGGGATGGTAGAGAATAGTGTCAAACATCATGCATCATGTGATAACCGATAGACATGGATGCATTCACCTCAAAGTACTATGTGACTATGCATGTGTATATGTAAAATGATAAAGCATATTATGAATCAAAGTAACGTGATAGGAAAGATGAAACATAGAATAATATAAGTAAGAAACAATAGATGTAACCAATATCTAAACTAATATTTTTGTAATTTTTCCAATATTTGAATGTTATGGAATAATTAGAATATGAAATACTAGGACTAGGGGAAGGGAGCAATGTTTGTGAAAAGTGTATGTGTGAAAAATGAGGTTCATAAAGGTAATTTCACCCTCAAAAATCATGTTTAAACCTAGAATAAGAGTGTGTTATCAGTTAGTGAGGGATAAATAGTATGCCCCCACGTGTGTGAATGTCATAGGGATCTATCTAATAAGGATAGAAGGTGAGGGCCCATTATCTACTAATGTGAGAGAGGGATGCATGTGGACATGATGTGAGGACCTAGTGTCATGTGAGAATGCATGTGTTGAGATTTTGGAGTAATATTATGTTGTGCATGTGGGGAATGAGACCATAAAGTGGGCCTAGATGTACCATGTGTAGTATGCATCCTATGTGTAGACCTATCTCTATGAGGTGGGGTATGGAATCAACGTATTCGTCATGGGCGAGAAGAAAAAGTCACACATGGAGGAGATATAGATGGAGGTATTGAATTAGTACAAAAATTGATAGGACCTCTAGATTTATAAGTAGTATATGCCAAAGATATGGGACTATCATTAGTAGGTGTAGAAGTAGGTGCACTAGTGGTAGTATCAACTGAATATGTGATAGTGAGAGGTGTCAAAGATAAAGGGGCCCATGGTGGGATACCTCAAATAGTGACAACGTGATGCTCATGTATGAACTTAAGGCATAAATGAACTATGGATGGGATGACTTTGGCAGCCCTAAGCCAAGGAAGTCCTAAGACCATGTCATAATGCATAACCTCATATCTAACAAAGAAAGACATAAAGATAGTAAGAGGCCCAACAATGATTGGGAGAACCACATGCCCATAAGAAGTAGGTGATCTAAGTTTCATTTGGGATAATGGAAAGCTAATAGATCGTAAGAAAGATAATGAACATGCATTACACTTGAAAGTAGGATGCACCATAACATTGTTAACATCATGAGTACCAACAAAATAATTAATGTGTAATCTATGATGAAAAGGAAGCATAAAAATTAACATCAATAAAAATAATGAAAGGTGGAGGAAGATCAGTATTACCAACAGAAATCTAAGAGGATGATCTGAAAATGATGGAGGTGGAACCGCATGATAAACATGATTGGAAGAAGATTCAGGAGTTATTTTTTCATGTTTGGGTATGGGTCATTGAAAATTTTAAGCTTGTCATTATCATTATCATATTTAGAAATAATAAATAGTAGGCTCAGGTAGCTCAATTTCATTGTTGTTAATCAAATCTTAGATCAAGTTTCTAAGCTTAAAAAATCCATCAAGTAGAATGGCCATTACATCTATTGTAATCACAATATACCTTTTCATAAAAAAATCTTACCACGAGGACGATTAGGATCTAGCTCAAGAAGAGATGGAAGAGAAATTAGATTTCTTTCAATGAGCTAAGGCAACAAAATATGAGGTGGATATGGAAATCTAGTAAAATTGCACTATGTAGGTTATAATTGGAGTTTTGTATGTTGGGATACAACATTGATAGTAGGCTTAGGTTTACTAGGTTTTCCTTTAAAGGAAAACTTGGCTTGAAATTTGTTAGTAGATTGATTGGAAGATTATCACCATACTTAATATTTCCCATATAAAGTAACTTATTTTCACATGCTTTAAGAGTATGACATAAATGATCGAAAG
Source organism: Taxus wallichiana var. yunnanensis (assembly GCA_018340775.1). NCBI lineage: Eukaryota > Viridiplantae > Streptophyta > Pinopsida > Cupressales > Taxaceae > Taxus > Taxus wallichiana. The sequence goes on from CM031239.1 coordinate 842,595,465, forward strand.
AATGAAAAGAATCAAAGAACATACATTCTTACAAAGGAGGGAATAGACTTTAGATAAATAGATCTTTTGCAATTGATTCAGCGAAGACATTATTCATTTTGGAAATATTATTCTTAAAGTGTAAATCATACTCACTAAGATGCTCATTAGATCCTTGCTTCATTTTGGCCATTTGTACATATGAAATTTTAGTTCTGACGTTCATCAAAAAGTGGGCCAAAAATAGATTTGTTAGAGTGGTGAAAGATTTAACAAATTGTAAAGGAAAATCATAAAACCATTGCAAAGCATAGTCTTGTAAGCTCTTAGGAAACAACTTGGTCAATAATGTATCATCACAAGCATAATCCAAGCATGTAATATGAAATGATCTAATATTCTCTTGTGGATCTCCATTACCATTAAAAAGAGGAAATTGAGGTGAAGCAAAGTTGGGCGGAAGTGAATAAGATGAAACTTTGGGTGCAAGAGGACTATGTAGGAGAAGTGAAGAATCAAGAGATGGAGAGGAAGAAAAATAAGCATGTTTTAATTGATGAATTTGAGCTTGTAAATCATGGTACAAGGACTCTAAGGCATGGGTTCTAGAAGAAGAACTAGGTTGGATATGATAAATGATGGGGGAAGAAAGGTGAGTGTGAGGTGTGGAAATAGGAATATGGATGGTGGATGCCCCCACATTGGTGGGAGGGGAGGAGAGTGGAATAGAGGATGTTAGTACAATAGTGGGGATAACATGAGTGTTTAGATAGGTGGATGAAAATATTCGTTGGACTTCTTCACGAGTAAAAAAATCAAGAGATCTAGGTTCTCATGATGATCAACAATGTATGTATTTAGGTCATTAATATTTTTAGTAGTAAACTCATGAGAGGTGTTAGCCATGATAGGAAACAAAGAGATATGATAAAGAGCATGCAAGGATCAGGTTCACCAAATGATTTATCAAAATTTAAATCTTTATCGAGGATTGAGATCTAATAGATAATATTAAAAATTCACAATATCTAACATGTAATGATAAACAAATGTAAGTAATGAGAGGATGAGAGTGAATTAACATGTATATCGACTATCTCGGGATGATTCTCGAGATGGAATAGTGTTGGAACATGATGGATTTGGATTGTATATGATTCATCCGGAAATAGAGATTTACAATTCTTCTAGACAGAATGCTTAGAAGGTGACATGACCACTGAGTGCTAGTGTCAGTATTGGGAGCTAGTTTCCTGGTCTTTGTGAATCTAGATATGATCTTTTCAAGGTTTTATAATCTCAACTTTACTTCACTCTTTTTCACTCTGAATTCACCGTAGGGTTTCATTGTCATAATTTTACCTATAAAACAAACCCTAGCTACTTGTACAAGGCTCAAACAACATTAGATGGATTAAAACATGCATATGCTTAAGTCATACCGACCTCAATGATCACCTTAATGTGATTTTCACTTTGAGTGTTACACTACAATTCAAACTCAATGTAGTTTTGGTGTGTGTGTGACATAACTATTTCCCTTGAATCTAGGTTAAGCTTGTTCCAATCTCGCCAAAATAGTATACTACAACTACTTTTCCCCCAAGATGAATGTGTGTGATGGAACTTAGATTTTTCCCTTCCTACGCACTAAACAATGCAGCCCAAATGAAATCCTTGAATGTTGCTCTTTGTCAAGTAGTAGATAGGAAGTAATAACCCAATTTTCCTAGCCCCTTATAATAGAAAGTAAGTCATGTATATATATGATTCCTTTTCCTAAATTTAATCATTAACAATAAAAATATGACCCAAAGTGATAATAGAATTTTTATAAAAGATAATGGTTGATGTGGAATTTTAAAACATAAGAGAAGATGGAAATAGTATAAAATTTTCTACGGGGATAGTAGTGCCTAGGCGCTCATGTCCAAGTGTAGACACAAAATCACACACTTTGGGTAATTATCTAGTCCTTATTACATACTATTATTCATATGATTCCTAAGTAAGAAAAGTAATAACTAATCCATGTCTTTGGCCACCTTTCTTTGATTTTTGTTACCATTTTTGGTCTTGTATCCTTACTTTCTTAGTTTTCCTTTTCATACTTTGGCATTTGTCATCCTGGACACCAATTCCCAACCAAAATGCTAGCACCAGTGCCCTCATCCCCTATGGGCGCCCTTGTCCCCTTTGTACTTTACTCACACTTTTTAGGTCATTTCTAGCCATTTGAGCATCTTATCTTTTTATTAGTCAGCCTTTTCAGGGTTAATTATGAAATTCAAGCAAAGGAATCATATAAATATAAAGTTATATGATAATAATAAAAGACCAAGCACTAAGCATTAGTTATCACCACCCAAGGTTGCATCTATCAAGGCATCAAAGAGCTTCATTGAATTCATCTAGCACCATTTAAGGGACATCAAGGGTTGGTTATTTTGCATACAATTCATAGGAGGGAAGTTCATTATATTCCATGCACACATCTACTACTTTTCTTTACATCTAGCTATTTGCTCGCTATCAAGTGTGACATGCATAAGAGCCACCTAGGGCACGATTTCCACACACACAAAAATTATAGTGGGTATGAGATGTAGTGCAATGCTCATTCATAAGTTCACCATTGTGACAGATTGAGGACAATCTAACCCCTCATTTTACATCTTTCTTTTTAGCATTTGATGTCTTTTTTCAGGTTTATACTTCATTGTAGCTTTCGAAATCTTGGTGTAACCTCAAAGTGACCAAATGTGAACAAAAATGAAAAATACGACACTAAATAGGAGGTTTCTGAGATTTTCAGAGACCAGTGCCTAGAAATAGGTCTAGGGCACCCGTAGGTGCCCCTGTCCCTCTCCAAGTGCCCAGTCTAGCCTACTCCTCTAGATCTACATTTTACTAAGCTCTAGTACGGCGGTCGATGCTTCATATTTTCCATTTTTTGAACTCTATGTATCTTCCAGATCTCTATGAAACTGACTAAGTCATTTCACCTCTTCTTTGCACTTAGGGTTTTATACTCTATTGCTAAGTTTGCTTGGGTGTGATTTTTGGACTTAATTATTATTCATTTACTACTACAATAACATTTATATTAGGCTTACATTTTACATTTCATATTATCATTTTAGTGAACCCAACCTTCAAATTTTCCTTTTCTCTCTAGGTTTTTCTTCTTATGCTTGTCACCCATAGTGGTCATTTTGGGTAATTCAGACATCTCGAGCTTCCTCCATTTTCCCATATGATTTCTAAATCAATGGCTGATATCTCTACATTAATGGCTATAACTGAAAATCCCTTTATTAACTCTCACAATGTTCCCTTGGTGAAATAGAAGCATTTATGTTCAAAGATGTTTTTACTTTCCTACTTTAAATTAATGAAATGAAATAATAAAAACAAAACCGACCTCAGAGGACGATGATATTTACCGATACCCACAAAGATGGATGTTGATGATAATGATTGATTGAAGTTGTTGAATCTGTATGTGTGTATAAGTCCTGTTGTCCGAGCACTTTGAATGTGGCCCAAGCTAAGGTAGATTTAATCGAACATATTCGAAATAATCATACTAGAAATCCTCAGTCTCCTATTGGATTTCATGAAGGAATTTGATCTAATCTTCGATGTCTTGGTCGGTGTCAATAAATAGAATTATGTAAAGTATGAGCTTGTGTAAAATTGTTTGTATTATTCCCATAAGAATGGATGTCGACTATTGGAAGGTTGTAAATGCTTATAATTTGATGCAAACGGCGAGGGACTACCATCTAACACAGAGCCATACTTGGAAACAACAACTAAATGTAAATGATCGATAAAATATGATAAACTAATAAAAAGGTAATTTTGATGAGGATTGTCGGTGATTAGGGTGAATCACTTTGGTGATTTCGTGATTTTGGACAATTTTGCTAAGAAACAAGATTTAAAGCTATAAAATGATGTTTTTGATTAATTTAAGAGTTTGTTATGACTAAAAAGAGATAAATGAAGATTGAATAATACCTTAGAGTGGATGTGGAGCTAAATGATGTCTCAAATCTTCAATGGGAAGAACCTAAATGGATAAGTTGTCCTATGGCGTTGCTTGAAGTTTGAGTGATGAAAATGACCACCAAAATGCTTGAAAATGTTTGATGTTGATGCCTGGTAATGCTTGAAGATGTCTTGGATGTTGTAGTGTCAAAAATGAAATGTAGGATTAAAAAGGAGGTCCAAGATTCGAGATTGAATATCCATAAGGGAGAGCACAAAGGTGTTGTAATGATCATTAGCGATTTGGTTGAATCGTGGGTGATCCACTTTTTATGAGGAAACAACTACAAAAGTGGTTAAAACCACTTCTAATAAGAGGTTTTTGGTTCAAGATGTGGGTAAATGACTAAGGGGATGTTGAAGAATGAGTTGAGAAGGTTAAAAATTTTGTGAGATCATTAAGAATGTGTTGATTTGTTTTTTTCTTATACGAGTTTTAGTTTTTAAGTGGTTTTAGGTTGTTTAAAGAGAGGTAGAATTAGATTTTATAGTTGTAATATGATATTTACGGGGTGTAGAAGAATGTTTACAAGGAGTAAATATGGTAAATTATTTTGGATCTTAGCATAAAGTATGTATGGGTTAAATAATGTGTTTATATGGTATGATTTGATTAAATGTTATTGTCAAGGTAGTGTATGTGGTGAAAGAAACTAAAAGTGCAAATTTTAAGTGTCTTCATTCTCCCCTTTGTTTCGAGTAGTTTGGTGTAGGAAAAGTGCTAAAAAAATGATTTTTAATAGTTTGATTTGTATGGGTGATCCCCCTCAAAATGGGGTGACTACTGATGCGGTGTAAGGAACACCAATTTAATAGGTTTGTTATGAGTATGTTTGATATGTGTTTCAAAAAAATTCCCAAGATAGGGTATTAAAATGATGGATGTTACCATGGAACCGAGTGATAAGCGGAACCAAAGGGTGCATTGTTTATGGACAAATGATTCGTGACAGTAGGGCTGTAAAGAGGGGGAAGTCAAGTGATGTGGGGGCAAAGGATTGTGTCTCATAGGACGTATGACATGTCCCGAAAGAAATTGATTTTTGATATTTAATTTTTCGAGGATTGGGGCTCCTTTAAATGAGATGATTTTTTGTAAAGTGTGATAAAGTGGTGTTGATTTATAAAATAAGGATTTAGGAAAAAATATGATGAATCATTAGTGATTCATAATGATTCACTTTGGCAATTAAGGTGAATCGCCTAGGTGATTCAAGGAATCAAATCGATGATTGCTATGAAAGTTTAGGGGGCTATAAAATCCCTAGCTCGGTGGTGAATAGTTCACTTTTGTGATTTTTATTGTGGTTTAGAGAGAGTGAGTGGGTGAAAATGGTGGTTGGAGGGTAATGGCATCGTCAAGTAGGCATATGAAACCCACACAGCAAAGTGGGTGTCTAATTTTGTTATTTTTTTGTTTTTGTTTGTTTTTTGTTTTCGAGGGTATATAGGGTTTGTTTTTAAAATCACTAAAATCACCGGCAATTTAGGTAGATTGCTAGTAAATTGAATGAATCAGAAATGATTTGTTTTTATTGCTATGACTAGATTGATTAGTTAGTGACCCATTTGTTTTGATGAAGATTTTTTATTTTTTTGTAATGATGATGGTTTCTAATGTGTGTTTTTGTGTGTTTGTGGTTGCAGTGGATTTAAAGTGACTATTCAAGATAGGATTCTAATAATCCTAGAGGATGTGTGAATGGATATGTCAGATGATGATTGGAATCATGTGGAGGAAGTGGGTTTTATAGGGATGTGTGATTATAGATGCATCTACAGATGTAGAGGATTATTGTTGGCATTGATGGAGAGATGGGATCCAACCACCTATACATTTTGGTTACCGATAGGAGAGATTTCCAAGTTTCTAGTCCATGGGGAGGACATCTATTGTATTGATGACATAGAGAGAGAGAGAGAGAATGTGATGAGGAGATTAAATGGGGTGATGCGGTGATGTGAGGTATACTTTAGGGGGTTTAATTATTAGACTCTATATTTTGTGAAGAGATAAGGTTATACACATATGACTATGTTAATGATGGGTATTTCATGATTTTCTTTGCCTAACTCTAGAGGGGGTAGGTTTCCATGGATGATGACTAGGGTGGTTACTAAGAAGATGGAGAAGCATATTGTGTTTGCTTAGGCCCTTGTATTACTAGTACTAGTGAGACATACAAAGAGTCTGTGAGCTTGGAAGGTCCACAAAAGATATGTGTTAGATGAGCATTTTTGTTACGGTGTTCGAGCGTTTGAGCACATTTCCATAGCATTTTGGCACATTTCTAGAGCATTTTGTTATTCTGGTGTCTTTGGAGTGACTATTGGTTATATGTGATGGTGGGTTGGTGCTTATGCTAAGTTTAAGAGAGCTCAATTGATTTTGAGAGGGGAGCGTGCTCCGATCAAGTGGAGGGGCACAAAATATTGTTGATGTTAATGATGATGAGGAGGGTGATGGAGATGAGGAGGACCTTGAGGCTACAGACGATTGACAGTGAGAAAGCCACCATAGATGCTAAAAGAGATATCTTGTGGAGGGTGAGAGATGACTTGATTAGTGTGAGGGCTACTTTGATTGGTGAGAGTGATGGTGCCATAGTTGAGTGTGATGGACTTAGAGCATAGTTAGCTTAGGACATGACTGATTGGGATTGATATAGATAGCAGCGAGAGACCCTTAAAAGTTATCTTGGTTTTATATGATCTTTGATATCAAGTACAAAGTTAGCATCTCATGCCCGGGATAGTGGTAAGGTGGGTGCATAAGGCATGGTTAGCTATGCTCACTATTAGTCTTTGCGGTAAGGGTTGTCTTCTTATGAGGATATGGTGATACGGGACTCACATAATGTGATTCTTTTTGTTGATCACTTAACGCAAAGAGGGGGAAAGTCTTAGTGCTAGTGTGGCAAGTGTGGACTAGCCACCTAGAGGATCTGTTAAAGGAGATGGAAGCATATAGGATGATTAACTAAAGATGGGAAATGTGGGGTAGTTAATATAATCTAGAACAACATATAAATACAGTAAACAAATATAGAAATGATCCAAGTAGCTTTTAAAATGGAAATGTTAAAACCTAAAGTGTAACGAGAGTTAGAATGAACTCGGGTGATTAGAGGGCTTGCTAGACTATGTTACAAAAGTGATTTGGAAAAATAGATAGCATGAAAGATTGTGTAAAGACCACGAAAAGGATGCATCTCGAGTTGTTTAGCTAGACTGGAGCGTCTGGAAAGGGACTAGGGCACCTATGGGCACTTTGGTCTATAGAATGGGCACCCTCATCTATGTAAAAGATCCAGAACCAAGTTTCATAGGTCCAACAGGTGGTCTAAAACCCTCACTGCACTGTCGTATCAGATTTGTTATACTACTTTGGATGTCGTTGGTAATCCAAGATGATGAAAACACTTGCAAGAGGCCACAAGAAGTATCAAAACCCTAAAAAAATAATGCAAATGAATGGGTCAGAATGACCTCGGCTTCCATAATAGTGGGCATACTAAGCCGAGCATTGCACTACATTTTGGACCCAAATATAGTTTTAGTATATATGTTTGTGCATCATGTGCCCAGGTGCTCTTGTGCCGTCGCACTTTGTGAAGTTCTAAGTAATAACTAGATGTAGAAAATGTAATATAATGTGTGCATGAATATAATAGAATCCCTCCCTCTATGCTTGTGTGATGCAAATGAACCATCCTTTTCCTTGTGATGGAGCTAATGGATGCAAGTGATCTCCAAATGGATGCAACTCTAGGTGGATAATAGTAGTGACTAGTGTTTAGTCCCTCATTATGGTCTCATAACTTTATATTTATAAGGTTCTCTTGATCTAATTTTTAATCAACCCTGAAATGGCCGACCACCAAAAAGATAAGAAGTTGAAATGGCTAGAAAGATCCCAAAAAGTGGTGAGAAAGTTCAAAAGGATCAAAGCACCCCTGGTGGGGAGAGTGCCTATAGGCACCAAGACTATCTGGGTGCCCCATTCAATGCTAAAATGATGGAAGATGACTGAAACATACCGATCATGTGGGTGTAAAATGTCAAGAATGACGAAATAAAATAAAAAAGATGGTCAAAATATGGGGGTTAATTAGTACTTTCTACACTCAAAAACCTTTAAAATAGTAGTATGAGACCTAGACTAAATAATGTCTAAAGTGCATGATTTTGTGTCTACATTTTCCCCTCCTTTATGTTGGTAAGCAGAAAGCTCGATAACATAAAGTAGATAGATATGTGTACCTAAAAATCCATGTAGAGTGATGTAGAAATGCATTGAATGACTAGACAAAGCATGGAATGACAAAAATATGATGGAGTGTGGAAACTATAGATGAAAAATCACAAAAAGGTGATGAGATTGAACCTATGGCAGAAACACATGTGTATATGTTGATGTGTGTGATGTACCTACATGGTTAGTGTGGTGTGTCCTACCATAAAGTGTTGTTGTTGTTGTTGCCCCCATTTAACTTCTCATTTCTCATATGACTGGACTTGCAAGGAGAAAACGATCAAGTAGTCAAATATGTATGTATTTAAAAGTGCAATGTAAATGTAAAGTACACAAATGAAAAAGTGTAAATGGAACATGTGCACCTGATCCATGTTAAGAAAGAGAGTATAAAAGGATATCTTGTATGGTTGGGGCTTTTGGGTAATCGACGCCATAGGCCAAAGAAGTATAGGGAGGAATTATGTTGTATCCTCTAACCTTTAATTGTTTCCTTGAATGTGTGTGAAGAGATCTCTTTACGTCCTAGTTTTTGGGAAATCTGATGCCACTAGCCAAAGTAGTGTAGGGAGGCACACCCACTGTAACCTCTAAGTTTTTGATTGCTTCCAAAAATGCTAAGGACACTATATCTTGTAAAATTTGTTATGTACGGGGTTTGTAGACTAATCTAAACCCACTCATTGTATGTAACCCACAATGTCGAGGACGGAAAGTGAACTGAACTGAATCGGTGTAAATATGTTGTGTTAGTATGTAAAACCCCAAATGATGCCCCCTCTTTGGATGCACATGCGACGTCGTTGATAGGAGAATGTGGCCCCAAAAGAGGACCAACCGCATGTACTCTAAAACTATGCCTGCAAAGGGGGAAGGGAATGTGCTTGGTAGAAACCAAGGCATGCAAAACAAGAAGCTATCCAAAGACAAATGTTAGTACAAAAAACCATGCATATAGAAAATAATGCGAGAATTTATGCAAACCGTTTATAAGCTACCAAGCAAAGAAGTAATGTAAACATGCAAGACAATAAATTAAGTCACACAAAGTGGGTTACAAACATGGGACATCACTCATGATGTCGTAAGACACGAAAAGGCCATCATATCCGTATACAAACAAATAAGTGTGTACACTAAACATAGGGCAAGGCCTACAAACAAGAACAAGAAATAGCAGACAATGTAACAAACAAGTATGGAAGCAAATATCCCTGCATAACAAATGTTGCACATGAAGCACCCGTTAGCATGTTAGAAAGATAACTAGTATGTCAAAAGCATGTATAACCAAATAATGTAAAGTGTTAAGTACAAAATGAAACAATAGCACATGGAAGAGACGAATGTGGATGCCCCATGAATCAATGTAGGAAGGGTAAAAGGTGAGTATACATGTTGTGTGAAAAAATCTTGTATCTATGATCACAACTAGACAAAGGTGTGAACGCGCATGTGTGTATGGTATAGATAAATGACATACAATTAATCTAACTAGCATGTGTAATAAATTGACCATGAACAAGCAAAAGTAAGCAAGAGTAAAAGTAACCATAATATGTAATATTTTGTGGATGGATGGAATGGAATGCAAGATGGATGGTAGAATGCAAGATGGATGGTAGGATCCACGTTCCCCTTGAGTGAATGGAAATGTATGTACTGAGGTTCATTTGGTTTTCCCCCTCAGCAGTCAAGAATGAACCGTAAACGAGAGTGTGTCATCTTGAAATGGTCGAAATGTGTTTGTGTCTAACACATTGTGATGAGTATGTATGTGTAATGATGATGATATGTGACATATATAAGATATGTGTGTGAACCTTATAGCTGAAGTGTATATCATGACAAAATGAATGTATGAGTGATGATTTATCCCTAAAGTGTGTATCACTACAAGATGAATAGTAAGGAGTGGTGATGTAGCCTAAAGCATATACCACTATAAGATGAATAGTAAGGAGTGATGATGTATCCTAAAGTGTATACCACTACAAGATGAATAAAAGGGAGTGGTGATGTAGCCTAAAGTGTATACCACTACAAGATGATAGAATAGGTGACCATTTAGCCTATAGCGTATGTCACTAACCTAGGAATGTTGCATGATGGAAGGTCGAATGATAAACGTGTGAGTATGATAAGGTCCATTTGATTTGTAAACCCTCAACAGTTGAGTATGGACTAAGGAACTAAATTGTGTCATAGGATAGTGAGTGCAACGCATAGAAGACAATGCATGTGTGATGATAATAGATGACCATGTGAGGAGTAGAATGTGTAATGTATGATGTATAGGATGTAATGTGAGATGCAATGTATGATGTATAATATGTAATGTATGATGTATACTAACGAGTGTAAGATGTGCATGATGTAGTATGTAAAATGCTAGAGTCGTAGACCATGAAAGTGTTGTATATGTATGATGAAGACTAGTATGATGTGTATGTATGATATGAAAATGTGCAAATGATGTAGTCTAAATGTAAGATGTAGGATGTAAGATGTATAGGTGCACAAAGGTTGAAATGATGTAGAATAAATATAGTATGTATGATGTATGATGCAAGAGGTATGAATAGACGTAGTGTGTAATACCTATTGTGCAGTGTGTGGGGTTCATGTGTAGTAATCCCTCAATAGTCAAGTGTGAAATGAAGCAAAAGAGTGTGTCATTGGGTAATGATGATGCTAAAACATGTGTATGACTATGCAAGATGAGATGATGCTAAGATGAGGTATGTGTGAATGATAAGAGTGTGATGTAGGACCATGCAAGGATGTGAATGAATGAGAAGTGTGCCTATGATGCTATGATGATGAGAGAGGGGGATGTGAATATTATGCCCCCAAAGCATGTGTGATGAAAGAGGCAATCATGTAATGTCATCTAGGATATCATCACTCTCAAGATCATAGTCAAATGGATAAGCATTGGTGACTTGATAAGCAATAGTGTTTGGTTGATCACGTAATGAACAATTGAGACATAAATTATACATTTCCATAGCATAGTTCATCGGTGAATGGAGGAAGTAGAAAAATGTGTGCATACCAACGAGTGAGATTTTGTGAATGGCCAAGAAAATAACTATTACAAATGAATATGTGACCAAAAGGCATAGGAAATGAAATGTCTATATGATCCAGATCTAGAGTTCCCTCAATGTAATCAAGCCATGATCTCCTAATGTGAGTGATTAAGAGTGGGTAGTGTGTGATAGATAGATCGTAAGATGAAAGATGCACAAGCTATAATCAACAAAGTAATATTAATAAAGCCATAATAAAGATTAGGAGCATATGGTGTAGGATAGAGATCCTCAAAATAAAAACCTAGGTGAGCCAAGCCCTCATGTGTACATATGGTATCATTTCATGTAGGATTAAATAAAATGTGTTCCCAATAGGATTTAATCATGAAGAGTGTGTAAGAAAATGGTTGACGTATTGATGTAGATGGTATACGTGAAGGTGCGGGTGATAGAGTGACATCCATGGACTGAACAGGCCCCTGATATGGAATCATAGTAGTTTTAGTAGTAGGTGGCATAAAAGGAACTACATCTATCACACAAATTGTACCATCAAGTGGTGGTAAGTGTGGTGGTTCTTCGATAGGTTGGGGCTCATTGTAATATCTGTGCATGGAATGGGAAGACTAGTAGTAGGAGCCCAATCAAAATACTAAAATGGATCGCGGTCATAAAAAATAGTGTACTTGATGCTCTCATGTAAGAATTTTACACAATTATGGACAGTAGAGGTGACAGATTGAATGACATGAAGTCATGGCCTACCAAGTAGATAGTTGTAGGAAATTGGGAAATCAATAACAAAAATACAGTGTGGCCAACTTAGGACCAACAGTGATAGGCAATGTAATGTGACTAAAACATGGATAGACAAGAACCATCATAAGCACGCAAAGTGAAACACTAGAGGGACTAACGTCACGAGTAGAAAGACCTAAAGCTTCAAGGAATGACATAGGACACAAGTTAAGTTCAAATCCATTATCAATCAAAGTGTGCTTAACAGCTACATTATGAATACGACATATGATATGTAGAGGCGGGTCATTATCAAAAGTGTGAACATCAGCGGGAAGGTTAGACTTGAATACTATGTGTGAAGAGAAAACATTGGAAAATGCTTGATAAACCGAGTCTGGATGCATGTCAGCACGAATGCGAGTAGTAGTAAGAAAATGTTGGACTCTATGTAGTAAATCAGGATTTGCAAGCAAATAATCGTTGATGGAGATACTCATGATGACCAAACCCTAGGATGACAAGCAATGAATGAAGAACCTAGAAACGTGAATAATTGAGTCGGGTTCACCAAAATGATTAACTAAAGATGGGAAATATGAGGTAGTTAATATAATCTAGAATGACATGTAAATGTAGTAAACAAATATAGAAATAACCTAAGCAACTATAAAAATGGAAATGCTAAACCATAAAGTGCAAGGAGAGTTAGAATGAACTCAGGTGATTAGAGGGGTTTGTTGGGTGTGTCTCAGAAGTGACTGGAAAAATAGAAAGTAGGAATGACTATGCAGAGACCCCAAAAAGGATGGATCCGAGTTGTCTAGCTAGACTAGAGCACCTGGAGAGGGACCGGGGTGACTACAAGCACTATGGTCTACAAAATGGGCACCCTTGTCTATGTAAAATATCGATAACGAGTTTTGTAGTTACGGAAAGTGGTTTAAAACCCTCGTTGTGTGTTGCATCGATTCATTAGACCGCTTATAGATGTCCTTTGGTAATCTAAGATGATGAAAAAACACTGTAAGAGACCACAAGAAGTATCAAAACCCTAAAAATAAGAATGCAAATGAATGGGTTGGACTGACCTCAGATGCCACAACAGTGGGCTTACTAACTGAGCGTTGCACTACATTTTAGACCCAAATTTAGTTCTGGTGTGTGTGTGTGCATCATATGCCCTAGTTTCTCTAGTTTTAGTTACACTTTGTGAAGTAGCGATCAATAACTAGGTATAGAAAATGTAATAGAATGTGTGCATGGAATATAATAGAATCCCTCCCCTTATGCTTGAGTGATGCAAATGAACCAACCTTGTCCTTGTGATGTAGCTAATGGATGCAAGTGATCTCTAAATAGATGCAACTCTAGGTGGGTAATAGTAGTGACTAGTACTTGGTCCCTTATTATGGTCTGATAACTTTATATTTATAGGGTTCTCTTGATATAATTTTGTAATTAACCCTGAAATGGCTGACCACCAAAAAGATAAGAAGTTGAAACGGCTAGAAAGTACCCAAAAAGTGGCGGGAAAGTTCAAAAGGATCGAGGCACCCATGGTGGGACCAAGGCACCCATGGGCACCCCATCAAGGCTAAAATGATGGAAGATGACCAAAACAGATTGGGCATGTGAGTGTAAAAATCGGGAATGACGAAATAAAATAAGAGAAGATGGCCAAAAGATGGGGGTTGATTAATACTTTCTTCACTCAAAAACCTTCTAAATAGTAGTATGAGACTAGGACTAAATAATGTCTAAAGTGCATGATTTAATGTCTACATACGAGGGTGATGGGAGTGTTGTTCATGATAGTGAATTTATTAGTGATATCCATTTTACTGGATAGTTATATGATATGTGTTGTGTTTTGTATACGACTCTTTTTATGAAGCCTTTGATATATAGTTTTTGACATGCGAGTGGGGGACTCCTTTGATGATGTACCTAAGACTTTGATTATTATTGTGTGTGTATGTGTGATGATCTACTTTGGTCTATGATTCATGTGTTGATTATGATGTATGTTTTTAATTTATGCACGATTGTACTTGTGGAATGTTTTAATATTTTTAATGCTTTTAATGAATTCTTTTTAATATGAAATTATTGTTTATGTATAGCTTGGTAATTTATGTGATTTGGATGGTGATGTATCAAGATAGTTGTGAATTTATATGTAATCCAAAATGTATGCTATCTTTATAGAATAGGAGTAAAGATGGAGTGATTACTTTAATATTGGATTTGATACATACATGATGGGTATGAAAATGTGAAAGCACTTGCACATTAGGCCTTAACAATAAATGTTTACAAAAGATTATTAATATGTAGTTTCATGTGGGATCTTAGCTATAGAAATGGAGTGACAAGATATACCTTACTAGGACATGAAAGGGGTTTGACATGTGTAGGTTGTTAAGGGACAGTAGGGTTTTCTTTTCGACAGTTTCATAGAGGTATACCCTAGGTATACATTTTTACTTGATGCAAAATGATCGATGCGGGAAGTTTTCTTTGATGGGAAAGCTAATCAATGCGGGAAGCTTTCTTGGGATGCTTTGATATTTGATTTTTTAAAATGTCAATCGATGTGGGAATCCTTTTACATGAGTAGTAATCCTTAGAGAGAGTGGTCAAAAATTTTACTTTTGATTTGATTTTACTGAGATAGTCTTCCTTCGAGGATCGGTCTATATTTGATAGGTAGTTGTCCTTGAGGATTGATCTACTTTTCTTTTCTTTTAACAATATGATTTTAAATATTTTTCCTTCGAGGGATAGTCTGTTATTTTTACTTTATTTTAATAAGAAACATCCATAGATATTTGTGAATTTGTTATGAGCTAAGGAAAAACCTTAATAGACCATTTCAAGGAGGGGAAAGAGATGTGTACATGACCTACACATATGTGCCCCATGACATGTTTTTATTTGGTACATAAGGTAGATGGATGTAATTATTGCGGGGTTCCTACTAAGGAGGAACTTATCCGGAAAAAGATCGATGAACGAGTCATGGTGCTCATCTTTAAGGTTTTGAGGATAGTGAAGGAAAAACCACATACTTTCCGATCATTATGATGAGAAGATGACTAGATGATAGTGGAAAGGTCACAAGTGCAAGGCATTCAAAGATTCCTTTTCAGGTGTACCATCAAGGGAGGTTAGGTGATACACTCGACCCATACTTGTGAGTAATGACATGTGGACCGATCTAATTAGGGGAAAACTTTCCACATTTACTTTGTTCTATAGTAGTGATATTTTGATTTTCTTTGAGGACGATATCACCTATTTTAAAGTCATGTTCTTTCACATTCTTATTGTATGCACATTTGATGTATTCTGGTAAACTTGATGATGTTCAAGTATTGTTAAACATTTTTCATCTAATAACTCTAATTGTGTTAGATGGTCTCATCGGTATTCTTCATCAGGGATAAAATATTTGAGTGATACACGAGTGATGGAATTTAAAACTCAAGAGATAAGACCGCCTCAGATCCATAGACAAGTGAGAAAGGTGTAGCACCTATAGGAGTATGAATGCTAGTTCGATAAGCCCAGAGAGCAAATGGGATTTGGAGATGCCAATTCCTACATGCTTCATCTACTATTTTCATAAGTATTTTATTGAGTGTTTTATTAGAAGCTTCAGCATGTCCATTTTCTTTAGGATAGTACAATGAGGAAAAGCTAAGTTTGATGTTGAAAGTGTCACAAAATTTCTTATGAAACACTTGTCCATTATTTGTGATAAATTTGTGAGGAATACCAAAACGAAAAATGATGTACTGATATATGAAATTGATGATTTGATTAGCCTTAGTTAAATTTAAGGGGATGGATTCAACCCATTTTGTAAAGTATTCAATGGTTGTGATGATGGAATGATGTTGTTGCAATGAGTAAGGATTGATAGTGCCAATGAGGTCTAACCCCACTGCGAGAAAGTCCATAAGTTGTGAGAGGGTTGCAAAGCTTGACTGGGTACATGGATGAGGTCTGAATGTTGCTAACATTTGATGCACTTCTTGACATATGCACAATAATCTTGATTGATGGTGACAGTAATAGCAATTCATAGGACACATTTAACAACATTACCATTGAAATGTCCACCACATATACCGTCATGGACCTCTTAGATTGCTTTGATAGATTCATGAGACTTAAGAAACCTTAATAGAAGGCCATTAAAACCTCATTTATAAAGGATACCACCTATGATGACATAGCAAGCAGCGCATTGAAGAAATGAAAGTTTAGCATTTTTTGATAGGTCGGGGGGAATTTTAGATTCTAAAAGATATTCGAATACTTGAGAGTACCACAAATCAGTTGGATGATTTTTGATAGTGTTAATGGAAGGGAGTTGATTTTCGTGTGACGGTTGATCCAATCTATGAATTATTACAAATAGTTTGGAGTTATCAATTGATTCTTTGGTTGATAAGGGGATAGGAGATCCTAAAGAAGCCATGGTGTCTGCAAACTTGTTAGAGGATTGCAAAAGCTGTTTAAATGGTGTAATGATTGAAGTCTTTGAGGATAAATTCAACAATGGATTTATATTTTTATAGGATTTCATTCTTACATTGGTAATATCCTTTACTTTGATTAATGATGAGTTGTGAGTCTCCATAAATCTCTAAGATTTGAACATATACATTGCGGTTTGAAGACCTATTATTAACACTTTGTATTCTTCCATGTTATTAGTGCACTCAAAGTTAAGTTTGAATAAAAGATGAATAGGAATCCCGAGGAGGTATAATGATGATATCGGCCCCTCCCCCTTGTTGGCATTTAGATCCATTGAAGAAGAGGGTCATTTTGATAGGGTGAATTCATGTTCGTTGATATTATTGATAGATTCATCAGAAATTATTCATGAGGGAGATGAGTGTCAAAAAGGGGTGCTTCAACAAGCTGGTTTGTGATAGCTTGGCCTTTAATGGAATTTTGTGATACAAATTCAAGGTCAAACTCGGTCATAGGCATGATCCATTAAGTAATACGGTCACTATGATATAGTTTGGAATGTATGGTTTTAAGTGGGTTAAAATTGGTGACAACAAATGTTTTGTGATTAAGTAGATAGTGGCATAGTTTGGAGGTTGCGAAGTATAAAGCACAACATAATTTTTGACTTCAATATAACATGTTTTGTACTCATGAAGAGTACGGATTATGTAATAGATGACTTGTTCATGATTGTGCTCGTCATGATGAGTGAGCATGGCTCTAAGGCATTATCTATAGTTGATATGTAAAGATAAAATGTCTCCCCCTCGCGAGGAGGTATGAGTACAGGTGGTGATAAGAGGTATTGTTTGAGTTCTTGAAGGCCTTCGACAATTAAGATCCCATTTGAAGTCAACGTCTTTGCAAAGAAGGTGATGAAAAGGTTGACAATGAGCAGAGAGTTGAGATATGAAACGTCAGATAGATTTTAGTTTACCTTGAAGGCTATGTAGTTGATTGAGATTTGATGGATGAGGCATTTCGATAATTGCTTTAATTTTGGTTGGATCTACTTCAATACCTTGAATAGATATGATGAACCCTTTAAGTTTACTCGTGAGAACACCAAAAACACAATTAATAGGGATAAGACAAAGTAAATATTGAATAAGGAGGATAAATATTGAGTCGGGGATAGAAAGATTGTCTTTCAATGTTTAGATTTCCCTAAGAGGTCATCAACGTAGTCTTCTACTTTATCATGGTGGATAAGATCGTGAAAGATATATGTCATGGCACGTTGATAAGTGGCTCTGTGTTTTTAATTCTAAAAGGCATGACGTAGTTATAGAAGGTTCCCAAGGGGTAATGAAGGATTTTTGTGTTGATCATCAGTGGCAATGAGGATTTGATTGTAACCAGAAAATCCATCCATAAGGGAGAGAATTTTGTGGCCAACCGTTAGATTGACAAGTTAATCGATGTTCGGAAGAGGCAAATCATCCTTTGGACAGCCAAGATTGAGATCCCGAAGTCGTGCAAATGTGTAACTTACATGAGGCTTTGGTAAGGGGTACGATGTTAGAGACCCATTGTGGATAGTCAATGGGTATGATGAAATTGACAAAGAGTAAGCGGTGTAACTCTTATTTGATGAGAAGAGCTATGCGAGGGTGAATTCTACAAAGCTTTTTTTGAATAGTTTGACGTTGGGATAAGTGACAATATTATTTACAATGATGTTAGGATTGATACCTGACATATCACTATATGACCAGGAAAAAGCTTGACTATATTTGGATAAAAATTGGGTGAAATCCTATAATTCATGTGGATTTAGTAGTGATCGCCAAATTTAACTATGTGGGGTTCCTGAGGGGTTCCTAGGTTAACATCGATAGTGTCTTCATTGAGAAGATTTTATGTGTCGGTGGTAGGGTTTTATGGAGGAAATGGCCCTCTGCTCCCTTGTGGGAGAGGATATCTTTATCGTCACAACATTGGAGAATATCAATGGTGGGTGAATCTTCTTCAATCATTTTTGGCCAAAGGAGATGAAGTGTTTTAGTGACATGATTGGTTTGATAAGTTAGTAGACCTAAGGAGATAGCATTGACTAAAAAAATTTATGTGGGATGGAGACGGTGTCATCAATGTCCATAGGATCATCATATTTTGTGTATGGTGATGGTGCTAGTTATGTGATACGTAGAGATGCGGTATGTGTAGATGATTCAGTAGTGGGTCTCTCATATCCTATCACATAATTTTTATGTGGTTTGAGGGAATTTTGGATAGTTAAATCATGTATTCCTTGTTCGTAACATCCAAACCCAAAGCCTCTCTAGGCACAACGATAGAGGTACATTCGAACAAAGGCTGAATTATATAAAGAGTTGAAATGTGACATAAATAGCATGGCATGGTGTTGCTTTGAATGGATTGTGAGGAAGGGTGGTCAACTCCCCATAGACATGGTTGATTTTTAGATATGCGGGGCCATAGGAGATTACATCTCTAACATTAGGCTCGTACATAGGTTATTTTTCTTGTTTACCATACATTTTAGGAGTAGGAAGTGAATTAAGCATGATGAGGTAGTATTCCCGGTGAGAGACGTTCCATAACATTGTTGAGGGAGGAATCATCTGGTAGTTTGGTTGATGGGATGGATGTGTTGGTAGATTCTTCATCGGAGGATTTTTATTTTGATTTAGTTATAAGGACATCATTTGGACGGTATGTCATGTTGCGATCGGTGAAAGGGTTTAGATCTACGAGGCGTGAATGTTTACCCTTGTGTTTGTATTTAAGGCACCGGTGAAATGTCGAAGAAACACAACACATGGTACAAATCTAAGGACATCCTAATAGCATATTGTATTGGAACTCCTCCTCATGATGTAGAAGAGTTCAATAATGGTTTTGACATTGACTTTAAGAGGTAGAATGACCATACCTAACGTGGGTGCAATTATGTCATTAAATGCTCGAGTAGGACCGGTGTTTGAGCAATGACGATGTTTGGCAGTCTAAGTTAGTTGAAGGTGATAGATTATATGATATTGATAGTGGTACCCCATCAATCATGACCCTTTTAATGAGGACATCATTGATTTGGGTGGTAATGAAGAGAAGCGAGTCATGATCTTACGGTCAAAGTAATGGTATTTATGAGGATTCAAAGGAGATTGCAATAGATGCTTCAAGAGCACCTATAAATTTTGTAAAAGAAATCAGGTCTTCTATAGGCACTATTATAGATTGAAGGGATTTGATCATAGCTTGTTTATGTGAAGGTGATATCTGGACCAGCTCATAAAGTGACATTTTAACAAGAGTTTGGTGTAATTGTTTAATGATGACCATTTTTACTGAAGTGGAAGATGGTGGAGCGGTGAGGATGGAGATTTTAGTCTTGGGGTGTGATGTCGATTGGATGTCTCAGGGTGAGAGAGATGAAAATCTTAGATTTATCATTAGATGAAGAAGAGGTGAGTTCCAAAGGTGGAAAGATGGTGAAAAAGGTCTTGGGTTTGTTTTGTTCTAATGGATTAGACTTGTAAGTACATGCATTATTAGTGATGTGGAAGGCATTGATTTGGTGGGGAAGAAGTTTACTCAAATATCCCTCAATGGTTTTGGATGTAGATGTTGGATGGGATGTTTTTTATTCATGTAACTCTGAAGGAAGAAGACCCTTACTTTCAAGTTTCTTAACGATTGCATGAAAGGCTTTACAGTCTTCTACAGAGTGTCTTGGTTTTGATGGTAATCATAGAAAGATTAAAAATTATACCGAGAAGGTTTCCAACCTCAAGAGCTAGATGGTTTAAGAGGAGGTAACACTATGAGTGATTATCGAAGGAGTTTTTCTAGAATTGTTGCATAGTGTCCTTTTGATGAGTATGTTGAAGGTGACGATGTCTTTTTTTTTTGAAATTTATGGGATAACTTACCTTGGATGTAGGTTTTTAGTTTCTTATGGATGGATAATTTTTTATTGTGTGATGGTAATAGGTGATTTAGACGAAGGACGAGGACCTAGGATAAATAGTTGATACTTTACTTTCTATGTTGACGAAGTGGTCTAGTTTCGATATATAATGGTAATCTTTTTAGACAGAGTGGGATAGTCCTTTGAAGGTTACATACGTGGTATTGGGCCATGAAGTCATCAAATTAACTTTTCATAATCTAGAAAATGGGTTGTATTTGAGATGTACGTGAAGAGTCCGTAAACGAACTAAGCGAAGAAATGGTGGGTGTAGATGAAGAAGGTTTATCTTTAATAATGGGTTTTGGGGATACTTCGATTGTTTATCGGATGTGAATTTAGGAGGATTACTAGAGGAAGATGTGGGTGCAGATTTAGTGATAATTGATGTCTTATTGATGGTGTTTATAGTATAGTGAGCTTATATGTTGTTTGTTTGTGGTTGACTATTCGATGGGGAGTGATTAAAAATGGTTGTTTGAAAACATCGATATTCTAATTTTGGGGTGCATTGGTATTATTTATATGTAGTTCACCCTTATCAATCAGATCCTGGAGGACATTACGGAATGAACAACACCTTACAATCTTGTGGCCTTTAACTTTATGGTACTTGAAATAATCGTTATCCATGTACTAAGAGGGTTTTGAAACAGAGGTGTCAATAAGGTGAATGGGCGGAGAGGAGATTATATTAGCAAAGTGAGAATTTTATCAAAAACCAATCTATAGGTTTCTCCTATGGGAGTGTAGTTACATTGAGACCGGGAGTGTTTAGTGGTCGAGCATTCCTTGGAAGCGCATTTGACAACTACGACATTACCGGATGATTTAGATTTATTTGGATTAGAGGATGGTTTAGATGAAAATTTTGATTTTGGTTTCTTTGGTCTAAGTTTGGCTCTGCCTTCTTCGAGGGCATGAAGTTCGAGTTTACGGGCCATGGTAAAAGCTTCTTCAAACATTTGAAAAGATTTAATTTAAAGGGTGGATGAGATGTGATTGGTGCATGAACGGGAAAATAATTTAATTAACTTTGTTTGTGGGAGAGAGAATGATAGTTGATTAATTATACCCCTCAGTGGGTGAAAAAATCTACAATAGACTCATCCTCAAACTATTGAATGGCATATCAGTTAGTAATGATGATTCTATGTGCAATGTTGATTGAAAAGTGCTTGAGGAAGAGTTGAGCGAGCTATGTAAATGAGAAGAGGGATTATTATGGGATGTTGTTGTACCAGTCAAGGGTAGGGTTGGCTAAAGACATAGGAAATGTCCTAAGCATCAAGACACCTGGTCGTGGGCTATAAGATAACAAGCATGCGGGAAAGATCAGATATGTTGTTTGGGGTCTTCTTTACTATAGAATTTGAGAAATTTCATAAGCTCCCAGTGAGGAGGATAAGCTTTGTAAGGCATGCAGACAAGTGAATAGGCTCATTACATATTTTCTCATATGAAAGTGTGTTTTTAGGACCCATGGAAGTGGCTTAAAGGTTCGATAGCATGTTCACTAAAGCCCAAAGAGGGTCTTTCTATGGTGGTTGCGGCGTCTTAGATGAGGATGAGCCAAAGCTGGTAGAATGGAAATTGATTAGGCTATTTATGAGTTGGTTGAAATTATTGAGGGATGTTTTGCTGAAATGGGATGTTTTGTTGGGGAACATGTGTAGGGTTGTTATAAGCGGGTTGTAAAACTAAGGGTTGTGATGGTGGATATATTGATATGAGATAGGGATGGATGTGTTTGAAAGAAGTGGTGTTTTTGGGGTATGTGTTGGAAAGGAATAGATGTGTGGGTAAATGACTATGAGTGTGGGGGTAGTGTTGAAAAAGAATGGAAGTAATTTGTAGACACCTAAATTTTGTCACATTCCCCTTAGCCCCTGATCGGATAACCAACTTAAACATGGGAACCTAACCATGGCCCCTTTCACCCACATTAATATTAATTTAATTATTTTAATTAAATTAATCCTCATCCTCACAACTTTCATTATTTAATTATCTTAATTGACCTAGTTCCCACCTCACCTAGACACCTCACCCAACCATCTCACCCTAGACCTATTCTTGGCATGTTCCCATAACTAACTACAACTAAGTCTTACTTGCCTTAATGAGCTAAGATTTGGTCTAACCCTAAAAGCACATGCCTAATATTTCTCTAACCACATTCCTACTCATTAAAAGGAAACTTCCATTCGATCCATGAGAACAAACCAACTTGGCCCAAGAAATTAGAAAGATCTACCCATTTTAGTAAACCTAGGGAATCCCACCTTAACCAACGCCGGTCAAACCTAAACCGACACTATCAAGATGGAACCATCATCGGTTACCATTTATTCACCTTAACAACCTTGTTTGAGAGGTTGGCACATTCTGGACCAAGAGGAGAGAGATCAGAGCTACATGTAAGTAGAACCAACATCCTTTCACGCATCTAGACATTCACAACCAAGCACTAGGACAAATCCAGAAGCATTGCACTCATGGAAGCATTCTGGGATTCACTGCTATGGTACCAAATACCATCCTTCTAATCAACTACCATTACCATTCAGCCATCAATCTACATCACAAGTAAGTGTATCCCTAACCAACATTGTTATTTTAGTTAGTAGCTTTTGTTACTCTTGTTATTAATCTACACTTTGCATGCTCATTCTTCTATCCCTTACCAACATGTAACCCAACCATTTCCTTACCCACACCACCAAATCACCCATCCTCGCTTGTTGTTCATCCCTAAATACACCTGAGACTTCTATAAACCTCCTTATCCACCCTACCATCTCTATCAAATCCCAGATCAAACCTTACAATTATATCTCTTTGAGTTTCATACACCCTAACCTTACCGACGCCGGTTACCCATAACCATCGTTGGTTATGCATAAATCATCACCGATCATACTGAGATCGATGTTGGTCTCATGTTTTATACCCTGCCCAAGAACAGAGCCAAACAACCTCCTACCAATTGACCTAAACAACCCAGAATCAAACCCTGACCAGTCCCTAGTACCTTGATAGTCACCTCATCCTTTAGATCCAACTATAGCCTAGCTTGTTGTGATTGGATTTGCTTATTGTACTTGAATGAGATACCTAAATCATATCAACAATACAGTAGGACTTTACTTATTTCTCGCATTAATTTGTTTTAAACAATGGATTTCCAGCCATCTAGGAAGTATCACACTTCCTGGAATTAGCATACGCTAGGCAGTCCATTGTCATATATCATTTAACTTCTCTTTTGTGGTCTTGTTTTCTATTATAGGTAGTTCCTCCTAGCCAAAAGGAAGCTCTCACAATTGGCATTAGGTCAAGAAGTCAGAATGCACGCATCAACCTCCAACCAACACATTTAACAGGTATTACTCCTAGCCCATAACTCTATCTGTTTCGTCATTTAAAAATTTAAAGAAAATGGTGAAACATGTTGGAATGCCCGGTGGGACCCATCAAGGGTTCTATTGCATTTTCTTCATTTCTAGGTGAAAGTTGTGTGTTTGTTTCCCTTTAAAAGGCTTACATAGTAATTTTATTCCCGATAATCCCGACTTCTTTCTAATCGCTCTAAAAGAAACATTTCTCTTGTGCATTTTAAAAGGAATCATTCTTCTTTCTTAATTTCTATAGTTAGTGAAAAGTGAAAGATCATACCCTCTTCTATTCATCATTTCTTCATGAACGTAATCTTTTCGATTTGGGCTTAAACTTGGCTGCATTACATTTTGATTGATTGCATTTAGCTCACATTAAAATGAGGGCAACCTATATGCTGGAATTCATGCCCAGTTGATGGTTGACATAAAGAATCGTAGAAATCACATTCTCTCTCTCTTTGTCTTACCAAACTACACAAAATTGAAATATATATATCTTTCTTAAACAACATCTTATCCTCGGGAACATGTCCAGTTGATCACACATGATCCAATAGGTAGGTACTCCCTAGCTCACTCACCGATGTCGAGTCATTACCTCAGGATGGCCCCCACCATCGCCATAACATACCTGAAACCTCTCCTTTTAGATATCCTTCTTCGTAGGAATCCTTCCTCACCAAAAACTCTACTCTAAATTCATGATTCATTCTTCTAAATAGCATAATCTCAACACATTAAAAATCACTTGTTAGGTATGTGTTTTTAGTGTTTGATTGACGTGCATTTTGAGGTGTGAGGATACGCTTCTCCATTTTTTTCATTTTGTTGCCTTACACACTCCACAATCACAATTGGAGTATTCTGACTTCTTATGAGTGTGTTAGGACTTCATTGCATCATCTCCAGACCTATGGGTTGATTATTTATCTCACTAAAATTCACAACAATCCATTTTCTACATTTTCCAATTTTCACAGTAACTAAAGCATTGATTACCCATAACCGCATCGCTTTTACTCCAAAATTGTAGGGTCAATTTGCACCATTTGGGTAACAATGTAACACGTGCCCCAATGATGATACAGTCTCCTCGTAAGGTGTTCGGGATCCTGGAAAACCTCTCCAAGTGTGCATTAACATCCCGCATGCCCCGTTTAGCCCCCGCTTGCTTGCATATTTTCTCTTTCCCCTCTTTTCTTGGCCTTTTGCTCTTTAGTGACAAATCGCCGCTTCTACCGCAGGCGGCGGTCTCTCGTGATCGCCACCCCGCTCACGACTCATGTAAATTTTAATGATTCACAGCTTTTTCACCACAATAAGCTTGCATTAATGATTTGGTTCCCTGGAATAGTGTTTTGCCATTGTTTAGAGTTTAAGAGTTCAATTTGGTTTTACCTTGGGTAAATGCAAATGCTATAAATAGTTGGCTTGTGCTCAAGCAAATGGCCCTCAAATTTTCCTCTAAATTTCTCACTGCAATAGATTATTCTTTCATTTTGCTTATAATTCTTAGTTTCTTTCATTGCATGCTTAGTTAGTGTTGTTTTGTTATTAAGTAAGCCACATATCCATCTTGTGCAAGTGTTGTTGATATTTTATCCAATCCATTAGAGTAAAATAGCTTGTTTTCAATAGGAAGCCATTAAAGTTACAGAAGTTTTGTTCTTCAAATAGGATAGTTTCGTGTTCGGACATTTTATGTTGAATGACTCGCAATAAATCCCACTAGGAATTATTACATAAGCCAAGCTCTCGTACTCTTGCGCTATCTCTCTCCTACTCGCATTGTATCCATCAGTATCCTAAGCCTGCCTTTGTCACAATATCTATTTGATGCTAGCATTACATGCTTTTCTAGATCTACGTGAACACGAAGGAACGAGGAATCACTGCGAGGGGACAAGA
Source organism: Taxus wallichiana var. yunnanensis (assembly GCA_018340775.1). Lineage (NCBI taxonomy): Eukaryota > Viridiplantae > Streptophyta > Pinopsida > Cupressales > Taxaceae > Taxus > Taxus wallichiana. The sequence goes on from CM031239.1 coordinate 842,621,313, forward strand.
TCACACACACCATCGAATTGCCTCACGTTTCTATAGAATAAGGTTCTAGATTTCAAAGTTCTAATTAGAAACATATCAAATAGAGTAGCCAATCACTTTATTTCAGTCAATTTACTTTCGATATTGTCAGGAACGTGGGGATTGATAGTTTACGAGAGATTATGATTCATTCCTCACTTCTGAGGTAGGATCGAGAGTCTTGCAAATAGACTAGATCAAGTATTTCATTATTTAGAATAGATTCACAGTTGCACAGACAAATAGCTATACTCGGTTATCTTGTTTGTTTTAATTTGTTATTTTAGCTGTCAATTCTAGATATGTTAAACAGTTACTCTTTTAAATTCGTTCGAATAGTTCATCAGAAAATACAAAAATAGAGAAATCATATATGCTATAGATATACTTAAAGTAGTTAAATTTCACTTTGCTACAGTTAATTTACATTGTTGCTTTTGTATGACAATCATGACCTAGGGAGCCCAGAGAATACGTATTCGAGCCAATCATGCCCCAACCCAATCTCATCACAGCAATAACTGATATAGATCAAAATCTTAGGATCCAAGTCTTCCGAACAATGGTAAACTTGCAACAAATTAGTTTCCAACTGCACAGGTTAAACATAGAAGACGACCAAGCACACACATTTTGGTCGAATCAACCAAACTACAGATTACCTTAGATTCATATCTACATGACTGTAGAAGGGTTTGAAAGAGAGTGGACATTTGATTGTGATCCTTTGGTTCCATAGCTCACATTATTTGCATACACACGGGAGACACTCTCACGTATATACTCTTCTTAGATCACTTCTCCATACCAACTTAAGAATTCAGGTTGCACGAATGCCTGTAAGATATTCCGAGAAGATCAACAGATATTGATTCCACAATACAATAGAAAGCATATGATTATCGTTGATACTAGGGATTAGGGAGCGATTCCATACATGACCACAAGCAAGTCTACAACAACTCACGAATCTTTACTTTGTGACCCACAAATCCCATAGCCCAATGAATCCATAGGTGAATCAGACATAGATGCTGGCCTACGTACACTAGTATTTAGATCTACTCCACTTCCACCTATCATCATCGAATAGTTATCCTAGTTAGACAAGTAGCTAACAAAGCTAAGGAGTTTTGGACTAGGCCAAGAATCACCCAGAGTCAATTATATTTACTGATCCTCTTATGACCTTATCAGAGATATAAACGAAACTATCCCGTGACATTTTCCATGTATTCCACAACCTATAGAGTCCGAATCGTCGAGCTCGATATTGATTGTTGAGCCTTCTCCGCATCCTTCGCTCGATCGATCTATCACACCCGATTAGTTAGGAGGGCCTTCTTTGCCTTAGATTCACAATTTCCACTAGTGATGTCGAAGACATTAGATCATTTTAACTAGTATGTCTCGCATCCCACATATATTTCATCCCCACATTGGTGTTGACTACGAGTGCTCCACGACCTCGAGAGGTGGTGTGAGGAAGAGTTAATTTTGCAGATTCCATGCTCACTTGTCACTTTTCCGTCAATAACGGCATACCCCCGACGGCATCAATTTTTCTTAATAAATGTTTTCTCGTTCTTTTGGGTTAAATTGCCTAAAGAACCCTTATTTCATTTTCTTTTTGCTGTCAAAGTTCCTATGAGTCTCTGTACTCTCTAGGCTTTGATAAACAATCATCATACAACTTGTTCATCTGACTGTCACCAGTCTTTACCTCATTTGGTAAAATATTCATGTCTCACATAATAACCGACCTGCTACCCCGAACCGGCACCGGTCATCCTTAACTACGCAATGTCGATTACTCCTATATTGAATATCAATTGATATATTACCCAAATCCACCTATATACACCTATTTTCTTCATTATCACTAGCTCCTTGTGTCACCTATAGGATACAACATCACTTGATATACATTCATTCACATGGTGTTGACTTGCAATCAAGCTAACACTCTTACATTTCATGTAAGTCGTCAACCACTCCCGCCTAGTCCTTCACCACCCTCTGTCCTATCACCCATGGATCCAACCCTACCTACCACCATTCATTCGCAGTGATGAGGAATTTACACAACTCCTTGATCATAATCCCATGGCCTTACATTCTACCTTTCCCACTCTTCCACCCGGGACTCCTCGAGTCAGTTGATATATGGCATGCATGTATCCATCTCTCCTGCCCTTATTCCTACTTCTGCATCAGCCCCTAATAATGTGGCATTACCTTCACCTACTTCACCCCCAGTGGTTTCATAGCTAGGACCCATACCCATCATGACCGTTGCATCTACAATATCAGTCACACCGTAGTATATATTGTCCCCTCATTGACCACAAACCATAACCCCATCCGCACCCATTATCTCACAAATACCCATTACAACACAACCTCCCGTGGTGTCGGTGACCCCTACTCCATTCCATAATCTTTCCTCTCCATCCCACAAACACTGCCCCAATCACTACTAGAGTCACTATGATTGTCCCACCTACATACACATACTATCAACAACCCCCTATCTCATTCTGTCACCCATTCTGGATACATGCCCTCTATGTCGGTCCCCTATTCTCAACCTCCCTATTCGGCATCACCATACAATGGAATGCCACCCACATCACAGGTTCAATACCATCCCCCTTATGCCACAGAGGTGCCCTTCCATCACAACCTACCAATGACCTCATCAAATTGATGATGGAAAGGATGCAGACACTGGAAGCATCGGTTTTAGGCTCGTGTAATTCTCTCACCTACGATGAAATCTATAATGATCCCATTCATCATCCATCCCTATTCACCCATACCCTATACATTGGGAAATGCCAAAATTCAACCATTTCAATAGTAAAGAAGACCCGCAGCAACATTTGTGGTCTTTCAAACATGGGTGTTACCTGATCACCCATGATGATGCTTTACTCCTACAAACCTTCCCAATGTCCCTGACAGGACCTGCATTGACTTGGTATAGTGGGCTACCAAGACACTCCATCTACTCATTTAATCAAGTAGCCCAAGCCTTCTTAGATCACTTCTCCATCAACATTGTTAAGAAGGTTACCATGACTGATCTTTATTCCACATGACAATACGATGATGAGTCTATCGCGACTTTTATCACTCGTTGGCATAGCCTAATTAACCAGCTCACATTTCAATTACCTCAAACTAAACTCATAGAGTTGTTTACTTAGGCTTGTGTAAGACACATCTCACCAACCCTGTAAGTGCAAACCTTTTGCACTTTTGACAAGGCATTCACCATGGCATGGAAATTGGAAATTCATGCTATCAAAGAGAAGAAAATTCAACTTCAGTAACAAGAACATCATTTCAAATCAAATGATGCTTCTTCATCTTCGAAACCCCAAAAAAACTATTCAAAACCCAAAGGATCTGCCAACACTATAGTTCTCAAGGCTGGCCCCCTCATCAATCAAACCTAGCCAAACCTCCTTCTAATCTCTCTCCCATCCAAGCTTTCTAGTTCAGATGAGAACAATGAAAGTACACTTCGATAGGAGAATCTTATTCTTCTATTTTGGAAAATCTTGTTAAGGTTAGTGTCATTACCCTTCCACCTATAAAACCACATACTAGTTTTGACCCTAAGCACCCCATGCCCGCATGGTATAAGGAACATGACTTTTACAACTATCATCGTGTCAAAGGTCATAGCGATAATAACTGCATCACCTTCAAGAATATCATCCAAGAAATGTTAGACAATGGAGATCTAGTCTTGGATAGCCCGAATGCACCCGCTAACCAAAACCTACATATCTTCAAGAATTCATTCCTAATCATGCCCCATCTTCCAACCAAGTTGGTGACACCTCAAACAATGATAGTAATGTCCGTGAGGTCCACGCTATTTTTGATGACATACTAGTTGCTTCCCAATTGCCTCATGTTCCTTCCATAGATGAAATCTTATCCCGAGCTCCCCTACCTACATAAGAACCTATTTCATCTACTCCTCCACCCATAGAGGAACCCCTTCATTTTCTCCTTCACCCGTGGAAGAGCCTATAATCAGCACGCCACCTTTGACCCCTCAAATTTCTAAGCAGTCGTCAAGTGGCACCTCTCCTACTCATAGGAGATACATATCCACAACCTACACCATCACAAGGAGAGTCAACCTCATTTGGCCATCCTCTCCTCTACCCATGGAGGATCCTATAGAAATGTCATTATCTTTAGATGGCCATTCACCATCAGACCTTCAAGAGCCCACTGATCTGCTTTGGCTCTCTTACCCATAGAGTCCGAGGCTAGCCATTTCCCTGTGTCTCAAACACATTTTATGGGAATTTTTACTCGATCCACGTCGCCCCACTTACAACAATACCATTTTCATGCTTGGCTGATCACCTGGACTATGTTGATAGAGCCTTACTTTGGGGATGCCTTCTACTTCCTATATCAACACAAATGTAATTTTCACTCACCGACACCTCCACTATCTACCCAAAAGTGTTTCGAGTAACCAAAAAAAACACAACCATGACTATTACAACACCTTCCATGTCACCACCCATGGCCCAACTCACACCTCTTCCCATAACCCAACATACATCTACACCCAAACACCTACCCACACCTATATCATCTCCCTTACCTAAACCTATTACTACCTTAGGGGTCATACCGACAACTAGCCTTACTCACCCACCCATCAAATTAGATTTAGCCACATCTTCCAAAACTAACACTAAACTTACCCCAGCCCCTAAAAATAAGACCCAACCTCCTAGGCCTCATACACCAACCTCACCTACCACACCATTATCACCTTCACCTCTTCCGTCCATCCTAGGACCTCACCCCTGACCCTGGCCAAGCAACCTCCTTCCACCGTAAAGAAACCAAGAGTGCAACAACCCATCTCTCGCATCATGGACCTCTAATATACCCAAGTGATCCACACAACTTCCACCCTCACCCGTAACCTTCTTACCACCCATACCTCCACTACCATCCATAACTTCTTCACTACCACCCATGACATTTTCTTCTCTTTCACTCACACCTTCTACCCAACCTCTACCAACCACCTCCGCAAAGACCTTGGTTACCCCCGTGGGTAACCCATCCTCTTCCACCATCTACTTTTCCCTCCACATCTCTATACACCCATGTCACCTTTTCCCAAAAAGGTGTAACCTAAAGCTAAAATACGCTACCCTCCAATAAGGTAGTTAAACCAACCAAACCTTCCTTGCTAGCTCTTCTACCATGCCCATACCAAGCAGATGCAACCAAGACCTAAGACCACTCCACACACCAAACTAGTGAACCAAACCATTCCCCCCCTATAAAGCCTCTTCCTCCACAATCAACCATACATGTACCCAAACCCACATTCACCTCCCATTGTGATCCACTAGCAGGATCCTACAGCCAAAATCTTAACCAATCTCCTCGAAACTTTTGTCATCACATTACCACCTCTTAGACCTTATGACCCACTCAAACCCAAACCAAAAGGGTTTGACGAAACTAAAATTTTGCCTACCATCATGTGCCAGGACATGATGTAGAGAACTATAAGGCTTTAAAACCACTCTTGTCAATTGTGTCCTCCCGAAGAAAATTTTGACGATGATGATCTTCTTGATGAGGACCCCATTTCACCTTCACCAATTTCCCTAGAGCCTCTTCCATTACCTACTGTAAGAACCAATATCTCCACCCCTACAACTTTTTGATCCACCCCCGAGATTTGAGATTAACATGGTCTATATAAGAGAGTTGGCCAAACCACCACCCAAATGTCAATGTGCCCTACTCATTTCACAAGGATCATATCCCCCACTATGATTTTTCCCTCATGTTGCTATACCTTCCATGACACACCCTCTCCATCCACTTCCCCTCAAATTAACATGGTTCATATTACCACCCGTGCTCAAAAAGACAAGGGCAAGGAAAAGGAAACTAGCCCATCAACCAACCCTGTACCCAACATACCATCCACACCCATACCCAAAGTCACCATTCGAGGTTCTATCCTATCCTATTTCTGATGGGGTCACACATCACACAATGCTAAAACAACTACATCAATCCCCCTCAAAATGTCTTTATATGACCTCATCCAAACCTCTAGAGTCACATCATCAAGCCCTCATGGAGGTCCTTCAATCTATTGAAGTCTTACCAAATGACCCCACACCCGTAGCCTCCATCATTACCCCTCACCACGTAGCCTCTCTCACTAGGTCATCACCTTCCTCTACACCTCCACCTACTCACCAAGTGGCCGCCCTCAGCTTTTCAAATGAAGAGATCGCTCCCTTTCAGTCTGATGACCCCGACCCGCTCTTTTCATCTCATGTATTTATCGATAATATACACATACGACATGTTATGATCAATGGTGGTGCTAGTATTAACATCATCTCCTCCCATGCATATGACCAAATGTGAATACCTACCTAATTACATGCATGGTAACCCAGTTATGTTGCACTCCTTCAATGATGCCATGACTCTACCCAGGTACCATTGTTCTCCATGTCCGCGTGGGTCCCACATTATCCCAAAACTTTTCTATGTCCTAGAAGGGGAGTTCCAATATAACTTGTTGCTCGGCCGACCTTGGATCGTGCCATGGGTTGTGTCCCTTCGACTTTACATCGTTGCCTCAAATTTGAACACGAGGGACATAATTACACCATCCCATCGACCCATCACCTTTCAAGACTGTAACATGCTATATTGGCCCAATGATGTGCTTGTACCAATCAAGGCATCTACCACTATCCCTACTTCACCTTCACCTATAAGCCCATCCACCAAGACTACCACCACCTCTTCTACATCTAACCTTGTTATCCCCACTGCAGTTGTAGCCTCTACCGCTGACTCACTTGTTTCCCCATCATCTAGCGAGCCATCCATCCCCACTACCCACATACCAACTATTGATCCCTTAGAAGGTGTTTTTCAATGCCTCACTCTAGGGGAATACCACCTATATAATATCAACACCTTCCTCACCCCACAAGAGTATGGGAACCTACGCCAACACCCCAATTATGACATCCACATCGGTGATGTTTTTCCTTATGGCCCTCCCCATCTTCACACTAATCTAACGTATGGGGACTGATATGGCCACCTATAAACCCAAACCTCCATCCCAAACCCAACCATTTTCATCCGACCTACACTCCCTCACTAACCATCACTTTTCTCACACTTTCCTCCTCCAATAGTGCGTGTGGAAAGGATTTGGCTTTGACTTTTATGAACATGGCCGCCATACTGTCATTTCTTGTACCTCTCACAAACACAATGACCATAGTGGCATTGGTTTTGACACTCCACCTTCTAAGAAGGTTTGTGTCGACCTCATCCAGGATGGAAAAATCTTCCCCATCTCATTCACCCACATTACCATCTTCACCCATGGAGTCCATAGATCCCGAATCTATTCCTCCATTTTTTTTTCTTTAAAAAAAATTGTAAACACCATTTCCCTAGGACCATTGACCTATCAATGCGATGGAAAAGCTCCCTCTTCTCTCCCATTCATGTATCCTAACATGATCGATGATGATATGCCTTCTATTAACGTCATTCAATGTCAAGATGATGAGTCCATCCTCACCTACCTTGGTGTGGAAGACTCTTATATTCATCGGTCATTACCTTCTAAGACATAAACCATGTTGAATGAATTGACCATCAAAATCAACATTAACACTTAGGATGACCCACACATTCTAAAGATCGGCCAATCCTTAGACGTTACTGAACAGAAGCCTTCACCTCTTTCCTTCGGGACCATAGCAAATGCATTTTCTTGGTCCTATGCCGATATGCCTAGTATTGACCCAAAAAATCATGGTCCACAATATCATAACCATTCCTGATGCCAAACCCATCAAACAAAGTTGTGGAAAATGCATCCTCACATTTCTCTTCTAGTCAAAGAAGAGCTTCAATGCCTTCTCTTGGTTTCCTTCATTCTACCCATTGATTATCCCCAATGGATTTCTAACATCATTCTATCACAAAGGCAATAGGGGACTCCACATTTGCATGGACTTCCATGACCTCAACCTCGCTTGTCCCAAAGATGATTTCCCCCTCGGGCATCGACCAACTAGTTGATCTCATCATTGGCCATGAAATTTTATCGCTCATGGATAGTTTCTTGGGCTACAATCAAATATTACTAGCTCCAGAAGATCAACACAAGACTACTTTCATCACCCTTGGGGAACTTTCTACTATCGAGTCATGCCTTTTGGCCTAAAAAATGTTGGTGCTACATATCAATGAGCCATGACTTACATCTTCCATGACATCATGCATCACATATTAGAAGATTACATAGATGATCTTCTGGCCAAATCTAAACATCGAACCAAAAACTTGTCCATCCTTAAAGTCATCTTTGACCATCTCATCAAGTATTGTGTGTGTCTTTAACCAAAGAAGTGTGTCTTGTGGTACTTTCTGGAAAACTCCTAGATTTCATCCTTTCTTTGTGTGACATAGAATTTGATCCTACTAAAGTCAAAGCTATTCTGGAAATGCCTTCACCCACTAATCTACGCCTGAAAGCCATGACTTATTCCATGACATCATGCAAGCCAAGAAAGATTAGATTACATAGATGGCCAAATTAAACATCGAACCGAACCCTTGTCCATCCTTAAAGTCATCTTTGACTGTCTCATCAAGTATTGTGTGCGTCTTCAACCAAAGAAGTGTGTCTTTACGGTACTTTCCGAGAAAACTCCTAGGTTTCATCATTTCTTTGTGTGGCATAGAAATCAATCCTGCTAAAGTTAAGGCTATTCTGGAAATGCCTCCACCCACTAATCTTCATCAACTTCGAAGCCTATAAGGAAAGTTGTGATCTATTTGTTGTTTTATCTCGTAGCTTTTCACCGTTGTCAACCATTTCATCATCTTCTCAAGAAATACATTTCATTCAAATGGGATGATGAATGCCATAAATCCTTTGAGGCATTAAAAAATACCTCCTTCAACCACAAATGTTCATTCCTCCTAAGGATGACCCCTTTTACCTATATATTTCTGCCACTGACCATTATTTAGGTGTCATGCTCACTCATCACGATGAGCAACACAGAGAGCAAATGGTTTATTACATAAGTCATACCCTTCTTGACTACGAAACTAGATATACCCACGCTCGAAAAACTCTTCTTAGCCTTAGTTTTCATCACCACCAAACTCCTTCCATTACCTACTCAATCACAAAACCTTCATCATTACTAATACTAACCCATTACACTATATGTATGTCAAACCCTATCAACATCAACATGTGCCACACGTTGGCTTATGCTTCTGGCTGACCTCGACCTCAAATTCATTCATCAAAATTCCATCAAGGGCCAAGCTATTACTAACCAACTGGCCAATGCACCTATTTTTGGGAATCAACCATCTAACTTTTGATTTCCTGACAAGTCTATAGCTACCCTTTCCTGATGAACCCACTTACCAAACAACATTCTTCTTCGATGGCTCCAAGTGTCAGTGTGGGGGTGGGGCTGGTGTTATCCTCATTCCTCTTGATGGTGAACCTATGCCTTTTTCTTTCAAACTCGATTTTGATTGTACAAAAAATATTGTGGAATATAAAGCACTTGTTTTGGGTCTTTAGGCTGCATATGCCTTAGATGTTAAGACAATCAATATCTTTGGTGATTCTTAGTTGGTCATAAACCAAGTCAATGGTATGTACCAGTTTCGTAATGAGATCCTTCAAAAGTATAAGAAGCACATAGACATACTTTTGACCACCTTTGACTGTTATACACTTCAAACCACCCCACATTCTACCAATAAATTTGTGGATACCATGGCCTGCTTGGCTTCTTAGATACCTGCTTCACCCGCTGACTCTAAAATATTTGTCACCATACAAAGGCTACAATCACCCTCTTATTTACCTCATGAATTTTACTCCATCGAATCATCATTGCCTGGCCCACGTGACCTTTGGTATAAGCAATATGCATACTATCTTTCCCTTTCCATTTACCCGTTGATCTCACTCATAATGGACAATGTGCCTTTCTTAAAAGTGTCTCTCCATTATGTCATCATGGGTGGTCTTCTTTACAAGCACGGCTTTGAGCATTCTCTTACGATGCCTTACAAGTTCTGAAATTCCTTACACCATTAAGGAAGTTCATGATGGAATTTGTGGAGGTCACTTTAGTGGTTTAGCTATCACAAAATGCATCCTTCACCTAGGCTATTATTGGCCAAACCTAAACCGCGACTGTTGTGATTATGTCAAACATTGCATGAAATGCCAACAACATGCTAATCTCCACCACACACCTAGTCATGCCTTACAAGTCACACGAGACCTTTGGCCTTTCTCTCAATGGGGTTTGGATCTTGTCGGTGAGATCAACCCCCATTCTTCACAATGCCACCAATGGATCATAACCACTACCAAATATTACACTAAATGGGTAGAGGCCATTCCCTCATTTCTACAAAAGCTGAGAAAATATGTGAATTCATCAACCATCACATCATTTTTCATTTTGGTGTTCCTCATCGCCTCATCACTAATAATGGAAAACAATTCAAAAACAAAACCCTACGCAAACTATGTGACACTTTTGGCATCCAACTTAGTTTCTCATCACCTTATTACCGCAAACCAATGGTCAAGATGAATCAACCAATAAAACCTTGAACAAAATTCTTATGAAGGTAGTCAATGATACTGGGAAATATTGGCATACGCACATTCCTTTCACCTTATGGGCTTATCGTACTAGTATTCACACTTCGACTACTGCCACACCCTTTTCTCTGGTCTACGGTACCGAGGTTGTCTTACCTCTCGAAGTCTAGATTCCATCTCTACATCTCACTACAAGACATGCTCAACGATGATGACTTTCACCAAGATCATTTGGCACAACTTGAGTTATTAGATGAACATTGTCTCAATGCTCTTGACCATCTCCAAATTTACCAAAAACATATCAAATGTGCATATGACAAATGCATTCATGAATGAACCTTAGGTTGGTGACCTCATCCTGAAAGAAAATCAACATGTAACTAAAGAGGAGAAAAGTAAATGGGGAAAATTTTCTCCTAATTGGCTTGGACCCTATATCGTTACCCATGCCTATGGATCAGGTGCTTATCATTTTGTCTTCACTCAAAGGTAAACCAAACTTGAGCCCTTAATGCCTTGCATCTTTGACCATTTTATTGTTGATATCAAGTCCTATATCACTTTCTGTCAGTTGATCACTCATCCCTTGAGCGTTGTTCACCTTCCATATTACCCATTTTGAGGATCCACGACTAAATAAGAATCATGTGATTACCCATCACCATTTTAGCTTTGTCTTCAATATGAGTACCACGGCTCTACTCATAGCATGATTCTCATGGATACTTTTCATCTTCTCCAGATGGAATCCCATGGTCATTCATCACTCAAAACCACCCCTTTCATAATTAACTCATGTGTACTATGGTTTTGTCATCCAAACAAAACCTACCCTTCCTCTATAGTCTTTTCCATGACTTAAACATCCAAAAACAAAAAGGGATGCAACTCCTTGAGTCAAACTTCCAACAAAAGATGACTCCCTCAAAAGGGACATCTCTTCACTCTAATTCCACCGCTATAAATAGATTGCTCCCTTAAAGGACAGCTATATCATAGTTATTTCACAAATTCAATAAAAATATCCAGAAGCTTCCCGCATCGATCAGCTTCACGAAGACCTCAAGGAGATAATATACTCATCCCATATAGACTTCCCAGCATCGATCAGTCTATTACAAAAAAAAATGAAGAAAAAGATGAAATTTTCATCATGGACTTGCCTATTCTTGATCTTGGGTTTCTTGTTCCAAAAGACACGTTGTCATACACTAAGTTACGCTAAACCACCTATTCTCACCTCCTTTCCTTTTTATCCTAATTCCCTCATTACTCAAGGGACTTGCCACAAATGACATTTTGTGATTATGCAACTTTCTTCACCCTTAGAATGGTCCATTACGCAATGCCTTTAGGGTCTTACATTCATAAGCCCCTCTTAGGTATGGTTGACTCTTAGGGTTCTTATTAATTAAGCTGGCTCTTTTACCACCTCTTACCATTCGCCTTCCTCATTACTTATTGATTATCCTATACAAGACTAGATTATCGACACTTATATTTAAAAACCACTCAACCATGCCTATGACCTAAACTCAACCATGCATGTGACCTAAACTCAATCATGCCTATGACCTACACTCAATCATGCCTATGACCTACATTCAACAATGCCTAACACTTACCAACCCATTCTTCTACTTCATTCTAATCTTCCCTAGCTTATGGGAGAACTACATCGGCCTGAGGTCCCTTTTCGTCAGGACTATGTAGGCATCATTTCGAGGGCATGGGGCCCTTGGAGGTTAGCTCACCACTCTCTACCCTAACCAATTCCTCCCCTTTCCCTTTCCTATTCACATTCTACCCTAGTTATTTTCCTTTCTATATCAATAACTGGAAATTAAACCAAATAAGAAACAATTGCTAAACATCTTTACCATCATAATTTATACATTCATTTCATCACATCTACCATTTCTTTACCATCATCATACATTTTCCTAAAAATCATCTTAACACGATCCATACCATCACAAATTGCACACATTAATGAATTAGAAATTTAATCAACCATAACAACCTGACTCAACCATGCCTAATCAACATGACTCAACCATGCCTAAATCAACCTGACTCAACCATGCCTAAATCAACCTGACTCCACCATGCCTAAATCAACCTGCCTCAATCATGCCTACACCGACCTGACTCTATCATGCCTAACTTACCTAGTTTCCATCACATGTACAAAATCATCATCGAAGTTACATATACTCATACACATCATACCATAAAACATCATCATCTCTATATATATCATCCAAATCTGAGTGTCCATACATATATACTCGACTGCAAAATCTATACAAATATCTCTCATCTACCATATAACAAATACAAAGGTCTCAAAATCTTTGCACGTAGGCCGGTATCATGTATACAAAAAATCAAAAACTCTCTCATAAACAACCTCACTATCATCAACACGCAGTAGGATATGTATCAAAAACAATCACAATACTATCCAAAATGATGATATCCCTCATCTACCCTCGGATATCTGAGTCGGTCTCTCCCGACTCCTCTCACTCCTGTGTGGTGCCCACCAACCACCTCCTCCGCGTTGTGGGCCTCGGTCTAACCTGCCGATGGCCCCTCACCTGGAGCTGGTCTTCGTATACTGGTAGCCTCACCCTACTCCTATCTATGGGCTCACCGCCCCCGTGCTCTCCACACTGTGAGTGCGGGATCGGGTCCTCTCACTCGAGGCTTGCTGTGCTCGATACTTTGCATATGAAGGGACATCTATCCTTGCTACCAAATGATCTTGATAATACCTCACTCACCTAGGGCATCCCTGAATCTCACCATAGGCACTGTTTGAGGAGGTTTCATGGGTCTCATTGTGACTTGTGTGCTCGGCCCTATTAATAGTGGCCTTTATAATTGTACATGTACCATGGGATCTTGTGCCTGAGCCTATACTAGTGCCTCGCACCGATGCCTCGTGCTACAATATGAGCCGTAAGGCCAAAATCTATGCCTGAGCAATGGCCAACTAGCCCTACAACCTTGTGACCTACGCCTGTAGGTGGCTACCTGCCCCCCATCTCCAACTCCACCCTATGTGTGTGTCTACCCCTATAAACCTATGATTTGGGCTCGAAGGGTCACCACCGCACTGTAATGTGGCCACCTCTCGACTGTGACCCTATCATATGTCCATATAGACCTATAACTCGGGCCTCGTAATGCAGGCCACCTATCCCTTGTAAAGTGTCCCTCTAGACTGTGAGGGTCGCCACATTTAGCTACCTTAGCCTAGGTGATGTTGTGCTGCAGCCTGCACTACCCACCACTATATGTATCTCTGTCTGTGTAATCGCATCATCAATCTATCGGTCCACTGATGGGTCCTCTCTGCCTGGCCCAAGCATGGTAGGTCATGGTGGAGACATAGGTCTCTCCACATCATCCCTCCTATACTATGGGAAAGGAGGTGGTACATCATCAGTAGCCCAAACTGTCGTCTGACCCTATCTACGGGTATCATCTCATGCTCTCCCGCGTGATGCCCCTCTATCCATCGAACCAAGCTACAGCTCATCTAACTCGTATGGCCATGTGCTTGTATGAGGGGAAGCCCACATATGGCCTCTAAATAATGTCTACTCCAGATAAGCCCTCCAATATGCACCTGTAATAGGTTGTATCATGTGTAGCCCCAACATCTCTATGCACTCCAGCAACCGGCACCCAATGCTTGTAACCCACTCGAACCAAGCCGACATCAAATGCATCAGGCCGGGGCATACCTAGTGGCCTCACACATACAATGTGCTCATATGCCCAACAGTGGAGAAGAAAGGTGCAACATAGGCTGAACTGCACGTAATCTCCTATATGCCCACAACTCCCTATACAACTGCACCAAGTATGTTGGTGCCCAAGTAAAGTGGGTCCTCTCCTCCATCATGTCATGGAGGACCCCCATCAAGCACCTATGGGAATCTCCCACCCTCTACATCTGGCAGTGTAAAATAGCACACTGCCTCCATAATAAGAACAACTAGCCTCATCTCCTCAGGATGGGCTACATACATCTCCCCATAGCTCAGAACTCACACTATGGAACCTCATCTCTGCCATCCCCTCACTAAACATGGTCAGCATCAACTCCTTAGATGCCTCTGAGGAGATCGAATACACCTACGTCCCCACTATCAGTAACCATGGGATCTTGTACACATCCTCCAAGGTGACTATGATCTCACCCATCTGGTAGATGGAAGGTATTGGTCGTTGAGTCCCATCTGTTGATGAGGGTGACCATCAAACTTGGCTCTTAGACTATGTGCCTGTAACATCTCACTCCTATCAAGTTGACATCCGTCATGTGCCTCCACTCATCGGTTGTGACACTCGATCGTACCGACAGCAACAGGGGTGGTACTACTCTCCCATCCATAGTTGTTGTCTAGCCTACATTCAACAAAACACAACCATTATTCAAGCTTGATTTTACCCAACATTGACCTTAACCCTCCCTTCTTACTGACCCCTCCCCACTATCTATTTGACCCACTTTACCCATCCTTCTCCTTTATCCTTCCTAGACCTCTATCCCTTTACCTCTAATCGGCATCGATCACCCCTCACCAACATCGGTCCATTATAATTGGAATTGGTTCCCCATACATAACCGATGTCGGTATATACAAACTAACATCAACCATACTGATGGTGTCATCCTGGCCATGTCACCACGCCCACACCTAAAAACCCCAATTTTCTTTCTCTCAATTCTTTCCAATCCACCTACCTACCCACCTACCCCTACCCACACCTAATCTAAATCCCTCTCCAACCTTCTTTACCCTTCCTTGTCCCCTTCCATACCTCATTACGTCCCTTTTCCCCACAAATTTCAAATTCTCTACCCTACCCAAACCCCCCGACCCATGTTCCCTTCTACATATAACCAAAACAATAAAGGGATTCAACCTTACCTCGTCTCGACGTCGCCTCCGTGGTGGCATGTCTGGCCACTGTGCTAGTGGTCCACCCGAACCTTCTCCTACCTCCGCCATGTCAAATCTCTACCTCACTCCTCTCCACCAATCACCTCACTCTGCCCAATCTCATGGACCCATCTACCTAGCTCCTCTAACCAACCGGATCTCTCCACCTCAGTAGGATATCATCCCTCATCCTTTCCTCTCGACAAAGCACAACTCGTTCAATGCTCTGTCATTTTCCCAAAAGTCAAACCGTACAAATGAATCCATATTATACAGATTTTTCTTTTTATACCCAAATTGACATGACCGACGTCGGTCAAGTCGTGTTCTAGAAACCGATGTCACCATTACTTAACCGGCATCGGTTACCTGTTAGACTCCTTTTAGTATCTTTTTCCCATTTTTGACCCACATTTACCCTTCCCACCCCCTTGTTGACCTTACCCATCCTTATAGCCACATACCTACCAGCCCACATTACCTAACATGTCCTTACTTGCATTTAGGGACCTGTTATTTTAACCATACCTCGGCCTTCCCTATGTTATGACCTATATGCCTAGACTTGGAACATTGTTCATGACCTTTGAACCCCTGCGCTCATTATACCTTGCGATGTTGTTCCCTATTGTTTTGCCTAATGACCTTACTTTTCCTATTGTCATGACATTTATCCTGACCCTACCTTTGGTGTACTGGAACATACCTAAACATTCCTACACCTGACCTACGTTGTGTTTCTACACCATATCCTATGCCTCGATACTTAATCACTTCAATCTTGTTTAGATAAACCTATCGACCTTGGACAATGTAGAGTTTGCAATTTCTTCAACTTGGAACCATGTCACAGTTTATAATGTGTGTGTGTTTGATTGCCACTACCTTTGACACTGGCCCATTTACCTGTTTGCATGTTTTTGACCTCTACCCTTTCCCATATTTTCCCACATCTACACTCCTTTTCACCACATCCACCTTTTATCAAACCACTCACCACTTCCGTCTTCCACCTCACCAGTTCCTGGTTTGAGGGGGATCACCTTCACTCACACATAGGGCACCCACTTCTTATTTTTGTCAGTATCACTTACCAATACAAGCAACATGACAAAAGGGAGAAAATTTAGACACCTAAATTTGGTCACATTCCCCTTAGCCCCTAATCAGATAACCAACTTAAAAATGGGTAACTAACTATGGCCCCTTTCACCCCACATTAATATTAATTTAATTATTTTAATTAAATTAATCATCATCCTCACAACTTTCATTATTTAATTATTTCACATTCCATAGCAAACCTTAGAAGAGGCTAGGAAACTTGGATTGAGCCCTGATTATGTGATATGTAGGTTCTTTTCTTTAAGACAGAGAAAGGCCTTCCTACAACAATGATCCTCTTACTTTGCACTAGATGGGAAAAAGGATTATGAGGCTATTTGGGCATTAGGATGAGGCAGAAGGATGTTCTTTTCTCAAATGATGCAAGAACTTAGATAGGGCATTCAAGCTTATTCTTCGTGTCCTTAGAGGGGAGGGGTAAGGTTGTATTTATAGCTGGGGAGTGATTAACTTAGAGTAATTTAAGTAATCATGGTTTGAAAATGTGGGCAAGATTAGGTGAGTAGGGACCACGAAGAATGGGTGAGGATTTGATTTTGGATTTTTAATTCATAAGTGGAGGATTTTAGGTGAGTGGGGACCACGAAGAGTGGGTGAGGATTTGAATTTGAATTTTTAATTCAATAGTAGAAAAACATGGAGAATAATGACATGTGGTGAGGATTGGGTTATTTTTTGGATTTTGAAATGGATAATTAATCAAATTGTATTTGATTAATTCGAAGTGTATTTTTATGGGAAATGAGTAAGGGGAATTAATTGATTTAGGACAGATGTGAAATTAGGGTGTCTACATTTGCCCTCTTTAGAATGGTACTATGAAAGTAGTGTCCTTTCAAAGAAAGTAGACGGGATGGGGGAAGAATTCAATCTACTTTTCTTAAGCAAAAGGTAGAGTGAATGTTTGTTGGGGAGAATAGAAAGTGGTGAGTGATGGATTTCATAGTATCCTCCAAGAAAAAAATGTCATGAGAAGATGTGATTATGGATAGATGTGGTGATGCCCCCTCGAGAGGACTGACGAGAATGGAATATACGATAGAACTCTCAAAAAGAAGATAAATGAATTCTATGGAGAAGAGGATGATAATGGAGTGGAAGAGATTGGAATGACCACACGATGCAAATGGAGAAAGGATTCAATCGGCCTTGAATGCTAGGTGTGAGGGTGTGTGGGAAAGAGAAAAGGGAATGGATAGGATTGGGGTTGATTATGAGAAGAGTAAGGGAGATAGGGGAGGGGAAAAAAAGGAATGAAAGAGGTAGAAATAAGAGAGAGGGATGATAGGGGAAGAAGGGAATGATGAAGGAAAAACAAGGCAAAAATAGGAAAATGACAAAGTAGAGGGTGAAGGGATGAAATAGAGAGATGTGCCAAATGAAGGAAGAAACAGAGATAATAAAGAGGGATGCGTAAAAGTGAAAGAAATGATAGAGCTGAGAAAAGTAGGAAATAGGAAAGGATAAATAAGAAGGAGAAAACGAGGTGGGAGTAGGGGGTGAAATTGACAAAAATGGAAAGAGGATGAAAGAAGATGTAGAACAAAGAAAAAAAAGAAACTATGAGGGGCGAGGAAAGTGTGAAAAAGAGTAGAGAAAAGAAGAGAAATAGACATAGAATGAACGAAAAGGTAGGGGTACTAGAGAAAAGGAGAAGTTACTTAAGAAACGTGAAAACTCGAAGAGCCAAAGTTATCGATGGGGAAGTAAGGAGGAAACGTGATGGAAAAAGGGGAAGAAGACGATATAGGGGAAGGGAAATAAGACGAGGGGTGGGAGAGAGAAGAGGATAACAAATAAAATGATGTAGAAGGAAGGGAATACAAAAAGGGGATAATAAGTGGAAAGGGAACAATATAAGGAATGTAAAGAGAAGAAAGAGGGGAGGAATGACATTGATTGGAAAAGATGCGAAGATGCATGAAATGAGGATATTAGGACTACGAGAAAATAGACAAAGGATGTATGATGAAGACAATAAAGATATTGAAGAGGGCGAAGGGAAGATGGAGAGATGGGTAAGAAGTGACAAGAAAGGGTGGGATTGAGGGAAAAAAATAGGAGAGAAAAGAGAATGGGGGATAGAGGAGGTAATGCCAATGAGGGGATGTTAGAGAAAGCCCCTTACAATGAGTGGCGGGAAAGGGTTAGAGAAAAAATGAAGAAAAAGAGAAAGGTAACGAGGATTGGAAAGGGTAACGCCAACAAAGGGACGTTAGGGAAAGCACCCTTACAATGAGTGGTGGGCTTAGAGGAGGGAAGGAATGAAGGGATACTCTAGAAGGTCCAAGGGAGTGAATAAGGTCATGTGGAATGATGACCGATGATTTTTAGGGAAAGCCCACTTACAATTAGTGCGGGAATAGAAGATAATGATGAAAGAATGATAGAGGAATGTTAACAATAATGGTGAACACGTGTGTGGGTAGAAATGTGGGGGATTTGAGAAGATGAAGTGGAAAGAGTAAAGAAAATGGGAGGGATGAATTGGGACTAGGTGAAAGCAAGGAGAGAATGCGGGTGACAAGGATGAAGAAACAAGAAATGGGAAGAAAAGGTATGAAGGATGATGGATCAAGAAGGGGAAATGGGGAAAAGAATGTGATTTTAGGTAGAAGAGATTAGATGTATGTTGTAAGAGGATATGTGGAGAAAGGATAATAGTAGGAGGAAAAAGTGGGTAGTAGGAGATACCTGTGTGGAAGAAGCGATCAACAAAGTGAACGAAGAATGAGGCGGGGAGAATTTCACGATGACAAGTTAAGCATAGGGAGGACCCTGACATAATATTTTCATGTGACGGAAGTGGTTAAGTAAGATTGCCAAGCGAGCGAAACTAGAGATGACAAGTGGTCAAGTGAGAAGTGGTGTTTTTTAGAATGGAAAAGGAGGTGAAAGGATGTGATAATGGGGACCAAGAAAAAGTGAAGGGTGAAGGGTGTGTAGTGATGAGGAAAGGCAAGGAGACAGATCATCCTTAAGAGGGACTCTTAAGTGAGATCGCACATGCCGGTGAGTGGTTAAGTAATATTTCCAAGCAGAGGAGGGTGATAGTAGTGGTAAAAGATGTGATGATGAGGAATGAAGAGGAAAGATGGATGGTGACATTGTAGAGTGATGGGTGAGTGTAAGATGACATGTCATGCTTAAGAGAATCTCTTAAGTAAGATTTTCATGTTGCCAAGAGGTTTCGTAAGATCACCTAATCGCAGGGGATGATATGCAAAGAGAAATATAAAATGATATTGGTGATGGGGTGGAATGGTAGGTTGAAGAAGATGATCATGACGAGAGGCGGGAGAAATAATATGGGGAAATATGATGGGATGGGGGAAGGCCATAGGGCAAATCAATCTTAAGAGGAAGTCTTAAGTAAGATTGCCATGCGGCCAGAATGGTTAAGTAAGATCGCCAAGCTGAAGAAGAAGAATGATGATAGAGTTGGTGGGAATAGGGTATGACAAAATGGACTAAAGGGGAACCCTTAAGTGAATTTTCCATACTACGAGAGCGTGTAAGTAGGATGACCAGGCATAAGACGGATTTGGGGAAGGATGAGAAAAGAGTGAGTGAGGTATGCCTGAGTGGTATATCATATGAGATGAGGTGATAACAAGAAAGAAAGGAAACAAAGGAGTGTAACATGAATGGATGAAGGAATATATGTAGTGGAGGGTGGAGAGTGTGAGGGGAATCCTTAATTGGGATGCCTGCGTGGTGAGAGTAATGATGTGAGAATGAGAAGCAGAAGAGGTGGAATGGGAAGATGTGTTTGGTGGTGATTGTTGTTTGATGAGAGGGGAGGTGGTGAAGAAGCTTCTACATTGGGAATATCTTAGGAGAGGGTAAACCTCCACCAAGGATCCTATATAGAATGGGTTATTAAGTAA
The DNA here is from genome assembly GCA_018340775.1 of Taxus wallichiana var. yunnanensis. NCBI lineage: Eukaryota > Viridiplantae > Streptophyta > Pinopsida > Cupressales > Taxaceae > Taxus > Taxus wallichiana. Next base: position 842,642,033 of record CM031239.1, read on the forward strand.
GATTGTCAAGTGGGAAGCAGAAGGGTGAAAAGAAAGAATAAAAATGGGTGAGAGAGGACAGAAGGGTGAGAAAGGTAATATGGGGGTAAGTGGCAGAGGAGTAAAAATGAGGAGCGAGGATGAATTGATCAAATACATGGTGAGCATGGTGGGGAGGAGTTACTTGGATAGTGAATGCTACTTGAGAAATATCCTCAAGTAGGATTCGCAAACTACAACGGTGATCAAGTAGGATTCCCAAACTGGGGAATGTATTAGTATGGGTGAATGGATGGGGTGCAAAGTAAGATGTTGATCATGCAGGAAGATACTCATGTGACAAAAAGAATCTTAATTTTAATATAGCACATAACAAGATGCATCGTGATATAAAAGATCAAGATGACTAGACTGTAATATGCGTGATAACATAGACAGGGGCCATCAAAAAGGTTTGATGCCCCAGTATGATATGCAAATGGAAGAGAGCATAGACAAAGGCCATTAAGAAAATATGATGCCCCAGTATGACATGCAATCAGATAACATAAGAATATTAGAGAGAGCACCAAGATACATAAAATCAAGATTCCCCCGTAATATATCAAGATACAAGAAAGTAATTAATAATTTATAACTAATAATGCAACACAAGAACCAATAAACATGTCCTTAACGTGTTCCACATGCTGATGATTAATCGGATGTGCCCCTGCCAGGGTATGAGGACATAGTAAATTATTGGGTCATTTTCCTCAAACAAGGAAGCAATGAGAGTTGGATTTGCCCAAGCGAGGAGAAGTGTTTTGAATTTAGTAGTCATAAAGTGATTGGATCATCCGTTGGGGATAATAGTTCAAAGGTTGAATTGTGTTGGTATTTTTAGAGTTTTTGTGATTTTACAACATTTTTGTTTTTGTTTATGATATATATATATATAGATTTTCTAATGTTTTTTGGATTTTTGATAATCATTTCTATTTTTTATATTTTTGACGATTTTCAAATGTGTTTGGATTTCTAACGATTCTTTCTAATGTTTTTGGATTTTTGATGAGTGTTTCTAATGTTTTTGGATTTTTGATGAGTTCTAATTTTTTTGTTGGATTTTAGACGATTGTTTCTAATGTTTTTGGGTTTTTGACGATTTTCAAATGTTTTTGGATTTTTGGATTTTTACACTATTTTTGGATTTTTGACGATTTTCACACTGTTTGTGGATTTTTACACTGTGATTAGTAATTTATGGACCAGAGTGCAGATTTATTTTTGAGAGGTGATAAACCAGGATATTATCTCGTATCTACCATGTTCCGTGTGGTAACTTATGCTCGAAATAACACAAATTCTCTTTCCATTGGCAGGATATGGTGGTGATGATATGATGAAAAGAAGTCCAGCTCCATTCTTGACTCCACACAACTAGTAAGATGCATGGGCTCATCACCGAGAATCAAGAAGGATGTAGGAGGTAGATAATGAATATAGAGACAAATTCTAACAACAATCCCTTTGGGAAATTCTGACTCCATTCTTCATAACAGAATTGAACCAATTTCAAAAATTGTTTTCATGTTATGAGTCACGTGCTAAGCTTTAAGCAGGTTATGTGGCTCATTGATTGGTAAGATATGAAGGGAAGGGATAGTTCTCTCTTCACTTAGGAATCTAAATTAATTCTTTGGGGATTCTATAATTTGCAAGCATTGTAAGATTTTGTATTTTTGAAATGACTCCCTATGCCTTGCCCCATGCTACTAGTGAGAAGCAAGGGCTCATCACCGAAGGCAAAATATAGGCGAGTGAATTCCTTTTTTGTCTTTTTTTTTTGAATATTTTGCAATGTTTTTATGCTTTTATGAGAATGACCCTCTACGCTTTGCCCCATGCCACTTGTAAGAGGTAAGGGTTTATCACCGAAGACAAGACATAGATGAGTAAGGGCACCTTCCTCCATTCCCAATCTCACACTACCAGGAAGAAGTGTGGGCTCAACACCAAAGACTATGAAGGATGAAAGATGTGACGATGAATTATTCATAAGTTATTGAATTGATGGATTTTTACAATAGTGCTTTGTATTTGGGAAGGAATGTCTGCCCCCAATCTCAGCCCCACATGACTAGTAGGACACGAGGGTTCAACACCGAAGACTGAGATGGATGACCAAACAAACTAGGTAAAGAAGTTTAGAGCTTTGTTATGAAAGAGAGAATGTCTTTGAAGGGAATATATTACCATCAGTAAGCTTCTAGGTATGACCATAGGTGAAAGTGACTAAAAATGGGAGATATTATAAGAAGTATGATACTCACAAACTTAATAGGATCTATATTAGCACCTATCTCATGATGATAAATATGAAGATGTGATTTTGATAAAGAAAATATCTGCCAATGGAAATGAATAAATTTAAATTATTCAGAGATAAGCAAGACAAAAGGAACAATGTACATGTTGTTTCCTAGAATAGTGAACATCTCAAGGATAAAATTTCTTTAAATGAACTGCATTCATTGGTTCATCAAGATCTTGACCATCTTCAAGTGGCCAATTTACAAGTGCTCCAGAGACAAATTTAGCTGTAATTACATAGGGTCCTAACCAATTAGGCTCAAATTTTCCTTGTTTTTCTCATTCTTTAGTGGTATTCTTTTGATTTTCTTTTAAAACAAGGTCACCAATTTTGAATTCTCTGGGTCTTACCTTTTTATGATAACTACGTTGCAGTCAGTTTTTATAGACTTGAAGATGATTGAGAGCATTAAGTCATTTTTCGTCGAGAAACTCAAGCTCTTGAAGCCGTGACTGTCGGTATTCATCCTTATTAATTACATCTTTAAGGGAGATCCTCAAGGATGGGATTTCTATCTCAATAGGTAAAATGGCTTCACAACCATAAGCAAGGGAAAATGGGGTGGCTCCAGTAGGCGTGCAATAAGATGTATGGTAAACCCAAAGAGTGGGGTAAATTTGAGTATGCCAATTACGTCCATAGGTATTGACAATCTTTTCCATGATGGATTTTAAGGTCTTATTGTTTGCTTCCACTTGATCATTTGTTACCCGAGGGTAGTATGGAGTGGACCATTTGATTTTGATGTGAAAACATTTAGCTAGGTCTTTTACATCCTGGTTTTTAAATGATTTACCATTATCTCGTAAACCAAAGCGGATGGAATACCAAATCAACAGATGAGATTATTAAAAATGAATTTTGATATTTGGCTACCTGTAACATAAGTGAGAGGCATAGCTTCCACCCATTTAGTGAAGTAATCAGTAGTGGTAATGATGAACTTATCTCCATCAAACGATGTTGGTCTAATTTTACCAATGAGGTCAAATCCCCATTGAAAGAAGGTCCATGGTGTGGTTATCGATTGTAATGTCTGGGAAGGTACGTGGATAAGATTTCCATGCTTTTTACATGCTTGACAACGTTTGACAAAATGACATGTGTCACTTTCCATGGTGGGCTAATAATATCCAACTCGCAGGATTTTCTTGGCTAAGGCAATACCATTCGTGTGTGCTCCACAGATACTATAATGGACTTCAGCTAAGACACTCGAGGATTCTTCCTGATTAAGACATCGGAGCAGGTGCCATCATATCCTCGTTTATAAAAATTTTTGCTAAAATGATGTAACGAGAAGCACGTTGTGCTAAATCATGTTTATGCATTGGTTTCATGTCGGTAGGAAATGTTTTATCACGAATGAAGGTATAAAGATTATGGTACCAAGGGTTATTCGGACCCACGATCTCACATACCATAGTGTTTTCAGGAAGATCATAGGCAAGCATTAAGAGATGTTCAATGAGAAAATGTGCCTGGGGTTGACTAGATGTGATTTCTAATAAGGATCTCGATGGTTACCATAGCATCGGTAGATTTATTACGAATTCTAGGAATTTGATCAAAGCTAATTAATCGAAAATAGCTTCAAAGACTATCCACCATGCATTTATATGGGATAAGTTTTTCATCCTTGACCTGGTATTCATCGGTAACTTGTTTGATGATAAGTAAAGAATCACCAAATACAGCTAATTCTGTAAGATTCCAAGATATAGCTAATTTTAATCCTGCGATGAGAGCTTCATATTTTGCAATATTGTTGGTACATGGGAATGCTAAGAAAAATTATTTGGTGATAGCATGTCCATTGGGTGTGATAAGAAAAATACCAACCCCTGAGCCATGGAGATTACAAGATCTGTAAAAAAATAGAGTCCAAGCTGGCGTGATGTCTACGTGTAGAATATCTTCATCAAGAAAAGAGAATTGAAGTGGTTCCTCGCCAGAAGGGGTGCTTCAGTAGAACAAATTCAACATCGAATTCACTAAGTAATACGACCCAACTAGACATTCTTCCCGTGAGAATGGGTCTAGACAACAAATACTTGAGAGGATCAATTTTGGCAATCAACTTAGTTGTGTGATTGAGCAAGTAATGATGCAACTTATGGAATGCAAAGGCGATTGCTAAGCATACTTTTTCGATTTGGGAATAACATACTTCATGCTTAATAAGTGTTCCACTAAGGTAATATAGAGCATGTTCTTTTGCTTGATCGTTATTTTGTGCTAGTACAGATCCTATGGCATGTTCATGGCAGATGTATAAAGCAACATGGGTTTATCAAAGAATGGTGGTATAAGAATAGGTGGACTAGAGAGGTATTCTTTTAACTTAGCAAAAGAGTCTTGGAAATCGTGGTTCCAATTAAATTGTGCATCTTTCTTGAGTAATCGATTAAAGTGATGGCACTTGTTAGCCAACCGTGATATGAAACGCCAAATAGATTGTATCTTTCCTCAAGACTGCGTAATTATTTTAGGCTTTGAGGAGGAGGCATTTCCATAATGGCTTTTACATTGGCGAGGATCCACTTCTATGCCTCTTCGTGAAACAATAAACCCTAATAATTTACTAGAGGTTACTCCAAACACACATTTATTTGGGTTAAGATGAAACTTATACTTGCCTAATCTATCAAAAATGCATCTCAACACACTTGGATGCCCTATTCATGTTTTGGATTTTCCTAATATATAATCAACACAATCTTCCATGATATCATGTAACATGTCATGGAAGATGACAGACATTACTCGTTGATAGGTGGCACCAAAGCATTTTTCAAGCTGAAAGGTATGACCTTATAACAGAAGGTGCCCCATGGTGTAGTAAATGTTATTTTATGTTGATCCCCTTCAACAATACGTATTTGATCAGAGCAGAGAATCCATCCATTAAGGAGAGCATTTCATGGCTTGCCGTAGAATCAACAATCATGTCTATATTTGGCAAGGGAAAGTCATCTTTGGGACAAGCCTTGTTGATGTCGCGGAAGTCTATACATATTCTCGATGGTAGGAGTTTTCTTGGTGATGGGAACTCTGTTAGATATCCATGCCGAATAATCAATAGGTTTGATAAAGTTAGCTTCCAAGAGTTTCTCGAGTTCGGCTTTGACAAGCAATGCAACTTGGGGATGCATTTTACATAGTTTTTACTTTACAGGTTTTACATCCAGATGTATCACAAGATGGTGTACTATAAGAGATGGGTCCAGGCCTGAAATATGCTTATATGTCCATGTAAATATATCTTGGAATTCAATAAGGAGTGTTGTGAATTCCATGCATTCTTGGTCAGACAGACTAATGCCAAGTTGTAAAAATTTTGGCTATTTGGTGGTGCCAATGTTTATGTCTTTTGTTTCTTCTACAAGCATTTTAGATGTATCCTTTTCAGAGAATGATGCTAATGGTTGATGTAGGTCATTGGTGTCGGGTGTTTTAGGTGAGTTGGTACAATATTTTGGTGTGTAATGTTGGGATTTTTTATTGACATGTTTGTTGGATAGGGTGGCGGTGAGATTTTGACTATGGGAAATCCTTTGTTTACGCTTCTAATCTAAATTTTCAGAGGGTGAAGGATCCAAATATTTTATCTCTTCGCCAAAATAGGCTGATTCATTTAGATTAATTTAAAATCATTTTATATCATTAGAAGTAGGGAATTGGTCGCAAGTTCCAAGGAATTCTTCGATGGCTTCATCATTTTGGAACATGTCCATGGCCGTATGATGTAGTTGGCCATGGTCTATACGACTCGGATGTGTAGGCTCAAAATTAATGACTTTAATAGATAAATGTTCAAAGTAACTATGTGTTTCAAAGAAGGTCCCCAAAAAGACTACATGGAGACTGATGTCATTATCAAAACTAGAGTCATCATTGTCACTTGAAATTATTATGGGAGTGACATCAAACACCTTGAAACCTAGACCATATTTACCATGATTTTGTGTGTAATTTATCGTGTCTAAATGACCTTGTTCATTCGGGATGAGTATTTTACCCTTCCATTGCATGTTTTTCATTATTTGGTGAGCTTTGGTAAATTGAGGGGACTCATAACATGGAGCAAAGTCGCCATTATATAACTAAGATCCTGAAGAACTTGGAATACGTTCCTTGTCAAGATAATAAAACTTTTTCCAAACTGACTGTCCCATTTGGTAAGTGGGATGGATTCTCAGATGTGGAGCGTTAGGTTTGCCATAGCTATGTGGGGATTTGTTTATATAAAAGGATTCTGCCATCTTTTGAAATTGATATTCACCACATCCTATGTCAATGATTTTAAATGTGTGGGATGGGGGACCAATAGGTACCTCGTGTGGTGGGGAAGTTAGTTTAGTATTTTTAAAAGAGGAAGAGAATGGGTTACAAGAACAAGGGGTGGATCAAGGATGAAGTTTGGTTATTCACAGGAGGAGGTATCTTAATGGAAGAGGTGTGGTTGGATGAAGAAGGTTGGCTAGGTGAGGAAGAAGATGGTGTGGTGGAAGAATAACTATTGTTGGAAGAAGAAGCTTGATTAGTGGAAGAAGATGATTGATTAGTGGGAAGAGGACTGGTGGAAAATGGTTGACTAGCAGAAAATAATGGATTCGAAAATGTGTTTTGGTTAGGAGATGATGGTTTTATATCATTGTTAGGGAGTGTATCAGGATCAATGTGTGTTTCATTAGGGATTATGTGAGGTGGAGCATATTTATCTGTTGATGGACAATAGTGATCATGTTGATACAGTCCTTTGAGGAATCTACAATACTCAAAAGGTTGGGGATCTGCACATAATGTAAATTCCTTATCCAAATGAGGAAATTTAATACATTGGTGGAATGTTGATGGGACGGCTTTCATGGCATGAATCCATGGTCGGTGATGAGAATGTTATATGTAACTTCTACATCCACCACATGACAAATCGTGTCTAAGGTGATGGGTCCAACTTGGAGAGGCAAAGTGATTGTGCCTTCATACTTTCTTTCATTATTATCATACCCACGAATGGTTATGATATTGTTTTGTAAATCATTTTCAGTGTAACCTAGACAGCGTAAAAGTTTCATGGAACAAATATTCAATGCAGATCCATTGTCAATTAAGACAAGCTTGATCTTACGATGAGTTACATAACCCTCGACGTATAAAGAATGATTATTAGTGATATTGGGATTAAGCAAGTCAGTGGGACCAAAAGATAAAATAGGATTGGGGATTGTAAGATGTGCGATTAAATCCTGGAATTGTTGTGAATTGATGTCCTTAGGGACACGAGTGTTATTCAATGTTTGCATAAGGATGCATTGTAGTGCGGGAGAAGAATTAAGTAGTTCCATGATGGAAATTTGTGTTGCACTCTTCTCTAATTATTTAACAATATTGAATGATGGCGTAGGTTGTGGAGAGGAATTGGTAGCGGAATTAGATGGTGGATTAGGAGGTGATACGGGGGACGAAGTGTCGATTTTTTTATTGTAGGGACCCACATTTTTTTGTCTAGTGGTGATCGCATAGTCAGTTCTGATCTTTATAGTTGCCACTAAGTCTTGGTCATAGTCTATGGTCGAGATGACTGAGTCATACTCAACATTGCTTGATGATTGACCCTTATCTTTTGAATTGTTATCATGGTTAGGGAAAGGATTTTTGAACATGTGAAGTTTTTCATTAGGTGTTTTTGTCTCAGAAGTATTTTCAACTTCTATGTCTCCATGTTCAATCAGTCTTGGACATAATGGCGAAGTTGCATGCATCAATTTGTAGAGTGCCCTTTATGCGATGGTAATCACAATATTCATTGTCCTTATACCAATTTGGTTTGGGTTGTCCTTCTTCAAAGGGTTTGACGATGGGATATGTAATCATATTGGCATTTTCCAAATGACAAAAGACACTAGATAGACTTTCTCCAAGAGAAGTGAATTATCTTCGTCGATCCCGAGAAGGAACATCCTTTCTAGGGATAATGATTGGTTGTTTAGATTTTAATGTGTTGATGGCATGGTTTTGGACATTTTGGACATGGCGAGAATCAAGTAATGCCATCGTTGATGATATTTCAATTTTGGTTAAAGAATTTAGATTTGTCCTAGTTCTGAGGAGTATCTCGATAAGGTTGGTCCCCAAAGGGTGTTTTAAGTAAGCCCTTAGAAATGAGGGCTTTTTCGATTTGTGTGCCCTTTTCGATGACTTCTTCAAAACTATTTAGACAATACATTTACATGTGGAATGATAATTTGGCATTGAGATTAGGAACAAAAATGCTAACTAGTTACCTCTCGTAATCGAGCGGGAAAATCGGGTTGCGATTTCTCGCCATCGTTGTAAAAAGGAGGCAAATTTTTCGGTTGGCCTTTACCTAGTGTTATAGAGATCAAGCATGGTTATTTCTAAGTCTAAGTTATAGGAAAAATGTTTGACAAATTTCTCCAATAAGTCTACAAACGTCATGACCAACCCTTTGGGCATATGGAAAAACTAGTCTAAAGCATGTCCTAAACTTTGGGGGAATAATCATAAAAGGTACATGTCTCGATAGGAACTTCCCGACATTACATGTAAAATTCCTTGACATGTTCATGGGGGTTGTCTTTTCTTTTATATTTATCAAACTTTAGGATTTCAAAGGATGATGGAAATGGTAAGCGTGATATCTCGTATCAAATGGATAAGGACAAAAATCGTCAAAGTTGAAGTGTTTTGATTGTTTTGTAGTCCCGAATGGTGTCTTTCATAAGTTCTCATTCTTGTGCAAATGGAGAAGAGGGGGACGGTTTATCAAACATGTCGTGAGTATTGGAATCTAGATTGGGGTCTTTTAATCTTTCAGCTCTAGTCGTTGCTTCCTCAAGTTTCTTTGTTAAGTCTTGGATTTTAGTGACTAACTCTTAGGCGTAAGAACCATTTGGATTGTTTGGTATTTCGTTGTGATAACTTGATTCACTATTATCGATGAGTTTGTTTAAATTTTCCGTCCCAAAGTCAGGGGGTAGTTTTTCTCCCATGGCTAGGATGCGTAAGATACACTCATTTTTGTTTTCTTCTATCACCCTATTGACTTGTTCTTGTTCTTCATTGGTGAGTTTTGGTTGTGCGACTTCTTCATCATCATTTTCATGATTGTGACTGCGAGTGAATACCATGATGAAATGTGTTTGATTAAGCTGAAAAGTGGGTAGGAATTTTGAATTGTGAGGAAATGAGAACTTGATTACTTTAGATTTAGCTCGAATAAGCTCGTGATGACTGATAAGGAGAGTAACTCAAACAAGTTATCTCAATATGATGGTGATGTACCTCGAGACGAGTTATTAGAGGATTTATTGCACATTGTGTAGATTTGGCTTAAACAAGCTCTGGACTATTGACGGGAGAGTAACCCAATAGGTTAATCATGATATGGTTGTGATATAACTCAAAATGAGTTATGGAAGGATTTATGTTGGATGTGATTTGGATAAACGTGATGGTGGACGGAATAATAAGTGAACTCAAACAAGTCACCCAATATTAGTTTGATATATTTGGAAACAAGATATGAAGGATGTTTTTACAATTGACGATATGGGGAGTGAATGTTAGTCACTCAATATCAGTTGGATATAGTCGAAGACAAGCTATGATAAATGTATTATTGGCTGAAGTGAGCTAATGAAATTGGTGTGATGTTTTGGTCTGCATTATTAGATTATTTGGATGTTTTCGCTTGGTATTGAATTGGTCGAGAATTGATTTTTTTGAAACACAACTAGGGTTTGAAATTTTACAATGAACACATTGATATCGCTAAGTTTTATGATAAAACAATGCTAAAATATTATTTTTTCACACAAAAAGCAATCATGTGGATCCAATTGTTTTGGCTTAGGAGGTAAATTCTTCATGAATGATCATTGTTTCATGCAATCATACAAGTATGTTGTGGACTGATGGATGCAGGCTCTTATTACTCAAAAAAAATATGTGTCCTCCGATATACCCTAGTCCTAATATACCTAATTCTATACGGGGACAGAAATGGTATGGGAGCCCTTAGAGCATTGGAGGAGACTCACCAATTCTTACTTACTGTTTGAGTGAATCGCCACGTCTAGAACAAGTTTTATGAAAAGGTGGAAGGTGATAGAAGGATGAATGTGTGTGGTTTCCTTATAACTCCTCGAAGATTTCAGGATGACGACCCAAGCTTCATTGTTATAGCTATTTAGGCGTGACTCGCATGCACCGCACTTGACACAGTATTACCTATAAGTGAAGAGCGGGGCAAGGTAAATGCCGAATGTTGTGATGAGACTAGGTCTTAAAGTGCAATGCAAATGTAAATGTTGTTGGTGCATGGTAGTCAAGTCCACATCACCGGTGTAGCTTTGGTGGTGATGAAATCCACCTCATCTACGTGTAAAAATAAAATGATAACGTGATTAAACACAGAGTTCTTTCTAACTTGAAATAAATCAGTAGAAAAATAATTACATACCTTAGCGTACTATTTTTTTTTTGTTTCAGCAATTTTCTTTGAATGGTGGTATTTTTGTGGGATTTTTTTGTTTTTGTGTTTTTTTTTTGACAATATTCCATTAATGCGGTCCTACAGAAAACAAATTAATAGTTATCCTGTAAACAAAATGTTAGAAAAGTGATCGTGGTTATTTTTTATTTTCCAGATCGCTCGAAGGCGTAGGAAAAGAGCATACACAACCAACAACCAAAAAAATATTAATAATATGATGAAGGAAAATAATGATTGAAATGACAGTTGGAAAACAAAGCTAGAGGATCCTACAATGTTAGAACAAGAAACTAAAAATTGCAACCGTTTTTGATTTTCCAGATCGCTCGAAGGCGCAAGAAAAGATCATACGCGGATACAATTGGAATAGATTTTATTTTTTTGAATTTTTTTTCTTTTTTTTCTTTTAAATGTTGATAATTATTGTAATGATCATGATTGCAAAATAGCAATAATGATTATTCTCAAAAAAGAAAAACGATGAAAGAAGAGTGTAAAAATGTTACCTAGAAGTGTTGTTGTGGAAAATTGAAATATAAGGCAAAAAAATGTTTTCGAAGCCCAAGTGGCCTCACGTTTCTGATTTCCAAGATCACTTTTAAAGTGCGAGGAAAGAGCATATGCATGAGATTTTTACGTTAACAAACAATTAAAATTTAAAAAAACTACAATTTTTTGTTTTTGTTTTATTTTTGTTAAAAAGACAGGTGTTAGAAGAAATGAAACCAAAAAAATTGTAAGTCTAAATCAAAAATTATTTTTCCATTACATAGATCTTTTCAATACCTTTCCGTTAAAAAAACAAAGTCATTCCGAGTTTGGGAGAAAAAGTTATGGCTTCGGAAGATGGGCTACAGTAGCACTTTGAACGAAAATTTTGAACATGAGAAAAATGCCCGGGAGCTAGTTTTTTTATTTTCTAACTTCTGTACTTCACCTGGGAAGCTAAAATTTTGATAGAAAAGTTAAAAAAGAACAATAAATGAAATAAAGAGTTAGATCACAAAATGATTAACTAAAATGAAAGAAAGAAAAATGATTAACTTCCTACAAAGCAGTTATTTTAGCAAAAGTAAATAAATAAATGCATTTTCGGATTGGTTGTCCCATGACAGTAAGATGATAAATTAATGACTAGTTCATGTGTTTCTATAGATTACGAGTGAATAGCAAATTCAAAACTAGAAACTAAACACCAAGCACCGAGGAGATCAAATACAAGATGAGTGTCATCGTTTCATTGTTGTTATAACCTACGATACACCACAAGACACTACACAACAAAAACGTACCCACAACATAAAGGTTAACCAAAGAAGGCCATAAGGCATAGATCAAAAGTAACTGGGCGTGCCAAAATGTAAGCTAGGAAAAATACACTACTAACAAGGAAGTAAAATAACAACAATATTACCTCCTCTTTCGTGTTCTATAGCAAACCTCGGAATGGGCTAGGAAACTTGGATTGAGCCCCGACTATGTGATATTTAGGTGTTTTTCTTCAATATGGAGCAAGGCCTTCCGCAACAACGATCCTCTTATTTTTTACTAGATGGGAAAAATGATTATGAGGCTATTTGGGCATTAGGACGAGGCAGAAGGATGTTCTTTTCTCAAAGGATGCAAGAACTTAGATAGGTCATTCAAGCTTATTCTCTCGTGTTCTTAGAGGGGATGGGTAAGGTTGTATTTATATCCCTGGGGAGTGATTAACTTAGAGTAATTTAAGTAATTATGATTTGAAAATGTGGACAAAATTAGGTGACTCGAGGACCACGAAGAAATGGGTGAGGATTTGATTTTAGATTTTTAATTCATAAGTGGAGGATTTTAGGTGAGTGGGGACCATGAAGAGTGGGTGAGGATTTGAATTTGAATTTTTAATTCAATAGTAGAAAAACATGGAGAATAATGACATGTGGTGAGGATTGGGTTATTTTTTAGATTTTGAAATGGATAATTAATCAAATTATATTTGATTAATTCAAAGTGTATTTTTGTGGGAAATGAGGAAGGGGAATTAATTGATTTAGGACATATGTGAAATTAGGGTGTCTACAATCTTTATTGACCTAGCTCCCACCTCACCTAGACACCTCACCTAGCCATCTCATCCTAGACCTATTCTTGGCATGTTCTCATAACTAACTATAACTAAGTCTTATTTGCCTTAATGAGCTAAGATTTGGTCTAACCCTAAAGCACATGCCTAAGATTTCTCTAACCACATTCTCACTCATTAGAAGGGAAACTTTTGTTCGATCCATGAGAACAAACCAACTTGGCTCAAGAAATTAGAAAGATCCGCCCATTTTAGTAAACCTAGGGAATCTCGCCTTAACCAACACCGATTAGACCTAAACCGATGTTGGTCAAGACAAAACCATCATCGTTACCATTTATTAACCTTAGAACCTTGCTTGAGAGGTTGACACATTCTCGGACCAAAGGAGAGAGATCAAATTTGCATGCAAGTAGAACCAGCATCCTTTCACGCATCCAAACATTCACAACCAGCACCAGGACAAATCTAGAAGCATTACATTCTGAAGCATTTTGGGATTCATGCTACATGTAGACCAAATACCATTCTTCTGATCAACTACCATTACCATTCAGCCATCCAATCTACATCACAGTAAGTGTATCCCTAACCAGCATTATTATTTTAGTTAGTAGCTTTTTTTACTCATGTTATTAATCTACACTTTGCATGCTCATTCTTATATCCCTTACCAACCTGTAACTAAACCATTTCCTTACCCACACCACAAAATCACCCATCCTCACCTGTTGTTCATCCCTGAATACACCTAAGACTTCTATAAACCTCCTTATCCACCCTACCATCTCTATCAAATCCCAGATCAAACCTTGCAATCATATCTCTTTGAGTTTTGTACACCCCGACCTTACCGACACCGGTTATTCATAACTGTCGTCAATTCTGCATAAACCGTCACCGTTCATACAAGACTGATGTCAGTATCTATGTTTTATACCCTGCCTAAGAACAAATCCAAACAACCTCCTACTAATTGACCTAAACAACCTTAATCAAACCTCGACCAGCCTAAGTACTTAACAAATCACCTCGTCCTTTAGATCCAACTATAGCCTAGCCTGTTGTGATTGGATTGGCTTATTGTACTTGAATGAGATACCTAAATCATATCAACTACAGTAGGAATTTACGTATTTTTGCATTAATTTGTTTTAAACAGTGGATTGACAGCCATCTAGGAAGTATCACACTTCCCGGAACTAACATACGCTAGGCAGTCCACTGTCATATATCATTTAACTTCTCTTTTGTGGTCTTGTTTTCTATTACAGGTAGTTCCTCCTAGCCAAAAGGAAGCTCTCACAATCGGCATTAGGTCAAGAAGTCAGAACGCGCACATCAACCTCCAACCAACCCATTTAACAGGTATTCCTCCTAGCCCATTATTCTATCTATTTCGTCATTCAAAAATGTAAAGAAAATGGTGAAACAACAACAAATGGTTGTGATTGTTGTGGGATAGAGGTATGGATAAGAGGTGATTGTTTTGGTGTAGATTGGGAAGAAATAAGTGGTTGTGATGGCTGAGGTATGTTTCGTGAGATAAGTGGGATTGAGGACTTTTGTGAAGTTGGATGGGTATTGACAATAGGGCGGTGTTGATTAAAGGTGTAGATGTGGGAATGGACATGGCAATGTTTTATAGAGGTGGAGTGGTTTGTTGAGAGGGTAGTGGTTAATATGTGTTAATAGGAATAGTGACATAACTTATGGGAAGTGTTTGGATAAAAGAGGAAGTTTGGAGGGTTTGTGTGGATGAAGAGGTACTTGTGTTGTTTTGAAATGGTGTGGAACCAATGGATGGACTTGGTGAAGATGTTGGTTGTTGAGTGGTTTTTTCTTATAAAGAGATCACATTAAGATAAAAAATAGGAACTGAAGACACAACGTTGGATGTTTCGGTTGGTTGCAGGAAGGATAAGAATATTTTTGTTGGATAACTGGTTCGTGATTTGGATCAATGAGGTGGGAAAAACCACATGAAGGATCAGGCATATACGTATGTGGTTCGTAATGACAATCGAAGATGAACACCCCTAGCTATAAGATAGGCATTGAGGGCTACGAGGTTTGAATCTAAGATTTCTGAAAAGACTAGATCCTCCTTATCAAAGAAATGGGGAATGAAAGGCTGTATCTCAAATGAAGCAAACTAGCTACTAGGAGAATGTGGTTGTTCTTGATCTTCTGGTTGGGGTGTTGATAGGAAATTTTGCATTGATCAATGAGTCATTGAGCATCTTCTATACAGGCATGAGCATGTTGTAAGGTTTGATGAAAATGTTGTGCAGATTGCTGAAATGGGCTAGACATGTTTTTAGAAGTTTGGATACAGGATTTTTGTCTTGTAAGCACCATAATAACAAACAAACAATCACCTAATAAAATGAAAGAAAATCTAGATGGGTTGATTACAAGCAACAAGAAAATCACACAAAAATATTTTGATTATTTGAATTAATTTAGAAAGGTGAAATGTGTAAAACGGCTGATAGGGTCCTAGGAAATGGTTGTCTATGGATGGTTTCAAGAATGTTTAAGGTTGGATTCCTCAATATACGAAGAAATGTGAGGCTCGAATTTGTAATGTAGGTATGGAGCCTAGTATTGGGGCCTACTCCCTCATTTCACAGTCCCACAACAATAAGGGAGTCAGGTGCTTAGCCAATATACCGACAACTAGTTGTTTATAATCGGCCAGAACATTGAGTCAGTTTCCTTATTAGGTGATGAAATCCCGATATTTATCACCTAGGTAGGAGTGTTTGATGTTAGTTTAATATTCAATGAGGTTTGGTTGTGTGTGATGGAGAATTAAGTGAATGCAATAAATTAATCTATGTGATCAAGCAAGATGAAGATTTATTTTTAAGTCCAAAAGAACAATTGATTTTGATGAGGATAAACAACAAAATGAAATTCTTGAAAAAAAAAAGAAAAGGAGAAAACACACCTAAAGAACTCTTTCTTTTTAATTTTTAGATTTTAGATGTTTTTTAGCAATGCAATAAGCATTAGGAAAAGGCTCTAGAGAAAGAACCTTCAAAAGGTGTTAGCAGAAGACAAAAAACAACAAAGAAAAATGATGTTACAGGTTGACTGACCAAGTAATCAAAAAGAAGTCACAGAGATTTTCAATTATTGACATAATCGTTGGTGATTCATCCAATTGATAGCGATTTAACTGAATCATCAAGCGATTACAGAAAGTAGAAAACCTAAAAAATGAATTTTTAATAAAACTAAAATGAAGATAGGGATAAGGGTCCCACTGGCATGTGAGTATGTTCAGAGATGTTTTTACTTTCTTACTTTAAATTAATGAAATGAAATAATAAAAACAAAACCGACCTCAAAGGACAGCGGGGTTTACCGATACCCAGAGAGATAGATGTTGATGATGATGATTAATCAAAGTTTTTGAATATGAATGTGTGTACAAGTCCCCTATCCCGAGAAGCTTTGAATGTGGCCGAAGTTAGGTGGATACAATCTAAACACATTTGAAATAATCATACCAAAAATCCTCGAGTCTCTTGTTGGAGATATGATTTTCGATGTCTTGGTTGGTGTCGCAAATCAAATTGTGCAAAGTATGAGCTCATGTAAAATGTTTTATTTTTCCGAGAAGAATGGATGTCAAATTATTGGAATGTTGCAAAGGCTTGTAATCGATATGAATGGCGAGGATTGTCATCTAATAGAGAGCCATACTTGGAAACAACAAGTTAAATGCGTAAGATCTCGATAAAATATGATAAACTTGTTGGCAAGAAAAATTTCGGGTGGACAAACTTGTGGATTTCTTGCCAACGCTCTGGGAATCTAAGTCCCTCTACTTAACCGGGTGCAGCTTTGCCATTTGTGCATGCACATGAAAAGGTGGATTTCTGTGGTGGCCTTTTGACCGAGGATCCAACAGGGGCACTCCACTGACCCTGCGGCAAAGCTAGCAATCTCTTGCTAGGGAAGTCTTCATCTGTAGAGCGGGAAAGGGGAGTGAGAAAAGAGGTAAGAGAACTAATGTTGTAGGTAGAAAATTAGATTCCTTCACGCACTAGTTAGAAACTTCAACACATGCATTCATGAGAAGAAACAACCCTGCAAATAGCAACAAGACCAAATAGAATTTGATGAACACAAAGTATCATGAAACCCCTTAGTCAAAGAAAGCTAGAAACTCCTTCTTGTATTGATTGCTTAGACAAAAGTTGTACATAGTGGAGAAATGGAAGAAATTGAGAAGGGGGATAGAAGAAAATGGCTATCTCCTTTGTTCTCTCAAGGTGCAATATACTCTTGAGTTTACAAGATCAATCACCAACCCTTTGAAATGGGAATGGCTTTACAATTTATAGAATAGAATATGACTCTTCATCTTCCTCATGACCTTTCGAATACCTTAATATGACTTAAGATTGTTCATATTCCACTTCAAATATTTAAGTCCCTTTTATAATAGCAAGGTGACTTAATTTACATTATGTTTCTAAAGTCACTTAAGTGAATTTAAGGTATATCAAAAAGTGCCAACCCCAACGAAGAATTAGAACATTTGAAAGTGAGAGAAAGTTGGGGGGAAGAGGAGAGAGAAATAGAGAGAGAGAAGAAGAAGAGGAGATGTCATTCCCGATGAAGTCTGTTGATCCTCGTTGATGGAAAGCTCCAAATGCAACGAAGTTTTGAATGTCCCGTTGTGCCAAAACTACCCTTTGAATGTGACTTACTATTTTTAGTAAATGGTCATTTCCACTATTTTCTGCTCGAATAACCATTCTAGCCTTTTGGAGATCTTCAAGTGCACACTACTCTGTCCATAGCCACTTTTGACGAAGACTTGCCAAAAATAGCAAACATGTATAGGAAAACTTACTATTTTTAGAAAGTGTGTTTCTAGTGCTCAATTTGTGATGGAACATACTTTTTGGACTCTTCTTGTTGTTACGATCACACCCTCCGAATTTCACATAGTTTTGCCCACTAGAATACCTGGAAATAAATTTTGAAATTTTGACCTGGCAGTGGCTTTGGGCATAGAGTTGTCATGGCGGCCATTAATGGAGCTCAAAATTTGTAGGTCTAGTTTTTGTCTCCATTTGCAACAAAAACAACTCCATTGTGATAGGTTTTTCATTTGGAGCTCATGTGTAAGTTTTTAGCTCGTTTCCATTTCCGAAATGACAGGAAATCCGACGAATGTGAACCGATGCACAAAGGGAGGATTTTGTTAGAGAAAATGATTCTGGGAACCATTTGACCTCTTGTTTGTTGGATCTTGATCACCTTGAAAAATGAGGAATTTTGCAAAAGATGGCATCTTGATCGACTTGTATCTTGCAAGATATGAGGATTTTTCGATCGGGTGACTTCACGGTTATCTGGGTAAAAATCTCCATTTTTCTCTTTGTTCTTTGTCATTTCACTCCATTTTTCTCTGAGGCCTGAATATTTCTATGCATTCATGGTTTGGAGAGTTTATGTGGCCATGATGGAGCTGGTTTGGAGCAATAATGGTGGACCGGGTGTCTGGACAATCATGCATGGAGCCATGGCAAGGTATGAAGTTGTGAAGGAGAAATGAGGGGGAAGAAATGGCTAAGTGCGATTTAAACTTTCAAAACATGCACATGGAGGGGCTGGGCACATTTTTATGTCCCTAATGTCCCTAACCTTAGGGATATGAGGGACATCAATTTCCACGGTGGTCAAGGCGATGCCATGTGTCCTCGATCCACGACAGGGGATTTGCTTGAAAAATGCACCTGGGGGCTGAAAGTCGGTCACGTGGGTGTCCAGAAGACTCCTCCTAGGGATGGGTGCATTTTTCCATGTCTGATGTCCCCACCTTAGGTACATAAGGGACATCAATTTCCACGGTGGTCCTGGAGGTGACATGTGGCACCCGATCCAACGGCAGGGAATGGATGCTCCAAAAATGCACCTAGGGGCTGAAAAGAGGTCACATGGGTGTCCAGAAGACTCCCTATGGGGGATGGGTGAATTTTCCAAGGTTTTATGTCCCCCACCTCAAGTGCACAATGGAAATCAAATTCCATGGTGGTCCTGGAATTGACACATGGCGCCCGATCCGACGGCAGGGAAGCCATGCTCCAAATAAGCACCTGGGGGCTTATCTATCAAGTCTAGAGGTCATATGAGGGCCCCAGAGGTCACATGGGGGCTGGGTACATTTTCCAAGGGCTGATGTACCTAACCTTAGGGACTTCAGGGGACATGAAATCCCGCCAGACTCCTAGTGCTGACACATGTCCTCTCAAAAAAATGACTAAGTCCTGAACTGCGTTTGAGAGGGTAACTTAGAACAAAGATAACTTGAGCTCTCGGTGGAATTTGTTGGTGAAATTTTATTTGATCCTAACTTGAAATTGAATTTTGAATCCAATTATGGGGGTTTCATGTCTTTATTATGCCATATGATCCCTGAAAAATAGGATTTTTTATTTGGTACTTGTTATCCCGTAAAATTGGCAAGGGCAATTTTACAGATAACCCTACCGAAAGTTTTATTCCGATCCCTCGTCAGGGATTCCTTGCATTCGGAACGTTGCAAAATCCCTTTCCAGGAAATCTAGTTTTCCGAACTTAGCCGTTTTGGTCTTTTTGGGCGGGCGCATATAATGACTGTGCAACATCAAATGTTCATGCGCCCCCTTTAAAGCCTTTGGCGCATGTTTTCTTGTGTCAACAAGCGTTTTGGTGCGCCTCTCTATGTTGAGTCTTTCCTGCATGCGCCAAGGCACGTGCGCCTTCCTGACAACATATCTTTTGTTGCGCCCCTTTTTGGTGCAAAGGGTGCACATATTCCTTTGTCGACACCACTTTCGGTGTGCCATAGGCGCATATTATCGTGTTGACAAGCATTTTGGTGCGCCAAAGGGCGCATGTTTTCTTGTGTCGCTCTCTTTTGGTGCGCCACTTAAAAAGTTGGTGGCACATTTATTGCTTCCTCACCTATAAATAGGCGCGTCTGTCGCTGTCATTATCACCAATGCAAATCACGTGATTTTCTCTGTACCTATCTCGCGCACCTTGACCTCGCTGTCACTTTCGAGTTGCTTTGTGGACCCATTTGCACATTTCTTCGTTATAAATATCGGGTAAGAGGTCCTCTTTCTTTTGTGCTTCGTGTTTGTGGTTTTTGGCTGCTTATGGGTATGAATTGGATTGAAAAGAATGAAATCATGAACTTGCCCCCCGCCATTCTTGTCTTGCCACATGATCTTCCCCCTCTTTCCAGATCTGCTAGTAGAGGAAGCTCTGTCCTGAAATATTAGCTTGGAACCCTTTGTTTAAAGCCATTTCTAACACCAAATGACCCTACAAAAGGAGGCTTAACCACATAGAAACCCCTCAAAGAGAGAACTGATGTTTGAAAAGAAGTGCATTTTTCTTCTCCTTTAGCGCATTGGCACACCTTGCAACATGAAGAACAGTTGCACCAATGGCGCATCTGTTGCCCCTGTTACACAAAGAGCAGCCGCGCCAATGGCGCACATTCCCTGCCTGCTGCATCGTGAAAAGTTGCGCCCTCAAGGTGCACTACCTTAGTTTGTTACAAACACTTTCCTCATGCCCCCTCATGACGCACCAAATTCATTTGTTGCATCGCTAAAACCTACGCCCTATGGCGCACCCTGCATGTGTGCAACATAGAAATTATCCGTGCCAAGTGCAAAGCTTTAAACGGCGTAGGTGCATCCATCATTGCAACAATAGCATGTCATGCAGACCTTTCATGGTGCGCAAGTTCCCTTAAGCGCACAAAAAGCATATGTTACACAAACCTTATATGCGCCTTTGGCGCACCGAAGTTCCATGCAACATGAAAATTATATGCGCTTCTGGCGCATCCTGTTCCCGTGCAACATAAAGAATCCATGCGCCCTTTACAAAACGCATACATATGGTGCAGGCGCACCTATGATTACAACAACAAAGAATGCACCATGCAGTTTCCATGCGCCATGCGCCCTTTGGTGCTGATTTATCCCGCTAACAGCCCTTTTCTGTGCACCTTACTATTTAGCCCTGTAGCCTGCAGTATTCATGTGCCCTGAGGCCTTTAAATTGCTAACTCTTTCTTCTGTCAACATTTCAATGGAAAATCAGATAGTTGACACAGATTTCTTCAATTGGGTTTCACTTCTTATTCTTGCAGATCAGCAACTAAGTTCAGAAGAACATATGTCAACATCAAGCAAGAAACCTATCAAATCTAAAGGCAAGGCCAAGCTCACAGAAGAAGAAATGAAGTATAAGTATCAGAGGGTCAGAATGCCCAAGTCCCAAGCAGAGTGTGACCTAGACATCAGAGACTCAGAGCTGGGTCATATTGATATGGAGGAATTCTGGGCCAGAACCCAGAGGGTCACGAGAAGTCCATGGATGGACAAGCTGATAGGCAGTGCCCTGCACCTTGCTGGTGGGATCCCAGTCAGTGCCGTAAATAATGAATTTATGATGGTGGTAGCCCGATGCTACAACAAAGACACAAGATGTGTCCATGGTGAGAAGGGCGAGGTTATAATTAACCTCATTGCCGCCACTTTGAGATAATGCTCGGCATTCCTCATCACCGGCACTTTGTGGCCGTCAGCCAACAAGATTGCATCAAGGCCTGGGACGACAATGAAGATCAGTGCATGCAGCTGATGAATGAAGTTTATCTCAAGAACAAAAAAGTAGTGACTCGGTGGCCACAAGTCATTCATCGCAGTGACTTTTCAGAGGAACTCAGCGACACAATTACGTTCCTGAGTAGAGTTTTCGGGCTTCCTGACGCCCATTATTTTCACAAGTGGATGTTGCGGTACCTTGAGACAATGAACAAAAATGTGCCCGATCAACGCTTTGAATGGGCAGAAATTATAAGCAGCACAATCTCTGAGCAGCTACAACAACTCAACACAACGGGGAGGTTCTATATGAACTCCTACGTGGTCTATGTTGCAGCTTCAGAAAGGGACTATCCAGCTCTGATGCGGTGCGGGTTTGGCCCCAAGTTAAAATCTATGAATACTATCCAGAGCTGAAGCTGGAAAATAGCATCCCCCAATTCACAAAGATCAATGATGCATTCTTCTACTTCATCATCTACCTGTTGAGGTCGAATATGACTCACGGTCGCACGACCAAGAGCATAGTAGTAGTTACTGAGAAGTGGGGGGCCCTATTCACTCAATTCCCCACGTTTACCTATCTAAGGGAGTCAATTTCTTGGGGAACCGACTAGACTGCCAAGGTATGCCGGGCCCAAATTGATCTTGTTGGAGTTATCAAGGCAGCTTGTTACTTATCACGAAAAGTGCCTAAAGAGAAAGAAGGGTGGAACTCCTTTCCCCCTCACAGTGGGTAGATATACGTGTCTCACTCACCACAAGGCAAAAGATATGTTTACGGAACTGGAGTTGCTGAATCTGAAACATGACTTCCTGTGAAGGCCTACCTTTGACCCGAGAAATTATTTTCTGCAGAGCCAAGCTCGACCCAATCCATATTCCTCGGATCGAAGATATCTACATTGACATATATCATGAGGTTGAGCTCGAAGGAAGGATCATTCTCGCTTGGCCTTAGCAGTAGAAATCATCCAAGATGCGGGGTGGCCATCGTCCCCAAAGGCTACCAAACTACTGAAGAGGAAGTGGATCAAGTGTATCTTGACATAGGTGGGGATGATTGGCCTTTCACGATAATTGATAGAACTAAAGCCCCTCAGACAATTGAGGAAAGGTTCAAAGAAACTTTGCGTAGAGAATGAACATTGGTCTTGAATGAGCGGGCTCATCTACCTCGGGGTTGATTTCACAACCTCTCCGTTGGGCAACACACCTCCTCGGGCTAAACAACAGCCAAAGGGCAAAGGAAAAGGCAAAGAGGGTGAATCCAGCTCCACCCAAGAGGAAGCTCCTGTAAGTCCTCCTTCCACTGCACCCGAACAAGTTGTAACTCTGGCTTCCCCAGAGAAAGAAACAGCGGAAGATGTCCCAATAGGCCCATCCACTCAGGATGTCACCACTGCTGTAACAACTGAGGTCCCTTCTGTTCCTTCTCCTTCCCCTCCTTCCCCTCCTCAGGTGACTCAAGCAACCATTCCTTTGGTCGTGTCCTCTCCCCCTTCTTCTACTGTTCCTCCTACTTCTTCATCTATCTTCTCTTCTCTCGCGGATCTATCCCCCTCCATTTCTTCCCTCATCTCTAAGCTCCCTTCCCTTCCTACGTCTTCCTCTCCTGCAGTATCTCTTCCTCCCGTGAGCGCTTCCTCGGCCTCCCTCTCGATGCCGCCTCTAAGTGTCTCCACGTTTTTCCCTTCTACTACTACAGCTGCCCCTTCTCTCGTATCTCGTCCTTCTCCCATAAGACCACTTGGATCTGGAACCTAAGTCAATGAGAAAAGAAAAGTTCCCATTGCACCGATGGACTTCTCCGTGATCCCATCAAAAGGGGTAAAAAGCGTGAAGCCCATCACACGCTTCTCTCGAGTGCTTCGGAGAGAGGGTAATGGAGATCGTGTACCCCAATCCTCTAAAGGATAAAAAGGATCGTCCTCGGACAGTTACACATGACTCAAGTCACATATGGGGACGTCTTCGAAAGCCTTCGGGGAGAGGCCCTATCTACGATCGACGCCTCTGCAAGAAACTTCAAGAGGCAAAAGAAGAGAAAAGGTTGCTGAAAGAGCAAAATAAACATCTGCTCCACGCTTTACAGAAGTTGGGCAGTGCACCTCCCACAACTGCCAGCCGAGACTCCTGAGCCTCTGAGTCAGGATAAAATTAATGAATATGCAAAGATCGGCGAGCAGGGCCTGGCAGTTTCCACTTGGAGGAGCCAGATCCTCAAGGACAGTGAACGCGTAATCGCCAAGTTCACCGATTTGTACCTAAACATCAACAAGGCGAACAAGGAACTCCAGGCGTTAGCAGGACCCATATCAGAAGAGCTGGACCATGCTAGGCTGCAGCGTGAGACCTTTCAAAGAATGTTTGACTGTTTAGTTGAAGATCTGGTCAAGTTCGGCATTTTCGGTCATCCCAGGGCCCTCAATAAAATCCTTTCTACTCTGGATTACCGGATGGATCAACTGGAATTCTTCCTTCAAAAGATCGATAAGGTAAAGGAAGAAGCCCTGGACGTAATGCACCAAATGGAACAAATCATTCTCAACATGTCTCTAAGGTTACTTACTCCTTCTTTCGCCTTAAGGAAAGTTGATGAAACTATTCAGATCTTCAAGGAGATCATTTCATAAGGGCTGGGGCCAGAGGTCACTTTTGACGCGGAATCCATCAATAACTTTGTTGGCACATCGAGGACTTCATGTGAGTTCTTAATAAAGCAGAGAAAGAATATTCCAAACTCCGAGAGAAGCTCATAGACGGCGGGGAGACTTGCGAGGCGATCGGCGAGCGACACAAGAGATCCTTCCGAGGATCAACTAGAGCCCATGATCAGAAAGTTCATGGAATACCGTGCCCAATTCCACATATCGTCACGAGCGAGCAAAGCGTGAAGCAAGATACCCCCTTTCGCCGCGGGATGACGACGATGAATGAATTCTTTTCTCTTCTCTCTCTCCTTCGACTTTCTTTTTGTAAAATGTCTAAAGTATGTTGGCACGAATGATGACATCATCCATGTTGCACCATGGGATGATGTCATCCATCAAGTTGTCAAAAGTCAACATGACTTTGAGATTTTTTGTAGATATTTTGTATATTTTATGTATATAGGTGGTTTGTTCCTTTTTGCCTTCCTTCTTCTCCTTCTTCTATAAATACTCAAATACTTGTTGTATTTGGGGGTGGATATCTTTTAGATGAAAAATAGAAGTGAGAAGAAAAGACTTTGAGCTTTTTGTAACAAAAGGAAATATTAATACAATATTTAGACTTTGTGCTGAATACATGTGTTATTTACATTAGATCTTTCTTATGTCAGATCTGTGTGTTTATTCTATTGGATCTACTTCTGTTTTATTGTCATTTATTCATCAGTATTGCTTTGTTTGTTTATGCAAGTAGGTTTGGCTCTGTTTACTACCAATCCCAAAACATAAACCCCTCGACCTTTACGCTTTGGAATTCATTTCTTTTCTTTCTTCGATCTCGATCTTTCTTCATCCTCTCTTCCATTCCTTTCTTTCCGCAATGGAAACACCCTCTTGGGATGAGATCCCAAACCTCCGAAGGTAGAATATTGTGAGACTTACACATATTCCTGCTTTGGTAGAATAGCAATAATCTAGTTTCGCTTGCTTGACTCAAAGAGGGGCTATGCCACACACTGCCTTTATTGACCCGTCTATCCATAAATCATCTATTCGACAAATTTTGAGCCAACGATTTTGGTGACTCATTGGGATCGAACAGATCTATCCGATCTATGATGGTGGTATGATAGAAAATCAATAAAAATCTGAAAAATCACTACCTGTTTGCAAACTTTAACTTTTTGTTTAAAATCCAAAATTTTACAAAAGTGCTCCAAATTGAAAATTTTCTTCTGAGATCCATAGATCTAGCCTAGTTGGAGATCTTTAGTTCGCTGAGTTTTTATAAAAATATGTATTTTTCCGTAGATCCGAGTTTTTACTTGTTTTACCAAAATTTTCAAACTCTTTGAAAAGTCAACTTTAGATCCAAAATCACTTACTAATCTTCACCGACATTTTATCCTCATTGTTCCTTGTCATTAAACCGCAATCGGTCTTTAGAAGGGGATAATTTTTAAATATTTAGAAAAGTACACATTTGCTTGGTTTTTTAGAAAAACCAGAAAATCGCAAGTACTGACCAAAAAGAAATTTTAAATCTACGCCACAACGTCACAAATCCGGAAGGTACGTTGGCGGGTGAGCCATTTACGCGTAGCAGGTGAGCTCGTGGAGAAGTCGATCCTACTTTCGATCTACTTCAAAGGCACAATTTCAGTGTAACACCGGCGCGCTTTTCATCACTAAGTTCAGCTGATCGGTCAGCCAGAAGCGCCTCACCTCCGCGAAGGAAACATCTTTCACAAGGAGCTTCCACATCCCTTTGTTGTGCCTTGCTGCTCAGTGGAACTGTGTTCCCAGCTCGTGTTCTTTTTCCAGCTGTCTAGATGGTGGTACCATGGGGAAATGCTATGGGTCCCCTGGATTTACCGCATCCAGTTCACACACTCCCTCATGGAAATCGAAAAAAATTTCCCAAATTTGACGGGAGCGGGAACCAAAGCACGGATTCACACATATCTGCATTCATCATGTCATGCAGTATCCTAGATGTAACCCATGAAGATGTGTCGGTTCACCTTTTTCTAGAAACTTTACAAGGGCCTGCAGCAGAATGGTTTCAGCATTTACCGGCCGGATCTATTACCAGTTGGGCCACCTTGCGGGATGCTTTTGAAGACAGGTACAAGCCTTCGGAAGATGCATTTGCATTGTTATCACAAATCACTCACCTGAAGAAGGAGGCCAATGAGACCATGCGTGATTTTATCGCCAGGTTCAATGCATTAATCAACCGTGTCCCTATTGCCATGCTTCCAACACCGGAAAATCAGAAGTGTTTCTTCGTGAACGCTATGAGCTCGAAAGTAAGTTTCTTGCTCTTACAAGAACAAGTGGCTACCTTGATTCTCGCCTAGGCTGCTGCCATCCAAATTGAAGATAATTTGATAATATCTGGTGAATTGAAAAGGGAATCATCCAAGCCTAAATCTTCGGGCCCTTCTCCCACTACTTCGTCTGATCCGGCATTTCAAAAGATGGCGAACGACTTGCTTGCATTAAAGAAGCAGTTAGCCCAAGCTTCCCCGGTTCCTCATACCAGGATATTCCACGGAGAAATTTCATTTCCAACAATGTTTCACAAAGGCCGCGCTTACCTACAACTGCTCCACGGTTGGCGCTTGAGGCTCCTCCGGTTAACGCCTTAGCCGAAATTGAAGAAGAGGAACAAGATTACGAAGAACCTTTGTCTCAAGGCGAAGATGATCAAGATGTCGGTGAGCCGACTAGCAACTCTACTATCGGGTATATGGAATTTGAGGAGGAAGAATCTGATGAAGAGGAGGGTACAAGGCTATGCAAGTGGACAATCATATGTTGTTTTTACCCGCTCGCAAGGAAAAGAAGTAGAGGTCGCTGCCCATGTGCAGAAGGAGAAGGCCGTGTCAAACGCGCCTCCAACCATTGCTAAAAGAGGTAATCCTCTTCCTACTCAACTCCCTGTTAAGTATTTTACAAGGAAATCCATTCCCCCCATCTCTCCTCCAAAACAGCCCTCTCATATTCCTATCAAGACCAGTAATCCTACTCTACCATCACGAAGTGAGGGACTCATTCCTTCACCGGTGCTGACCTCGCGCATTTGACATAATTGACCATGCTAAAAAGACCAAGATCTAAATGTCTGAAGCCGAGTATCTTCAGTCAAACCCCAAACAGCTGATAAGATTAACTAAGTATATTCAAATTCAAGCTGTCATAACTCCCTAGGTTTCCTCAAAAGGAATCCTTTCCACTCCTCCTGCATCCCGCATAAATGTTGCCTCAACATCTGTATCAGGCAAGATAGAGCCCTTCTACCTCTCCCTCCTAATCAATGGCCACAAGTTAAGTAACTGCATAATTGATTTTGGGGCTTCTGACAACATCATGCCGGCAAAAGTTGCTCATGCTCTGGGCCTCACCCTTACCAAGCCTTTTGGCAGATGTTATTCCTTGGAAACCAAACAGGTTCCGTTGATTGGTCAAATCAAAGACGCGCATTCGCATTTGCGGCATTCCCCGAGAAAAGGGTAAAAATGACTGTCCTCGTTGCCGATATTCCAGCAGCCTATGGAATACTGCTGGGAAGGAGTTTTTGTAGTGAGGTTGGAGGAGAAATTCATATGGACTAGTCCAAGGCAAGGATCCTCGTCAAAGGTGTAATGCAGACTTTGGAGCCAGAATCACAAAAGAAGTACTTGGTTACTAACTCTGAGGACCCCAAAGCTCAAATTCTTTTTGAATCATCAGGGATGGGGAACTATTTCTTATCTACCAAGTCTGACAAAATGGTTGTTCTTGTCCAAGAATAAGATCTTAACAAGTTCTGGACCTTGCAATTTGATGGCAGTTGCGCAACCAGTGGATGTGGCACCGGAGCCGTGCTAATATCTCCCGAGGAAGAAATTATTCCTCTCTCTTTTAAGTTGTAGTTTTTCAACACAAATAACACTGCTGAGTATGAATCTCTGTTACTCGGCATGCAGGCCACAAGAGAGAGAGGGATCAAAAATCTAAAAGTACAAGGTGATGCAGAGCTAGTCATGAATCAAGTTAAGAGGATATATCAAGTGAAGAATGAGAGGCTCAGGCACTACCGTAATGCGGTGTGGGACAGCATTGAAGAATTTGACGCTTTTTCAATAGAATCCATTCCAAGAGCTCAGAATGACATGGCCGATTCATTGGCCGTTTCGGCATCCCTCATGCTCCCACACCCAGGTTTGAAAACAGACAAATACACCATTGAGATGGTTTTCCGCCCAAGTGTGCCAGACAATTCTCAGCATTGGCAAGTATTCAATGATGACAATCAACTCATTGCCTTTCTAGAAAAGGTGGAAAATTTCAAGGAATTGCATTTTGAAGGATCCACTTCTGCGCGCCCGTGAATCGACCACCATCAAAAGGATGAATCCAAAGGGAACAACGGCATATGTCAGCTTAAAGGAAATAAAATTCCGAAGGGCCTGGTTTCTCTGGAATGGTTGTTCGACAGGCATGATCATTTTGTGAAAAAGAAAAGGTGAGATGATGCTGGCTCATCCCCAGAAACCGAACCGGTTAATTTAGGTTCGGAAGAACATCCTGCATTCGTGAACATTGGAAAATGTTGCACGCCTGAAGAGAAGCGGAAGTTTGTCAAACTACTGAAGAAATACATGGATGTATTGGCATGGTCCTATGCCGATCTAAAGTCTTTTAAGCCAAAGGGCGCCAAAGATGACATCCGTTGAAAGAAGATGTCAAAGCCTTTCGTGAAGCAAAGGCATTATAACCCTAAGATCTCGTGTACTATCCAGCTGAAATTCGAGAAAATCTTTGGATGTGAGAATCATTTTTCCTATCCATCACAAGATACTTGGGTAGCAAACATTGTGCAGTATGCAAGAAAAACGATGAAATATGCATACGCGTAGATTTTCAAAACTTGAATCAGGCTTCCTTAAAAGACAACTACCCACTTCCTATAATGGATCAAGTTCTACAATCAGTAATTGGATTAGAAATGTTGTCCATGCTTGTTGGTTTTTCGGGCTACAATCGATTGAAGTCTCACGAAGATCAATTTAAAACAAGCATTCACTACTCCCCAGGTACATTTGCCTACAAAGATGATGCCTTTTGGTCGACCCAATGATGGTGCCACTTTTCATGGGCCAGACCGTGGACCTTCGTATTCAAAGGTATGATGGGGAAGGTCATTGTGGTTTATCTAGATGACTTAACTGCGTGTTCTCTAAACAACGAAGCGATCATTGTGATCACCTGGAGTAAGTATTGGCCAGATGCCGAGAGCATGGGATTTCCCTGAACCTGAAAAATTCCATTTTTGGAGTCACAGAAGAAAAGCTGCTAGGGCATGTTGTTAGCAAGGAAGGAACGAAAATAGATACCGAAAGAGTTAAGGCTATTCAGAGCCTTACTGTGCCTACAAGTAAGACCTGCATTCACTCTTTCTTTGGAAAGGTGAATATTCTTAGGCGCTTTGTTCCTGACTTTGCTGAAAAGACTCGTCATATGTTGGACATGATGAAAGGGTCACCAACTTTCCAGTGGAGCGAGGAAGGGAAAAGGTCGTTCAAAGAGATAAAACCTTCCGTCACTCACGCGCCAATCCTGGTATGTCCCGACTTCTCCAAATATTTTATCATGTATAGTTATGCATCGAGCATACCGTGTCTACGCCATCTTGATGCAAAAGAATTCTCGAAGATGTTGAATCTCGATTGCGTTCATGAGCTCTCCCTCAAGCCTCACGAACTAAAAATGTCTCAATTAGAAAAACATGCCTTCACCAGTCGTCAAAGTAGTCAAAAACTTTAGGTATTACATTTTAAATTCTCATCACAATGGTGTTAGTCACGACACGGCGGTTAAATCAATTCTAACTCAATAGGAGTTAGGAAGCTTCATGTGAAATTGATTGCAAAGGTCCAAGAGTATGATTTAGATATAAAACCAAC